>CAACAH010000001.1:1349737-2699475 GCA_900654225.1 Magnusiomyces fungicola
TGAAGGATCCTAGGGCAAGCCTCCAGGATATTATAACGCTGCATTTCCAACATAAGGCGATATACAAGACCATGAGCATTATATAGGCACATGAATACCCATTTACATGTGAACTTTTTTTGTTTTCTTTTCCTCTTCTTTTGTCTCGTGGTGCCAGTCGAATTTGAATAATCATGACTGACTTTGCAACAATCCTTTCTGATCTCCAAGCAATGAGAGAAGAAATGGAAAATAACAGCAAAATAATACACAATGAGTTACAAGAATTAACAGGTAGACTCTATGGACGGCTTGAAGACTCTGCTTTTGCTAGAGAATTGACCGTTTTAAGAAATCAGCACCTCGATTCGGGTGAAACATCTGACAAAGTGAGCGATGACCCTGCTGGAAACACTTTCGATTATATTGTTAAACTTCGCAAAGACTTAACCGACAGGTTAGAAGATGTTGACTGGGAAGATCCTGATGGAGCGTTCTCTTTAATCAAGACTATAGCTGAGGAGTTTACCGAGCTTTACACGAAAGATATTATGAGATGTGTTAGGAATGTTTATGTCAGGAAAAACAACGAGGCCAAGACATCATCTATCACCGCTGATAAATGGAAGCTTGATAGATATTGAGGAATACCTTGGGGGTTTCTGAAGAATATCAATGTGTTGGTGTTTTCATGAATGGGTGTAACGCAGAAGCGCCCATGATGGAATAAGGCAACACCTGGGCTGAAGGTTATGATGATTGCTTAGAAATTGCTTAAAGTTGGCGACCCAGTGTTAGTAGACATAGACATAAACGCTACCGAATTTCCTCAAAGAATTGGCCCAGAAAGTGTGTCACTACCTTCTTACCTTGTGGCCTGTTCCCTGTGGAGAGCGTTATCAACAGTAAAACCTACACGCTTACACTACACTACCTCCAATTCGGGTTCAATATTCGAGGAATCTGAAGAATGTCTCTAGTTCTGACAGCTTGATACCATTTAAATATGACAAAGATTTAACCTTACCAGAACAATCAGCTATACCAATGGGCAATGGCATGGTAATTGTGCACAAAGTGTGCACAAAGTGATCGAGGAAACAGATAGAAACTCAACTATTTTTCAACTCGCGCAAAAAAGATAACAGCTTTGACATTAACAACGATTTGATCCCATTATCTTGCCATGAACTACTAGAGGTTTATAAATCGAGCCTACCTGGAAAAAGAAAAAGAGGCCACTTTATAACCTTTAAGACACCTGAGAACTGAGCAAAGAGGTTTAAACAGTAGTTTCTCTCATGGAGAAGGATGGGCATTGTTGTGAACCAAACACAATTGGAATCCTCAAATTTCTCTTAATTGCTTATTGCAATACTGTAACCCAATACGAAATATATATATAAAGTAACGGTTAACGTTCATCAAAGTAAAAGTAGTATTCATATCAAGCTATATAAATGGCGTGTAATATAACTAAGGTACAAAATCCTCCTCAATAATGTTAAAATGCAAATAAATAAATAAAGTTGGCGTTGAATGCCAATTAAATTGCGATGATAAGATCTAATAATATCATCATCATATGCCAAAATATATGTTAAAAAAAAGTGCAATAAAAATAATAAAACGCGCTTAGATGTATGACTCTCGAAAAAAAAAGCCAAATGTTTAACGCTATGCATTGTTGCCCCTAAAAGAATAAATTTGTGAGAATTGGAAACATTTCAAAAACAAAAAAGGTGTTTTTCCTCTCTTTTTTCAATCACAAAGATGCCTATTTGAACCTTACAGCTTTGCTTGAATAGCTCCCAACCTATATTTGATATCTTTCAAAGGCTTTGTTTCTGGTTTCCAAGTCGCAAACTCGTCCAAAATTTCCGCAACATAGGGTTTCAAATTGGTACGAATCATTGCCTCAGTTACCATTCCATGAAGAGCCCAAGGTAAAACATAAGGGTTATTGTTAAGTCTGGGGACTTGAAATCCAGCATCAACACGCAATGGAGTCTTTGGGGATGCACTGGTTGTTTCGAGTACATGACGAAGCAAAAGATCATAAACCATTGGTTCATCATATATTCGAGAATGCCCGCCTCCACGTAATGATCCAGCCAACGAGCTGGAAATTTCACGAAGAAGACCGTGCTCTGAAGCACCTGCATTTTTGAGTCGAAGTGCTAACCCAACTAAGTTGGAAATAAACTCAGGAGACACATCTTCGCCACCGTCAACATATACTGCACGTAAAATGTGAGGATGTGAAATATGAATGCATGTACTTGAATACAACGGGACTAATTGATCATTGATTGACCCAATAAATATAATCTTTGCTCCATGGGCGATGATAGTTCTCAATGCATCAAGATATTTTCGCGATTGAATACTCTCAGTGTTCTGAAACTCAAAAAGCTCTCTGAGCGAATCGCTTTCAAATGATGAGTAGGCCCTCATAAACATGCTTTGGTCCAGTCCATAAAAGGGTCCTAATGAGATTCCTGCCATTCCGAGTAAACCAAGTCTCTTGTTTTCAACATGCCCTTCCTCGACCAATCTTGACATGAGGTGCGCCGATACTGGGGTGCCTTGAGAGTGCGCAGCAAATAAAACAGTATCTGCTGCTTCAATATGATCAATCCAGTTCATCAACAATTTGTATAAACTGTCAACTCTTTCCAGAATCTTTCCGTCACCTTCAAGTGCAATCTTTTCAACCTCAACAACTTTTCCATGTTTTTCTGCCCATCTTTCAACAGCTTTACCGGCCTCGTTAATGAATTTAATGGAAGTACCAGTAGGCTCACCAATGAACGTGCGCAGCATCTTCATTGGAAAAAACCCGTGAACTCCGATAACAACTATTCTGTGAACATTCTGGGGAGGTACGGTTAAATACAGAGTTTCCATTGGCTCTTGTATCTTTGAACCACTCTGAACTATTGGGGCTGCCGCAGAAGCCAATGATCCCGGAGCAAAGGTCAAATTAGGCCTAGCAACAGACAATCCACGGCTAATAGCCCCAGACAGAAATCGTTTAATTGGAGCAGTTATTGCTCTGGTAGTAGTATAAACAGTGTAGGTTTCATCAATGGAGGGTATCACAAGATTGGGACGACGAGGAGCCCTGACTCTTTTAGACTTCCCTGAAGGGGGTGCATTTGAATCTTGAGCAGATGAAGGCTGTTGCTCTTCTTCAGGGTTACTCATGCTTTCACTTCTTTTCGATTTCTTAGAGGTAGTGTTTTGTGAAGTTGAAGAGGAAGCGTCGGAATTATCCTTCTTTTGTTTTTGAACATCATCAGCTTGTGAATGTTTAGTAGATGAGGCTGTTGCAGCTCCATTGCTTCTAACCTCGGTTGAATTACCACCACTCTTTTGGCCGTTGCTTTCAATGCTGGTAGGAAGTTGGGGCGACTCAATAGGATTATCTTCAGATTCTGTTCCTGACACTGCTATTTCTCCGGAATCGCAGTGATTATCAAGGCCATCGGTAGATGAACGAGACCAAAATGCCCATGACGATTTACGGTTCTGTTGTTGTTGCGATTGCGATTGAGAATGTGATTGCGATTGTGGATGGGTCTGCGGCTGAGAATCCGAGATACACTCAGAAAGTGGTGAAGAACCATTAGGAACTGATTTCGAAATTGGTGCACCTTTGACAGGTTCAGTACCAACCATACTAGAACTACTTGATGCTGGACGCTTATTTCCTGCCATGCAGTTAGTTGCTACAAGGGTAGGTGCAGGAAGATCAGAATTTGTAGTTTTTTCGCTGATAGCCACTGTCTCATCAGTATTTGTAAGTAGTTTTTGTGAGTTTACAGGTGGCCCTCCTCCGAACATTGAATTAAAAGGCCACAAATTTAAATAACCCTGAGAAGCAGGCAAATTACCATCTACATCTCTAGTAACAGCTTCAGTAGCATTAGGTTGATCAAGTGCAGCAGTGGTATCTTTGGTAATAGCAGCCTCTGGTGAAGGGATATTCTCACTAATCGTTTCAATTCGAGGATTCTCTGACATGTTGGGATGGCCTGACGTAAGGTTGCACTGTTGTGGATTGTCTCCAGTCCCCGCATTATAATTCAATGATGCTTGTTGAATCGTTGTAGTAGTTCTTGTTGTAGTAGTAGTAGTAGAAACAGTTGTTGTCGTCATAGTTGTTGTTGTTGCACTAGCGGATTGTAATGGTTGCCCTTCTGGAATGCCATTGTTACCCCAAAACCACCAAGAAGATCTGCGACGATCTGACACAATGGAATCTTGACAATCATTGGAACTGACTTGAGTGTTTGTGACTGCAACAGGTGAGCCAAATGGATCCCTTGAAGTATCTGCAGCCGGTTGTGATGTAACTGACGTCTGCAGTTGGTTCATGCTAGGACTTGTTGGGATGTTACGATAGCTGTTATTAGGATCAATGTCAATCGGCTTAGATGTGGACAAAGCTGATGGCGACATATTGTATCCAGTGTTAATATCAGACTCTTTGAGCGTAGCAGGTCCAGAACCTGGTAAGTCAGACGTGGTTATCTCATGGCTAAGACCACTTGTCTTGCGAAAACCGTTGGCGGCAGCCCCACGACCCCAACGGAAACTCCACGATGTGCGGCGTGACAACTTTTGTGGCGACCCAGCAAGTGAAACGGACAACGAGTTAGAGCTTGGGGGAGGGACATCTATAACGGAGTGAGCAGCAGAAACAGGGGCCGACTGAAGCGAAAATTTAGGTGGACTTGAGCTCATCGGCGTTATTGTAGCTGAATTTTTAGGGCTCGTATTTGAAAAGTTTGATGAAGCAGTACGAATATTGTCAACAGCCGTAGTGCCAGAAGAATTTACAGCTGCAGGCACCGCACCAGAACCCGGTTTAGGAAATAGTGACTTGCTGTTGCTATTGTCTTTATCCAAGCTGAACATGAGTGGCGAATGGTCTGGGGATACCCCCGATCGTATTGAAGACGAAGATGAGTTGCTGCTACGTGGTGGGGTCTCTGGATCCGCAGGAACTGAGGGAGAGCCAGAGGCCATAGGTAGAGTCGAGGTTAAGGCAGCAGAAAGACGGCGAAGTGATGCTGCTGATGAGATACGTTGAACGCTAGACAGCATTGTGTTGTTAGAAGGTTTCTGTCTCGAAGAGGGTCGAGAGGGTGAAGGCGACTGCAGAGCATCAGAAGCTAGATATGATACACTTGAAGAGGGAGTTCCAGGCTGAGATATTACAGTTGAGGTTGAAACCGATTGAACAGGAGGAGCAGCAAGCTTGTGCTGAGAGTCGCCATCAATGAAAGGTGCAGAGAGAAACGACGACGAATCCTAGAGGAACTGTTAGCGAGGGATTGAGTGATAAATAAAAAGAGCAAAAAAAAAAAAAAAGATGGGCATACCATGAAGATATAAAGCGCGGCAATCGGCGTAGGGATAGGACGTAAGAGAGATTAAAGCAGCACCGATTTAGCTGAGATTGCGGAAGGAGAGAGCAAAGGTGGATAAAGGAAAAGTGGAAGAAGCCATGCTGAAGAACAGCTGTTATTGAGAAAGGCAGATAAAAAGAGAGAGAGAGAGAAAACGGCCAAACTGCAGATAACGTTTTATCGATTGCGAGTTCCCGATCACGTGTATTGCATGTGCCGGGAAAGATATTAACAGGTCACGTGATGATACGAACAGCATACATACATACATACACAGGCGGTGTCTGCATCTGCAACGGAATGGGTGCTGCTAAACTAGTGAGCAAGGGCATGACACTGCCAGTGCTGGTGAGAGTGAGACAGAGACAACCGGAGCAGTCAGGCATGTATATGAAATATACCAGACGACTGATTCAAAACGGTTCCATGCCTCTGTAAAGGTATTCAAGCTACACGGTGGTTGAAGGTTGATGATTGATGATTGATGATTGACGATTGATGGGTGATGTCTAGGCACGAAATTGGGGGTTGCCTTCAAAGGGAAACTGGCCCCGAAGTGTTCTCCAGCCTGGCCATATCTTATCTTGCTCTTCTCTCTCTGAGTCATTGATGGTTTTATGGAACACGGACATGTCGGGACCTGGGTGCATGCTGGTTTGTGAGCGAGTGAAATGTTCTGACACATTGCGCGGCTAATAGCCGCTATGCGTGGAATGTCTTTAAATCAGTCGTATATTTATTGCTTATTTCCACGATGCTCTTTTGAACAGCTGTGACTGAAAGCAGCAATTGACATTGACTTGGTTGATGCGCCTGTAATTCAGCATCAAGGGTGTCTAAGCCGAAACGGCGGAGATCTCTGAGCTTACGCCAGGATCCAGAATCAGATCCAGATCCAAACCCATATTCCGATCCAGTCCACCAGAGACGCTTCAAAGGATATCGGTGGCTATCTCGCCCCAAAACCCTCGAAACAAGCTGGGGGGCCGAATAATTACCATTTCAAGACAGCCAATTACCCACAGCCCGAACCATGGGCTTCTGGAATCAAAGTGCAAGGCTGCCATTGGCCAACGGCTGCAGCGTTGATAGCGAAATCTCCTGTTACACGCTAGGTAACAAAGCTATGACTGAAAATTTTCAGGCGGTGACTCTTTCCGGCTGGTGCTACAAATTCTTCCCACGTCCTGTACCGAAATCGCTTATCTGTCCTAAAGCTGTATAAATATCTCTGCTTGCCCTTGTTCCGCTGCCATTTTCCTTCCCTTTTCTTCGCTGCTTAATCAAAACCTATCTTAATCTCTTCGCGCTCTGTCCCAGTCACACGTGTATCGACGGTTTCTTCGTTGGATCTTTTTCTACATCTCCCATCTAATCCATCTCCCGCTTTAATTTCAGCATGTGCGGAATCTGTGCTTTTTTCAGACACCCCGATATCGAGCAGTTCAAGGACCACGCTTTGAAGCTCTCCAAGCGCGTCCGCCACAGAGGTCCCGATTGGTCTGGTAACTTTATCAAGAACGACACTATCCTGTTACACGAGCGTCTCTCCATTGTCGGCGTTGACTCCGGTGCTCAGCCTATCACCAACAAGGATGACTCAATTATTCTTGCCGTTAATGGTGAAATCTATAACCACAGAATCCTCCGAAAGGACTTTAGCCACTATCCCTTCAAGACCCACAGTGACTGTGAAACCATCATCCCCCTGTATGAAAAGTACGACATTGATCTGCCAAAATACCTCGACGGTATGTTTGCCTTCACCCTCTACGATGCCAAGAAGGATCGTATGATTGCAGCCCGTGACCCCGTTGGTATTACCACTCTTTACATGGGAAAGAGCAAAAAGTTTCCCAAGTGCAGAGCTTTCGCTTCTGAACTCAAATGTCTCGTTGACGACTGCGACGAGATTATTGCATTCCCTCCTGGTCATGTTTACGATTCCGAAACTGATCAGATCACTAGATATTTTACCCCCAACTGGTTAGATAGCAGTAAAATCCCCACCACTCCTGTCGACTACAAACTCATCCGTGAAACCCTTGAAAAATCTGTCAGAAAGCGCCTCATGTCCGAGGTTCCTTACGGTGTTCTTCTTTCTGGTGGCCTCGATTCTTCTCTTATTGCTGCTATCGGTGCTCGCGAGACCTCAAAGGCTACGCTCGACAACCCCACCGAGCACTCTCTTGCTGGTATTGATGAATCTGGCCAGCTCGTCAACAATTCTGGTTCACGATTACACTCTTTCGCCATTGGCCTCCCAGGTGCTCCAGACTTGAAGGCTGCTAAAAAGGTTGCTGCTTTTATTGGCTCTCTTCACCACGAGCACACCTTTACTCTTGAAGATGGTCTTGATGCTCTCCGTGACGTTATCTGGCATTTGGAAACTTTCGACGTCACCACTATTCGTGCATCCACTCCTATGTACCTTTTGTCTCGTAAGATCAAGGCCCAGGGTGTTAAGATGGTTCTTTCTGGTGAAGGTTCTGATGAAATTTTCGGCGGTTACCTTTACTTTGCCAACGCACCATCAAAGGAATCCTTCCATCAGGAGACTGTTGAAAGAGTTGGAAACCTCCATCTCGCCGACTGTCTCCGTGCTAACAAGTCGACCATGGCCTGGGGTCTTGAAGCCCGTGTTCCATTCCTCGATAAGGAATTCTTGGACGTCACTATGAACATTGATCCTGAATACAAGAGAATCGACAAGGAGCACATTGAAAAGTACATTTTGCGTAAGGCTTTTGATACCAGTGACGATCCCACTGCTAAACCATACCTTCCCGACGAAATTTTGTGGAGACAGAAGGAACAGTTCTCTGACGGTGTTGGTTACTCTTGGATTGATGGTCTTAAGGATGCTGCTGAGGCTAAGATTTCTGATGAGCAGTTCAAGCACCCCAAGCCTGAATGGGGCTCTGACATTCCTACTACCAAAGAAGCTTACTGGTACAGATTGATGTTTGACGATCTTTTCCCACAAAAGACTGCTGCTGAAACTGTTATGCGCTGGATCCCCAAGGCTGACTGGGGCTGCCATGAAGACCCCTCGGGCCGTTACGCCAAGATCCACGAATCAAGAGTTGAAGACAGCTAAATGTATTAGTAGATTTATTTATCTGATTATGTTATTTTACGATTTTCTTTTTTTAAAAAAAGGTACAATATAGATTGCCAAACAAATAAAAAGTTGTATTATTGTTTTTTATTTATTCGAATGATGATTTGAAAATATGCAGGGTAGAAGTGTGAATTAGGGTTAAAATAATACTTGATCTATGTCTGGGGAAAAAGCAGAGACGTTCAGAGACGTTCTTCTCCATGACATGCTCCTGGATGCATATTTTTATTGTTAGAAAAATCACATGTTGAAGGTGAAGATTCTTGATTGATTGAGGTTTTCTTACTTGAATCAAGACCGAGCCCTTTTTCCTAAAAAAAAATAATAATAATAATAAAATCTCATCAAGTAAAGTATGCATCTCGTGATATCATCGCATGTATCACATGATGTAGCACATTACATGGAAACAGGCAAAAATGAGTGATTAATTGTGGATTGGCTGCAAGGGAGAGTTGATTTTTATTTGTTTTTTGACCAGAAATATTTACAAAAAAAACATAATAATAATATTATACAAATCAGAAAGCCTTAAAACCACACAGGCCATATATATATATATATATATATTCTTTGAGAGGATGCATTGAAATTCCATCTCAACTACGTGAGTTTTTAACAATTAGAAATTAACCGTAAAACTCGTAATACTTCTTGCCGTAATACGCCAAGTTGATTCCGGCAAGCAGACTTAAAACTGCAGGCACGGGCTTCTGGGTGCGAATGGCACGAGGGATGGAAGCGCCGCCGAGAACAATGGAGCCGGCGAGAGCGAGCTCGAGACCCCAGTCAGCGTTCTGTTTCAACAAGTAGCCGGCGCTGCCGAAAAGGACGCCGGTGAGGAGGCCGCCGGCAAGGGAAGGGATTGAACGACGACGGCTGAATAGAGGGAAAAGAAGGAAAATAGGTGTTAGCTGTTGTTAACAATTGAGGAAATTGCGGGTAGTTGATGAAATAAATTGACTGTACAAGTCATCTCACATCAGAGTGGGATTGGGGTATATATACTTACATGAATCCGACAAGACCGCCTGCAGCGCAAAGAGCCGACATAGTAAAAGCAGGGTGTTCCTTTGAAAAAAAAAAAAAGAAGAAAAAAAAGACATGTTAGAACAAGTTGAGGTTTTGGAAATCATGCTGACTGTCAAATAGATAAGGTAATGTGGCCAATCGGTTTATCAACCGGGAATCTTCTCTTTTTAAATCAATTCGCATTGAGGACATGGGAATGGCCATTGAGTACGTGTTGCAAATAGTTATCAGGTACATCTAAAATTTGCGACGTGAACAGGGACGATTTATCATTCACCAATCTCTCCACCAACAACTAGGTTAAAAATCATCTATCAGCGGTATCCACAAGACGTATAAAAACACATCAATCCCATTCCCCATCTTTTTTTGTTTTTATTTCTTTAAAGTTTGTTGTTCCCTTCCGGCTCTAGCTCACTGTTCTCATCTTCCAAAGACCCTCGGTTCCATAGGTTCCATAGGTTCCATACCGAATGTCCCACTCGACAGGCCTTGGTGCCAAAATCCCAAGGCACAATCTATGTATTTATAATTGACAGTATGATACAAGAACACACAAATATAGGTATCTATGCTTACCATTGTTGCGAATGTATATTTATATGACTAGAAAGTATGGATGATGTAGATGAAATTAAAGCGTAAGTGGGATAAACAAAAAAAAAAGGGAGATGAGGGTTTGGAGGGGTGCTGAATTTAAAACAATCAACTGTCAACCCGAAATTAGTAAACATGATTATGTCACCCATGTGATGGCACAACCCCTAACCCTATTGAGAAGCTTCAATATCATAAATGTGGACTGAGTATGTTTTCACAGTTATTTTTTCTCTGGGAATGGGGGTTGTTCAGCCTTATAAATGTAATTAAAGGTTCCTATCGGGGGCTGCTGAGCACGACACCAAGAAAGCACAAGAAAAAGCGACAACTAAGATAGATAAGTAATGAACAAGATGTGGCTAGGGATGTATGCCTCATTGTTATGTTATGTATGGTAATTTTGTTTTATACGTTAAGTAAATCACGAATAGTACTACTACTACTACTGTTAATTCAATTGAAGATTTAAAAAAAGACCATAATGTTATTCTTATATATTTAATATATCTACTAAAGATTAATCAATAACAAATACTATATAAATTTGTACAATGTTTGTTTACAGATGACTGTCCAAAACAACGGGAAACTCCTGCTCAGGCCAAAGTTGGGCAAAGACATCCCAAATGTACTTGACATAAACAATTTCCAAATTAATCTCCTTGACAAACCCATATTCTTCTTCTACAACCTTGCGGGTGTGGTATGGCAACAAGACCTTGCGAATACCGGCAATGTGGGCGCCCAAAAGCTTTTCGCGAATTCCACCAACAGCAAGAATCTTGCCTCGTAGTGTCATTTCTCCAGTCATTGCAATGTCACAAGGAACAGGTCGCTTGGAAAGCAAGGAAACAAAGGTCACAGTCATAGCAGCGCCAGCACTGGGCCCATCTTTTGGAACTGCGCCAGCAGGTGCATGCAAATGAATATCAATATTGTTCAAAACATCTTCTTCTGGAGAAGATGTAATTCCAAGTTTAAAGGCATTGGCACGAACCCAAGATAAAGACAGCTCGGCACTTTCAGCAATAACAGAGCCCAGCTGACCAGTAGTCTTCAAACCTCCATGGCCAGGCATCTTGGTGGCCTCAAACATCAACAGTCCACCGTTACCACTACCCATGTAAGCCAGTCCATTGACAACACCATATGTGTGACGACGACGTCTCTCGCCGCCCTTATCAACATACATATCGACCTCATCGTCAACCATATCATCTTCAAAAACTTCAACGCCCAAATATCTTTGCAAATCGTTGGTATCGACAACCTTTACAAACCCATGTTCCTTGTGCTCAGAAACACTCTTGGAAAACTCAACAGCCTTTCCTCGGCAGACCGTTCCAATCTCTCGCTCCAAGTTTCGGACACCAGCTTCACGGGTATAGTTTGTGGCAATCTTAAGAACTGCATCTTCAGTGATGCTAATTTGATCGTTTTCTAAACCATTGTTCTTAATCTGCTTGGGGATTAAATAGTTTTGGGCAATTCTTTGCTTGTCCATATATGTGTATCCTTCCAAATAAATTGTTTCCATACGATCGAGTAAGGGGCCAGGGATATCATCAGCATTATTGGCTGTGGCAATAAATAAAGTCTTGGACAAATCAATAGGAAAATTGATATAATGGTCTGTGAAGGTATGGTTTTGCTCAGGATCCAAAACTTCAAGTAATGCAGCGCTTGGGTCACCATGGAAGTTGCTCTTGCTAACTTTGTCAATTTCGTCAAGCAAAATGACAGGATTAATCACACCAACCTTACGAAGAGATTGTGCTAGAAGGCCGGGCATAGCTCCAACATATGTGCGGCGGTGCCCTCTAATTTCGGCTTCATCTCGGACACCACCAAGAGAAATACGATGGAACTTGCGACCCAGGGCATGAGCAACGCTCTTGGCAAGAGATGTCTTGCCCACACCTGGTGGGCCTACTAATAGCAATATAGGGCTCTTATCAAGTGTGAGAACGTCATCCTTGGATGTGATATGATGAACTTCGGGTTCACTATTTGAGTTTTCCGCCGCCTTAGGTGTGTATGGAACAAGCGCAGTAGATTCCACCTTTTTCTCAGTATTAGAAATCTCAATTTGCTTTTTGGCCATGTTCTGTTGCTGCTTCAAGTGTAAAACAGCAAGGTACTCCAACAACCTCTTCTTAACCTTTTCTAATCCATAGTGGTCATCATCTAAAATCTTTCGAGCCCGCTCAACAGGATTATCATTCAAGTTGTCACTAGTTGCCAAAGACCATGGGATATCTGCAAGGGTCTCAAGATATGTACGGCAGACTTGATACTCGGCTTGAGTTGGGTGCATTCGCTTAAGTCTTTTTAATTCACGAGTTACAATCTTGCGACCATCTTCAGGGAGAATCAAGCTCTCCAATTTCTTGCGAAGCTCGTTGATTTCTTCATCCTCTTCATTTCCATCGGCTGCACCCCTGGCTCCTCCACCAAAACCACGACCTCCAGGTGAATTAGCTCCAGATCCAGAGCCAGGTTTCGAAGAAGCGGTCTTTCCGTCAATTTCATCTTTGATAACCTTCAATCGTTGACGAAGCATTTCTCGTTGCTGGGGAGTGAGTTCTTTCCGGTCAGCCTTTTCATATTTTCCAGATGCTTTAGCATCCTTGAGAAATTGTTTCATAGCGTTGTTGAGTGTATTAATGCGATCAGAAAGATGTCTCTCTGATAATAAGTTGATCTTGTCTTGAAATTCCAGTGGAATAACAAATGACAAAATGTCGGTCAAAATAACAGCAGCACGGCGGGTACGAGAATGGCGCACCATGGTGACGATGGTTTTGAGAAGTTCTGGACGAGCGGCAAGACCTGGGGAATCCTTGCTAGTATATTCTGTAATGTATTCAATAATTTCAAGAGCAGTTGATTTAAGTGCTTCAACTTTCTGTAGCTCCTCCCTGGGCCAGATGCTGAACTTTGAAATCCTAGACAAGTCATCAACCCCACTAGTAGCAGGAGCGGCTTCATCGACGAAAACTGATACTCGAGCTTCAGTTTCAGGGCCACCAATCTTGACAAAGTGGTCAACCTTGATTCTATTGTATCCTTCAATAACTGCGTTGAATTTTCCGTTAAGTCCCCGCTCAACACGAACAAAGCGTCCAACAACGCCATTCTGGTAAGAAAGATTTTTGAGGGTTTCGGGAGTAGCCTCGGTACTACTGGGTAAGGATTTAGAAAAATCTGAAGTCAAGAAACCTTCAGTCACAGAACCTGATGAAGCAGTGGTACGAGGTACAACGGCTATTGTGACGAAGGATGAGCGCTGATCCTTGACATTAAGAAGCTTGTGTAAAGATTTAATCTCACCAAGAGATTTTGTGGGGTCGTCAGTGATTGGGATGGGCGAATCGGAAGAGGAATCCACAAGAGTCTTGGTGTCGCTATTATCGTAGTCACTAACATCTCCATTGTCTGTGAGATTCTGGATAGACTTGGCCAGATTGTTGAGACGAGAGACAGCCGAAGCGGCTTCCGAGGGAGATATTGGCACACGAACAGTGACTCCGGGGAACAATACAGTATTGGTCGGGAGCAAAAAGACAGGCAAGGTAGCCCGAGCGATTACTTCGTTGTCAACAGGGGCCATGATAGCAATCGGAGAGTGTGTTTGTATATGATAGAGTAGATGTACAGGGAAAAAGCGCTGGGGTTCTAATAAAAAGGTGATAAGTAGAGGAAGAAGGGTGGAGAAGATTGGGGTATTTTATGATATAGAAGCTGCTTGGGTAAGCCAGTGCTTATGTAACCCAACCGAGGTCGGTGTACCGAAATGAGCAAATGGTTAGGTGGAGACTTTCCGAACTAACAGTTACGTAACGCCCAGAGTCCAGTAGCTGTAGCTGGCAAGCGCAGTGGAAGCTGGGGAACTTGCAATAAGCTTAAAGAAGGACCTGGAATGACCTGGAATAATCTGGAATAACCTAGAATGGATGGAGTTATTCCAATATTACAGAATAGTTGAAGAGAGCCGTGGACAAATCTGAGCAAAATAGGAGCAGGACGATTTATTGATAATGAGAGAATTTGTAGCTCATATAATAGAGTTGGTTCAATTCAACAAGGCATATTGATGTTTATAATTTGCGCAGGCTTCATGATGCTGGTCAAAGGCTGTTCAGGCTGGGTGGGACAAGGGTTGAGTGGGTTAGTTTAGTAGTAATATAACTGTGCCATGGTCATAAAAAATGTAATATGTACAGTGTATGATTTTGTATTAAATACGCTGATTGGTTTGGAAGCGTGGCAATAGTTGAGTAGATCCGATTCTTCGGAACTTGGAGATTTTGAGATTTTGAGATTTTGAGATTTTGATAGATTCGGTGACGGTAGTTGTTTGTTTCTCGCTAATTGCGTGATAAGATCAAGATTCATGTCAGGAACCCGAATTTCCAGGCGTTCCCTACCAGCTGATCTACGGTGCTTATCTACGTTGACGGCAAGCTTGAGCTTGTAATGCCTCGTAGGAAGGTTGTTTAAATACATTAATAATGGCTAATATATATGCAATTAGAGGAGGTTTCGACACACCCAAGCTATACAGATGTATGCAACCCCTGAACTCCATCAATTAAATCAGCGATGCTCTTTTAATTAACGTAAATTACCCAGCTCGGTCGCATGTTTGTCAGGAAGGTTGGTTCAAGCTGGTACCGGGACAAAAAGCTATGTATGTTGTTTCATACACAAAGTAACGGTCATGTTTAAATCACATGATTGAGAGGCTGAACCATGTAATAGCTTATCTACAAAAAAAAATATTAATGGGCTTAGCATGAACGGTCTTAAATACAAGCCATTTACACGAGTATTAATATTCCATTAGTTCTGCAGAACGAGGTCACTACAGTAGTGAAAAGTGTGTCCTTGTTAGAGTATAAGATATTACTTGTTACAGTTTCCAGAAGCGATAACAGCATGACTAAGTTAGAATCTCAGGATGCCAGATTGTAAAAAGAAAAGGAATAATATTTAATTAACAAATGAAATACAAATCGTCATAAAAATAGATAAATACAAAAGTAGTGGTCATTAAAGATAGTAATTTTCGAGACCCAGTAAACAGGACACTTGGAATGTAACGCTTGCTATACACAACCGTAAGCAAGCACACATTCTTCTAGCCGAGGTGAGTATGGATCAAGGTTATGCTAAAAAGTTGGCGTCATAAAGAATTGGAGCAGAAAGCAAGTTTCATAAGAGGCGTATTTACTCATCGAGTAGAACAGAAATTTTTTCGAGGGGTTTGGATTTAAAAATCGAGGGCTTCAGAAGCCTGGCTGTCGGCCCGAGTGTGGTGAATGTCAAAGGAAGGAAGCTCTTCGTCAGAGGTCTCTTGAACAGCAGTCTCCTCAACATCCTCGACCACTGGAATAAAGGGCTTAGGAAGAGGAGCAGAGAGTTTCAAAAATTGAAATACAGAGGTGTCCTGGGTGGGCTTGGTGGAAGTCTCGACTGTTTGAACCATTGTGAATGTTGATGCTGTTTTAAAAGAAGTGGAAGTATATGCGTAAGATGTTAACTAGTTGCTATTGAGATTGAATGTAGAAAAAACTTGAGAAAGAAATGAAGAAAAAAGTCTGAGCAATTCGGGGAGACAGGTCTATATTTATAGAAGAATTGGGTATCGAATACTCAACCCAGCTGGAGTATAGAAGGGGTGTAGTTCCTGGCAAAGAAATGGCTATGGGAGAGTAGCTTGGTATGATGTAAATGGGCAATGACGGCAGCTGGGGTAAACCTTAGTATGGCAAACAGCGTTTATTAACGGTTATCAGCAGACTTTCCCCATGATTTTTACGCAGAAACGCCAATTAGGAGTGATTCTATTTCCCCGTGTGCGTTTTTACTAGCTCGCTTCTATTTACGCATATACCCTTGTAGAGTAAGTAGCCCGTCCTGCGAAATGCCTACAGCCAAGGCTGCTGCTGCTGTTTGGTTGTTTGCATGGAGGAAAAGCTGACCGTTGTTTTTTCTTCTTCTCCATAATAAAGGCTAGCAGGTGTTACGTAATTTATTTACTATTACCAATCTTCGCCTGATGATTAATGTTAGTCGCTCTTCTGTATGTAACCGAGTCCCGTGTGGTGGTGGTGTCTGAGCAATTACTTTCGGAACGCGTGCCGGGTTCAAAACATTGCACAAGATCTTATGCTAATTCGAATTGCAGCAGGTTTCTGGAATCAATTCGCACGGTTAGCCGTTGCTAGATGGGGCTTTTACCAGGAGCTGTTGAAGTAGCAGCTGTCTACGTGCCTGTGAGCTGCTAGCTGCTAGCTGCTACCTCCGTCATGCGCTTCATAAGATTCATAAGATTCATAAGATTCATAAGATTCATAAGATTCATAAGATTCATAAGATTCGACAGTCTTGGTAAAGTCTAATTCAGACTGTGCAATGCCACTACAAACTATAACAAGCACGGACAAGGGGAGCGTAACAACCAAGAACCCATCCATCTATCTCTAAGACGTAGCAAAAGTGTAACCATGGCTGAAAAGTTTTCGAGTCTCGGGAAATTTTTGATCGAGAGCAACCTCACCTCGGTGGCGTTACAATTATTTCACCTGATAGCTCATGGTCAGATCAGTGCCCGACTCCTAGTTTGAGCCTTCGTAAATTCCTAGAACGCGCCGCCTAATCAATATATCCACAAAACTCCCGGAGCTCCCAAAAGGCTTTTGTGCTCAATCACGTAATTTGTGATTTTTCCAGGAAACTTCACTTTATCATGTGCTGGTTAAAATTACTAACGTTGCGGCTTGCATGTCTTCTCACGCAACGTGGAGTTTGGAATGTTTCTGTGAGGCCCACGTGACTGCACAATGAGCATTAGCGCAGCGAGCGTCTCATTGTTACCGGCGGTGTCATTACATACGCTCTCGGCACGTGGTACATGTATACATACTCTCCAAATGATAAGACCAAACTTGAAGAATTCCAATTCACTTGCTTCAGACTTGTCCATGTTTGTTTATATTTGGGCGGCTGGCAGGCCTTTTGGCTTTATTTTGAATTCCGTTTTAAGTAAAGCCTTATGCTGTATCTCTAAACCCCACAATCACAATCATTGTTGTTTTACGCCCTGCCATTTTTTACGAAAATCCGGGGTAATTGGGTACATATTCCGATTAAATACAGCAATCGGTTGATGACTTCGTTATCGTGTCCTAGTTCTGTGTGTTTTTTTTTTTTATCTTGATAACTGAGCACCAAATATGAAGGGTCTGAAAATTATTTTGAAGGTCAAAGGCTGAAACCAGTTATTTAAAAATCACATGGCGGCTATCGATGATATATCGGCTATATTGCGCTTAGTATTCAATTGTCTCGAGTGAAAAATATTTAAAATATTTAAAAAAAAAATAAGATCATATCTAGTTGAAATGAATGTAACATTGTCTTCCAAAGTAACAAACCCTCGTTACCAACAATCGCAAAAAGAAACCTACAAACTGATGTAGAAACTTCCAAGTTATCCATCGAAACCATAGGTTTTGGAGTACTGAGAGATCGCACCGCGACTTGAGTCTTTGTCAACATTTACTCAAGTGCCCAGGCAATCAAACAATCTTTCGTGAAATGGTTTAACTGATTTGGTCTTCTCGTTATATCAGTGGCTCATTGACTTATAAGGTTGTTTTCAGTACGATCGGCGGTAATAGCTCATTGCTCCGTCCCAGTTGCAATCAAGCCCAAACGAAGCCCAAAATAATAACTTATCCCAAAAATAACTTTTATACATTTCGCGCCGCTAAAATCCATCAAGTTTTTCTTAGTGATTTAGAAAAATTGCAGCTCAGAGCCTTCAACATTGGTGTTGAAGGTTTTTACATTGATTATCCTACATAACGTTTACATTTAGGAATTAGCCAATTGACGAAACCACTCAAACACACAAGCCTCTACAGACAATCTTCAACTTGGAATATCAAAAATTTTACATTTTTCTGTGTAGGCTGTGTGGATAAACTTGAAATCAGAGAAGTATCTATATCCATGAAAAATTGTCACAGCTTGACTATATATTAGAATAACTTGTATACTAAAGACGTGTTTGAGCTGCTAGCTTTGAGAAGTTTCTAAACTGTAGTATAACATCAATTCCAGCATTAGAACGAGAAACATTATCTGTATCATTTCAATGAATTTGGTATTACAAGCCCAGGGATAATAGTCAATCTTTGCGAAGGACCTTTTCTAATGAGTTTCTCCAAGTGAGATCACTTTGTGGTTAGTTGGAAAACTGTGATAGTATATAAACAATTAAAGGACCAACTTATCTCGGACTCTAAAGGGATAAAGTTTAGAAATTAATCGTTGGTAGAAACTCACATCCAAAGCTTCTAGTTGTGAACACACTTTCGATAATTGTTTTCTAACAATCCTGTCTATTTTGACCGATTTGCAAACTTATTGCTAATTATATTAAAAACCCTAGTCTCAAATTTCATTTTATTATAGATAATTAATACTGGATTAGGTAGGTATGATATTGAATCCGTTACTTCTGACTCGGTATCGCTGGTGGAGAGCATCCAAAGCAGTGCCGTTCTGAGTATACAGACCTGACTTGGAATTATCAAAATCAACTTGAAATTATCAAAATCTGCATAACTTGAACATTTAATTTTTCGACAACAAGACTTTAATCACATTCAAAAAATGAACTTTGAAAACATCCTGCCTGCGAAACTTGAAATCAAACGATGGCCAGCCCTAGACGCATGTTTGATTAGGCACAGTATACAGTATATGACAGAAAGTTGTTACAACTTGGTTTGTTACACACCTCCACAGACTGTAACAGATCTACTCAGTTTCTGGTTTTCTGACACCCACGAAAATACCATCGCACAACACACCCTTAAATTTTTTTTTGTGGCATTCTCGTGTTCCCTTCTTCTCTTCTCCCCCCTCTCTTGCACCGTTAGCTCTTCTTTCCACTCGTCATATACCCGTTTTTCTCACTGGTCATACCCTCAGCTCACACCGGCATTTATTATTCTGTGCCAAAGACCCTTTCTAACTACACTATAGACGTTAGATATCCTACAACCACATGCCGAAAAACAGCACCATCTAACCCAACAAATCACTTCTGTTCAAATTTTCAACCGTAAACAGTCACATAATAGATAGAGATAATGGTGATACACGTCGTTCAATAATATCCAATAGACGAAATTTCAAACGAATAACATACTCATCCATTAGAACTCGGTAACTTCAGATATTTATAGTATTCATAGGATTCAACACATTGGCTGCAAATGTCAGACCTTTCGTCGCATTCCATGGCTCAACCTTCTCTTTCATTAAAACCAGCTAAAGAAGTGGCTACAACTAATTCTACAACTAAATCACAAACCGAGGACAGCGACTCCCTTTCTTCCCGGGCTTCTATCTTAAATGTGCGTGGAAATTTTGTTTTACTTGGTTTTTTTCCCTCCAATTTTGCTTTAATGGCTATTTTGATTTCATGATATTCTACTCCGTCTTTTCATTCGGTTGGAGTTGTGCTGGGTTTCTATGTTACTCTGTTCCGATGGATCTGTTCAAAACTGAGAATTTTTCGCACCCGTTTTGGTTTTGCGTGTGGTGTGTTGATTATCCAATCACCATGCATAACCAAATCTAGAACGTCCTCTCAACAGAAATGTCAATATATTATGAAAATGGCATATTGGGCTCTTTTAATTGGCTTTTAGGATTAAAACAGGATTTCCCTAAACTAATTTAAATTACTTATTAACATTTTTTTTTCCTGGCGTAATAGGTTTCGATAGCAGGAGGTATTGGCGGTCTCATGGGAGACAGCTGTATGTACCCTCTCGACACAGTAAAAACTCGTCAGCAAGGTGCACCAAATGAGATCAGATACAAGTCCACTTTACGAGCATTTAGAACTCTTTTGAGAGAAGAGGGTGTTTTCCGAGGTGTCTATGGTGGTTACTCGCCAGCTGCTCTCGGATCTTTCCCTTCTACCATGACATTTTTTATTGCATATGAATCAACCAAACGATACCTTATCAACGACATGAAGGTTCCCGAACCTGTCGCCCATTTCTCTGCCGGTTTTGTTGGTGATTTTGCATCTTCGTTTATATATGTCCCTTCAGAGGTTCTCAAGACCCGTTTGCAATTGCAGGGACGGTATAACAACCCCTTTTTCTATTCCGGATACAATTACAAGGGCATGATAGATGCCGTAAGAACCATCACACATACTGAAGGGTATGGTGCCCTTTTCTACGGCTACAAGGCCACGTTGATCCGTGATTTACCCTTTTCTGCTTTACAATTTGCCTTTTACGAGAAATTCCACACAATGGCTCAAAGCTATGCTGGCCAAAATAACGATATGGGTATTGGTCTTGAACTTGCAACTGGTGCTGTAGCGGGTGGCTTAGCGGGCGGTATTACCACTCCATTAGATGTTGTTAAAACCCGTATTCAAACTCAACATACCGATACCTCTCATTTATACTCTGGAACTACGACTACACATTCCGACTCTAATACCCCTCTGCAGAAGACATCTTCGCACAACACAATAAGGCCTTCTTCTAGCTCCAAAACTGCTGGAAGTGCGATAAAACAGGCCTCTAAAAATTACAGCATATCTTCCTCATCTACACATGCCGGCTCACATTCCCCTGCTATTTTAACAGACTCTATTTCCCAAGGTCTCCGCATTGTATACAAGACTGAGGGCGTCGCCGGCTTGTTTAGCGGCATATGGCCCCGTATTGTGTGGACCTCTGTCCAGAGCAGTATCATGTTGTTTGTGTATCAGACAGTTTTGAAATATCTAGAGGATGGCTTAATTGTCGCTCCACCACCATTCAACCCTGAGTAATTGGTGCGTGCTGCGTATATATTCTGTTTTGCTAGCGCAGAAATGATAGAAATTCAATAACTCACTGATAGATCTTTCCTCCCCCGTTATTTAATTGACTTTCCCGCTTTGCTAATCTGGAAAAATGAAAAGTGTGTGCGTGGCGGTGAAACTTGGATACTTGTTAATGTTTTTGTGTCTTTAGCATTTTTTCCATAAACTGACCCAAACGGGTTTTACTATTTTTATTTCAATTCCTTTTGTTATTATATTTTATTGAATGTTTTTTTTTTTTTTTGTTCTAAATAAATCCATGTGTACCATTAATGTAAATATTATTAAAATCAGTTTATATGAGATCTAGGGCATGTATAATTAAAAAAAAAATGCTACACTTGAAAATGTTCCAGGTACCAGTTTTTGTTTCTTTTATTCAATCAATTTTGCAGAATTCATCATTTCCTTCCTTGACATCTCAGGGCCTTCCGGCAATCCGTAGTGAAACACATTGGATTGCGTGTTAAGCGTGATTTTTACCTTGTCCACGTTGCGTGCACCTTCCATTTGCACGCAGTTTGGCAACGCGCACTCCCGATAGAAGCTCCAAGTGGTCGAGTTTTCTCGCAAAGCGGATAGCTTGAGCAACGAGGTAAAGACAATGTATGTCACAACGAGCCCGGTGCAGATGCAGGCAATGGCAAATTGGACCTCAATATGGTACTTTGTCACAAAGCTCCACGATAGCAGGATCGTGGACAAGCAATTGGACTCAATCAAAGCTTCAATCTGATTAAAGGAAGCGCTAATGTGTGTGCATCCAAAAGTAATCCTGTCCAAAGATGAAATGTTAGCGGTGTTGGAAATTATCGTGCCATATTGGTAGCCTGGATCATTCAAGATAATGATATGCTCACTAGTCCGAACGTACCACTTCCCAGCTTCACTTGTAACATGGAGCGTTACAAACTTGACAGAAGTGTCGTGTGGCAGAACCTGTGTAACTACAACGATTCCATCTGTGGTATCCAGCAACGCTGGAAAAGACGAATTTTCAAATCCTTCTGCAGAATTGCAGACGCCAAGGCCGTCCAACGTTTTGTGACATCCCACTATTGCGCTTGTCGAATTGTTTGAATACAGGCCTGTGTTTTCAGAGGATGACCCAACACTGTAATACTTTATACTTTTTATACTAGGAAATGCATCTGACAATACAGTCACCAAGCGCTGAAATGTGATTACGGAAAGATTAGTATCAGACATGGTCCAACTAATAGTGCTTGACTCTAGCCTTGAAACAAGCAACGATGTGACATTTACACCAAAACTACTACTAGTTCCTACTCCATCAATTGCTAATGCCGAGGTGGTATACTCAACTGTTCTCTTAATATTTGACACAGGGGAAATGCTCTCATACTTTAGTTTGGTAGGCTTTTGCTCAGGAAAACTTCTAGTAAAATAGTTGTACGATTCCGATAAACGAAATTTGAATAATGGAACTTCAACAAACCCAGAGGAATAAGCCGGTTTAGAGGCATATCCTGCAATTGGATCCAACGGGAAAAAAATGCTATAATTTGTAAAAACTTGCTCTGAGCTTTTGTTTTCACTCAAATAAACATAACCCCCTCTACTTATAGAAAATCCCAAGCCAGAATCTCCGTCAAATTCCCAACACCCTGCATCAATGCAATTGTACTTGTCAAGTATTAGCCCATTGGTTATTGAAGAGCTATTGTATCTCAAGTCTTCATACTTGCTGGAATAGTCCAGCGAAGTGTCCAACATCAGAGCAGTGGATACTATCTGGCGATCGGTATATCTACCTATTACCAGTGATGCAAGGGGATCATAGGCAATTGAAAAACTCAACACTAAAACCAAGGAAGCAATGTCAATCATCAAAGAAGACATCCAGCTGTTAGGCTGTGCAAAACAATCCCGCAAATTTGGGCTACTAGTCTTGTCCCCAACCTGGTTCGAATCAAGGGTATCTTCATTAGGGCCAGCGCCATTCTCTGGAGCTTGAGCTTGACTCTGGTTGGTAGGAATTTCAGCAAGATCTGTTCCCATACGCGGGAACGATTTTTCAAACTTCTTGCAATTTGCTTCTCTAAGCTTGTAGCACAGGATTAAATCCGTGAAATACGCAACTGAGGACGAAATGTCCGAGACAATATGAAGCCATATTCTGTTTGTTGCATTAGAGTGACAGACATTTTCAGATGCATTTCTTTCAGTCAAAGGGTTGATAATTGCTAGTTGGCCAGACTGCGGGGTCCAATGTGATGATGAGCTGGAATTTTCTTGTGACTGAAAAGGAGGCGGTGGGTGAAGAAGATGCCAATGGCGTACCGTAAATGAAATCGCAGTCTCCATAAAACGACATATCAACAGGGATGTTACTGAATCAAGCCAAGTAACAATAACATTGTATACTTCAATCGTTACAAGCATCGATAAGAGGCAATGGCATTAACAGACTTAACAGTCCAGTCCAACAAACTAAGCCACTGAACCCTAGAAGCATGCACAAAGTTACTGATAAGAAAGTTTGAAATGTCAAGAAAAGCAAGACAGCTCAAATGGACCAAGTCAAATAAGTCTATACTTGATAATTTCAAATGTATTATCTTTGCATGTTAAGAATGGTGTTGAGGAGAAATACTAATCAATAATTCAGAAAAAAGTATAGAGATTCGGCAAAATTTATAGTTTTACCAAAATTCCATTTAAAGCATTGTAGCAGTTACAGCAATCGCGTTGTAGTCATGGCAGTCTTAGTTGTTTTGAATGAATGGATTACTTGTCGAGAGTCTTATTTTGCGACGGTTTCAACTAACCAAGAATACCAAAGACTAGGAACGGTCATCGGGTTAGGGTTAAATGGCTTTGTGCCCTCTATTTCACAGTCATGTGATCGATACTAATAAACCACCCCTTTTATTAAGAATAGTCCCTCCAAGCTCACCCTCGCTATCTTTTTCACAAGCAAACATACTCATTATTCTCACTTATTGCTATTCTTTGTCGTAGCAATTTATCTGTTTCTCTCTTTTGAATTGGTGTGATTTGACCTGTTTCATAGTACCATCGTATGAATCGCAGTTTTTGCATATTTTTTTGAACCAAGCCATAATCCAAAATCACCATGAAACCAATCAACTCGGCATTTTTATTTCTTTTCTGCTTTATATTTTTCCTTTCAACTCTCATAGCACCAGCTACATGCTCGTATGGAGATAGACTCCCTGAATTCCGCAATTGTGTGCAGCATTGTGTGGATTCCAAATGTAACAGGGAAACATCAAACTCAAACTCTCAATCCAGCGAAGGCCTGTCCTTACCTTTGGTGTTGACCTTATGGACGTGCCCACAAAACTGTGACTACCTTTGTCAAAGAACTGTCACTGCAAACCGTATTGGCCGCGGTGAATCGATTGAGCAATTCCACGGAAAATGGCCTTTCCAAAGAGTTTTCGGCATCCAAGAGCCCATGTCTGTTCTTTTCTCTATTCTCAATTTCATCCCCCACTATTATGGAATCAAGAAGCTTCGACGATTTTTAAAGCCTTCTTTAACGACTCCCAGGGTTTTGGTTTATACCTACATAGGTATTGCAATCACAGGAATGAATGCTTGGACTTGGTCTTCTGTGTTCCATGTTAGAGACTTTGTGTTGACCGAGCGACTTGATTACTTTAGTGCCGGTTTGACTGTTCTGTATGGTTTCTATGCCTGCACAGTTCGAGCATTTGGTCTTTACAGAACTAGGTCTAGCCTTCAAGGCGTACGAAATGTTGATGCCGTTGCTACCCGCAACAGACTGGTTCGTCAATTGCTTTCTGTTGCCTGCATCGTTGCATACCTTTCACACGTTTATTATTTGCAGTTTGTGAAATTTGACTATGGATACAATATGTTGGCAAATGTGGTGATTGGCTTGATACAAAACGTACTCTGGGTCCGCTTGGCCATCTCAAGTTATAACAAATCTGCATCTGCGGCTACGGGTGGAAGAAAACAAAGCTGGAAACTTATGCCTCTTTATCTAGTTATTGCTGTTACTCTTGCCATGTCTTTTGAACTCTTTGATTTCCCACCTATTTTGGATGCCCTTGATGCTCACTCTTTATGGCATGCTGGTACGGTACTTCCAACTTACTTCTGGTACGTTTGGCTAGAGCATGATTTGAATTCCATGACTCTTACCAAGATCAAGATTTAAGAGCTAAGAAAGGGGAGAAAAGGTTGATTGAGTATAATTGTAAATACTATGTAATATAGGAATTATTTTCGAGAATAATTCAAACTAAATCAAAATGTAATTCTATTAAATAATCTTTATTTTTTGGCCAATCCTTTTGCAATTTGCCATATTTGTAACGTAACAAATAAACCACCTTATAAGACATATTATAGTACCTGTTGTCATGTGTTGGATTATAGCTTACTGGTAATCCTCCAATAAGTGTGCAACCTTGAGGGCCAATTCATCAGCCTGAACCTTTGAAATAGCTTCTGCGTAAATTCTAACAACATTCTCGGTACCAGATGCTCTAACAAAAGCTCTTCCACGTTCAAACTTCTTCACCAAGGTATCAATCTTAGGCTGTAATTCTTTAGGATCAGTCAGTCTTCGTTCAGCGTCAGTAGTCTTAAACACATTTCTATCCTTAACCTCGACCTTACTCAATCGGTTAGGCAAGTCTGTGTAGCAAGCATCCCAGTCACTTGGGCTCCATTTCTTGATGGTAAGAACAGCCAAAACTAATAACAAATCAGAAATAGCGTCACCAACTGTTTGGTTTATTAAATCGCTAAATGCCAAAAGAGACTCAACAGCCGTTTGTTGAGCTGGTGAGTTGGCCTTGAAGTTCTTCAAAGTAGTAAGGGCCTTCTCGTCAAACAAAACAGTACCGTGACCATTGGCCTCGAAATAGACACCAATGTCAAAGTGCTGGGCAGCATGGTGGAGGTGCTTAACACCAGTGGGTGTGCACTCAACAGGGACCTTCAAGGTATTGGTAAGGTATTCAGTGGAACTGCCATTGGCATAAGCAGTCTGAACAACACCGATTTGCAATTCAGTACCCGAATCGTGAACAAGGTACTCTAAGAAAGAAGCGCACAATGTCGCAATCTTGTCACCATCGAGAAGCTTGAAAGTGCCTTCTTTGTCAACAAAGAAAAAGACAATACGGTCTGCGTCACCATCAAAACTAGCATATAGCTTCAAAGACTCCGGGTTAATGTTAGCGGGTAATTTCTGCTGAGTCTTGACATGATCAGCACCACAATTGCTGTTAAGGGTTTCTGGCTTGTCATAACTGTCGTTGACGACAGTAATATCAACAAGTCCGTCCAAGTGCTTAGCAAGCTCTTCAACCTTGGGACCACCAACACCATTAGCAGCATCAACGGTAATTGAATAAGAGCTACTAGGATATTCAGACAAGACTTTCTTGTAAGCAGCAGAGAGCTTTTCATAATAGCCAAGCTCAGTAGGTTCGCCATAAGGTACGTCTGAATTTTTAGTGTTGAGACAACGAACAATGTAATGTAGCTGGGGGGTTGTTACAAGGCCATAGTTGGCAACTTCGGCCCCGCTGATCTTAAAACCATCCTCTAAAGCGGCAACCAGGGAAGGAGCACTGGCACGAGAATCATGGCCGTAAATGACACGGCCGGGAAGTGAGGTGTCAATGTTGAGACGTTCAACAAGATCGTTATATACAGAAAGAACCTCCTCATCAGAAGAAGCGTTAGCGAGCTTAGTAGCATAAGCCTCCCAAGAAGCTTCAAGCATCTCACCCTAATTTTTTTTACAAAAAGCAAAGTTGTTAGAATTTGAAAATGCCATCCAAGGTGTATTCAGTGATCATTTAAAAAAAAATGGTGTTCAACGGGGTATGGTTAACCAGGGAAATACGAGTAAAAATAGAAACATGAACGTTTTCTTCCAAACCCGTATTTTTAAAAAACGCAATAATGGATGAAAAATAAACAACAATGAATTTATTCAGTGTGAACTTACCATGGGATCAACCAACTTAACACCATTGTCCTCAGGGGGGTTGTGTGAAGCAGTGATCATGACTGCGATAACCTGGTTACGCAGGTACTGGGATCTCAGAGTGGCAAGAATAGCAACTCTGAAAATGGTGGAATCCAGGATATCAGCCTTCATGCGGAACCCGGCGGTTCCATACCCATAGACAATGTTTTCTGGCTTAGGATGCTTAGCAGAGAGCTGGGGGAAATTGACGAGAGGAGCCATGATGTTGATGATGAGAAGTGGAAAGAAGAGACTGCGGACGGAGGTTTGTTTATATGTGTGTGGAGGTTAGGGTGTAGCCATATTGTACACATAACAGCTTGTAACAACCCATTATCTTCCTTCCACATTCGATTGCACCAATGGCTCCTCCTATTTCAGTCTATACTCGAAAGGATCTTAAATCTCTTCATAAGTTTCCCTTGGATCCAGCAACTGGGCAGCCAGATTGTCCGCTGAAGGAGCTTACGCAGTATGGATGTGAGCTGCTTGAAAGAGAGGTAATCTGCGTACCATTCAAGAGGCTTTTCCGAGCGTATGTCATTTTATTCCAGCTGTCTGCCTTGACATCAATTACTAACACTCCTATCATCTCTGTATTAGATGCGTGACAACAGGCAACAAGGAAATACTGATCGAGGTGACCAACAAACGCACAAACCCCCCTATAACTAGTGCTATGGTGGACCGTCTACAGTCTGCCTTTTCAGAGCAGAGGCAGCTTGAGGCTGCTAAAGGGGAATAGGCTTTGCGAGTTTGAAACGGTAAATTACGCCTTTCTCTGCATTCATCACTCTATGAGTCCAGCTCGGGCTGTCGGGCTTCGGCTATAGACTCGCATTCATGTGATTAGTCTTTACTTGAAACTCTTTTGTTGCAGTGTGGTGGTGCCTGCCATTGGTGGTTGACTTGTTTGAGGCTGAATTCACGTCACGAGTGGCTCCAAGTCTGAATGCAAGTTCGAGTCGAATCGGCATGCTTGGTGGCCTCTTATCGGTGCTTACAAGATGATCAAGTGCTGAAACTGAGTCATTAAAAGCACGGTGCCTAATGCTCCAGTAGGAAGGGAAAAAAGGTCTGACTTATATATATATATATATATTGATCCAATAAATACTTGTGAATAAATATCTAGTTTATTGAATAAATAACTTGATTTACTTTCTGATTCTAACCATTGGTATCTTTGACAAGTTTCCTAAACTCGTCCTACAATCATTCGTTTCCAAATATATCTGGCAAATCTCCAGATCAAACACCTCCCAATTCCATCTCTTTATACCACTTTTTTCTATCCTAGCTTAATATAAAGATAGTTATCTCTGTACCTTTTCATAATGCTACCGGGATTCAGCAAATTCTTCAAAAGGTGGATCCCTCAGGAGGCTGGGGAAGCTTCTTGTTGGTGGGCTGAGCCATGTCACTAAATATACAAAAAAGCACAGGTTAGGAATATATGTTCAAGATTCTGGTTCAAGTAAAGCTCTAGAAACAGCGATAAAAACATACCGTCTAAGCTCCAAAAGAACAGTCTCCATAGAGTACGATTGCTTCCAGTTGTTAAGGCAAGGAACCTTGGCAGGGTTGACGACTCCGTTGGTGGAGTTAACACAGGGGAGATTAATCTTGGTGGTGAATTTAACAGTAGGGGGGTTCTTGGGATAGCTAGGGCCGGCTTCCAAGGTCAAGGAGTAAATACGGTTTTCGTGATTACTGTGAGGAGGGCCCAAAATGGTTCCGTTCCAATATCTCATGTCAATGTCATCAGCATCGGCAAGGCCTAACGAGCAGGATTCGCTGCCGAGACCCTTTTCGCCCTTCTCGAGTTCTTCAAGTAGTCGAAAGCTACGGGGACTGTCATGATTCAATTTAGTGTTAGATCATATCAAGAGTGAATGAAATAGAAACCAAAGGCTCAGAAAACGCTTTAAATGTTTGCAAAACGAGTTCGTGACCAGCTGATTCGAATATTAAGCCGAACAGTGCACGATAGTCACTGATCGCTACTAACAGCGGAAGTAAAATAGTCAATCGATTAGATACATACATTTGAATAGACATGATTAAAGATGCAGTGCTGGAGTAGGTGGTGTAGCGACAAAATGCTGAATCAAATGGTAAAATGGTGAATTGAAAAGGGCTTGAAAATGACTTGAACAAGGAACGTGTGGTGGAAAAGGTGGCAATTTCGCACAGATCAATAAATGGGGTCACTTTTGTTAAGGGCGTTATGCGGGCTGTTTGGTATCTCCATATTAGAATGGTCCGGCTGTTGCTTTTGTTTATTTTCGTTTCTTCCACAACAATCAGCACAACCACTCTATATCTGAACATTCATCATTTACTCTAGAACGAGATTGAATACTTTAAAAATCGCTTGTAATTTGAGTCGGTACATGCTGTCTATAAAAACATGAATCCGCAATCGGTAAAACAATCTTCGCCATTCGTGGAGAATGCCAAATCTTCACCTTTCAAATCAAACAGTCAAACTAACAATGATACCCCAATTCGATCAGTAAGTAAAGATGCTTGTTTTATGAACCGTGCATGTCAAACTAACTGAAGGCATTTAGAGGAATCAAGGTTCTTATCAACCACTAGGAAAGCCATCATTTTCAGAGTACGAGATTCCACCATCATCACCGTTCCAGGTTCTTCCAACTGGTAAGCTGTTTTTGAAGGATTGAAATATCAAGTGCACAATCTAACAACTACTTTAGACAACACACCGGTGTTTGATACTGAAAGATCTTTTCGTGATCGCATATCATCTCTTGAATTCCAACTGTCTTCTCTGTCTGATGAGAAGGAGCTTCTGAAGCTGCAATATGAGCAAACTGTCCGCGAGCTTGAAACCAAAGTTAAGGAAGAGGGTGCTCGAGCAGACAAGATAGATTCAGACAAGACATTTATATTCCACCGCCATGAAGTCCTGAAAGAAGATTTGGAAGCGTTACGTGCTGAATCAAATGAATACCAAAGCACAGCGGAGAATACAATCAAAAACTTAAGACAGCAAGTATCACAATTACAGGACCAGAATATTGATTTGAAATCAAAGAACGATTCTCTTAAAGGATCAATATCAAACCATCTGTCAGGATTGAAAAACTCGTTGAAGACTGAGCAAGAAAAGAACCGAGAGCTACAATCTCAGTTAGATAATGCCATTTCTGAGCTCTCAACTACAAAAACAAAGGAATTTGAGCTGCAGCAGAAAGTTACGGAACTTCAAGACCAATCAAGTGATCTAAAGCATAGAGAATTTGATGCAAAGAGTACGCATTTACTGCAAACACAGCTGTCCGATCAGTTAGAATACATTACTAGACTCGAACACGATTTGTCTAAGAAGACCCAACATATTCAGAAATTGGAGGATGATCACAAGGTGGTTAGCGTGATTGAAGAAGAAAAGCAATCACTCAAAAGAAAGTTGGAAATGTCTGATGGACTACGTACTCAGCTTGTAGACTGTGAGATGAGACTTGCTGAACTACAGTCAGTAAAAGCTAAATGGGACTCGTTCTTACTTAAAGATGAGGATTTCAATTCACCAGAGGATTTAGTTCGTGAGCTTATGACTCAGCGATCCAAGAACGGTCAATTGATGGAACAAGTTGCTAGATTGAATTCAGAACTACAGCAAAACACACCAGCAATTGAGCAAATTAGAGAAGAAATCGACAAGTTGGAACAGCAAAGGGAAGATCAAAGGGAAAAGCTAGTTAAAGAATCAGAAGCTAGAGTAAGACTACAAAAGCAAAAAGAGTTAGCTGTGACTGAAATTGAATTCTTGAGAGGGCAACTGAAATCATATGAATCTGAAGAAACTGCATTGATTCAAAGCAAGAACCCAAATAACAGCCAAGCCGTTAACAACAATCTCAACACTAGCTTTGGAAACAAAGGTAGTGGCGTAATCGACCTCACAAGTGCCACACCACCGCAACCAGAACAAGTTTCTGTATCTACGACTTCCAGCCCACCTTCAGAAGGATCAACGGATACTACTGGATCTAATCCTCGTCAAAATGCCCGAATTAAAGCTCTAGAAAGTCTTGTTTCAAAATACCGAAATGAGCTTGGCGTACTATCCAAAGAACTCGAAAAACGAGACGGAGTCACACCTGATATTACCACATTCAGTCCTTTGAAGCGCAAACTTACACCATTCAGCTCCGGGGAACGAGTTGCAGAACTAACACGTAAGGCTCGCAGTTTACAGGTGGAGTTAGATGAGGCCAAGGCTAAACTAGAAACTCAAGAGAAAGAGCTGGTGTCGACCAAGAAACAAGTGGAATTACTGGAGCTGTCTAAACAACTAAAAGAGCAGAAGAGCGCAGTAAGAATCTTAGAACTCGAGGACAATCCAGCAGCACGACATGAAAAGGTAAAGCAAGCTATGATAACAGCACTTAGAAAAGAGAATGAAGCCTTACTTGAACAGATCTCCGATCTACAAAGCCCTTCAGACGACGAAAACCGACACAATCAGTCAAAACTTGTTCCGTACTCTTCTCTTGAGCGCCTTCAAAACGAGATCCAACAGCTGAACAATACTATTGCTGATCAAACCAAGCGGACCGAGCGCTTAAAGCAAGTATTTTCCAAAAAATCACTGGAATTCCGTGAAGCTGTATACAGTTTGCTTGGCTATAAGGTTGATCTTTTACCTAACAAGAAGATTCGTGCTACTTCCATGTTTTCTACCAATCCCGAAGACGAAAGCTTTGTTTTCATACCAGATCCAAAGTCACTAAAAGCCTCCAATGGTGCCATAAAGCTGATAAGTGTCGAGGATGGACCCTTAACCAACGAATACGATAACTTGGTAACCTTTTGGATCAAGGAACGAAAAGATATACCATGCTTCTTGTCAGCTGTTAACCTAGAGCTATACGATAAAACCACCAAAGCCGCGAGCTTTTGATATTCCTGTGAACAAATGACCAATAAATTTTTTTAATGATAAACACGAGCCTGATATGTGCTTTCTTTCTTGGCGGCGAAATTCAAACCCTGGAATCGTAATTCAAATTGTTTGTGTATAGGTATGAAACTCACGATAGCCGCCTGTAAGACTGATCATTCCAGATAACAAAGATATCTGAGCAGTGAAACCGAAAGACAATAAATCGTAGCATTAAGCGAGCTGCTGTTGTATATATCTAGATCTAAAAGGGGTATTGTTCGACGTCAATGGGTTACATGCCTGAGGTAGCCTGCTTTGATAGGTATTTTTGATTTAACAAGTCAACGTAGTGAGCTCAGTAGCAAAAGCCAAAGATAAAAAGGTGGTTTCGAAGGGTTTCGAGAGACGATACCCAAAAACCGACAAGTGTCGAGTGATACAGCGTGAAAGGCCAATCAGCAAGGCCATGTGCCGTATCACTACCCCGCGCTAAAAATCCCATCATTTTGTGGCTGGACTTTTTGATTTGGTTCTTAACATGGGTCATGTATGTAACAGGCCATCTCATGTATATTCCTATCTTTTTCACACGCTTTCTCCTGTTTTTCTTCATCCCATCCGCTTCAAACCTTTGAACAGCTCTGTATCCAGAGTCCCCCTTTCTGATTTTCTCCTATAAATACCTTTGGCGATCGCTTGCACCTTATCGCATCTTGTACTACGGCACAGAGAGAGATATATATACTTGGACTTTTCCCTAGCAATCTGACTTTTACAGCACCAAGGAACGGAAATATCGTTTTTCTATCAAAACCTTTATCCATTTTTTTCTGATTGGTATCGGACCTGTTTCCTTTGTGAATCATCGTTCTATCGTTACTCTTGTCGGGATCTTAACCTGTTCTAAATTAAAAGCCATACCTATCACTACCGCCGCCACACCTCTACTTTTAAGTTTCCGAGATATATATACCATTTATATATATATCACGTTTGAAGCTCTTTTCTCGCTACAAACTTTCCCCTTTGCCTTGAAATTTAGACACCCAGCCTCTTTCAATACCCTCCGATAACGTGTCATTATCTGAAAATCGCGTTTTTCCCTCATTAGCATCACATCTTTGTGACTTATCTTTATCAAAAACCCATATATAACACCTTTCACCATGGATATTCAGAACCAAAATGTCAAGAAGCCAATATCCAACTTGTCTTCAGCTCTGGCTTCTATTCATCTCACAAACCAACAACAACATCTCCAAAACCTCCAGAATACCAACGAAGATGAATCTCTTCCATCTTCAGACATAGAAGATGAAGATATTGAAATCTCGGGCAACAGCGTCAGTAACTCCAATACATCACCAAGCTTAAGAAATCTTGGAAAATACCAGAATCACCCCAACGGTAATGGTTCGAGTGATGAATCCATCCAACCCCATGCAGCTCATTCAAACCACATACACCCTCCTTTGGCTCCAATGGTAAATCCAACAGCTCCAGCTTCGGTGATATCAGCACCTATAAATTTGCCTCAGACTCAGAGACAGCAGCAACATCAAAATCCTAACCAGAACCACCAGCAACAGATACGGCAACAACAAGATCATAGAAACCAGTTTTTTACTCCACATGCTATGGACATTCCTATGATGCCTCAGACAGATGAGCCTCCTTTGGATCGTATTGGCCTCTACATCAAGAATCCCCCAAGTGAGGGAATCAGTTTATTTTCCCACCGTGTAAGTAACACTAGAGACTCGGCTCTTTATCACTAAGATTTATATCACTGTACTAACAAGCTATAAACACATGGATATAGTCTGCGCCAAATGGTTTCAAGGTTGCTGCCGTTCTTTCGGAACTAGGCTTCAAGTACAAGACCTTTTACTTGGATTTTAAGCGCGTAAGTATACTAGTTATTCAGTCATGGTTTAGCCCTATCATTATTTAATGTTGAAACCACCAGACTTTTTCAACCTCTCAACAAGTTGATCTGGCCACAGTTTGGTTTTTTTGAGGCTAAGCGATCCCCTCATAGTGGAAATATCGGAATTAGTCATACCGGTGCAACAACCTGCTTTGCGGCTATTGCCGAACTAGGGCTAACGCTATACTATGGTGGCTTTCATAATGATTGTGACAAAACCAGTTTACCAGTTTTTGAATGTGTTCTAACTACAGAGACTATCTTTGATACAGAATGAGCAACGATCGCCTTACTACCTTAGCATGAATCCAAATTCTCGGGTACCTGCGATCATAGACCACGACAACAATGACCATACTATATGGGAATCCGGAGCTATAATTATTTACTTGTGCCAACGTGCGGGCCCCCGCTGCAGTCTTTGGAGTGCTGACATTTGTGAACAGAGCTCTATCATGTCGTGGCTTTTCTTCCAGGCCAGCGGACATGCTCCGATGATTGGCCAAGCATTACATTTCCGGTATTTTCATCCAGAACGAATCGACTCTGCGTTAAACAGATACACGAACGAAGTTAGAAGGATTTACGCGGTGGTCGAAATGAGATTAGCGGAGCTCAGAGAACAACTGATCTGTGACATGGAGGATGACTCTGAACGGTTTTCTCTCGGTACTTCAGCCTTGTCTGAATCAAAATATTTTGCTGATCCAATTTGGCTAGTTGGCAACAGAGTTACGGTAAGTTTAAAAATTTTCAGGTTCACAATGTTTCCATTCATGTTTGATTCTTTTTTAAGGGTCTAAATAGTTACGGAAAAGACATGCAATAGAGAGGGAGGCCACCTTCTAAGCTTGATAGATATCCCAAGAAGGTAATTACCCAAATGGTTGTTGTGAGAAGTGTTTTTGTGCGGGACGCTTGCTCTCAAATTTTTTTTTTCTTCAGCGATCGAAAAGAACTAGTTTGGAAAACAGTGGTCACTTGATCTCGCCTGCTATCTTGACTCGTTCTTCGACAGGATAGGCTGGATGGCGCCAGGTTTTATGCTCAAGCCCATGGGCTTATAATGCCTTCCATTTCTCGAAGATACCCACAAGCAACACCCCACAACCCAGCTTACCCCCCTTTGGCATTTGGACTGTTTTTAAGAGGGACTCAAACCGTTTATGTGTTTTTATTTTTCTCATTCAGATGCCAACATGTACGGCTATTTAAGGATGCGCTACTTAGTTGGTGAAAAGGGGCGACTCGATGCGATGTAATAGGCTGACCTTAGGTTAATGTGTGCTTAACCGGTAGTTGCAACAATATTTTTCGAGTTACCAACGGCATTACATCATCACTGGGAATGATGAAAGAGACTATTGATGTGATACCATGGGATAATCCCGGTGCAGTTTGTTCCACAGTTTGTTTCAAAGCCCGCAGGACCATTTGATATTTGGGATTTTGGGCAAAAACAGTCTAATTGTACTAGCTATGATTCTCAAAGAAGACAGAACCGATCTTGCATTGTGATTTTTCTCTCAAATACTCAAACCAAATAAACTAACTCGTTATTTCAATATAGGTTGCTGATCTTTCTTTTGTTACTTGGAATTACGTTGTCGACAGAGTTGGAATCGACTTGAAAAACGAGTTCCCTGAGGTCTACAAATGGACCCAAAGCATGCTTGCCCGGCCTTTAGTCAAGCGTGCTCTGAACGGTTTAGAAAGTAATTGATCAAGGCAAAATCTACCTTCCATGTAATGATTCTACAAGGCACACCATATTACAACTGACATATCGTACAAATAATACACAATAATCTTTTCATATTAATTCGTTGTCCTTGTTTGACAAGGGGTTAGAGATGTTCATTTGACTCAAGACCAAAAATGTTGTCACTTGCAACCAAGCAAGCCACATGAGTACCCATCACCATGATGAATGTTAATAGTTCAGCCAATCCCGAGAAGAAACATCCGAAATCCGATTCTATTTGAAGTTTTCCCCCAAGAAGAAGAAGAAAAACAAAAAAGGGGGAGGAAGAATTGCGGTAACTTTAGTTGCCAAAAAATAAAAAAACCTACATTTAAATTACCAAAATGTAAAAAAACAAAAAAAACAAGATATAATGCTTCGTATATATAACCTTTTTTTTTTGTTCTCTCAAGTTGTATCATGTAAAATAAATAAATATATATGTATTACCAGTTTTCCTTCCTGCTTATGGTTTAGATAGAATACGATAGTCCTCATTGTCACATTCACAGTGGTGTAGTGCTGTTGTTAAATTATACGCAAGGCTAAAAATAATCGTGGGTTTACAAGTTGTGAAATAGAAAAAAAAAAAAAACTAGAAATTAAAATTGTAAAAAACTTTGATAATCAATAAATAAATTAATATATAATAAAATTGATGATAAATGCAAAAGAAAATTAAAAAAAAACATGTATAAATATGACAACTTTGAAAAATAAACATAAAAATAAACATAAAAAAAAAATAGCCCTGAGAAATGAACGAATAGGCGTTGCTAAACTTGAGAACACATCTTACTATCAATATTTGTATTTCAAGCAGTGGGAGGTTCATATATATGTTGTATTGTGAAATGAGGTCAGGAATAATTCATAGTTGTTTTGGATGAATCTTTTTTGTTCAAAACAATAACCACCAAATGATACTCAGAAAGCGAATGACGAAATAATTAAAAAAACAAAAAATTAAGCATTTGACGAAACTCCGTCATTATAATTATGGACAGGATGCAAGTTTCAAACAATTTTTTTAAAAAAAGGTCACAGTTAAGACTGACCTTGTTCTTGTTCCATTCTACGCTTCTGTAACTCTTGAATTTGGCGTTGAGCTTCCTGTTGTCGTTCCTTCTCTTGTTGCTTAGCAGCTTCGGCCTTTCGTCTTTGATTTCCGCTGAACAAGCCGTCACTTCCATCACTGCCATCGTCACTATCATCACTATCTTTGGATGCAGAAGTGGTGCTAGGTTTGGCAGCAGACGAATTGGATAGAGAGCTTGCACCTCTACTCAAAGGAGCTGCTGCTTTGGAAAAACTTGCAGCAGAACAAGAAGTGGATACAGCCGGCCGAATGGGGGATCCAACACCACTTCGAATTCCAGTAATTGGTGATGCAATACCACTCCTTCCACCAGTTGGAGATCCTACAATGCTTCGACTACCAGCTCCGCTAGGAGTAATAAACCCAAAAGAACCGCCCATTATAGCGCTACCGGAAACACTGTTAACCCCACTACCTATATCACGAGCACTGCTTGCACCACTAGTGGTTCGAGATCGAGCTCCAATAAATAGGCCAGGTTCTTCATCGCTGCTTCCAGAAGACTCTTCTTCTTCATCATCGTTAGGGAAGAGAGTGTTTGTAAAAGTTGATCCATAACCAAGTGACTTCTTGCTAATAGCGGTATCATTGTTTTGCAAACGACTGAAATTAGAATAGTCGTCATCATAATCATCATGGACATCTGTAACCTGACGATGGTATTGTACCTCACCCACAGCAACACTTTTACTTCGAAGTCTATTAGGAGCTCTAACATTAGCATCTCCATTATACGGAGCATTAAGTGAGGTTGGAGTGAATGTCAATTTTCCAGGAAAACTCATTGTTGGAGAATGGCTTCCTTCAAGAGTATTCAAGTGAGAAAAGTCACTCGACAAAGCGGCAAGGTCAGAGCGGTCCACAGTTGATTGACCATGTGATGAAGATCCCGAAGAGGACGCAAAACGAGGGCTTCTAGGACCATATCGTCCATATCCACCCTTACCATTGTATTCCATCCGAGAAGAAGTATGAAAGTTATTCGCAACAGGACTCGCTGGAACTGACTGCTGAACAGTTGATGCACTATCTGAAGAGGAGGGTTGCCTCTGGGTCAAATAAGCATATGGATTAGAAGCCACATCTCTAGGAATAAAGTTAGAGACCGGAGCTCTTCTGACGGTATGATGAGTTACAATATGCTCCATATCATCAATTGTTCCAGTTGGGGACATATGGGGTATGAATGATGGAGCTATCATTTGCAGTCCTGAAATCTCATTAACAAGTGTTGTAGGCAATGGAATTGATTCAAGCTCATTGCTACCAAAAGATTTAACTGAAGGAGTAGATCCACGATGGTGTAGATCAGCTCTAGACGGTGATGAATTACGTTGCTGAACAATTGATTGATCTAGTTTTTTGGCCTCTTTTTCTAATTTTGTAGATGAAGAAAGTCTAGATGTAGTTACAGACGCAGGAGCAGGTGAATGCGTCGGAGTTGATGAATGTGAATATGAAACTTGAGAAGGCACTCTGGAAGATAAAGCTGATGCTGGTTTAGATCCATTGCTGGTAGATGAAACATTTGATAGAGGATTCACAGGTGGATTAGACAACAGCATCGGTGATGCTGGAGGTGAAATTTTGTCAAATTTGTCAAGTTTACCAACAGCAAGGGTCAAGGGAGAATCCGAATAGATTGCATTTCTCAATGATGAAGCAGTGCCAGCAGAGGTGGCAGCAGATGGACTGGAAACAGAACTGGTAATAGGACTGCTGAGAGAGCTGGCAGCCAAGCTATTTGGGCCAGTGGTAACCTTGTTAGCACACTCAGCGGCAGTTCCAGAAGTAGATGAAGTACTAGACCGTCTTGCAGGTGAATTTTCAGATCTGCGCTCTACCACCAACGTAAGCTCACCACCTTCGTCTGAAGACGTGTCGGAATTATTTTGTTGCTGAGAGTTTGATGAATAACGGCGGTTAGACAAAGAGGCTCTTCGATTTATTTGTGAGACTCGAGAACCCGTACTCGTAGTACGCCTATGAGATGGCGTTAAAGCGCCGGCAGAAAATGCAACGCCAGTGCTATTGTTTCTGGAAAGAGAAACAGAGCTATCCGGAGGAGAAAGAATACTTGTAGGATGAGGCTTTTGTCTAGATGAAGCAGAACCAACAGTTACGCATTTATCTATAGACTCAGAGAATGTAACAGGATCTCCAAGCTGTCCAACCAGAGTTGGTCGGGCATTTGTAGTATTGGGACTGATACCAGTACTATTACCAGCACTGGTCGTTGGACTCATATTTGTTGAACTACTGACGCTGCTTACGCTACTAGAAACACCACTGCTAGGACCGCTCGGCAATGCCTGATGGGGGTAAGCGTGCCCACTGCTGCGATTGGATTCTGTGCCGAATGCATTTTGATAACTCCCAAACTCCTTGGCTCCGGAAGTATACCCAAGTGTTGTAGGAATCTTAAAAACATCATCATCCCGTTCATCCCTGTCAACATCAAAATCATCATATGTTCCGTTACCAATGTATGAAAAATCGTCGTCCACAGAAAATTCTTTAGAAGGAGGTTGTGCATATGAATATTGAAACGAACTATGTGTAGTAGCTGAGTCACTTGCATTAAGATCGAGGGCTCCACGAACAGTGTTCGGCAGACGAGGGTTGGTAATGACTGTGTTATTATCATAGCGCACTGTAGTTCTTCCAGGATCTGGGTAAGTGGATCGTTGAGCATGGTCGTTAGCAATTACATGTTGACCATCCGAAGTACTCTGATCCATAATTAGGGAGCTATACTTTTGTCCTGAAACAGAAGGAGACACTCTCTTACCCAACTTATAGTGCTGACCTGTAACCAAGCTGCTTCCCATACTATTCAAACTGCAAGAGCTGCCTTGGTTAATAGCTTCAAGTCCAGGATATGGGTTAACTGATGGTGATGGACAAGCAGTTGCCAACCCGCTTTGGGGAGGTGGCTGGGACATTGGTGAAGCTTGATTATGTTTTTGGAAAGTTTGTTCTCTTCTTAATGGAGACCGCGAAGTACTGGAATCTCTAGCAACTTCAGTTATTACACTCTCAGCTCTATGCGCTTTAGAGTGTGGATCAATGCTTTCGTCATCTTCTCGAATGATATCACCACGAGATTCATTGGTTCCAGCTATAATGCTGTGTAAATCCAAATTGCTAGCGCTTGCTGACAATTTACCCATTCGCATGGGCTGAGAGTGAAGTGAAGGGCGAGGAAACGATTCACTGCTAGTATTTCTAACAGGACTTAAACCTCTACCAAAATTGACGCTATTTCTATCACCACTACTCTGATATAAACTGTCAGTTTTTCCAAGACCATTGTCGCGAAAATTAGGCGGATAAAGCGCTGGGTTAGAACTGACGGATTCAACAGTATTTTGAGAATGAGAAGAAATGATTGGAGTATCCATATTATTGGCACTGAGACGAGATGAAGGTGTTCGAAGATTTGACGTAGTCGTATCCGCACTAGTAATAGAGCTTCCTAAATCATTCATGAAAATGGCATCGCGATCCATTTCGGCCATAGGGGTAATTGGAGATAAAAGGGAGTGCTCTTCGTTATGTCTAGGGTTGCTTGGACCACTGTAAGAGCTATGACGAGAAGATGGATACATATTATATCCATGGTGTGAATGACTATCACTTAGACCTTGACCCATCATCAATGGTGCACCGGATGAGCTATGATTGGACTCCCTGGTTTGGGTGATACTTCTTGACAAACCTGAAGCTATATGGTCTCGGGTAGACGTGTGCCAAGTAGCTTGTGGGCTCGATTGAAGCGATGACATAGAGCTTAGTGATGAAAAACTCGAACTAGCGCTTCTATTATTCATGATGGCCTGGTCGATAAGCATTAAAGAACCCTCATTGACGTTTTGTGAAACATTTCGAGAATGCGTTTTAGACTGAGGAAGTTTAGAAGATGAGTTTGTTGAGAAATCGGATTCGTGATCGCTTCTGGAGGTGAAAACGGCTTGGTCAAAATATTTTTTGTTGTGGCGCGCAGTTTCAGAACGAGTCGGTGGATTATGATGTTGGGGGTTGGATTTAGCTCCAGGAGCAGGACTAATGTCACCACTAATTGGTTTAGAACTAGGATCGCGAGATTGATTAGCTGAAGAGGATGACGATGAACCTTTGCGACGGAAACCGGCAAAGTGCAGTGCGGAAGATCCAAGTCTAGATAGTCCACGCTTGATGCGGCTTCCAAGACCCAATACAGCCTTCTGGACTTCTTCGTTTGTGACAACAATACGTTGTTCATCAGCTGTAGCCGTAAGAAAGTGCTCCAGACGAGGGTTGTCCATACCCTCCATCATCCAAGGATGGTGCTTAATTCCATAAACATCAATACGCTTTGCAGGATCCTTCTCTAATAGCTGTCTCAACAAATCTTTAACGGAATCTAGGTCAGGATTTGGTGTTGGTTGAGGTCCATCTTGGATTGAAATATCATTGTTGTCAGTACTGTTGCGATTAGAATCATTTTCTGGGTTGGAAATAGAGGAGTCGTCTTGTTCTTCGGTACTGTAGAAAATTGAATGATACCCACGTTTCTTTCTAGGGACGGGGAAGACTGGAACTTCATCAGGAAATACAAGTGGGTCTTGGGCGATAACATCAAATAACTCAAATTCGTTTTCAGCACTAAAAGGAAGTTTTCCAAAAATCAAACAAAAAAGAGTTACGCCGAAAGACCACACGTCAATTTTATTGGTGATGAGTGGTCGTGTCTCTACTTCGACTGTATTTGTAGCACAAAGTTCCGGCGCAAAGAATGCTGGTGTACCAGCAGTTTTGGCGAGTTCAAGTTCATCGTTTGTCTCGCTGTCCAGGTTGCTAGCATAGGAAACACCAAAATCCGAAATCTTGACAATTCCATCTCTATCTCGTAGCAAATTGGCTGGTTTGATATCTCTGTGAATAATTCCTTGAAAATGAAGATATTCTAAACCTGAAACCACATCTCTAGCAACGTCTCGAGATTCGTCAACGGTGAGAATAGGATTACCGTCAGCGTCTTGCCAGTGAACTTCACCTCTTTCAAGATATTCCAAAACCAGGTAAATCTTTTTGGATGAATCATCAATCACTTCAAGAAGCCTTACAACGTTGGGATGATGGCATTTTTTCATAATAGCGATTTCTCTTCGGACTTTATCCTCGTGGGTTTGAGCTGCTGCGGAACGGCCAAGTCTAGGCTTTCCCAGACGATCAACAATTTTAATTGCCTATAGTCAACGGTTAGTATCATATTTTCATAGAATAATCAAAAAGGGTGATAAACTGTACTTACGACATTCTCTTCGGTTTCTGTATCCACGGCTAACTTGACCTTACCGTGCTGTCCTCTCCCAAGCTCACGAACAATCTCATATTTGTTCAAAAACTTTCTTCCTGAAACGGGATCACTTAAGATTACGATGCGATTAGTCTCCCGAACGACAACTGAGGTAGGGCTGGAAGGGACTGACAGCGGGCTGACAGAGGAGGATGGTCGTGGCGGTGGTTCCAATGTGGGCATAATGTTTGATGCTGATCGTTTTCGGTCAAGAGGGTCAATAGAGTGATTTGACATTGGTGACTCAACGATAAGAGAAGGTTGTAACTGGCCATGCTGATCCGTAACAGGCTTCGACACCGGTTTATTCTCGGCCGTTGCAGGGAGAGGAGGAGATCGAAGAGATGCAGTGGTGGAATATGTTTTAGATTTTGAAGAAACTTGAGTCTGAGAGGAATTGAGAGAAGATTGCCTGCTGTGATTTCTTGAAATGGTGCTTGTATTGTAATTAGCAGCAGCCAAAGCTACACTACTCGAATTAGAAGAGGATGATGGCGAGTTACAGTTAGTAGTAGGTGTGCTAGCACTATTGTAATTCCTGTTTGAAGTAATATCAGAAGTTAATGAAGAGGGCGACCGAGATGAAACAAACGACACGTGACCGGTGAGTGGAAGTGGGAATCGAGGTGATAATCCATGGTTTGTCGGAGATGATGGTCGGTTTACTGTTTGGGATTGTTGATGATGCGGTTTGTGAGCAGATACGCTAGTTGCACTTGATGAATTTGATGAGGATATAGAGGACTTTGACGGTTGCTGGCGGATGGACCCTGTAGAATGCTCGACTGATAACACGGGAGAAGAAGGAGCGCTAGGAAACAAAGGCGCTTGTCTATGATTAGCAGATGAACCAGAAATGGAGCTTGATGAGGAAGATGACGAGGAGGGGGGAGCGACCTCGAAGCTCATTCCTGAGCGTGTAGATCTATGCTTATTGTTTACAATTGCGGGAGACTGTGGCACAGAAGGAGATGATGCAGATAAAGTAGATTTGAGCGAGGAGGTGGAAGACGTAGGGATTCCCCTGACCATGTTGAGCAAACCGCTATGAAGATGATGGTGGTGGTGGTGGTTGGTGGTGTTGGGGGGACTGGAGCTAGGGTTGTTGGTGTTGCTGCCTCCTCCTGAAAGATTGTCGCTTGATATTGTAGAAAGAGGTCTCGAACCAGTAGGACCAGGTTTTTTCATTGAAACCGTCGAAGAAGAGGAGGATGAAGCCTGAGATGAGGGAGTTGTTGACGCAGAAGATCCAGAAGGCCTACGTGCTCGTACTGGCGACGACTCCCTACTCGAACATTTAGATTTTGACGATTTGAAAATTTGGGAGAGAGAGGACGAAGAGGAGGACTCGGGAGATTTCTTGGAATCGTTCGAGGGTATGCTATTATTTGAAGGGCCAGAAGGCAGAAGCGCCAGGAATTTTACTTTAGAGCCTCTAAGTGGCATTATTGGATAAAACTAGGCGGTCTAAACGTGAAGAAAAAGGATCATTAGATCGACATTTGACTATTAAAAAAAAAAAGAGAGAGTAGACGAGGAAGAAGGGAAAGAAAAACAAGATTTGGCAAGCGATGTTTGACAGGAAGCTTTTAAACAAAAGACGGGGCTAGCTTGTCGGGGAAGTTTTCATAGGGTGTCAAAGAGGTATAGAAAGAGTAAAGGAAAAGAAGGGTGGAATCTTTTGGGACGGTTGAAGATGAGCGGGAGGGTGTGGTGGTGGTGCATTTTTGTAAGACAAACCTCCATTCCATGCTAACCATCGCCACACTCGAGGAGACACAGCGTCATAGGCCTACCGTTACAGCGTTTCCCAGAAGATTTAATATAACTTAGTGGTTTACACCTACTAGCAATGCTAATGCATTTGCAGGCGAGCCTAGCTTCCATCTCAATACATATTTCTGGGTTTGAATCACCAGGATACATTTCCTATCTCAGAGACTCTCATATGTGCAGTGCACATTGTGCCGACATGGAGACTTACATACACAGCGGGTTTACATACATGGTGGCACCGATTGAAATAATACCTGATTTTGTGACCAGGCCGACACGCTTGTGACGCTTGTGACGCTTGTGACGCTTGTGACGCTTGTGAGCCTCTAGAGAAAGCCGAGACGCTTGCGAATTCCAGGTCGTTGACTGGGGATTACTCTCGAGACGTCTTGCTGGCCGGTTTTGGTCTTTTCCAAGATTGACAATACACACATCTGTTTCCAGAAGAAAGGCGTTCTCAAACAAACTTTAAAAGCCTGTTTGGGCCAGTTTTTCACGCGCGGTATCCTCCACCTCTTTTTCAGGCCTAATCCTAATGGCAGTCAAACGGCGGAAGATGCCCATTGGCGTTTTCAGGTTTCAAATAATATTCAGATGGTGCTATTATTCGTCATTTAAAGGCGGGTTTCCCGGACTCTGTTGCGTGCACACTACGCACAAGTTGTAGGATTATCCCATGGGCAAAACAGAACGGTTGCATCGCTGCAGAGGGACTGGTGATATTTCGGCAAGGCGAGATCTTGATTGATCAATAACATGCATGGTGCCCATGGAATTATTATTGTATTTTTCTAATCAGAATTGAGAAACTGGGTGCGACCTGCTTGAGTCGTCTGAAAAATAAACACAGCATGGCATTTGCGATGCCAGCATAGTTAAGTCTGTATTTCAGTTATGCTATCAGTTATCAGTTATCATACGGTATATACGTTATTATCTGGTTATCTCATCAATATTAATGGCATATTAATGGTGGTCGCTGTGAGTTGGTTTTAAAAGCACCAGTCCTCCAAATAATCCCGGACATGGTTAGTATTGAGCTGATCTTTTGAAATATTCAAAAATGCGCAGCTGCAACTGGTCAGGGATCAGAGAAAAAAATATATCGGCGGCTTGTTCACACTATCGATTGAGAAACCACTTTATGGGTGACTACGAAAACTCAATGGTCAGTCGGTTTGAGTTAAGCTTGTGTCCTTGAAAAACGTTTGGAGAAGCAGGGTTGAATAGATTATATTTAGAGTATTATTCTCATACATGCCGAACACTTTTATTGGTTTGAAAAGGTTCATGCAGTAAAGAAAACAAAAAAAAAAACAGTAAGATAAAACCCATGTAGCAAGTGATTTATTCCCCAGACTTTTTGCATAAACCTAGTGGGGGAACAGATATCACTTGATTCGAGACTTTAGGGGATGCGATATTCCCGTGTCAATCTGAGGTGTTATAGAACATGAATAGACATGAATAGACATGAATAGGCTTGAGTGCGAATGTGAATTTCAGCGGTTGACTTCTTTAGGTAGATTGCCAAATACAAGCACGTTTGGTTCAACTAAATCTCACTTTTGTCCAGGATGGAAAGACGTCTGAACCAAAGTTCCAGGCTGGTTCAAGGTTTTGCGGCTGCCAATCTGACGCAGACAAGCCGCTTAGCCCGAGTAATCTAATCTACAATTGAATAAAGCCACATGGGCTTAAAAAGACTCGAGTGACTAGTCTCAGTTTTGTTATCAAATTACGAGTATATGATCGCACGTGACTCGCGTTATTGGTGTTGCAGTTTGCCTGTTTTGGAACTTTCACATTCTTATCAAGATACGCCATTTTGCAACCGCTTACAACTATTTACATGTGGGTACATTTCCTTCTGTTATATTCAAAATGAATAGAATTCAAGCTGCCACAGCGACAATCATCAGGTTAAGCGTCTCAACAAGAGCAACTCTTTCTCGGCTTTAAACTTTGATAAGGAAGGGTCCAATCACATGAGATGCCATTTAGTGGCTATCAATTCCAATTCCAATGCCCTAAATCGTCTAGCTGAATGGGTCCTATTCTTTCGCGTATATATAAATTTAAATATATTCATAAAATATTTAACCAATTGTATATACTATACAGATAACAGAAATCGTAACATAATCATGGGGTTTGTTGAAAATCACAAGTCATTAGTAGTCTATAAAAAAAAGTAAGGGCCTTGAGTTGAGATCAAGAGGATACAGGCATCAGCACACTGTCATCAACAACAGTGCTAATCTACACACATCATGGAATCGTTTGATAACGTAGAGTTAGAACCTCTTGCTTAAGATTCAAGAGCCTCAGGCTGGCCACTGAGAAGAGTGTAAACGGGAGCATTGAGCTTATCTCTGCCCTTGAGGAAGTCAAGTTCAAGAAGGAACCAGTACTCAACAACGTTACCACCAAGCTTGGTGACAAGATCGCCGGCAGCAGCGGCAGAACCACCAGTAGCAATGATATCATCAACAATGACAACATTCTGACCCTTAGCGATGGCATCAGACTGCATTTCAAAAGTATCCTTGGCGTATTCCTTGGTATAAGAAACCTGAACAGTCTCACCAGGGAGCTTGCCGGCCTTGCGGACAGGGATAAAGGCAACACCAAGCTGAAGGGCAATGGCGGGGCCAAAAATGAAACCTCGGGCGTCCAAACCAACAACAGCATCAATCTTTAGCTTCTTCTCAGCAATATGAAGCTTGAAAGCATCAATGAGCTTTTGGAAAGAAGCAGGATCACGGAAAATAGGCATAATGTCCTCAAACAATACGCCCTTGGAGGGGAAGTCAGGGTATTGACGGAGCTTCTGACGCAAGTCAGCCTTGATTTCAGGTAAAGTGGACATTGTAGATGACTGAGGATATATTGGTATCGATTGGGTAATGATCGAGAATGGTGATTTCAATGAAGAAAAGAAGGTTTGATGGTTGGAAATTTTTTCTTATCGCCCAGTGCATGCAAGCGTGCTGTACTCAACTAGTTCCGCGGTTCATTCTGCTGTGTTTTTATTTTTATTTTTGCCGCTTTTTGTGCCGCACGTCTGTGACACTTTTTGTGACAGGATTTGGTTTGGTATGCCTGGTATCTAGCATCTTTCACTCATTAGCCTTTTTGTAACAACCACCTAGTTGCTTGTTCTGTCGCGCGTTGGACAGCTGAAATGATTTAATTCATGGGAGATTTTCGGGACAAGTTGTTCAAGTGTTCCAGATCTTTTTGATCCGTCAATTTCACTCTATTTACAAGTAACGTATCACGTGAACCACCAATTATCCCATATTCCACCAGGATTTAAACGTTCATCAAATACAGGAAATGGTCGACAGTATAAGCAAACCCCCGAAACGCATCAATCCTGAATCAGTTTCGTATTTTGATAACGATGTCAATGAAAAACTTTTCCATGGGGAATTGCATAGCACATTGGCCCATATTAAAAGCTCCGCAACATCTGAAGCACCAAAGGCTGTTCAATTCCTAACTGCTATCCAGCTTCGATACCTGTTTTCATATGCCGCTCATCCAACGTTTATGAGCAAAAGCGCTGGAGAATATACGGGAATAAGTACAGGCAGTGCATCTCGAATGGTGGTTTCCGAGATTAAAAAGCTGATGGAACTGGCTGGAATTTCAACTAAGCAAAGATCACCCACAACACTAGATACCACCTCGAGAGAACCAAAGCTTGTTGTGGATACCACAAAACTCGCTCATGGAAATAGTGACGACTCTCTAACCGAAGACATTGATCCAGTGGAAATCTTCCATTCCTTGATTGATATTTCAAAAGAAGAGACATTCCCCGCATTATGGAGAACGCTCGAAAAGGCGCCGTTTTATAATCTCAATGCGATTCAAAAATATATTTCTGCAGCAAAAAGAGAAAAGGCAAAGCCTAAAGGAACGAGGGGACGCTCTAAAGACAGTGATACCATTCGTGCCGACGATATTATCTTGGAAGCAGAAAACGAATCTTTGACCGAAACCGAGCTAGAACAAACACCTACACCTTTGGATCAAATTCAAGTATTAAAAGGGAATTTGGCTAACGAAGAGATCTCGGGTTATGAAGACTATGACTTGCAGCTCCTAGGCATTGATATTACAGATGAAGAAGCCAAAGCCAAGTATGTATACAAAGTTCCACACAGCAAGGAAGAAGTTGGTCTTTTAGAAAATTCCGATTACTCCGTGCCTCAATTATACGCTGAAGATTTGTTATACGTTTGGGGAGCACGGATTGAAGATACTTCTTTGATTCCTTTTCTTGGCCGCCACCGACAAGTTGTTCAAGGCGCTGCTGGTGAAATATACCCTGCTACTCTATCTTCTGTGACAACGCCGCCAACCCCTGAGCGGCTATCGACAGGCTTTATGTCATGGATTTTACAGTACGCAACAAGAAAAACAGAGCTAGGGTGCCGGCGGTTTAATCAGCTCAGTCCCTTGTTAGACATTGTTTTAACTATTTTGGAACACAATTCAAATGAAATCAAGGAATTACAAGATTCTAGAGTTGAGGTAAAGTCAATTTTTGATACTTGGCTATTTGGCATGTACGAGTCTTTTGCCGACATTGGATCTTCTACTGGAACCACGGTTGGAAATGCTGCAACCAAAGATTCCAAAATTCGCCGTGGGTTTCGTGGTAGAGTGAGGAGTACAGAAGCAGCAGCTCGCCTCGCCAAATATTTCTCTTCCGTGGTTATTTCTCATGTCGGCAACGTTTCTCCCGTTACAGTTTTAACTTTCCGAACCTATTTGCTGCCAGAAGAGATGAAAGAATATGAAGACAGGTTGGACAAATCTAATAAAGAACGAGAGGAGAAAGATAAAGAATCATGTAAGCGGCCAGAATCGTTGGGTACTAATGTTTCTAAAACAGGTATCAAACGTAAATATACCAGTAATGAAGTGTCAACACCTTCCAAAGCAACAAAATATACCAGTGTGTCAAGTCCCGGATACCAACTTCATTTACAAACCCAAGCTCCGGAAGCTGATGACTACAATGACCGTAACTTGATATCATTTGAAAACTCGGTAAGCTACCGCGTGCGCCTCATCAATTTGATTAGCAGATCATGGCAAGTTTTTTGCAACGAAATATTCCCCGAATCCCACAGTGATGAAGAGGTCTTGACATTTTTCCCCAAGCAACTGATCCAGCGACTTTTTGACAATGTTGACAGTCTCTCTGTAGACTCTATATTTTCATCTCCATTACTTGATAGCCAGTACTTGATTGAATATGTTGCTGATTCTATGCTGAGTGTCACAGACATTGAGGATCAATCAGAAATTGACCAAGCAATTTTGTCGGCCCCAGAAGCGTTAAAATCCCAAGAACGCTTACCACAACCGCAACAACAAAACGAGGACCATGAATCAGCCAAAGGGAGCCATAGTCATACGCCAAAGTCATTGAAAAATATGAAAGCGTTTAAAGTGTCTAAAACGAGCAAACGAGCCAATAACTCTGCTGCTAGTGCTACTAGTGCTACTAGTGCTACTAGTGCCACTGCTACAGTTGATAATCATGACACCCCGGACCTCGATTTGCATCATTTGGACTTGCTTGACTGTTACGTCACCATCCTTAAAGCTGTGATATTGTGGATTCGCCGAAAAGAAGACGTCCAGCTTGCACAATGGATTTCCGACCAACGCGAGAAGATGAAACCACCGCCGCAATCTGTTGAGAATGGCAACGGGCCTGCTTTGCACGAAATCTCCAAACAGCAACAAGAACAAAAGCAGCAACCACCAAAACCTTTGCGCCATCATAACACTGCATCTTCATCGTCGGCCACGTCTATTACATCTATCGCATCAATTTCATCGGACGACACCGACGACGATGACAACAATGACAACAATGACAATGATGACGATAGCAATGATGATAGCAATGACACCAACAGCCGTGGCAAAAAGAACCCCCATGTGGATGGGAACTCGCGTGCCGCCAAAACGTTTGCCGGGTCGCTGAAAAGACTGGATTACCAAAAACTTGCCGTGTCACAAGCCCAGGGCGTCAGGTACAGAAGATCCCTGCTGTTTGGCAATAAACACAGTCCGGCACTGGAAAAAGAGTACAATAAACGAATTGCGCCAAAAGAAGCACAAATTACAATATTATTGAGCCGACCGTGGTAATATTTTTTTAGTAATAAAATAATCATAAAATAATTCAATTGATAGTTCAATAACAAACTTTTTAGAGTGATCAAATTGAGTCATGTTAATTTTTAATTTTTAAAAAAATAAATAAAATGTGAATACAAAAAAGCAAATGTCCAATAAATAAGATTTTTTTAATTAAATGGTATGATAATTCATTTTCCCCTCTTCATTCTCAAGGGTTATATTTGTCTTTCCAAATCCAAGAATTTCCAACTTCAAACTTGCCTTTAGCTTCTGCCATTCGGTAGTACTGGGCAGCCTTTGCTTTGTCCTTCTTTTTTCCCTTGGTTCCAAAACCATTAAGATAGCACCAGGCAGTCTCGTTTATGGCATCGAGATCGCCCAAGTTTGCAGCAGTTTCGTAATAACTGAGGGCCTGGGCAGGATCCTTGTTACAGCCCCATCCGTAGCGGAAGCAGTTGGCAAGTTCAAAAGTAGCAAGTGTCAACTCATCTCGAGCAACACCGGGTGCCTGATTTCTGGCTGCCGCAACGGCAGCAGCGTACGACGATGAGGATGTACCAGAGGTGGTGCCACCAGTCAAAGTTGATGAGTTGGGTTGGCTATTGACTGTGTCTTGTGAAGCCGGAACAGCGTTCTTTGTGGAAATAATCTTATGAAGCATGGCTGCATTCTTGCCGGCTAGACGGAGATATTGGAAAGCATTTGCTTCGTCCACAGGAATTCCCCATCCGTGTCGAAGAGAAAGTCCATAAAGAACCTGAGCCATGGGGTGATTAGCACCATGAGGATCAGCAAGCTCACGGAAAATAGCAGCAGCAGCACTCAAATCGCCATTCTCATGACAGTCAATTCCTTCGCGCAACTTGTCAGCTGTTTCAGCTGAATATGTGTTCTGGGCAATTTCTGTAGTGGTATCTTTGCTGGCAGCAGATCCATCAAGAGCAATGAATGGAGAAGTTAAAACCTCAAGACCAGGAGATCTGGGTGAAGACGATAATGTACCTTGAGACTCAGGGACATTCAGTGATGTGGATGGCGCATTCTGATAGCCAGCAACACTAGGTGGTGTAGATGGTGCACCTTGAGAGCCAGAAGCACTGGATGTTGTAGATGGTACATTAGATTCCGGAGAGACATCGGGTCTAACAGAGACAACAGAATAATTGCCTCTATGGCGGCTCTTGTCTTTGCCAAAGAAAGCAGCAATTCGTGACTGTTTCTTAGTACTGGGTAAAGAAGCAGGAACACCAAGAGTGTTACCAGTGTTGAAATTTAAACCAGACTGTAGAGCTTGTGAATTGAGTTGAGACTCATTGACACTGGAAGAACTTCCGTCATGGTGTTGGAAGAGCCGCTGAGGAGGCAATTGTTGAACAGTATCTGGCAATTGCAGAACCATCCTCTCAGCCTCGCGCTCCCAGATCTGGTTATCAGCTTCAGAACGTTGCGGTGGGGGTGGTGCTGGACTCTGGGGTTGTTGGGAAACTGAGGTATTTGATGCATTGGATTCCTTTTTAAGGCCAAAGAAACTGCGACGATTGTTACTAGGTGCAGGTGATGACATTATAGTAGCAACAGGAGACTGTGACAATTGTAGGGATGGTATATTTGTTGAAGAGGTAGCATTTACATCCAAAGTAGGGGGTTCCAGAGGTTGCGCAGTTCCCTCCCCTGATTCTGGGTATACCATTGTAGGGACATTTTGGTCAGATACCGAGTAAGGGTTGGCAAAATAGTTGGCTTGGGGAGGAGCGGGAACAGAAGCAAAAGCAAAACCAGGCGAGCCATTTAGAGCAGGCATAAAAGAAGGAGACCTGGCAGGAGTTCCAATAGGAACAGGAGAAAGGCCTATTGGGCTGTTTGAAATGTGTGTAAAGGCAGGAGATCTAACAGGAGTTCCAACAGAAATTGGGGATGAGGTCATAGACTGGGCGCTATTAGGGGCCAAGTTTGGTGAGATTGCAATGGGAGCTGTCAATTGAGAAATGGGAGGTACCACTGGAGCAGTACTGGCACTAATATTAATAGAAGGTGGTTGATCAGTCAATTGAGTAGAGGAGGCCTCTGCCTGAACTGAATTGGGATCAGCAGTAGCAGACAAAGATGAGGAAGAAGCGTCGGAAGGAACAATAGACGTTTTTCTCTTTTGAAGAACCCTTTGGAAAATATTCTGGCTGCCATTCAATCTCTTTTCTTCCAAGGCAGCAGCAAGAGCTGCAGCTTCTTTATCCTTCTTGAGCTGGTCATACTCCTCAAAGGTAGCAGGAAAACGAGAAGTTGACACATCGGCTGCTTCGTTTTGGTATAATGATTGTCCCTGTTGTTGTTGTTGTACTTGCTGTTCGGTACCATGTAACTGCACAAGCTGCTGTTTATACTTTGATTCTTGAACTTCGTATTCCTGTTGAAGCCTTCTTAGCATTTCATCTGAATCCATTGGAAGGGACGATGGGCTCGCGTTGAACTGTATTCCTTGGGAAAGTGATTCATCTGGCCTGCGATCAGAATGAATAACCTCTATGCCAGTCGATCCCAGTAATATCTGAGGAGTTTCCCGGTGAATAATGGGAAGATGACCAGATTGGTGGACACTCTGTTGTTGGCCAAAGGTCGAGTAGGGATACTTGCCTTGGGTAGCTTGCATACTAGGGCCACTGGGCTGCAAAGAAGAAGGAATATTAGCAAGGTTAAGCTTGGAAGAGCTTGCAGACTGACTAAACGAATATCCAGAGGAATTGGTTGTGTAACCAGCGTCGTTCATATAACCGCCCATAATTGCAGAGTCCCGTCTAAGCCCATCAGGAAGGCCTAGCGACTGAGGGTTAGATGTACTATGCGCAAGAGCAGCAAGATTGGGACTTGATGACCCGTTAAATGGCAGCGATATCCTGGAAAGGTTGGTAGAAGAACCAGGATACGAGGGCGTCCTAAGACGAGCATGATGACTATTGGTTTCATAGTCATAAAACATTTGAGAGGGAACGCCACTCAGATCTACTCCAGCCATTGGAATAATAGAGCCATCGCTATAGTAAATGCTGCTGGATGACGAGTGTCTCATTCTCTGTTGAAACGGACGGGATTGAGGAGACTTGTCAGAACCTTGAGTAGCTTCTTCATTATTAGGGTGCTGAGGGGCTATAGCTATAGCGTTGTGTGACTGAGTCTGAGAATCAATGAATCCAGAGTCTTTAAAAAACATTTGCTGGCTAGTGGTTTTAATAGCAATGTCAGACATGGTATTGTCGGGCATAGAAGAAAGAGTAGAGAGAGAAGAAGGAAGAGAAGACGAGCTTTCCAATTTATCTGCTGGTAGTGCGGCTGAGTCACCTATAGGCAGTCCCTGCGTAACCTCAGGAGGTGGCTGCGAGGTTGTGCTACTTGATCTATCTTTAGAAGCCATGGCAAGAGGTTGACTGTCAGATGTTGACAAATTCTCAATTGAAGACTCATTGACCGGTGATCTTGGAAGCTCTGGGGAATTGAGCGACGTATCCTGGCTATTAGGCACCGTCGCAGATGTAGACACGTTTTCATCGCCACTTTGTGCATCATCACCAATGGATAATTCGTGGCTTGTCACGTCTGAGGTTGTAGGCTTGGGTTCAAACATAGGCTGCAATACCGCAGTTTGTGGGGGTTGTTTCGTATGCAAACTCTGAGAAGCATCAGATTGAGCAACCGGGCTTGATCGAGAAGCAGCTAGCAAATTCTCAAGGTTGTTGATCTCTTTTTCCTCGCTCGAATTTATAGTGTCTAGGCCTTGACGCTTGGCGATTCGAAGACTGGAATCAGAAGTTATTGAAGCAGCTGACAGTGGTACTTTCGACTGAATAGTAGAAGAAGTTACATCTGACTCACCAGACGTGGGTGTGTGTATGCTGGCTTTGTACGACTGGAAATTGGCGGAAGAAGCAGACACATTTTGAATTGTTGGCTTGAAAGAAGAAGCAAATGTGTCAATCCTAAGATGGGGGTGCGAGCCCTCCAAATGGGTTTCAGGCCGAGGGGGAAGAGGGGGAGGAAGAGCAGGATGGTATATATTAGGTTGGCCATCGTCTTGACGATCGTGGCCTACACCGCTAATGTTACTGAGAGTCGAGAGGTCGCTCCACCCACTGACATCGCTTGCCATTGAGTTTGCACTCACATTGCGGATTCCGTCTCCATTAGTAGCATAGCGAGCGCCGCCGGCTACACGTGGAGTTGTTTCAAGAGACTGTAAGCCGGAAGGGTAGTTACGGCTGTGGTTGTTATGCTGCTCAGCCACATGATCTCTACCGGCCGCCGCAATGAGCTCATCCAAGTTACTGGTATCCATAGCAAGCACCGACATTCTCTGCTCATCGCCAATGGTAAAGGAGTCTGTGTCAGACTCGGGGTAGCCTTCTTCATTATCATTTTCGCCAGGTGTGTGCTTATGTGTAACGGAAATGGGTGAAATGGGTGAAGAGGGGTCTAAAGAGTTTGTATTTCTAGAAACGGGCTTTCGATAAGAAGCGGAAGAAGAAGTAGATGGGCGCTTGGAGTGTTCGCGAAAAGCGGAATTCAGAGGGGAATCTTGGCTGTTACGATTTTTACTAGCAGAGCTATCGAGTTTGCTGTCTATTGGGATTGGGATACTTACGGTAGGTATGCCATTTGCGTAAACGTTTGCAGAGGAAGAAGAGGACGAGGAAGAAGGCGTAGGTTTAAGAGGCAGTGTCTGAGCAGTGGCCAGAGTCGTTGCCTCGGGATCCGAGACCTGAGATAAAGCTGAGAGAAACGGGTTATTGCTTTGAAGCGTTCCTACGTGAGACTGAGGTTGGGGCTGAGCTATACGCTTTGGTGAGGTAACAGAAGATGGAGCTGGAAAAACGGACATGATGCTGGAGGCCAATTGAGTTTTCCTAGGATCAAGTTGATCGGGAATATTATGAAGGCTTGAGTCTCCTAAAAAAAGATTTGTAAAATACAAAAGAAGGAACAAGTTTACAATTTATAATGTTAGTTGAACCGTATTTATAGTGAAAGCAAGTGGCTGTCAGACGAAAAGCGTGGCGTATCCGGTTATATACTGAAATGGGATAGGAACCAGACATGAATCCAAATTAGCATTAAAATTAAAAGTAAAACCAAACCAATCCGATTCTAATGACATTAAAAGTGATTAACCAATTGATTATTACAATTGATTATTCCAATTTTTATGGAATTGTTTCACATACCTGCTAACCGTTCGTTTGTAGGATCGACTGCTGCTAAGAGCTCTAAAAGTTCTTTATTTGCCAGTTGAGAATTGGGCAAGTTGGATGCGTAGGGGATTTTTAGAGACTGCGTAGGCCTGGCGGCGCCAGCATAGCGAGGAGATGCCGAGTTTATTGACGAAGACGAGGTTTTTGGAGATAGTGCATGTAATTGAGAAAAGGTGGAATTAGGGGAAGAGGGTGTTACTGGGATGGCGCCGCCATGGATTGACGAGCCAGCAGAAGATGGAGCGTTATAAGGACTGAAGCCCGAAGCTGAAGCAAGGTTTGGAGATGGGACATTGAGGGTCGGGCTGGAGATTGTGTGGACACTGAGAGAGGACGAGCTGCCGTTTGAGAAGGACGAAGAGTAATGGTGGCCAGAGCCTGAAGAGGCCAATGCGCCGAGAACAGAAGTAGGACGGAGGTTTTTTGAGATTTTGTCACGAAACTTGATGCCCAGAGAGTTTGCGGAGGATATTGAAGAAGGAGAAGAGGACAGGGGCGAGTCTTTCATGGAGCTGTGGAGCGGATAGGAGGCAGACTCTACGAGAGGTTCCTCCACAATCTCTCCCGAGTGTGGGTTTTTCTCGATGAGAACAAAGTGAGCATCGGTATTAGAATGGTCGCGTTTAAACATGATTAGAAGGCAAGCAAGACAGACGCATAGTGGCAAGAAGGAAAAGGAAAAGGAAAAGGAAAAGGTTCTATGTTCTAGGTTCTAGGTTCTGGCTGGAGGTGGGGAGAGCGTGGTAGCGATACTTTGAGCACCAAGCCAAGCAGAGTCAGGAAGGCTGGCTGGTTGGCATTTCTGCGTGTATACCAATAAATAGTAATAAATAATAGTAATAAATAATAGTAATAATAGTGGATATTGTTACAGCTCGTGTCGTTTGGGATAAGCGGATATTTGTAACACGTCATGTGGGTAACACGTGATTGTGCGGCTGGGAAAGAAGACGGGCGACACGTGATGAATGTTGTGTATGCGCACGAGAAATGAAAATGAAACTTGTGTCAAGGCGAACAAAGTCTTAGACGGCATGTGAAGATGAAGATGAAGATGAAGATGAAGATGAAGATGAAGATGAAGATTGAAAGAGAAAAGCAGCAGCAGCAGGAGAAGCAGTTGCGGTAGCTGGATGTATTCGTATTGTTATATCCGAGAGAAACAGAACACGTAAGATGCATGCATCACGTCCTCGGGCACACTAGGTAACGAAAAAATCAGACAGGATGATGTTGAATTTTTTTTATTTTTATTTTTTTATTTTTTTATAACACCAGTTTCTAGGAACGAGTAACCAAGTGTTGAATGCCGGCAGAATGAAGACAATCTGAGATGACTAGCTGACGTGTGTAGATGAAGATGAGACTTGTGCTATTGTTTGTACTCGTGTTGTTTGCTGGAATTAGGTATTTAATTAATTTTTTAATTTTTTTTTTTTTTTCCGGCGTAGGAACACAACAAAAAAGGCCTGCCACGAATGACTTTTCCGGTGATGCTTTGCTTACTTATAGAGTTGTTGGCCCGCACCTTTTCAACTCTTTGTTTTTTTCTTCCTCTTTTCTTAACCTTCTACCCAACCCTGGTTTCTTTTCTTCATACCACTCGCTTTTCCACTCGTCTCATTCATACTCGTTTCATTCATACTTGTTTCATTCATACTTGTTTGGCCATAAACCCGTTCTTTTTTTTAACCTTTCATCTGTACATCTACTACTACTACTACTACTACATTACATTTCTACCATGTTCCGACGAAGCAGTAAACGCAATGACGATCCTATCACAGTGGGTAGATTAGACCCATCTGATGGCGGCCCCATCAAACATAGCAAAACCCACTCCTACGACATTCAAGACCCCATTCTCACCGCTATTCACGACCAGGAGCCCTTCCAAATGAATGCCAACATCCAGTCCAACGTGGCGACCGTCAGTCCCGATCTCCAGATCCGCGACATTTTTGGCAACGTGATTGCTGCTCCCGACCGATCCAACCCTACCCGACCCCGCGATGAGCGACCGCTTGACACGGTTCGCGCCTTTGAATACCTCTGCACGGGTGACGAGCGCTTGCGCGAAGAAATGGAAACCACCCGCTATGGCTGGAACGTCCGTCCCAACTTTGCCAATACCTCGACGCTTTATCCTCGCTACGAAACGAATCCCTATGCTCCAGTGACCTACAACAACAACGGCGAAGGCGAAGGCGCGCCTCCTCCCGTCAACATGAACACTCCTTTCAAGACTTATGATCCAAATACAACCCAGACAAAGAAGAAGAGAGGGTTTTTCAGCCGTAAGAAGAAGAACTAAATGTGGTGCTTTCAATACCCCATTTATCGGGACGCAATAAGGGTTGTTTTGGTAGAGTGAAATGGAATTATCGGTTGGCAGAGAGGATACAAGGTTGACAATGTTTTTATATTTTTATTTTATTTTTTCCTTTCTTTAACTTGTGGTCATTTGTATATTTGGTGATGTTTTTATTTTTATATGGAAGTTTGTTGTTGATCATTCGACTTTGCCACCTCTTTACTTTAATTTCTTATTCTCTTTTATCTTTTTTTTTATTCTATACCCATATATACTATATTTCCAAACCTTGTGGACTTGGAACGATATCAACTACGGTTTGGTGAAATTATGTTTTTGTTTATGATTATGTCTATTATTTTTTTTATTTTTTTCTGTATACGAATTATATTATTATTATTTTTATTTTTATTTTCATTTTTATTTTCATTTTCATTTTCATTTTCATTTTTATACAATTGTCCAGCATTTCCTCAATTCTTCACGACTAGCCTACATACAAGTGACCAACAAACAAGGGCTCTACTTTTGTCTAATTGGAACAGGAATTCACTGTTTTTTGTGTAGAACTGGCAACATGCAAATGCTTTTGGGTCGTTTGTCTACCAAGACGGGAATTAGCAGGCATGAATCGCAATAAATAAAGAACCAAAAATGCACCAAACACTTTAATTGAGGACAAGCCTATATTGAAAAATAAATTTAAAAAAAAAAAAAAAAGGTTAACAAAAAATATATATACATTCCATTAATATATATTAATATATACCAATAATACCAACAATAACAGTAGTAGCATCAACCCTTTGCTCGATACATCTGTTTCTGTCGGTCTTTCTCTATGTCTTTTCTTTACTCATCCAATCAACTGGTTTACTGGCTTACTGGCTTACTGGCTTACTGGCCTACTGGCCTACTGGCTTACTGGCTTACTGGCCTACTGGCCTACTGGCTTACTGGTTTACTGGTTTACTGGCTCACTCGATTCTAAATTTAGTCGGCCGGTTGTAAGCGCTCCTACGAGTACTAGCCGTGAGGTCTGTATGTATGTATCGGCCACAGCGGGATGTTGGAATGCGGAGGGGAGGAGGTAGTTATTTTTAGTGGCGGTGGTGGTGTGCTGCTCATCGTAAGCGTAGTAGCAGCAGCAGCAGCAGTAGTAATAGTAGTAGTAGTGTAGGGCGCGCGGCGTGGGCCGTAGTAGTCGTGCGTCGTGCGTCATGGCCGGGAACGCGGTAGTAACTGGGACTGAGCCTAGCCGCAGCAGGAATAGGAACACTACCCACAGCTACGTCATAACCTGTTACCGTCACACCGTCACACCGTTTCTCTACTACGCGTCCTTCACGCTCTTCACGCTCTCCACGCTCTTCATGCCAATCAACCAACTCTGTCCGAGACATGGCGCTTCCCTTGCTTGGTCATCTGATACTCACGCGACTGTCTCTATTCTTTGCCCAACCGACCGGCCCGTCCCGTCCACCGTGGCAAGTGCTCCGACTACAGCCATAAACAGAATCGGAATCTCCAGCAATCCACAGTCCATGTCCAATACCTCAAACAAAATAAATAAAATAAATAAACCAACACAAATCAAATAAATCACATCTATAGCCACCCACTAATCATCTACAACCCTACCCACCAAAAACCTTTAATCCCCTTTCTTCCCTCTCCCTCCCCCCTTCTTCTCTTCCTGCTTTAACCTTGTTTTGGCGTCCTTTTCTCCACCTCTACGTAGCAGCTCAGAATTCGCCAGATCCCCAAGGGTTCGGGCTGCTTTCCTGCCCCTTCCAGATAAATCCACCCACGTGCTCCCACATGCCAAGATCTCATCTGCGATGAGCTGCTCCTTCTTGTATCACGTAAATATCCTCTTTTGGACCGCCTGCTCCTAGTATTCTCCTAGTATTCTCCTTGTGTTTTGCTTCTGCTTTGCTTCTGCTTCGCTGGTACTATGGGGTACCTTGTTTCTCCTACGATTGCCTGTGTTTTTGAATCAATTCAAGTAATAGTAAATCATCACAAATAATATACCCCCTCACATATGGCTATAAATCACACACCTACTAGCAACCAACTGTTCTTCATATTAATCCCAGAAAGTTTCTAAATCTTATCAAATATTCTATAAATTGTCATCATGCACCTTTCCTAATACCCAATTGACTCATAATTTCCATCTTCATCAACTAATAACAACATATCCATCTCACACAACTTGTATTGTATTCCTTGCTTTCAAGACGGCCCTAATACTCGTATTTTCCTAACATAGTGAATCACAGCTTATTATTGTTATTATGTCTCTCTATTGTTTGGCTTTCTTTTTTTTTTTTTTTTTTTTTTTACATTTCAGAAACTACCTAGTTCTGTTACTACTAGCTAGCGCCCAGTGTTATACAACCTTTTCATCGTGCAAATAAAACAAAACTTCCTTCTTCTTGTCATGTGGATATGATTTCACTGCAAGGCTGGTAAACACGCTTAATAAATATCAATCACAACCATTCATCTTTCTTCAAGTTTTCAACCATGTATAAAACAACTCATAAACCTCTCTATAATCAAATACCACCAGCTTTACTCGTCACTATTATCAAACAAACTGTATTGTTGCAACATGGTTCCTTCACCTCCCTTACCCAAGTCAATTTCATACTGATAAAAGTATCCCTCACTGGTAACAACAAATACCCGGGTGGATTCAGCATTGAATGCAACAACAGACTTGACACTACCAGAGCCGCCAGAACCACCTGCAGATCCAACACCAGCACCACTACCCCCGTTGCTTCTTCCATTGCCGCTGGTACCGCTACTTCTGCCGCCAGTTCCGTTGGGAAGTTTAACAAATGCAAAATCTCGTTGAGGCTCCCACATTTCAGTCACCGCGGTGGGTAAATATGTTCCAACTGCGCCCGCAACATGCTTTCCAATACTTCGAGATCCTCGGCGTAGTATTGACGCCATACCACCCACTCCAGAAACAGAAGGGCGCTTTCCATTACTACTACCACCAGCATTGTTACCCTGTGATTTGGAATTGACCACTGCATCCAACTCAGCAACATGGCTTTCCCGATTTGACAAGTGTGGTAGGATAGACGAAACAGATGATGAGCTTCCACCGCTGTCAACTGAACTTGTAGAATTGGCCCTGTGTTGAAATGGCTGATTGGTACTTTCCTCGCTTGCAGATGAGCCATTCTTTTTATGCCCTTTTCCTTTAACTAAGCTACTATCATAAGCACTTTCTGATCTAGTTGTAGGATACGACGATGCTTGAATATTTCCTGGCCTGGCCAATCGAAAAATGTGGACAGTTTCAGTTGCTGAGCTAACTGCAAGTAACGAAGATGACAAATTAAAGTTAATTGAGAATATTCGTGATGGGTATGTGCCTCGTCGAAACTGATACAGCTTGGTAGCAGTTGGAACAGAAAAAACTCGTACAATAGTACCCTTATCAGATGCTGTAGCAAGTAAAGTGCCATCATTATTGAAAGAAATCACACTCAGAGGACTCTTGTGAGCTTCAATGACATTGACGGGCTGTAGAGAAATGGTATCAAAAATAACTACATCGCCAGTTCGATTAGGTGAAGTTAAATTGTTAGCAGCTGGAACATGAGCTGGAAATGCAAAGGGGGATGACGACTGGGGAGCTGGTGATGGGTATGCCAAATAGCAATTGTCGGATGATGGGGAAAGGGCACAAATGGCTAGAATTCGTTAGAATTGCGTTAGAATTGTACAAAGAAATGTTCAACAGCAAAAAAAATTGCATACCCTGAGGATTAGGCGAAGTCTCAATCGTATAAAGAAGTTCCATATTACTAATGTCATAAATGTAGATTTGCTCTTCCAGTAACACAATTAGTCTTTTTCTATTGAGTTTGACTTTAAGCACTGCAGTAGGAAATGTGAGTTCACATATGTTGATCCGTCTCTAAAAAACCTGATTAGATTATCCTTTAAAATCCCAAAAATCATAACGAGCGTACCTTGGTGTTAACAATCTTAAGGCGGCGGGGTGATAAATGGGGTTGATCACCCACACCTACAACCGCTACCAAAGAGGTACAAAAGAGCATTTCCACAATACCTAATTTTGTTACAAAAAGGTCAGAAAAATATTAAGCAAAATCCATGATAGTGATCAAAGCCATAATCTTGTCGCGTGCTTCAATTAATGTGTAGCAAAAGCTTTCTGACGGCAGTCACAAGCCACTTGTGCACCACATAGTCTATCAGTATAATGATAAGAGCCCAACAACACAAAAATATCTTTGTTTCTTTAGAAAAAACATACCAATTCCTCCGTCAACTAAATAAAACAAGTAATAGAACATTAGTATCATTGGAAATATGAGTCAAGTGCAGTGTAGTATCCATAACGGACGGTGGCCAAATTAACCTTGGTGGCAGGGTCATATCAAATCACTCGGACGCACTGTGTTGACTTAGAACTAACTGTACAATGTAGCAATGATCATTATCAGCATACCTTTAGCAAAACATTTTCCAAATGGGCTGCAGTTGAACAGATTGTAGCCATTCTTAGTGCCTACAGATATACAGGAAAAGTCCTGGTTGAAGTTTATAAAGTTGATGGCATCATTAAAGTTGTTGCGGGCTGGCGTGCGCTGAAGATATGCCATTGTTGGCTGCTGAGTGAGGAGACTAATAAATAACTATGCTGGTAATGATGGCTTGGTATCTTCTAAGAATAAGACGTGACTTGTCGGATATGAATTGAAGTAAGTGTGATAAATATTAGAGAGAGTGATAGAATAGTAAAAGTGGTGGATTGAAACCAAACTAATCTTAGACCTGCACGTTCACGATAACCAGTAACCCTAACCGCAAACACTACAACTTTAAGTTAGCGCCAATTAAGAATCCAAGTATTGGGGAATCCTTAGGCAGCCTTGTCCCATGTTGCGCTCATTAGCTGAATCCAGCGTTCCAATCTAGCTGCTGAATACTAGATGAAGAGAGCTCAAGAAACAGCAATCGCTTGGCCGAGAAAATAATACAAGGCTCACGTCATGTGTTGCGTATAATGTTATTGAATTTGTTCACTGAGAAAATCGCACTCAAAAACCATGACTTGATCAAACTCATAGATTACTTTTTGTTAATACTGAAAATACAAGAAATATATCTGTATAAAAGCCATCTTTGTGATCCGAAACTAAAGTAATATTCGAATCAGTCAACCAACTGGATACAACTATAGTCCTTGAATGCCAATAGTCAAAATATTCACAGAAGTTCTAAATTATTATATACAAAAATCGTTTCTTCGTTCATCATTACAAGTCGAGTCGGTTTGGATTTCCTCAACAGAAGCAGGATGTGTGCTCTCGCGTGTTAGACAGCCTTAAGGCTTAGGACCGTGTCATAGCAATGCTTAGCAATCCATTATTGCCAGGTTTACAGCTTCTTGGAAGCTTCTTCTCTAGCCAAAATACGAGCACGCTGGAAACGATGTTGCCATTCAGCAGGTGATCTAGGAGACATTTCTTCGGATCGAATGACTAAAGGTATGGTTAGTTAAGGTCATGATATAAAACTCAAACGTGTAGTACTTACTAGAACCAATAGACATGAAAAGACTGAATAATAAAAAAGAACATGAGAAATGTTAGTGAACAGGTAATCAAATAACTTTACAAATCTCCACATACCCGAATGTAGCAGCAGAACCCATCATATACTGTCCAATGCTTCTAACAATGCCGTTAGGGCCAGGGCCCTGTTGGAAGACGGCGACAGAGCCGAAAAGAAGACCGATGCAACCACCGACGGCAGTCTAATCAAAATGAATAATTAGTATTTCGTCCAAAAATTGACTTCAAAACCAGCTGTTCAAAGTTATTACAATGAAATGTATAATCAACTTTAGCAGCTCAAGCAGAACAAATCACGTACACCCATAAAAGCACCCATCTTAAACTTTTCCCAAGCAGAAGGCTCCTGGGGATGCATTCCTGGCATAACTGGAACTGGTGGCATTTTGACAAACTGTTATGGTTTATTGGACGAGAATCAAACGTGTAACGTTGATGAAAAAGGCGGGGTGGTGAGGTTAATGCTGGAAAATATGATAGGGCGGGAGGTACCACAGAGGCAAAAATTTTTATACGAAATAGGGAAGGGTTTGGGTTACATTGCTCAGCCGATCAGTTTTACAGGCGACACCACAGCTCGGCAGCTATTTGAAAACAAAAAGCATTTACAGTTTGGTTTTACTTTGAGATTTATTTATTTTTAATAAATTCCAGAGAATCGTACAATTATTAGGTTTCTTTCAAGTTGAAAATCACCGTATTTTAGTTGATAAGGGTTGTATTTGCAAAGATGTACACAAAATCTCAATCCCAATAAATACATTGAGCTAATCGTCTATTCGTTCCAAAAGTTTCATGAATACCGTTATTCATTTCGGTTACTTGGAAATTGATCCTCCTTTAGTCAAAAAAGTCGTCATCGTCATCATCTTGTGTTATCCTTCGCTCAAACTAAATGTAAACGGTTAGAAAGGTTGTTCAAACCCCAGAGTCCCAGGACGCTTTTCAAAGTCTTTGACATATTCAAAATACTTTAGAATCAATACTTACCACAATCTTTGTCTGGTTAACCTTGCTTTCCTGCTCAGAAAGTTGACTCAATAATTGCTTAAGGTCGTCTTCAGTAATTTTCTTTTGGAGTCGTCCAGATCTGGCAAGATTTAAGATCAATTCCTCGACCTGATTAGCACGATCACTGCGAACCATGCGGATACGAGAGAGACGCTCGCGTGCCTCAAGGGTCAAGATTTGAGCAAGTTGGCCCAAACGCATGTCCTCCGCAGCCGAAGCTTGTGAGGAACCGCCGTCATCACCTCTCTGGCCAGAGTTCTTTTGGAGCTCGGCAAGGCGAGCTTGGCGAATGGCATTAAGTTCTGCGTCGTCCATGATTTGATTTGTGTCGGTTAGTGATTAAAGTGGTTGATGGTGGTTTAGTGCTGAAACTGCACTTGACTGCGTTTTATAAAGTCACATGAACATATGCGTACGGCTTTATACATCGTGTGGCGTGGAAGTCGATGCTGTTGTTCGTATGTGGGTGTCAGCTTTGGTGTTTTAGTTTGATTCGCCTTGGCTCTATCATTAAATTAATAGCTATATTCTATTTCACACATCGAAAATAATACATTAACGGCTGAATGCCGGAACATCTACAAAATCGTGAGCAATAAGATCATATTCCTTGATGTATAGCTTGTGCTCACCAAAGCCGTTATAGTATTTCCGTTGTTCCAGATCCAACACCCAGGTTGTGAACAAGCTGTTTGTTCTGTATATATACTTCGAAATTGGAAGAACACCAGCTCCATCACTAAAAATGGAAATATCATAAAGCACGTTAGGAAATGTGATTTGTTTAAGGGTATTAGATGTTTCTACCAACTTTTGAAGCTGAATTGATATGAAGTTAAAATACTGTAATTCCAAACATTCAAGAGCGGGGAGACTTGCAACACAAGATACAAAGAATTCAGCAGCGTGAATATCATCTAACAGCATATCAATTCCATCATGATCATCACCCGTATACTGAACATACTTTGTAGGGTTGAAAATGATGTTTTTAATTTTTTGGACATATTCACTAGTCAAATGGATTTGGGGACTGAAGATGACATCAACAGCTTTTTGTGTAATTTCGTCAAAATCTGCATCTGTCACTTCTTTGCCAGATGCAACTATTTTTCTAGCTGGGATAAAGAATTCGTAAACTTGTGATGGTTCAAGATTGCACTTAAACAACCTTTCAGATGCTACAGATAGATTTACCAGAGATTTGAAACTCGAAAAGAGGGTTGCAAATTGATGAGCGACACCAGAGAAAATCTCTGAATTATACCGGAAAGAAAGCTTTCTAACTTTGCTTAGTGTATCTATTTCACCTGTATATTTTGGTATTTGCTTCAAAAACACAGGGGCTAATTGAATCAGGTCCCTCAACTCAGCTATTTCAAGGCCAGGCAGAGGTAGGTGATAGAGAATCTTATAAAGTTGTATGGAGTTTTCCAAGGGCGCAAAACTGATTTTCTTAATTTGACGAAAGGATTGGTTGTTTGAAGGAAATTTAACAATTGGAATAACTCCAAGGTTGCAGATGATAACACTACTATTAACATACTCTGGAAGCATCGATAGAGACAGAAATCCAGAATCGCCATGAAGTGAGTCCTCTATCACTTTCAACTTATGTTCGCTCTGGATAAATCTCAAGAGGGGACAATACTTTGACACAGAAGTAATGACATGTGTAAAAACATCGTCATGAACCCTTTTCAGTGATATCTTACTCAAGTTGGAGAAATATTTAAGAGGTGGTAATGCAGTCACTTCCTTTGGGATGAGGAGTTGGCTTACGGTGCTGTACAAGTGCCTGGGAATTTCAAAGGCATTTTCAGGATCTCTTGTATCATAAACCATTAACGTAACGCCAGTAATTGTAGGTTGAGCTTCAATACGCGAGTTGAATATAGAAGTTAGAAAATGAGAGTGTTTCGAAAACCCCTGGTGATCAGCTACAAAAACCCAATATCTCACAACCAAACTTTTCAAATTAGGAAAATGCAACTTCCAATTGCAAATGCTGATCCAGTTCAACAATGCATTCCAATACTCGTCGGTTTTATCGAGTGACTCGTCACTGAATGCCTTAATAACACATTCATTCGGAAACCACGAGTAGTTGTCTGGATCGAATAGGACTTGGGTAGGTATCAGCCGTCTATTGCTGTTAGGATGTAGACGAGAAGACTTGAATTTATGGTCCATTAAAGTAACTCTGCATGTTCGAAACGAAAGAGGCCGGTAAACCTTTTGGAGTTTAACAGAGCTATGGCTGAGACTGATTGTATCCTGCATAGACAGGTACGTCTGAAGCAGATAATGGATCTCATTAGGAAGGGTATCAAATGCAAGAAACATGGTTCAAACTTGACTTTTGAACAAATACGACAGACGGTTTTGGTTATGGTTACAGAAAGATGAAAGCAATCCTGGGTTTTATGAGTTTTTTTTATGAGTTGAGTAGAGTTACGGAGCAGTTTACCAGGTGTATTTGTAATACTAAGTAAGTACCTTGCAGATAACATCAGCCGAACAATCTCACATGGGTTATCAATACACGTGATCCCAATATACAGCGAAGATAACTAACCAGTTGGCCTGATAACGGTTCCACACCCCTAACTAGTAAAGAGGAATTGGAGCAAGATGAGATTTCAGGTATTTGCTGATTGTTTGTAATACTTGTATCTAGGGTTTCTTCAATTGAACAAAGCACCATACTTGACCTCATTATATTGTGAAATTTCCGACACCACTGGCACGTTTATCAGCCAGTAGTTGTCGGATCGGGTCTGGGTTCCCCTTAATCGTTCAGGTACTAAAGGTGTAAACGTTTTCAATAGTCTAGGATAGCCGTCAAAACATAGTGTGTAGCTTTTTTAATCTTTTGTATCTTTTTACCCGGATATTACAAAAACCGCCTTGACATGTATTTATGATGTAGTCGCAATAAAACAGTGCTAGTGTTGGTGGAAGGTAGCTATCTCAGCTAGGACATTCTTAAAATGGACAGACAGCTGTATTTATTTAGCGATCAAATACCCTTCTAAAGATTCCTTATCTTTTTTTGACATTCTAGTACTACTTTCAACACAAGCAATTGAGTTTGCTTTCATATTTTTGTACATTTGTCTGTTTCTAACAGTATGGTTCCCACGCTGGTTGTGGTTGACTATGTGGTGCAAAGTTCTTAGACCCGAAATACATTTACCCCACGTTACAACTATTTGCAGAAAGTTTAGCAGGCAAAGAATAACAGCTCGCTCCCAACTTAGTTAATAGCGGTTATTTCTTACCCACAATTCTTACAAACTAGTTGTTGAATTTCAGTATTTCTATTATAGACCACGTTCGTGACATGATGGAACACAATCCTATATAAGGCGACAATACCCACCTTGTTTCTTCTTTTTACTACTTTTTCCTTTTACCTTTTTTTCATATTTCAATCTAGTTTGTTCTTTCCTCAATTATATCTTTTCAATTTGATATATTCTGTTCCACTTTAATCACCTTTAAATTCACACAAATTACCCCCACACATTTCACTGTTATTTCAACATGCCTGCAGCCTGGGAAGTACTCGTTCAAAAAGCCAGAGATATTCGTGACAACTCTCTTCTGGAAGTCGACAAATATTTTCCTCTTCCAGCAGGTTACGAATCTGGTCATCTAACTGGCGAAATTCCCGACCCATTGCCAATTGATGTCACGGGATTCCCTAAAAAGTACTTACATCCTGATGACTTTGCCATCGTTTCAAGAGATCCTTCCATTCTTCTTGATCAGTTGACATCTGGAAAGATTAAGGCAGTTGCAGTTGCTGCTGCTTTTCTTCGTTGTGCCGTCCTTGCCCAGCGTTCAGTCAACTGTGTGACCCAGTTTCTCCCTGAAAGAGCATATAAAACTGCCAAAGCTGCTGACGATTATTTCGCCAAACACGGCAAGCCATTGGGCCGCTTACATGGTCTTCCAATCTCCCTTAAAGACAAGGTCGATGTAGCTGGTGGTTACAGCAACTATGGTTGTGCTGCCCTTGTTGAAAACCTTCGTGAGAATGATAGTTTGATTGTTCAGATTCTTGAAAAGGAAGGCGCAGTCTTCTATCAGCGCACAACGCAGCCCTTATTTTTGATGCATATGGAAACTAATTCCAATCTCTATGGTGTAACTGTAAATCCCCACAATACAAAGCTCACACCTGGAGGATCTTCTGGTGGTGAAGCTGCTTCTATTGCTTTCGGATCCGCCATTGTTGGTTTGGGTACTGATATTGGTGGCTCTATTCGTGGCCCTTCTGCCTTTAGCGGACGCAACTTCTCAGAAGAATGCGAAAGAGCAGGCTCAGGTCCTGCTGTTGGTTGGAAGCCTACTAGCAACCTTCTTCCCTTAAGCGACTGCTTCAATCCCTCTCCTGGTGCTGAGGCAATTCCAGGTGTTATTGGTCCCATGGCAAGAACTTTTGAAATTGCTGAGTTGGTTAACAGGGTAATTGTTGACGCAAAGCCCTATAAAGTCTTGCCTGAATTGACTAACAAACCTTGGGATGCTGATGTCTATAAAGGTATCAAAAAGCTTAGAATTGGTATCCTTGCTGATGATGGCATTGTTCTCCCCCAACCGCCTATTAAGCGTGCTGTGGACGAAGTCAGGGCCAAGCTTCAGAGTGTTGGCTCCATTGATGGTATTAAAATTGAGGTTGTTGAATTTGAGCCATACAAGCACGAAGTAGCATTAGAACTTTCACCATTGTTCTTTGAGGATGCCGCTTTATCTAAGAAGGAGTTACTAGACAAAGTTGGAGAACCCTTTGCCCCCTTGTCAGAGGGAAGCTTTATTATGATGAATAGATTCTGTGCACAGAATACCAAAAAGCCAATAGAAGATGGTATAACTATCAAAGGACTGTGGGAGTTGAACACAAAGAAGAATAAATGGAGAAAGGAGTACTTGGACCATTTCCACAAGTCTGGTGTTGACTTGATAATTGCTCCTGCTCATGCTGGTACCGCTCAGCCTCTTTACAAGACTACCTACACTGGATATACCTTCTTCCTCAACTTTTTGGACTGGCCTGCTTTGGCCTTCCAAGTCGGCAAGCAGGATCCTTCAATCGATGTCAAGTACGATATCCCAGACTACAAGCCCAGAAATAAATTTGACAAGGATTATTTCTACCAGTACGATCCTGAGCTGTTCAAGGGTGCTCCTACTGGTTTGCAGATTGCTGCTCCCAGATCAGAAAATGAGCAGGTTATTGAAGGATTTAGAATCATTCAAAAGGCTCTACGTTCTAGTCCTTCAACCTTTACAAAGTCAAGCATCTAAGCCAGCGAATGAGCTTCATGGCGGGGATCCAGTATATATAAATAATTTATTATTGTGAAGTAAATAACACCTGAAATAAACCAATAAATATACAATTATCAATTTTAACTATTCTGTTATGACCAGTAATTTTTATGTGATGAAATATTGATGCAAAGTAAGTAGTTGATAAAATAAAAAACAAAAGAGCGATAAACGATTAAATACCCAAAAACAATTCAAACAATATGTTAATTAATCCTTAATAATAGAAATGCTTGTTCAATAAAACTGAAAAAAGATAATGCAGGTGCTTTAGATAAATAAAAAAAAATATGTGGATATATCTTATAATCACACACTAGATTCTGAACATAATTCGTCAAAAATCAAACGACGTTGAGCTGGATCCTGAACACCCCCATTATTTCGGGAAAATTCTTTAGCTGGTTGGTTTTCTTCTTCTTCTTGTTCATCTTCCTCGTCCTCAACACTCTCAGCGACATCTGTACCCTGATTTTCAGCATCATATTCATATTCTTCATATTCTGCCCCTGTTTCGACTTCTTGGGGTACTGTCTCATGAAGCTCCTCCATAATATATTCATGCGAGTTAATCTCTTCTTCATCTTCTTCATCAAGATAGCCTTCCTTGTTTTCTTCTCCAAAGATTGGGATATCTATTTTTACATTCTTTAAAAAAGGATGTTGCAACGCATCAAGAGCAGTGGCGCGATTTCTAAAATCCATTTCGAGACAAATTTTAAGAAAGTCAATAGCCTTACGAGTATCACGATCAATAAACTGTCGAGATGCATCAGAACCATTTTCAGTTGAAGACTTTTTGAAAGCTTCATTAGCATTTGGATCTTCTCTTCTTCGACGTTTTCTTGCTCTTTCACTCTCCGATCTTTTCTGGTTTAGAGTTTTGTAGTGAGCAGCAAGGCACCAATTAATAAGAACAGAAATATCATACCCATGAGCTGGGATAGATGGAATGTTTGTTTCATAAACAACACCATGCAAGAGAGCAGATTCCTTCATTTTTCGTTGTCCAAAGATTGTGGCCATTTCAATCAAAGCTCGGGAATCATCCTTTGCCTGAAAAAACATACAGCGTTTTGTTAAGAATGATAGTAACATGATTCCTGCACTCCAAACATCAATGCTGACAGTTTGATCGGGGCAACCAAACAATACCTCAGGTGCTCGAAAGCCTCGAGTTCCGGCACGACTGTAACGACGGGAATGGCGGGTATCATTTCTTGGTTTACCACCTTGTAGAACCAACTTTCCTCCTGCTATACATTTGTGTACCATGGCAGCAGCAGAAGCAGCAGCACTATTTGCAGAGCTTCCACGATAATTCTGTCTTGTATTTTGTGAAGATTGAGATGAAACTGATGCAGATGAAGGCGAATTTGATGCAACTGAGCCATTAGTGGTCTTATAGATATTAGGATCAAGTTCGGGGAATTGTTTTGAAAGGCCTCCAGTCTTACATTCACACCTGACTTTTCGATTAGGAGAAACTTGCTCTGCCAAACCAAAATCTACTAACACTCCGCGGTGTGTTTTAAGATTATACAGAAAGTTTTGCGCCTTTACATCTCTGTGGATAATGTTTTTGTCATGGATAAAGGCCAAGGCATTGAAGAGCTGTTTAAAATACACGCGAAGTTCAGAAACACTCATTTCATCATAATAATCTCGGAAATCATCGTGCTCAAAATATGGAATCACTGCAATAACTTGATCTTTAAATCGTTCCCCTGTGATAAGTGGTAATAAATTCGGAGATCCAGTAAGATTTTTAAGCAAAGAAAGCTCAAGAGCAATTCGACGAGGATGTGCTGTTACATGAATTCGTTTAAGAGCAACATATTTGAACGGCTTTGTGGGCTTCTTCCCAGTAAGTCGATAGCGTTCTAAAGCTTCTTGGTGTTTCTTTCGTCGATCAGCCTTCCGGTATCTTGCATAAACAGATTCGGAATACCCATTGTCCCAATTATTTGCAAAAGAGTCATAGCACAAATCAATAGCCTTGTACACTGTACTAAATGCACCTTCACCAACTTTATCAACTAACAAATATGTAGATCTCAATGAAGGAAAGCATTCATAAAAGTTGGCCATCTCAGCTTGTGCCTCTGGATATTCAGGGTTGGTATCTTGGTTGGTTATTGCTGTAATCAATTCATCTGCCTGTGATACCAATCGTCGTTTTGATAACTGTGAGCTTTTTTCTTGACTTCGAATAGATGTGAGATTAGTATTGGTTGAGCTTGTACTATTTGTAAAAGTGGTTTGTGATGGTGGTTTGTGTACGTTAGTTTTTGATGCAGTCCTTCCACCTGGTACCGGTACTGAAGTTTTTATAGAACTTTTTGCATCGATTAATAAATTACTTGTTAATTGCTTGTGTCGTAGCTGTTTTGTTTCTAGATTTTGATTTAAATATGCGGTAGTCATTTCCATGATTTCTGGGGGAATTTCAAGATCCTTTCCCTCCGATTCTTGTAACAACTGTTGTTCAGTAAATTGGCCATTTTGTTCGCCATTATGAATGTTGAGGTTTGTCTTCTCAAATGCTGATGAGTTATTGTTAAGAGATTGCGTCGTTGGCTCTTGAACTGAGTCTGGGATTGTTTGACTAGTGCGTGGTTGAGAGCTTGGTGACTTTTGAGTTGAAATAGATGATAGTCCTTGTTCTTTAGAGATGGAAACGTTGGGACCTGAAAGTTTTGTTTCTCTCTGAGATTCCAAAACTTTATTGCTAGTAGATCTCGAATTGTTACTAAAACTAGGAACAGTTGAATTCGAATTTTGGGCTCGTAAATATGTGGGAACTCCTCTTGGTGTTACTAACTTGGAAAATGTATGGTGTTCGTTGACGAATGGATTAGGAAGGTCAATAACGTTATGATCCTTATTCTGGTGCTCCTGATCTTCTTGAAGCTTGTCGTTTAGATTCTGCGATCGATCGTAATTCTGATTGCTCTCGTTTACTAAGGAACCTTCAATAACCTCATTGTAATTATTTTCATCAGTATCTACCATATTGGCGGTTCCCATTTTATCATCCCCATACCCATCTTCATTATCAGATTGATCTGTGTGCTCAGGGAAATAGAATGTACGCTTGGCAGGCTTTGCTCTTGACCGTTTTGTCGAAAGAAGGGTTTTAATTGCAGGTAATCTGTCACTTTCTGGCTTATAGTCAGTTACTTGTCCTGAATTTGATATGCTGACAGATTGTGCCATATTATTGTCCCCACTATGAGTTTCTGGTATCCCGTATCTTTCATTTTGTTTTGGTTCCTGTCTATTAACGCCATTATTCAAATCTTGACCTGCATCGTTTTGTCCATGACTATCCACTGCGAGATGGGCATACATGTGATTTGAAGTCGAATTTGTTTGAGGTGTTATTCTTTGGCGATGGTGTAAAAGATATGATGGTTGGGGTGGTGGCGATGGGGTGATATTAGACTCAAATGTTGTTGCACTATTTACTGCTGATGTATTTACCACGGAAGTTGTTTCAGTGATGTCCGGAGCATAAACTTGATTACTGGCAAACCCAAGAGAGTCAAAGTTTATGGAGTTTGGCTGTTTCTTTCTGTCATATACTTCGTGTGAATGAGGTGTCATAGTAGGTGAACCCGATGATACTGATCCCAGCACAGGGATAGAAACGGAATCACCAGACACTTCTGGAAGCGTTAAATTAGATTCTAATACTGTCGATATGTTATTAGTGTTGGAGTTTCTTAAAGGGTATGTGGAGCCATTCATCATTTTAGAACTATGAGGATCGAACTGATTGGAGATATGCGGTGTGTGTGATGGTAACGAGCTTAAAGGCAAAATGGGTGCTGCCTCGTTTGAACCAGATTGCATGAGTAACTTATTTTCAAGAGATTCCTCAAGTGTCAATGCCCGGAAACTAATAATAATAATAATAATAATAATAATAATAATAATAATAATAAAAAGTATGCTGTTTTATTCTGGGATAGCCCAAGTTGTGAAATATTTCACTAAATGCTGCACATGAGCAAGTGAAAAATATACGAGGCGTCAAATATATAAAAGTTAAAGTAACAAAAAACTCAAGTTTTCAGTCCATAAGAGATGATAAGAGTGTCTTTCTTCCTTGGTTGGGGTATCAACTGTGATATATTATAGTTATAGACGCACTTTCCTGTCTTTGTTGTCGAGGTCTCAAGATGCCGAGGATGAACTAATAAAAGAAAAGTGGCAAAAAGGCTTTTTTATGGAGATGTGTAGAAACAGCAGACAGACTGACCAAGATGCAAATACCAGGTATCTTATATAGAATATAAAGAGCGCAGAACTAAAGAGATATTGCCTCTAGCGTAGCAAACTGGGCCGGTGATTGTAGAATGGCGGTATCTCAAAAATGGTGTTTACTTTCATTCCACGTGACATAACTATCTTCGCATTTGTATGACAGAATTATTACAACTTTGTTACTAAAAAAAATTTTGGTAAGTATTTCTCGTCACAGAATGAGGTTCGTGAACCGGAGTCTATTCACGATTTGCTTGATTCGTGTGTGCTGGCCATTTCAACTCTCCCCTACAAAGCTCATTATTCCATTCTTTGGAGCCATTTGCTGATCTTTTTTTTTATTTTCACCCTTTAAACATATCTGGATTCCTTTGAATTTTGCGGTTGTTCATTGACTTATTTTCCTATCGCTTTAGAAAAATATCAGATTCCCAGCATTTTAAAGCACTTCAACAAGCAAACTATTATTGACCAGCCATAACTAAAGTACTAACACGCAAGGCTTCCAGATCAAATATATACACTGAAATATTGATTTAATCTTCAACATTTTGAAAACGTAATAAATCACACAACCAATAACAACAACAATGTTCCGACTAAACACTTCCAGCAGGACTCTTGTGTCTCTTGTTTTCTTTTTTATTTTCCAGCTTGTTGCTGCTGTTCCCTTAACTGTTAAGGTCGGTGCTAACGAACGCCAATGCATGTTTGCCCAAGTGGAACAGGTTGATTCCAAGGTCGGCTTCTACTTTGCTGTCCAGAGTGGTGGTAGCTTCGACATCGACGTCACAATTGTCGCTCCTGATGGAAAGATTCAGTATCAAGAACCTAAGGAAAAGCAGGGTGAATTTAGTTTCTCTGCTACAATGCTTGGTGAATACCAATTCTGTTTCTCCAACGATATGTCCACCTTTGCCGAAAAATCTATTGAATTTGAAATTTCTGTGAGTATATGTTTGGATTCTTTATTCTCGTAAATTCTGGAGTTATTCAGGTTATTCAAATCTCAGCATCTAGATCAAGTTACTGTCGTTGAAATTTCTGATACTGATATCCTCTCCTCAGCACCAAAGTACTCTGAAACTAACACATGCTTCATTACATATAGGTTGATTCAAGCACACTCAAGGCTGAACTCCCTGCTGCCAGTGGTGACTCCACTATCAAGGTAGAGCAGTCTATCGTGAGCATTGAAAGTCGTACTTCTAACTTGCTCCGAACACTTCAATACTACAAGACCAGAAATAACCGTAACGAGTCAACTGTTAAATCTACCGAGTCTCGTATGTTCTGGTTTTCTCTCTTTGAGCTCGTTCTCATGGTCGGAATGTCTGGTCTCCAGGTCATCATTGTACACCTCTTCTTCAAGGGCTCTAGAAAGACATACGTTTAAACGACACGTTAAAATATTTTGGAAATCTGTTAAAATCTTGGTAAAGAATTGTGTTTTGTGGAATATGGTTAAATTTATTCAAAGCACACTAGGGAAAACAAACCATCAACACTTTTAAAAATGTGCAACTGCAATCTTCTGGTTTACATTTAATTATGAAATTTTAGGCCTTTTATAATCTAGGCAACTTTTTTTTAATATTAATTTTCGGTCTTATTATCATTATTTTTTTTTTCCTTCATCTAAAACAACCAAAGCGGTTACAGTTATATTAGCTTAATTTACAAAGACTCAAAAATACATATAGACAATACTAATAAAAATAAAAAATAATCATAATTGTGGTATTACAGCAAACATTCAAGATGTGCTACTATTCAACATATCCAAACATATATTAACCCTCACAAATGAAATAGAGATAGACATCTTAGATAATTGTATCTAGTAAAGTCCTTTTAAATGCTCCACAACTTGAATGTTTGTGGAACTTCGATACTCACTGGTAATACCTCCTTATTACTTTCCTCATCTGGAGCAGCATCCTCACCATTGCCGCTTTCAGCAGCGGCAGCAGCAGCACCAACAGTTGTTGTGTTAGAAAGCGTGTCGATGGATTCTCGTGCTGACTCTCTAACAATCTTCTTTGCCTGAGATAGTTTCTCCTCTAATCGGAACTTGAGATCTGCTTCGCTAGAACCAAACGGTGCACCCAAAGCTCCAGAACCAGAGGAACCAAAGTTGGAAACAGATGGGGAAGAAGAAACAATGTCAACAGCTTCATTCAAAAGTTCTTCCACTCTTCTGACCTTTCGTGAAAGTAGTATTCTGTCGACAAAGGCTTCTCGTCGTTCCTTTTCAACCTCCCGTTGTTCAGTTTCTAATAAACTCTCCAGCTCCAAGTATTTGGCAAGCTTGATATCTGTTTTGTAAACTTGCTGTGACACCAAGGTGAAAAGATCAGTGTAAAGTAATCTCTCAGTTCGTGTTTGGAGAACAGAAGAACGTGCCCCAATTGAACCAAAAAGAACAGAAGAAGCGGTATCAAAAGGAAGATCGATATTGGGAATATCAGCCTTAGAAGGCTCTCCAGAAGCAACCTTACCTTTATCATTCTTACTGGAATCTTCCATCTTTACATCCGCATCTGATTCACTCTTCGACTTCTCCTCAGAACTCTTAGCTTCTTTATCACTTGTTTCAGACTTTTCATCCTCAGCATCATCTGTTTCATTTTTTAATTGTTCTTGGATGGCCTTTACACTTCGGCCTGCAGCTGCTGCAACAACATTAGGGTCCACTAGACTGGCCAAGAATGTGACTACCGATAGCACAGGGTTTTCAGCTTGGGCAAAAGGAACAACGTGTAAGCCGTATTTAAGAGGACCCATTTTATCAGCTAATTTGGCTGCCGATGTGCTGCTAGCACTGTTTGCATGGCCATCAATGACACGTTCGGCAGAGCTCTTAGTATCTGAACTCCCATTCTTTTTAGCAGTGCCATTTGCATAACCATTAATGTTGCTTTTACTATCAACTTCAACAGATCCATTTTCAGTTCGTTGTCTTTTCCGCGATCGTTCATTTTCATCTCCTGTGATGTGCCCATTAGAATCTTGATGGTCAGAAGATGATGAAATTGCAATGGATTCATCCAGGTATGGGTCTTCAATGCTGAGTGATAAAAACTTGATGATAGCTTCTTCCTTAGTCTTAGAGCCAATTCCGGACGCGATTTGTTCCCAGTTATTGGAATATTTTTCAACACCTTCTAAAAGTGCTAGCAACTCCTTTTTGGTCCATTTGGGCCCTGCTTCAAGTCGATGGGGCTTTGTTTGTCTAACACTAGCGTTTGCAATGGTCTCTTCTTCTAGTTTAGCTGCGTCAGCTGAGGATAACTCTTGATTACTATGGTTTTTAATCACTTCTTTTTCAATAGAAATTGCCTTTTCTAAATGTTGTTGTGATAATCCTCCTGGGAGAAGCTTTGCGACCGGATCATTGACGCCTTCATAGAACTTGAATGGGAATAAACCGCGTGGGGTATCTTGTAAAACCTTCCAGTGGCCTGTGAAAGGAGGAATCACTTCGGCAGGACGCTCTTGAACGTCTACTTGATAATTGATGAGGCCCCATTTATCTAGAAATGAATGGATACGCATAATTGCTGCCGCGTCTCCAACAAGGTTTCTGCGGCAAGCAGTTACTGTAAGATATTCGGCAGGATTCAACCGATAAGTATTAACCATGAAATTTCTATATCGGAGATAAATGTCGCTGGTTTTAGAGCGGTTACGGTGGTTGAAAAATTCAGGCAAACTGCGTTTTTCAACCTCGTGAATTTGAGTGAGAGTGAACCAAGACGCGTATGAAGGGATGACAATCGCGTGTGTTTGGATAAGTCGACGGTCTTCATTGTTTACCGGTTTAGCTCGATCAATGTATGTTGGTGGTGGTATATCCTGAACGTTGATAGACGCAGGAATCTGCGAAGAAGGAACGCCAGTAACAGACTCCTGTTTCACAGGACCAGAAACAGATTCCGAAGGTGGTGGAGCGCTCATACTGTGGCCGGACCCTTGATTACCAGGAACCGGAGTCAACGAAATTGGTGTTGTTGTTTGTGGTGGTGGGGCAGAGCTAGTGTCCGTAGGGTTCGTTATTGGAGAGATGGTGTTGGCTTTGGGTGAAGTACTGGTGGTGGTGGATGCGGCAGGAACAGTTGATGACGCAGTAGCAGTCACGGGTGTTCCTTCAGAAGTGGAAGTAGCCGCGTTGTTTGGGTTATTTTCTGGAGCAGAGATCAAAGGTGATGAGTCCAAAGTTGCATTTTGGGCACTGGTCTCCTCAGGTAAATTGGAGCCCGATGGATAGATCTTTGGGCTTGATGTAGATAATCCAGCGGGTTCCGTTCCCGATGCGGGAGGTGGTAAAGCGTCGATATTAAGCTCATCAGAAAGACGCGACTCAGTCGCGTCTGGTACTTTGGATTCCTCGGCTTCGGACATTGAAAAGGTGCAAAGATGGAAATAGACGTATGACTAATACCAATTCAAGCGTGTTCACAAAGTGGCGTCGACAGGATATAATGTTAATTGGAGGTGGTTGTTGGACGAAGCTTAAGAGCTGTGTGGCTAAATAACACCAAATTGTGAGGTGCCGTGAGGTAATAATAAGAAATCGCTATGCTGAGGCTTTGCTTAAAGCGCAGATGTGCCCAAGTGGTTGTTGGTGAAGTAGCAACACAGCAACGGCTAATTGGAAAATCGACAGGGTATCGCGGATAGGAAAACGAGATGGGTGCAGCAGTTCAAGATAGCAGTGAGCGAAAAGGATGTAAATAACAACCGCCAAAGCGGCTGGCGTATTACGTGGTGATTGGTCAGTGATTAGTCACCGCGCCATTCCAGCTACTCCACCCGGCGAGATCAGCGCCAACGGGTAGGGTCTATTTCGAAGTCGGGTTCCGCCAGGCCCGCACAGTCGATGCTCCGTGGCCATCGCTTCTGCATCTAAAGCGCACATACCCCTCATTAAGGTTGATTTCAAAGACCATTTTATGAATCAACCCAATTGCGCTTTCCCCCCACATTGGTTGGCCTCGGCTGGTGTGGTCATATCACGAAAACCCAAGAAAGGACCCCTCGCAGTATATATTCTCCCCATTGTTTTCTTCACCCTTTCTCTTCTTCTTCCTCTTCTTCTTCCTCTTCTTCTTTTATCTTTTGATCTTGTATTTTTGTGAAATTTTTATTTTTTGGTTTTTTAAACTCAAGCTTTCTCCCAGTATTTTTGAGTATTTGTTCTCTCTTTTGTTTTTCATACCTAATATTCATCATGTCTCTTTCTATAATGGCTTCTCCTTCTCCCAGCCTGCTTTCTAGCAACCCTACCAACGCTCCTGCTCCGGTCAATGCAGTTGCTCCTCCTCCTCCTGTCCATGTCTCTGTTCTTAACCGCTACCTCCACCAGCTCCAGACAAACCCTATCCGCACCAAGTCCTTCACATCGGCCGCTCTTAATGGTACTTCTGAGATCCTCGCTAGTTACCTTGCCGGTGACAAGGACCCTAAAACCGGCTCCTACATCTCTTCTCGTGTCCCCAAGATGGCACTTTACGGATTTTTCATCAGCGCTCCTCTTTCTCATTATCTTGTAGGAGGTCTTCAGCGCGCCTTCCGTGGAAAAACTAGTCCTCTTTGGAAGGTTGCCCAAATCTTGGCTTCTAATCTCATTTTGTCCCCTATCCAGAACAGTGTCTTCCTCATTTTTATGTCCATCTTCGCCGGCGCTAGATCTGTTTCTCAGATTTACAGCAATTGGAAGGCAGCCATCCTCACCGTTCAGAGATCTTCCATGGTCTCTTCTCCAATTGTTCTTGCTATTGCCCAGAACTTTATCCCAGAACATGCCTGGGTTCCATTCTTCTCTCTCTTTGCCTTTTTCCTTGTCACTTACAACAACGTCCAGGTTAAGAAGAAGAGACAGGCTGCTCTTAAGAAGCAGGATGATGATGAAAAGAAGGATCAGTAAACAACTTGTATTAACTTGATTTACTTTTGCAATAAACTTGCTCACAATGTTTCGGGATTGGTTATATGTATACATTATCATTAATAAAAGGAAACAGATGTTAATCATTTTTGATTCGTAAAATTTACACAGTTTTTTTTATTTTTTTTAGGATTCCTAAAGATGATACCACAAAAGTGTATCTCAAACAGAACCTACCTAAAATTCAAGATACCCGCGATCAACAATCTCACGAATGGTGATTCGTTTAGTAGGATCTTTTTCTAAGATTCTTTGCAATAGCTCCATCAATTGATCAACTCGGTCTTCAGAAATCTCAGCCTCCTTGAACCTCAAAACCAGCTTATTTCTAACCTGTGTTTTGTCCCATTTGGCCTCCTGGATCAATTCTCTCAAGACAGGCCCTAATGGGTGTGACCATGGTAATTCACCCATTATCAATGCATATAGTACAACACCAAACGACCAGATATCAACACATGGATTATACAGAGGAACAGGGGAGGCCAAAACTTCAGGTGATGCATATGGAACGGAGCCAAAGTGGTCAACCGTGGTAGTTGAGGAAATCATATTGGATGCGGCTACCAAAGAAGCTGAGCGTGAAATCGGTCGAGTGGGTGAATTTAAAGAGTAGGGTGTAGTTGTCCTTGTTGATTCCGAAAGATCGGGTTTATTAGCCAAGAGCTTTTCAGAAAGATCGGGCTTACGGTGGCCACCCTTATGGTACTGATTCATAATGGATGAAGTGGCTGAAGGACCTACAATCTTCTGTTGTAAGGAGACATCGCTGCTATTAGGAGTGGCCCTTTTAAGGTTCCCCAGCCGCTTGTCTTTTTCTCTCATTTTTAAATCACCATCATTATCAAATACCGCTTCATCTCTGGTATCTTCTTCTTCTACTTGGTCTTTTTCTTCATAAAAAAACTCAGACATACCAAAGTCGCAAAGCAGCAAGGCATCGGGGGTAGTTTTTTTCCAGGCCTCGATTCTTTCAAGACCATCGGACTCGTTTGATTCAATTAAGCAGTTCTCTAGCTTTACGTCTCGATGGACAACCTTCTTTACTTCATGGAGATAAAGAATTGCATCCGCCAGCTGTTTTGCATACCCTACAACCAAGAATAAATTTAAGCCAATCTTGTGCTGCTCCTTAACAAGGTCGTAAAGAGTGCCGCCAGTAATTTTGTCTGAAAAACAATATGTTCGTATGCCAACATTAATAGAGGAAAGATCAGTAGCTTGTGGACGCGTTTCGCCAGAGTTGGAAGACACAACAGAACCAGAACGGGATGATCTGGTGCGTGAGGTAATTGGTTGAGCTTCCATCAATCCACTGGATGAGATATTGTGGATATTACCTTCTTCCCCAGCTTCTTCTTCAACTGGATCTCCGTTTTCTCTGTTCGGATTGTTAGATTTTGTGACAACATCGCGTAATTTTAAAATATTAGGATGATCCAGCTCCTTCCAAAGTAAAACTTCATGGTCAATCTGTGCTTGCAGATTATCACTCTGTTCAACAAGAGCATCGTGAATCTTTCGCTGTTGAAGCACTACTTTATGTTCTTTTACCTTTTCCTTTATTGATTGTGAAGGCTCATTGGACATAAAGCTGTTAGAAGAAAATGGTGATAGAGGCGACATAAGACCACCGTAGGAAGAAAATGCTGAGCCTGATCTTTGTCTGTTGATTTGAATAGCTTTAGGGCCGATAGTACTAGATGAGTCATTAGATCCGATTCCGTTGTACATTGCTTCTCTTTGCTCTTCTTCTTCCTTTTGTAATTGCTGTTCGTAGGCCTTCAACTCTTTATCAACATCACGCTGAATTTCGTCAATCTTTTCGTGTGCCAGATCAATAGCTCTTGCTTTTGCTTCCATGATCTTAACAGCTCGTACAACCTCCTTGCCGGTTTTTTCATCAATCGTTCGCGCCTCTCGGACAACACTAAAGCCACCGTATCCCAGTTGCGAGCCAATAATGTAATTTCCGACTTGGGCGCCCAGGTCTTCATTACCTTGCATAGCACTTCCAGCCATGCCTTCCATGTGACTGAAGCTGGAAATGCTACCAGCAGTACTAGCTGGAAACATTCCAGGCCCTCCTGCCGATCCACGTCTGCTATCAATAGGGCTGTTAGCGGACGAACCGAGTCTGGCAAGGTATTGGAGGGCTGGAGAGGCAGCAGCAGAACTATAAGAAAACGGAGAGCTATCTGGATCGTTAACGGAACCAACTTGAAACATGCTGTTACGTCTGCTGGTATTGCGACTGCCTGCGGTACTTGAAAATCTGCTGTTGATGCCAGAAATGTTGCTGAAAGAGCCAAAGCCATTATTAACGCTAGCACTTCGGTTGACAGAACTTCGTGCTCTTCTTAAATTGGCAGAATGGCTACCGCTGATTAATCCGGGCGGAATAAGCTGTTGATGAGCAAGCCTGTTGGAAGATTTTCGAGAAGTAAATCTTGATGGCACCTCCAAATCTTCTCCTCCAATCAATCCCTCGCTCTGTGGCCTATTGTATGAATAGTTGGCAGACCCTGTATCGCTTCCGAATGATGAAATAGTGCTGGATCTTACAGGCCGGTTAAATCCTATAGAATGGGGGCTGTTTATAAATGAGCCGGAGATATTAGAAGAACTAGTCCGGAGCGAACTCCTGGAAAATCCTCTGCTCATGGGAGAAGAACGCGTAGGATTAAGAGCTGGCATACCTTGCAAAATTGAAGCTGTATTCGGGGAAGTAGCAAGCGGTGATGATACATAAGGTGACGATTGAACGGTGGTGCTTGGATTTACTGCCAAATCACCACGGCGGCTTCTAAAACTTCCATTCTCAACAAAAGAAGCGTTTCGGGTAACTGGTTGAGATGGAGAGGGGCTGGTGATGAAGCCATCAGTCCTGTCATTGAACTGGATTTCAGCCAAGTTAGCATTAGGAGAACTCAAAATGTTACTGTTACTGTTACGGCTCCGCGTAGAGGTTCTGATGTTAGAATCAGAGTGCTGGTTCTGGATCAGTGCGGCTATTCCAGAGCCACCTGATGAAATATTATTCTGGCTGCCAGATCTCTCATTGGCATTAGAAGTCAGCGAGTTAGAACCACTAGAACTTGAGGCTGATCCAAGGCCATCATGGCTTGAGCTGTCCTCCAGAGATTCGTGTGGTATATCAAGGTTGTCAAATACTGCATCCATGTCTCCTCGCTCGCTAATGCTAGTCCATCCATTAAAGTACAGAATTGGATCAAGGCTTTGAGAAACTGATTTGATGTCATTTTCAGTGGCTGTTCCTGCAGCAATTAATCGAAGCTTTCTTCGGACACTAAACGGCAGTTCTTTAATTTGCTCTTCTGATATTTGGCACATAAACTCCAAGTAGTCCTCAATTGTAAAAGCCGGTATACTACTTGTATTGAGAGGTTTGTTTGCGCCTGGCAGATACTCGCCACGGTCTAGCGGAGTTGCCGCGGATCCGTGGGAGGGTGACTCGGGCATTTCATCATCAGTTGGGGTAAGAGGTTCTGGGTATTCGTTGCTTTTATCAAAGGCAATTGGTGGCCCTTTACTCGGTCCAAGCGTCGGGCTGTCATTTGATATATTCTTCAGCAGCTTTTCGGCGTCACTAAACCTGCCGCTCTTTTTGCTGCCTGTTCTACTAGGCTCGCCTAGTTTCCTTCTGGAGTCATTGTTGGAACCGTAAATAAAGTCCGAGTTGATATCTGACGTAAGCTTGGTAGTCGGAGGAGCCGTTGTCGCATTTAAAAGAGAAAACGGGACCGCCTTGTGTAGCGATGAATTAGAACTAGATCTGGAGCTTGAATCAGCAAAGTTCAAATTGTGGTCGTTTTGATTTTCGTTGGAAGAAAAGAGATCAAAAGATGCATGTGATCCTACAAAACGAAAAATAGCGTGAAAAAAATTCGCATGGTTAGAAAAACCCATGTCAAAAGCGAAATATGTTAGAAATTAAAATAAAAATTAAAAAAAAACTTACCCAACTTCCTGTCGTTATTTCTGGCCTGAGATTGCCTAAAGGGATCGGATGATGTACCGCCTGATCCAATAAAAATATCACGTAGCTTGCTCTTATTTTGGCTGAATGTATCTGATGGAGGACAGAGGGAATCGTCGCTTTGGAAAACCTCGAGGTCGCTAGTGTGCTTGAGAGACTGGAATGACTTTACTTGGGCCAACTTGGTCTGCGAAAGGTACCGTGCTGGCTTGGAAGACGACGAAGAGAGCGACATTCTTGAAGATGACTGTGTGTTTGAAGGTGGTGAGATGGCGACCCGGGCGCCAAGCGGTTCTTTTGATTCGCCAAAAGTGGTGTCATCGTTGGACGCTGCTGAAGTATCCGGGAAAAAGTCATCGCACGTCAAGACGGACTTTGTAGGTGCAGATGACTTGTAGGTCGGAGACTGTTCAGACGGGTTTTCAGGGTTAGAGGAATGCGGTGGTGTCATTGGGCTGGACGTGCCACTTGACTTTGAAAAGTTCGGAATGGTGATTTTGGGACGAGTTCTTGGAATCTTGGTCGGAGATGACTGTGAGTGGGATTGGATGCTGGAAGATGAGAAGTTTGGCGCATGAGAGGTGTCAGAGCCCATGTGAGACATGACGGCGCCAGGGTTATGCGTCTTGCCATAGTTCGAGTCGAGTGATGTTGAAGAGTTTTTTGGCGATGCCTCCGGCGAAGACCGGGGCGACGGGTTATTTGAGGCCGAGTGGAGGAACCTGGATATTCCTGGGTTCGCATACGGGTCCATGATGGTCTGTATTCAAAAGCGCACAACAAGGCAGCAGGAAAGAGGTGTGCCTAGGAAGAGGTTGTAGGAGATGAAAAAAGGCTGAAGTAGGGCTGAGGTGCGGAAAAAATAAGAGGTCACTTGGTGGAAAAGAGGTGCGATCGGACTGGTAACTTATTGGACGACCAAGTGTGGGGAAGCGTGGCTGAATCGGTGGTGAGCACAATATCCATCCATCATCATCTCTTGTGTGTGTGTGTGTGTGTATATATATATATAATATAAGCCCGACATCTCATGCTGCGACGTCTTTTCGCTGGAATGCATTGTGAAGCTTAGCGCTGTCATGTTATTCGTGCTGTGACTTTAAGTTTTTTGTTAGAGTGGCTCCTCAACCACCTGCTGCAGCTCTACAGGCTCTACAGGCTACTGTTCGGGTTAAGGTTACGGGAAAGTTCGAACAACCTCCATGCTCAGGACTCGTCTGCTCATTGGCCGCTCAACCCGTACCTCCCACTACAGACACCACAGGCACTACAGGAACTACAGGTCTATGGCCATACCAGATACATCACAATGACGTAGTGTCCAACAACGCCTTCGTCTCATTGTGTTTCAAGTGTCCTTTTTTAGACCGCCGAGCTCGGTGCTCCCTGTTGACTGCTTCCTTTTTCCCCACTTTTACGCATCACGTGAAATCGTCATATCCTCCCCAAGGCTCCGGAACCAAGTCTTTCGCTCGCTGTGTCTCTTCCTATCCCAGGGCCTTTTCAGATACGCAACAGGGTGGAGCCACAGGGGTTGCCAAGACTACGAAACTTCAGACGTATGTTTAGGTGGCCGCGTTCTCATTTGTCATCTCCAGCCTGCATAAGGGGCTTGTGCCCGTGGGGGATGCCCGTTTCCCAAAGTGGAGATGGCGAGAAATCAAATGGAGGTGTGGAAGGAACGAAAATCGACTGGTCTGCGGTTCATTATAACTGACAGTTGTCCGAGCTGTGACCAAAATTACGTGCCCGTGGGGTAGTTTTCTCACTGCATATGATGTCATCTGCTCACGCTATTCCGTGCTACCCTGCCAACCCTAACCCTGGAAGTGATACTAGTCTTCACTTTAGCTGTTTTCTATTCCTATTCCTATATAGTATATAGTATATAGCACATATACTTAAATTAGCATTTAAAATACCCTTCTTTAGGTGTTTCGACACATCTCCAGTATGCATCGGAATACGATTGCGGCACAGTGTGTCCAAGCGTCTCATGATGCTGTCTTAAACACTCTGGTGAATACTCCATGCTAAAGGCCAACATCACCGGACTTCCTGATACCACCTTTTTCATTTTCCCATCTTCAGTAACTTCATACCTAGCACCCAAGCTTCGGTTCTTCAGTTCAAATATTTGGCATCTGACTGGCGTGTTGGCAGGGTCGGTCATTTCTAATGTTGAACCTCCTGGGGTCTGCTTTTTACTGACATCAATCAGCAAGCACTTCATTGAATTGCAAGTGCACTCAATACCATGTTCGTCTTCCTCAATGCTTCGATAAGCACACTTATAGCAAACAGGTCTTCCCCTTCTGTCAATGTTTTCAAAGTAATACCTTCCATTCCCGTATTTCCATGCCACCCGTCCCAAGATACCATCATTAAAAGCACAAGCGCCTGGGTTGAGATATTCAAACAAAGCGTTGGTAATCTCCACAAACTTCATGACCATGTATTTACCAGTCTTGGCCCAACTCATATTGTATTGGAGCGCCTTCCAGTACAGCCTCGTAATCTCGTCTTCCAAAAACTGTGTATAAACATCCAGCGTGATGATGACAGTTTGTCTTGCTTTGTGAGTATAGATGGATGAGTCAAACTTGCCTTTTCTTCGTAAACTCGACACATGAATATTTGGAAATCGCTCCTCGTGAGACTCACTAAATGTCTCATACTCATGCACTAAGCATCCAATGTCATCTGCCTTCTTAATCACCTTGTGTTGTAATGAAACTGGCAATGCTTCGTACACAAGCTTAGAAATTATTGCAATGATTCTTTTCAGCTTCATCAAAAATAAATATCTTGGTGTACTTGTCCAAGATTTAAACATTTCCATATTCTCTTGGTTATTGGCATCCAGTGCCTGTTGCTCAAACAACTTGCTCCAAAAATAAGATACCACTTTAAATTCTTGCATAACCGCCTCAAGCCCGTACCTCACAGTTACAACTTCGGTTATTTGAGGAAATTTGCTGAGCAAGTCGTTTTTTAAAACTCCATCCACATTATGAACCAGCCAGCAGCGAAGTGTTAGTGCATCCTCGGCATCAGTTTCTGAAAGTCTTCCGTCAACCTGCATTTGGGAAGCATCCTGTTTAAGGAGTTTGATTTTTTGTAGCTCGTGTATAAATACAGTTGCCCGCGCTGTCAAGAGCCTGTACATTTCAAAATGACAAGGATCATAGTATTCACTAATAGCTTTGCACCAATCACACCACTTGCTATAAAGCCCGTCTTCCTTCTCTGCTTCAACCGCCATGTCGGGACAAAGCTGGAGTGACATCATTATCATAACTAGTCTTGTGTCATAGTCTAGAGAAGTAAATGTTTCCAACGCATCTGAACGAAAAGCTTGGGCGTCCGTCTTGATATGTTGTGGTGGATTAGGTGTTGTAATTGTGGCAGAAGGTGCGGCTAAAACAGCATAGTGATGAGCATGTATCGCCTCGCTTAGTGTGGGAGATAGAATGGGTGTCAACGTTCCAACGCTTGTGTAATCTGAGCTCGGGCTTGTCGAATCATGTTCTTTCAGTGATTCGGTTTCAAATCTCAGGCTTATGTTACTTCTGTTCTCAACCACAGTTTCAGAGTCAGAGTCGTAGAGCGCCATATATGGGTGCAGGCTATGATCGCTTGTTTCTTTGGCGTTAGGTTTAATACCCATAGAGGTGGCTTTGCTTTCAGGAAAAATGATCCGTTCTTTGGCAGGATCGACCGGCAAGTCTGTTATCTTGATATCAGAGACATCAAAAGGAAGCCTTTGATGTCTTACATTACTGAAGCGGACCAGAGGTCTTTTCTTTTTCTGCAGGTTGCTTCTCGACTGAGATAATAATGATCGAGGAACCATGGGTATTTATATCTTATCAAGGGTATATTTAACAGTGAGATCTTTTTTGTGGTGGGTATTATTCTATACTTATTGATCAAGGGTCGTGATTTTGTTGTATCTCTATGTGGAGGATGTGTGTTTAGTGAAGAATATGTTATTTCTGAAAGGGTTTTAATATTTAATAATGTGTGATTTTTACCAAATCAAATGTTTCCAGCAACATTGTTGTTGTGATAAGTGATCATGTTTTTTTAAAGTACAACAATGTGACTGTTGTGGATTAAGATAATTTGCCCAACATGGAACATTCATTGCCCCTCAACCTCTCAACACCGTACCGTTATCCTCTTCAAAGAGGGAACATCTTATTCCTCTGGAGTCCCATTATCATGACAAAAAAGACTTAGGTTTTCCCAGTAATATCAATTTTTGAAGCAAAGGACTGAAATCACTTGCCTTTATACCAATTTTGTAGAGGGTGTATTGTTTGGACAAGCTCAACTCGTAAACATGCTCCATTGCAGCAATGGATCTCATATCCAGATCTTTTTCCATTTCTGTCATCATTTTAATAAATTCTTCGCCTTTTTCATCTAGTTTTGAAATTACACCCTTCATTATTGTCAGTCTCCGAAGATCCAGAACCATGTTGATTCTTTTCCCGTTGATCATAAATGTGGTACGACTCTTTCCAATTTGCTCAAAGTGACGCAAAGCCTTGAAAAATGAATTGCTGTGTTCAAAAAACCCATAGAGATTTCCCAATTGAGAAAGTGCCTTTGAAATGCCTGTTTTTCTAGCCTTGTATTTCTTGATTTGTTCTTTGAGTTGTTTGATTTGGTCCGTGTGTTCTTTTAACTGAACCATGTATGGCTGAAGATTTGCTTCAAACGATTTGAAATTGCTTGCAAAAGATAAAGTTTTGCAAATAAATGTCATCCAATATTCATAATAACATGTAGGCTGCTCAAAATCTTTCAAGATATTAGAATCTTTTTTGGAATTAGCAGGTATCGTAGAAGATGTTGGTATAGTCAGGGCATTAGAATTAGATTTAGATCTCATTGAAGAAATAGTACAAAAGGTCAAAGCTGTGAACTGAGCAATTCTCTCGTACATTCTAAGATTTGACTGTTGTGACATATTTAAAAAATTAGGCTGCTCAATTGCAGTTTGATCAGTTGCTACCTGATCAATAGTTGAAAATAGAGAATTGCCTGAAATTCCGCTTGACTCAACAATTGTTGAATCAGATTCACGGCCAAAATAACGTCTACTTGAGGGTATTGAATATTTATCTTTTGAAATTTTCGGATCTGGGATTTCGGAAGCATTTTGAACAGTGCGTAATGGAGACGGAGTTTTGGGTGGTGATTGAAACTTTTGTTTAATCCTCAAGTAATGCTTTTCAAGTCTGTTGGATTTCGTAAATACTTTATACTTGAAAAATATTCCTTTGGTTGTTGTTGAAAGCTTCTTGGTATTGTTTAAAGTATTGTAGATCTTGGGCTCATCTTCTTCAACTTTTTCAGGGTTAGTTGATTTAGTTGAAGTTTCCAGAGCTGGATCCCCATCTTTTTCAGATATCTTGTTATTAACCTGTTGAACAGTATCTGGAGATGTGCTGACTTTTGACGTCGTTCTTGTAAGTTTCCCCAAAAACCTTTCCATAAAAGATTGGAGCGGTTGGCCTTGTTTGCTTTCTGTTTCAAAATTGTCGACGTCGATATCAGTTGCGCTTTTGGTAAGCCTTTTTTCGTCCTGCTTTCTATCTTTTTCAAAGTTCATCATGTATCTGGTATCAAATGCCTTGGTTCTATATTTGAGACTTGTCAGTTGCTATTAATTGAGAAAATTGAAAAAATATCAATATCTAATATTATGTCTAATATTACGTAGAACATGAAATTTAAAATAATGAGCAATACCTTTTCTTTATATATCAAGCTTGACTTTTTAGCTCATCAAGTTTATGTGCAATACAGTTTTTTGGAATTTATTCGGTGATTTGACATAACACTAGCCCAATGTGAATTAAAAGGTTAACATGAATAACACATCTATTTTCTTATATATTTGAAATCCTCTCAAGTGTCATAAGGCATTGAAAAAGAGGCATCGTTTCCAAGTCTAGCTTAATATATTTTATTTAGCTTATCTCTGTATATTCACGCTTGTTACTAAAACTTTCAAGAAAACTTAGCACCATGGGTTTACCAAATTGTTTATTGCTTAATACCAAAACAATATATTATTTATAAAAGCATATATAATCAGCTCTAGATCTACCAAGGTATTTGCACAAAATTCCATAAACTGTTCATTGATTGTTATTTCATGGTACGCTTGAGGTATTGCATTACCAACGCTTCTCTAAACTGCCGATTAAACTCTTCCATCCAAAGTCTAAAAAAAAGATGTTGGAGGTAAAAGAAGCTGGATCCCCAAAATGCAAATAGGATGATGATAATAAGCTGTGTTTGGGTATCTTTGGAATAGAAAACATGGTATATAAAAACACAAATCATAAAGTTAATGGGCTGTAATATTAGAGCGTAAAAAGCTGAATCATGCCGGATACACCAGCGAAGCGTTTGGAAAAACGCAGATATATTGGAAACAAGTTTATCCGTATTAGTAGTGTTTTGAGCAACCACCGTGTAATCATTTATTGGTTGAATCTCCAACTGGCTCGAAAGAGCAAATGATGGGGTCTCAGATGGCATGCTAATTGCCTCTTCGTATGAGGGTAAAGCTCCTTCCGCCATGAGATGTTTTCTTGTACTAACAAAAAGTTGTTAAAGCTGGTATTGAATGTTGAAAGGTTTTATATAAATTGATATAAATGTGAAAAATAAAGATAAAACAAGGTGGAGCAATTTCTTTACTTTATATGACAGATGTATTTGATAAGGGTCACTGAAAAAAGATTTAAAATCATAATAGTGTAAAAAACTAAGACTGATTAAATGGTTAGATTGTGAATAAATACAAGCAAACTCCCAGTGGTATTTTATTAGAAATTGGCTAATTTGGTTTATGTAGAAACATTAGCTAGATAAATATGGATACTGATATATATTCTTGGCATTTGGTATTGACTAGTCCCGTCGTATTTTAAAGTTATAGTTGTGTCACACAGTTATAAACATCTCTTAGATAGTTATTTGAACGAAAACTAGGTATTAGATATTGGCTGGTATGCTAATGCTAATGGTCCCAAATTAGTCTAAACAATTTGTACAGCCCTTTGTCTATTATTGGAAACCGGTGGGTCTATTTCAATATCTGGTATCATGAGCCATCTAGAGCTATCCGTAAAACTGTATGACCAGGTATAGAGAGTGTGTATTGATGATGGTAATTAGTTAAATGACTTTTTGGGTATATATATTTGAAAGGCCATCTACATAAAGGGTTGTTAGGAATGTGAGCGCTTTAGTGATGATGTCAGTAATCACTCATTGGTGAACACTCAACCCTAAACCTTCCATTCTTTGGTATATGCTATTTCTCTCCGACACGGCCTTTTTTCTTCTGTTTTGTTTGGTAAATTCTTGCACAAAATAACACATTTCCTCGGGTTCCTCGGTTTCAAGTTTCCTTGTTTAATTGGTGCCGTCAGGTTTTAACACATAATGTCCCAGGTTCTTCATATGAGACCCGACGGGTCTTTTTCTGAACCACTTGATGAACCTCTTGAGCTTCCTTCCGATCAAAATGTTCCGGAAACAGCATCTCTGGAACAGTACCGAGAAAAAGACCAGTCATTAGTACCCGACGAACCGAAGCCATTGAATAAAAAGGAAGAGCCTGCACACGAGTCTCCTATACCACCAGCATCTATTCCAACCGACCAAGTTATTTTTCAACAGGATGACAATATTTCTCCAAACCAGTCAATACATCAGCCAGTCGGTACGGATCCCGAAAAAGTTATTCCAGTAGCAGGCAATGACGCACAGAATTTTGGTGTGCTAAGGGAGGATGAAATTCACCAACTTCCTTCACATCAGCAACCTAATAACCCAATACCTGTTGATAGAGCCAAGCTACAGCGCGCACCCGAACATCCCAAGGTTAGAAACGAAGCAGAGACTGCTGCTTTTATTGGCCATTTTGCCCTTGACCATGGCTTCCTGCAAGATGAAGAAGTTGGGTTTCTGGGATATGTATGGGTGGTGTTTTGCTTTTTCTCAAGCTATGTATTTTGTCTTTTCGGGCTCACTTGGCTTTTATTTTGTGCCTTTTTTTCCACTTCAAATAAAAAGCATAAGCACAAGCGACAGAACAAGCATGACGGGATTGTGCCTCCCAACTTTCCCAGGCTAGACAAAACAAACAAAAAGCTTGTAAATTCTTTACTGTATTATATTGAAGCTCGTGGATACAAGGTTGAAAATCATCTTGTGACGACTTCCGATGGATTTATCATTGAACTACAACATATTATTAACCCTAACGATACACCAGAGGCTAGAGCTCAGAGATACCCGGTAATGATGCTTCATGGGTTATTACAAGCTGCGGCTGCCTACTCTACATCTGGGGAGCATTCCTTGTCGTTTTTCTTGCTCGAGTCGGGGTATGATGTTTGGCTTGCAAACAACAGAAATGGATTTAATCCCAAGCACACGCATTACAATTACCTAAACTTGGGTCTCTGGTCTTGGAGAATTAAGGAAATGGGAACCAAAGACTTGCCGGCTATGGTTAATCATGTTTTGGAAAAAACTGGAGCAGAAAAACTGGCTTTAGTTACACATTCACAAGGCACTACCCAGGCGTTTTTGGCATTATCAAAGGATTGGCTCCCAGAGCTTGGAGATAAGATTAGTGGGTTTGTCGCGTTGTCGCCAGCTGTATATGGCGGCAAACTTTTGGACAGATACTTTTTGAAATGGGTGCGTCGGTTTGACTTGACTGGGTTTAGATTTTTCTTTGGGCACCATGGTTTTTTTTCAGTCATGATGCAAATGCGACGCCTTGTGCCATTTAAATTCTTTTGCTACTGCGGCCACATTATGTTTTCATATCTTTTTGAATGGAATGATTACCTGTGGGATCGACGATATAGAGATCGACAATTTATTTTCTCGCCCGTTTATGTTTCTGCCGAGCTGATGCACTGGTGGGTTGGCAAAGGAGGGTTTGCCGACCGGGGCTGTATTTTTGAGCACAATGATCCCAATATTCCATGGTTTAACGACAAGCTCCCGCCTGTTTGCCTTGTGGTTCCTGGTCTAGATGACTTGGTGAATCCGCACAAATTAGTTGACAGATTCCGGGACATTGAATCCAAATTTGAAACCCACGACGTTACGGTGGTAAACGTTCCACACTATTCGCATGTTGACGTGCTCTGGGCTATTGATACCATTGAGACGGTTGGCGTGCCAATGCGGGACTTTATCTGGAGAACTCGAAAAGATGTTCCTGGGAGGGAATGGGCGACGCCAAGCAATAGAGTTATACACGTTCCTAGTATAACATCTTGAGTTTGATGTGACGAATTATAATGAAATTATGATAACACGGATACCCAAGGATACCCAAAAATTTAATGATTTATTTTCTTTTCTTTCAATGTTTAATTTTTTTTTTTGCATTACCCAACTATTAAATGTATATTAGAACCTTTTTTTTTGAGGTATTGTTTTGGATATATATTCTAATTTTCCAAATAGATTTTGTTTTGTTTTATATATTTGACAAGTTCCGGGCTTTTTGTCAAATCCAACAATGTATCATAGTCGTTTTCTTTGGCCGCGGTGCGGGCAGCTGTGGAGGAAACATTGGCTAAAGGAATGTTGCCAAAGATTTTGCTAGCATTATCTTCACCCAGCGATTCTTCATCCTGGTGATGATCCGCGTCGCTACCGAAAACCAAAACCTCCACGCGGCTTGCCCACCATTCTGGGTACACAATCCCCGTTCTGGCATTGGAAGTGATCCACTCCCTTTTGGACTTTTCCGGGTCTGGCTCGCCTCGGGGAAGCGCCTTGATTTTGGCAATCTTGAAAAAGTAGTTCAATTTGGCAACAACCGAAGAGATCTCCTGGCCGGGGAGTGTGGGGTCTGGAGGGTAATATTTTGGATCAAGAAACCTGACGAGGGTGTCGAATCCCATGATAAAATAAATGTCTGGGACAGGGGAGTTTGTGTAATCGAGCCATTTCATAATGTCGCGGCACTTTTCGACAAACTTGGGGCTTGGCGATTTGGCAATGGCCGTGATCCAGTGAATGGGAGTGTTTCCAATGTGGTCATTTGTAGGAAACATGCTGGCTGCAAAGAGTTTGATCATCTCGCCGCGGCGTTCTTGATCTTGCACCGAGGCGGTGCCTTTATCGGCATTTACTCCAGAGTAACTTAATAAGAGATTTACTTTGATGGGGGGTTTGTTGTTGTTGTTGTGGCTAGTGGATTGGGATTGTAATAGGTTGGTGACGATATCTCGAGTAGCTAGTTCTACCTGAGCATAATGGGCTCTGTGGGGAGGATTGAATGACGCATCAAAAACCAAAAGCGGATAGCTGGGATCAATTGGTTCAGACTGCTGAATGATTTTCATATTAATGTTATTGAGATTATTTTGAGATTGTATAGTTGCTAGCTGAAGGTTTATAGGAGTTTGATGGTGCGGGATAAAATGTAGGGACGCAATGGAAAGAAGACGGGGTTTGTTCGTTTGATTTTTGATGATCGGAAATTTCAGATATTGTAATATTGGTGAATATGATGACGATGTAATTAGCCTTGCCATAAAAGAAGAGTGTTCGTAAGTTAAGAAAGTTTGGGGTTAATTTATAAAATTTTTATAGACCAGAAGTGTTGATACAGATAAGAGAAGACGTCGGGGACTGTAAAAAGAGAAAAGAGAAGAATAAGGAATAATGGAAATAGTTAGGAATATAAAATAGATAATAAGAAGTATCATAAGGGTAAGGGTAATGGCTCAATAGAGATGACTCAGATCGTTAAGTAAGATGACTCATATTGTTATCACGTGAATAATGTGAAAGAAGACCACATCATTAAAGAGATGGGCTTATAGCATTGTCAGTTGGAATTCACGTGAGAACTTGCTGATAACGGTTTATGTAAATTCGAGATCAAGCAGGTTTTGATATGTTTCTATATTTTTATACATTAAATTAAATAAGAATTTGCATGTTGGATTTTAATTTTAATTTTAAAATTTCTTCTAAAGATCTTCTCTCTCAAAAGTCTTCTTTTCGTCTTCAACTGGAGCAGTGGGCTCAGCAACTTCAGGTTCAGGCTCAGGCTCAGTCTCTTTTTCTTCTTCAGCGGCTTCAGCGTCCTTTTCAGCACTGATTTCTTCAGAGGAGACTTCAGGCTCATTAACAAGTTGATCATCTTCATTGACGTCTTCGGTAGCAGTTTCTGGTTCAGCATCTTCAGCATTGACTTCAGTATGATCGTCTTCCTCTTCTTCATCTTCTTCATCATCTTCTTCGTCATCATCTTCCTCTTCCTCAACAACCTCTTCACTTTCATAACCCTTGATTCCCTTTAATTCAGCAATAAAGGTCAAGGTGGCACCAGGAGGAATGACACCACCAGCACCAGCGTCACCGTAGGCCAAGTGTGGAGGAATGGTCAATTTTCTCTTTTCGCCAATGCACATGCCCAAAATACCCTTGTCCCAGCCGGGAATGACTTGGCCCAAGCCCAAGGCAAACTCAATTGGCTGTCTGCCGGGGTTCAAGGAGGAATCAAAGACAGTGCCATCCTCGAGCTTACCAGTGTAGTCGACACTAACAATATCACCGACGACAGCCTTGCGTGGGCAAGAGGCGCTGCGCTTCAAAATGCCAACGCGGAGCTTTGCTTCTTCCGCAGCAAAAGCGGTGGATGCGCAGGCAAGAGCGAAAAGAGCAGCGGCAGAGAACTTCATAATGGATCAAGAAATAAGACTTGAGTGGAGTGGGTTAGTTGTTGGTTTATTTCTGGATATGAAATGGAGACAACTAGTGGAAAGAACAAGTCATCAAAAAAATAAAGCACAAACGGGTAGTGAGTGAAACTTACTGCTGGACCGCCGCTGGCAGTGTGTTGGGAGAATCACATGCAAGCAATCTGTGTCATGTGCTATGTCCAGGCGTGTCTGCTTTGACCCATTTCCGCGACCCTGGCCCATTATACATAAATGGGCCATAATTTGGGCCCACTGGATTCGGAATATGGCCTGTAGAAGCCTGCCATACCCGCAAGCAGAAGCAGTTACTGGACCTTAAATGTGTGGTGACTTTGGCAGGACAGTTGATTTGAAGAGCAACACCCAGGGGGAAGTAAGCCAGTGTAATAGCACTTGCCTATTCTTTAGTCCACAGTTATTACCGCACGCTGTTTGTAATCGCGCACTAAACTTACCAACGTATTCACTCGAATCCAGTCCGAGTGCAAAAGCTGCAACAACCGCTGAACCTGTCTCCTTCGCGCCATTCTGCCATACACCTGCAAACTTGAGTAATCAAGATTAGGGCTGTCTAGCGTTCCTTGCCCTTGACCTCCTACTAAGCAAGCTATATATAAACACGCATGAAAATTTTCACGCAAAAGGCATGGAAAAATCCTTGTCAAGTAAGAGAAAAGGCAAAAAGTAAAAAAAAAAAATTAAAAAAAAAAGCTGATAATAAAAAAATTGATAAAATCGGGCTAATCAGTATTAAAACTCAAGTGCTGGGTCGTTTGTATGGGAATAACAAAGAGTGGAGAAACCGTTGATTTTTCTCATGAAAGGACTGTATGTACAAAATGACCAAATAGAAACCGGAAATGGAGAATGGAGCATGGAGCATGGAACTCCAAAAGCCGATCTGATGATGGTATAGTGCTGGTATAGTGCTGTGTATTGTTACTGCCGTTTTGTTCTATTTATTATATTTGTTCCAGATTACCCCACAAACTGTCGTACATTACTTCGGAGACAATGTGCTCCGGACATGGTAACAGGTCATTACTATGCAAAATGTAAATTTCTGCAAAAACTAGCACGTAGACAAAGCTAGTTTAGGCGTAGTGGTAGTATAGGGTTATTATTATTAAGACAGTTATATATATAATACCAGTGTATGTATTCCAGCTATTACCTCATAGATATATATATATATATATGTCCCACTGCCCGTCAATATTTTCACACTATTTTATATTTTAGACAATTTTTTTAACAATTCCATTTTATTTTATTAACCTTACTATTCCTATTATTGTTACTACTGATATCGCTATTACTATTCTTCATTTATATTTATTATTATCATTTCATGACAGTTACATTCTCCCTCTTCTAACTTTCTCTGCTATTTTTTCTCCTTCTCCTTCTCCTCCTCCTTCACAATGTCATATGCCAACAGCCTTCACAACATTCATTCTTTACACTTCCAGTCTATCTCTCCCGGGTCGGAAAACACTCACACTACAGCAGAAGAAGTCAGCTCGGGCGACTCGGACAGCTATCCCAACCATGATGACGAAGATGTCATAATAGTACCCACCCCCTCCCACCAACACCTTATTGTTGAAAGAGTAAAGATCTTCTCTCGAAGCTCGAGCCACCTCCATAGAAAAGTGTTTGCCATGACCTTGGTCAACATAATAGTCATGTGCACTCTCATTCTGGGAATCATCGGCGTCTTTTGGGCCTCTACTCTGAACCGACTGCAAAAGGCCCACCATCTCGACATTTGGATTCTCGACTTTGACCAGGCCCCAGACTCCAACACATCTGCATTTGTTGGCCCATCACTGACCAAGTATGCCAACTCACTACCCTATAACCCATATAACCTTGACTTTCAAGTCCACGATGTCTCCACGTATCACGGAGACATGTCTACAGTGATTGGCGACGTTGTCAACGAAGTAGCTTGGGGTATCATTACTATAGCTCCCAATGCATCTGCTACTTTGTTAGAAAACCTTCGCAACCCATCTCCAGACTTTTCTCCCCAATACCTTGTTTCCTTTTACTACCCCGAAGCCCGGTTTGACCCAGTCTATGACGGAACCATTATTCCTTTTACCCGCATCTTCAATGAAGACTGGACAGCTTTATTTCGCCAGCAATGGTGGCCAATAGTCAACCAAACGCTGCCTAGTCTCAGCGGGTTCAATGACGTGTATGCCGTGAATAACCAAATCATTTCCAACCCTATTGATATCACCTTTCAAAACGTTCGTCCAGTGTTTGGAACAGTATACTATGCCATTTTGACTGTGGGTCTCATCTTTCTGGTCATTGTTTCATTTTTCCAGGTCCACTTTTTTGTGCCAGTGCATATGATTTTTCTGGGAAAGGCGTCGAGGTTTGAGTATATGATTTACCGCCCTCTGATCAACTACTTTTCGTTGCTATTTCTTTCTCTTGCATTTTCCTTTGTGTCGCTGGCCTTTCAGGTTGACTTTACGCACAGGTTTGGCCATGCCGGGTTTTTCATTTACTGGATGGTTAATTATTTTTCAATGTTGGCGCTTGGAGGAGCATCAGAGAACATTGCCACTATTATTATAAACACTGTTCCCCATGCAGCTGGCTTCTGGCTCCTGTTCTGGGTCTGTATGAATGGTTCTACCGCACTTGCGCCGTTGGCACTGGCCCCGGCAGCTTATAGGATTGGTAAGGTTCTTCCAGTCCACAATACGCAGCAGGCCATCAGAACAATTTTGTTCAGTACCAAGAACGAGCTCCCCAAGAACTTTGCCGTGTTGATCATCTGGGTAGTTGTCAACTACATCATGTCGTGGCCATGCTTTGAATTCATAAGGTGGTACAAGCGACGACAGGCAAGACAGCTACAGATAGAAGCAAACGAGATGGAGCGTGAGCAAGAAGAAAACCACCGACATGAACGGGAGGAGCAACTACACCGACAACTACAGCAACTACAACTACAGCAGCTACAGCAAGAGAGCACCAGCACCAAGTCAGAGCATGAATCAAAAGAATGATTTATGGGTAGAATAGTGATAAAGCGAGAGACGTGGAAATTTTATTAGTATTTTTTTTACATTTTGCTTGTTATTATAATAAAGAAAAATTTGCATATATATATCATGATTATGATCACTTGATAATAAAGTTTTTGATTAAATAAATTAATTTGAAACGAAACCGGTAAAGACACCTGTTGTGTCGGTTTATAATATTAAAAAAAAAAAAGAATTAATATTTTTTTAAAGAAAAAAAAAATTAAAAAAGAGGCCTTGGATGGAGGAGAGTAGGACAGAGGAGGGGGGTTGGATTTGAAGAAAATGTAATGAAATGTAAATTGTTTCTTTGGTTGTACACGCAGATTACATACGAGAAAGTACGCAACAGGACTTTACGCAGGCTGACTTTTTACGTTTACTACAATTGCCATTACCAAAAGAGGACCGAAAGGAAGCGTGGTTTGGAAGGTCGAGTTGCTTTAATAAGAAAAGGCATCATGGGCGGTGGTGGTTGGAGGTGGGAATTTGCGACTTGTGTCAGGGGTGTATGTAAGAGATCTAATCTGATTGCATCTGGAGCTGAAAGGGGAAACACGGGAGCGGGAGGGAGGGACGCGAGTGGACGAATACCACTGATAATGCTATCAGTGTTACTACACCATTACCACGAATATTACTATTACTATTACTATTACTATTACGATTACTTTGAGTATTACTGCTGCTGTTTTGTTACTGCTCAGCTTGTTTAGACCACCTTTAAAGGGGACTCTTTTGTATTTTTATTTTTTTATTTTCCTTTTGTTTGTTTGACACAAGTCCCAACAGACCGCACAACCATATGACGACTTTATAATAATTTCAGCATCAGTTGATGTGGAGACTATAGAAGTAGCTAGCGACGGTGGGAGCTTTTAGATTTCAGACTTTCTAAGGTAACTAAAAGCCCAGATGCCCAACCGTTGTTTAAACGGATTTTGGTGGTGGTGAATAGGAATTAATGGAGTAATGGATAATGGATAATGGAATATATATAGCAAAAATGAAAAAAAAAAAAACGTATGCTTTTTCTGCTGCTATTATTCCTCCCTATTCTTGCACAGTCTCAAACCTGTTTCTCATGCCTTTTCCTACCTTGTCACCTGGGTTTTCTCACAAAAATGCCAGTTCTTTGCCACCAGCGCTGCTGGCTCAACCTCAGGCTGTGCTCCCGCTGCCAGCAGGTTGTGGACTGCTCTGAATTGCAAACTCAGCCGTGCACAAACCAGCCAACCAGCCAAGCAAGGACTGGCTGGATTTTACCCAAAAAAGAGCGTAGCCCCAATGCCCAATACAGCCATTTTATAGCAACTGACCCACAGCTTCCCAGCACAGGATCCGAAACCTTGGTGCCTGGGCTTCCGCGTCCACTTTGGGAGCTTCCGAACCGCTAAGGTTGGAACCGCTGGACAACAGAGTTAAGACGCGCAGGGCAGGGAAGAACAGCACAGCACAGCAGTAGCAGTGACTAGGCGTGGATATATTTATACCTCACACACGCGCATTACGTGTCTATCCCATTGCCTTTTCCTTGTAGGCTTCGCTCCGTAGGCGCTATCTGTCTCATCTCCGAAAAGAGCGCATGTGCGAAAGGCAGTGGATGGGTTTTCTGGTGGAATGCGAGTTTAAAACAACAAGCGGTAAAAAAAAAAAAACAGAAAACACAGCAATACTCAATACCTGGTACACGATATCCTGAGTGTGTGTGTGTGTGTGTGTGTGTATGTGTGTTTACCTGTGCTATTGACGTAATTGCCCTCAAGTACAGGCATCTCCCACACACACATGTCTCGCTGGCCTGTTACTAATTTATCACAGATGCGCTCAGACACACCGTGTGCACGCAAATGGCTATTGACGGCAACAGGCAGCCTGCTCGCACTTGCAGCGAAGCTACACCCTCTTGCCGCTTGCAATTGCAACTGTAATCGCGATTGTAGCGCATCCAGTATTGTTCCTCTTCTCGTCCACTGAAAAAAGCACCTCATTCAGCCCGGAGAAAAGAACAAGAAGCGAAAATTTTCGCTTTCTCTGCTTCTAAATTGATTAATACAAGGTGATTAATGCAAACAAGAGGGATATACCAGGCATATCTAGCACTTGTAGTCATAGATACCTGTGGTGATTATTTTTATCGCACCTCTGGTTCTTCCTGTTGTTGGTGTATTCCAGCCCTGTTGAACCTTAACCCTGGCAGCATTCACCACCCAGCAGCATTGCATGACCTCGAACCCCCCAAAGCCTCCGTTTTGCCTCCATTAATCCCATCGTCTTTTTAGTCTTTTTAGTCTTTGTGGCCAAGGCTCCAAGCTTCCGCTAGTTTGACAGGCCGTGGTTAGTCCGATGCTCGGTATCATTAAAAAGAGTATTAAATCTAGACTGGCATAACTACCCCGTTGAGCCATCTCTTTTTGCCAATGGGAATAAGAGTTGGAGTAATACAGTAATAGCAATAGTAATAGTAGTAGTAATGCAATAAATATAATAATATAATATTAAAATATTAAAATACTAAAAAACCTATATGAATTAACCCCCATTTTTTTCATCCCAACTAACAATAATCAGACGTTATCAAAGAGCAACCGGATATCAAATAGGACATGTATATATATCATCAAGGTCTAGTGGAACTCTCTCGGAGCTTTTCATGTTTCGGTCCAACCGTTTAATTCTTAATGCCGTGTTTATTACTACAAAAAATTACTACAAAAAAACCCATGCAATCAAGAAAGAAATATTAAAAAAATATTAAAAATTAATAAAAAAACTCAACCTTGGTATCGCTCTCGTCGGCTTTAGTTACACAAGTACCAGAGAGTCCACCGATTAGTCAGGCGGCCTTCGTAACTAGTCGGGCTTCGTCAGTGACCGGTCTTATCTAAGTTTTTCTTTTTTTTTTTTACGTTTTTCTGTTTCTTCTTAAGTAATCTTCATGCTAAAAGTGACCCATTATTGCCACGCCTACTGTCTGGTTCCGCCTTCCCCTCCTTTCCTCGTCTCTACACTCGTCTCTACACTCGTCCCTACCCTCGTCTGGTGGGGTGGTTTGGCTTTGTTCCTGGTGGGCATGGCCAAAATAATGAACCGCTTTCTGCTTTACTCCCACTCTCACTACACGGTCCACGCTACTTATCATATGATTCTTTATAAAGAGTAAATACCCCCAATCCAACTCTAACCGTATTCTCACGTGTCAGCCCCACATTGCCCATCACCTAATCAAAAAAGAGCCATAGAATTCAAAGTCGTGACAGCTCCTTTTTGTCCTACGCCTTTAGTTCCCCAGCTCTCCCTTCTCCTAAATATTAAACGTTTATACATTGCTATTGTCTAATACATTATTAAAAGTCCCATCGTACCTGGTCAAATGTTATTTTGTCTCTTAAAACTTTATAAAATAGTTTTTGAGCAATGTAGATATTGACTTAATCTTTCATATCGTTATCACTTTTTTTATTGCCGTTTGAAACATGCCGCCTTGGAACTTTAGCCTCTGGGTCTTTTTGACTCATTTACTTTCTCCAGCCCAATCTTTGATTCCTTTTGTACACAACCTAAATAGCCCAGACATTGTACACGCAGGAATGATGTGTTTATAATTCGTATATCAAAACTCAATTAAATTTCTTGTTCATTTGTTTATCTATTCATTTATTTATTTATTTACTTGCTACATAGATACAAGCTCCCACAAACTGGAGCAAATGCTGCAAATGTTCAAAAAGAGGGGTTGGGTCACCTCAGCCGTACCATATTATGTAATGCTCCATTTTCCACTTGCTATTTTTCATTTTTCATTTTTCATTTTTCATTTTTTATTTTTTATTTTTTATTTTTTATTTTTTATTTTTTATTTTCCAAGGTCCTGGTTCCTGTTCCAATTCAACTTGGTAGTTCTTGTTTTTGTTCTTGTTCTCATTCTTGTTTTTGTTCTTGTTTTTGTTTTTGTTTTTGTTTTTTGTGCTTTTTTGTTTTATTTTAGACATTCCAATCACAATATACACAACCTTCAATGTCCATACTTGCTTGGATTTGAATATATCGCCATTAATTCACTTAAATGTTAAATGTTGCTGCTGTCTTTTTCTTTCCTTCCTTTTCTGGAATTTGCCGTTTTGGGTAATTCTTTGTCAGCTTCTTTCCAAATAGCCGTATCCAGCCATTCATAACCTATTTCGAACATGCCAACTAAATAACAAAATACATAAACACTCTTCTGCTCTTTTACAACCTCATTTCACTACTCATCTCCTGCTTTTATGCATTTTTGAAATATAAATCCACGTGTGTTAGACACTTTTCATCAACTGAAATATACATCACATGTCTCTTAAAACAAAGTCACATGACATATCTTCATTTCATTTATACAAAAACTACATCTTCAAATCTATAACAAAAAACCCTAGAAAAACATAGATGTATATATACATATATATATATTCATTTACTTCCAAATGTTATCTGTCTGTCTTTTACTAACCAACGGCCTAAGATACATCGCTACTCCCACCAGTCCCATAATAGTAAACGACAACTTGTCCTTACCAAACGATGGCGCAAGAATGTCAAACTGTTTAGATGGGGTCACCCTCGTTGAAAATATATCCAACCCATACGCAACAACAACTGACGTCGATTCAAGAAGCGTAGGTACAGTGTCAATATGTTCAACTCCAAGAACATACTCACTGTGTGAAATCACTTGGTTCTTTGCATCATATCCTAAAAGGCCATTGTATCTGCTAACTCCCTCAGCCTGTTCGTCCTTTGTGGGATCACGGTCAGTAGGTCGGCGTGCATCGAGGTATGATGGTCGCTTAGGAAGCGAAAGAACTTGTCCGCGTGAATTGGAAATCAAAACATCTCGAACTGTAACCCCAAATCTGGTACGGGAAATTCCCATCGACGTCACCCGCGAAAACTGTAAAGGAACAAAGAAAGCTTGCGACTTGACATGTGGCGCATCATAATACTCAAATGACGAATAATCAGATGGTGCAGGCTTAGACTTAAAAGAAATCTTCTTGGCCTTTTCATTCTTTTCATTCTTGCTATCCTTCTTAGACTTGAAACTGCGACGAGAGTGCGCAGTCTTCAACTTCCTTGCAGGCTTGATTTCATCAGGATCAGTTTCTTCGCTAGTTTCTTCCTCAGTAGTTGCCTCGCTTTCAACTGGAGCTTCCTCAAGTGCTTCTTTAGCATCATCAGTCATCCAATGAACATTTGGTGTTTCGGATTCAAAAAGATCCCACACAACAACAATTTGTCCAAGTGTAGGCTGAGAAGCCCAAAACGTAAAAACAACCCAAGACTCACCTACAACAATGTGTGTGCTTCCATCAATATATTCACCATTACTGTCAAAGGCCGAGTCCAATCCAGTTTCCTGAATTTCGGAATAAAGAATTCTACCAGTAACATTATCAACCAACGAAACATGAACACTGCCAGGTGCAGTAGAAAGAACTGCAATCATATTGGAATGCAGGTACTTGTAAAGAACAGACCGGTCGCCAAGAACATGTCCAATATTGACAGTACGATCCAATGGTGAACGAGATGTAACGGTATGAATCAAGTGATTAGAAGGTGCATTATGGATCCAGGTAGATTCAACTCTTCCTGACAATCCATGAACCCGGTAACCAAGAACAGTCTTTTTGTCTCCAGAAACTTGGGAAAGGTAAATATCAGCCTTGGGAACAAAAACACTTCCATCAAGCTTGTAAAGCTTATCAGACGATGTCCAAACAATAGGAACCTTGACCTTTTCATCAGCAGGATCAACCTCTTCTTCAACAATAGGCTCACCATCCAATTCTCGTGGAAGATACAAATCAGTAATCTTAACAATTCTTTCTTCCTCACCGTCAATATTAGGAATGGTAAACGTGGAAATAGTTTCACCTGTTAAACCATCAATAACAATTACATCGCCCGTACTCTTGCCAACAATGTAAACTTTGTTATCCACATTTGTAACAGAGAGATCATACTCTAGACCATGGCGAGCTGGTAAAACATCACGTGCCCAAACTGTCTTTCCCTTCAAAGAAGAATCCAAAGCTTGAACTCTTCCGGTCACTGAAACTGCAACAAAGTACTTTTTCAACCCAAAGTAAACGTTATCACGTTGCTGATCAATTTCGGAGCGGGGTTTCAAGAATGAAATAAAGTGATTAATAAGGCTACGAGGAGTAAAAGAAACAGAGCGAACAAATCGAATCAAGTCCTTGATATGCCTATGAGTTCTTGTAAAGTATGCCGTGACAAAGTCAGCAGATTCTTCGTAAAGGGCTTCCTGAAAATCCAAACTCAAATCTGTATCATAGGGATAATCAATTGTTGCTAATCCGGCCAAGTGGGCCAAACTCTCGTCGCGAGACCAAGACACTGTTTTGGTACCGTTGGTTGTAGAGTAGTTGACGGGCTCGACAATGCCATTAGGGTATTGAACAAAGTTCTGAATAATATAAGATGGGGTTGCTAAAGCTTTGCGAGAAAAGGTGGAAGAGCCAGTCTTGGTATCAATAACAGCAATAGTATTATCAGTCTTTAAAATGACATATGAGTAAGGAGTCAAAATGGAAAATTGAAGCACATTCTCAATCTTGTAGGCAAAATTAACCTCACCCTTAGATAATGTAAAAACTGATAGTGTTTCGCCAGTCTGGGAAATAATTGCCGAAGAACTAATGACTTGAACACGCCCTATATCTTCACCAACTTTGTAAAGCTCTGAAGATCCAACACGAACGACACCAACGTTTTTTTCTTTGGATGTTTCACCATCAAACCAAACAAAATGGCCATACTTGTAATCCAAAAACTGACCAGAACCATAAAATTTAGGGGAATTCGAAAAGGGGTCAGGTATAGGAGCAGCGTCTTTGTCTTCTTCTTCTTCTTCTTCTTCTTCTTTATCCGAGGAAATTTTGACGCTCTTTGGAAGTGTATACTCCAAAAAGGTATCGGCTTCAACATCAGTCAAGATAACACCAGTGCTAGACAATCCATAAAAGCGATAAGGTGAGTTGAGGTCCTTGGGCTTCAATGGGGTTGAAATCACAGAGCCAGTCACAAAGTCAACAGTATATAATCCGCTACTGGTAAGGACGTTAAGATCCGTTCGGTCAGCAACACCAACACACTCTCCAGAAACAGTCAATTCCCACTGTTGGGATGAAGTTAATGAGTCGTAAGCAGATAATTTACAGTTTTTAGGAATATCGTAAAAAACGTCTTGTGATGAAACGCCAACAACTATTAAATTGTTATTTGAAATGTGGTGCAATTGAGGAGTATATCCACTGTCCTCAGGAGCTTCTGTTAACTTTTTCCTCCAAACTATACTTCCGTCAGTTTCGTTAAGTTTTGCTAAAATGCCAGTGTAGTGGGAATAGTATATGCCTCTGGCAGGAGAATCGGTGAGTTTGCCGAGCTGCTCAAGATGCCAATCTGAAACACCAACCTCATCTTCGTAGAGTGCAGAAACTGGTGTTAATCCTACAACACCAAGTAAGGCAAGTGAATAAGCAAACAAAGAATTTGCTCGAGAAAACATTGGGTATGATGAGAAAACACCGGATCGTTATAGGTGAGATTTTGGTGTATGGAGTCCGGCACAATGCTATTCTCCAACAATTGGTGGTGAAGACTATGTGTATATTACATGAAGTGTAATGTAACGTACGTTTTCTTTTCATCACGTGGATTTGTCTGCTGTGCATGTAAATCAATCTGTTTGTAAGCACGGTGGTACTCACTTTGAAATCAACACAATCACAAGGTTGCATTACTAACAAAATTTCCCTTGCTTTTAACGACTTATAGGTCTTTGAAAAGGCTATGCCAAAGACATTCTCGAGGGGAATAAACCTTCTAGCCTGACTCATTAATCATACCGAAGCGTGATGCAACCATGTATGTATATAAAGTGTAAGCAAGCACTTAGCAACGGTATTTGAAAGACTATCCGAAGCCGTTTCTGGTTTTGAGATCAGTTAAAGCTGAGATCCACCTCCAAAAATATGATATGCTCGGAAAGGGATTTTGGGAGATTCCATATAACTACCCGATATTTTCAAAAAGCCTCAAGAGAAAAGGAGTCCGACCGGAAGCACTGAGGTTCAATCCCCATTAGGCAACTGGCGATTACATACAGTTTGAAAAGATTGCCCGTATCTACTCCGATACATACATATGTAATTTAAGCGTAAAGTTAAGCTTTGAATTTTACTATGTAAAATGCGCCATGCTTATTAAAATGTGGACGAAATCACTTTGCGCCCAAGGAAAGATTTGTATATATATACTTGATCAATGCCTTAATCTAGATGTACTTCTTCTTCTTCTTCTTCTTCTCTTTTTTCACCACATCTCCCCTATTCATTTCCATCTAATCCTATACCCTGTACCATCATGCCAGAATTGGCTTATAAACATAATATCAACTCTGGTTCATCTTTTGATAATGAAAAAATGAATTCCAAAGAGCTGCTGCCAGAACCAAGCAACTATGAAGAACGTCTAGAAGAGGAGAATATTAAACCTTCACAATCTCACCACAGTGTAATTGCTGAAAAGTTTACACTCTTCTCCAAAGAGGTCCGACATCTTCACTACAAGGTGTTCACAATGACTTTAACCAACTTGATCATCATGTGCACTCTGATTTTGGCTATCCTCAGTTTATTCTGGGCATCCACTCTCAATCGTTTAGAAAAGGCACACAACCTTGATATCTGGATTTTGGATTTTGATGAAGCTCCTAATTCCAACACTCCTGCTTTTGTTGGACCATCACTTACAAGATTCACAAACTCCTTATCACCAAACCCTTTGAACCTTAACTTCAAAGTTGTTAATACCTCTGACTACAAGGGTGACTTTTCAACTGTCCCTTATGATACTGTCAACGAAATTGGGTGGGGAATCATTGCTGTCGCGCCTAATGCATCCGCTACATTAATGAACAACCTTCAGAACCCATCTGCAGACTTTACAAACCAATATCTTGTTTCTTTCTATTTCCCAGAAGCCCGTCAAGACTCAGTCTATGATGGTGTAGTTATGCCACTCACGTCATTCTTCTCGGACGAGTGGACCGGAGCGTTTCGTCGAGAATGGTGGTTAATTGTCAATAGCACTATTCCATCTCTTCAGACTCAAAGTCAAATTTATGCTGTTAACCCATCAATTATTCCCAACCCCATAGACATTACCTTCCAGAACTTGCGTCCTGTTGGAGGTCCCGTTTATGAAGCAATTCTCAGTACTGGTCTTATTTTCCTTATCATTGTTTCATTCTTCCAGATCCCATTTTTTGCTCCCGTTCATATGATTTTTATGGGGAAGGTTTCAATTTTTCAATACATGGTATATCGCCCGTTGGTAAATTTCCTCTCTCTTCTATTTTTGTCACTTGCCTTTTCTCTTGTTTCTCTTGCCTTTCAAACAGATTTTACCCTCAAGTTTGGCCATGGAGGCTTTATGGTTTATTGGATGGTAAACTACTTTTCTATGATGGCGCTTGGAGGAGCATCAGAAAACGTAGCGCTAATAATTTTCAACACCGTGCCTCATACCATTGGTTTCTGGCTTATCTTCTGGGTCTGCTTAAATTCTTCGTCTGCCCTAGCTCCTCTTGAACTTTGTCCCAAGGTCTTCCAGATTGGCAAGGCCTTACCAGTACACAATACCCAACAAGCACTTAGAACCATCTTGTTTGACACCAAGAACCATTTGGGAGTCAATTTTGCAGTTTTGTCAACGTGGATCGTTGTGAATTATATTGTTTCTTTTGGATGCTTTGCCTTTGTTAGGTGGTATAAAGGATATCAAGCTAGAAAAGCGGCACGTAATTCAGAAAGCCCCAATGATTCACCTGTTTAACCACATGTTATATTTCTTTTACTACCAAATTTAATATTTATTTAATGATAATTACGATAGACTTGCTTGACATAAATATTTTAGTACTAATTTATATTTGAATAGTTGAATTGAAAAAAAAGCTGCCGCGCTTGTACATGCCTGGGGATGGTTATCACGATTTAGCGAGCAAGCTTTCTTCGCGGGATATGAAGACCTGAAAAATCTGGCAAATAACACACTACCGGGCTGGATATCACACTGAAGTGAATTTTAACTTTGAGAAATAGCCACTCTAACAATTGAATGAAAAGTGCCAATGTCAGGCCCTCAACAAGTCGAGTAGCAGCTACAAAACCTACCTGGCACTTGATATAGGGCCCTGAAGAAAAGTAATAGTACAGAGGTTTGTGCTACTAAGAGCTACAAAAAAACTTAAAAATCCAAGACTTTTCCATTATGTTGCATTATGTTGCAATATTATTAATTTATTCTAAAATCCTAAAGTAGAGAACCAAAAGATTTATAGAGAGCCTGTCCGATAAACTGCAATAGTGTCACGTCATCTGACTCTCTTGAATCACCACGGCCGTCAGCCTTGCATTCATTCTCAGTATGTATCGGAACTCCGGTTACACACCCAGCCGTACGATTCGAACGGCCTGTTGCTATCGCATGCCGAAGAACAAGAAAACGGTATTCTGGGGTCAACCGAGTAACCAAGCATTTTCGGAATGTAATGTGGAATCCATAGTATCAAATTTAAATTTCATTTTTTGTTCCGTATCGACAATTGCGTCCCCGGAATACCCGATCGGCCTAGGGGTCTGACTTTAATACGGCTGTATCACGTGCTATATATTCACCTTGTGTTGTAGGTTCCGTTATAGCCGCTATTTTTACACTGCAAGCACCAAGATGAATGGTAGCCAACATTGAACGAGCGAATTCTACATTGATTTTGCAAAGTAAATTTAAAAATGGCTAATTACTGCATTGATGAACAACACATATAGAAACACATGCATCTATGAGCAACGCTCCTTATTTTGCAGTATCACTGCCGTTGTATTGTTTACCAGAGCACATGACACTTAACGTTCCTTGGTGGCATCCATCATGTGATTTGATAACATTTACAAGCCTCCCAAGCCAGATCCCGTCAGAGACCGAATTGCATCACGGTGTTCACCGGTTTACTATTCTCACGCTTGACTTATCATCAATTTCATGGCTACGTTTGGGGTATGCTATGCTGCTACGAGACTCACAAGACTTCAGTCCCCAAATAACAGTAAATGACAACAAACTCTGTCGCCAAAACCAACAACGATGCTGGTGAAATCAAGCGTCTAGCCAATAAGAGTGCACATTTTCGTTCCTACGTCCCTTGCGCCTTATTCTCCCAAACCAGCAGTACTGACACCCGGTGGGTCACATGAGTTTTTCTCATTTTCAGCCCTAAACCTCAATCAGCCGTACATAATATCAACATTTTACTCCACATTTACGCCACATCACATGACCATTCGCCATCAATTGTGGCTAATTTTCCATTCGCTGCACTAGCCACACAACATAAAAGATTCCGATCCGCTCAAGCCTCAGTTTTTCGTTTTTCTTCTTCTTTTTCACCTTTCTTCTTCTTCTTCTTCTTCTCTTTCCTTACTCCCACTTCACTAGCCACCGGTATCATCATGTCTCTTCACGACGTTCCATTTCCTGTGCCTGCTTCTTTGGAAGCTTTTACCTCCGATGTGTACGCCACACATCAAACTGCAGTTCAGCGAACTGCTTACTCATTGTCTGGATCGATTTTTTCCTACTCTCCAGAGTCTTTCGCACTCGACTCGGCTGTGAAGACTTGGTCTAATCACGAACAACCTAATGTGCATGGTGCTGTTCCCGCTTTCAACGAGCTTCAGACAAGATCTGGTGCTGGTGCTGCTCTTCTTGGTTATCTCGCCAATGCCTCAACTTCTGGCTCCGATTCCTTGCCTGTCCCCCACTCAGTCATCGCATCCACAGCTACGTTGACTGCAATGAACCCCGTTCTTTCTCAGTACACATCTAGAGGACTATACTCTTCCAACCCTTTGGCTCTTCACCTTGCTGCCCTCGATTACGATGCCAACAAGGGCACTCTTTACTCTGACTACGTGTCTGCTTTACAAGCCGCTCATGATTTGGGTATTGGCCTTATTGCTTCTCACAATGCTGTCGATGCTCAAGCCATTTCTTTATTGTCTACTGCTCTTTCTTCAATTTTGCCTACTGCTCACATCTACGATGGTCTTTCTGGTGTCCGTACGTCCAACAAAGTCTCTAATTGGCTTTCAACTAAGGACATTTCCGAGACTTACTCTATTTTGACATCTTCGTACGATTTACATGGCGGCTCTATTTCTAATGTAATCACTTCACTTTTTGATGCCTTGAACACCAAGCTCGGAACCTCTTACAAGCCTTTTGAATATACCGGAGCGGCTCTTCCTACCACTGTCTTGGTAACTTTTGGTTCTTCAGAAAGCGCGTTAGCTTCCCAGGTTGCCCAAAAGCTCGTCCAGTCTGGTGAGACTGTTGGAACCATCTCAGTTCGTCTCTACAGTCCATTTTTGGATGCTGAGTTTTTCAAGGCCCTTCCTTCATCCTCTAAAAAAATTATTGTCTTGGGTCAGGTTGCCGACTCTGCTTCAGTTGAGGACGCTACCGTCCACTCTCAACTGTTCCGCGACGTTTCTTCAGCTGTTATTATGAAACATGGCTTTGCTATCGCATCTCCTGTTGTCTACGACCACAAGTATGCTAAGCACACTGTTTTGACACAAAATGAAATTTATGAAATCTTTGGTGCTTCTCCATCAGCTGCTCGCGCCGACGTCAAGAAAGTTACCTTCTGGGACGCTGATAACTCCCAAATCATTGATGCCCCTGCCCGTCTTACCCACACCATTTCTCTTGACGGCAGTAGCACCGTCTCTCACTTTTCAAGATATGACAATGAATCCCAATTTGGTGTCATTGAGACTCAACTCCGCGTTTCTTCTTCGGCTGTTGCCGCTGCTGCTGCTCCATTCCTTGTTGATACCGATGATTTGATTGTTCTCGGAAACACCGACATTACTAAGAGCTTTGATGTTCTCAAAAATGCCAAACAAGGTGCTAAAGTTATCATTCCTGGTAAACCAAATGTTGAGGAATTGGGAAAAACTGTGAGCAATGAGTTTAAAAAGGCTGCTGTTGCTAAGGAAATTTCTTTGTATACCATTGATCTTGAAGCTATTGGGGATTCTTCTGAAACCCAAGGTCGCACCCAAAATATGGGATTACAAATCGCTTTCTGGAAAGCTTTTGCCCCAGATCTTACACTTAACCAGATTACCACCAAAATTGTTACTGCTAACGGCGTTGATACTGAGCTTGTTGCCGCCACTGTTGCTAGCCTTATCGAGAAGGTTACTGATACCTCTTTTGGAGTTGTTGAGATTCCCAAGGAATGGTCCGAGGTTGAAGTTTCTGAAAGCTCTCTTCCTGGTTCAATTGAGCTGATTAGTTTCACCAAAAACGAGGATCGACCAGTCGATGAAGATAGTGCTGCTGCTGAATCCGTTTCTACTGCCAATTCTTGGGTCTCTGCCGCTAAGAAATTTGCCTTTTCTGAAGCTTACGGTACTACTACTGAGCTTAGACCAGATTTACCAGTCCAGAACTTTGTTGCCCGTGTTAAAGAGAACCGTCGTGTCACTCCTGAGGGCTACGAGCGTCATATTTTCCACTTTGAGCTTGATATTTCTGGCACTGGCTTGAAATACGCTATCGGTGAAGCTCTTGGTGTTCATGCTCGTAATGAGGAGAAGGCTGTTCGCAACTTTCTTAACTGGTACGGCGTTCCACCATCATCTACAGTTTCTGTTGCTTCTCGCGACTCTCCCGAAACTCTGGTTGAGACTCGAACTGCTGTTCAGGCTTTCCGTGACAACTTAGATATCTTTGGTAAACCTCCTAAGAAGTTTTACGAGAGCCTTGCTCCTTATGCTACAGATAAGAAGCAGCGCGAGCATCTTGAAAAGCTTTCCAGCCCTGCCGGTGCTGAAGAGCTCAAGGAGCGTGGTGAGGTTGATTGTGATACCTACGTCGATATCCTTGAAGAGTTTTCTTCTGCCAAGCCTCCTTTAGCTGAGCTTGTCCAGATGATTTCTCCTCTCAAGAGACGTGAATACTCTATTGCCTCTTCTCAACATGCTCATCCCAACGAGGTCCATCTCCTTATCGTTGTGGTGGACTGGATTGACAGCAAGGGCCGCAAGAGATACGGCCAGTGCTCTCGCTACCTTTCCAAACTTCCTATTGGAACTGAGCTCGTTGTATCTGTCAAGCCTTCTGTTATGAAGCTTCCTCCCAGCCCCAAGCAGCCAATTGTTATGTCTGGTTTGGGTACTGGTTTGGCACCTTTCAAGGCTCTTGTTGAAGAGAAGGTCTGGCAGAAGCAACAAGGACAAGAAATCGGCGAGATCTATCTTTACTTGGGTTCCCGTCACCAAAGAGAAGAGTACTTGTATGGTGAGCTTTGGGAGGCTTACAAGGATGCCGGTGTTATCACACACATTGGCGCTGCCTTCTCTCGTGATCAACCTCACAAAATCTATATTCAAGATAAGATCCGCGAGAGTATCGACCAGCTGGTTGACGCAGTAGTGGAAAAGAACGGATACTTTTACCTCTGTGGCCCTACTTGGCCGGTTCCCGATATCACTGCCTGTCTTGAAGAAATTCTTGACAGAGGTGCTAAGAAGGCGGGCGTCAAGATTGATACAGCCAAGGAGGTGGAAGAGATGAAGGAAGCTGGCAAGTACGTTCTTGAAGTTTATTAAACGTGAGCTTTCCATATATATATATATACAGCAAAATATAAATATACACTGTCTTTATGTCCTTATAGTTTTAGAATAGAAATAGAATATGAAGATCAGAGTGGAACCCGAATTCAACCGAGTATAAAGTTGAGCTGTTATTAACTCGGCAAACGTCAATCAAGTTAGCAACCAATCTGAATATGATTGCTAGGTGAGACTCTAAATCTTCCTCAATATCAGGAGCTTACGTCAGCCCGCAAATCATAACCACTCAAAAAATGTCTTGTTGTTTTTTTAGACGTCAACTTCTCCAACTTTTGGAAGTTTCAGTCTTCTTCTTCATCACCATCCGCCATGGCCACTCTCGAAGATCTTATTCCTCTTGTCAACAAACTACAGGACTTGGTGTTCAATACAATTGGCACCGACACCCTTGACTTACCTCAGGTTGTTGTTGTCGGTTCGCAATCTAGCGGAAAGTCATCCGTCTTGGAAAATATTGGTATGTCTGACTGTTGTGATTTGCAGTTACAAGAATCAGCGATTGATGGATTTGTTTCCCGGCTTTTCATCCACATGATGAGTGCCAAATTATAGCATATACCCATATTCCATCATGTTCCTTTTTCTCTTAGTTCCATGGCTTCTTTTTCATCCAGGATTCCCATAAAACAGTACAATAGACAAAGCAAAACAATGAACTTATACTAACCCTGCACACCTACCCCGTCTTTTGTAGTTGGCCGTGATTTCCTTCCTCGAGGTACTGGCATCGTCACACGACGACCTCTAATCCTCCAACTTGTTAATGTCCCCACTTCCGGTGGAGCTTCTGCTCCCTCTACTAGCCCTGCTGGTCCTGGTACCAGCAATCCCACATACGATACTCCGTCATATGAGACAGGAACCGGTTTTAACAACCCAGGAGCTGCAGCCCCTAGTGGCGCTGCAATCGCACCACACACACGCGCTGGGCCAGCGAGTCAGTATGAAGAATGGGGTGAATTCCTTCACATTCCAGGACAAAGATTTTATGATTTTTCTCAGATCCGCCGCGAGATTGAACAAGAAACAGCACGTATTGCTGGTAGCAACAAGGGCATTAATCGTTTGCCAATCAATCTCAAAATTTATTCACCTCATGTTCTCAACCTCACACTGGTTGATCTTCCAGGTCTTACTAAGATTCCGATTGGTGATCAGCCAACAGATATCGAAAGACAGACTAGAAATCTCATTCTAGAATATATTGCCAAGCCCAACTCAATCATTTTGGCCGTTTCTCCCGCTAATGTTGATCTCGTCAATTCTGAATCATTGAAACTTGCCAGACAAGTTGATCCTCAGGGAAAGCGCACCATCGGTATTTTAACCAAGATTGATCTCATGGATCATGGTACAAATGCCTTGGATATCTTATCTGGAAATGTTTATCCCCTTAAACTTGGTTTCATTGGTGTTATCAATAGATCTCAGCAAGACATTCATGCCCAGAAATCATTAGCAGACGCCTTAGTTGCTGAACGTGAATTCTTCTCCAGCCACCCAGTCTATCGCAACATTGCTCACCGTTGTGGTACGGCATTCTTAGCAAAGTCTTTGAATCAAACGCTTATGACCCATATTCGCGATAGGTTGCCAGATATCAAAGCACGCCTTAATACTTTAATGGGTCAAACGGAACAAGAGCTTGCAAGCTATGGCGATGTTAATGTATTGGCTGCGCCCGAGCATCGAAGCGCATTGCTCTTGACTCTTATGACCAAGTTTGCCAGTTCATTTGTTGCGTCTATTGAGGGTACGTCTTTGGAGATTTCGACTAAAGAACTTTGCGGCGGTGCAAGAATTTACTACATTTACAATGATGTGTTTGGAAACTCTCTCAACAGCTTGAACGCTACACAAAACTTGTCCAGAAGAGATATTCGAACTGCAATCAGAAACAGTACTGGACCAAGAGCATCCTTATTTGTTCCTGAGCTTGCTTTTGATCTATTAGTTAAGCCACAAATTAAACTCTTGGAACCTCCATCACACAGATGCGTGGAACTTGTCTATGAAGAACTCATGAAGATTTGCCATAACTGTGGATCTGCCGAACTTTCCAGATACCCAAAGCTCCAGGCAAAATTGATTGAAGTCGTTTCTGATTTGCTTCGTGAACGCCTTGGTCCCACCAGTAGTTATGTTTCTAGCTTAATTGCTATCCAGCAAGCTTACATTAACACCAACCACCCCAACTTTTTGGGAGCTGCTGCTGCTATGCAGGAGGTTCTTGAAGAAAGAAAACAAAAAGAAGGTCAATTAAAGCAGTTAAGAGTAATGGAAGAACAAAGACTAAGAAAGTTGGAAGAAGAGCAAAGGGCCACAGAAGATGACGAGAAGAAGGACAGTAAGGACAGGAACGGTAAAGATGGAAAGAATGCTAGAAAGCAATCCACCTCTTCTGTTAAGTCTGATACTAGCAGTAACGGTGTTGCAGCAACTCTGGCTAACGGACAGATGAATGGCCACCACTCGCATCACAACTCCTTCTCATCAAATGGATCTGCTGGAGCACAGCCTAGTAACAATGCCCCAAATAAGGACTCATTCTTGAATTATTTCTTTGGAAAAGAAAGTAGCAATGGTGTTGCAGGCGGAAGAAACAATACACCTTCTGGAACCCGTAATAAGTTGAATGGATCCAATCTTCTTAACGGAACTGCTAATGGTAGCGGGTTCTCCAACAATTCCTCTACTTCTAACACAAACGATCATTCCAGTGACCCCACAAGCTTTGATTCTCTTCCAAATGACTTTGAAGAAGCTCTTGAAGGCGATGAAACTCTTAGTGAACGCGAGCTTCTTGAATCCGAGTTGATTCGCCGTTTGATTATCAGCTATTTTGGCATTGTTCGTGAGTCAATTCAGGATCAAGTTCCTAAGGCTGTCATGCATTTACTGGTCAACTTTTGTAAAGAGTCTGCCCAAACTAGATTGGTCAGTAAGCTGTACAAAGAATCCTTGTTTGAAGAACTTTTACATGAAGACGAACAACTCGCACAGGAAAGAAAAAAGTGCGAGAACTTGCTCAACACCTACAAGGAAGCTGCCAGAATCATTGGCGAGGTTGTCTAAAAAAATGGGGGTTTACTTTTGTATCATCTATCCCTCATTTTGGTTATTACATATCTAATTTCTATTGACACCAATATATTATTTGGAAAAGAACTTGAGAATTGAATTATTTATGATGCGTATGTATAAATCGAGTATATTGAATCGGGACTATTGTGTATCGAGCAAAAAAAATATTCCTCAAGAATTAAAATTCTCAGTTTAGGATCATTTATATGGAATAAAATATTAATAGAAAAGATTTTATTAAAATTAAAAAAAATTATATAATTAAAAATACAGCATCTTTAGGATAAGAAAAAACCTTGTATACTATTAAACAAGTTAGTAAATTTGTTCAACTCTTCGCGAAACAGCTAACCAGATGCTGCTATGAAGCTCTTGAATCTCATTGATTCGTATTCCAAAACAATAGGAAACAGACATAATGCATTTGTCAGGTACCAATTCTCAACACATGGTGATTAAGCCAGGGATAACTGTATAAAAAAATTCTTTCATCATCTAAATGCAATTATGCTGATTCCAAACATGAGTACTGTCAAGAAGCATTCACCAGAAAAAATAAAATCAACATACCTAACGATCAGGAAAATACTGATAAAGTCTCATAAAGAGCCAAAACAAGAGTAAAATTAAAAGAGAAGAAGCGCTGGTTGACGCTTTTATACTGCTATCTTAAAATTTTCAGATTAGTCAGATGAAGCGTTACCCGGACTGACATACATGAGTTAGGGTTAATGTCACATGATGGAGAAAACGACCCTTGGTAACCCTCTCGATATCACCAACTTGGTATGTGTGGCTACTATCCTCAAGCTCTCACCCAACGCGACAAGTTCGATTATAGCATTATATCTAGCCGAGATATTTCGCGTCGGCGATTTATTCGCTAATTTACATTGTTTTGTTTGGTAAATATTTTACATCAGCTACCAGACTAAAATGATTCATACGATTATAAAACAATCTATTTCTTCACCCATCATAGCTCCACAACGATATACTAACGCGAGATTCAAGGGCAATTCAGGGAGGTAAACACAGAAAATACATAAAAATTGAATACAACGCATTAATTAATCATGCCTCTTCGCCAGCCTGAAAGGGGCAAGCTAATGGCGTCAGATCTTCGGTCGCGAATCCAAAACCTTACACGATACGATCCTGACAACGCTTCGAGCGACAGCGAAACCGATGGCCGTGGCGAGTTCTCTGCTCCTCGTGTTTCCTTGACTCTCAACGGCAATAGCGGACATACAAATGGAAACTACCTCAATAGTCACTTACATAATGAAAACCGAGCCAATGAGCACTTCAATGATACACGCCAATACACAAACGGAAATGAATCCTATAAGGAAAACGTCAACTCAGATATTCCAAAAGATAAACTTCAGCATTACCAACAAACTGATTCCTTTTTAAATAGATATCAGCCCTCTCGCCGAACTGCGGTCAGGTTTGCGGAGAATGACAGTATAAACCCTGATTCCCAAAACGCACCTCAACAACCTTATCAAACTGAAATAAATTTAAATGATAATAGGACCCATCATACTACTTCATCGCTTCCCCAAATGTCCGGAAATCATCATAATAAGGCAACCCCACAGCAAAGGCCGGCGGTAGTGAGGTCACTATCCACAACAGAGATCCCAAGGATACAGCGCCCTAATTCTCAACACGGAGTCTTGAGCCAATCTGATATTGAGATTCTTACTATAATTGCGTCAATGGCTGATGACCAAGTAAAAGCTTTAGCAGCTTCCGGCTCGGACGGCATCTCAACCACTACAGAAGACTACCAATTTACTTACCTATATGGTGCCTTTGAAGCGTTTACCAATGCAAATGCCCTATCTCCATTAACATATCCAGCGTATCATACCCTGTTCAGTGCTTTAGTGAATCTTTCAAACTACAAGGTTCGTTCAGCCAGGCAGCCAGGCAATGAGTACAATAGAACTTGGAAAGAATGCGTGGAAGCTTTTTCCAAATCTTACAGCGCTGCTGAGCTTAAACGCAATAGGTATATACAGCTTCGTGAAAAACTAAAACTATTTGACGATGCTACACGTGAAAGATTTCTGGCGCTGTGGTATGAGTCCTACATCTCATCTAATCATGAAACAACTCGCCTTAATCACCTTGCGGATACATATGCCAACGGGACTACTACCAACACAGCTGCATCACTTCTCCACAGATGGGTTTCAAAAAGAATTCACATTTCACATTTGGAGTTTCAAGCAAGAAGGATAGACGATATTCTGACAAAAGAAAAGATTTTTTCACACTGGCAAGACCGAATTTTTAAAATAAGAGATGATGAAACAATAGCGGATGGCGTTTTAGTTCAGCGAGTGCTGCGAAGATGGCTCAAACGAACGAGACATATCCGTAAAATGCAGCAACAAGCCACTGAATTTCATCGAGACAACTTAATGATAGATTCTATGGACACCTGGCGACAGCGAAACGTTGAAGCAATAGTCTCTCGCCAGTATGATACCCAACTTTGTACTCAAGCATTCACGAAGTGGATCAATAAAACTGCAACAATAGTGCGAGCAAGAAATCTTGCTGAGGATTGGGACACTACTAATATTCTGACGTCTACTTTAAATGCATGGATATCCAAATATGATAACATCCAGAATACTGCAGAGAGTACTGCTGTGCTATACGAAGATACGTTAAAACGAAAAACATTTGTGGAATGGAATAGGACACTGAACGACACAGTAGCTACTGAAGAACTTCAAATAAAGTGGAGAATGCGAAGAGCACGGCAAATTCTGCAAGATTGGAGAACTAGGAATCTTCAAGTCCGAGAAGCGCGCAGGTTTCGAGATTTCATGTGTGCCTATCGAGCTTTCAAAAGTTGGCGATTAGCTGCAAGTTGTAACAGTATGATGAGATCTCATAATATTGCGTTGACCTCAGAAATTATGAAATCATGGAAACGTCTTGAACGAGAACGTGTATTCATAAGAATTTCCAATCGCCAACTTGCTATTGATGTTCTATTTCATTGGCGAGCAGAAACCATCAGGAAACGGGAAGAACGTCAATTTAAGTTAGAGCAGTTTTCCCAAAGAGGTGATATCAATCTACTGAAACAGTGTATGGCTGTTTGGAAATATAACTCTGCTCAACCCAAGACTAATTTAGAGGTAGCCAGGGACTTTTACGAAACGTCAAATCAAAATAGTGCTTATAAAGCTTTAACCACCTGGGTTAGAAGAACCCAGCAAGTTCTTGAGAATGAAGATCAGGCAGACGAAATATACCAATTCAAGCTATCTGAACGATTCGTGGACCAATGGAAACATGCAGTAGTATCATTGCGTCGGAAGAAACGTGATCGTGCTCTTCAGCAACTTCTTAAGCAAAAGGAAATAGCTTTGAAACAAAAAGCTTTCCAAGCCTTGCTTATCAGGTTTGAGGCAGTGCTGGAAATGGATCAAAAGGCTGAAACCATAGTGACATCTAGGGACAATGAGACCAAGCAACAAGTAATGAACGTCTGGCTAAATAAACTCTCGAGAATTTATAATCTCCAGAGTGTAGCTGATACCCTTTCTGGCGACAACTTGCTACACCACAAATTTGTTTCATGGCGTTCTAATATGGAGCGAGTGCGCACGATTGATAAACAGGCCCAAAATATGGAACAAGAGACCAATAATTCTACAATTGACAATATTTTCCGGATATGGAGAATTAGAATGTTCAAACTTCAAACCAAGCAGAGCACCGCTAAAGAATTTTCGGACCGAGGAGATAGAAGAAAAGCAAAACTGATGCTAAGAATGTGGAGAGATAAAAGTACTGAAAGAGAGCAATTGAGATATGAGTATGAGATTCAAAACCAGCAGCCTTATACTAATGGTAATGATGTGTTTGGAAATATAAAGTCTACTCACACAAACTCAATGACTGTTGTTCAAAATGAACCACTCTTCCGGGGCCCTAATAGCTCATCCAATTTGAATGCAGCGGCGGCGGCTGCCGCGAGACTTGCACCCTTTAATCCAGTTGGCTCTAATCTCAATGGTAGTGGTAGTGTATTCTATTCTGCTCCCCGACCATCTTCTGGAAGAGGTGAGTCTGATGTAATTTCGCCGTTAAAAGACAGACAGATTCATCCAACCTTTGCCCAAAGACAGCGAACTAACAACCAAACACATTCACCTCCTTTACTAAATTTTAATGAGCTCAATGAAGGAATATCCAGGCTTAATATGACAGAGCCCCGTCCAACATCACGGCATCAGCCAGTGTCACCCCCCGGTCCAAACTATGCGCTAGAAACTCCTACAAGATCTAGAATCCGAAAACCTGTACCAATGACGAGTATTTCTAGATGGAAATTGGCAATGACCACCGGGAATGCTGATGGAAATGGAGCCTTGACGCCGAGCCAAATACCTCGTCTGAGATTTAGTCTACCTCAAGCATCTGACCCTACAAATAATGAAATGACCTCCCCAGCACCAAGAAATGATATTGGAGGAGCGGGAGCAAAACTGGGTTTAAGTGCTGCTAGACGAAGAGGAAGTATCAGAATTCAGGAAATCGCTAGAGACAAGAGTGAAGATGAATAATTAGAACTTTGAAGAATATTTTCCCTGACATTTTAAACGTCAACTTATGAAACGACACTTATTTATTTATATGATTTTGATGATTTATTTACTTTTAATTGTTTTATTTAATATATTGCAACCTTATTCATGTTTTTTATTAATGAATTTATTATTTTACTCTCTGGTCAAATTTCACATCATAGATTATGTGTGTACATATTGATGAGCTGTTCAATCATTTTGCAAGCGAGTCAATCTTTAAATCAAACATTCAAAAGGGTCTGAAAGAAAAAAAAAACCTTTTCCTTAGACGGTTTTCTTCTTGTAAACCATATCTCTTGTCATTGAATATCTGAAAATTTATTTCATCTTGTCCAAATCATATTAAACATGTCGTCTCTAAAAGGAAAACAAAACCCCCAGCCAAGATCTCACAAGCCTTCAATCCGTCCTGAAAATTATTCCAGATGTCTTCTGAGCTGTAAGATCTCCAAATACTCTTTTATTCATGATACACGACCTACTCCCAACGGACTCTCAAATAGTCCTGTCGATGTATTTGACTGGTTTCACATAACCGACAGGGCATTAAAATTCCGAATTTACAAGCTACTTGAAGATAGAACCACTAAGAACCAGCGAAATGAGGTCATAATACCGCCTCTTGCCATTATGATTTCTACATCTGCCGAAATCTATGTGAGTTTTGACTATAGTTGCATTGCCATTCCAACCGTAGCGATGAAAATACTAATAACTAAATATGACTTATTTAGGAAAATATTAACATTCCAAAGATATCAAAAGATGTAGCTCAAGTTGTTCAAGGTCCAGTTATCAGTTGTGTGGCTCGCAGGCCGGTTTTAGGATTCCGATATCTTCAACTAGGAATTTCGGGTATGATGGTAAGTTAACGTGTGTGGTATTAAGTATTGATTTACGATTATCAAATCAATATTTTTGTTTAAAAAACAATAATCTCAGAAGTTTGGCATTTGTAGCTGAAATCAATACAACTTCCGACTTTCAGCCTTTTGACTTAGTTCTTTAGTAAACTAACCATTCAATTGCTCCTCATCCTTTCTTCAATAGACCTACAGATTCCAAATAAAGCTCGACCCTGTCGACAATTTCGAACGAACGATATCCTTGCTTCAGCGTCTTGGGGTTGTTATGTCGGTTCTTCCTGAAAAAGTTCCCAAACGTTTATCTAACTCAGGCACTCAATCTAATAATTCTAGCCAACACTGTGTTCAGTCTAATCAGGAAGAAGCTTCAAAATCACAAAGTTTATTGCCTGGACAGTTAAATGCACAGGGCTGCTCGCAGTATCTAATCCAAACTCAGAATCCCGTCGAAGAAAATAAACAAGAGTTTGAAGAATCTCAAACTCAATTAGCCACTCAATTACCGTTGGCAGAATATTCTCAAAAAAGTATGTTGATAGAACGCTCCTCAGCACCTTTTACTGATCTTTCACATCCCATTTCAAGTAATAGTGTGATTGATAATGGGAATGTCCACAGCTCGAAAGCTTTGCTCCAATCAAAACCAATTATAAATATTCCAATGCCAGCCAAAGATGAGGCTAAACATGAAAATTCATCAAATACTAGATCACTGGCACCTGATTCAATCTTGTTAAGACCTGCGATCCAGAATCAGGAGGAGATTATCTCGACATCTGCATCTAAGATAGAATCATCCATTTCAATGCCAACTCCCCCTCACGCTGCCCCAATGCATATTGCTAGAGAATACTTTACTGGTTCATCATATTTCCCTTCAAATCGACGCGGTGAGCTTTCAGGCTTTTCCCAAAAGGATTTTAGAGGCGCAGTTCTCTCAAGCACCCGTACCAATACTAGCAATGCTAATGAACAAGCACGCAGGCCGATTAGCCCATTAAGAGCTACTGAAACTGAATCCTTTATTGGTGATGGAACACAACCTTTGAGGCAGAATCAGGAAATTACTAGGGTTGAAGTAGATCCATCACAAGCTGAGCGCCAAGCCAGCTTTAGTACTCTTCATAACCAATCTCATTCGCAAGTTCTGAGCCAGTTATCTCAAGCAAACTTCTCTACTTTCAGTAGTTCAGGCCAAATTATTTCTGATTTGCAAGAACCGATCATTACTGGAGTATTTGATCGAACTCTGGATAGCAGTTTTGATGGAGATTTCCTTGAGATGAAACACAATTTTGTTGATATGGATGCAACACTAGTTTCAGAGCCGTCTTTGATAGACAATCAACAGTCTCAACCAAACCTTCATTTACTCAGCAAACTGAATGGCATTCACGTTATTACCAATAAAGAAGAGCTTGAAAGCCACCCCAGCTCCAGCTTTTTACCAGAAGATATAAATCGGACAGGAGTTCAGAGAGAAGCATTAGCTCTTCTTCGAAACCATAGCTATATTTCCGACACCCATGATCTTCAGGGACAAAGATATCAAGACGCCAATGACGTGCCTATGTATCAACGACAGGCTGACTCTGTACGTCAAATAATCCTAGAAGGAGCCAGAGAGCGTTCTGGCCCAGCCCGTGACAGATTGATCCGACTTCTTACAAACGCACTTGAAGATCCTGGGTTTGCAGAGACATGCCGTGTAATGGACACAGTATTTAAACAGCTGCGAGAGGATAAGTAAGTTGCGTTAATAATGTTAAATCCATATGATTTTACAGCTTGGGTATCATCAATATGTGGTTTGAGAGCGCGAATTGCCCAGTGTTGAATACATTATACGGCTGAACATTTTGTCTCGTGTAAGCCCTGGAAATCCCTAACATCAAATCAACCTTATTTAATTGGAGCGCTGATATCGGAACATGAGAGAAAAAACCTACCTCAATTGACAGAAACACATTCCATAAATAGCAAGTAAACCTTTCCAGTAACTGTTCAAACGTTCAAAGAATCAAACAATGCAAGTGATCATTTGGGATTTGAATTTTTTTTGCCCGATAATGTTACAACCTACCATTTTTACAGAGCAAAATAACACGTTTAGGAGGAGAACATTTCATTGTGGGTTCCAATTGGACTGCTGAGCAATAGTTATAGAAATAGGAAAATTCTCGCAAACTAGCGGGAATATCTTCTCATTATTAAGTACGACTATCGCATATAAATTTAACATCAAAGGTAGATCGTTTATTCATTCAAGGGGAGAAGCAAAGTGAAAATTTTTATATGCTCGTTTCATATATTCAAAAAACAGGGATAGAAAAATGTAAATTGTAGACTTGTCACAATATCAGGCAAAACAAAAAAAATCTAATTCACCTTAAATAAAATACAGCTCTGTAAATTCATTAATCATTAAATATTAATACAATGTAATATGATAGTTTTCTAAATATTCAAATGTTAATCGGACTCAGTTTTTTAAATTCAGAAGGCTCAGCTTCAAGTTTAGTCGACCTCCTCCACAGTAACATTGCTACCATCGTTCTCAGCAGGGGGAGCGCCAGGGAAACCACCTGGGAAACCACCAGCAGGACCGGCACCTGGAGCAGCACCTGGGCCACCAGCACCAGCGTAGAACTTCTGCATAATGGGGTTGGAGACACTCTCAAGCTCCTTCTGTCTGTCAGTGAACTCCTCAGTGGTGGCAGTTTGGTTAGCATCAAGCCACTCAACAGTCTCGTTGATCTTCTTCTCAAGAGCCTCACGGTCAGCCTCCTCAACCTTCTCCTTGAAACCAGCCTCAGAGATGGTGTTCTTTAAAGAGTAAGAGTAAGACTCAAGACCGTTCTTAGCAGCAATACGGGAAGCTTCCTTGTCATCCTCGTCCTTGTACTTCTCAGCCTCAGAGACCATGCGCTCAATGTCCTCCTTAGAAAGACGACCCTTGTCGTTGGTAATGGTAATCTTGCTGGACTTACCGGTACCCTTCTCAACAGCAGAGACGTTCAAGATACCATTGGCATCAATGTCGAAAGTGACCTCAATTTGAGGAACACCACGAGGAGCAGGTGGAATACCAGTAAGCTCGAACTTACCAAGAAGGTTGTTGTCCTTGGTTTGAGCACGCTCACCCTCAAAGACCTGGATAAGGACACCAGGCTGGTTGTCAGCGTAAGTAGAGAAGGTCTCAGACTTCTTGGTAGGGATGGTAGAGTTTCTGGGGATAAGCTTGGTCATGACACCACCAGCGGTCTCAATACCAAGAGAGAGAGGGGCGACATCAAGAAGAAGGAGGTCCTGGGTCTTGGAAGAAGTGTCACCAGTAAGGATAGCAGCCTGGACAGCAGCACCGTAAGCAACAGCCTCATCGGGGTTGATAGACTTGGAAGGCTCCTTACCGTTGAAGAAGTCAGAAACGAGCTTCTGGACCTTGGGGATACGAGTAGAACCACCAACAAGGACAATGTCGTGGACCTGAGCCTTGTCAATCTTAGAGTCACGGAGGACACGCTCGACGGGCTCAAGGGTAGATCTGAAAAGATCCTGACAGAGCTCCTCGAAACGAGCACGAGTGATGGAAGTGTAGAAATCAACACCCTCGTAAAGAGAGTCAATCTCAACAGAAGCCTGAGCAGAGGAAGAAAGAGTTCTCTTAGCACGCTCACATGAGGTTCTCAAACGTCTGAGAGCTCTCTGGTTAGAAGAAAGATCCTTCTTGTTCTTGCGCTTGAACTCTTGGATAAAGTGGTTAACAAGACGGTTGTCAAAGTCCTCACCACCCAAGTGAGTGTCACCAGCAGTAGCCTTGACCTCGAAGATACCGTCCTCAATGGTAAGGAGGGAAACATCGAAAGTACCACCACCAAGATCGAAGATAAGAACATTGCGTTCCTCAGTGGCACCCTTGTCAAGACCGTAGGCAATGGCAGCAGCAGTAGGCTCGTTGATAATACGGAGGACGTTAAGACCAGCGATAAGACCAGCGTCCTTAGTAGCCTGACGTTGAGAGTCGTTGAAGTAGGCAGGGACAGTGATAACGGCATCGTTAACCTTGGAACCAAGGAAACTCTCGGCAGTCTCCTTCATCTTAGTAAGGACCATGGAGGAGATTTCTTCGGGCTGGAAGACCTTGGTCTCACCCTTGAACTCAACCTCGATAGCGGGCTTGCCAGCTCTGTCGACAATCTTGAAAGGGAAGTGCTTCTTGTCAGTCTGGACTTCTGGGTCAGCGTACTTACGTCCAATAAGACGCTTAGCATCGAAGACAGTGTTGGCAGGGTTCATGGCAGCCTGGTTCTTGGCGGCATCACCGATAAGACGCTCAGTGTCAGTGAAGGCAACGAAAGAAGGAGTGGTTCTGTTACCTTGGTCATTGGCAATAATTTCAACACGATCGTTGGTGAAGTGGGCCACACAAGAGTAGGTGGTACCAAGATCAATTCCGACAGCTTTGCTCATTTTGAAATAAATATGTGAATAATAGAATGAATCGAGAAAATCGATGAAGAGAAAAAAGAGAAAGAAAAGGGAAAATTTTTCAGATCGGGGGAGATCAAGAATATTTATACGGTGAACCAAAAAATTCCACAAGGTTCTATGAAAATTACGTTGAGGACTTGATTAGTATGTAAACTGAGTTTTTGGAATATTATAGAAGGTTGTAGAAGGCTAAAGGTTCCAAAGCCTTCCAACAGACGCACATTTACTTACCACATTAAGGTTGTTTAGCAACAAACGCCGCATGCATATGTCACGTGTGTGGCATGGCGGCTTCCTCAGGATTCGGGGGTTTTGGTTATTTTGCTATTAGCGATGTGATGATTTGCATTGGCGAGTTGTAGGTTCAGTTATATATTTCTTTGTTGAGAGCTCGATATTGGTTTACGGATTCAATAAACACTCATGAAGCCCATTTACATTCGTCTAGGCAATCGGTTGGTCGGAAACTTCCTAGCCAAAGCTAGTAGCGCCTAAGACTATTGTTTGCACTAATTTTAACTCAGCTCAGGGATTGTTTTGTCCATGACAGTATCTCTCTGATGTATATACAAACTCTTGAAGCTGTCTACATCTCTGGTTGAACAATTAAAACAGGCAAAATGTTCTATAAGCTGATCGACTATCTTCCGAATGCTCAGAAGGATTTGAATTTGACCGCATCACGTGAGGAAACCATCCCAACATTTCGCTCATGGATCTTTCCGATCAGCTGACTTTTTACTTACATACATTATTTTCCTTGCCCTGATCTAATATATGTATGTATCACGTGTATATGGTCTTACGCAAGCTTAGCTAAGCTTTCGTCATTTTCATTTTATTATCTTCCATTGCTTTATCAGTGCTATCTCACTTCTCATAGCATTGGCTAGCTATATATATATATACTCATCAACATCCTCCCTTCTATTCTTCTCACAGCTTTTGCTACATAACTGTTAAGCTATATTTTAATATGGTCTCTCATACCCTTATCCTTTCAAAAATCGTGGGAACTGTATCTCTTGGTGCTCTTGCCGGTACTCTCGCAACATCAACCAATGTCTCTCTACCTCTTTTACTTCTAACATCACCTAAAGGTAAGTAACTGACTTAATGATGTATAGGCTAGTTGGAATCTATGATGTTTTTTGATCGTATAACATTTTATTTTATTTTCTCTTATATGTCTTTTGAACCGCTACTAATTCCATGCTTTTTATCTCAGATGCTTCAATTCTTTTAAATTCAATTACCTCAAAGACACTTGCCATTGTCAAGCCTCTCTCTATCGCAGCATTCAGCTCCTTAACCATTTCGTATATTGCTGCCAGTCCTTCTGGTAAACACCCCTACTTACTCTATTCCGCTCTTTCAGTCCCAATAAGCTTTGCACTAGCTTACTTCAGAGGCCTTCCTGTCTACGCCTCGTTATCCAATCTTCTCGCCGCTTCTACACCTCTTGATTCCGATGTTAGAGCCGAAGGAGACTCTGTTGAAACTACTTCATCCGTTGCTACTCCTACTCAAGATTCTGAGGATGAACGACCAGGACTTGAAAGCTCAGTTTACAACATTACAAAGTCCGACTTAGACGAGGAGGAAGCTGTGGAATCCGTTCCCAAGTCTTCTTCTGAAGCTGCCAACAAGTTTAAGAAGACTGCTGAACCTTCACCTTTGACTTCAGAACCTGTCTCCACCTTGGTCGTTGACCATGTTAAGAAGCTCATTAAGTATGGACGGGTTATCTCTGGTGTTGCAAGCACTGCGTTTTTGATCGTCACCGTTGGCATCTACGGAGACTTTCAGTAATGCATAACAAATACTATTTGTTTAACGAACTCAGGAGTGTTAGCACCCTGCTAAGGTAATGTTCTCAATTATTTATAAATAACGTTTGAATTGTGAAGTATTATATAGTTTATATTGAATGTGTAATGAAATTGACTCCCATTGGAAACTTGGTGTCATGTGATCACATACACTCTTTAAAAATAATCGCTGTATGTCACTGGTTACTAGTTGTTCTGTTGCCTCACTTACTTTCTCAATTGACAACCTACACACAAACAATTAGAGAAGAGACCTGGAACAATGTCCACAACTCTTCAGGAACTCATTTCAAAGCTTTCGGACGTGGATCCGGACCTTCGGTTTATGGCCTTGAAAGATCTCCAGACCATTTCAAGCAACCCAGAATCAAGAGACCTTTACTCAGACAGCTCTGTCACACAAATTGCCACCAAAGTCTTGCGACGTTTAGGCGACAATATCTCAGAAGTACAAAACGAAGCTATTAAATGGTATGTTTCTGATTTAAAGAATTTGACTTCTTCAATTGATACACTAACACTTTAACAACTAGCTTAAGAATTATTCTTCCTAATCTTAGTGCCACTCAGATTCATTCAAACGTGCTTAAATACTTGTTGAACCCTGCATCACTTATTGACCCCAACACACCTGATGACGAAAAGAATGATTTATCTATTTTTTCAACTGCCTTGAAGGTTGTTATTCTGAATGTTTCTGGCTCTGGCGGAATTGGACCCAGCCTTGTTTCCAAAGCTCTCCCGTATATTCTCAGAAAGATTGAAGAAGATCATTCGGCAGATGATATGGATGTTTTGATCAGTCTTATTGAACGATTCGGGTCTTCCTTCACCAGTGCCAACATTTCTCAAACAGAAACATGCCTCCTAGAACTATTGCAGAAGCAATCCGGCATCATTCAGAAGCGTGCCATTGTTGCACTAGGCCATCTATCGCGTTATCTACGAGCAGATGTTTACTCCAAGCTCCTTGAATACATCCTGACTACACTTAAGGCCTCTATTTCTTCTACCCCCACACAGACTACCAAAACTATGCTTCTTCTTTCTAATACAATTGCTAAATCTGATGTTTCCAAATTCAAGCCTTATCTTACCGATATAATTCCTCTCATTGTCGCTTCGAATTTTATCGACAAACTTGATGATGAAGATGCGAACGAGAATACTGATTTGGCTGACACCCGTGAAGCTGCTCTTACCCACATTGAGACCATCATTATTGATTTTGGAAGTCACTCAATTTCACCTTATATTGAAGAATTTCTTACCGTTGCTAAAGCTTTCCTCAGATATGATCCCAACTTTGTACAAGATGAGGAGGAATCAGAAGAAGAGGCTTTGTTTTCAACAACAGGTGATGTTGACATGGATGATGCTGATGATTCTGACGACAATGAGGATGAAGAAGATGACAGTGATTCCGAGTTTGATGATGAAGGGTTCTCTGATGATGATGACCAAACTTGGAAGCTTCGCCGTATTTCGGCCAAGCTAATTGCTGGCTTGGTTGCAACCTCACCAATGTCTTTGTCGTTACTTTATTCTGAGATACTACGTCCAGTGATTGTTTCTACTATTAAGGAGCGCGAAGATTCAGTCAAAGTGGTGTCCCTTGAAGCATTTAGTGCACTTGTTGAAGCTGCTTCATCAGATAGATACTATTATGCTACTCGCCAAAACTATGGTCACAAACGCAAGTCTTCTGATGTTAGTATGAACAATTCTGCAGATCCACAATCTATGCTGGTTGAGGTATTGCCTATTGTTGTGAAGAACTTTTTAAAAATTCTTACAAACAAACGTGAAAAGACTACAAATAATATTAAGCATGGCATTTTAACATCTCTCAGAAGCCTGAATAACGTTGTCCGACTTCCAGATGGCGATCTTGGTTCTATTCTTTCAGCTGCTTCTGAACTTGCTGTTAGCGGATCACCTTATATGAGCGACATTCTTCAGCTCGCCAATTCTGTTCTTGTTCACAATCCTACCCAACATCTTTTGGGTCTTTTCGATATCATTTTGGATATAATTGTTTCAGGAATTAAAGACCAATATTATAGAATTTCAGGCGAAGCTTTGGATACGACTCAAGCTATTTTCCCTCATTACAGCAAGCCGTCAGCCTCTCCAGCAGCGGATACAACCTCTCTTCAAGAGGCATTGAAGGCGAAGGTTGCTGGAAACTCCTTTGATATAGATATTCGAAAGAAGGCTATTTTAGGACTTGCTGCTCTTGTTCAACGAGTTAATTTGACTGATGTCCAATCTGAATCAGCAATTGGTGCGATTTGTGGTCAGCTTGAAAATGATTTGTTGAGATCTGAAGTGCTAAAAGCAGTTAGAACTTTTATTACACCATTGTCTATTGCTCATTTTGTTCCATCAGCTAACATTTCTCACATCTCTACTAAATGGGTTGTTACAACTCAAACTGCAATTCTCCCATTCCTTCTACAGTCACAGGCCAGCGTTAGAGCTGAGACTTTGCTTGACCTTCGCTCTCTTTCCCAACTTGTTTCGAACAGAATTATTGCCGGTGAAGTTGACAATTCTGATGCTTCTTTATTTATTTCGTTTCTGAATCAACTTTTAGAGAGAGTCCAGCAAACTGTCACTGATTATTCAGTCGTCAAATCAGGAGATTCAACACTTCGCTCTCAGGTTGACGATTATCAGACACAACTTTCATCTGAACTTCAATTGTTTGCAGACTGCTTTGAAGGTTTACAAACTGTTTCTCCCGATATTCTTGATTCTATTGTTATCATTTTTAAACAGCTTTTGGACAACTATCAAGCGTCTGCCGCTTCATCTACTACAAACAGTATCGCAGCCAGCCCTCTCGAGTCTGCCCTTCTTTCATTCTTTGGAAAATACACTCGTTCCTTATCTGAAGACAAAATACAGGATTTTTATTCTGATTTACTTTCTTCCAAGAACAGCTCATCTTCTCTTATTAGTGCAGTTGCAGGCCTCACTATTGCTGAATGTGGTCTTGACTCTGAGATTAGTAAATTCGTTTCAGTTATTCAGAAGGCAGCTGAAACTGAGTACAATGCTATTGATGTTGATTTAACCATCCGAGCACTTCAAATTGTTGGGTTTGTAGGTAGAAACAAGCCACTGGACCAACTAGGCATTTCTTTAGAGCCTGTTTATGCTCTTCTTTCTTCTGATGATGCTGAAGGGGATTATATTGCTGTCACATCAGCTCAGACCATTGGTAAGGCGACAATTGGTGGTCTTAGAGGCTACCTTCCAGAACTTTTAGAAAAGCTTATGGCACCCAGCGATGCTGTCCACAAGAAATACTTGTACTTGACTGCTCTTCGTAGCGTTGTTGTCTATTTGCAAACTGAAGGCGAGAAGTATAAGCAAGGTGTTTTGTCGTCTGGTAACAGAGCTACAGATTTATCAGACGCCGACTCGATTAAACTTTTGGATGGCTTCCCGTATCTTTCATATGTTAGTACCATTTGGACATGCCTTTTGAAGATCAGTTTTGAGGATGACAAGTCACAAGGCGGTGAAAAGGCAGTTGTTGCGGAATGTCTTGGTCGATTATCTATTATCTCACCAGAGATTTCACTTCCTGAACTCAAGCTCCAATTATCTTCTCCCGAAGTTTCTGTTAGACGCAGTGTTATTTCTGCTATCAGATACACATTGGGTCAACCTACTGATGCTCAGTATGATCGCTTGCTTAGACCAATGGTTGTTGATTTCTTGGTTTTGTTGGAAGATCCCAATTTGTCCATTCGCCAGATTGCCTTGTCTACATTAATGTCAGCCATTCGTAACAAGCCCACATTACTGTTACCTCACTTGTCTAGACTTCTTCCACTTTTGTACAAGGAAACGTACAAGAACCCTGCTCTTGTTAGAATTGTTCAAATGGGTCCTTTTAAACACGAAGTTGACGATGGTTTAGAACTTAGAAAGTCAGCATATGATGCCATGTTCCATATTGTTACATCTCTTCCTCATGAATGGCAAGTGAACCTTCTTCGCGATGAAGAATTCACAGACCGAGTTTTTGCGGGATTGAGTGATGATCATGATATTAGGCTTCTTTCATGTGTGACTCTTGGACGAATGACTATGGTTGATATTAGATTTCTGACGTTCCGTAGTGGTGCCCAACAGGAAGGCAGTGCTGATACAGGAGAGGATAGGTTTGTTCAAAACCTTGACAGATTAATTGAAAAGTTTTCTGCCATTTTGAAGACCACTATTAACGACAATGCAGTCAAACAGGAGCACGAGAAGCAGAGTGAGTTGGTTCGAAATATATACAGAACTTGCGCTGTTATTGAAGAAGCGATTACCTTGGCAGTTGAGGCTTTGAATGCTAGTGCTAGTGGCTCTAGTGAAGCTGCAGCCGTTGCTCTTAACAACTTGCACAGGCTGGCCCAAAGAGCCAGCAACAACGCAGGATCTACATCTGATGAATCATTTTCATATTCTGCGTCTTCTAATAGCAACGGTGTGGCTGCTCTCATTTCTGCTGGTGGTGTCCGTTCAGCTGTCAGGGCTACTGTTGGATTGACAGATTCTGATATCGGTGCTTGGCACAATTTTTACCAAAAGCTGAAGGACAATTAGGTGATAAATGTGACAAAATGTTGGACTTGGTAATACCAATTAAGAAAAAATTAAATATAGCAGTGTCTAACTTGAAAACAATGTTATAATACTTGTATGTAGTATACATATATATAAAAGTCAAAGTAATAGAAGAAAAAACCTCATCATAATATTAGTTGCTAAGGAAATATACTCAACTAGAATAATTAAATGTAAAATAAAACATTTAATTATTTGTAGATAATAATACATTTTTTTAAAAATATACATGGATAAATATATAAAAGCGCCCGAAATAATGATATTTGAAAGAGAATAACAAAGCATATTAAATGACAACCCGCATCATTCAATCCAAATTTAAAAGAGAGAGAGAAAAAAAAAAAGAAGGTAAATGATTCAAAAGCCCCATATCATTTAAAGAGGAGTGGCAGTTCCACTAGGGGCACCGGTTCCACCAGGACCCGAAGGACCAGTTCCTCCATGCAATTTGCTATACATGAGGTCTTTAAAGTTTTCATATGAGAACCAGCGGGCTCTAGCGTCTTCAATTGCATTGTCAGTGTCTTGGTTGCCAGAAGCAGGTGGGATCCAAGAGCAGCGACGCTCAAAGTTCTGGGGAAGCTCCTCTTCATCTGAGCTATCAACCTTTGTTTGGGTATTTTGGGGAGTAGAAGATGTAGGAATAGTAGAAGAAGAAGAAGAAGAAGAATGTTGTTGTGGTGGTGGGGTTGAGGTAGAAGTGGCGGCAGCATGTGTGTGCCCATGAGCATGGCTATGGATATCCTTATGCTGTTGCTGGGGCTCTTTAGATTCAGATTGACGGTTATTTTTGAGCAGGTCTTTGATTTCAGCTTCAATTAAATCCTCAAGAGATGCGGAAGAAGACGGTCTGCGAAAGTGGAAATGATGATGGTCTGATGGAGTAGGAGATTTAGCTTCCTGGGGTTTGTTTAAAGCAGTAGTACTAGTGGCATCCTTTTGGCCGTGCAATGAGACATTTGTGGGAGCAACGTGGTCATCTCCAGAATGCTTGGGACTAGTCTTCTTGCCGTCTAGAGAGTCATCTTTGGGAGCTTTTGCAAACGAATTCTTGTTGAAAGAAATTTTAGAGTCATGAGATGCAGCAATTGGACTCTGGGGACGAGCGTGAGTTGCGGGAGCTGGCGTAGATGTGGGCAGGGATTCAGTGGAAGATTTGCGACGCATGTACTTGTGCTTTGCTTCCTCCACCGATTGCGCAGTAGGCTTGACGTCGGCCCCTCCCTGGGCTAGAGTTCCAATGTCAGACACCCTCCGTGCCAAATGGAACGGCGTGTGAGAATTTGGAAATCTACCGTCTTGCTGTGGTGTACAGGGGTGATGTGTGGGAGATTTGGTACTATCGGACATAAAGACTGTAGTATAATAGATTGATCAAGTATAAATTGAAGGACTTGACTAAACGAGTAGAAGGGTAGTTTAAAGAAAAGGAAATGTGTTACAGAAAGAAAAGAAAAGGCAAGAAAAACAAGTAAATATGAAAAGAACATGGCAACTTTGGAGGGAGTCCGGTTCCTTTTATATGAAGAAAAAGAGAAAAATAGGATAACTATTGTCCACTTCAGTGAATGGACAAGTCTGGTGATTTTCTTATGTAATATGAATAAGACGACCATACAAACCAGGAAATAACGCTTTTTGGATGAAGAAAATGGAAAAATGAAAAACAGACATATAAATAAATGCAAGGCTATTATATAACAGAGTTGAGTTTGGGGTTTGAATAAACGACAAGATGGACGTCACCGTGGCATGAAAGAAGTTCCGTCAGTAATTTATTCCGAGATTAGCCAAACTCAGAAGTTGGTATATATTATGAGCAGTGTAGTTCCGCCTGTGTACTAACCAAGATGACACAGTTTTGCCCGAACAAAAACGGATAATTAATTGACACTTTTTAGGTGGCAGGCTGTTGTGTGTGTGCGCGGTTGGGACTACAGGATAGGTAAGCCAGGCTAGGCCAGGCTAGTAGCCACGGAATGGCTTTCATACCACCGAAAGCGCCGAGCCTAGTTTTGAACCTTAAACCGGTGGGTGAAAAGAGGGATCTGAAAGCAAGTAACGGCAGTCCAGGACAACGGCGTATATATTCTTCGATTAGTGGACTTCGTGGAAATTGGCTTTGCGCTAGACTAGCAACCCAAATTTTGTCAACAAAACAGAAGAAAAAAAAAAAAAAAAATAGACTGGACCGAGAAAAAGTATCGTGGGTTGAGGAGGAGACCAAGGCCACACAGCAAGAAAGGCTAAAACACCTCTTCCACCACAACTGCCAGATCGCAGCAGCTGTCCACCAGGACCAGGACCAGGACCAGGACCAGGACCAGCTCTTGGATTAGAGTTCTATACATCATCAGACCGCATCTCGACGTCCTCTGCTTCACACCCGGCAGTGTCCCATCGTTGGCACCGCAGGAGAGAGCTATGCGCGCATCACGTGCCAGCACGGTGGCAAACACCGCCGAAATGTGGAGAGATCTTGCATGTAACCCTGGCCGTGTATGTATGCCAAAACCCTAACCCAGCGCTACAGCCCAAAGCTTATCAGATCCCAACTCTCAGTTCAGCTCTCAGTTCAGTTCAGCTCTCCAGCTACACCATCATCCAGACCATCCCTCCTTCTAATCCGAGCAAGCAATGTACCGTGTAGTTGGTCTATTATCATCGTTGCCACAATTATTTTCAACTATTTTCAACTATTTTCTCTCGGCCTATGTCTTATCTCACTTTATCGTTGCTTCCTTGCTTCTCTCGCGTGTGTATATTATATAAATAAACATTTTCTTTTTTCCCTCTTGCTTTGAACCTTGTGCGTAAATTATAAATCTATAACTTCTGGTCCTTAAGCGAAACCTGAATTGCCTCTCCAATAATAGGCTGTGGATGCCGTCATTGATTACTCTAATCAAAACAAAAAAAACCCACTACACATCAACTGTCATTTCGTTTCTGTCGTTGCTTGCCTAGTTTTGTCCCCCCTTTTTTTTTAATTTTTTTTAATTTTTTTTTAATTTTATTTCATCAAAAGGATTTTGACCGATACCCAACAATTTACATTCCTAGCTTTGTACTTCTTGTCAATATTAGTCGGTCGTAATTAAGATTTAATAATAAGTTATCATGATAAATATATAGAAATCCTCATAATTATTATAACAAAGTAAAATTCACCTCTCCTCATACCATATCCACCTTAACTCATCAAAAGGCGCAATTAATATCAAGAGTATGCGAGAAAATAATAAAAAAAAGGGCTAATAAAAAGAAAATTCCCATTGTTCATTAAAAGTCATCATACTTAAACTCCACAGTAAATGTTCAGCTTATTTACCTTCTTTTTTTGTATTTTTCATCTCTGGTTTTCAAACATAAACATTTACTCTTCTTTTGGAGGCTCCTTCTCGTCAACAACAGCATTATTGTCTTTCATTTCTGTATCGTTAATCTCTTCAATCCTGCTGCTTGATCCGCCTTCTGAATCGGCATGCTCTTCGTGCTCTTCTTCTTCGGCACTTAGTCCTGCTCCCCGTAAAACTCCAAAGATGTCCTTCGCACCAGAATCAATAACAATAGATCCATTACTTGTGGTAACAAGTCGAGCACCAGCTCCAAGAAGCTGTTGCAATGTAATACCTGATTCAACCGTTCGGCGGAATATTTCATCATATGCTCCTTCTTCTTCTTCCTTGTCGCCAGATTTTTCGTTACCGCCTGGTCGAGCTGCTTCTGCTGAAGACTCGGGGGCTACAGGCCCATCGTTATTAGCCACTCGCTCAGCAATCAAATCGTACCATTCTTCCTTAGTCTTTCCGTTAAGAAGACCAACAATAAGAATGGTCATGTTGTCACAACCAATGCCACTGACGTCACTAGCTGGAGCCAAACAGTTATCCATAATGTTCTCACAGATGTATGAAAGGTCCTGTCTAGCAGCAATTCCTCGGCGAACAAACTCAACTACTTCTTGCGAAAGCATACAGTCCCAAATTCCATCACATGCTAGAACCAAAAATTCGTCATTAGGAGAAATATCGTGAACAGTAACATCAGGAAAAGCTGTAACAATCTGTTCCTCAGGAGGCTTGTCAACTGACTTCTTAAAGTCAAAATCACCAATGGCACGAGACAAGGCCAAATTACCATTGACACGGTCACTGTCAACAAATCCACCACCAGCAACAATACGGTTGCGTTCGCCTTCATTTTGAGGTTTGTGGTCAAAAGACATAGGTTTAGCAATGCCCTTAACACCTAAAACTGTTCTAGAATCACCAGCGTTGGCAACGTATAGCTTGCCATCAGCAATGATAGCAGTGGTAGCAGTGCAACCAGACATATCATTGCGGAATGGGGGGTAAAGTAACAAGGTTCTATCGGTTGATAAAAATCCATCCTTCATTGCAGAAGGAAAATCTCGTTTCGCGAATGCTTCTTGATGAGCAACAATATGATGAAGTTTTTCTCCAGTAAATATGGCAGCTTGGTCTCCTATTAGATGTTAAAAAGCGGAAAATGATCCTCATGTGTTAGTATAATGTTGGTAATTTATGCATGATAAAATGTTAATCCGAAATATGATTCATGTCGATAAGGATTAAATGGCTTTCATGTTGCCATACGTGGTGAGTAGCACCAACAAGATACGAAACCAATAGGGTTGAGAAAAAGTGAAAGGTTGTTACATACCTCCGTGTCCGTCGTATACAGCAAAGAAAGAAACACGCTTGTCAATAGGAGTTTCAGGGGTTTCGGGATATTCTTGGTGGAGTTCTTGAGGATCAATAGAATCAGGGATCTTTAAATCTAGAACGGCAGCGTGTGCATCTTCCATTGTCACACGCCAACCTTGCATAGATGAGATGCCAAAAAGAAGTCTATCATCTTCGCCATGATCGGAGTGCTAAAAGAGATTGTGTTAGTCAATTGTTCATGTAATTTGTATTTGGTGAGAGAACTCATAAAGACAGTGTCTGACTTGGGCCATTATTAGAAAAGAGTCAAGATAACACCTCAAAACGCAGCAACGCGCAGCAAAGGAAGAGGATGTACGACCATTTTACATTCGCACGAGCCATCAAATTAATCAATTGCAAAACGTATCAGGTACTAGAGATCGTGAGCAGCTATATCTAACCATAGATCAAAGTGCTAAAAGAGAAGCAAGATCCAATCTGTTATGAGGAGAATCACAATGGCAACAGGCAACAGTACCGGCAACCAAACAATCACAGCAGACTTACCTTTTCCGTAACGGGTTGGGAAAGAGTTTGGCCCATGATTTAAATAAAAGCAAGGCCGAGGGAAGGGTAGGAAGTAAACAGGTATATAAGGAGAGGAAAGTGGAAAATAGAGTGGTGGTGAAGGAATATGAACAAACTGGGGAACCAAAAAAATTTTGAGGCAAGGAATGAAGAGAAAAGGTGGTATGAGTATGAGTGGAGGCAGAGGGGTGGCTGGCCTCCAGCATGTGAGCCAGCACACACACGACAGGCTGGCCATAGATAATGGATCACGTGACAGCACATATCAGCACGATAGCGCAAGCAATGACAAATCCAAATGTGTTACGCGGGCTGTAACACCGGCCTTAGGTAATGGCTCCGTAAGCCATCGGTGTCTACCAAATTAGGAATTTTTGGCGGGAACAAATCAGTCATCCTCTCTCAAAGACTCTGGCTATTTTTTGTGCAACTTCTTTTCGAATTCCCCTTTTCTTCCTCTTTTTGCCATCCTATATCACCCTGTTCTTTCTTTGCCAGAGCCCTGACACTGCTTTTCACCGTTCCTGATCTGGTTCCGCTAGACCCTGTACTACCATCAGCTTGATTTCCCTCCTGGCTTAAATATTTTCAAAGCTAGAACTATACAACTGCTCGTTACATATTTCCGATTAATATCTCACCATGGACTCTGAGGTTCTTGTCCAGCCCCCTGTCGAAACCATCAAGAGTTTCGTCAAATCTATTAATTCCGAGACTTCTTCGAGCTCAGACCCTGCTCCTAACCTGTATCCGGTCTACTCGTTTTTTTACGATTGTGAAATTACTCCTCATATCGCATACCTGAAGATTGCCCGGCCCGACGACCCCAAGCGTGAGCCTAAGCAGTCGTTCCTGTTTGAATCTGCTATTGGCGGTGAGAACCTTGGCCGTTACTCATTCATTGGCTACAATCCCCGTAAAACTATCATCACAGGTAATGGCTTTGGTCCCGATGTCGATCCGTTGACTGTTCTTGAGGAAGAACTTTCCAAATGGCGTCAGGTCCAACTGCCAAACATCCCCGAGCTTTCTGGTGGTGCTGTTGGCTACATTAGTTATGACTGTATTAGATACTTTGAGCCTAGAACTGCGCGCGACGATCTTAAAGATCCAATTAATCTTCCCGAAGCAGCTCTTATGCTTTATGATTCCATCATCGCTTTTGACCATGTTTACAACAAGATTCAAATTATCCACAACATTCGCCTTCCAGAGGTCAAGGCTGATACCACTGAGCAGGAATGTGATACCATAATAGAGCAACTCTATGAAGAAGCCAGAAACGTCATCTCTGGTTTTGCTCAAATCATTAAATCCAAGGAAACATACCAGCCTCCACAGCCTCCCATTGTGGGAAATGCTGAGTTTTCTTCAAACATTGGTCAGGAAGGCTATGAGAACCATGTCAAGACCTTGAAACAGCATATTATGAAGGGTGATATCATTCAAGCTGTTCCTTCTCAACGAGTGGCTCGTCCAACTAGCTTACACCCATTTAACATTTACCGTCGTTTGCGAACTGTCAATCCATCACCATATTTGTTCTATATTGACTATCTTGATTTCCAGATTGTTGGCGCATCTCCGGAGCTTCTTGTGAAATCGGAAAAAGGTAGAATTATCACCCATCCTATTGCTGGCACTGTTCCACGAGGAAAGACTTTTGAGCAGGATAACTTGCTTGCTCAGCAACTGGAGAACTCTACCAAAGACCGTGCCGAGCACGTAATGCTTGTCGATTTGGCGCGTAACGATATAAACAGAGTCTGTGATCCTAAAACCACTTCTGTTGATCGTTTACTTACAATTGAGCGTTTTTCACACGTGATGCACCTGGTTTCTCAAGTTTCTGGTGTTCTCCGTCCCGAGAAGACTCGATTCGACGCTTTCCGTTCCATTTTCCCAGCCGGTACTGTCTCCGGTGCCCCTAAGGTTCGTGCCATGGAGCTTATTGGTGAACTAGAACGTGAGCGACGAGGCGTTTACGCTGGTGCTGTTGGAAATTTTGGCTACAACTCCACATCAATGAACACATGTATCGCTCTTAGAACCATGGTAGTCAAAAACGGCATTGCTTACCTTCAGGCTGGTGGTGGAATTGTTTTTGACTCCGACCCTTATGATGAGTATATTGAAACTATGAACAAGATGGGTGCAAACAATACCTGTATTCGTGAGGCCGAGGAGCTCTGGAAGAAGAAGCTGGGCCAGGAGTAATTTAAATACCACACACATAAATTCATATCAGTTTAACGTGTGAAAAAGTTGCATAGTTGTGAAAAAGTTCAACAAACGGCTGAGCTTGGCCAGTTTTCCTTTGTTTTATTGTTAGAGACTGCTTTTACTTTTTAAAAAAAAAAGTTAACCTGAACCTGTTTTTATCTTCATAGTTGTTTCATATTTTGTATATATATCAATCATTAAGTAAGATGAATATTGGCAAAAGTTACTTTATTGTTATTATTATTTTTCTATTTCATTAAAATCAGATTAACAAAAGGACTAATAATATTACATTTTCCTATCTTCGCTCTATGGCTGCTGAAGTCAAAGAAGACTACTCAAAGTATAGTACATGATTAGAAAAGAAAAAAAGGAGGACATAAAAAATAATTAAAACAAAATGAACGAGATGAGTGTGACAAGGAGAATAAAGACGGTTGAAAGAGATAGAAATAGAGATAACGACTTTTGGTTTGGGTATAACATATATATACCATAATATATAATTATTGAAACATTGTGGATTTAGTAAGAAGAACCATCAGTCTTCTGCAGCTCTCCAACAAAACTCTCACCCCAAAAAGATGATGTAAACTTAGAAATATACGCGTATAGTTTCTTAAAGTCGCGCTTCTTTTTTCCTTCAGACATTGAAAGAGCTTCGTCAATGGATCTTGCCAGCTCCTCGATATTCCATGGATTGACAATTATTGCACCAGTGAGTCCTTGGGCAGCTCCTGTAAACTCGGACAAAATGAGAGACCCGTAGTGATTTTGCTGACTGGCAATGTACTCATAACTTACCAAGTTCATACCATCTCTGGTGGAAGAGACAAGACAAACATCAGACACAGCATACAATGACACTAGCTCTTCAAAATCAACACTCTTGTGCAAAAAGTGAATGGGCGTGAACTCAATCGTGCCAAATTTGCCATTAATACGGCCAACCAGTTCATTCACAACGGCCCGCAAGTTCTGATACTCTTCAACATCCTGACGAGAAGGAACCGCAACTTGTACTAGCACGACTTTTCCAATCCATTCAGGATGGTCATGTAAAAACACTTCAAACGCATGCAACTTTTGAGGAACTCCCTTAATGTAATCCAACCGGTCAACGCCAACTATGATCTTTACCCCGTCAAACTTATGTCTGAGCTCTGCTATCCTATCCACAACAACCTTCTGAGTCAAACCATCCCTAAACTTATCGACATCGATACCGATAGGAAATGCACTAACTGTGATGGTTTTGCCTCGGTATAGCACTGCATTCGGAAGTGTTGGTAGTCCCAAAATTCGGGTAACAGAGGATAAGAAATGGCGCACATAGTCATACGTGTGGAAACCTATTAAATCGCATGACAATACACCTAATAAGACCTCTCTTCTGACAGGTAAGATTCGATATATTTCTGAAGACGGGAAAGGTGTGTGGAGAAAGAATCCAATTCTCACGTTTTTAGGAGCTGGAGGCTCGCCATTAGGTCCAGTCTCGCCAGATAAAGCTGCCTCATATGCCTGGGTGCGAAGCTCTTCGCGAAGCATAGCTGGAAGAAGCATCAAGTGATAATCATGGACCCAGACCATATCTCCATCCTGAACTTCAGCAGCGATTGCCTTCGCAAACAGTCGATTAGCAATGGTATATGCATCCCATGCAATTTCATCAAAGTTCATTTCACCAGGATGGTAGTGAAAGAGTGGCCATAAAATACTAGATATAACACATAAGAAAGATCATTGATTAGTATTAACGTACGAAAAAAATCAACTAGTGTCGTAGTTTAACCCATTTCAAATTTATAAAGCATTTAATTTCCCGGTGAAATGATCAATCTTCGTCGGGTCAAAGGACCAGACAAAACGACCAACAATTGTGAACTGGCTAAAGGTTTAGATAACGATAAAATCAGCCACACACGCAGAACTCATGGCACGTAGCTCTAAAATTGTTGAAAGGTCGATTATGGCGTTGCGGGAGGGCGGATCAACATACACGTTTTTTGAAACATCGTGATGACAAAGTTATGTTTGATAAGGGTATTAAAACTAACAGACGTTCGACAACAAAGCAATCTTCAAAAATGAGACAAGGAGGGTTCAAAAAAATACTTACGAGTTAGAAAAACCATTGTAATGCAAGTCGGCCAATTCCTCTGATAGAAACACTGGAATTGATTTGTGCAAATTAACCAAGTCATCATAAACTTTAGATTTCTCGGGATCAGGGATTTCAATACCGGGCCAGCCAAACCATTTAAAAGTTCGCGTTTTCTTTAACCCCGAAAGTGCGGAAACAAGGCCACCAGATGACATGTTGTACTCATAGCTACCGTCGGCAGATCTTTTGATGGTTACTGGAAGACGGTTTGAGACGACCAAAATGTTTCCTCGCCTGCTTTGGGGGTGTTTATTAGACAAATTTTGCGAGTTGTTGACGTGGGATTGAGACCCTTGTTGGTTGGGTTGTGTAGGCATTCCATTTCCATTTATGGACTGACTTGACACTCGTCCATTTCCTGTAGAAGAAAATGAAATAGGACCTGTTGGTGACGTGCCTAGACTCGATGATTCAAGATTCGTATTATGCTGTTGGCCAGAGGAAGTACCCCCGGCTGCAAGAGCTGACTGAGGGTTCAATGACAGACCTTGAAAGTTTTGTTCCAATAGTCGAGGTTGCTGAAGACTGTCTGAGGCAGGGTTAGAGGGTGTTACAGAGTTACTGGAGGATCTTTCAAAAGGAGATGCCTCTGGAACAGGGATATGATTGTGTGAAGGATTAAGAGCAGAAGCTTTGCTGGAATCCGAAGGGTCTGTATCTAACGTCGCTGATTCTGTGCTAATATTTTGGGACAGGGGAGAATGGTTGTGATGAGAAGAAGAGCTGCCGGACCGGGATCCGTTTAAAGTTCTAGAACTAGGCATATTGCCGGGCATTCTTCAATGGTCAGAGGTTGAATATTGTTTAAAGTCAAGCGCCTGGATATTCAATAATAGCGATTGAATAAGAGGTAAAGGTGAAGAGAGGTTAGTTGTGTTGGAATTAGGCCCAACATAAAAAAAGTTGGATGATGGAAAAACAAAAAGCAATGAGCTTTATAACAGCGGACTTGATGTCAAACGAATTAAATGCAAAAATCTAAATGAAATGGAAAAAAGTAATGTAATTGGACCTGAGCAATGAGTGTTAATTAAGAAAAAATGTGGAATCGTGCTTAAATTCCGTTTGTTCAATCATTTGCCTCAGCAACTTTAGACCGGCACTACGGGTAGCTTACTTTGACAGGTATGAGTGCTGAATAATACAGCGATGGCTGCTGACTCATACATAACAGCCATGGCATACATAACGTCATACCTACATACAGTATGTGTATCCTTCACCGGCCAGTGGTAGCTGGGACTGGAATGCCAATACAAGTAAATTTCAAAAAAACTTCGTTTAATTCTTTTCATTAGGCTATACATGTATATATATATTTGGTTATACACTTATTTCTTCTTGCCCTTCGTATTGGAGGAAGCTTGCTTAAGCTTTCTGGCTCTGGTCTTAGCAATTCCTCCTTCAAAACCAGCGCGCTTCTTAGCTTTCTTTCCGTGAAGCTTGTTTCTCTCAATCTTAAGCGCAATATTTTCATTTCTCTTCTGGATTCTTGAAGATTTATCAGTGTTGACCTTTTCTTTTCGTTCATTCCATTCCTTTTCAGATTTCAGTTTCTTAGATGTGTGTCTCTTCAAGGAAGCCTTTAGCTTCTTAACATCATCGCGAACTTTGGCGCCCTCAGCTTGAGCAATAGCTCTGCTCCAGTTGTTCTTTTGTTCAACTTCACTTCGCTTCTCAGTGTCCAATTTGGCCATCTTGGCTTGACGAGCTTCAACATGCTTTAACTGGCCCAAAATGTCTCGTGGGCCCTTTTTGGATTTTTGGTGTCGAAGATCCTTTAGATCGGCAGTGGCTTTGGTGCCATCAGCGAACTGGACAGATGAGTACATCAAATTAGAAGAGTCAACATCGTCATCGCTTCCATCATCATCACTGTCATCGTCTCCTTGGCCATCATCATCATCTGTGCGCTTGCGCTTAAGTTGTGCCTTTTCTTTGGCTACTCGTTCCTTCTCTCGTCTTGCGTTAAGCATGGCGTCTCTTGTACGAACAGCCCCATTAATAACGGTTCCTGGAGCCTTTCGTTTTTCCCTAGATTCTTGAATTTTTGATGCAATCTTTTGTCGTAATTCTTTGACCTTCTCTGGATTAGCTTTGTGCTTGTGTGCTGAGGCAGACTTCGGGCTTTCATTAGTATTGTCGGAATCCTGTGGCTCTAGACTCTCAACAGTCTTCTCTTGTTCGTTCTCTTCATTCTTGTCCTCTTGTTCGGCTCTTGTCTCTTTGACTTGGTCTTGTTCAATACTCTCAGTTTCATTTTGTTCCTCGACTTCCTCGACTTCTTCGACTTCCTCCTCTGAGTTGATGAATTCTTCTATCACATTTCCTTCATCATCATATATAGCAATGACCTTGCTGGTTTCAATTTTCGACTTCTTAACAGTTGGCTTAGGCTTTTCTTTTCCAGCATTCTCATCCTCCTCGTGTTTCTTTTGCTTCTTGGCTTGTCGTTTTGCTAGTTTCTTACTTTTTCGCTTGGAAAGTTGAGTCTCTGCAGAATCTTCCACCTTGGATTTCTTCTTAGGAGCCTCTTTGGGAAGCAATGAGAGTAAGCCTTCAAAGGCATCGGCTTGATCCAGTATCCGGTCCTAATAAAATGGTTAGGTCAAAGGGTACTCAACAGAAGTTATATTGACTGAATAATAAGAGAAAGACATACCTCTAAGGAGTTGTTGACCATGATGAATTAATATATCAGTAGATTAAATAAATTAAAATGGAAAAATGCAGTAACTTGTTAACTTTTAGAAAGAAGTAGACCTGATATGTATAGTTCTTAACCCAAATTGATAACTGGTAGAGAAACGAAAAAATTTCAGACCAGCCAGCTAAAAATTTTTTAGAGAGAAGATGACATAAAGATAACGTAATACACGGCTGAACTTTTATTTGAAGATGTTACAAGAATGAGAGACATGGTTTGTAATGTAACAAGTGGTCTAGCACTAGTGACTGATAGCGCAACAGGCCGAGCTGACGTCCTCTGCTGCCTAAAGGCAACCACCTGGTGCAAGAAGACGGTACTGTAGTTTGACAAACCAATGTTTTGTTCAGAGAATCAATTAGCGTCTCAAAATTTCAAACACATACGGTCCATGTGGTCGTCTTGAAAGACATGTCGAAAAATCGTAGTTGTGCGCTCGCAAAGTACCTATTGTTGGCACAGCCAAATACAGGTGCTGCGTGCAGCAGTTTGTTTTTGGTGGAGCAACCACCACCACTCAAAAAGTTATCACCGCCATTCCTTTCTCTTCATCAACCGTCTACCAGGGATTTTCCAGAGCGCACACAACCACAACACACTAATATTCCACGATATTTATTGCCTTATTTGGCCTTTGTCGTGATTGCTTTTTATTATCCCTTCTTTCAACCTTTTAAAGATCTCGCTCTTTGATACCTGTTAAGTTTGACAAGACAGATTGGTTAATACTTAGTTTCTTCTCTAATCAACAATGTCATCCGAGTTATTTTACCTAATTTCTCTTCCAACCAGTGTCATTTCTCGTGGTGATCCCGAGGAAGAACTTGAGAAATGGTACAAAGAGTCATTGGCTCTCCCTTCATCCAATATCAAGTCATTCTCCATTCCTCAATTCAAGATTGGAACCTTGGACAGTCTTGTTCAATTGTCTGAAGAACTTGCTAAGATTGACGGCCAGTTTTCCGGTATCCTTTCTAAGATTTCCGACATTATTAGCACCCTTTATGACGGCAATATTGCACAAGTCAATGCTTCTAAAAGAGTTGAAGACAGATCAGCAGTCGAATACGTCAAGTCTTTCTCCTGGAGTACAAACAAGTACAGACTAGACAAGTCTATTCCCGAGTTGGTTGATTTACTTACAAAGGTATGTATTTTAAATGCAATTATTTGATTCGACAATTTATATTATTGAGTTGATCGCGTCTCACTTCACTCTTTTAACTATCAGCATTCTAACACCATTTTTTTTCAAATTAGGAAACCTATTCTCTTGATACCGATATTAGAACGGGCTACTCTAACTACATAGCTGCTAAATCTAATCTCACAACTATTGACAGAAAGCAAACGTAAGCCTCCAAGTTTTTTTTTAAAAAAGTCTGCAAAAACTTTCAGATATCTAACATGATTTTAGTGGTAATCTTTCTGTGCGTTCTCTTCACGATGTTGTTCGACGAGACAACTTTGTTCAGGACAGTGAATACCTTGTTACCCTTTTAACTGCTGTTCCTAAGTCTCAAACTAAAGAATTCCTCGATAGTTATGAAACCCTTGTTCCTATGGTTGTTCCCCGAAGTGCGAATGAAATTGCTCGTGATGATGAGTATGTATTGTATACTACCACCTTATTCAAGAAGTACACGGGCGAATTCGGCCTCAAGTCTCGTGAACGCAAGTGGGTTCCCCGTGAGTTTCAGTACTCTGAAGCCTTGGTTGATGATTTGAAGAAGGAACACTCTGTTGCTACTGCTGCTGAGAGAAAACAGTTTAACGACATTGTCCGTCTTTCACGAACTGCTTACGGCGATGTTCTTAAGAGCTGGGTTCATCTCAAGGCTATTCGCATGTTTGTTGAGGGCGTTCTTAGATACGGCCTTCCACCTAACTTTGTTAATACCTCTATTTACTTCCAAGCAAAGAACAGGAAAAAGATTGAAGACACCATTGTTACTAAGTTTGGTTATCTCAGTGGAAATGCTTTCCAGAAGGACAAGAAGGGCAAACTTCAAAGCGACGCAGATCTTCATGAGTATGGTTCTCTTATTGATGCTGATTACACTCCCTTTGTTTACTTCGAGTTGGACGTCTTTTAAGCAGCATGAATATATTCAATAGATTCAATAGTTTCTATTGGATCTCATCTCAGTAAATAGATCCAACAGATGCTTTTCATCATATCATTCTACTACCACATCATATCATTTTTTCTTATTTTTACGTAACAACCTTTTTTGTATTTTCGATTTATTTAATTCTGTAATTAACCTATTTTAGTTTTAAAATAAGGAAACCACCGAGTATCATTCATATTTAGATAAAAAAAGCTATGATTATGTATACCAATTAAGATTACTTTTCAGAATTCTAAATGGAAAATTTAGACATCAAATCTCATAGTGTTCTTTGTTTGGTGCGGAGTGTGTCGACCTAAAAGCGTTGAGTAGCAGTCTTTCAAGCCCAAGTAAAATTGGGTATGCCCAACTAGATTTTCTTCGTCCACACCAACCCTTAAACCATATCATCACAACATATACCATGTCGAGGTTAAGAAAAGCGACTAGACGACTTCTTAGAGATTCTGAATCCGAAGATGAAGATGATGTTGGTCATGTTGAAGTTTTTGATGAACAGGGTGAGTATTTTTAATAGCTTTGCTTAGCGTTGAAAACTACTGACAATCAATTGCTAGAACAAGAACGAGTAATAAAGGACCTCGAGATCGAACTATTCAACTCGGAATACCAATTCAAACTTGCATTCACTACTATACAACTCCTACCGACACCTGTATATGTTCTTTTACCTTATTGCAGAAAGTACAATTCATTTCTATCGCTCATGTCGCTTCTTTCGATCTCCATGTCAATTTATATTCTACAAATATTCACTCTCAGCATTCCATGGCTAGGGATTGAGCTCCCAGACTTGTTCTCTACGACTTCTCAATCTCAAACCAAGCGAACCAAAATCGGTCTGACAGCTCGTACACCTCTTGAAAAATACTTGACGCCACTAAACATTGTGCTAGCAGGAGTTATTCTATTGACTGGATATGTTGAGCACAGTCCTTGGAGAGGATATGACTATGTATGGATCCTTCCAATTGTATCCATTTTTATGACAGTTCTTTTGCGAAAATGGATAGCAGAAACGCATGGAGTATTGAGCGGATTGAAACAGTCGCAATATGCCTACAAAGGGGCTTGATCACGGTGGAGTCACGTTAAGTCGAACGAACTGTCATGTGATTTAATAGATCAGATCCAAATAGGTTGGCTTTAAAGCCGCATGTAAATAGTGTAATCAATTCACGTGTGTATATTTGTTTACATTCCTTCGTCCACCAACAAACAGTGTGCCTTTCTTTTCTCGCTTCCTTTTACGAAATCACAGTTATTCCCCTTTTAGAGCATTTTCATTCAGCAATCTACTTTTGAAATGGTCGCCAGCGATCATAGATCTACTCCCAGTGAGGCTGGATCTATTCTTGGGGTTCCGTCTTCTTCGACAACTAATATCAAGGTTATCGCTCGATTTCGACCCCATAGCAATGACGAACTAGCTTTAGGTGAACCGTCGTCTAATTCTATTGTCGAGTTCTTATCCGAAGAATCATGCAATGTCGAAACTCGTGATTTCAATGGATCCTTTACATTTGACAGAGTCTTTGACATGAACTGTACCCAGGAAGATGTCTTCAATTACTCTTTCAAGCAAACGGTAGACGATCTTATGAAGGGTTATAACGGAACGGTTTTCAGTTATGGACAAACTGGATCTGGAAAAAGTTATACCATGATGGGTCCTAACAACAACGTCGATGATCCTGAGTATTGTGGTGTCATTCCTAGAATCGTTGACAGAATTTTTGAAATGATCCTCAACTCTTCAACAGATATGGAATATACAGTCAAGGTTTCTTATATGGAAATCTATATGGAGCGTATTCGCGATTTGCTGAATCCTCCTAACGACAATCTTCCCATTCATGAAGACAAAGCCAGAGGCGTGTATGTGAAGGGGCTTACCGAAGAGTATGTTTCATCTTCAGAAGAGGTGTATGAAGTGATGCGCCAGGGTTCACGTGTTAGGGCTGTTGCATCAACAAATATGAATCAGGAATCCTCTCGTTCTCACTCGATTTTTGTTATCACTGTTGCTCAAAAGAATACCGTTTCTGGAACTCAAAAGGTTGGTCAATTGTCTCTTGTTGATCTTGCTGGTTCAGAAAAGGTTGGCAAGACAGGTGCTAGTGGGCAAACCTTGGAAGAGGCAAAGAAGATTAACAAGTCATTATCCGCGCTTGGTATGGTAATTAACTCTCTTACTGATGGAAAATCTACTCATATTCCGTACCGTGATTCTAAGCTTACTCGTATTCTTCAAGAATCTTTGGGTGGTAATTCCCGTACAAGTTTGATTGTCAACTGTTCTCCATCACCTTTTAATGATTCAGAAACTCTTTCCACACTCAGATTCGGTGTTCGTGCTAAGAATATCAAGAACAAGGCTAAGATCAATACAGAGTTATCTCCTTTGGAGCTACGCCAACTTCTCCGCAAATGCCAGCATCAACTTGAGTCTAGAGTTACTTACTCAAATAAACTTGAAGTGGAAATTACCGCTTGGCGTGCAGGCGATCCTCCTGCGAAGGAATCTTGGGTTCCTTTAGGTGGGCCTGCTACTACATCTTTATCAGTTGATACCACCCGAAAGTCAACTCACTCTACATCTGCTTCTACCAGCTCCATCTTCTCATCACCAACAACTAGTTTTCACTCAAGAAACACTTCGTCTATATCTAGTTTTTCTAGGCCTACTACCCCAGCACCTCTTCGTAAAAATTCTGCAGCAGGCACTCCTACACCCTCATATAAGAGAAACAGTATTTCCGACCTTTCTATTGCTTCTGCTAATGACCTGAAGTCTAAGCTCAATTCCTCTGAAGCATCTACTCCACGCGTTAGCGTTACTCCATCAGAAGATCCTAGTCTTGTTGATGATGGTGTTGGAGGTTCCAAACGCAGTAGTTCGGGTGAGGTTGATACCATTGAAGAGTTCATGCGCCGTGAAAATGAATTGAATGATCAGATTGCCGAAAAGGAATCTTTTATTACTGAACAGGAACAATTACTTTTGAATCTCCGCACTCAAATTGAAGCCATTTCTCAGCAACAGCAAGCTCAGAGCCAGTCTCAAAAGAAAAATACGGGTGAGCTTAATAAACTTAACACTGATCTGAAACTTCAAATTGATAACCTCAACTATGAGAAGAAAGAGCTTTCTATTACTGCTGATACCCTTAATGACGAGAATAAGAAGTTGACAAAAGAACTTCAAGATGCTAAACGGCAAATTCTTGAATTTGAACTCAATAGCAGAAACTCGGCTTCATCTGGAAGGAGTCGAAAGCTTGCTTCAGTTAATAATAGTAGCATCAGCGTCAACAAGAACTCTTCTGATGCTAATGACAATTTTGATGGTTCTAACGGATTAGTCGGCGAGAAGCCTGTGTCTATATCATCAAACTTTTCTAATACTGCCGATAGCGACATCTCAAACAGTGATGGAGCTGAGGATAAAGATGATGATGGTACTTTTAGTGACAATGTGCTTTCTACAGAAGCTTTACGTGAGAAGAAAAAGCAGAAGAAAATGTCTGAGATTCTGGGCCAATTCTATCAGCGCCAATTTGATGAATCATCTATTCTTGGTATTCCTAGTAGTAGAGCTGCCAGTCGGAATGTTAGTTCTGCTAGCTTACTGTTTCCTCGACCGGATAGCAAAGAAATTCGCAGTTATGTTGATAACCTTCTTCAAACTCAGACAACCAAGTTTCAAGAATACATTGAGGCTAGCAAAGAGTCCGATGATACTAAGGCTGAATTAGAGAACATTTATGAAGCTCGGTTGAAGGCCAGTGAAGAAACCACTAGACAACTATTAGACGAAATTACCCGTCTCAGGAGTGAGGGCCGATCTACAAGCACAGTTTCTAATCAATCCAAGAATACCTCAGAAGACTTAAATGATAATGAGCATGGCAACGGTGAAGATGTTGTTCCTATTTCAGCAATGAAAGAAAAGGAGGAGCAGGCAGCTGCTGCCCAAGAACAAATTGAAACTATGCAGGGTCATATTGCTCAGTATGAATCACTTAAGGCTTCTCTGATGCAAGATTTGCAAGAACGATGTGAGCGTGTTGTTGAGCTTGAAATTTCCTTGGACCAAGCTCGTGAGCAATACAATCTTGCCATTCGAAATTCAAATAATAAGCAACAACAGAAGAAGATGACGTTACTTCAACGTAATTTGGAGCAACTTACCACTATTCAACGCCAGCTTGTTGAACAGAATGTTGCACTCAAACGTGATGTTGCCATGGCACATAAAATCTTGGATGCTCGCAACGAGCGTATTCAATCTCTTGAAGTTGCCCTTAGAGACTCTCAAAACCGCTTAGGTCAAGAATCCGAAATATTTGAAACCAAACTCACATACCTCCGAGATCGTTTACTTGAAGTCAAGCGCGGTGGTCCAAGTGCTTCTTTGGCGTCAAGTGAAGGTGGCTCTTCTGGATCAGGTTTCCCATTACGCGAACGCCGCGATTTCAACTTCTTAGGACCACCTATTTCTTCACCTTTGGGATCTCCTACTTCTTCTAAAGCTCCATTATTCCCCACTATTCCCAGTCATGGTGCTAACAATATAATTGTTCACTATCCTGATCTCTCAAGTCAGTCATCTCCTACACGCACTGCTACTCGCACTGTTTCTGGGGGCCCCAATAGTAAAATTGTTAAACCACTCCGTGGAGGCGGTGCTGGCTCTACCAACAATTCCAATGCTGATGTGCAGACACCCATTCGTCAACGGGCTAATGATCTCACCAGAAGTGCTACTGGCCTTTGGACCAAGTTGAACTCATTGGTTACTAATGGAGGTAGTGCCCCGGGTTCTCCCACCCGCTCTCCAACTCGTTCTCCAATTCTCAAAATGTATAGAGGAGAACAGAAAAATGACAATGATTCTGAAAATAAAACAGAAGGTAATGGGGATGAAAATAAAGCTGAAACTACATTTATTGCAGGTATTCCTGCATCATTATCTTCTTCAACTTCTTATGGCACATCAATTGACCCTTGATAAAGCTTATGGGGTAAACATACTTGCAGACAGATTACCTTTGGTAGCGACAAATGCTGAATATCCAATTAATCCAATTTTTTTTAAAATTTAAAATACGATTTTTAGAAAAGCGAGAATTGAATTATATAGGTGGAATAATTTTTAGTATCTTTGGTGCATATAATAATGAAATAAATTAATATGTTTTTGGTTAATAGATGGGAATACTGGATTTGTTATACCAGTACTGTCTGACCAGAGTAGAAACAGTATTGGAATTTGAAGATGTAGACTCTGAAAAATTTCTAAAACCTCAACAATTGAAAGATGTAAGGCAACTGAGGGAAATATATTGTAACATTCTACACGGTTGTCAAGCCAAAAGATGATGTGCGTATGGATGGATACTGGCCTGTTAAATCTATGGCAACTATGTTGTGTAGCAATAATATTCTTTTCCTAAAAAAAATTAATTGTCAAGTATAGCGGCGGAATACAAATGTTAATAATCTGCAAAGTAATTAAACAAGTTGGTTTTAAGAATATATCTGATCTTCCAAATTATCCTTCCATGTGAATTCTGAAACTACCCAGCCGGCCCAGCTCTCGATCTAGAAATAGGTGTCATCAAGTTGAGTAACTTAAAAGTGCCCAGAGTAATGCTGCTACGCCTGTAAGCATCAAACAGAAGTACTACCTCGTCATATTTTTATGATTCTCTTTATAAGCTTAATAATAAGCCAAGAGGTTGGTGAACCTCACTCACTACCTTTCACCATTGATTTGGGAGGCAGGGTTTGAAAGATATAACAGGAAACGTGAATTATATGTATATCACCAACCTTGATTACCTCTCAATAATCTAAATAACTGGCACTATCGTCACCAATTTAATGCAAGGCAACCAATTTCTGCTTTGGCTTGCTTCACTTTGTGTCTTCATTTTTATCTAGAACAACAGCTTCCATATTTTACGTATATATGGTTGTTATTTATAGGGACAATATCAAGAAAACACCATTGGATAACCAATGTCAAGTTGTCCATATAAGAACGATCAGTTCCACTATAAGTCACTGCTTTTTTCTTAACAGGAGAATAAATAATAATGTTTTTGAAGGATATCCTTTTTTTATAAAAAAGAATTGAGAGGTTGCTAAACTCTGACCTGACAGTATCACATGTTTTTAAGTTTTGAAAATGCCCTTAGCTTTTTTTATGGCCAACCAGCCTGCTGGTTATGTGGGTACTAGCTAGCTAATTACAATCAAATGCTTCTACTATTAAAGATATGTTGTTGTATTAGCTGTTTTCTGGCTAAAAAACTGTAACAGTTTGGTGACTGGAGCTGTAAAACCTTAGAAATAAGCTGCCCTGAAAATTATCCCACTATCATCTTAAAGTATTATAATTGCAGCACCTTCTTTTGCTACATAAACTTTAACCCACGGACCCTCCCATTTTATTTCAATAGTGAAAATTATAATATATTTCAGCAAAAGCCTTGGGTGTTGGGTGATTGTGGAGTCGCTGGGGCTTTAATAGTGAACTACCTTCCCCAGTGATTTCCTTCAATACTCATACGCGTGAAGCAGTGTATTCTGGTTTTACCTAAGATAAAATAATTTCCAACTAATTAGAATTATAATCTTGATTCATCTTGGGAAAGATATTGCGATGAAAACAGATTTAAATATTGTAACTACCCTCCAGATCTTCCTAGTATTATTTTCCACTTGAAAATTCAAATTGCTTTTAATATAAATTATTCCTTTCAGTTTCTGTCAATAAAAGGAATAATAAATAAACTTCAAATATGGAAAAATAAATGGAACGTTAATATGTTCTAAAAAATTATTTATTGTAATTTTAGAACTCAAAAAGATAATAATTTAAAAAATATCACCCAATTCCCAAATTACCATCTTTGATTTTTAAAATAGATGCTCATCACCCCAGTCGTTACGACCACTCGACTTCTATTTTAGTAACTAGCATAGTACTAATTTATCCAAAAACCTGAGACAAGCAAACTGATAATTGTTTGCAGAATTTGTATTTTAATGTTTACACAGAATTCGTAGATGCTTAAAATGTTATAGCAGTACCAGGCTGGATTCCAAATTTGGCCTTCTCATACAACCCAAGCGCTTGCAATTATTGGGACCACAAACCTTGGTACAGAGTGCCTTGGCCAGAATCTACTGATGTTGATCAAATGGTTTGTATTTTAAAATAAATCAAGGAAACTCAAAATAAATTACCTGTTGCGTTAGACCGATTGTCGAGAACTCCAACATGTGTAGAGTTGTGCAAGTCTTGAAACGGCATTCTCGATAATCCTGTAGATATATAAGACGAACTTTCAAGATATCAAAGCATAAACAAAAAAGAAGCTAGAAAAAATAATAACTTTTATAACATATTCGACAAGGGATATTATAGAATGCACATATCTGAACAGTACTGATTCACCGGTTTGATGCCCTAGAGCTAGACAATCGACTTTAAGGTGCGATGTAGCTTCGTTTTTAGAAGCATGTGATAATCATGTGAATCACACATAGCTTCCGAACGGAACTTACATCCGACATCCGTTTGATTATGTTAGCCCAGAACCTATCCAAACACTATTCAAATGAACTAGTCTGGTTATCAATATACATACTTGCATATAACTCTGGAACCAGATAGCTTTGTACATCCTTTTGAGCTACTGGAATCAACAGAGAATCCAACTACAGAATAGTTTGGTCAAGGACCCGGCTGCTAATATCACTCTACTGAGTACCGTTTCAGACAGAGCTCTCTGAAATAAGACATTGACGGATCATTAAGTCATCGATAAGTGCCGTCGCATAGTGTGTCTTGGGCTTTGAGATTTGAGAATTTCCATTAAAACAAGACATTTGATGATAGATTGTACTACATTCTGCCTAAAATCAGGATAAATTTACCTGATGTTTATTAAGTCAAAAGTCTTGCTTTCATAAAGACATAAATATTATTCTATTAAGAGGTGATAAGATTGTTTTCAAAAGTCTCCCAAAAGGCGTCAAATAAATTTTTCTCAAAGGTAGACAAAGTGTGTGAGATATCTTCAGAGTGTTTCGATTTTACAGCATTTAGAACTTCAGCATTTGGGATAGTTAGTTTTATAATATCGGCATGGGATTTGAACAAAACCCTCTGAACATGAACCCAAATCAAAGTTGCCATATACAATATTACGGTGTTATTTTAATCATTGGTTTGGTCTGAGATCAATCATCGTATTTTCAAGAGTTAGTGATACCAACATACAGGATAAATGTTCCATTTTGAAGAAAAATTGGAATTACTTATGAATACCTTAATTTAATTCCAATCATTAGATGTTTTTAAAAATAATTGCCAACATATACCTAATACGGTGTATTGATTCAGGTTTGACAGTTCATATTTTTATTGGAAAGCCGGAGCCTACAACTGCAGGAATATATGGGTTGAAGTATTTTATACCTATTTTAAGACTGGTATTTTTCCTCAAGAATAAAACAAGCAGCAATATACTTTTCGGTTCTAGATTTGAAAAGCCACAGCGTTATAGTCACTGCTGCATGTCTCATGGGATCAAATCACACAAATCTGCTCAGTGGTCAGTTGCTAACGTACAATAACAATACATTGGTGTATTGGAAGTCCCACCGAAGCTAAATATGTCAAGATCCAATGCTAGTGTTAAACTTTTTAGTTTAGATTATTTATTTTTGAAATAGAAATAGAATCCATCAAGGCGATATGTAGAGTGGTAATGATATCCAATTTTGGTTTAAGAACCATTAGACAATTGGAATCAATCACTTGAAATTTCTACCAGACTTTTAAATAACCCCAGAATTTGATTTTATTTATTTTGTATCATAATTTATAATAACAATAATTTTTTATTGATACAATCATTCTAGCTTTGGATCCGGCGTATTTTTCCTAATGGAAGAGGTAGTGAAATAGTAATTATAATGGCTAAGCCGTGTGCGGAGTGGCCGCTGAACTTAAAATACGCCTGTGGAAGTAAGACAAGCAAAGTCACAAAGCCCTGGAATGGTAGGGATTATGTGTTGGATTAATTCAAATACAACACTAATTGAGCACTGACAAGGTAAAAATCGTCATAGGTACTTGCCCCGAAAAACCGATTTTGATATCGCGTATTTTCAATATGGAATCTCGTTAAACATGTCAACCTTGAGCATTTTGTTAATTTTGGAATAGATTGGTCATCATCTGATTTTTATGATTCCTTCTGTTCAGATTTCAGAAATACATCATAATTTTAATCAATTTTCCAAATTACACAATATGACAGGAAAGAATCGAATTAGATCACAGTAATCAAGGTTGCATTGGCAGCAATATGTTGCTCAAATAAATTATCAGTTGTGACTCTAGAAGAAAATAGATAGAATGATTGATTATACATCATGAAATGCAGATTACTTAACTTTGGATGATATTTCCAAATCCCTTTCAATAGTTTTAGTTAGCCATGCTTTGAGACATCGATTCGTCCTCTTAGCTTTCCTTTCATGTTTCGAAATGAAAGCTCCAGTCGCTCGGTCAAAATCTTGGATATCCACTAGCAAGTCTGGAAAAACCAACCGGAAGTGGAGAAAACAAAACTCAGAGTATGAACCATCATTATCCATTCACATTGGATCGGAATGATACAGAGGCGTATCATTTAGAGTCGAGTTTTGAACCGATCTAAAGCTAGTAACAGAACTTCACAGGCGATTAAAGCAAGTATATTTACAGAACCAGGTAGAAAATATAATGTTTCAGAACGGTAATTATAACTTATACAACACCATCTTCATACGAAAAATAGGTGGTGCAGACATTGATTCTTAGTACGGCTATTCGTGCATACATTTTAAAACAGAGCAGATCAATTTAAACATTTTCCAGTCGACTCAGTACAACACTGAACTAGAATATAATAGCCAGTTAATGAAGACACTCATTAATTATTTTTTCCATGTTTTTTTTAGAACCATTTGGTTCCAAACTTCCATTTAGTTTTTCTTAGAAACTTCTAACACCAAACGTGCAAAAAACCACACAGGCCGCTTATGTAGAGTACTGGCCAAAATGGCTTGAACCTTTTGTAATTATTTTCATAATCTAAAATTGTAGAAAAAACCCAAATAATTAACGAGCGAAACCCTTTTGCATTATTCTGAAAAATCAGTTAATACTCTATTCATTATTAAAGGGCCTTTTAAACTAAAATTCATTTTTCTTTTAAAAATAAAGTATTCTTTTATTTTATGAATACCTCAATAAGTATATTTCCTACTCTGAATCATCATTTTGACAGTATTCTATTTTGTCCCTACCTTTAAAATTTCAAATTAATGTCTTCAGTGCTAGGATCAACATGCTCTTTTAGTGAAATCTTAAAATCTAAGTTCCTGCATTTCATTAGAAGTCTTATTCCAAAAAAGTACAATGTTCATTGCTCATTGGTTTGAGTTTTCCAAGTTTTCAGATTATGATTCTCGTTTACCTTGAGTTTCAAAACAGTTTGATGCCAGCTTGATAGCTCATAGAATTCAGGCAAATACTAGATCATCTACTCAAATGTATTGTTACTACTATCCTCCAGATTTTCAGATTTCCTTTAAAATAGCAAACACATCTTGGAAGTTTTGAATCACTTGTCTAGGAATCAAATGTAAATATACATATGTAAACGCATTTTTTTCATTTTTGAAGCAATTTCTTTTGAACAAGCCAATATTGAATGATTCTTAACCTGTGCATTTTGTTAATATTGCCAGATATTAGACATTTGATAACCAATGTCTGTTAAAAACACCATTCCATACATTTTTAGTAGCTCCCTTGTTGGTATTCACATTTCTTCCTTAAATAATTTAAATCTCCTAAAATTATTATTAAACATCTTAGTCCATATAGATCTAGATGTTAGTCAAATCTTTTCAAAATATCAGGTTTTGAATTGCATTTTGATAGCTCAGATTAGACCTTAAAATAGGCATATTTGTTCCTCTGAGCTGCTTTGATTACATTTAAGCATATTAGTAGTAAAACCGCAATGAAATTATATTAGCAATATTACACTATATAGATCAAAAATCAGCTACCCCGGATGATAAATGTTGTTAAAATTTAATGACAAGCGATGCCTGTCTCTCCCACTTTTCTCTTTTGCCATTTCGTCAACATCTTAGACTTTTCAGCTAACACCCGTACTCTTAAGATTCAACAAATAAACATTCGGTATTTTAAAACCAAGTTCTACTTCTTTTTGGCCTGCTATGGCAACAATTTATGTTCAATTGTATCATCTCACAATATGCTTTTAATAACAGTATTTCACGCTGGTTGAGGTGATTAATTCCGACCGATTGTCTACAAAAAAGTGGTATATTTTGTGATACATCTGTAAAATATAATTTGAAATCAAACAATTCTTAGTCTTTCTTTCTTGAGATCAAAAATATAATTGAATCTGTCAATCTCATGAAATGTTCAACTTTTCCGAAAAAGAGACTGTTTTTCTACTAAATTACACATTATCTTAGGTTTTCAATTAGACTTATAATTATAAACTCTTTTAAATAAATTTGGCATACTAATGTTGGCTCTGATACATTTATTACATGTAGCATTGTCGTGTCGAAATGCACGCTAACAAGACCGTTGAGTTAAAGAAATAGACGTTTAACTACACATGTGCGGTGTCACCTTCAAACGTAAACTGGATTCATTGACATTAATAGTGGTAAGATCTAGATTTTCAATAAACATGTTCATTATAGAAAGTTTGATATCCGGTTTTCTTAATCAGAAGATGAGCTGTACCGTTATCACTTCTAATTACACGTACAATAAACTGAATATGAAATAAAGCTATACTTGGAAATAACATATTCTAAGCATTTAGTTCATCCATTTTAATTATACTGTAACATGTCTATAATTTGATAGGATATATTTGTAAAAAGCAGGATTATCACGCGCTTTGCCTGCTCCCAACTGCAATCAATTTTACAGTTGTTATACTACTACAACCCTTACAACTAATTAGTTAACAGGTTTATTAATACATACGATTTATCTCAAAAAGCTGCAACATGTGACTATCACGCTTACGCGTAAAAGTACTACCGAAATAAACGTGACCTCACCAACGGTTTGATATTAGGTACACAGTTCAATTAGGTTAGTGGCTTATCAGCCCCACTTCCTAAGCAGGAAATTAATATATTGGATTAAGCGTCACATACAAACGAGTAAAGACCTGATTAGAACAATGTTGAAGAAGTCAATATCGTTGAATTTAGTTGAAAAATCACACTATCAACAATATCAGGCTTAGGAATAACTGAATCAATAAGACTGGCTAGTCAAACCATTATTATATACTGATAAAAGAAAGAATAGATAGACTAAGTATAATTACAGAAAAGGAAAACAATGCAGGAAACGAAAGAAAAACGAAGAATACTTATTCCAAAGAAATAATAAATTGAGGGGTATGCGGATGAGCTGGCATTATATGTCAAGTGCCTTTGAAATTGTTGGATTTGTGTATAATTAAGAGCCAAATGCTCTATCACCAGATTTAAGACCAAGAATGGAGCGAACATCAGTTGTGAATCTAAGAGCAGACAAAAAAGGGATAAGAGCCATTAGTGAGGTATCGCTGGGATCGTTGATCCATCCTTCAATTCCAACACCATTACTTTGATTGTGACAGTATGAGATTGGCGAATTATCAATAATCAAAACATTTGATAATTCTGGATCTACTAGACCTAAATCTTTCACATATCCCATTGGTGTTTGAGTGCAGTGATGCCTATAGTATCTCTGAACAAAGTATTTTCGGTCTTTCTCAAGCCAATCAATCATTGGATCAGCATACGCTTGAACAGACGCAGTAAAAACAACCAGATTGTACCACTGTGAAACTTGATCCAAGAATTCATCACAAAAAGGCCTTTTCAATACTGTGTAAAGAGTCGCAAATTGATTCTGAAATTTTACTTCCACCATATGTCCCTGTGAAAATCCAGGAGTCCTTGACAGACTATGGATTAGTGTCTCGTCGAGATCCAGCACCAACGTCTTCTTCTTTAGACGTCGATGGTGAATTGCGTTGGCGTTTGTTGAAATCCTCAAAGAAGTGGGAAGTGGGGCTAGCGAATTAATAACGTCATTAGATGCGATTGAATGACTTATTGAGGATGATGATCTCGTGTGTTTTGGCGTTTTATGTGATGGAATGATATGATGGACCGGCTCAATAGTTGAAGTTTTGACTTTTCTTGGGAATAATAAATCCCAAAATGAAGCAAAATTGTTTGTTAGCGGAGGAAGTAATGGTCGAGGAGGGGCATAAACTCGAGGGAATCTAAAAGCATATGCAATTGGTGACTTTCGTTTCTTGGGTGCGGACACCGAGCTTGTAGAGGCTGCCTTGGAATGCTTGGTAGGAGTATCAGATCCATCTTTGGTTGGCTTTGACTTGGACGTATTTGAGCTAGATCTCTTATGGCTGTGGCGTGCCTTTGGCTTGTCAAGTGACAAAATATCTGATGTAGAAGATTCTTCATATGTAGATAATTCCGGTGTTGATTGTAGGTGATAAGATTCAACGGTGTGATAAGGTGACTGCAGACCTCTTGTAACGTCATCGTTGACGTCAGAATCTTCTGTTAGATTTCTTCCCTTAGAAAATGAGTTGCTACCTGGTATCCAGCGCACAAGAGTTGAGAAAATGGAGTGTGTGTTTTTCGGTATTCTCCCAGTTTCTTGTTGTTGGGTTGTTGTTGTTGTGTCTGGTGCCACGCCGTACTTCATTGTTGGGCTTCCAGCAGAACGTGACAAAGATGGGGTTGCCCATGATCCAACAACATTCTCATTGCTGGGGTCTTCCTTCAGAAGTGTACGGGAAAGAGAAGAATCGGAAATATCACCATGTACTTGACTTTTTGAAAAAAGCAGTTGAAACCAAATAATAAGGAATGACACGAAACGAGCAATAGAACGGGGAAGAAAAAGGACAAAGTTCGACATGCATGTAAAAACCCAACCACCGTAAGATGATGTAGTCAATTCCTGAATGTCCAAATCATTATGATCCGGAAACACATTTACTGAATCCGTGCTTAATAAGTCCTTTTCAGAATCTGTTTGCTGCTTGGATTTAAGTTTTTCATCTGAAAACTCAAGGTTTAGGCCAGATTCAGATTGTTTGCTATAGTCATTATAGCTGGATTTGTGGCGAGTATCGTCTAATGACTGATCTAATAGGTGTTGCTGCTGGGCACTATTACTTGTTGAGTATGAATTTGAGTTGGAGTCGTTATTTTCACCGTCATGTTCAAGTATTTGGTTCTATGAATTTCGTGAAATAACAAACAAATGCGCCAGGGGGCAAACGCATAAGCGGCAGGCAATAAACATAACAAACAATAATCAGTAAAATGAACATGAAAAACCTCACAAGGGATGAATTCAAAGATAATGAATTATCACAAAACCCGTAGAAGATTCGGTCAAATTTCCTAGGGTCTAAAAGCTGAATAAAAAAGGAGAGCAAACATACCAAGGACGAAGTCGAAAGTGATCTTATCGGAGTGTTGGGGGGCGTGGGGTTGATAACGCGTTCGACCCTGTTTGAAATGAACTGGATGGAGTTCATCCTTACGGGTCTTTAGAGGAGTTCTGATTTATGCCTAGTGTAAACGAGTGTTGGAGGTTGTGATGTTGAAAGGAGAAAAAAAGAAGGTTGGGATCAAAACCATTTTGAATTTGGACATAAGCAAGATCTCTGGCTGGCATTTGAAAGCCGCAACCACTCCCTGATAAAGAAAATCCATCCCGTGACTTTACCCGAGCGACTTTTCCACCACGGCAGACAGTCTTTTAGTTCACATCTTACCGCTCCAATCGCTTGTTGATTCCGACCCACCCGCACCAGCCACGCACCAATGACCAGGATTTTGCTCAACACCTGATGCATCAGGCTGACTTCAGCAGGATCTCTTCCAATATTTCATAATCAGTATCTTCTCCGGCCTTATTTAGCTCCACTTCTGTATACATACGCTTGACCGTGGCTCTATTACTCAAAACGTTTGTAGCACTAACATCAGCCTCATGTGATGTCTCTAAGTCGGCTATTACCTCACACCGATGTCTTTGGTCTGCGGATACGTTTTCGTCCTTGTCTCCAGCTTTATTTCCTTCAAATACGAGGCCTTTTATGCTTCTTTGTTTGTATTCAGTTGTTGATAAAGCCCCACCTCCATGAGCACAAGTGATCTCCCATAGGCCCTGGTGAATTTCTGGGGTATTGCCGAAACACGTTTCCAAAATAGGAATATATTCAGCTGACGATAATAAATTCTAAAAAAAGGCTCAAACTGTTAGAAAACAACGACTTTGGATTTGTAGCGAACGTGTATAGATCATCAATTAAAGCACGGTTTTTGTGTTTTCAGTGACTTTCGTAATAGTCTGTCGTTTTCCTATCGATCTTTGCTTGACCTTTGGTGATTTTAAAAGTTTATATACTCACATTTCGATATTTTGACTTTCGAAAACCTATTGGCACTATGGATTGAAGCTGGTTTATCACTAAGCAAGCAATCAAGTAGTTGGAAACCTCTAAGATGTGGGAATATTGAGGTATCATGAACTTATTACTCTTGCCTTCAAAATCCAATTGAATATCAACCGCTTCAAGAACCCCTAAAGAATCACCTATTCCTGAGTTAACTGCACTAGTCGGCTCAACAGTTTGAACTTTTACTAGCAGAATAGAAGAACAAGATTTTAAAACTTTAGATTCCATGATTCTTTGTAAATGAAAATTTGAGAAAATCTTACATATCACCAAGCTCTTGTTGTAGGTATGGAAGTGGTTTAAATTATTACTTGCAGTTCCGGCGGGAGCACTCAAAACAGTAACATTTAATTGACTATCTTTCCACAACTTCCCTTCCAAAATTGATTTTACTATCAGCATTTCGATATATTTCGGAAGTGGAAGTGAATTGTATCGTATGTTAATTGACAGCTAGCATATCATAAAACAACCCAAGTAGGGATAAACGTTAATATATCACTCTCTTTCAACATGAACAACAGCTTGACTATTTAGAGCTTTCTTAGTTTAACTGTTTCAATCGATTTCTTACTTTAAACCCCTCATCATCAATCCCAACATAACTCTCTAGTGGAGTATAATTGGATTTACCATTGATTCGCAATCGATACTGTATCAACACTAGAAGTTTATCTTCAAAAAATGCTGTAATTATAGGTTGGTCTGGCATTAAAAGAAAAATAGCCATTGAGAAAAGTATGCTAATAAAGTGATAGCTACATTGGAAACACGAAGAGAAGCATTGAGAAATAAATTTACATGATATCAGCCATTTCAAATAATTGATTTTTAACAAGCCAACCAAGTCGCAAGGTATGTATGTATTAAATCTCCGGCATAGCATATTTCAGCACGTAAAGCATATCTGAGAACACATCAAATCCATCATACACAATTAAAGCAAATACCCACTTCTCTGAACCTTTCCTCAAGTCCACTTTTAAACCTTGTTTCAATTTATCATTATAATCAAGTGAAAGACTTTCAGAGATTCAGTATTTGAACTATTACGTTTTATCCTTTGATCTGACTTTTGGCGTATATTGAAAAGCTTTCCTTGTATCTCTCCCCACTTTGTGTGATCTCTAGGAGAGACATGTCCATTTTCATCTTTGGCCTATTTTAAACTGGATTGATTTTTCAGATCTTTATCAGTTTGAGTTCTTGTCTAGAGAGTGGTGATTGTCTGATTTAAGCCGTTGTTTGGTGTCCAACTCAGCATGGAGATCTTTAGATTTTCTATCAGTTAAATTGTCGATATATGGAACCTACAATATTTCCTATCAATAGTCTTCGGATCAGCTGCAATATCACAGAAAGGTAATTGTCGATAATCCTTAAAATCTGAATATTGAACCTTTTTAGGTTCTTGTTTTGTTCGTTTATAATATTTTGCTGAAATTACTAAGAACTCATGACTATATTATTAACAAAATACCATTTCGTGTCTACTATATACCCTTAAGACTGATGAGCGTTCTATTTAAACTTCCAAATTACCATTTGCTATAAATTTCTTTCCATTATGAGGATCAGTAGTATGAAAAATTATTCCACCGGAGCCACTTCGCTAATTGTGCACTGCTAGAATTGTCTTGTTTTCATGCTATCTGAGAATAACTTACTACTGATAATCACAATGGAGAAGCATTTGTATGTTATCAAGCTATATTCACAAGTCATGTAATTCTTAAAAGTTATTACCACTCATTTTGAAATCATTCAAATAAACTGAAAGAAGTAAACGTAAACGTGAGTAGCACGATGAAACCTTTTATAAATTTGTTAATTGAGAAGAGTGCCCATTTGCCGTCTTCCATTGAGTTTTATAGTATATTGATTGAAAAATGTTGATTGAAAATACGTTGATTATAGAAATAAGCGTGATTAGAATATTTGCGTGAGCTTAGTGTACCATCTACTACTGGTTAGTTTGAAGTAATAAATTTGGTAATTTAAATACTACTTGTAAGCTTTCAAGATAATGTAAAGAATTCACTTTTAGGAAAGTATTTTCGCTAATAGCTATTTCCCTATTGCATATTGTCAAAACAGACTGCAAAACTATTTTTCTGGTCATGTTCTTAACTTCTTCGGAATATTAGAAAATTAGATAAAAGTGTAATAGCTTTCTCAAGTTCTGAAGTATCTTACATAAGCAGTAGATATTTTCTGGAGGTTTTGACCACTTTTTCTTTAGTTATTTTCTAGCGGCTAACAATTCAAGTTTCTACATTTAATATTTGCTACACTGGAAAGAATTGGGTGATACTTAACGCTTTTGTTCCTGAGTTTTATCTCATTACCAAAATCTTCAAACACATTTACATGTTCTTATAGCACTCTTTCTTGAGTAAGTTTCGTTCCAAGCTCATTTTCAACAATCACATACTCGGCTGATTTGACCTATACTCTTGGCTGACGCCAATATTCATATTTGTGAGACTATGAATAAGTCTTAGTACTTTACTTTGACGTTGAAATCCACCTATCAATCAGCTTTTAAAGTAATAATACAAATAATACAATCAACTATACTTTATTGGGAATTTTTGAGACCTGAAGAAATTGATATGAAGTATACTTAATCGCTCTAATTGGTTAACTTTGCGATTCTTCACACATGATTAATGGCTTATACATACATATATTAAATCAGCAAAGACTACGAAGATTTTTTTTCGACTTGCAATCCTCTTTTGTTTGGCCATCCAAAGACTTCATTTGGGCTGGAGGCAAAGAAAGTTGTAGCTGTGTCTGTGGAATACTAGAAATTCTGGCAATCTTTTTGAAGCTTTTAAAAGTGTTACGTAGGTGCAAGATCAAAGGCTGGTAATTGAAATGAAGAAAAATGCGCCAATCCATAATACTAACATTGGCAGTACGCATCAACATGAAAGGATCACTTACATCGAGTTGTGCAATATGGATAGTAAAGCTTACAAAATTGAGTAAAAAGAGCTCAGAAATTTTCACAACTGACTCTTTTGACAATTCAAGGTCACTATTTACAACTGTGCCTTGGAGGACTATACAGAACAACCACAATGTAAGTGTCTCACAATCAATTGTAGAACTTCAAAACGGTTAAAATCATGTATGTAATTGGAACGGCTTTACTTGGTCATGTGATAAATTCAATGTATGCAACCCACCATTTGGTTTTTAAGATTTACAATTGACTGAGTATTGTCTGAGCATACATAGAAGCCCTAAAGCTTAACTGGTACGTCATAGACCCTACCTATCAATATTGGTGATAACTGGCTGGGTCAAGTTTTACAAACAAAAATGTTTGTATGTTCCAAAAAGACTTTTCAGATGGCATCAACAGGTATTTCAACAACTTTTCTAATTTTAACAATGGTAGAACTAAAATCTTCTGGCTGTTTTATCGTCAGCTCACTCTCCAGGATCCGAAGAGGCCAGCACCAATTTTCACAAATAAACGGAAAATGAACACAGGTTTTCCCTGAGTTATCTCATACGATACAAGTAAAACTGAACTTTTTTCATGAAATATACATCATTGAGGTTGGCTCTACGCTTTGTCTCTAGGACAGCTCCAGTTCTTCAATAAGACCAACAGACATATTCCAAGACAAAATATAATAGAACAAAGTAGGATTTATTTGATCACATCTACATGTGAAAATATTTTATGTAATACACATTGAATTCAATTGTTGTATATTTGGAAAAACAAATAACAATTTTTTAATAACGGTATACTAATTAGCACTGAATCTCTCTACCAGTGCAGTATCCACAGTCATGGTGATCAGAACGTTAACTAGTTAGATAAACTAAAAGTAGAAAAAAATATATATAAATATCCATCTTATTAAAATAAAAATATATATATTTTCCAATGTTAAATCTTATTCAACAAGCTATGAATGTAGAAAATATAAGATCCTGCATGTATGGAACCGTACCACTTTTGGGCGTCGAGTGTGTCAATTTCAACGCTAAGCTTTAAGAAATTTATGTTCTTGTACCTTAACATATAATAAGCCAGTTCCATTTTGCTTTCTTCTTATGGGAATTCACAACTAGGCATAAACTTATTTCCAATACTACAGTATTATTATTTTTTTTCCCTGCCTCTTTAGATTGTCTTCCGTCAATTTTCTGGAACATAACAAATATTATACCGCCAAGCAGCTTACCTCTTCAATATCTCTAGCTAATTTTAGACTTCTCCATATCAATCTTGCTTTCACAGAATCTTTTGTACTATTTAAAAAATGAGAAAGCTACTAGGACTGGATAGTTTGCTTCTATTATTTATTTTCAAACTTATAACTTGGGCCTATGAAAGTTGGTGTTTATCTGACTTGCTTCCACTCTTCAATTGATTCGTATATAAAGTCATTAATTTCCTCATAACTTATACTAGATTCTTTCTTTTTTCTCTTTCTTTTATCCAAGCTCATATCTGTCCTTCTTTCCCAGTCTACCTATATCTCTCGTTTAATTTCACTATCGTTTCTCTGTTTCAATCTCACCTTTTTTAGATTTCATATATAATAGACCTATTTTCCTTTTAATAATTTTAATCTCACTTACACTCAATTAATTGTAAGTAAAATGGTCCCTTTATCATAATTTCAGTTGTTTGACTAACTTTCTCTATTAGTTAATTCCCTTTTTACCATAAATGTACACCAAGGGGTACCTCAAAAGCCTTGCCTTGATGGCATTTGGGGCTTCCATTATCAGCGCTGATTCTGGGAATGCTTCCTCGACAATTACTTCACAAGCTGCTTCTGAACCTGATGATACGTTACAGGGTTATTTTACCACGTCACAACCGATCACTGTTACAGTTACTTCCTGCCCTGATCAAAAATGTAGTAAACCCCAGCTCATTACAACCGAAACTATCTGTCCTGTTCTCTACCCCAGTAGTGTAGTTTCTTACAGCTGTGGAGGTCTAGGACCAAATAGTTGCTCGACTTTTATCCCACCTGAAGCATCTGCCTTCACCACCATCATCCCTGTCACCGTTGTTTATCCTGGAGGCATTGGTACCACCGAAATCGACACAGTTGAGGAGACTACTACAGTTCAGCAGCCAACTACCATCTACCAACCAACTACTGTCTATGCCACCGCTACTGTCACAGCTGAACATAATGTTACCATAGTTTCAACTTCTGTTCAGGTTTCTATCACCACGGACTGGGAAACTACCACTGAAACAGACTGGGAAACAAAGACATTGGTTGAGTCAACTACACTTGTTGAGGAAACCACTGACTATGTTACTGAAGTTCAGACTCTTGAACACAACATCACTGATATTGTCACTAATGTTGTTACTTACACAACTTCTGAACAAGGTACACCAGTTACTGTTATTGAGACTCAAACTCAATATCAGACTATTCCCACCACGGCTTATGAGACTGATATTAAGACAGTCGAGCAGCCAACAACAATTGTTTCGGAAGAGACTCAGACCGAATCATTCTACCAAACTGTTGTCCAAACTGTTGAAAACAATGTTACTAATGTTGTTACATACGTCAGTACTGTCGAAGGTACTCCAGTTACTGTACTCGAAACTCAGACTCAGATCCAAACTCAACCGACTACTATTGTTCAAACTCAAGCTGTTACTGAAGCTACCACCGTATGGGACGAGAAAACTATTGTTCAGACTGTTGAAAATACCGTGACATATGTTTCTACTTACATTTCTATTTCTGAAGGTCAACCCGTTACCGTTGTTGAAACTCAAACCGAGGTTCAAACTGCTCCTACCACAATTGTTCAGACCCAGACTCAAGCTGTTACTGACACCGAAGCTACCACAATTTGGAATGAAAAGACTGTTGTTCAGACTGTTGAAGAGACTGTTACCAACCTTCAAACCTACACCACTGAAATCCAAGGTAGCCCAGTCACAGTAGTTCAGACACAGACTGAAGTTCAGACTGCTCCTACCACGATTATTCAGACCGTTCCTACCACTATCTGGGACGAGAAGACTATTGTTCAAACAGTCGAAAACACTGTTACTTATGTTTCTACTTATATTTCTACTTCTGAAGGTCAGCCCGTTACCGTTGTTGAAACTCAAACTGAGGTTCAGACTGCTCCTACTACAATTGTCCAGACTCAAGCTGTTACCCAGACCGAGGCCGTTACTGAGACCGAAGCAACTACCGTTTGGAATGAGAAGACTATTGTTCAGACTGTTGAAGAGACTGTTACTAACCTTCAAACATACACCACTGAGATTCAAGGTAGTCCTGTTACCGTCGTTGAAACCCAGACTCAAGTCCAGACTGCTCCAACCACAGTTATTCAGACCATTCCTACCACTATCTGGAACGAAAAGACCATTGTTCAAACCATTGAACAAACTGTCACTAACCTTCAAACTTACACTACTGAAATTCAAGGAAGCCCGGTTACTGTAGTTCAAACACAGACTGAGGTTCAGACTGCTCCTACCACAATTGTTCAGACCCAGACTCAAGCTGTTACTGACACTGAAGCTACTACAATTTGGAATGAAAAGACTGTTGTTCAGACTGTTGAAGAGACTGTTACCAACCTTCAAACATACACCACCGAGATCCAAGGAAGTCCAGTCACAGTTGTTCAGACACAGACTGAAGTCCAGACTGCGCCAACCACTGTTGTCCAAACAGTTCCTACTACTGTCTGGAATGAGAAGACTATTGTCCAAACCGTTGAAAATACGGTGACATATGTTTCCACATACATTTCTACTTCTGCTGGCCAGGCAATTACAGTTGTTGAGACTCAGACTGAGGTTCAGACCGCCCCTACCACAATTGTTCAGACCCAAACTCAAGCTGTTACTGACACCGAAGCTACCACAATTTGGAATGAGAAGACTGTTGTTCAGACTGTTGAAGAGACTGTTACCAATCTTCAAACATACACTACCGAGATCCAAGGAAGTCCAGTCACAGTTGTTCAGACACAGACTGAAGTTCAGACTGCTCCAACAACTATTGTTCAAACCCAGGTCCAGACTGTTGAACAGCCTACTACCATCGTTCAATCAACTACTATTTACAACGAGAAGACTGAAGTTCAGACTATCTTTTCTACTGTCGTTTCGAGTGCTCTTTACACTACCACTGTCTCTGGTCAAGAAGTTACTCTTACTTCGGTCAGTACTCAACTTGTTCCATGCCCAACTACTGTCGTACAGACTGAAGTTCAGACCGTTCCTGTTACCGTTGTTCAGACTCAGTTCCAGCCTACTACCATCCTTCAACCAACTACTGTCTGGAACGAAAAGACTGTTGTTCAAACAGTTCTCTCAACTGTCACATCTGAGTCTGTTTACACATCTACTGTTTCTGGCCAGGCAGTCACCTTAACTGCCACTTCTACTGAGATCGTCCCCTGCCCAACTACTATTGTTCAGAGTGTTCCTACAACTATAATCCAGACCCAGGTCCAAACTGAGGCTGTCACCGAGACTGCCTCTGTTACTCAAACTATCGCTACTACTCTTGTCAATGAAGAAACTGTTGTTCAAACAGTTGAAAACACTGTTACTTATGTTTCTACCTATGTTTCTATCTCTGAGGGTGTGCCAGTTACAGTTACTGAAACCAAGGCTGATGTTCAAGTTGTTCCAACTACAGTTGTTCAAACTCAAACTCAGGTTCAAACCCAAACTGCAGTTGAAACAGAGACCGAAGCTACTACTGTCTACAACGAAAAGACAGTTGTTCAAACACTTTTGTCTACTGTCGTTTCCAGTGCTATTTATACTACCACTGTTTCCGGTCAGGAAGTCACTCTTACAGCAGTCAGCACTCAGGTTGTTCCTTGCCCAACTACTGTCATTCAAACCGTTCCTACAACCATCATCCAAACACAAGTACAACCTGTTGTTGTTGAGAGACCAACCACGGTTCCTACTACTATTATTCAGGCTAGCACTATAGTTCAAACTGTTGAAAACACTGTTACTGCTGTCTCTACTTTCACTACTGTTTCACAAGGCCAGTCTGTCACTGTGACACAAGCCTACACTAATATTGAGACTGTTCCTACCACTGTTGTTCAGACTGCTACTGCTACTGAAACTGAAGCTACCACCATTTACAACGAAAAGACGGTTGTTCAAACAGTATTGTCTACCGTTGTCTCTAGTGCTATTTATACTACTACTGTCTCTGGTCAAGAAGTCACTCTTACTTCTGTCAGCACTCAAGTCGTTCCTTGCCCTACTACAGTTGTTCAGACTGAAACCCAGGTTCAAACTGCAACCGCTACTGCCACTGCTGTTTCTACTGAAATCGAAGCTACTACTGTCTATAACGAAAAGACTGTTGTCCAAACTGTTGAAAATACTGTTACCAACGTGTCTACTTACATTTCCACCTCCGCTGGTCAGCCAGTAACCCTGGTTGAGACAAAGACTGAAGTCCAGACTGCACCTACTACTATCGTTCAGACTGAAACTCAAGTCCAGACTCAGACTGTCGCAACTCCCACTACTGTCTATAATGAGAAAACCGTTGTACAAACCGTCTTATCTACCGTTGTCTCTAGCGCTGTTTACACTTCCACTGTCTCTGGTCAAGAAGTCACTCTTACTTCGGTCAGTACTCAAGTCGTTCCTTGCCCTATTACTGTTGTTCAGACCGAGGTTCACACTCAGTTGGATACTGTCACTGTTGCTACTCCTACAACAGTCATTCAAACTGTTGAGAATACTGTTGTCCAGACCGTCGAGAACACAGTTACTGTTGCTACTACCTATGTTTCCACTTCTGAAGGAAAACCTGTTACTGTCACTGAAAACCAGACCATAGTTCAGACCCAGCCAACCACTCTTGTTCAAACCCAGGTTCAGACTCAAATTCAAACTGCTTGGGCTACGGCAACTGCAACTGAAGCCACTACAGTTTTCAATGAGAAGACCATTATTCAAACCGTTTTGTCAACTGTTACCTCAGAATCCGTTTACACATCTACTGTTGCTGGCCAACCTGTCACTTTGACGGCTACTGCTACCCAGGTTGTTCCTTGCCCAGTCACTGTTATCCAAACTCAGACAGAAGTCCAAACTCAAGTCCAGACACAGACTGAGGTTCAAACTGTTCAAGTACCAACTACCATTGTCCAGGAGCATACTGTTATTCAAACCGTTGAAAATACTCTCACTGTTCCTACTACTTACACCACTGTTTCCCAAGGCCAACCTGTTACTGTAACTGAAGTTCAAACTCAAGTTCAAACTGTTCCTACTACACTCGTTTCCATCAATACGGTTGTCTCTACTCTTAACCAAGTCCAGACAGTTCCTACCACTGTTGTTGAAACTGAGCACGATACCGATACCGTTACTCAAGCCACAACAATCTACAACACTATTGTTTCCACTGAGTTGTCCACTGTTGTCTCCGAGTCCATTTACACCACGTCGGTCTCTGGTCAGCCAGTTACTTTGACTGCCACCCAAACTCAAGTTGTTCCTTGCCCAGTTACTATTGTTCAAACTGTCCCTACTACTGTCGTCCAGACTGAGCACGATACTGACACAATCGTCGAGACTCAGTACCAGACTATTGCTACCACTATTGTACAAACACAAGTTGAGACCATCCCTACAACAATTGTTCAGACTCAATTCCAGACTGTTCCAACAACCATTATCCAGACTGCTACTGTTGTTGAAGATCACACATTTGTTTCTACTCTCACAGTTGCAACTACAGTTGTTCAACCAACCACTATTGAGACCACTATCTTGTCCACCCTCACTTCATCAGCTGTCTACACTACTACAGTCTCTGGCCAACCAGTTACATTGACCTCTACTCAGACTGTTGTCACTCCTTGTGTTGTTCAAGTCACCACTACCCAAGTCGTTACCTCTTCGGTTGAGCAGCCAACCACTATTGTCCAACCAACAACAATTGTCCAGCCTACCACTGTGGTTCAGACTCAAGTTCAGACCATCCCCACAACTATTGTTCAAACTCAGTACAACACTATTGCCACCACTCTTGTTCAAACCCAGGTTGTTACAAACATTGCTACTCAGACTCAGTTTGTTCCAACTACTGTTCTAAGTCCAGTTCCAACTACTGTCTTTGCTACTTTCACAAGTGTTGAATCTGGTCAGCCTGTTACTGTTACTTCTGCTACTACTGTTTATCCATCTCCATGCGTCATTCTTTCCACTGTTACAGTTGTTGAGTCCAGCACTACTAACCACGTTGTCACCCCATGCACTGTTTACACATACCCACCTGTTTGGACTGCTCCATCTGTAGTGACAGTTTCTCACTCTAAGAATTTCTCATTCCCTTACTCTTCAGAAGCTGCACCCTCAGTGGCTGCTGCTTCCATCACAACCTCTTGGGCTTCAGTTGCTGAAGTAACTTCTGGTTGGGGACCTAACTCCAGTATTCCTCAAGCTGCCTCTGCTACTCTCATTCAAGTCAACAGCGGCTCTACTTTATCAACTAGCATTAACGTTTTCTATGGAATAGTAGTAGCTTTGGCTGCTATATTCTTCCTTTAAACAACTTAACGACCTATTAACGACTGCAAAGTAACACTCAAAATAGCACCATAAAAAATATCACCACTTCATCCTTTAATTATTTACGATCTAATGCTTGGGTAATTTTTTTATTTATTGATACAGGTTTTCATGTTTATGTAATTCTTTCAGGATTTAGCTTATAATCAATTTCTAATATAATCCTTGTTTATTAAAAATATAATGCGAAATTCAATATATTGTTTCAAATCATAGTTGATACTAGTCTTAGATTTAGACATGAAAACGAAAAAGAAAATAGTAGATAATCATTCTCTTTATATGTCTTCATTTCACATCTCAATACCTTTTAGCTACATAAAAATATTCTCGTTGGATATAATAAGACCAGTTCTTTTTTGTATTGCTGATCTGGGAATCAGTCCTCAGTCAATGAAACTCTTCAGACTTTTTGAATCACATTAGTTTTTGAATAAATAATCCAATGTCATACATTGGCGGTGCCACTCGTTTTAAAACAATTTCTAGTAATATAAATTACTTGTTCCACTGAAAACCCCACTCTTTGGAAAATATGTTTCTTTCTCTCAGTACTGAGTCATTATGGATTGTTAATAACTTTTGGCTTTCGATATTTAGAGTAACTGTAAATATTTGTGAAATTTAGCACAAAGGTTTTTTCCTTTTGTGAAGTAACTGTGACTTTAAAATTAGGATGATATTTGTTTTAACAACAGTGAACCTTTGGAGCAAGGTTAATAATGAGAGAGATTACTGACAGGCAACTGGTGACAAACGACTGTAATTCTGCTAGTGACTGGTAGATAGCACAATTCTTTTTTCTGCATTTTAAAAGAACCTCGGTTATTTTGCACTTTATACCAAATGACGTAAAATGTGATGTTTCAAACAAACATAGATTATCAAGTTGACTTTCTAAGATGTGATCTGATGTTCTCAGATGGTGAAAACTTTGTGAACATCGTAGAGGCTGTAATAGAGGCAGTCGAAATTATGTGGCTATATACAGAATGTTACAGTTCGTTCAAGATACACAATATTAACTAAATTTTAATTCATCTTATGTTGTTTTAACCTAAGATATTTCATAACTACTGCTTTCTTCTCTTTATAGGTAATGATACATAAGTCAAACGAATTAGATAGATCATGATGTCACAGAATTTTTAACAAAAGATATAGAAATAAAATTTAATACACGTAATTTAAATAGGTTCAAGTAATAATAAACAAAAAAAAATAGAGATCAAACCAAAAAAATAAAAATAAAATAATTTTCAACAAAAAAACATTAGAAACAAAAATAAAGAGACATAACCTCAGAATAAAAATAAAAATAAAAATGATTTATAGTTCAAAAGAATAAATATATCCCACGCCAGAAATTTTTTTCTTCGTGTTATATTTTCCGTAAGCCTTCTTTATAAACTAATTTAATTCTCCTTCCTCTATGCGTTTTGAGTTCTCATAGAAGTAATCGAGCTGAATCTCGATCTAAGTGGAATTCCGGAACCAGTAGTTTCATTTCCAGCGCTAGGGTTAGCCTCCGAAGGAATCTGACTGTTGGAGAGACCAATCATGGATGTGTGGCGTGATGGCTTTGGGGCATTAGTTGTGCTCATATGCCTCGAGGGAGCTAAGGAATGGTGTCGTTGACGAACTGATGTTCTGGTAGAATTGAGTTCTGGCGCTAATGAGTGGCGGATAGTAGACATTCGGTTCGCGGTTGTATGTGGGGATTGGAAATTTCCTGTGCTTGTGGCACGAGTGCGCTCGCGTGCTGTGCGAGCATCTTCAACATAATCTTCAATATTTTCATTCTCTTCCTCCTCTTCAGGATCTTTGATTGGTTCAACAGATCTTTTCAAAAGGTATTGTAAAGACATATACCAAATGTTGTGGCGTTGTCGGTTAGGACAAGTAATCTTGATAGAACGTTCAGGAGATTCAACAACTAAACTGCGATGATACAAACCAGGTGGAAGTGGGTTGGCATCCTCAACTGAACGTACGGAAACAATTGCAATGGATTTGCTCTTTCCGCTAGATCGGGTATCAAGAGCAGGATTATCCATGCTCCAATATAATGTCATGGTATAAGGATGGACCCAGAAATAGCGTTGGTGTCGGTTTTCAGAAATACCATTCATTCCAAAGCGGCGGGTATACTTATATAGGTACTCACCAATAACAACTTGTGTGATATACTGGATCATGCTGCGATCGACAACTGAATTAGAGCCAATTGTAAGCGCACTCATATTAATAATACTTCCAGCAATAGGACTAGTATCACGGTCAACAGATGTAGTACGACGATGTGTTGCATTTCCTCCTTCAATAATAAGTGACGAAACAGGACCAGCAGCTGAACTAACGTATGTAGCTCGGGTATCAGTTGTAATCGCCGTAGGTTGGCCAGCGGTTGCTGACATTGGACTAGAGAAGTCTGAGGTTGACGATGTAGGGTAGTGTGGTGTTGAAGCAGTGCCTAGAGAAGCCACTGCGGGTAAAAGAGATGTTCTAGGTTGTGACATAGCGGAAAATCTGCTGCTAGAGACAGCACTATTATGTGGCGAATTAGTATTAGAGAAGTTGAACTGTAGAGAGTTCTCATCAATGGGTGAACTCAAGTCGAATGTGTTATTCCTAGAGTGACGTGCCTTAGGTGTGACAGTGCCAGCAGTGTTCCAAATATCTTCTTCTTCAGTTGTAGGCTCAGGAACGGCAGAATTGCGGTTATAATCTGATTCTTCTAGAACTTGTGTACCCTTGGTGGTATCTCTGAACATTGGTGTTTCAGAGCCTGGCTTATCCTGATGGGATTGGTTGTGTATTGTGTGCAACTTCTCATATTCTAAGGCTGTAAGAGTAATAAGACCAAACTTTTCAGCATGAGAGCGAATAGTATCCCTTGTAACCTCTGGTGAAGATTTGCGTGAAGAAAGATCGTTATAAACGGCAATAGGAACTTGAACCATACCAGCTTCTCTCTTCCTCTCCTCGCGAAGTTTCAAAAGAGATTCATACTCATTAGAATCAAGAACAGTAAGCCCTAGTCTCTGAGCAGAAACCTTAAGTTTATCTTCATCTCTAAAATCGACGTCCTGTGACTTTAATTGGTTATAATAATCATCACTAACAAGATGTAATCCCATTGATCTAGCACGAACAACAAGTTCTTCATGAGATAGTGGAGCAGGAGACTCCAATTCAATAGCGCGCTTAGAAGAATTGAGTAAGTTGGTGTGCTCTTTTTGAGAAATAACAACAAAACCCTTCTTAACAGCTGCAGCAGAAATATCCTCAGTAGATAGGGTATCTAAACCTGCAGGAGCGACTGTAGATAAAACTGGAGAAGTAGAACTAGAAATAGAAACAGCTCTAGATATAGTAGGCTCATTAGCTCCAGCAGTCAAAGCTGCAAGAGAGGCAGCAATAGGAGACAATGCCTCTGAGGATTGTGAACTTCGCTTGAGATAATCATAATCATTTTTGGTCACAACAACTAAACCACGGTCAGCTGCTCTCTTCTTAATAAGATACTCGTCAGTTGATTCCCTCTTAAACTTCTTCTCCAAGTCAACAAGCTTATTCTGCAAAAGATCAATCTGGCCTTGAGATTGCTCGATAACGATAGTGCTAGCAGTCTTAGTCTCTCTAATGATTCGTGAAGCTTCTGCTTGAGCTTCTTCGGCAGCGGCCTTTGCAAGTTGAATAGCTCTAACCGCTTCGGCCTGACTTTGTGCAACGACCTTAGCACTCTGTGCTTCCTTTTCTTCTAGCGCCTTCGTAGCATTGGCACGACTCTCTTCAAGGCTCTTCGCCTCAAGCTTGCTTAATTCTAAAGCCTTCAATGTTTCAGAAGCATTATCCTGGATGCTTTGCATTTCTGCAGTGCTCAAAACAACAAGACCAAGTGACTTAGCAGTAGTAAGAAGTCTTTCTTCTGTCAAGTCGTCTTCTTCAAAATTAGCTGGAGCATTGTTAAGTTCAACATCTCTAACGGTATGTGCATCTTCAGTTTCTTCGGTATCGTCACTGTTAGCTAAATTAGCATTAACACTAGTGAATGAATGGCCAGTGATGTCATCGGGTGATTCATATGCATCATGGAAGGCAGGTGATGATGCTCTTCGGAATTTAGATGGAGATGGAACAGAGCTAGAGAGTGGTGATCGTCTATCGCTTTCGAGATCGCGCGCAATAGACTTAACCTTCTCTTCGCGAGCCTGTAAAACAAGTTTCTGGTATTCATCAACAGGAACAGCGACATAATTTGCTATCTCAGAGGGTAAAGTGGAAAGTGGAGAAGTAGGGCCAAGAGATCCAGTACTGCTAGAACGATGGGCCAGTAACAAAGTGCTTGCCTCAGGCATAACAACCAAGCCAAGTTTCTTAGCAAGAATCGATACGTCATTGGCAGTAGGGGATTCAGCAACTTGTCGAAGAGATGCTAAATATTGACTAGGGACTGTCTCAAGATCAATGTCTTCTTCAATAGTCGAAGGAAGTTGGTGAGGAGAAGAGCGAGTGTTTCCTTTTGAACTCATTGGACTGTTAGGTCTAGAGCGCAAATTTTCATCAAGAGCAACCGCTTCGATAGGATTGCTAGACTGTGAGGATCCAACTGCAGGTTTGTTGCGTTTCAGGAGGAACTGATACTCATCAGCAGGGATAGCAACAAGACCAAAGTCTTTGGCAGTCCGAAGAACGTCACGTCTAGTAGGCTTATATTCCTTCTGGTTCTCAACAAGACGCTTATATTCATCGGAAGCCACAGGAACATAACCTAGAGAACGCATAGACTCGATGACCTTTTCACCATGAGATGAAGCCGCAGGAGTTGATGATTGTCGAATAATATCCTCAAAATGCTCTTTACGGGCCAAGACAGATCCAATAGCTCGGGTTGTAGGCGCGACTAAAAGTTCTGTAGCAGGAAGATCAGCAATGCTTCCCTTTCGACTGTTGTTTTCACTCAAGTTAACGTAATCTTCCCTGGTAACTAGAACAAGACCAAGCTTCGCAGCAAGTGAATCCAAATCAGATCTTGCAGGCTCACGGAAGCGTTTCTGAAGATCTTCATATTCGTCTTGTGAAACACCGGCCAGGCCAAGTCGTTTACTATGGTGGATAATAAATTCACGGTCAGGCTCAACACTGTTACGCTCCAATGCATCAAATTCTTCTGATGGAATTGCAGTGTATCCAACCGCTTTAGAGATCTCATTAAGTTCGACAGTAGTTGGGTTTGTGAGTCTTCGCTTCATGTCTTCAATCTGATCACTAGGGATTAACGACATATGATACAAATGAGATGCAGTATCACTAATTTCCTCGACAGAAGGCTTATTAACTTTTCGTTCAAGTTCATCAAGATCAGAAACTGGTAAAACAGCCAATCCGTTCTTGGCACCTTGAACTTCCAAATCCTCTTTAGTGGGCTCATCCGCTCGCTTCTTTAATGCACTAAGGGATTCAATAGAGACAACAGCACAGCCTAAACCGACTGCGTGCTTTTCAATTTCATCTCTGGTGGGATTGTGTGCGAAACGTTCAAGTTCTTCTAGAGTCGATGAGGGGACTAAAGTAAGATTATGCGTAGAAGAATGCTGTTCGAGGAATTCAACAGTAGGCTGTTTAAGCATCTGTTCCTGTTCTTTAGGCACCAAAGCATATCCATTGGAATCAGCATATTTTCCAATATCAGACAACTCAGGGTTGGTAGCTTTAGTCTTAAGAGCATCGAAATCTGACTGCTTCACAACAACTGAGCCATGATTAGCAGCAAAACCCAAAAGATCTGAGTAGTCAGGGTTTATGGCTCTCTTCTCCAAAGCGGTGAGAGCGCCAGCTCCAACAAGAGCAAAGCCAAGTTTGGAAGCATGAGACTTAATATTATCTTCACTAGGATTCTCGGCTGCATTCTTGAGATGTGTGTACTCTTCGATAGGAATAACACGATTATTCTGAGCCGTAGCGTGTGCCTGAATATCATCATAGGAGGGAGACGTTGCCTTTTGGTAAATATCTGCATATTCAGTCTCTGGAATAGCTCTAAACCCAAGAGCAGCGGCAGCGGTCGTAACACCAGGAACTGTAGAAATAGCATCTGCCTTTGCATGAAGATTAGCATAATCCTCCTCAGGGATAACCTTGTGGCCAAGAGAAGCAGCGTGGTTAACTATAAGATCAAGGGATGGCTTGGTAGCCTTAACTTCAAGAGACTTGTAATCATCATCGGAAACAACTCTATGACTGAGAAGTGCAGCAGCAGTGGTAATACCCTCAATAGTGGAAGCAGCAGCAACCTTTTCATGAAGATCAGAATATTCGGCCTCCGGAATAACTTTTTGACCAAGCTTAGCAGCATGAGAATTGACCAATTCAATAGAAGGTGTAGTTGCTTGGGCTTCAAGGGTCTTGTAGTACTCTTCAGGTACAACTCGATGATGATGAGATTCAGCGTGAGATGCAACTAAATCAATCGAAGGTGTAGTTGCATTAGTATAAAGAGCTTGGTATTCTTCCACTGGCACAACCTTTTGTCCAAGTTTAGTAGCATGTGTTGTAACGAAGTCGAGCGATGGTGTGTTGGCGTTAGCTTCAAGACTCTTATATTCATTATTAGATATAACCTTATGATCAAGTGAATTGGCATGATCAGTAATCAAATCAATGGTAGGATTTGTAGCCTTTGAGTGAAGTTCAGTGTATTCAGTTTCAGGAATAACCTTGTAACCAAGAGCAGTAGCATGCTCTGAAAGATGATGAACAGTTGGAGATCCAGCTTTACTCTTAAGATCGTCATATTCCTCAATAGGGATAATATGATGACCAAGACTAGAAGCATGAGTAGAAAGAATATCAAGTGAAGGTCGGTTGGCCTTGTCTTCAAGAGACTTAAGTTCATCAGACGGAATAACACTATGACCATGAGCAGCAGCATGTGTTGATACCAAATCAAGAGTGGGAGCAGTGGCCTTCGCATGAAGATCATCATATTCTTCGGTGGGAATAACTTTATGACCAAATGTAGCGGCATTGCTGGCAACCAAATCAAGTGAAGGCCTATTAGCTTTGGTTTCAAGAGTTTGGTACTCTTCGTCAGAAACAGTTCTGTGACCAAGAGCAGCAGCGGTAGCAGTTACTCCTGCAACAGTAGAAGCGAAGGCAATCTTTGAATTAAGGTCTGAATATTCCTCCTCGGGAACAACTCTATGGCCAAGAGTGGCTGCGTGGGCTGTGAGATCATCAATCGTGGGTTTATTGGCTTTTGCTTCAAGGGATGTGTAGTCCTCTTCAGGAATAACTTTGTGACCCAGCGCTTCGGCACGATCGATGACAAAGTCAAGAGGAGGTGCAGTAGCCTTTGAGTTTATGTCTTCGTACTCATCACGCGGTATCACTATCTGTCCAAGATCAGTTGCATGAGAGCTAATCAAATCAAGAGATGGTGAATTAGCATTGATGCTAAGGGCTTTGTAATCTTCTTCAGGAACAACTTTGTGGCCAAGTTTAGCAGCGTGCTCAACAATCAATTCAACTGAAGGATCAGTTGCTCTAGTATTGAGTTCTTCGTATTCTTCCACAGGAACAACCTTACAGCCAAAATTAGTAGCATGGCTAGTCACCAAGTCGAGAGATGGAGCATTGGCCTTGGTCTCGAGGACTTTAAGATCCTTGGTAGGCACAACGCTATGACCATGAGTAGCAGCATGCTCGGTAACCAAGTCGATAGATGGAGCAGTAGCCTTTGACTTGAGGTCCTCATATTCTTCAACAGGTATAACTCTATGACCAAGTGCAACAGCGTGATCAGTGACAAAATCTAGAGATGGGGTATTAACCTTAGATTCGAGATCTCTGTACTCAGCTTCTGGGATAACAATATGGTTGAGATTTGCAGCATGAGAGGAGATAAGAGAAACAGATGGATTATTAGCTCTAGTATCAAGCTCTCTGTATTTGTCAGTAGAAATCAAGGTGTGGCCAAGTCTATCAGCATGTAAATTCAGGTGTTCGACAGTTGGGAAATTGGCCTTCTGCTCCAGTTCAGCATAATCGGCGTCAGGTGTAAGTTTCTGACCAAGACGAACGGCATGTGAAGTAACAACTTCAATAGATGGATTGATTCCCTTAGAAACGAGTTCTTCATAGTCTTCATCAGCAACAACTTTATGACCATGAGACTCAGCATGTGATTTAATAAAATCTAAAGAAGGTTTGTTTGCACAATTTTGTAGTTCTTTAAACTCCTCCTCAGGAACAATACACTGGCCAAGCTTATTGGCATGAGAGGTCACCAGATCAAGAGATGGATTGGTGGCCTTTGTCGTCAAGCTCTCATAATCTTCAAGTGGGATTATCTTATGGCCTTGAGAAGAAGCTTGTGTCTCAATATAATCAAGAGTTGGAGACATGGCCTTTGCACGAATATCAGCATATTCATCCTCAGGAATAACGTTGTAGCCAAGAGCAGTAGCGTGATGAGTGATTTGGTCAATGGATGGTTTATTGGCCTTATCATGAAGCTCTTTGTATTCCTCTGTTGAAATAATTCGTTGTCCAAGATTACTGGCATGAGAATTGAGTTGTTCAATGCTAGGATGGTTAGCCCTGGCTTCAAGTTCCTGTGCCTTTTCACGAGGCAAGAGAACCATGCCAAAATGGTTTGCAGCAGCATCTTCAAGCTCAGACTGAGTAGGCTCCTTAGCAGCACGCTCCAAAAGTTCAAGATCATGGGTTGGAAGAACAGATAAATCCAGTTTAGCACTTAAACGTTCAATGTCTTCCTTCGTGGGCTCATCAGCACGTTTGCGTAGTGCTTGCAAGCCAGTTGATGAAATCATAGTGTAACCCATACCAGAGCTAAAAGCATCTAACTCTTCCTTTGTAGGGCTATTAGCCTTGCGTTCCATTTCAGCCAAATGAGGTGAAGTAATGACAGAAAGATTAACTGCAGCTCCAAGTTTCTCAAGCTCATCTCGTGTGGGCTGGCGAAGTTTATCATTAAGAACTGTAAGCTGAGAGGTTGGAATAACAGCAGCATCAATTTTGGCAGATTGGTTTTCAAGGTATTCCAAAGTGGGTTGGTTGAGTAACGAGGCTTGTTCTGTCGTTATAAGGGAGTATCCAAGCTTTTCAGCATATATTTCAATGTCTGTCTTCTCAGGATTGTTGGCCTTAGAGACGAGTTGATCATATTCATCCTTATTAACAACCAAAGAATTATGTTTGGCAGCATGAGTCATAATATGATCGTAGTCTGGTTCATTGGCCTTCTTCTGGAGCTCCACGAGGGAATCAGCTGCTAGAATGGAGAGCCCAAGCTTAGAAGCATGAGATTTGATAATATCTTCGCTTGGGTTCTGAGCAGTAGTCTTGAGCTGATCAAGCTCTTTATTGGAAATGAGAGACATGTCGTGAGTATCAGCCCTGCGCTTAATAAGGTCGAGTGAAGGTTCAGCTGCTCTAGTTTGCAACTCATTGTACTCTGCCTCAGAAACCACATTGTACCCTTGGATATGGGCCTTTTCAGACAAATATCCCAAAGTAGGTGTTTGAAGTTGTTCGTGAAGACTCTTCAATTCTGAGTCGGATAAAATAGCAAATCCCAACTCAGATGCATCCTTGGTAACATCATCGATAGTTGGATTCTTAACTCTATTGTTCAAATTTTCAAGCGCAGAGGTAGAAATAACAGACATACCAAGTCTAGAAGCAAATTCTTCAACTTCCTTCAATTCTGGCTCAGAAGCCTTCTTGGAAATGATAGTATACTCTTTAGAGGGAACAACGACACTACCAAGCTTGGCGGCATGTTCTTCCAACTCTGAAACAGTAGGAGAATTGGCACGTTTCTTTAGAGACTCAAGATCAGTGGTAGGGATAGCAACAAGACCATACTTTTTAGCATTCTCAGCAACTTCCTCCGGTGTAGGGTCTGTGGCACGCTTTCTGAGCTGAGCAAACTCGTCAGTTGCAACAATTGTTGATCCAAAGCCAGCAGCAAAAATATTAAGCTCATCAGCAGTAGGTTTTGTGGATTTACGCTGAAGTTCTTCAAGTTCGTTACTGTCAATGGTAGCAAGGCCGTGAATCTTAGCATGAGAAATTACAGTTTCCTTATTTGGATTCTGTAAGCTGGCCAATGTCTCTTGAGGAACAGAAACCTTTCCATGTTTTGAAAGACTGCTCTCAAGAGTCTCTACCGAAGGTTCTTGAAGTTTGTTGAGGTCAGCAACAGGAATAGCAGCAAGGCCAAAATTGGCAGCCTTCTCTTTGATTTCATCTTGTGTGGGAGCGTATGGTTTGATGAGTTCATCATACTGATCCTTGTCTACAACAACTTTACCATAACGTTTGGCAAGTGTTGGTAATTCAGAAGCAGGCGGTGGTGGTGGATGTCTAAGAACCTTGAGCTCCTCAACAGGAATAACAGCGTGACCTTCTTTTCCAGCAAAAGTTGTTAGTTGGGAAAGGGAGGGAGGCTCAGGATTCTTGAGAATACTAAACGCGCTTGCAGTAAGAGTAGTGAGTCCAAGAGAAGCTGCTGCAGACTTGACAAACGTTTCATCAATAGGACGGTTAGCAGCTTCACGAATAGACTCATACTGGCCCACTGGAACAGCGATAAGACCATATTCCTTAACTGCTTCAGAAGCCTCATCTGCAGTTGGCTTACGCTTAAGTTCATCAATCTCAGCCTTTGGCAATGCAACAAGACCAAGTTTCTCCGCTTTTTCAGTAATCTCTTCTTGTGTAGGATGAGCTACCTCACGCTTAAGTTCTTCAAGATCAGCAATTTCAATGAGAGAATAATTGAGCTCAGCAGCCTTCTCACGCAATTCGTTGCCTGTAGGATTGTTGGCAAGGTGATCCAATCTCTTATAATCTTTAGAAGAAACAGCAACAAGGCCAAGTTCTGTGGCCTTCTTCTCAATATACTCCTTAGTTGGAGAAGTAACATCTTTCCTCAGGGCTTCAAGTTCAGACCTATTGACCAATTCCAAATCATAATCACTCGCCTTAGTCTTCAGTTCTTCCGTTGTAGGCTTAGTAGCAGAGCGGACCAATTCATCATAGTTATCCTTATCCAATAATGTCTGACCAGAGCCCATAGCTAATGCAGTAAGTTCTTCTTTGGTAGGCTTGGTTGACTTGCGCTTAAGATCAGTAAGGACATCTTCTGGGATTGCGACAAGGCCAAACGATTTAGCCTTCTCAGTAACAAGTTCCTTAGAAGGAGTATTAGCATTGTGGTAAAGTTGATCATAGTCGCTTTGCTTCAAAGTAGTAAGCCCAGCATTCCTTGCAATCTTCTCAATATGTTCGGATGGTGGATTTTCAGATAATGTCTTGAGAGAATTGTAATCGTCCTCGGAGACAAGAATATGACCATGATCCTTAGCCTTGGTATGAAGCTCATCAACTGTAGGCTTCTGAGCAGATCTAACAAGTTCATTATGTTGATCAGAAGTCAAAGCAACTAGTCCAAGGCCAACAGCAAATTTAGAGATTTCATCCTCTGTAGGACTAGATGTCTTACGTTGAAGCTCTGAATAGTCCTCTGTTGGAATAGTGACGAGATTGTAATTTTTGGCCTTTGCTGAAATTTCATCGGAAGTAAGCTCTCTGGTAAGTTCCTTGTACTCCACCTCAGGCAAAACATGCAGGCTGTGACGTGCAGCATATGAAGTGACGTCTTTAGGTGTAGGTTCTTGAAGGGCTTTAAGTTGATCAGATGGTAGCACAGAAAGACCAAGCGAAGAAGCTCTCTTCGTAACTTCGTCTTCGGTGGGATTACTGACAGCACGCAAAAGCTCTAGGTGGTCGGACGTGGGGAGAACATGCAAATCCTGAGACTTAGCAAAATCAGTGACTTCTTCCTTTGATGGTTTAGTAGCCTTACGAGAAATTATTTCGTACTCTGCAGCAGGGACAGTTGTCAAATTGAACTTAGCAGCGTGCGAAACAACTTCCTCTTGAGAAGGCTGGTGGGCCTTTCTGGTCAAATCATCAAGCTCTTCAGATGCAAGAGTAGCAAGACCAATAGAAGCAGCTCTAGATGTAATTTCATCCTTGGTTGGCGCATTGACCTGACGATTCAAAGAAGCATATTCATCCTTAGGAACAACAACAAGATTGTGGTGCTCAGCCTTAGAAGCAAGGTGTTCAGGAGATGGAGATTCAGCAGATTCCTTCAAAGTGTTAAGTGTCTTCCTGGGTATTATGGCAAAATCACGAGATTCTGCCTTCTCTTTAATTTCTTCAATAGTTGGTTCATTAGCACGACGAAGCAATGAAGCATGGCCATCAGCCGAAAGTGGAACCAAGCCAATAGCTTTTGCCTTATCAGAAATCTCCTCATGAGTAGGTTCTTCAGCCTGGCGCTTAATATTCAAATACTCATCCTTAGAAACAACAAGAAGATTTCTCTTATCAGCAGAAGAAACCAGCTGATCATATGTAGGATTCTCAGCAGAACGAACAAGCTTTTCGTGAGCAGATGTAGACAAGGTTATCAATCCAAACTTAGTTGCAGCAGCAGTGATTTCGTCTTTAGTAGGATCATTGGCCAGACGAACAAGGTCGTCATACTCAGATTTCGGAATAGCGACACACCCAATGGCTTTTGCCTTCTCTGTAAGCTCCTCGGAGGTCGGTTCGTCAGCAGCACGCTTAATAGCTTGAAGTTCGTCATTTAGAATCAAAGTGTATCCAAGTTTCTTGGATTTCTTCTCAAGCTCCTCGTGGGTAGGCATAGAAATTGCACGAAGGTTCTCTCTGTAAACATCAGAAGGAATTGCAACTAAACCTGAAAGTTTAGCCTTTGCCTTAATTTCATCAACTGTTGGTTCATTAGCAGCGCGCTGTGTGGCTTCATATTCTTCCTTGGGAACCGAAACGTAGCCTATGGCTCCAGTCTTCTCAGAAAGTTCCTGGATAGTAGGTTCGTTAAGTGCACGAAGTGTTTCCTTATGATCTTCAACAGGAATGGTAACGAGACCCAACTTCTTTGCCTTGTTTTGAATTTCCTCAATAGTGGGTTTGTTGGCAGTTCGCTTAATGTCTTCATAAGTTTCTTTAGGAACAGAAACATAGCCCAATTCCTCGGCCTTCTTTGAAAGTTCCTCAATAGTTGGTTCATTAACAGCACGGATCATATTTCTATGATCATCAGCAGCAATAGCGACCAATCCAAGGGATTCAGCATTCTTGCGTAATTCTTCCTTGGTTGGCTCATGAGCAGCTCGGAGAGTTTCCTTGTGGTCGTTGATAGGGATGGCGATATAACCAAGGTCGTTGGCCTTGGTCTTAATTTCTTCTGTAGTAGGCTTGTTGGCAGCTCGAAGAATCTCTTCATGCTCACCGGTGGGAACGACAACCAAACCAAGTTTCTTCGCATTCTTTTTAAGCTCTTCAGGTGTTGGTTCATTAGATTCACGAAGGATTTCTCTGTGAGTGTCAGCTGGAATAGCAACGAATCCAAGTTTTTCTGCGTGAGCCCTGAGTTCCGTCTGAGTTGGTTCCTCAGCAGCCCTCTTCAACTCATCAGCATCAGTTGCAAGTAAAGTGACCAAACCAAGTTTCTCGGCCTTATTAGAAAGTTCTTCCTTAGTAGGTTCATTTGCAGAGCGTGTAAGTTCCTTGAGATCAACAGTGGGTAGTGCGGTAAATCCAAGTCTCGTAGCCTTGGCCTTGATTTCTTCAACTGTTGGTTCGTTAGCAGAACGAATGGCTTCTTCGTGATCATTGATGGGAATGGCAATCAAGCCAAGCTTTTGAGCTCTGGAAGAAATCTCTTCCCGGGTAGGCTTGCTGGCTGCACGCTTGAACTCTTCAAGATCTTTGTTAGGAATAGCAGTAAATCCTAATTTCTTAGCCTTGGCCTGGACTTCCTCGGCTGTTGGTTCATTGGCAGCACGGAGGAATTCCTTATGGTCATCTCCAGAAATGGCAATGAGTCCAAGAGTCTTAGCCTTCTCAGAAATTTCGTCCCTGGTTGGGTTCTGGGCAGCACGAACAAGTTCACTATGAATATCAACGGGAACTGCCACATAGCCGAGTTGTTCAGCTTTTGAAGTAAATTCTTCAGTTGTAGGCTGCTCTGCAGCACGTTTAAGTTCATCAGCGGTAGAAATGGGTAATGCGATAAGTCCAAGCTTTTCAGCCTTAATCTTGACCTCATCGGCAGTAGGTTCGTTAGCAACACGAAGGAGCTCATTATGAGTATCAACAGGAATAGCAATTAGACCTTGCTTTTCAGCCTTAGTTTTGATCTCATCCACAGTTGGTTCGTTAGCAGCACGAAGGAACTCGTTGTGGTCATCGGCAGGAATGGCAACAAGTCCGAGTTTCTCAGCCTTTTCGGAAATCTCTTCCTTAGTGGGAGCTTGAGCAGAACGAACAAGTTCAGCATGGTCATCTACAGGAACTGCAATAAGTCCAAGCTTCTCAGCACTATCCTTCACCTCATCCGCAGTGGGCTCATTTGTAGCACGAATGAACTCTTTGTGTGTATCTTGAGGAATAGCAATGAGACCTTGTTTCTCAGCATTAGCCTTGATTTCATCAACAGTGGGGTCGTTAACAGCACGAAGGAATTCCTTGTGTGTATCTTGAGGAATAGCAATAAGACCATGACTTTCAGCTTTGGCTTTGATTTCATCGGCACTAGGTTCATTAGCAGCACGAATAAATTCTCTATGATCTTCAAAGGGAATAGCTATAAGTCCAAGCTTCTCAGCCTTAGTCTTAACCTCGTCAGTAGTTGGTTCATTGGCAACGCGAAGTAATTCCTCGTGATCATTAGTAGGAATGACAACAAGTCCAAGCTTGTTAGCTTTAGTGAGAAGCTCTTCCTTAGTTGGGCTGGAAATAGCACGAAGGTTCTCCTTGTATACACCAACAGGGATAGCTACTAGGCCAAGATCCTTTGCCTTAGTTTTAATCTCATCAGAAGTTGGTTCGTTGGCAGCACGAAGGACCTCCTTGTGTGTATCTTGAGGAATGGCAATAAGACCATGACTCTCGGCTTTGGTTTTGATTTCATCGACAGTTGGTTCGTTAGCAGCACGAAGGACCTCTCTGTGGTCCTCCACAGGAATAGCAACAAGTCCAAGATTTGTAGCCTTCTCAGAAACTTCATCTTTGGTGGGTTCTTGAGCGGAACGAACAAGTTCAGCATGATCATCTGCAGGAACAGCAACATATCCAAGCTTCACAGCCTTGGATTTAAGCTCATCAGTTGTAGGATGTTCAGCGGCACGCTTAAGTTCATCTGCAGTAGCAATTGATAGTGTAACAAGACCAAGCTTATGTCCCTTATCTTCTAATTCCTCTTTGGTTGGTTCTCTAGCGGCACGAAGTATTTCCTTATGTTCCTTATTTGGAATGGCAACAAAATCGATAGACTTGGCTCTTGAAGTCAATTCTTCTTCTGTAGGTTCATTTACAGCTCTGATCATTTCATCGTGGTAGTCTTTGGGGACAGCGATCATGCCAAGCTTTTCGGCATGCTTCTTAACAGTATCTTCAGTAGGTCCTTCCAAGATTTCTCGGACTTCTTCACTTTTAGGAACAGCAAGTAAGCCAAATCCATCAGCCTTCTTCTTGATTTCTTCAATAGTAGGTTGGTGCGCAAGGCGTAAAGTCTCCTTGTGTCGGGATTCGTCCATAACGACTAATCCTAATCTCTGAGCCTTTTCATGGAGTTCTTCAGCAGAAGGGGTGTAGTCCTCAGGAAGAGCGATCAGGCCCAAACCAATAGCCTTCTTTTGAATCTCTTCTATAGTTGGTTGATGAGCAGCTCGTAAAGTCTCTTGGTATGTATCGGTAGGAATAGCAACATAACCAATAGCCTTGGCATGAGCCTTAAGGATCTCAGGAGTGATTTGTGATTCTTCAGGATTGGTGCTGGAAAGATTATAATCATCAGCAGAAGGTTCAGAAGAATCCGAATTATCAGATCCAGAAACAGAGCTAGGAAGTGAAAAAGGATCAAGCATAAGATCGCTAGCTGAGGCTGCCATTGCTGCAGCCGTTCGTCTCTTGGAAGCTGTTTTTTTAGTTGATGATACACTGCGAACAGACTTGGGTGACTTATTGGGAGTTGCAGTTAATTGAGAGGAACCAGATGGAGGTGGCTGAAGAGTGATAGTATCCGTGTCCTTGGTGGGAGTGGTAAGGGACCTGGATAAAATAGATTGATATTCGGATTCAGGTAATGCGACGAAACCAAGAAGTGTGGCTTGTTCCTTGATATATTCAGGGGTAAAAGATGGTTCAGTGGTATCACCAGGAACTGAAGCAGTGTTTTTAAGACTTTCATATTCCTTTTCAGGTACAACTCGGAGTCCTCGCTGAGCTGCAAATTTGGCAAGCTCTTCATCTGTGGGTTCGGCAGATGTAATAGTGGTAACGCTAGCATCAGCCTTGGTAGGTGTGGTAGGTTCTAGAGAAGCCGGTTGGACTAAAACAAATTCATCATCTCCTGACTGTTTAGGGGATCCCGGTACAGGAGTGCTGCCTCGTCTACTCACAAGCTCGTCGTATTCTTCAGCAGTAATAGTAACAAGGCCATGTTCAGCAGCATGCTTTTCTATCTCATCAATTGACATAAACTCTGAAGCAAGGTTCTTAGGAGTTCCAAAAATGGAGCTTTCGTCGCCAATACTAATACCACGACTATGGTTTCCACGCTCTCCAAAACTTGAAGCAACACCTCCGATGGCACCAAAAACACCACCAAGGCGTGCTACAGCCTCTGAAACTTCTGGGTTGTCGGAATCGAGGCCAGGCGAACCATCACTACCGGTACGTCTGGCAGATCCTCTATTTCGACCAGCTCCAAATTTGGAGCGAGCTGCAGCACCAAATATTGATTGTTGTCCGCCATCGTTCACATATAATCCATCATCAGAAGAAGAGTCAGAATCAGAAAATTCATGACGTTTCTCCCCAGAAAGATCAAATCGCTGTTGAGCCATTTGGAGATCTTCAGTCTCAGTCAGATCATTATACTCGCTTTCAACGCCAGTATAGTAACTTTCATCTTCAGTTGTAGAAGCAATACCATCAGCCGCAGATTCAAAGTCAGCGTCAGTACTCTCAATGTCTTCACCAAAAATACCGTCCTGTAAACTTCGTTTCTTAGTCGCTCGGATATTGTCAGGATCTTCATCGTCATAAACTGTCGTAGTAGTCTTTCCAAAATTAAACATTCCTGGCTTGAATTTAGGACCTCCTCGTACACGCTTCTGAGAAGTTCGAGTGGACAAACCAGTCGGGGCACTGGGAAGAGTGCTACCAGATCTAAGTTGTTCAAGCTCTTCTTGCATTTCATTAAGGACACGTCTTAATTCCATTTTCTCAGATTTTTCTCTTGAGATTTGGTTCTTCTGTTGGGTAATAACGCGGTGGGCATGTTGTAAGGAATCTTTAACGGTTTCGGACTCTAAGGCAGCGGCAGTAAGGTGAGCATTTTTCGATGGGGAAGAATGTAAAGCACCGGACTCAGAAAGTTGGGGATCATCCAACTCATCATCAAGTTCATCAAGGGCAGCTTCGTTCTCTGCACTTCTTCGACGATTAATAATATCATTCGATATTGACAGCTGTTTGGATTTAGATTTGACTTGGGCCTGGAGAAGTGACATTTCATGTTTTGCATCAGCCAATTGTTGCTGCAGAGTAGCGTTCTCGCTCTTTAGTAACCCATGCTCCTGCTTAAACGAGGAGATCTTGGAATCTTGTGAACTTCGTAAACGCTCAACCTCACGATTAAGTGTAGTCTCCTTAAGTTTAAGAGTATCAATAATATCTAATTGCTCACTTTTGTCAGTCTGAAGTTTTCCTTTCTCATTAGTAGTCCTAGAAAGAGCGCTAACCGATGTTCGGACTTGAACGGTCAATTCTTGAACTTTTACTTCAAGGTCCCAATTTTCTTCACGTAGTTTTTCTATAAAAATTAAGGTTAGGATCATAGTTTACCATAACATTCTGTATCACAACTTGGCAAAATAAGATACGGAAAAAAAAAAAAAAAAGAGGGATAATGGATGCATACCTTCATCGTGAACTACTAACTTGAGTTGCGACTCCAAAGACACATTTCGAGACTTTAGTTGGTCTTTCTCTTGCTCTAATGATTTAATGTGTTCATCCATCCTACTGATCTGGCCGTTCAGTTTTCGGCACTCATGTAACAGGTTTTCGCCAATTGTGGAGACAAATGAAATGTCCTCAATCTTAGATGAACTGTTACGAGGTCGATGATGACGAGCTGGTACATGTGAGCCCGAGGTCTCAGCGCCAAAGGGGGTCTATAATAACAATTAAAAGTTGGAAAAAAAAATATCTGTTAGAAACCAATGATGAAATTTTCAAACTGCTTATATCACAGCTGGTGCTCTCAGGTGCTTTTTTTCGTTCAACTTGGAGGGGTAATTAAAACTTACCAATGAGTCGCTTATTCCTTGCGGTCCAATACTAGTGCTTTCTGCCACAAGATCATCGGATCTCTTGGTCAGAGCTTTTATCTTTTCTTGAAGTTCTTGAGACTTCTTCACCTGCTGTTCGTCAAAAGCATCCTGTAAAGAAGAAGCGGATGGGTTGTTGCCTTTGAGTGATGCCATGTAAAGCTGAATTTCATGTTCTGTGCTCACGAGAGACTCACCAAGAGCGGCGGTCTGTTGCATTCGGCCATGGATGCTTCTCAACTGATTGCGGAACTGTAAAATCTCAGTGTTTACAGACGCATTAGAGGCATTGCTGTGCGCTGTGCTGTAAGTATTGTTGTTGTTTAAACCAGAGACTTGAGAGAGGTTGTCATCATCGCTCCCTCCTCGTCCTGACGAATAGAAGTGATCTGAACTCGACATCTTATGAATGATGGAGTTTTAAGTCGTATTATTATATTTTGACAGATCTTTCACACAGGGCACTTAATAAATGATGTGTGGAATGTTAAAAATCTGGCAGTGTGCTAAGGGGAAGGTGATTAAGCACAAAGAGTAAATTAAAAATTATGGTCCAGTGTAAGGAGGTTAATATTGTTATCCTCCTGGATAACTTTACTGAAAGTTAGATTATCGTAAAGACTGGTATCAATGAATAGAAAATCCATGAAATAATGGAAATCTAGCAGATGGAAATTACCAAGGGATGGTGGGAAAAAAAAAAAGTTAGTAATAGCGTTGAAATGGGGTGAAAATGAAAAAGGGATGATGACCTAATGGAGCGATCGCTGAAAAGCAGCAGCCCACTGTGAACCCCTTTTTGGTATGTTTTGTATCCAATCGATAAAGATTTATGATTTTCTCAAAAAAACCTTTAGAACTAAACAGGCTCTTCATTTATATTACACTTACTATTGATGGTTGGTTCTCTGCTTAATAGATTGGCCACCTGGATGACTTTTCAGAGAAACTGGTTGAAAATTCCAGCTGTAAGTTTCAGGCGTGTGGGGATAGCTGTCAGCAGTGTTATTCTTACACTGAGTAGCAACACGCAAAATACGTTTAATTTCAGCCTTTAAAATTATGCCTTCTTTTCCGAATAAAACCTATTTTAGATATACAGTGTGAAAAGAGAAATAATACCAGCTTGAATTGAGAAATTCTTTGAACCATGTACATACCACAGGTTTAAGGAGTTAGTGTTTCATTGTCACGTGAAGTAGCTTTGAAAGGCACAACTCATACTCCTGGAAATTGCAAGGAATGTAGCAGGGCATATGGTTTTTTACGATATGGGCTTTAAATCTATTGCTTTGCCGAGTGGTTATAGGGCCATTGCTAGCTAGTTATGTAGTTCTTTTTGTTTCTCATGTATTTATTTCTGTGATTTCCTATACATTAACAAGCTCCCATTAGCATCTCGTGGCTATTACATGTCAGCATCCTGATCCCCCTTCTGATCTTTCTTCTTTTTACGCTCCTCTTCCTGGCCTCTGTAGATACCATTGAGATACCCTTCGATTCCCTCTCCACTGTATGGGTACTTCATTTCGCGTGCAACAACACTTCCTAAGGTGCCTTGTCGCAAAACGTTTGATAACGACTCAACTCCTTGGGAGAACTGGGAAGATCTAATAACCTTGATCAGATCGTCCTTAGTATCACCAAGGCCCTCAGGAATAGCCTTAAGCAATGGTTTCAATTCTTCTTCAGATAACCCATTAATGTATGAGATAAATTCAGCTGTAGAAAATGCATTTGAAATTGACAAAACTGGGAACTCACTGCCAATTTGTTGTTGTTGCTGACGGTGACGGACCTGGTTATTGATGTTTTGCAATAATGTACTCAAACTTGAAGTTGTGCTGGAAGAACTATCAGAATAAAAAAAATATTACAATCATTGTTTCATTAATAACATACTCGTACATAAAAAGTGCAAAAGTAAGAAGTACAGTAGATTGGTAAGAACGATTCACTCCCCGCGTCGTCGCCAGTTACGTCCTTCTCTTTTGAGCGAGACATAACGAGTTGGTCATTTCTATTTGTCGATAATTGACTCTATATTTGTTGTTTCCATGTCATGTAAACTAAGTTTCTGTTCTTCCAGATCTACCATGTAATCTCTTTTTTTTTCAATTCTCATTCAAACATAACAAGACTTACGCATTAGTAGATTCATCCACCTTGGCCTGAGCATCAGCGTCAATCATATCCTCGTCTTCATCCTCTTCATCTTCGTCTTGATCATCTTCTGTCAAATACTTCTGGAACATGTCAACGATTATTTTATCATCCGCTGATAAAGTGCCCAGGTTCTTATCTTTAGCATCGTTTTTCTTTTGCATCCAAAAGAACTCGCGCTTATCGGAACTTTGGAACTTGAGGGCAAATACACGCCCACTGGTACACTTCTTAATGTGAGTCCAGCATGCATCGCCAGGAATCAACAACAGTGGCTCTCGTGAGCTTACTTCTTCAGTGGGTGTAAATCCGTCACGGGGCTCCCAAACAAACGAATAGTATGGATCATCTGAATCTCTGCTAACAACAATGTGGCCAGCACCGGTGCGTGGCGTGACAGTCTTAGTGGATTCGTCGTAGTTGGCATAGCCAGCTGGGAAATCAAGAACAACCTCAAGGACCATTATTATTCCTGACTAGTTTAGTTGGGTAGTATGTGTGATTTGATACGTTGTGATGTGGGTTATCAGTAATATGCAATTTCAGACGGACAAAATTGAAATTCAAGATAAACAAATATCAATTGTTAAAGGGGCGTTTCAATGGTAGAGGCGAGCAATCGATGATGTTGGAAGAGAGAGAAGCTATGAAATGTTGATGGAGTTGTTGTAATGTTTGCCACTGACGTTCATATTTGTTGCATGTATGTATGTATTAATATACAAGTTACCCGGCATTCAATGCCGCCACTTAAACTGCACTTCAGCCTTGTTATATCTTGTGGTCTGGCCTGGTCTGATCTGGAGGAATACCCAGTCTTACCATTAAACACCATCAATAGGTTTTCCCAGATCCAATTCGACATGTCTTTTCCTCCACCTGAGATCACAACGATAGTCAAAAGAATTGCTGAAATTCTTAACTCCAGAAAAGAGACAATCAGTGTTTCTGAATCTGTAAGTTTATGATTCCCCTACCCCACATGCTTTTGTCGTCAGATATCTAACTGATCATCTTTTGTTTTTAATATTTAGGCTTGTAGTGGTCTCATCTCATCTTATCTTGTTTCTATTCCTGGTGCTTCCTCTTACTACCATGGCGGCACATTGACATACGCTCTCAAATCAAGACTAAAGTTAAGTGGGTGGTCAGAAGCTGACATTCAGAGCTACACGTGAGTATTTTTTTTTTTTCTACACATTTCTGAAATATTAGATCGTTTGGGATATATTTTGAAGGCTTATCGATTATCCCGAGTTTGTATTACCCTACATCGACATCAACATTTTCTAAACTATCATTTATATCTATTATGTTGGGCTTTTAATTAAGCCCAGGCTTGCAAAACTCAATTACTGATCGATCTATTATGTTATGGTGGCATGATATCTAACATTTGAATACCTCTCTAGCGGCCCAAGTGAAGATGTTGCTATCCGTTTGGCAAGAAACCTGAAATATGAATTAGGAAGCACATACTCCTTAAGTGAGACTGGTTGGGCAGGACCTACTGGATCAGATGGTGTGTCCTCTGATGGTGTTGGGCAAGCGTACTTTGCAATTGTTGGTGGAACTAAGCCGGGTGCTTCTCAAAAAAGCATACAAAAGAACTTGAAAGAGTTGGGTATTCTTAGTGAAGACAGGGCCAAAAACATGTCACTTTTCGCCAAGTTGGCATTAGAATTTTTACTTGAATACCTAGAAAAGCAAGAAAGTGAACGGGGAAATTAGTAGTTAAACCAAATTATTATTTGTTATGACTCGGTAAAAAGTTTTGATTTGCTTTAATACATAAAATATATGAAATCTTACATTTATACATGTATTTTTCATTATAACTAGGATTTGTTTCTTGAGATTTGGACGGTCAAAAACTTTGAAACTTTCAGTCCATATGCAAAGGTGCTTACTTTTATGAGAATAGTTTGTCGCAACCATGAATAATTTACCGGAAAATAGGAAGTCCAGGCAACTGAGAGTCGGCTCCATGAAGTAAAAGCAATTCAAACCAATCCCACAAAAAGAACCAAGGACGAGAAATGAAAATGCTCTCAAGGTTCATGTAGACGTTACATAACACTGAAATTGCAGTCAAAAATATGGTAGCACGTGATTGGATGACATACGTAAGGCTGTTTTGGTCTGTGAGCTTTGACTTGGTTTTTAGTTTTCATAACAGAGCACATCAACTTACATGTACATAAATAAAAATGACAGACTCCTAGGCATTCAATTCTTAATCCTATCTCCCCCCTATTTTCTTTTTTTGGGTTTCTATGATTCTCCAAGTGTGAAAGCTCCGACAAGAGACAATATTATTATAATCAGCTCAGGGTCCTAGTTGTCTCCAATGCTTAGGAAACCTCAGTCTTCATACCACGCTCAGTCTCGGAGGTTGACTGACTGGGCTATTATACGAAGAGTTACAGGTTATTCACAAGTTTAATTTCAATGAAAAACATAATGAACGATAAAACTAATGAATCGATTCGGTGAGGGATCTAATGAAGATTGAGGTTGAAATTTCAGATTTTACCCTACAATATGTAGCGTGTATAGTGAAGTCGTATTTGTTTTACGACGGGAGCTATAATTAATTGGAAAGTCCTTTATTGTCACCTCCTGATTTCACCACATATATTATCCATGAGTTCAGAAGGTTTTCATAACTAATTAGAGAACCTCGATGACCTCGTGACGCTAAACTATTGTTCGAAACGTCAATGTTGCATGAATCAACGACTTGCAGCGAACAGAAAGTAGCTCATAGCGGCACAACAGTGTATTGGTGCCACTCGTAGCAAATAGACAGCTGTGACAAGAGGATTGAAAAGAGATGAAAGGAAAGCAAAGCGTCAATTGTTGAAAATTACATACGTAAAAGTCATACATCTACCCGGAATTGACCAAGAACCAATCCAGAAGTGTTCTAAGATCAATGCAGCACAAGATGATGGACCACTAGCTCGATGAATCAATGCCATGAAGGGCCTTAAAGCTTTTCATAGCCCATAGCCCTTTTTTAGGTTCCTTAGTGGATCCTGTAAATGAACAAAAGAAATAGGTCTTGCTTGAGCTTTGATTGTTCAAGAAGAGCTTCTGTTCGAGAGTCCACAATACACCTGAAAAATAGGGGGTAACAAGCCGCCTCCAGGTGTCAAAAAGGGACATTTGCAACAGAAATTTGAAGAGCACACGCTCAAACTCTTTAGAACGAACAAGGTTTCCGAAAAGGTCTAAACTGGTTTAGCAGGTGGATTTGTATCACAGATGTGCACAGGGGGGTCTGCACGGTGAAACCCACATTGGCGGTTGTGATAATTGGTCAAGGATAGTAAATATCAACCCATTTTGTGTATGTGTGTGCTCTATATTTCAGATCTAATAACGGTAATTCCAAAAGATTTCAGTTTCAATTCCAATTTCAATTGAAAATCCCGTTTCATATAACATATTAATAAAGAGCCAATGATCTTTGTTCTGAATGTGTCGTAAAAGATAGGGTGAGCTGGATGCAAGGCTACTCCTGAAAAAGTGCGTATCGATCAAAGCTTATTTTTCACATCAATTTGTCAAACTTGTTCACTTCCTCATCAACTCCACTCTTTTTAATCCCCTCTTATCCTTTTTCCTTTCTTTCTTCCCTTCCTTCACATCATCCTTCTTTTTCCTCACTGTCCATCTATTTAGATCCCTTGTGGTTTATCTAGCCTAATAGTAAGTCAGTTCCGTTTAATTTTTTTTTATGCGTCGACACTGTAGCCGTCATCCCCTACATTGCAATACCGCAGTGTACAAATTCTCAGAATCATCCCAACTAACCAAATCATTTTTCTTCATGCTGTGATAAAGAATTTCCGTATTGTTCCAGTCCTTATCGGGCTGCCGGAAACTGATTCCTTTTATTTTACTACCCTCAAATTTTAAAAAAATTTCGCTTATTTACTCTTCTAAAACATGTCGGCTGCACCTTCAGTAGGCGGCTCAACTACTGCCATTGCTTCTGTAAACTCGGCTAATTCCACTGGTGAGTGGACACCTCTCCCTCGAATTGGCCGTGGTGTTGTTATTGGAAAGCACACCTCTTCTCCCAACCGAAAAAACGACATCTCCATTAACCTTGGTGACGAGGTTTTTGTTTTTGAAACTCACGCCTCTGGAAAGTGGTACCATGGTTATGCAGTCTCCCCTCCATCTGCACACGCTGCTTTCAAGCAACCTCTTCCTCGTGGTACCAAGATTAATAACGCCGCTCTCAAGGAACTTGAAGTAAACGTTCGATATGGTATTTTTCCAGCTGCTTTAGTTCACATTCATGAACAAATGGATCTCACCTCGCCCTCTCAGGATACCAAGAGTACTCTTTCAGGTATTGTCAAGGATCGGTTTTCCACTTTAGGCTCCAGCAATCCAGTTGATTATGATATGGAAGCTTTCATCACCTCTGGCAGAGCCATGAGCAATCTTGGCCTCAAGTCCAAGCCTCCTTCGGTTCAGACTTTGAGACTGGGTGAGCCCAAGCCCACTATTCCTGGCGAACCATTGATCGATGATATTGTTGCTGTCATCAACGAATGGTACAACACTTATGTTTACCACCACTACTTGTTTGGTAATTATGAGCTTGTCAACAACATTAACGGTATTATTCAGGAGCTTTACTTCATTCGACGAAAGCTTATTTACGGTCTTTTAACTGTCAATGAGCGAATCTTAGCCAGAAAGAAAGCCGTTTGGCTTATTTCCCGTGTAATTAACATCCTCAACCGTGGTCACATTGTCCGTGACGCTAAGAGTGGTGACATTTTGGCCGGTAAAGAAGGTCCCGTTAGACTCGCTCAGCAGCAGATGCTTATTGCTCTTGCACCTAACTACCCTGATCACTCCATCATTGGTGAGGCTCCAATTGAAGCTACCAACCCCAAGCACATTCTTGTCGATTTCAAGTCCTGTATAGGTCAGAACTATGGTCATGGACTTACTGTCTTTTTCCAACTCCGTACCAAATCTTCTCGTCTTACGGAGCCCTTTTCCATTAAGATCAAGCCAGACATGCTTTTGACCGATTTGTCGGCCGTGCTATTCCGTGATTTGCCATTATCAATTATTAGAGGTGATGTTATTTTGAACGCTGAGATTTATGAAGATGTGTCTTTGAAGACTAAAAACCCCACTCCACTTGCTTCTATTCTTGGTGGAAAATCTAGCGCTTCTGTCAGCGGTAAGCCGTCCAAGAGACATGGCCGTCGTGGTGTTGCTTCTGGTGCTGCAGATATTTCCCGTCTTTTCCGTCTTGAAGACAAGGGTGAATCACCGTTCACTATTCGTATGTACGCCACATATTTTAGTGCAGACGAGCCCAATAAAGAAAACCGAGGTTGGGGTGAACTTTTTGAGCGTATCGTTCGTGGTCGCCCTCGTGGTGTCGCTATTACTCCTCGTGCTGAACAGCTCGTCTGTACTGTCAAGGAATTTGAGGCTCCTACGGTCAAGAACATTGAGCACCTTGAACACCAGGATTCTAGATCTGCTATCGGTATGGCTAGATCTCTCCATGTCAACTCACTTACTGGCGATAGAAATGACATCTACCTTACTTTGGGTACAATCTCTCTTACACATGTTACCAATACCATTGCTGACTACCTCATGGTCTCCATGTCTTCTTCATCTGGTAAAGCCTACTTTGCCAACTCTTCTAATTCTAAGGCCCAGACCTCTTGGGATTCGTTAGCCACTTATAACAATGAAGTCGTTGGTGAAATGCTCCAGGTTACCAACTTTGAGAAGAATGAGTCTATCGACTTTGATTTGTATGTTTCTGGTGAATATGTTGCTTCTGCTAATATTCCTCTTTGGCACGGTACCAAAGTTTGGTCTGGTCACAAGACCATTTCCTTCACTAGAGATGGCGATATCGTTGCCAACCTTAAGATTTCTATTGATTTTGTTGGAAATGTTTACAATACTGATGTTGCTATTGAAAAGATTCTTCACTGGAGAGTTATTTATGATACTCATGGAATTGACGAACTCAACGCAACACTAGCTAAGTTCAAGGTTATTGAAGGAAAGGAATTCATCAAGCGTTTCCACGAAATTATGGATGCGCTTTTGGAAATGTTGTCAAGCTTCATCAAGTCTGATCGCAATGACTTCTTACTCAACATTTTCTATGCTTTGATTCATACTTTGGAGAAGACTACAGCTAGATCTAAGGACTATATCTATCTTGCCAATGATTATATGCAAAACCGGTTTAACTTTAATGGTCTTTCCGAAATATTACTTGTTTTGGCTGACCAGGCTATTCAGGTTGAATCTAACCGTGGCCGTGACCATGACATTTTGGTTCGTATGTTCCGTGTCTCTGACTTTTTGTCTCAGCTTATCGCAGCTTCTGCCTCCATTGATTCCAACCGTGGTAGAGAGGCTCAGCAAATGGTCATGGTTACTGTTCGCAAATATCTCAAGAGATTCACAGAGTCTGTTAAACATGTTTTGTCTAGACAGGATAAAGAGTTCTTTGACTTTCAAATGTCAATTGTTCAAAACATTTTTGACTGGTACACAAACCTCCGTTTGTATGTCCCCCCTGATGATCAGCTTCAGATGATCATCGAGATGACTGACTCCATTCGTAGTGACAATGACAAGATCAACACTCAGCGTCTCTTGCTCATTAAGAAGATTTCTACTTCTTGGCACTACCAACAGAGTAAGTACCGTCCACATATTACTGCTTACACCATTAAGTGGACCCTGCCATTCTGGCTTGATCCTCGTGAGTTTACACAGGAACGCAAGGATCAAATTCGTTTGCTTTCCAGTATTTTTGCCAATCAGTTCCAAGTTTTGTGGCCTGTCCGCAACAAAGAAGTCGATGTTTGTAAGCGATATGGTCAATTGCTGCCAGTCGGTGCCAAAATCTACAACGAACTCCTTAACCAGTACGAGTCCTCTGGTAGAAGAGTTCGTAAGGTGTTTTCACCCTTGTTCCCTGAGAATTACCCCTTCGAGACAAGACCCATTGACTCACTTGTCCAGGATGTCACTTTTGATGAAACCCTTATTGAGTTGGGTATTGTTTTGACCTTGATTGTTAACATCTCTTACTTCAATGGCCAGCAGGTTATTGACAACAGTTTAACTACATCTCAGTACTCTGAGTTGGCGTTCAACATCATTCAGGCTTGCAATGCTATGCTTCACTCCGTTTCTTTCCCTAAGTTGTGGATTTCCTTGTTTGCTGTTCACCACGAGACTGTTTTGGGTTGTCTTGGCTATCTCTCTGTTCTCATGAAGTCACGCTTCATTCCTTTACCTGAGCATGCTGAAGATTTCAACTCTGGTTTGTGGTATTCATTCCTTACTTGCTTACTCCAGCTTGCTGGCTCTGAAGCAATTGCTGTTGAACATCTTCCTCTTCAGAAGCGTAAGGCTATTTGGCGTATTTCTGGTGACATCAGAGGCCGTACTGCTGAGCTTCTCCAAGAGATGTGGGATGCCATTGGTTGGCAGTCTACTGAAGAAGACCGTGTTAGATTTGATCTTGAAATCTTTGGCGGTTTCCAGGTTCAGATGTTTGGCGGCGAGACATCTCTTGTCCGCGACGTCTTGAACTTGTGCTTGGTCAGACATCCTGGTGCCCAGAAGGCTGCTATCCATATTCTTCGTTCCATGATTGTTTCTGAATGGACCTTGAACGAGGATTTGACTGGCCTCCAGAGAGAGATCATTGCCTCCCTTGATGATATCTTCCAGTCTAGAGGTTTCCTCCCAGAAGTTCAAGAAAAGGAAGCATTCTCATCTTTGCTCAGAAACTCCTTCTACCATATTGACAGAGAGGATGTTGCTTACCCCTACATCAATGCTTTGCTTGACGACATTGAGGAGTTCTTGGACTTGTTGCTCGATCTCTACAATGTTCCTCCTGGTGATGCCTACAATGATGACCGAATCTTCCACGCTCTCAATGTTCTTAACTTTTTGAAGGATATTGACCGTGTCGAGATTTTCTCCAGGTATGTCAATGATATTGCTGAGTGGAATCGTTCTCGTCTTAACTTCACTCAGGCCGGTTTGGCTCTCAAGTTGTTGTCTTCTGCATATGAATGGTCATTCGATCAGAAGCATCCTGCAAGTGAACATCCTCACTTTGTTGCTCAAAGTGGTTTTGAGCGTAAGGAGAGCATTTATGAGGATATTATTCAGTGCTTCTCTCGTGGTAAAGCGTTTGAGAATGCTATTGAGTCAACCAAGGAACTTATTTATGCTTACGAGAATGTCTCCTACGATTTCAAGAAGCTTGCCAATGCTACCCGTATCTTGGCCAAGCTGTACGATAATGTTGACTCAGTTGAGCGTCTTTCTCCCCAATACTTCCGTGTTGCTTACATTGGTAATGGTTTCCCAAGATCTTTGCGTAACCGTCTTTTCATTTTTGAAGGTAATGCTTGGGAGAAGCTTGAGAGTATCCACGAGCGACTTCACAAGACATACCCTGGCGCTACCATTGTCTCCAATGAGTCTCAGGCTAAGCAAGATGGCCAATATTTGTTTGTTACTACCGTCGAACCTGATCCAGAAAACAGATTGGACAAGAAGAGTATTCGCCCAACTCCTGGTGCAAAGGAATACCACAGTCGCCTGAACTTGTGCCGTTTCTCATTTGCTCGTCCATTGCCTGGTAACACATCTCCTTTGGATTTGTGGGTCGAGAAGACTACCTATGAGACTTACCAATCTTTCCCCACTATTGTAAAGCGTTCTGAGATTAAATCTGTTTCTATTCAGAAGATCTCACCTTTGGAGAATGCCCTCCAGATCTTGCAAGCTAAGACCAGCGACTTGGTTGACTTGGAGTCTTCTTTCAAGAACGGTAAGGCTGATCAGGGTGTTATTTCTCGCTTGGACTTGGTTTTATCTGGTGCTGTCGATTCTCCAGTCAATGGTGGTATTCAAATTTACCGCGCATTCCTTGAAGATGAGGATCTTCGTATTGAGCCCAAGTCTGCTCCTATGATCCTTGCTTTGGAGAACACTTTCTTAGATTACGCTACAGCTATTCAGCGCTGCTTGGCCATTCATGGAAAGGTTGTTCCTGTTACCTTGAAGCCATTGCATCTGTCTCTTGTTGAGCTTTTTAACAGAAATTTTGCTCCTGAGCTTACCACTCTTTCTGATGGCATCAGTTACATTGACCAAGTGCGCAATGGTACTGTTCAGCGTCAAGGTCCATTATCTGCCAACTTTTATGGTAAGACTGGAATTAATAGTAACGGCACCAATGGAACTCCTGTTGACAATGCTAATGGTTCCAACGGTTCTTCTAATCCCCCTACTATTGGCAGCTTGGGTCTTGGCAACACAGACTATGAGGATACAGAGAGCAAGGCCAATTTGGATAGTTTGCTTGGTAATGCCATTGCTGCCAGCGACATCTTGATCCGTGGTTCTACTTCTAGCGCTACTAATAGCAGTCTTGGCGGAAACACTATTGGGCTGACTGGTCTTTCTTCTGGTCTCTCTTCTGACTTTAGAGACACCAGAAGTATCTCCAGTGATGGCTCTTCTACCAAGAGATCCACTATTATTGTTAAACAGCAGAGAGGTGAGCCTACTAACAGACCCATCTTCAACTAAGCTACTGAATTGAGTTTTGTTTTGTTTGTGTTCAACGTTGACTATAGTTTGAACTACTTTTGATTTGTTTATGTTGCTATATTTTCCTGGTTATTTTTGAAAAAGATTTTTTGATTTGTTTTTTATTTTCTAATTGTGAAAGAACAGTATTTCATATATATTATATTATTGTATGTATTAATAAAAAAACACTAAATTTTATTTGTAATAAATCATCTTTGAAGCATATTCATACCTTTTGTGTCCCAAAGCATTTCAAAGTAATTGATAATGTGTGGGGTTTCAATATTATTCTCAAGATTAGAAATACATCTTCCTATATACGAAGCTTTAATTTAAGTTGTATCCAATATTGTATTATTTACCAGTATTTAACAAAAAGACAAGATGTTAGTCATTGCCAATAGATATAGTAGGGGTGTGATATTTGAGAGATGCAAGATAAATAAAATCTTGCAAAGGATTATTTATGTACGAAGGTTTGGGGGTTTGTAGTTGATATGTTGTAGGATAATGATTTAAGCAGCCTCAGGCTGAGCAAGGATGTACTCAACAGCCTGGTCAATAGACTTGATCTCATCAGCAGTGTTGCTAAAAGAAATTGTTAGTAAAGGCATCGGGGTCATAATGTCTTGTTCAAATCGATGACAAATTGCGGAACCGGGCAAGGGATCTGGCAAAATACGAAAAAGGCTAAACAGAAAAAAGTACTTACTCAGGGATCTCAATGTTGAATTCCTCCTCAATGGCAACAAGAACCTCAACAGTGTCAAGACTGTCAAGGTCAAGGTCCTTAGCAAAGGTAGAGGTAGCAGTAATCTGTAAAAAAAAAAGAAAAAAAATTAGTTCAAATTCTGAAAAGCAGTAAGCAAGAAAATCCACAAAAATAACCATCGCAATGTAAAACCTTTTGACTACCCGCCGTATAAAGCAACTTGAATAGAATCAAAATTCATATGCCAATTATCAGCAATCAAGCGCGATAACAATTTGACGAGAGTCAACACAAAACCTCCATGTTTATTACAATTCCATAATATTTGCTGTTGGTATCTCAAGTTGAGGTTGCCAAATTACCCCAGGAATTGTAATGAACAATAGCAACTTCAATTCCAACAATGGTTCAAACGAAACCGTCTTGGTTCTCCAAGACATATCCTTCGACAAAACTAATTGGTATATACATGGTCATTGGTAATCAATAGAACAAGTGTTGCGAGCGATTGGTAATACATTGTTGCAGGTCGGAATGTGAATATTTCAAGCCAAACGAAATTTCAAACGAAATTTCAATATAAATATAAAATATACCTTAGAGGGATCAGTAATCTAAATGTTGTAATGATAATAACGGTTAGAACTCCAATTCAATATAAATAATCCACAAGTTGTTTAAAAAACAGTTCAATAAACAACTGTGCTCAGAATATATTACAAAAGCCATACCTTCTCAAAAGACTTCAAGACGTCAATGATTCTCTTCTCAACGCCGTCTCTATTCAAGCCGTTCTCAGAGGAGTAAGCTCTGATAAAGTTGATTCTCATGTTCATAGGCTTAGCAGCCATAGCCATGGCGGGTCTGACAGAGGCAACACGAGCAGAGCGGAGGAAAGCAGATCTCAACATTTTTTCTGACTGATTGGTATAAGAGTGATGGTATAAAGCAAGTCCAAAGACTGATGTATGAGCGACTTGAGAAAGAGGGGGAGAAAGAGCGAAGAAGGCAGAAAATGGTAGATCCCACAATGATTGGTAGTGGTGGCTTTACATAAGATTTTTTCTGTCATCAGTCAGGTCCTAGCGAACCAATCAAGTGCACTTAATACCTATGCTTAGTAACATTATTGCATGTAACAAATTGTTTAAACATCTTAAGCTGCAATACCAGTGGCATGTGATGTGCATGTGACTTGTATCCACGGCTGTTTTGTTCAGTCATCTGATCCCAGTTCCAAACCAGACTCTAAACACTAGTTTACTTTTCCTTTTATTACCACGAGAGTAACTTGGCATATCATATTGAGCATATCATATCGAATTATTTTATAACAATGACCTCCTCTAACACGGGTACTACTAACGGAACTGCGTCCGAATCTTCTGAACTTGCAAGAAATGGTGGCGAGATTATTCCCGAAGACCTGCACGCCACCTTGAGCTCTGATGGCTCTTCTGACGAGGACGAAACCGCAGTCAACGGAGCTGAAGTCAACGAAATTGAGGGCGAAGAAATTATTGAAGATGAGCACATTTTGGACGAATATGACCCGGAGACTGAGGATCTGGATCTTATTCACTTGAAGATCAGATCATTACTTGCTCTAAGACTTTACAAGCTCCCTAAGCTCAAACATGCGTGCTTCCGCCAAAACCTGATTCAATCTCTTGACGGCGCTCAAGAGCTTCCTGAAGACTTGGAAGAACTTGACCTTTATGACAATAGAATTTCGCACATCAACCACTTGTTACGATTCACCGAGCTCAAGCAACTCGACTTGAGTTTCAACAAAATCAAGCATCTTAAGAACCTCGACACTCTTGTGAAAATTGAAAAGTTTTATATCTGCCAGAACAAGATATCCCAAATTGAAAACATCTCGCAGTTCACAGAGCTCACCTATCTTGAGCTAGGTGCCAACAAAATTCGAAAGATTGAGGGATTGGAGAAGCTGGTCAATTTGGAGCAACTTTGGCTTGGAAAGAACAAGATCACTCGCTTGGAGGGTATGGACACATTGGCGAAACTAAAGGTGCTGTCAATTCAGTCCAATCGCATTTCAAAGCTTGAAAACTTGGATAAGCTTGTGTCTCTTGAAGAGTTTTACATTTCGCACAATGGTATCAAGACGTTGGAAGGACTGGACAAAAATATCCAGTTGACTACTTTGGATATCTCGGCTAATGGCATAGAGCACATTGAAAACATTAGCCATTTGCAGAACCTTCAAGAGTTTTGGGCGTCTAGTAACAAGATTAGTGATTTTCGAGAGGTGCAAAACGAATTGGGCGGTCTCAAGAAATTGGAAACCGTTTACTTTGAGTTTAATCCTCTGCAACGAAATAATCCAGTCAATTACGCCAACAGACTCAGGCACATGCTCAGCCCATCTCTTAAGCAAATTGATGCCAATTATATAAGATACTAGTTAGAAGGTTTGGCGATTAGAAACTGAAAATTCCCGCACTTGTTTGCATTTTTGAAAGTAATATGGAGGGACTCGAATATCAATTGTGATTTAAATAAGTCATTTACATTGTTAGCATGTATTTATTTGGAAAGGCATAAGCCATTGTGCATATTTATAGAGAGTATCTATTAAATTAAATCTAGTTAAATTTGTTAATTACGCGTAGATACTGGGAAGTGGCCATAAGGCACTTGGATTTTGACGAATGGCTAAAGAGGAAAAGTAATCGCAATCACCGGTAATTCCTGCAAGAATGACTGGGACACGCTTGAGTACAGCCACAACATGGACGACAGTACCACCTCTACATAGGCGGCGGCCTTGCCTAATAAATAAAAATAAAAAATAAAAACAGCAGCCTTTGAATGAGCACCAGGGGGTAGCCACCAATGAAACTAGCATGGTTCGTCCAGCAAGCCTCCCGAGCAACTGAGAGCTGTTAACATGACGCTGCCGTGTTGGTGTGTCATCCCCTAGCCCAACAAGTGCAACAACAGTGTGAGATCGGCATGTAGAAGCACAACATTAAAACCCGACAAACACGCAGCATTCGAACCTCGTCGACAAGCAACGGTCCATTGCCATAGTCATAGGCAATCTCGCAACTTGACCGCCGGTTAACAAACAAAAAAAAGTACACATAGCCGTAGCTAATACGACAGACTGCCATATCGATTGCCAAGTGTGTATTCACACATGCTACCGTTTTCTGCCTGACTACTATTGCGTGGAATATATTTTATATTTTATATTTTATATTTATATTTTATACATTCTATACATATAGCTGAACATATATAGAATAGTCATTCCAGCAATGCTAGGACCAAAAGAGCTCCGCGGGCGCAGAGTTTTTCCACCATTTCAGTGACGTTGGGCCCCTATATTGTGGCCTAGGCTCCGATAAACGACTACCCGAAATATTTGGCCAGAACTGTTGCCATGACGTAGTCCCAACTCTTGGCGACTTCCTGATTCAGGTTGAGTTGTCTGAAATCCTAGGTTTGTGGGGTAACTTTTGACCAAAATAATTTCCTTTCTCCGCATTTCGACCACAAATGTGTCACAAATCGTAAGGCCTTACATAATATTTTCCCGAGCTTCAAAAATTTTCCCGTTTCTCTTTTTTTTTTTTTTTTTTTTTTTTTTTTTAAATTTAGAATAATATTTGCTCCTTTGAGAACCTTTTCTCTTGTTTATCACTACTAATCGACAGTTGACCTTGTATTTATCTCTGGTTTCAATTCACAACCTTGAAACTTATATATAAACCTCCTTCTTCCCACCTGCCACGATCTCTTGGTTTTTCCGCTCCCCCATGAGATGGAACACTACAAAACGACAACACCACTATCTGCCGGCACTCTAATTTCCTTATTCTCCCATTTGCTATAATAATCTACACCCTATTTAAGGAAGCACGCTACACGCAAGCGACACTCAAGCTACGCTCATATCTATTTAAACCACTTGCACAATAATCCCTCCACAGACTGTTTTGATCCCTTTACATAAATTAACACCTTCTACCTGTGCCAACGACTATTCACAATGAGCAGTGCACTTAATACTATTGCGTTTGCTCTTTTTGGTCACCCTTTTTCTGGGATGATCAAAGACATCCGAGGAAGGCTGCCGTACTATCTCTCGGACTGGACTGATGCCTGGAACTATCGAGTAGTGCCATCTACCGTGTTCATGTACTTTTCAAACCTTTTGCCCGCTATTGCTTTTGCCCAGGACATGTTTGACAGAACCGACAATGCGTACGGTGTCAATGAAGTCTTACTCTCCTCAGCAATAGGAGGAATTGTTTTTGGCCTATTCTCCGGCCAACCGTTATGCATCGTTGGCGTCACTGGCCCCATTACCATTTTTAACTATACTGTCTTTGAAATCATTGTCGATAAAGGAATTCCCTTCTTTCCGTTTATGTGCTTGATTTGCTTGTGGTCAATGGTAATGCATTTCATTATTGCCACTTTCAACTGGATCAATTCCTTGCGATATGTGACCTTGTTTTCCTGTGATATTTTTGGATTCTTCATCTGCATCGTCTATATTCAAAAAGGTATACAGATTTGCACTCGCCAGTTTGGTTTTGCCCACTCTGAGAGCTACTACTTGTCTGCTGCCGAAACTGCTACCCCTAACGGCGACTTTCCCATTAATTTGGCTGCTGGGTATTTTGCCGTTGCCCTTGCAGTTTTGGTTGTCGTATTTGGCTTGATATGCGCTATTGTTGGCAAGGAATCAAAACTGTTTTTACCAACTGTCCGTAAATTTATTGCTGACTATGGAACCCCATTGACAGTCGTTTTCTTTGCCGGTTTTGTCCACTTTGGTGGAAGAATGTCAAACACTCCTGTTCAATACCTTCCTATTAGCAAGTCTTTTGCTCCATCTTACTCTGGTGAGGCTTTTGGAAGAAGTCATGGCTGGTTTATACACTTTTGGGAACATGTCTCTGTCGGGGACGTATTTTTGGCATTCCCATTTGCCCTTCTTTTGACCCTGCTTTTTCTTTTTGACCACAATGTTTCCTCCCTTATTGCCCAAGACTCCAAATATAAGCTCAAAAAGCCTGCTTCTTTCCACTGGGATTTCTTCTTGCTTGGTATCACTACTGGCCTTTCTGGACTTTTAGGGATCCCTGCACCCAATGGACTCATTCCACAAGCACCTTTACATACTGAAAGTCTGTGTATTCCTTTGGACCTTGCCAAAGAAGGTGAATATGGTCTTGATGACGGTGAAGTTTTTCTTAACATGTCTGGTACCAGCTACGTTAGTGCTGTTGAGCAGCGTTTCAGCAACACCACCCAAGGCTTGCTCATTCTGGGAACAATGAGTGGACCCTTGCTTGTAGTTCTTGGACTTGTTCCTCAGGCTATTTTGGCCGGCCTTTTCTGGATTATGGGTATCAGTGGATTGATGCACAACGGTATCACTTTCAAGCTCCAATACATGCTTACTGACAAGCGTTTCCTGAGTCCAGAGATGCGGGAAATGGAAAAGTGCAGCAAGTACGGATTATACATTTTTACATTTGCTCAATTACTTTTTGTTGGTGCTGAGGTTGGAATTACTGAGACAATTGCTGCTGTGGGATTCCCTGGTGTTTTGCTTCTCAGTGTTGTTGCTGGATACATTCTGCCCAAGATGATATCTGAAGAAGACATGCAGGTTCTAGACAGGCCAACTGCACCCGCCTTTGTGTTGGCCAACTTGCGACGGGTTCGAAAGTCGCAGCAGCACCATCGCCAACCATCGCCGACATTTGTGCAGCACAACAGCGGTGTTGATTTTGGAGACGGTTCAAATGCCGAGATTGAGATGGCAAACTTGAGTAATAATAATAACAGGTCCCATAGACGGTTATATCCAACTGATAGAAAAATGCTGAGGGAAGACGAATACACGGCTACAGAGTCTGAGCTCGCTTGATACTTTGACTAAATTGCTGTTGCATTATATATTTGGTTGTTTTATTTATTTATTAGAGTATTCATTAGAATATTAAGGTTTATTTGTTGATAGTTTTATAAGCATTGAATTAAGCAGAATATTTCACAAACGGTTGTTTGTAACTAACCAGATAGTTGCCCCCAGGGTCTGATATTCAGCCCTATGCTGGTATTTGTAAGATGGTTAAGGGGAATGATAATAAGCCAGTAATTAAGATGGACTTAGTGTAAAGGGCGAAGTAGATTTATTTGGACGTGCGGGTTGTTTTCCCTTAATTGAAAGCACAAGTGCCGAGTGCCGGTACCGCCAAATGCGCTCCCACCGTGTCGTAAAATTTGCACGCTTCCCCCACGCGTTTCAATTTTACACGCGCACCAGTGTGTGTTGTCTATCTGTCGTCCCACAGTGTTGGCTTTGAGGACAGGTCTTCTCGACACTAGGCGTGTGCTGGGTCCGGCATGTTCCCAAACTGGCGCCACTAAACTTGGCGAGGCTGAGGAGCTTCTCGCGCAGCGTTGTTGGAAACGGTCACTAACGGAACGGGCCTTTATGGGTCTTGTCTTGTCTTGTCTTGTCTGTCTGTCTTGACGTGTTTGTCATCCGTCTCTCATAGGAAGATTGTCCGAGGCTGTTGTCACACTAACCGTTCTCTCTCGGTCCACGCTGTTTACATTCGGGATAGAGGAAAGAATTACAGGCGCTTTGGGTTCCAGTGTTCCAGGGGGCTCTACCATATATCTCTCTCAATTATATTGCATAAGAGATGATGGTGAAATTTTTTCTGCGTCCTATACCCCGTAATCTTTATTGTTTGGTATTACAAATAGCTCTTGTTTAGTCGTCAATTCCCCTCCTTTGTGGTGTCTCATTTCTCCTCTCTGTTCCTCCACTTTGCTACGTGAGAGTCTGAAGGACAAAATGAGCGTGTACCAATATAATGTGCTGGCGATTATTTAGCAGTCATTTAATAGTCATTTAACAATCATCTAAAAAGAATGTATACATAGTAGTCAAATAGTCAAATAGTCAAATAGCCAAATAGCCAAATTTAAGTTAAAAGATTGTAGTTGCATACATACATGGCAGTTAGAGCCGGATAAACATCCAGCAATTTTTCCCAAAGCAGTAACTTATTTTTCCTGGCGCGAGGCTCTAGCCTGTTGGTTTCCGGGATTCACGTGACGTACGGTTTATGCGGTGAGGATCCTGGTAGAGCCCCACTGGCCCGATTTGTACGCGATAAATATGCCGGTTTCCACGGATAAATTATTGCTTATGGTCGAGAAAAAAAATCAATTAAAATATATATAGCGAGGAAAAAGAAGTAAAAATACACAAACACACAATAGAAAAAACAAAAAACAACACAATTTCAAAGCATCTTAGTTATATCAAAAAGTTTAGTCAGTCTTGGTGCCGGGAGCAGGTGGGGGAGTGGTGACAGCTCCAGGCATATAGAGGGGCTTGACGGTGATGTAAGAGTTATCCTTGTTGGCTATACCAGCATACGCATTGTACCAGGCAATGAAGGACGTGATGATTCCGAAGACGCCGCCGGCTCTTGTGCAGTTGTCATTGGCGGCGAATGCCCCGGCAGTCAACAGGATAAAGGTGATTTCCAGGAAAAAGAAGAGCGAGAAGAGGGCAAGAGTGGACTTGAGGGTAATCAGGAGCAGGATAAAGGTGAAAATCGTCCAGCCCGTCAAGAAAAAGCCAATGGCACTGTTCAAGTCCTCCTGGGTGGTATAGGCATCGAGAATTGAAAAAGAGGGTGATATCAGTCCGGCGTACGACAACCAAAAACCGCCGTACGAAGACAGTGCGACGCCGGAAAAGGTGTTCTCCAAAAAGAATTCAAGGATACCAGCAAACAGCTGCACGACGCCGCCGTAGAAAAAGGCAGAGCTCATGACAATGGAGGAATTGGTAATGCCTCTCGCCTGGGCATTAACGAGCGAGAGAATAAAGGTAGTGAGAGCAAAGCCAGACAGTCCCAAGGGAGAAGGGTTACCGAGCTTTCGCGAAGGGACGTGGGACCAACCGGGGTTCAAAGTACCACCAAAGGCAGCCATGAACTCCTCGCGGTGGACCTTTGTGTCACCAATGCTCAGGAACTCATTGTTAGCTCCCGAGGTGGTGATGCGGGCGATTCGATCTCCGGATGGGTGGAAATAGTAGTTTTCGTCTTGTTTTTCGATATCAGAGATGGCAGACATGGTGAGAAGGTGAGAAGGTGAGAAGGTGTGGTGATGGGGAGGTTTAATGGTTGGAATGAGAAGAATTATAAAAATTAAAAGAAACAAAAAAAGGGAAAAGAGAAGGAAAAAGTCCGGTATATATAGTAAATTGTTTTTACATTGTTACAGCTTACTAAATAACAATACTTCTGGGGCCTAAATGTGTGTGTGTGGATATTTTTAATTTTTTAATTTTTAATTTTTTTAATTTTTTATTGTACTTTGTAAATGGACTTGTATCTTAAAAGAAGCTCATCGTTTCTCTTTTTTTTGAAGCAGTCCTTTACCCCACGCATCACAACTACTATGTATGTATGTACCGGAAAAAAATGACGGGCTGGAGAGGCTTTTCGTCCCAGGGTTTCTAGGCAAAACCCACCAGCGCCAACGCTCCCCTTTGCCCGGCCTCAGCTGCCTCGAGCTGGCATCTTACGACTTGTGCTCCAAGCGGTGCTGGGATGATCTGATTTTGGAACTCTAGCTGGACGTTCTTTTAGGAAGCGCTTGGAGTTGCGCGGGGTGTGGAGACAGTTCCCTGTTTCTTTTGCTTTAGACCATTGTCTGGTGGCTGTAGGACTCTTCGAACAATGACCACAAATAAAGCTTAAATCGAAGAGCAGCGTTGTCAGTGTGATTGGCTTGACTAGTTTTACTCTTAATATAACATACGTCAAAGCAGCATATTATCTTCTGCGTGTGAGCAGGGTCGGTTTAAAAGCGGTAATTTTGGTTTAAGGCTTTTGGATGGACCTTTTTTTTAAATTCCTTTTTTCAGTTTTTTTTTTTTTTTTACAGATCCACCCACCCTCGACTAATAGGATGTTGGGAAAGGCGGGGTAGCTCATGCTCACGTAGCAAATTCCTCTTGAATCAAGATGATAAAAGTCAAAACGGCGGTATTATTTCTGTTTGATAAATATTCCATATTATATATTGATAAACCATGCCGAAAACACTACATGCATTTGCTTTACTAATTTCGGGTTTTGCTGGAAGACTAGGCCTTTTGCCCTTTTCCGGGTCCTTTGAAGATGCCTAATAATCCGCTTTGTTTCTTCTTTTCTGTGTTTAAGCAGCTGGCTTGAATAGTCCCAATTGGAAACTCTGTTCGGAAGCAGCTCCAGCCCTTGCGTCACCTGACCTCGCCAACGCTCGCCTCATGTAAATGTAATGTAAGCGCACCGCATCTGTATATTAGTCGCACATTACGTGATACGTGTCTGCAACGCGTTTGTTTACTTTTTCGCGCTCCACGCTGTACGCGAAAACTTGAACACTTCCGGTGTGATCTTCTCTTGCCTCCAGCCTTGCCATTCCCTACTTGCTATTAGTTTAATTCTTTTTTCTTTCCCTTGCAAGGTAATTTCACAAACAATTTCACAAACAAGTTTCGTTATAATTTGCAGTAAATTATAATGCCTCCAACACCTAGTAAACCTGATGAGACGCGTAACATGACGCGTATTCATTCAGAGCCTTTCAAAACCAACCGTTCACGAAAAGACTCCTTGTCGCGTGCGATCCTCAATGAAGAATCAAGTTTAGAATTACAACACACAGAGATTCTGAACCAAGAAATAGGGAAAGAACAGTCTTTTCGTCAGCATAGAAGAAGCATTCGGCCCAACTATTTTGAATCGTCTGACTCTGAAGTTTCTGACCAAGACTCTGAAGCACCAAAGGAAAAGGAAGACGACGAGATGCAAAGCGAAAGCGAAAGTGAAAGCGAAAGTGAAAGTGAGGAAAGCGATAGTGACGCTCTCGACTGTAACTTTAGACCCGGGAAGCAAGCAAAAGTTGTCGCACCAAGAGTTGTAGGAAACTCTAGCAAGAAGCGAAGAAGGAACAGAAAATCGGTGGTAATTGAAGATCTAGACAAGAATAACCACGCGCGTAACGGTACAGAAAGACATACAAGAGTTTCCCGAAGGTTACGAACATCTCTTACTAAAGATTCAAACACTTTAGAGCCGCCTACCCAACGGAAACGGAACAGAGAGTCAGAGAATCACAGCCAGTCCATTGAAAGTAAGGTGGGTGAAATAGAACTGGCTGGGAGCGTGAGTCCAATTGATGTAGAATCGTATTATGAAAATAATATTGAGCCCAAGTCACAGTGTCTAGATGAATCTTCCCCGACAAAACGCGTCAGACGTCAATCAAGCGATACCGAACAAAGTACTAACAATGTAATGGTATCAACAGATTTCCCTGATTCTAAATCCCAGCATTCAATCTCATTTGAGCCATCTGTATCTTCTACACAAGTCATACAGCCACCAGCTACAATCGCTGAACAGGATATCCCGGTTATGCCAAAGAAAGTGAACTCTGCAAAGGTTGTGAAACCAGTGTCTAAACCCACTGCTTTGCAGAACAAGTCAAAGGCTAGCTCCCTTCTCACTACAACTCGTTCTCCATCTCAATCAGCAGTCTCTACGCCAACGCGCGCAAGCTCTAAACCACCCACTATTTCAGAACCTCCAACCTTTTCTTTCCCCTCTCTTGCCACTAATCCATTACCAAGTGGCTCAGCCTCATCTGCATTGGATGCTTTGACCTTTTACCAGCTTCCCACTCCTCCCAACTCCCTTTCCTCCCCCACTAAACAGCCTCCTACAAGATCCACAACACCCTTAAAGGGCCCTGACATTTTACAACTTCCTCCTTCAAGTCCCATCTTGCAATCTGACTATGAAGACGCGTTGACTTCCTCTCCCGCCAGCTCTCCAGCTGACACCCAACCTCAAGAATTGGAGCCCAAAAACCACGCTGATAATCACAAGAAATATGGCTACAGTAAGAAATCCAAACAGATTCGCAGGAAATCTTCCCCAATTCTAGACGTGCCTCCTACTGCCTCACAATGGGAGGCTTCGTTGCAACCCATGACACCTTCTGAATCACCATTGACAGACTCGTCTGCCAAAAAACAAAAGCCAAAGCTCCAGCAAACCGTTCTCAACTTTGGAAATGGCCCGACAAATGTGACTTGCGCAGAATGTGGCATGTCGTACTGCCCAATTAACGCGGCAGATGCTTCGCTTCATAGTAAGTTTCACACGAGATCGACCATGGGACGTGACTGGTCTTCAACATGGGGCACGACTGTATGGACTGGCGAACTTTCATCTACCACTGACGGCGGCCACTCTGACACCCCAGAGCCAGATTCAACCACCTTGAGATCTTTTTTCAGATCTCCATCATCCGCCTCTTCCTCAATAGTCCGCACTAAGGACAAGATTGTCAAAATCTCTGTTACCTCCAAAACTGCTGAAAAAAGAGCGGTTCAGGAATTGGTAGACTGCGTCAACACCCAGCTCTCAGCAACTCCAGAAAACCCAGCTTGGAAAAATGGACCTGCTGGCGCCGGTGCAGTTTATGTATATGTAACTGCCCGTGATCCTTCAGTCCTTCGTCGAGAAAAGTCCAAATCCTTAAAATCAAAGGACGAGCCTAAAGACGAATCTAAACCATCTAAACTATCCAGTACCCCAAATTCCAATTTCATTAATTCCAAAGAATTGTCACCATTTCGACCTTCTTCTTCCGTTTCTTCTTCAAATAGCCCTCCACTCAAAGCTGTTGCCATTTTGATTGTTGATCGCATTGTTCGCGCCCACCATTTGGACATTAGCACTGGCCAGCTCCAACCTGCCACCCAGCAGATCCCCGCTGTCATGGGCGTCTCGCGCATCTACACGGTCAAAAACTTTCGCCGGTTGGGCATTGCTGCCCGCTTGCTGGATACGGCCTGCTTTGACTTTATCTACGGGTTTAATATCCCCAAAAAGCTCACCGCGTGGAGCCAGCCTTCTCAAAGTGGCGGCCACTTGGCGTTGGCGTGGTACTCTAGTTCGGTGTTTGAAAGTTACAAGAAACAAACTGGAGATCAAAATGTCAATAAAAGCGTGCCAAAGGAAAAGACTATGGTCATGGTGTATCTTGAAGATGATACACTTGAAAAGGTTTCAAACAAGCTTTAAAATGTTGTTATTTAAGAGAAATCTGTCAATGATATTTCATTTGATCGAACATGTAATTAATTATTATCTTATATTATTATTATTACGATTAACAAAATGTAAATTTAACAAAACACGATACATTGCTCCAAGCCATTTAAGTTAATTTTGATCTAACACTGACTGGAAAAATTGCTGCAACCTTTCATTTTCAAGGTTAGTAGTTGCAGGCGTGCCCATGCTTTCCATCTTGAGCGACTCTGGCAAAGTAGATCCGGAACCCTGACTAGGATTTGTTGGGGGATCATTAGAAACCTTACCAACATGAGAAGAAAATGATCCTGATGTGCTTACTGTTGGACTTCCTCCAAGCGACACCTTTCTGCTTCCATTTCCTGTAACATTGATAGACGAAGTGGCAACTGTTGCATTTGCTGCTCCAACCGGCATCCCCTTAGGTTTACCAAGAGGTGAATAGGGCTGAGGTTGCTGAGATAATAAATTTCGACCACCTCGACCACTCTGATGTCGTAGTGCGGTAGGTGAATTCATATACCCTGGCAAATTACTATTGGAACCTAACCCATATTTTCCTGATATACTATCCATGTTAAGTCCAAGACCAGACCCAGTTTCGTTTCCAGGTCCTCCTACTTCATTACCATTCTCGCCGGCATATGGTGATGGACTCGGCGCCGAAGAATCAGAAAATGTAGGTGATGCAGTGACTTCTTGTGCACTATTTGCAGCTTCCTGAACTTTTAACCTTCTAAAAACCTCATCAGAACTTTCCACTTGAATTCCTCCAATATTATACCTGCTCATAAGTACTTGTTGTTGTGCCTGAGTTATAGCTTGTTGTGAAGGGGTAGATGTTCCTGCCGCTAAACTATTAACACCTCTCTGCCGTCTAAATGCTGGCGTTCCTGTCAGCTGATTTTGTTGTGAATTACCATCTTCTCGCTGAATCTTTGATTCAAGAACCTCATATTGCTGGCTCATAAAATCTTGGAACTCTGTCTTCTGTTCTCTGTTTTTGCGATATGAGCCGGTCTTTGTCGATCTATCGTTTAATTCTTCAGGCTTTTCGTCATCTAATTCTTCTTCTGGATGTAAGTGTGATATTTCTAATTCGTAATATTCAACTGCACCTGATATGTCATATTCATCGCTCTGATCGTTTTTTTCAACTGATAACTCTTTACGCCTCTGTGATTTTTGGTGGTAAGGCGAATTAATAACCCCATCTTCTCCAGTAGCTGTATCTTCATAGACTATGGAATCGTTGCCCACTTCTGTTGAAATCTCAGGAGTATTGGACTTTGTTGATGAATTAGAATCCAGTTTTTCTGTAGGAGATTCTACCTTGATGTCATTTTCCCACTGCTTGAGTACTAGATCTATATCAAATCCTTCTTTTAATGTTAAGATTTTACCTCGACTATCCCAACCAGCTGGTATCACGATTTTGTCAATATTCACAACTGAAGGATGTGCGCGATCTACGCCACGTTGATTCTGATTCTGTGAAACGGGAAGACTTAAATGCTCAGAAATTAAGGATACGTAACTTGAGTTGGGTATTTCAAGAGATTTTGGGGTATATAACACCGATGAGCCATCTGAACAGCTATGGTTAGTCAATTACACGAAATAAGCAAATCTCAAAGTAATATACATACGCTTTAATGCAACTGTTCGAAGAAATTGTTGAATAAAATCAATGGTATCATCAGATATCAAATTCTTTGAATCTTGGTAAATTATTCTTTCGGACTGGTCAACCTGTTAGTTTCCTATTTGCATTGTAGAACTTCAAAAGAACTTACTCCTTGAACAACTATTGAAAGATCAATGCCTAGCGGGAGATCATATTGTCCAGATTCTAGTGGCAATTCTACTGATGAATATTGAGCTTTGGCATCCGTGTCATTTGTGGGAGCAACATATGTTTGAAGCTTATGCCGTACTAAATGAAACCAATATTAGCAATCAGGCTTTGAGAGTCTTCAAAAAGGAACATATCACTTACTTTTTTCTGAATTAGAATCAAGAAGTGGCTGGTCAACGCCTTGAAGTGATTTTTTAATTATTTTAATCCACGATGCGAGTTCTTTGGCTAGTGATTTTAGTGGATCATTCCAGTCTAAGAGTATAGATATTAAAAGTGGTTTTGATGACCCATTACTAACCTTTCGAGTCAAAAAGTCATGCAGAAGTAAAAGGAATGTTTCATTTGCTGGAGATGGTAATGTGTAGATATCGAGGTGTGATAATTTATCTAAATAATCAAAAAAAGTTAATGATTGAAAGCAGTGATAATAGTTAGATAAACATACCGTCATGATCTTGATCCTTAAACTCTATATACGTGTATCCAAGAGCAAATGAATTTGCAATACTTGGAAATGTAGGTGGGCTTGACGGTTGAGCAATTTTGTGGGTATTTGAGCTAGTTAAAGAAACTTGTTGTATTCTTTGGATTAAGAGCTTTTGAGATTCCGTGGAGCCGCCTGGTAAACCAAATGGAATGGTTTATGTGTTAGTTTAGCATGATTTTTAAAACCAATATCTTAAATAACATGGCAAAACATACCTAGTAGTAGTAGAGTTCCTGATGGTGTGTTATTCACACTTCCCACTGATTTGAGCATTGTCGACCAGATGCCTGAAGAAGTTTGGGGATCCGCCTTGGAAACATCATGGCCGACATCCCTCGCCGCGTTCAGAACGGATGTGAACATTGCAGAGGAATGTTTGCCTTATATATAAAGAGCTGACTAGAGTGGTGTGTTGATATATGAAAGACAGGAGTTGGGAAGAATTGAACAATGATGGAGCAGGACTGGTCTGAAATGTGGTTATGGATTGTGGATCAGGGTAACCCCACCAACCTTTAAGTTCAGTAATATTGGCACGTGAACTGTTCAAGATATTACTGATACAGCTGAAAATAGGCATTTGTAGGCAAAAGAATAAGGGTCATTAACATTCATTTCACATTAAATAAGATATACAGGAAAATATAAAGTCATCTTTCAAACACAAGGTCTTGGTGTTGGGGTTACAGCCACTTTTCTATCCATGAAGGAGCCCAGTATGCAGTCTCTACGGAATTCTGGGTATCCACCCACAGAGTACCTGAAGCTACCATGTCGTTCAAAACGGTCTGTGATCTTTCTGGTTTCCAGTTCAAATTATCTCGGAGCATGCTAATAGTAACGTATCCTAAGACTTCACAAACCTCAAGAACTAGGGACTGGTCTTGAGACATTTCTGAAGGAACAGACCGAATATATTTTGTACCAGCGATTTCCACCAGCTCAAATCCTTTACCTAGTGTTTTCAAGGCATTTACTGCTTGTTCAATATCGTCTATGGTTACGTCTACCGGCGGTGAGCTCCGTGCCAATCGTGATTTAACGGCTGTGGCGGAGATGAGCCCACCATTTTCATCTCTTGTCGTTCTGCTGATTTCAATCACCTTTACGGCAAGCTCATAATAAAAGTCATTGACATCTTTTCCCAATAGTGATGCCCACAGAGACCCACCCTTTTTGCTATTGGAATTACTGCTGGCTAGTGGATCAACCCCAATGGCGGCGCACATGCGTGCAAACTCTGTGCGAAAGGTGGGATTTGTTCGGATTTCAACTGCATGTTCAACTGCAAAATACGCTAATGTCGAGCGAAATACTTCAAGCTGTGTTTCGAGTTCTTTGGAGCGTTGTTCAAGCAAGGTCTGGCTGAGGTCAGAGTACTGCTGCCTGCTCTGTGCTTTGTTATCAAATGCTGCAATACCAACTCGTCTCATGATTTAAGTAAGGTGTTATTATAATTGCTTGAATATACGATATTATTGATTGTTGTATATCGGAAGGTTGGGCATGTGAGATGGGGCAAATTCAGTCTTAGGCTTGATAGTGTCGGCTATCAGCAGTTACCCCAACCCTTGGCACTTATTTATATTGACACGGCTGGTACACTATCTGGCTGTTCTCCAACTAGCAACTGTAGTCTTCTCATTGAAGACTGAAGTTGGCTGGCTCGGTGCTTATGCTTTAAGAAGCCTTCGTTTTAAGTTTGAAATATTTCCTTGGGATATTTTTTATGTAACCTGGTACACTCAACTCCGGCGTTTTACTGGCCAAGTAGCTGCCGTCATAGCTTAATTTCACCATTCATATAGATCGTCAAAACTGGGAATAAAAGCCCAGAATTCAAAATCGAAGAAGGATGAATTACTTTCTAATAAACTACTATTTAACGAATGCCTTTTATTTTTAAGGAGTTATTTACATGGTCTGACTTATCTTCGCTTTCATTTCCAGAGTGAATCACTTGGGTTCAACTCCAAGTTTTCTTCCTGTTGTAACACGTTTAAAAAAATGTTTTGAACCAAAACGATTCAAACAAAGTTACCAGTTCAGCCTTCCAGTCTCCACACACTACCACACAGTTATCTTTGGGAGAAAAATAATGAAATGGTCTTCTCGTTTGTAAAAGGCTTGTATAAATAATATTGGCTGGACTATTAAACTCCAGTTTAATCCTTAAAATTGTGATAGTTTCTCTTTTCTTCATCTAGTTCATGCAATATTTCTATCAAGTCCCAATCATTGCTTGAGTATTTTTATTAGTTTCGTGTTTAAATTGCCAAAGAGTCCACCCCAAATAAACTTTTTTTACCTCATCTTCTTGAAAATCATTTCCTTCAGTACTAGATCCTCACATTTAAAACCTTCCTTACTTCTCTCATTGCCTGTTCTCACATTAATAACCAAACTCTATCAAATATAAGCAACAGACCAGAATGAGTTTTCAATTAAATCAACGATCTTCGTCTCTCCGATACTCCAAAGCACAAGTGGTTGAAAAGTCAACCTCGATAAAAATGTTCAGAAATCTGTCAGTACCAACTACTTCTACAAACAGCATGTTCTTGTCAGACATTATGAAGTGCGGGGAATCATCCAGGTCAATGACCTCAGTTGATCCGTCCATATTTGTCTTTCAGCATAGCAACAATCAGCGAGGAGAATCCACTCCCAATCTTTTAGCAGCTAAATCATCGGATATAGCAAGTTCAAAAAAATTGGATAATGGAAACTGCCCTCAAGAATTTGACAGTTCAATGAAAATAACGCCTATATCAACTTTTCTGGACCAGTTCTTCCAAACCATAGACAAGCTATCGCTAACATTAGAAACAAGAATGTCGGAGATCCATGTCAAACTTCTTCAATCACAGCTTAATATTGAAGGATTGAACAGAAGCTTAATAGAAGCACTTCAAGATGGGACGACAACAACAAATCCAATAGAACAAAGGTCAGTGAAGCCAAAGGTATCGTTTCATGAGTCGACATTTCTAACAAAAAGCTCATCAGAGAATATGTGGGAAGATAATAAGGATCTGCTTCCGCAAAAACCTTTCACCATAGTAATGAAGAAAAGCTCTTCATCTGTTGCTTCAGAATACTATTCTTGCTCAGAAGACTAGGGTTATTGGTATCTTTATTCAAGCTAGTTGGTATTAATGAGATGTAATTTTTTGGTATAAACAGAACAAGAAATAATAAACATGTAATTCACCCCATAACCATCAAACGTTTGCCACCTGCTTCACTTAGGGTGTGATTGTCAATGATGAAAGATGACTAGTCAAGACTGGTAATAAGTTGAACATCACGTGGCTGGTAAAGCATGTGGCTCTTTTCCTATTCAAGTAATGCGCCGCGCTCAAAAAAAATTTGTCGTGTGAAAAGAAAAAAAAATAATTGATCCATGACGATTTCAAATCATTTCAGCCTCGATAGAAATCAAAAGAAACAAAAAGAGTTTTTCATTTCTGGACAAAGTCTCAGTATATGTTCCTAAGACTTATATTCTTTGCTGATAAAGTTTGACTCACTGTGATCACCTAATAGATCTGATTCCCGTGTTCTTTGGCCACGTTGAAAACTTTTTAAACCGTTTTTATTTTGAAAAGTCAGAGCATTCAATACATATCAAGTTAATTGCCACACATTTGTCTTTCTCATTTTTACTCGACCCATATTTACACCCTTTTGTTACAATATCTCATTTGCATTTTTCCGAAATTACTTTCACGACATCCACAATGGCAGCAACAGGAGCGGACGCCAGTAAGTCTGCTGAGTTCGAGCGACTTATCAAGGAACGAAACTATTACCGACTTTTATCCGTTGAAAGATCATGTTCAGCTGATGAGTTGAAGAAGGCCTATCGAAAGATGGCTTTACGATTGCACCCAGATCGAAACCTTGGTATGGAAGAAGATGCCACTGTTCTTTTTGCAAAGGTTCAGGCAGCATATGATATATTATCTGATCCTCAAGAACGAGCATACTACGATCAATATGGGTCGCGAAGAGGCCCAGGAGGTTTTAATACCAACTATGATGAGGAAGATGTTGACGAAAGTCCAGGTGCCAGATTCACAACAACTGAAACGGTGCGAGAATGGATTAGCAAGACAGAAAGATACCAAGGTCAGAATCCTGGCGGTGAACCCAAATTTTACAAGGCTGCAGGAGAACTGTTTAAAAAGTTGGCTCAGGAAGAGCGAGATGCACAAGATAAGTTTGATCCTTTGTGGGATCCTTTACCCAGTATATTTGGCGGTTCTAAGACCAATTACGAAGACGAATTGATCGATTTTTACAATAGATGGGTTTCATTCAGCACCCGAAAGTCTTTTTCTTGGTTTGATAAGTACGATGTTCGATATGCCGAGGACAGAAGAACCAGACGTGCTATGGATGCTGCCAACAATCGTGCTCGAGAAGCTGAAAAGAGAAAGTTTAATGAAGCTGTTCGTGCATTTGCTAGATTTATCAAAAAGAACGACCCAAGACACAAGAGACACGTTGCCAAAACGAATGGAGGTAATGCCAACGTTGCTGCTGATAAGAATAAGAAAACAGCAAAAGAGCTATCCGAAGAATATCGTAAACGAAATGCTCAAGAAAGAAATCAGTACGAACAACAAGATTGGGAAAAGATTTCAGGAGACGAATATGAAGACTATTTTGAATCTGATAAAGAGAGCAATGCTAAAGGCAAGGGAAACAGCAAGAATGGAACTACCAAAAATGCTTCTGCCTCTGCTTCTAATGTCAATAGTGATGGAGAATCAGAAGATAATGGGGAATTTGTTAGAGAAGAAAGTAAAACTGCTGAGGGAGAAGACGATGAAGATGCAGATATTGTTGAAGTTTTTGAATGTGTTGTTTGTGATAAGACATTCAAGACACAGAAACAGCTTGTTGCTCATGAACGATCCAAGAAGCATATTAAAGCTGCTGATGAGCTTAGGAAGCAAATGCTTAAAGAAGAGCAAGAGATGCTGAAGAAAAAAGAAGCTTTAGCGCAGGAAGAAGAAGAGAGTGAGAGCGACGATTCAACAAATAAGAGGACCAGTGGTTTTGGTGCTCTTATGTCAGACTCCGAAGAGGAAGAAAGTGAAGAAGAGGTATCAAAGAAGCCAAATGGATTTAGTGCACTGGCGGAGGATTCTGACGATGAGGAATCCGATGAAGAGGCACCTAAAGCCAGGCCCAGTGGCTTTGGGGCATTATTAGAAGAATCTGATGAAGAAGAAGAAGAGGAAAGTGAGGATGAACCACCCAAAAAGCCTAATGGTTTTGGAGCACTTATGTCTGACTCTGAAAACGAAGATCAAGATTCCTCGGACAACCAATCATCATCCAATGAAGGGAAAGTAAATGGTGACAAAGAGGATAAAAAAGAAGGAATTTCTCCTTCAAATTCTAATCAATCCAAATCCAAGGTCGATATCAACGAATTGCTAGCCCAACTTGAAGGCACCAAACTGACAGGAAACGATGCTTCTGATACTGAATCCAAGCAGCCCAAAAAGGTGGGAAAGGCTAAACAACGACGAATGAAGAGAACTGCTGGAACCGATCAAAATACGGCAGAGAATCTTGGTTGTAATGTGTGCAAACAGTCGTTTTCAAGTAAAAACAAGTTGTTTGATCATATTAGGCATACGGGACATGCCGCTAATGGTAGAAGATAAAACCGCCTTTTAAAACGGTTTGTTAATTATTATTATTTTAATTTTTTTTCCTTTCTGTTTGTTTAGTTTTTTGCATTTTTTTTATAATTTTTAAAAGTTTGATCCATTTTAATTAATTGAAATATTACATTGCTTAAATCAAATACCGTTATCTATACAATCACACATAAGATCACATCAGCGTGCACAAATTATTTCCATCATCATTCTTTCCAATACATAAAGTCATTAAATAGTTCATTAATGTCAAAATCGCCTATTTATACATAAGAATAGTAAGCAAAACTTATACATAGTCATTACTTTTAGGTTCATTATCATGTTTAGTTAATATCGCCGTGGTTAAAGAGACCAATATCAACCTCAGCTTTAGGATCCTCCTCGATAACACTAATCAAACCTGTCTTTTCTTGTTCTCTGAGTCTCTGGTTCTGGCCACGAATATGCTCAAGGTAATCAAGGTATGATTCCTCAACACCAGTAATGTACTCGCCAGTAAAGACGCCAACCTCAAATTGTTCAACCTTGGGAGAATCAGCAATATCATCAGCTGGTGATATGCAAGCATCAACAAGGTCATCCAGCTTCTGGAAAAAGACTTCGTCAGCACCAATAGCCTTGGAAATTTCCTCCTCAGATCGCTGATAGGCAACAAGAGCCTTAGTATCAGCCAAGTCGATACCGTAAATGTGATTATATCTGATAGGAGGAGCTGCTGAGGCAAAGTAAACCTTCTTTGCACCAGCTTCACGAGCCATTTGAACAATTTCTTTAGAGGTAGTACCACGAACAATAGAGTCATCAACAAGTAAAACATTCTGACCAGAAAACTCTAAAGACATGGCGTTCAGCTTTCTTCTGACTGACGATCGACGCTCAGTTTGGTTGGGCATAATGAAAGTTCTGCCAACATATCTGTTCTTCACAAAGCCTTCACGGTATGGGATGCCAAGTCTTACTGCACATTCAAGAGCACATGTTCTGGAAGTGTCAGGAACAGGGATAACGACATCAATCTCCTTGGCCATCTCGTGGCGAGATTTGAATCTTTTGATGATGTTAGAGGCCAATCTGTCACCCATAGCCAATCTAGTTCTGTAGACAGAAATACCGTCCATGACAGAATCTGGTCGAGCAAAGTAAACATATTCAAAAATATCTGGAGTGTATGAAGCTTCTGGGACAACCTGCTTAATAACAGGGGTCATAGTGGACTTGGGAATGATAACAGCCTCACCAGGCTTGATATCAAACCATTCAGTGTAGCCAAGAGTTTGGAGGCAGACACTCTCAGAAGAAAACATGTAATCCTTAGTGCCATCTGGGTTTTTACGGATACCGAGAACCAAGGGTCTAATACCGTTAGGATCACGGAAACCAAGAATACCATAACCGGCAATCATACAGGTGCAAGCATAAGCACCTCTAACGCGCTCGTAGAGACCTTCAAGGGCTCTAAAAATGTCATCCTCATTAACACGAGATTTATTGGTGTTCTGAAGCTCAGCAGCAAAAACATTGAGAAGAAGCTCAGAATCAGAGTCAGTGTTAAGATGTCTGTGAACTTCCTCATCGAGGTATTTCTTAAGAGCAGGAGCATTAACGAGGTTACCGTTATGCGCCATGACAAGACCATATGGGGAGTTGACATAAAAAGGCTGGGCCTCAGAGTTGGCAAAAGAGCCGGCTGTTGGGTATCTTAGATGGCCGATACCCATGTTACCAGCAAGAAGGGAGATTCTAGCCTGTGTGAAAACATCACGGGCCATACCGTTACCTTTGCATTGGTAAAGACGGCCACCAGAGGCACAAGTGACGATACCAGCGGCATCTTGACCTCTGTGCTGAAGAAAATGAGCGCCTTCAAGAAGCTCAGCAGCAGCCTTCGCAGAAGGGTCTGAAAGGAGTAAACCAAGAACTCCACACCTGATTGAAACGAAAAGAAAACCGCGTTCACAAAGAGATCAAAGAGCGATCCCAAATGTGAGAGTTCACGGTATTAAGTTGTGCAGTTAGTATGAGGATCCAACATAGCCAATCGGCGTGGTTTGTAGAGATCAAAGACCTGGCAATAAAGAAATCAGAAAGTATTTCGCTCCGTCATATAGAATCGGAAGTCTAACGGTATATAAGAAATACATAATCATCATTAAAGGACTCGGAAATGGAGGGGGTATGAAAATATGCAAAAGGATGAAAACTTACATATTGGATATATATTGGGGAGAAAAGCGACAGAAATTTAAGAAAACCAGTCGGTCAAATCAACCAGAAGCAGCAAAAAATTAGCTGGAAGAAAAAGGGAATAGAGTAAAGAGGAAAGGAAGGGAAACGACGTTAAAAGGACAGTAATCCAGCATCATGAAATCTTTGAAATTTTTTGGAAAAGAAAGGGAAGAGGAAAGGAAAATTTTCTGGTTATATAGCAGAGCTGCTGCCACACGTCAAAACTGGGCTCCCTCTGTATAGAAAAAATTTTCGTGCGGGTTTTCACATCAACACACAAAAAGCCTGTGACAACTTATGTAATGGCATTGTTGGTAGCACACGATTGGCTGTTGGCACCACGCAATTCACGGGGCTTTGTCGGGGAGGGCTGCCTTGACATTCCGGTTTTTTTTTTTGGTGAACACAGGCTCTTTACCAGTGCGTTTTTCAGGATTTAATTTTACTTTCACCGTCTCGACTGAGCTGAGAGCTGAGAGCTGAGAGCTGAGTCTATGGATCAAGCACGGTTGTTGATTGACAGATGTTGGGGCAACTCTGAACGGCGACCGTTTGAATGCACAGCCGTGCTGGATCCACGTGAGCAAACTCAGGGACCCCTCCTCATAGATCTCTTGTTCTGGAAATGGAGCCTTTGCAGTGGTCGGATTCAGCAAAAGGTATGCTTGAACGGCGGCAGAGAAGGAAAAGTTTGTTCTGGTTGGTATGCTAGTATGCTACTGGCTAGCAAAGCGTTGGTTGGTGGTGGTGTCGAAGCAGCAACCTTTCTACTTCAAGTTACGCTGCCCGAAATGAAATGAAGCGCGGTCAGATTATTATTATTTACGTATGATAGCAGGATAACAGGATAACAGGATAACAGGATAAACAGGAACAAATGAAACCGCCTATCAAATTTAAGGCAATCTCTAAATATCTAAATCTCCAACCCTGGTGCAACATGCAACCTGGAAAAGTGAACAAAATATGGGCCAATCACATCAAATGGAGGGGCCCCTCGTTCCAAAAGGTGCTTTAATGAAGTCATCCCTAGTTGTAGCAGCCTTAAAAACGAGTTAAATGGCTTTATCTGCTTCATCGAAATGTGGAGATTGGCTTCCGGCTCATCTGGCTGCGATTACTAGGCTGTCCCGAAGGTCTTATCGGGTTTTCCGATTGTTTGGTCACGTGTATGTCACGTTTTAAAGCAAACAGGTGTGTTTACCGCGGTTTTCGTCGGGCTCCCCGCGGTCAACAAGCTCATCGCCGGTTACAACTGTTCTTTTCAAAGAAACTCCTTGAAAAGACTATCTGTTAAAAAACCATTCCTCACTGACTATATATGTATATAAATACTGTCAATTCTCCTCTGGATTCTTCTTCTACTTCATCATTCTCTTCAAAACCATTCCAACTATTCATAATACATACTTTCAAGAAAACATAATGACCGACGCTACCTCAAGGTATGAGGACTCTTTAACATTGGTCTTGTCTTAGCTACCTAACTAACCCCCCCTGTTTGATTTTATAGAAAATTCAAGGCATGTCTTTTTGACATGGACGGCCTTCTTATCAATACTGAAGACCTGTACACCGAGGCTACTAACTCTATGCTGGCGGAGCATGGTAAAGAATCCCTCCCTTGGTCTATCAAAGTCAAACTTCAAGGTCTTCCTGGACCAGTAGCTTCTAAAACTTTCCTTGATTGGAGTCAACTTCCTTACACCCCTGAAGAATACTACGCCAAGGTCACCCAAAAGCTCGAAGAACTTTTTCCTCAATCCGATTTCATGCCTGGCGCTCAAGACTTGCTCCAATATCTCAAGTCTAAAGACATTCCAATTGCCTTGGCAACCTCCTCATACAATCACACTTTCCAGATCAAGACTGCTCACCTCAAAGATAACGGTTTTGACTTGTTCGGCGAACACATAGTTACCGGTGATGACAAGCGTGTTCCTCCAGGCCGGGGAAAACCTCATCCTGATATCTGGCTTGTTGCTTTGGAGTCTTTAAACAACGACTTGAAAAAAGAAGCCGAGGCTTCTAACACAGAATTCATACCTATCAAGCCCGAAGAATGTCTAGTTTTTGAAGATGGTATGCCTGGAGTCCTCGGTGCCAAAGCTGCAGGATCCACCGTCATCTATGTTCCTGATCCCCGGGCTCTTGAAGCTCATGGAAAAGAAAAGGTTGAGGCTGAGATTAACGGTTATGGTGAGATTCTCCCATCTTTGGAGCACTTTGACAAAGAAAAGTACGGGCTTTAAACTGTGAGTCACCCTGGCTTGTTGTATCACGAAAAAAAATGTAGATGATGAAAAAAGGTAAAAATTTAAAACTTTCCACTAAAAGAGGTCTTTGATGACGTTTGTTTTTATCCACATATTTCTGTTTGTTGTTGTTGCTGTTGTATGTGCTGTGAAACACCAAGGTCTTATGAGACTCTCATAGCAACACAACATTTAAGTTGTTATGAATTCACCTTTTCTCTTAAATACCTAGCATTTCTCTTTTATCAAAAATACCCCTTCATTTTATTCTTCATATCTCTATCGATCCCTGTCGCTTTTAATTTTCCATCATATTGACATATAGTGTCCCTAGTACTAATTAACTAGACTTACTCCAGCCTTACGTTTGACAGTTTGACAGGTTGCAAGCCACACTGCGCTAACCATCATATCTAAGAGTAATCGCAACTAAGCAGCCTTGTTGACTGGTTCAACTCGCTTAAAAAGCTGTTTAATTCAGTATCTTAACTCAAAACCTATAATTTCTCTATTTCATCCTTATTATCCCATACCCTTGCGATTTCTTTCTAATAACCAGGCCCTTGGCACCGATCTAAATCAGGTGGAGCAAAGTCTTTTATAGGCTTATTACTTTAGTGAGCTTTCTACACCTTTTCAGCAACTCGCTAACTTTAACTTTTGAAAGTCCCCACCTTGGTAATTACAGCAGCAGCGTCTAGGCAAACTAGTCCAACTGTGGGTCTTGACAATATGAGCCATGGCAATCGACATAATAGGAGTGACTACCTCCAAGACAGCCAGGTGGTTAACCAGATTCCAGAAAGCAGTTCAGATGAAGAACAATCAGATTTTAATGATTTCTCTTATCAAACAACACCAGTACAGCATCGTTATCAGAATTCTACCTATCAAAACTGGTCTACGCCAATATCCTCTTCTTTTATAACGCCCCAAGCACAGCAGTACTATAATCTTGACTCAAATTATTTTCCACGGGTTCCATTCCCAAGTAGTGATGTTGCCACTACAACTCCGCCACAAATATACCCACGTTCTAATGATGCTAGCGACGATATAGAAGATGCTATGAACCGAATGTCTATCCAGTACGATTGGGAAGACGATACTGCAAGTATTGATACTCCAACTCCTGCTTCAGCAACCAATAACACTACCTATAAACCATTTGGAAGTTCGACTGGTTTAGAAGTTGCAGCAAGTCGAGGACACTACAGAACTCCTACTCTTAGCATTGATCCTGCTATTTTAAACTCCATTCCTACATCTGGGCAAACCCAGCCAGACAACACTCCAAAGACTGTTCCAAATATTTTGCCCCAAACCCAGGATAATCAGTACGTCGAACCTGAAGATGAAGATTCTTACACCGAAGAACCGAGTATGATGAGTATTGACAGTATACTTACAATTGATAACAGTAAAAAGTCAACTGAAAAAGAATTAGTCAAAGAACCAGTTGTTGAATTGAAACGTAATGTCAATTTGGAAACCAAAGAATTACCCAAGATTCCGATACAGCCTCAAACTCATGAGACGGATAAAATTACAGAGTCTCTAAACAAGAAGGCGCTTCAGTTTAATAATTTCACAAAACCTCTTCCTGCCGTTCCAGATTCTCGGCCAATATCCCCAATTCCAGTGATAAAACCTAAAAATGACCTGGAAATTGGTAAATCAATTCAAAAGACGGAAAATAATGGCATTGACTCTGATTTAAAAGATTTTTATGACCAATTCAACTCATTAAAAATTTCTCAATCTACACTTGCTCCAAGCTCTGCACCTTCAACACTGTTGGTTCTATCCCCTGCTAGCTATGATCACGTATTTTCCAGGGATTGGGTATCAAAATCGTTTAAATCTTCAGTTGTTGAACGACCCCAGCGTCTTATGGCAACTGCAATTGGACTTGGTGCAGCAATTTCACTTCACTCGTACCGACGAAAATATTACAAGAGCAAAGATACCCCAACTGAGAGTGATGGTATTGGATTTTCAATCTTATCATCGAAACGTCGTGTAGACATCAGAACCTCGCCACATGTTGCTAAAATTCATGGGCCTGGCTGGGGTAAAAAGCTTTATGAAATTTGTAAAAAGATTGATGACAAACATTCTAAGGAAGATGTTGAGGTTCCAAAAGAATGGCCGTACAATGACATATATATGAACAAAGGCACAATTAGAGCTTTGGAAGGTGTTGTTGGTGCAGTTCAGAATGGTGTTGACGGATTGTTTCAATCGACACAACCTTTGGGGAAATCTCCTCATGATCGTGCGTTTGTTGCGCTTCGTCCTCCAGGCCATCATTCCAGAAAATGCTCTCCATCGGGATTTTGTCTAATCAACAATGTGCACATTGCGATTCAATATGCTGCAGAAAAACATGGTGTTACACACGCTCTTGTATTTGATTTTGATTTACATCATGGAGACGGAACTCAAGATATATGCTGGAAACTTGCTGGTTTAGAAGAAGACGATGATGAGCCAGCAACTAAAGTAAATGAACAAGTGGACGATATATCAAAGGAAGATGATGATTTGAATAGTTCTAGTGATGCACACAAAGTCTCCTCAAAACATGATACCAAATACACACCTCCAAAACTTGGCTACTTTAGCCTTCATGATATCAATTCGTTCCCTACAGAAACAGGATATGCATCTGCTTCCCAAATTAGAGACGCATCCGTATGTGTGAAAGCCCATGGTATTTGTGTTTGGAACATTCACTTGGAAAAGTTTTCTGATGAGGCTGCATTCATGAAACTTTATGACGAAAAGTACAGATTGATATTTGAAAAGGCTCGTGAGTATTTAGACGAGGCTCGTGAAGCTCATTTTAGAGATGAGATCAATAAAGTGGAAGAAGCAAAGGCAAAGCTCAAAATTGAAATGGCTGCACTCGAGAAACTTAGGAAAGAAAGATTAAGGAATAATAAGAAGAAGAATCTGCCGGACAGTAAACGATATCCCACATTCCCTGATCGGTTTCCAGATATCTCGACAATAGGCGGTGCTGAACAAGAGGAAATTCCAAAGCCAACCACCAAAATTCCAGAGATAAAGCCATTCCAGCCATTCATAGTTATCTCTGCTGGTTTTGATGCATCGGAAAATGAAACTATTAGCATGCGTCGCCACGGAGTTTATGTGCCTACAAGCTTTTATACCCGTTTTACTGAAGACGTTTTGGATCTGGCAGCTGACTATAAATGTTCAACAACTTATGAAGACTATAAATTGTCGCATTTACGGTTTGCGCAAAAAGAAGCTCGAAAGGGAAATAAGAAATACGACAGATCTCAAGCTACAAAGGTTTTGTCTTTGATGGAAGGTGGATACTCAGATGGTGCGCTATCTACTGGAGTATTTTCTCATGTTTCGGCGTTACTCGATACTGAGTTGGTAAACTCGCAACTAGTTTCAGACCCAGCCAAAAATGAATACGTTCTAACCCAGGCACATTTGTTCAATTCATTTATAACATATCATTTTGAACAGGCATGCAAACTGCGGTGGAACCCAAAGAGCGTGTATTCTGTTCCTCCTGCCAAGAAAGGCGGTGAAGCAGCACAATGGGCTAAGAACAATTGCTTGTTTGTGAAGCCGGGTGGTCCAGAGGTGAAGAATGGTGTTAATGTCAAGGTCAAAACTACAAGTGCGACAAAAGAGCCGCCATTACCACGTACGCCAAAGAAAGGGAAAAAGAGTACACCAAAAGAACTTTTGAACCCAAATGGAAAGATTGGCGATCTAAATTTACTAGACCCATTCCCTGATACCAATCCTAATGAAAACCGGACCAAAGACATAGATTTGAAAACTGTCGATAGTGGTGTTAAAGTTGTGGTTGAGAATAACGACGAAAATGGAGAAGCTTTATCACCCGCAATTGCGTTTCTCACTTGGTTGGAGTCAGGGTTATCACTTGGAAGAAGTTTATGGCCAGAGTATGTTCGGCAAGCATCGACAATTGCAGAGTTGGAAAAACTGTTACAGTTGCAAGGTGATCAATGATTAAAATCATTTGTTTATATGCTTCTGTGTTGATGTACTTTTTTCTTTAAGGTTTGTTATTTATTAGAGGATGATTGTTTTGTATTATTATTACTGTTATTGCTATTATTATATTAGATATACCATATTGAATAGAAAACCTATATATTCTGTTGCTGTTGTGATCCTAAAGTAACATGCTTGGGTATTGAAAAAAAGACTTGTGCAACTAGTGAACAAGTCTATAGGAAAACTAAAAAAAAGGTAGAAAAAAGGATCATATTATCAAGTATCTTCTGGATGTTTATATTTAGATCGTTTTGTCCATTTCTCAAGAGTTTCAATCGTTGATTGAAATGAAGGTTTACGTTTTGTGCCCCTGAGACTGTCCTTATAAGCCTCCAGAAGTTCTTGACAAGACTCTGGAATTTCGTCATTGGACAGAATAATATGTTCTCCGTCTTTGGGCAAACCAAAAGTAGTATGTGTGGCAGTATGAAATTCCACCTTGTGAACAAGCACATATTGTCCATCAAGAATAATAATGGGCTGGGTTGGCAGAGGAGAATCGTGGGTGGGGTTGTAAGGGATAAGATGGCGATAACCGTAGACATTTTTGACGGGATGTGGGTAGTAGAGCCAACTTGGTGGCATAGTAAGTGAATACACATTGTCGTCTATAACACTCTCGATAAGGAAAGGTCCAAGAAGCTTGGGAGTGACCATACCACTAGTATCACTGGGTTCCTGAAAAGGTCTTAAAGCTTTGGACTGTAAAAGTACCGGATCACCAACATTGAATCTCTGTTTAGTTTTCAGGTGCTTACTATTCATGTAACTGTTCTCAACTGTCTTGGCCATTTTCTTATGCAAATCATGCATATTAGTAACCTGGTAAAGAGCATTAACCTTGTACAAAAGGTTATGTCCAGGAAGAGCGAGGTATGGGATAACTCCCGTAATATTAGAGGGCGACTGATTCATAGCATTGACAACAGCTTCAATACCAACATGCCACTTATAAGTTGATAAATTATTACTTTTCAAGTAGATTCGAAGTTTTTCCTGAAATTCACTGTAGAAATTTTTAATGTGACCCTGAATCTTTGGCTGATACTGAATATTAAACCTCAATTCTACTCTGTGTATCTTGGCCCAAGCTTTGAAGTCTGGCTCTATGAACCATTTGGAATTTTCACAGGTCAGTACAGAAGGGTATCTCCCATAGCACCTGTTAAATATTGAATCAAGTTTCTTGCAAATATCGGAAATTTTGTCAGACTTAGAGCCAGCTGCGCATTGAATATATTTAGTAAAACGATCCACAACAATGAGACCAGTGGTATATTCTCCCTTCATCAAGATTTGCTCAATGTGCACATGAGAAAAAGGTATAGCTGGAGTAGGCACAATATCAAAATCGCTAGGTTTTGGCGGTTTGCTGAGTTTTATATGGCAAGTGGGACATGTCAAAACGTATTGGTAGATATCTTTTTCCATATATACCCAAGTAAATACGTCTGAAACAGTTTTGTAAAATATATCATTTTGAGGATGAACTAATATACCGCAATGAGCCAGATCAATAATCTTTGTCTGTAATTCCACATCATCGTTTGGAACAATAATCTTACCATGGATATTTCGCCAGAGTCCATTAATCAAATCCCATTCTTTTGGGATTCTAACAATATTTTGTTGTGATGCTTGCACCAAGGACAATATTTCAGAGTCGAACACTGGGAAAGCTTCAGGTACAGTCAAAGAAAAATCAATCAGTTTAGCTGGAGAAGAATAAGTAGGCACGCTAAGAGCTGGATCGAGAGATGGCAGATCCGAATTAGTAAGATTGCCATCTAATATGCGCAGCTGGCCATTCTCAAACCGGTAGGACAACGATTCAGCAACAGGATTCACCTTAACAGAATGTTGACGGACTGTAAAGAAATAGCGATTCAGGATATTCTTACATTTCTGTAATATAGGGCTATCCACAACCTTCTCTGTGATACTTCTGAAAACACCAATATTGGTAAGGATCACTACATCGTTGCCAAACAAGTGGTAAGACCAATGTTCAAGGGCTTCAACAATAGCCAAGAGTTCACGCTCATCAGACGAATATTCTTGCTGTTGCGAAATAAGCTTCTTGCTGTAAAAAGCAACAGGGTGGTAGATCCCGTCTTCTTGAAGTTGTGAAAGGACTGCACCAATACCAGAACTGGAGGCATTTGCTTCAAGCTGCGTCTTCTTTTCTTGAGCAAAGCGTTTCAATAGTGGAGATGTAATAAGAGAGCCCTTGAGTGAGTCAAAAGCTAGTTGACACTCCTCAGTCCAGGAAAACTCGTTTGTGGAAACAATTTCTTCCAAAGGGGCAGCCAAATTAGCAAAGCCAAAAATGAAGTCGTGATAATAATCAACTGTACGCAAGAAAACTCTGACTGACTGCACATTAGTGGGAACTGGCCACGACCGGATGGCTTCAGTCTTAGACTCTTGCAGAGTGGACCCGTCCGAAGTGATGTGAAAACCGAAGAAAGAGATTTTACTCTGGAACAATTCGCACTTCTCAAGATCGACTAACAGAAGATTTTCAGCAAGAATATCCAGGACCATAGTGACATCGGTAATGTTCTGACGGCGAGAAGGAGAAAAAATAATGATATTGCCTAAAAAGACGAATAATTTAGAATTCAAATGCTGGTGTAATATTTTCTGAATAAAGCATTGGAAAGAGACAGCTGCATATTTGAGGGTAGCTGGCATAGTGAGCCATTCAAATGTTCCATGAGAACAAATAAACGCAGTTTTACTAATATCTGTCTCTCTCATTCGAATTCGGTGAAAGGCCTCACGAACACTAAGCTTAGAAAACCAACTTCCGCCGGGGATGGAAGCCAGCAACTCAGTAATATCCGGCAAGTGAAATGGGAATTGATTAAATGGTTTAGTAGCCGCATTTAACTTTGTGTAGTCAATAACTAGTCGACGAGCCGTAGTGTCGTTGACTTTGGGAACAAAAAAAGCAGTAGTCACAGCTTTAGCTGAAGATTTCCTAATATGTCCAGCAGCAAGAAGGTCTTGAATTTCCTTCTCTAGCAAACTATCATCAAGTTCAGACAAAGGGTATATTCTATCAGCTCGGTGAAGTTGCGCCCTGTGTGTCTCTATTATATGCTCATAATCGCTTATGAGCTCTATCGCACCAAGGCAATCAGGTTCACCAAAGAGACCTAAATATGGAAAGAGCACAGGGGACGTTATAAAGACATCGTAGCGAAGATTAGGTGAATGGATCGTAGCAACTTGGTCATCAGCACGAGAACCCTTGATCGTAATCATGTCAAGAGCAGCATAAGGAGGAGAGACGATGGGGGTTCGGAAGAAAAAATTTCCTCGAACATCCTGCATTAACCGGAACAAATTTCTATTATCAGTTAACCAGGTCAAACCGAGAATTAGACCAACTTTTAATGGTGCAACTAGAAATTTAACATTTCTGGTAGCATAACCAATTCTAACATCACAGGTAATACATTGGGTGATATAAAAAGAACCATGTCGAAAATGGTTAAAACGAAAGGGAGCCTTGAAGTCAATGAAATCCAACCCACACAAATTAGCAGCTTCAGGACTAATCAAGTCAAACTCGCAACTACTATCAACCAGTGCGTGAACAAGAGTCTCTGAATTTTCGTTGATGATGAAGGCTTCAGTTTTCTTCTTTTGGGAATAAGGATTTAGTGGTTCAGACTTGAAAAAAAAAATTGTTAGAACACAATTGCAAGAGGGTGTAACTACGCATCAGAACTCCACTTCTTGGTATATGAGCTCTCATTAGAATCGTCATTAAGGTCTAGATCATTCAATGATTATATTTAAGCCATCGGTATCATCTTGATGCAGTTATACGCATTTTCAGGGTTATCTCAGTCGACAGTAGATAAACGTTTTTAAGAGACTTCTACTACTTACATTTTTGACAAGCATGCTACCACCGTCAGTCATTGTTTTAGACATGGTGCTGTTGTGTTCCACATCATAGCTGTTTTCAATCTCGCTGTCCGACATTTATAACTGAGATAAATGAGATAATAAATAAATAAAAAGCAATCGACTGAGAAGCCAGTTGTTTCGCTTTGGGAAGATGGAAAGTTTTGGAAAGTTTTCAGAAGAATCCAATTGATCTATAAGTATCTCTTGCAATTTTGAAAACCTCTTTTATATAGATTGTTAATGTTTTCTTTGAAAACAGTAAAATGCAATACAAGAGCCAAGTCTAAAATGCAAGTTAGCAAGCCACAGCAGTATGCCAGTCCGGTAACAAACTCAAAGTATGAATTGGATATTGTCAATTGTTCAGAATTCTGTTAGAATATGGTTTTTGTCAAACAATTTTTGATATTCAAGGTTTTTCAGGGTTTTCTGAATATATATTGTTTATTATAATATATAACCTCGAGTAAATTTTTTTTTTTTCCAATCTGAAGACTCATGAAAGAATGTTTAAAACGGATCAGCAGTATATCTTTAATTAATCTCTGAGATATGATTGTTTAAAAGCAGTTTAACCAAGTAACATAGTCTTTTCGAGATAGATATAAAATAGGAGCGAGTGGTGAGGACTGAGAAGATAATAGCAGAATCTCCTGGAAACTTGTTTAGTGAATAAATAGTATTGATTCTGTGTGGAGCCAACAGGTGTGCTAAATACGCTATATAATTTGATACCAAGACAGATGCAGTTACCCTGACTGTAATGTGATAATCTCAGCCGTGGCTTTCAAGGGCAAGGGGACATGTAGGCTTACACTTTATCACTTTATTTGCATACCAGCTTAAAGCTAGAATATTCTAATGGCATCAATACCGGTTACAAGTAATAACAAATAGTGGTCTTACAGTGGGTTTTATGAATCCTGTAACTGTTCAATATGGATTTGTATTCGTATGTAACGTCAGAAAAGAGCTATATTTAATCCAATGGATTTGAAATAACGTCAGTGTGAGCTTTGTGAAACGATAGCAGGTCTTTGTGTGTGACGTGTATATATAACTTGAACTTGAAGGCATGTACGAACCTGTTGAATTAGGAAATCTAGTCGATTCCGTCTCCATATGTTTTGCCTTTATTTGAATTCTTCTAAATCTAAATATAGATGCATGTGCTTTCCAGTGTTGACCAAACCATCTAGTTAACAAGTCTTTTGTTGTGATCGTCAGCTGAGTCTCTCAAAGACTCCTCAATTCTCAAAACCCTCAAAACCCTCAAAACCTTGGGATTCGTAATGCTTGGATCTGATAATACGAGTAAAACTCGTGGATGTGTATATACGCGACTTGTAAAGACACACAGTCTCTCTTGTTCTTTTTTAACATATTGATTTTATTGCTTGTGAGGCAAAAAGCAAAGCCAAATATACAAATACACATAAACTTTTTATAAATACAAAACGAAAAAAGCCATAAAGAAATCATAAGGAGATCATAAAATAATCCTAATATGGAAGGAATGATATAGAAAAAGAGGGAAAGTGGGAATAAAATGGGCATGCACGGCGTGAAAAAAGGCACCAACGCGAATTTTTTTCAATCTCGTAAAAAGAGCCTGGTAATACTGACAACTTGCAGGGGATACCGAAACCCAGTATAAATACTCTTTTGCAAGTTTCATGGCCCTTTAAAACCGACCAAATCAAATAAGCATTAAAACATTATTTCTGGCGATAAGCACTTATTAAACTTTGTGCCTGAAACAAGAATTAAAGCGTTGCATGTATAGGGCGTAGGTTTAGGAACAATAAAGGGAAGGGGAAAAAAGGTAATCAAAGGCTTTAAAGTAAGACATCACCCAAGGCACACTTGAGCAAGCTGATACCAGAAGAGACAGTGAGATGTCCAGCATCCTCGTGATCACCAAGATGAGGGTTGACTTCCACAAGGTCCATGGCGACAAGGTTACCAGTCTCGGCAATGGCCTCACAAATGTAGCATCCTTCTCTCCAGGTAAGACCACCACGGACAGCAGTACCAGTGGCAGGGGCAAAGACGGGGTCAAGAGCGTCAATGTCAAAGGAAAGGTGGATGGGTCTAGTGTTGTAAGGGTTAACAGCCTGGAGAGCCATGTCAACAACCTTGGAAATGCCGTACTTGTCAACGTGGTACATGGTGTAGGCAGCAATGTGCTGATCCTTCAAAAACTTCTTTTCAAAGTTGTCAAGGTCTCTGAGAGCAATGTAGGCAAGACGAGAAGTATCAAGGCAGTGAGGAACCCAGCTAAAGAGGTTGGCTTCTTCAGGCTTCTCGCTTTGTAAGGGCTCGTCTAAGCCCAAAGGGAAAGCAACAGGGCATCCATGGAGGTTACCAGATTCAGAGGCTTGAGGGGTATTAATGTCAGCGTGGGCATCGATCCAAATGACGCAAGCGTCGGGGTATTTAGCCTGGACACCAGCAATGGTACCAATGGCAATGGAGTGGTCACCACCAATGGTAAGAGGGAACATGCCGTTCTTAGCGGCAGAAGAAACCTGCTCGTAGATGCTCTTGGTGGTTTGGGAAACAAAACGGGGGTTCTTGACGTTACCAATAGGCTCGTCACTGGTAGGCTGAACAAACTCGTTGTGGCCCTTGAACTCGGCATTCCAGCCAAGGGTCTTAAGAGTGTCCATGAGACCAGCGTCCATCAAAGCCTTGGGGCCGTCATCAACACCACCACGGGGCTGGCCGCCGGAGAAGGGGGCAGAAATGACTTCGAGCTTTCTCTCGGGGAATCTCTTTTCGAACGACATTGTGAAATAATTTAAAGTAAAAGGGTTTGTGTAGAAGTTATGACCAAAAGGTACAAGGTACAAGGATAGTTGAGGAAATAATTGAAGATGATATAGGAAGAAGGAAGAAGAAGAAAGAAGAAGAAAGAAAGAGAAAAAAAAAGGATGGAGAATTAGGGGACTTGATCTTTTTATATAGAAATCAGATTGCGGAGAAAATTCAGTTGAGGCCAGTGACAACTTTGCTTCTGAAATTAAAAGAAAGTTGTTGTTTGTTATCTATGATAAAAAAAAAAAATTGATCGTTAAGTGCAAGAGTTGACAGCCTTTTATCTTTAGCTATGATCGTTAAGTGCAGGAGTTGGCGTTCCACCCTAGGCTTCCGCTTATTAAAAACCTGTTCACAACAAATCACTCGGATGTCGAGCAGGAGTGGAGATTGCCAAGTATGGAGAGTATACTCGATGCTTAAGGACTTTTCTGGTGACTATCGAGATGACACTCTATATATCGTGCTCATGAACCGATAGTCATCCTTGGAATCTCGGTGCTTGTAGCTTCGAGGTTCCGAAACCTGTCATTTGCGCACACGGCTGTGTCAGGGTAGCCGCTGAAAAATTACAACTTCTGTTTGTGTGACACATGATGTCATACAGCGTTTGGCTTCGTGTATGTTACAGGTCACTTGATGCCTGCTCGTGTCGTAATCAGCATGAAGGCATGGAGCTTGGATAATAATCTAGGTTTTCAGCTTGAAAAAAGGCTGAATATATAACATGGTTCTGCATTCGAGTCGTGGGTATCAACAGAACCAGGTATCGACAAGACACAGACTTGTTCTAGCCCTTGGACTCTGCCGATGGTGATGTAAGAGGCTTTTTTAATGCATCTTAAGTGCAAGTAAGGGCGAGTCCATCACTATGTGCATATCATGTGCCTTGCCTTCAGTTTCGCAAGGGGAGGGGGGAGTGGCTTGCTTGATTAATGTAATGGCGGGGAAATACACCTTTCCCTAGAATATATCAAAGATTTTGATTTGTATTTTATGTGAAATGAACGAATTAGTTTGGCTTCCCTTGCAATTGTAATTGGACGGATATTATTCTCTCGATCACGTGACCACGTGATTGCTCCCATTTTCCACTGCCCCAACCCTGACGTTTGGAATATCATTTTTTAATCTGTAACAAGCTTGTAACAAAGGCTTTGTAACAAAAGCCTTTCAACCTTCGAGCCCACTTGTAGAAGAACTGCCAACTGATCAGTTGTAACTGCCATTCATCTCCCAAGGTGTAGATCCAAAGCAAATCCAACAAAGTACAGCTGTTATTTAGATCAGCTGATAAAGCTACAGAATGTGTACCTTAGTTCACGTGAGAGCCGCGAGAATGGCCACAGCTTGTAATATTCTGGCTGCTGCCGGCCAAAGCCAAAGCGTAGATTGATCAAACTACACTCACACAAAATTAGTTCCAAAATTAGTTCATATGAAACGCTGCTCTCTCACTACTTACAGTTTGCTTTTTTAAGAACCCACAGATTTATGGCCTAAAGATGTGCTGTTTTTGACCTTCTTGTTCAGCGTTGGCTCAACATCGGCCCCAAAAACTCAAAGCTTCCGCAGCAAATGAAGGCTCCAAAAGGTGTTTAACCAAACTGATTGCAAAGTAAGTGACACCCACATACAGTTTTATATGCAACGGTGTACTGGACAATCCCATTGTTTCTGCCAGAGCTGCTGCTTCCACGTAGGCAAGTTTGTTGGTGCCCCGCCATCTTTAAAACCTCTTTATCAACCAAGTATGAATTGGCCATGTATCAGATGACATTCACTTGACATCATAAAACACTAAGCTCATGTATTATGATAGTACAAGAGAGAGCCTGTGTTTACGTTTTTGAACACGTTCAAATGAGCCTTACAAAATGGTCCATAGTATTTACAAGGCGTTGCTGCTATTAGTCAAAGAATGTCGAAAAGTTGTATGAGATAATAGTTGGACCATAAATCCAAGGCAAAGGACACTAAACCTCGATTTAGCTCGGGGCTAAAACCAGACATACTTACTGGATTGGGAAAGTGGCCACTATTCACTGATATGCGGACGAAGGAAGTTGGGTGGCTGGGTGGTTGGACACTAAATTAGTGGGTTAAAGCTGGTTGTAATCACACCCGAACCAAACTAGCTATGGCAACGCGGCCAGTAACTAAGTTCCCGTTTTGGGTAATAAACAAACACCAGCTTCGAGAACGACTGGCACCATCTCGAGGAATTTATGTGCGGTGGTATCAACACACTAAAATGTTGAAAAATATAACAATTACGAGAAAAATAAAATATCTACGTGAAAAGTGAGGGATTATGAACAATTTCAATAAATCTGCTGTGATCCGTGGTGATTAAATCTCCATAGCTCAAGGTTTTTAATGTTTGTTTTTGTTCTTCCTTTTTTGATCCAACAAAGTTTTCGTACATCAGTGCTGGGATTTCCTGATCCACATGATTTGCTTGCCCAAATAAGCAATTGGGAGATAGCTGGTGTCTAAGAAGGACTTTTCTTCGAGCAAAAAGAACTTGGAGTAATACAAGTTCTATAAAGCTTCCTGGGGAGAATGTCAACCAATATCAAACAGTATTTTCAATCCATTTTGTTGTATTTTTCACACAGACCTGTTTGTTCCTATGGGATTCCATCAAATGACAATTCCTGAGCTCATTCATTTCACTAAACAACGGTTTATTTAAATGAATACAATATTGGAAAACGTAGCATTGGGAACAAGGAATCATATTTATGAGGTGGTAATTGGATACACACGGATCAAAGATTTGGTCTCAACTTGAATATAATATACCAAATACCGTAATTTCTATATAAAAAAAACAACTTCAAGTAAACAATTAAATCAAACGTAATTGATGATTTAAAACAAAAAACCCAAATAACCGACAAATTTCACAATCTTATCTTCCAGATTCAAAGAAGGCTGGTCGCGTTTTGCGCAGTACCCAAAAAGAAAACATAAGGCTGGCTCGCTCGACACAAAGACTTTGTTCAAAGTGTATTTTCTGCACCTCTTTTAACTGCCTTTTCTTCTTTTTTTTTTTTTCCTCTCCTCAACTCTTCTTCCACCTTTCAAATCCTCATCGTTCTTCTCCCGTATCCATTACTTTCATCGATCAAGTTTCTTGAATATGGGTAACGCCTCATCTTCGCCACAAGTCACAGTCAAACATTCCAAGACCGAATTGTCGATCCAGCCCGTAGAAAGGGCTGGCGATGTCGGGTCTGGCAATGTCAAAAAAACTCTCATGATGCTATCTCAACTTGAAAATGAGATCAGCTACCTAATTCAACAATCTAATATCAAAATCATCCCTCAGGGTCTTAATACAGTATCTATCGCGCTAGCTGATCTGACTCTACGCCAAGGCCAAGTTCTCAAAGGTAGTGCAGCAGAGATCGCATCCCCAGATGACCCTGATCTCGCGTCAAAGCTACTTTATATTCGAAAGCATATCCATCGTGACATCTTCACAACTTACACGTCTAATCACCTTATTGCAGAAGACCCACAGCCTCTTCATGAAGTGTACATTTCTCACAGAGACAATTCGAATACCTATCAACACGTATATTTTTCCCGACCTCCAGTTCCTACAAAGTCGGACCTTAACTTGGCGTTAATCCCAAGCCATAACCAACACCAACAAGACGCGGTCGCTCAAAATCCCCAACCGGTTCAAGCTCAAAATAATTATGCTCAACCTCAGGAACAAAATACAAATCCTAGCAAGTCGCGGTACCGACATAGACCTAAGAAACCTTCGGTCTCACTATCGGATAACCAGCTTCACCAGACCATTGAGAACGTGCAGCCACCGCAATCTCAAGATCCCAATTATATGCCACAGAACTATTCACAGGTGCCACCTCCTGAAGGAAACAACAGCTCATTGTCCAAGTTTTCTGACCACCCTGGCTCTCAATCCCTCATTTCAGTTCTCTCAACATTCACCACCGGCTCTGTCCACTCAGAACATTCACCACCTCCAGTGCAAATTACGCGTCTAGCAACTCTCAAGGACTCGTCCTCCACCAGCCTATTACCACCCGTTCCTGAACATCTTATCAGTTACCATAGCAGTTCATCATTTAAATCATCTCCCGGCGGTAGTAGCGGAAGCTTTCAACAAGAGCGAGAAAATGAGCCCAAAGTCAGTGTTGAACAACTTGCGCCACCTGGAAGCTACATCTATAGTCCCATTTCAACTCACACGGAAAGCTTCCACGCCGATATTATTTCTCTTGCATCAGAGAAAGAAAATGTTGTCGACCTCAGTCAATTTCCTTACTTGCGTCATTACGCAGCTTCTGGCTTCCAGGACGAAACACCAAGTGATATCAGCTCCAAAAGTCAATCTCGGTCTGGAAGTAAACGCGAAATTCAGAGTGACCAAAATGAGTAAGTACTAAATGCCTATTCTTTTTTGTTTTTGTTTAACAAGCTTCTAACTGCTCGTATTTTTGTTTATAGCTACATTGGTGCTAATAAAAGTGCTAAAAGCCTTAATAAGGTTAACGATCTTGAGCAGTACACTTCAAGCTTTGGAATTGCATTTCCACAAAGCAGTCGTGCAAACGATAACCAGGCACTTCATGTTAAGACTAATATGCCAACTAACAGTAGCGATCCTGATCTCATAGCAACACCAGATGTCCAACAACTAGAAACTATTGTTCCTGGTGCTCCAGTTCAGTCGCGACGCAAGTCTCGCGACGTTTCTGAACTATCTTCTTCACGAAAATCTCGCCCCATCAGCGGTGGGTCTTTCGAAGACAATGTTGAAATTCGGGAATTTGCATCCAGAACAGACACTATTTTTGGTGAGTCTGATGAAGACACCGCTGATGGCTTGCATAATGGTGATTCCCTCAGAACTGATAATCTCGAAGATAAGCTTCACCAGCATCAAGCTCAAGAGAGAGAAAAGAATGCCTTTTCAAATGGATATACCCAGAATGGGGAATATCTCAACTACCAGGACAATTTTTCGGATGATACTCAGTATTTTGATCAATACCAAGTTCAGCAGTTGCAGCAGCAGCACCTTGCCGAGATGAACAGTGGTTTCTCAGAGTATGACCAGCAGCCAGAGCAGCAGCAGCAGCAGCAGCTCCTACAACCTTTCCAGCCTTTTGCTGCAAACGGATTCTTCCCATCGCGCCTTGAAGCTATTCCTGAGTCTCCAGCATTAACTAATAGAGGGGATAGTCCTATTGAACACGATAGCGCATTAGCTAAGACCAAGGTGACTTCTAGCACTATCCATGAAGATGTGAATCAGAGTCTTCCTGAAAATCAAGGTCCGGGCACACCAACACGCTCTGTTCAGCTAAATACTGTCACTGAAACCCCACCACCTTCAACTGCCACGCCTCTAGATGGTTTAACTCCTACAGGAACCACTCCAGGAACATCACGACGTAAGAAGTCTGCATCTGCACAGGTCTCATTTGCAGGTGAGACTGAGGTAATCACTATTACACCCACATTGACCCAGTCATCTTTCAAGGAAGCATCTGTTGAGCCAACATCACCAGCCGGAACTGCAGCCCAGCCTATCATCATTACCTCCACCCCAACTACACCAACCACACCAGTTCGCCGCGCTCACAACCGAACCCAAAGCAAGTCATTATCATCCTCAAGTTTAATCTCTCGTCTTTCATTTGGTCTTTTTGGTACACAGTCACCCCAGCGAACTAGCAAAACACTTACTCCTCTCGAGCCTGAATCTCCACTGCCATTCTCTCCTGAAGCTCTTGCACCACCTAGAAAGGGTTCACACCGTTCTAAAACAATTTCTGGCTTGAGCAGACGACAAAGAGTGAGTGGAGATATCAAGCTTGGTCCAGTGGGTTATAGTTATGAAAGCTTTGGTGATGACAATGAAGGTAAACAATCTCAGACCAACACCCTTGTGCTCAATAAGCCCGTTTCCAGGACAAAGAGCAAGAGAAATAGTTTGATTATGGCCGACCAGATTGCCGCTTCTCGTATTAATTCATCAAATACCCCCAAGCCCACAAAGATTAGCAGCGGTGTTGAATTGACTCCTTCTGATTCTAATGATGGAAATGATTTGGTGCCAACAGTGACAGCTGGTGGTACTGTTATCCGCAATCGTTCCCGAGGATTACTTTCTAAGAAGTCAAGTTTGCCAAAGATGGCAAAAGATTCCAAACGTCCAGTTATCAGCGCGCCTATTCTAGGTTATATTCCTTCTACTGCAGCAGCTGTGGACGATCATACTCAATGGCCTGAAAAGTTGCAAAAGCCTTCATACCCACCTCCATTGCCACCATCTACACAAGATTATCAGCAGCAATCCCAAGAGCAACAAAAGAGTGAAGATGGACGTAACAAGAAGGAGCAAGATGATGAGACCCGTGCAAAACAAGAGTTTGAGCAAGCAGAACAGCAGCTGGCACTTCAGCAGCAACAGCTTGAAGAGGAACATGTTCATTTACAACAGCAATATGAACAACCACATTCTCAAGGGCTTCTATTTCCCTCGTCAGCTTTCCGTCCCTTGGAGCCAGTGGAAGAAGTTCCTTCAGAACCTTCTACTTCATCCACAGCTAACGGTATTGCGCAACAGTCTTCATCTTCAACATCCCTAATTCGTTCTCCTCGTTCCCCCCGTGTTTCGCGCTTCTCGTCACCTCGTTTACCAAAGTCACCAAGGTTCCGCAGCACATACCAATTCTCTCGTAGCGGTGAGAACCTGAGTCGTACTAACAGTATGATCTCTGTCGTGTCTGGTTCATCAGCAGTTTCTACTGCTTCAATGGCTTCTACAGTTTCTTCTGGAAGACGTCGTGCTCACAGAGTCCCCAGATCACACAGACGTGTTGTTCTTCAGTCACCCAATCCTCAATCGCCAAACCCCAATATGCATTTTGGAGAAAGCAACAATCAAGGTGCTTTCCATCCAGCGTTTGACAACAGGTCAGCAAGATCTCTTGGTGCCGGTAAATCTAGTTCCTCGATTCTTAAAACTGCTCTGGTTGGAGCTGCTACTGTTGGTGCGGCAGCAGCTGGATATGAAGACACGGCTGGCATAGTTAACAAAAGTAAGCAGCATGATACTCTCAACCCTTATCCCTTTGAAACTCAATCACAACCCCTTCCTATTGAAGAGTATAGAGGGTTTCCCATTACGGGCCGTTCTACCTCTACTCAAAAGCATCACAACCATCCAAATGGCCATCAGCGACAGCAAAGCCAGAGTTATTATAACAGCCATGTTGGCTCTATGCTTAGAGATGAAGGCAAGAACGTTGTACTTCAGGGCCAGGGAATTCCTCCAAAAGTTCCTCCTCATGCTGATCGAACTGAAACTTTGACTAGTGTTAGTAGCGCCGGAACTTTTGATGCAAGGGCAGCTATTTCAGGATCGTTCAACTCTCATTCACGCACCCTCTCCAACAGCACTATTGTTCTTACTCATCCTAATGGATCTATTTCTGGAGGCAACTCTAATAACAACGCGCTTACTGCTGAATCTAAGGTACAGCATGCTGGCTCTTTGAAGGGTGTCATGACTGCTGCTGTACAAAACTACTTGTCTGATGATACCAAGAAGTATACTCGTAAATGCTCATACAAACCCATTCCCCGCCCTATTTCGTTTATCAGCGAGAGTGACTACGGTATAGATGCTGTTGAGAAGAGTCCTGCTGACTCGGTTTATCCACATGGTGTTCACATGTCTCACATGGCCAGTTCTTTGATGCAATCTCCAGCATATAAGTCTAACAATGGGTACGATGATGAGTGGGAAGACTACGCAGATGACAGCTTAACCGCTGGCAATGATACTTTTTACTCTGCTCATGGAGGTGACACAAGCTTACTCAATACCTCCCAATATAACCAGCATCAACAGCACCACATGCACAATCAACAACAGCAGCAAATTCAGCTCAAGAATGACCGGGACATGCTTCGTTTGCGTGAAATGATTCGCCAAGAAAAGAAAAAGACTAAGAAGATGAAACGCAAGATGGAGAAAAAGAGATTGATTGAAGAAGAACAGCGTCAACGTGAAGACTGGCTTATGTCGTCTGTTGCTGAAGCCTCTAGCAAAAACGCAAGCTACTACAATCTTTACCTAAATGATAAATCCTCTAAGGATGGTACTACATCCATAGAAAAACAATCTGCTGGTAATAGAAATAGTGTCAACTCTGCTCATACTGGTACAACTAATACCACTGATATTACAGTTACTACTATTGATGCAAGCCATTCTGGTGTAAATCTTGATGCCCATGGAACAACAACAACAACAACTACTACTACCACGACCACTGCTTCTAATTCTACAACATCATTACCTGCCACTGCTGGTAATATTCCAGCACCTGCACAGCTTGATGGGGTGTCTCAGCCTGTTCACCATTTGGAATACAACCATAGCAAACCCTCAGTTACTTCCAATGTTCCACAACCTGAACCAGTCGTTGTCGCTTTTCCTACAGCTGAACAACTACCTACTGAATCTGATTCTTCTGCTCCTATCTCTACTGAAGCTGACACTCTCCCCGCAACCACTGCTGCTGCTGTTGAACCTAACACAGCATTGACTACTGTCAAGAGTATGGGCAATCCCCAGGCTTCAAAACCTAAGGGCAAGCCCAGCAACAATATTCGACCTTCTATTTCGGCACCTGCTACTGGTGCTGCTTTGGCTGCTACACAAAGCTCATCTGCTGCCTCTGTCTCTAAGAAAGACAAAAAGAAACAAAAGAAGTTGGCTAAGGAGCAAGAAGCTGCTGCAAAGAAGGCTCGTGAACTTGAACAACGTCGTTTGATGGAACAGCATATCCGTGAGCGTCAAGCTGTTTTCGAAAAGACTCAACGTGAGAAACGCGAGAAGAAGGAACAGGAGAAGCTCCAGAAGCAGAAGAAGAAAGAAGAAAAGGGAAGAAAGAGAAGCCGAAGCTTTGGTCTAGGTTTCTTGGGTAGCTCTGATCCTAAGAAGCCTACCATTACTGGTCCAGTTCAGAAAGATGCACCTCTCATGATTCCTAACACTGAGGTTGATATGAGTTCATATTCCCAAGATATGGAACAAGCAAGACTTGATGCTGTTGCAGCTGCAAAGGAACGAGAAGAGAAAGAAGAAAAGGCAAGAGTTCAAGCTGAAGCGGAAGCAAAGGCTAGAGCCCAAGCCGAAGAAGAAGCTCGAGTCAAGGCACAGGCAGAAGAAGAAGAAAGAGTTAGGGAAGAAATAAAGGCTCGTGAACGAGAAGAGGCTTTTGCTCTTGCAGCTGCTGTTGCAGCTGCTGAAGCTGAATACAGAGCTCGCCAACAAGAAATAACTGCTGCCGAACACCAACGCCAAATGTTACTTGCTGGTCAAAGCCCTGTTGAGGAGGATTCCTCTTTTCAACCAACTCTTCCTGAGGAATTGGACATTGATAAGCAGTACCAGAAGCATGAAGAAGTTGCCAGGAAACGACAGAGTCAAGTTCTTCCACCTCCTGAAGTTTCTGAAGATGACGAAGAATTAATTGTTCACACACCTCCCATTAATTCTTCCAGTCCGCTTACTCAACTTGCCAAGGGTCTTAATCCTACCCAGGAGAGTGCCAGCAATATTGGTTCAAGATTTGATACAAGTACTAGTCTTGATACTGGAATTACTAGCAATATTATACCAGCAGCTCCTTTTGGGTCTTCACCACAATATCAAACTGCCCAACCTGCTCTTCTCAATTTGGCCCCACCCAGTGTTCCACAGTCTAATTCTCAACCAAATTCGTTGTCCATTTCTCCTCCCTCGCAACAACCCCTTTCCCAGTCTCAGTCTTACTCCGATATACAATCAGCTACAGAGTTCTTTTCTCCATCTTCCATTCAGCCTTTATTTGCTAATGATAAAAGTTTGAGCAGTATGAGCCTTAGTGCGTCTTCAAAGAACACCACTCAGCAATCGGGCAAGCCTTTTGATGATAATGCTATCAATAAGTCAAGATCAGCACCTGCTACACTGACCGCCAACAATGATCCTGAGGCTACAAAGAGTGAAGCTCTTTCTCTCTACGATCGATTCTTCTTGGAACACGAAGGCGATGTCAGTAACAACAGGGCTGAACAACAGCTTGATACTCCTTTGGTTCCTCCCAAGAGATCACATCTTCGACAAGAATCTCGGTCTTTCTCTGGACCCAATTCTCTTGCTATTGCTTCTGAAAAAGTCCAACTTCCTCGACGAAGCAGTAGTGGTAATCACTCTAAGAATCAATTACATCACCGCCACCAACCTTCCATGGATGTGGATCTTGTTGACAAGTCTCAGCGCAAGGCTTCTTTTCCCAATGTTTCTGGTGTCAAGCATCCAATTGATAGCATTGACAATGATACTGATGAGAGATACGATGACTACGAGGAAGAAGAGGAAAACGATTCGGAAATTGGTGTTAAACATTATGTGAGTGCGATTGCCCCTCCTGTTCTTCTAACCACTGGTATCGAAACGCCTGAAAATCAAACACTGGCTGAGTTCCCCAGTAATACCCAGGGAATGTCCCCTGAGAAGCCAATTGAGTTGAGTGACGACGATGAAGCCATAGAAAGATTCAATACTTCAAAGAATGCTTCACGAAAGTCATCTCTTCGACGTAGTCGTTCTACGAAAAGCAGTTCCCGTTCTCATCGCAGTGGCTCTTCAGCTGCGCGTGATGACAGTGACAACGAAAGTTTAGTTGAAGTTGGTTTCGGCGCTCCAAACAGTACAGCAACAGCCAAGTTGGATGAGATATTGGAAACCAAGCGCAAGCGTAACAGCAACCCTAGAAGAAAGTCCGGTAGTTCACGTCGTACTAGTGGAAGTTCTCATAAGAGTGCCAGAGAGCCTCAGCTTGAAGATGCAGAAGATGAGGATGCTATTGGCGGTGACCAGGAATCGCAAGATGCTGAAAGACACACTGTCCATCACAAGAGCAAGAGCTTGTCTTTTGCTCCAGATTCTAAACCAGCTGCTGAAGATGAGCTTCCTCGCTCCAAGTCAGCTAACAAGAGCTCACGTAAAACTAATGGCCCTCATCGACACAATAAGAATCATTCTGTTGCTGATCCATGGAACCTTTCTGCGGAGCAGTACTACGCCCAGTTTGGATATCCTGATTATGGCGATGTTCCTCCTATGCAACCATCTTACTATGCAATGTCTCCTGGTCCAGTAATGTATCCTCCATATGGTGGAGATGCCATGGGATACACTGGTTATGCAGTTCCTTATCAATCTCCAGGCGCTGGTCACCGCATTACCAGTAATGCCGGTAGATATGGCCATCGTGGACGTGAATCTGTTAGCACAGCTTGGAGCTCACAATCCGTTCCTTCCAACATGACACCTCTTGCCCCACCTGGCCAATTCATGCCATCTCTGATGTACGCTCACCAGCGAACCCCATCATCATCGACAGCAACTACAAATACCAACACCAACAGTGGACCCCCTGGTGGTCGAACCTCCACCTCTTCTTCAATCTTGACCTCTCCTTTGGAAGTTAACAAGCGAGGTATTTATGACTATGATGCACAGCGCTACAGTCCTGCTACACCTTATGAGAAGGGTTATATTCCTGGTTATGGTCCTGGATATCCATATATCCCAGGATACTCTATGCATGAAAGTCCTTTGCCGGGCTACGAATACGATCCATCCATGCTTCATGGATATGGTTATGACACTGGCTATGACGGTGGATATGACATCACACCCAGTTTGTACGCCCCACAGCCTCACGCTATTATTCATAATCATACAGAACATCCAAGAGAAGCACCATTACCTCCAACACCTGGAACCTTTTCGTCATTAATGAACTTTTTGGACCAGGTCGAAGCAACAGCATCACCGGAGGGAGCCACTGGCAATGTTAACAATGCTAGTGAAGAGCCAGAATTGGAAGGTTCTAATAATAGCAATATCGGCGGCATTGGTTCCCGGCGTCACCCTTCAAACCATCGTCACCCTCAACAAGGTGATTCTTTCACGATTACACACAGTGATGAGGAAGCAGCAGCTGAGCTTGGTGGAGAAGGCTTTGGTAAGGGCTATGATGGGGCCAAAGATGACATGCTTTTCATTAAATTGCAGCGTCAAGTTGAGGCAGCTCAACGCCGTCTACTAAAAGAGAAGGAGCGTCAGGACTTGGAACGTGAAGAAAGAGAGCTGCAAGCACAAATGATGCAGATGCAGCAACACCAGCGATATCTGCATCAACAGCAGCCACAGCAATTCCAGGAACGATCAGAAAAAGAACAACACAGAGAAAAGAAGCTCTTACGTCTTGCTCGAAAAGAAGAAAAACGACAGCAGCGCAAAGAGAAGGAAAAGCTTGAAAAGAGGAAAGAATTGATGATGCAGCAAAGCATGATGGATCAGCAGCCGTTACAAAGTGACATGGTTGACATTGACGAAACAACACAAAAACGGGAAAAGGGGAGAAGGAGCGAAAAACGTGGTCCAGTAGGTGAACAGGATGTGGCTTTATTGTCAATTCCAAATAACCATTATCACCACCATAAGATTTCTGGCTCAATTAGTGGTAGATCGACGAAACATAGGATGGCTCCTCAAGGAGGATTGGATAATCAGCCGTTGGGTAGTATCAAGGTTTCCGGTAACGAAGGCTGGGAAAGGTTACAAGATCCATGGTCCGGTCGTGGAGAGTTGTACATGAGGCAGAAGAGCCGAGTTGTTTAAAGAGAATTCAAAGGTTAATAATATAAACAAACGTGTAACGAATCTTTTTATTTTTATTTTATTTTATTTTATTTTTATTATTATTTTTTTTATTTTTTTATTTTTTTTGTAATGTAATTTTATTATAATGAAAGTAATATGTTTTTTTTTGAAAAGGGTCTGTGTAATTCTAAATCAAAACCTTTAAGATCGTGCCGAGTAATGAATCGTTACACCATTACCACTGTATTGTAACAACCACAACAAACCTGTATTGACCAACAACCAGCCACCTGGCACCCACCACGGAGCGTGACTAGCCCTTTGATTTTGTACACTGAGGCTTATTACAGCGTGGCTAAAAATAGTCTATTAATAGAGCTTTGTTTACTTTTCGTCATATAAAAACCTTCCCTTTCCCTTTCTCTTTCTCAATTTTTTTCTTTCTTTTTCTCATCATACATATCTCCCCCCTTTCACCCAGCTCTTGTAATCTAGTTTTATAAATAATGTGCGGTATCTTTGGTTACCTCAACTACCTCGTCCCCAAGACGAGAGGCGAAATCCTCAACACCCTTATTGAGGGTCTGCAACGACAAGAATACCGTGGTTATGATTCAGCAGGTCTCGCTGTCGACGGAAAGGTTCTTTCACCCCCTGCTCAGGGCCGTGATGTCCTTATTTTCCGCCAGGTTGGCAAGGTCCAGGCTTTGAAGGACACAATCGATGAAGCCAACCCTGACAAGGATGAAGTTCTCGAGAATCACGTTGGTATCGCGCACACGCGATGGGCCACCCACGGTCAACCTAAGACTATTAACTGCCACCCTCAGCGCAGTGACGTTAACAACGAATTTGATGTTGTCCACAATGGTATCATTACCAACTACCGTGAGATCAAGGCCTTCCTTGAGTCCAAGGGCTACGTTTTTGAGTCTGAGACTGATACTGAGGCTATTGCCAAGCTTACCAAGTTTATTTTTGACACTACTGATCATGTTGACTTTTCCCAGCTTTTGAAGCTTGTTGTTAAGGAGCTTGAAGGTGCATATGGTCTTATCATCAAGTCCACCCACTACCCCCACGAACTTGTCGCCACTAGAAAGGGATCCCCCTTACTTGTTGGTGTCAAGACTGAAAAGAAGCTCAAGGTTGACTTTGTTGATGTTGAATTTGGTGATGCTTCTGATGCTAACAATACCCATGTCATCTCTGCCAGCTCCTCTGGTGCTAATGGCTCTTTGCTCAACACTGGCACTTTGCTCTCTCCCCACAATGGCGGCCTCTCTACTGTAGGTGCTTCTTCTAACCATCTTTCCCTTCCCAGATCTGGCCACACCCTTGGCGTCCCTGGTAGACTTCTTGGTAACGAAAACCTTAGACACTCTCAATCTCGCGCCTTCCTTTCTGAGGATGATCAACCACTCCCTATTGAATTCTTTTTGGCATCTGACCCTGCTGCTGTCGTTGAACACACTCGTAAGGTTTTGTTCCTTGAAGATGATGATATTGCCCACATTTATGACGGTGAGCTCCACATTCACCGTGTCCGCCGTAATCAGGACGACAAGCCCATCAGATCTATTGAGACCCTTGAGATTGAACTCCAGCAAATCATGAAGGGTAAGTTTAACCACTTTATGCAGAAGGAAATCTTTGAGCAGCCTGAATCTGTTATCAACACTATGCGTGGCCGCATTGATTTTGAGAACAATACTATCCAACTTGGTGGTCTCCGTTCATGGTTGACCACTATTCGCAGATGCAGACGTATCATTATGATTGCCTGCGGTACCTCATACCACTCTTGCTTGGCTACTCGATCCATTTTTGAGGAGCTTACTGAGATTCCTGTCTCTGTGGAACTTGCATCTGACTTTTTGGACAGACGCTCTCCTGTGTTCCGTGATGACACTTGTGTCTTTGTTTCACAATCTGGTGAGACTGCTGATACAATGAATGCTCTTGCTTACTGCTTGGAGCGTGGTGCCCTTACTGTTGGTATCGTTAACTCTGTTGGCTCTTCTATTTCGCGACAGACCCACTGTGGTGTTCACATCAATGCTGGCCCTGAAATTGGTGTTGCCTCCACCAAGGCCTACACTTCTCAGTACATTGCCCTTGTCATGATGGCTCTTTCTCTTTCTGATGACAGAGTATCTAAAGTTGAGCGCCGCAAGGATATTATCCAAGGTCTCAAGAATATTTCAGCACAGATTGAGGAGGTTCTTAATCTGAATGATATCATTATGGAGATGTGCGCATCCAAGTTCCACGAGCAAAAGTCTTTGTTGCTTCTCGGTCGTGGTTACCAGTTTGCCACTGCCTTGGAGGGTGCTCTTAAGATTAAGGAAATTTCTTACATGCACTCTGAAGGTGTTTTGGCCGGTGAGCTTAAGCACGGTGTATTGGCTCTAGTTGACGAGAACCTTCCAATCATCATTATGGCTACCCGTGACTCTCTGTTCCCCAAGGTTTCTTCTGCTATTGAGCAGGTTACTGCCCGTAGTGGTAATCCTTTGATCATTTGCAATAAGGGTGACAAGTTTGGAAATGGCCTTCAGACTCTTGAAGTTCCTGCTACTGTTGACTGCCTCCAGGGTCTTTTGAATGTTATCCCATTGCAGCTTATGTCATACTGGCTCGCTGTCAAGAAGGGCTACAATGTTGACTACCCACGTAACTTGGCCAAGTCTGTCACTGTCGAGTAAATATTTTCAACTGAAACAAGAGCATGCAAGGGAGGTTGACTATATGCTTCCTTTGCACCAGTTGATTTATTATTCTTTTTTTACCCTTTAAATTGGTTTTCACACTTAATTGTTTTTTTATGATCGAACTATTTCTCATTATTGTACCTGTATTTTGTTATGACTTGTTTTTATTTATTCACCAAAACTTTGAATTATTTGTTTTAATACTTTTAAGTAGTAATTGAATTGAAATATTTTACCATTTGGCATGTCTGAGAAAAAAATTTGGCATAAGGCTGATATAAGCCACTTAGGGGATGCATTTAAATAAGGTTTAGAAGTCAAAACAAAGTAAACGAGGGAGCAATTTGGCGGCGTATAATGGGGGGACAAAAGTAAACAAAAGCGCAGAGGGGTTATTTGAAGTGAATTTGATATGTTTTTGAAATCAGATTAATGTTATGGGAGAAGTGAGACTAACCATAGACAGCAATAGACAAACAGAAGTAAATAAAGCTAAGAAGGATGCTGTTTTTTGGGCTCTATGTGTGTTACAAGCAGCTACAGGGAGAGCCTATCTGTAATGATACACTAGGTGGTGTTGTAACAATGCAGCAGCGGTACAAATACGGGTGTTACAGAGATCATTTATTGTACAAGGAACACTGTAATTGAACAGACATAAAGACATAAAGGAACAGGTTTTGACAGTTGACCGATAGGTAGCCAAACAAATGTCATGTACATACGGATATATATGAATTGCAAAGTATAATCAAGTCAGTTTATTTGTTTATTTGTATATTTTTCCAATTTTGTATTACTAATTACTTTTATCAATTACACGTATTTTAAAGAAATGAAGAGATTGAGAGATTGAGAAACAGATGTGCCAAAAACAGTTACAAAGATAAACAAAGTCACAAACAATATTGGCTAATTCCATAAAGTTTCTTGGCTTGGCCGATTAAGATTATCTATATACAATGATGGATATGTAAATATACAGCACACTGGTATTATTAATGACTTTTATTGTTATTGTTATTATACCTGTTAAAAAGTCTTTTGTTTTTTTTGACAGATTCAAGCTTCATAGTTTGTAGCAAGATTCTTCAGTCATGCCTTTCCTCAGCTGAAATATTGAACATAGCTGTAATGTGAGTATTACAACGGTTCAAGGCAGAAGTAATTTTATTATGTTAACACAAGTAAACAATTGGAGTATGTGCCTGAAATTTTTGGTTGGCAGAGAGAAAGAGAAAAAGGATAAGGTTAGAATAAGAAATGTTTTGGGGGCACAAACGAAATAACTATATAACCATCTCCACATTACTTTTATCCAGCCTATTTGACTTTGTTTATAGTTCATCAACATCTGTTTGTGACTGTTAAAGACGCTTGGGGCTGAGCTGAGTGCACACCACGCCGTTTATCGAATTTAAAGAGGCTCGACAAGAAACACGCGTTTGGTTATTATTGTTACCATTGTTTATATTGGTTCTAGAATAGACTAGATGCCCAGCACTGCTATAGCTATTCTTCCCAAATACCAGGTTTCTTAGAATCAACATACAAAATCTTTCTGATAAATATGGATCGTTTCTAGTAGAAACACCTGACAATAATGCTGCTAATAATACTTTCCAACTGATATCAAAACCATTAATATTCACAAAGATATAAATATCTATCATCGACCTTAATTATGAGCTTATTTGTCATTCCAACTTGAAATCAAAAAGTACGTAAACTATTGTCGAATATATAATATGTTTGATGGTGTGTCTCCAATACTGATCCAAAAGGTTGCTTGAATTGTTTGTTACACGTCCTGGCAAATTTTTTTTAAAAAAGTAAACAGATTGTATCCTAACAGCTACAATTACAGTCCAAGGCATCCTGTATCTGATATTTTTGCCGTTGTCAAACGGACCATTACAGCCTTCTTGATGGTCATATTCCTTCATGTTGATCAAATATCTCTACACACAAGATATAAATAATATACACCTTTTACAACCTGTAAAACATTTGAAAAAAATTAAATAGTATTCATAAATTCTCACTTGATGTGGAATATCAGAATTTCAATCCCCGAGTGTAGTACTGTACAAGGCGCCGTTCCTTGTTCCTTGTCCTTCTCACTCTTACCATACCCCTCCCAATAACAAATCACTCCAGTTTTTACAAATATAAATATCTATTATTTTACAGTTCTTTGAAATTACATTTTCATAAATCTGGTTTTAAACAAACTGTGCTTGCAAGCCTCTAAATATACTCTTCTTTGAATCAATCAGCTTAAACCGTTGAAATCTCTAGCTTTTTGTTTCAACGTGCCCAATAAAGAGCAGCAAAAATTTGTGTTTTTTACTATCATCTCAGTTCTGCCACTAGTTACTTTATATTTCTATTAATTTATACTGAAGTAACGCCAGATGAGTTGATTTGTAAATTGTTATCCTTACCGGCAGAAACAATACCAACATCCTTGCTCCAATCAACATCCAAAACTGCATTAAGTCCACCCAAAGTCTTAACCTTTCCATTACCCTGTTCTCTCTCAATCACGTATAAACTGCTTTGAGCACGGATGTCCCAAACTCTAGAAGTTCCGTCTAAGGAACCTGACACGAGCACATAAGGTGAATGGGGAGATGGTGCTAATGAAGTGATAATGTTTGTGTGACCAACAAGTGTGGCCTTGGAAATATTACTACTGCCGATTGTAAGACTAGAAGAATCGGATCCGCCATCTCGAGGATCGGTCAATAGAATGTGACGGGCTGAAGAACCACAAGCAAGTAAACCAAGAGAAGGTAATGCGGCCAAAGATGTTAAGGAAAAGCCAGAAGTCTTGGAAGAAACTTGAGAACCGGTTTGCAAATCCCATGTCTTGATGGTATGGTCCAAACCAACGGAATAAGCAACAGATGATCCGTGGGTAGCTGAATCAGGATGGAAAATGGTAGCAGTGACTGGCTGAGTGTGGCCAGTAAGTGTGAGTAAAGATGTTCGGGTACGAGCTTGCGGCAGTTTGTGCATGGCCAGTTTACGTCGCTTTTGCGAAGCAGTGTTCTTCTTTGATGAAGCAGAGACTTCAGAGGATTCTTCATATTGGGGTAATTGCTTGTAATCAGTGGACCAAAGTCGGAGGGTCTTGTCGGCACTTGCTGACAAAATGCTAATAGGGGAATCTGAATTATCATCAAATGAAGAGACTGCAACATCGTTGACAGCATCGCTATGTCCACGTAATAAAGCAGAAATACTGGAATTGGCAGTAATGTCACCATCATCAGAAGGCTTCAAGGACCATAAACATAACATTCGGTCGTTGCTGGCAGATACGAGAGATGAAGATGAGGTCCATTTGATAGACTTGATTGCCGAGTTGTGTGCGACGAGCTGGTGAGAAACAGTGGCTGAAGAAGTCCACAAACGAATGATACCATCATATGAACCGGAGGCAATAGGAGAGGCATCAGAAACTCTTGGGCCACCGCTGATACCAGTTTTGAAGATATCAACTGCAGAAACCCAATCTGGGTGTGAGTATGATGCGAGATATGATGGGGGGAGAACAGCCCGGGTATATTCCAAAGTGAGAGCATTTTCAGTAGACAATCCACGTTTACTAAGGTATTCAGCAAGAGATGTTGTTCGTAAAAGAGAGCCATCGTCGGCCAAGAAGTCAAAAGGAACGTGCTTGAATCCGTCTTCAGTTTCGCCTGGCAATAAAGCATCAGATCCTTCAGCAATGCGGTCGTCATGACCTTGCTCTAATAACTTGTTTACAACCTCACTTAAACCATATCGTCTCAAAGAAACTGGAACATAAAGAGGAACGTCCGGAACGGCGTATCGGTCATCACGAGTAACAAGACGGATTTGAACTTGTGAATTGGGATCAATCACAGAAGGAGTAATGGCATTTTCAGTGATTTCGACAGAGGGCTCTGTCATCTGTGTAACATTTTCTATTGACATCTTTGAAAAGGATCTTGTGATTATGGGGGGTGAAAATATCCTCAAAGCGTGTGCAAGTGAAAAATTCTGATCAAGTAATGAAAGAAAAGGAAAAAAAAAAAAAAAAATTTCAGCCGAACAAACAACCCTTGCCCAGACACACGGCTGAAATTGAATTACATTCTCTCGAGCTGTTACAACCAGCACCTTACAAGGCCTGTGTGTTGTCATACAGCCCAACCTACCTCGTAGCTGCTAGGCTTGGGTTCCAAATTCAATCAGCCCCGTCATTTGGTCAAAAAGCAGCTCCTTAAATTTCAGGTCAAATTTTTTTTTGTTTCTTTACTCTCAACCATCGTTCCAAACACTCACAATCTCTCAAAATTTTCACTTTGGAAAGCAGATTTTTCTTTTTTAACCTTCTTTCGTTATCGAAATCTCTCTTATAAATCTTTAGATTCCAGCTAGTCTTTCGTTTATTAATAGATCCTCGTCTTCTCCAGCTTTTAAAAATTTTTTTTTTTTTTTTTTTTAATTTCCCCTCATTAATACCTATCTTACATATCACATCTTTCAGCTCAATGACTGTCAACATTCATCCACCCTTTGTTGTCTCGGCTCCAGGTAAAGTTATCCTGTTTGGAGAGCATGCTGTTGTTTACAACAAGTCTGCCATCGCCGCTGCTGTGTCTCTCCGCACCTACATGATGGTTGTTCCCAACTCAGAGCCTGGCCATGATAGAACCATTCGACTTCAGTTCCCTGATATCAAGTTGGATTTCGAATGCCCTGTTGACGATCTTCCGTGGGATTTGGTGGAAGCTTCTAAAAAGGCAGCCTCTTTGCTTGAAGCTCATTCTGGCTCAAACGGCTCAGCAAATGGTATTTCTGTGTTGACGCCCCCTACGTCAGCTGAACCCAAGCCTGCTACTACCAAAAATGGTTTGGAATCGGCTGAACTCGAAATCGACGAGGAAATCGTTACTGCTCTTCAGCCTATCATTGCCCGTGTGAACGATACCTTTCAGCACGCGGCACTATTAGCTTTTTTCTATCTTTACGTGAACATTTGCACTCGTGAGACTCCGGGCTACACATTTGTCACCAAGTCAACTCTTCCTGTTGGCGCTGGCTTGGGATCGTCTGCAACCTTTTCTGTATGCTTGTCTACCTCGTTTCTTACTCTCCAAGGAAGCTTGTCTGATCCCACGTTTGGCAGTTCTGGAACTAATGGAGAAGCTTCATTCTCCACTCCACCTCTAACTCCCACCACTCCTGTTAATGATAAGGTTAACAGTTCTACAACAAACGACACTTCTTCCTCCTCTGCAATGTCAACAACTAATTTGGGAAATCCCGATCATGATATTATCAACAAATGGGCGTACATTGGTGAAAAGTGTCTCCATGGAAATCCCTCTGGTATCGATAACACTGTAGCATGCAGAGGTGGTGCAGTTCTTTTCCAACGTCCATCTACCCTTATTCCAATGAGAAAGTTCCCCGAACTTCCTCTTATTCTTACTAATACCAAGCAGCCCCGTCGTACTAAAGATTTGGTTGGCCGTGTTCGAGATCTTTACGATACTTTCCGTCAAGGCACCGACTCTATTTTGGATTCAATTGAGCATGTTACTCAAGAGGCCTTTTTGTTATTGGGTTCTGCTGAACACACGCAGAGCAGTAAAGATGGATCTAACGCTGTTAAATTAGCAGTTCCTACTATTTCTCAAAGTGACGAATCCTTGAAGCGTTTGCTTCATCTTGTCCGTATCAATCACGGCTTGCTTGTCTCTCTTGGTGTATCTCACCCTAAACTTGAAAAAGTAAAATCTCTCGGTGATGAATTAAACATTGGTGAGACTAAATTGACTGGTGCTGGTGGTGGCGGCTGCGCAATTACTTTATTACACGTTGATGAAGATAAGTCTCAAAGTTCCGACAATAGGGCTGTTCATGAACGTTTCCATGAGTTCCGACAACGTCTTGAATCAGAAAAGAATGGGTTTGAGATTTTTGAGACTGTTCTTGGTGGTCCAGGCGTTGGCTTTGTTACTAATGTTCCTTCACTTTCTTGTGAATCTTTTTTGAATATGGAACGCAAAACTGTTGAATCACTTCCTTGGAAGTATTGGGGATAAATGCCAATTTTTCAATCCTTGATGGCTTGACTGTTGATTAGTGAAATACCTTGTTTAGAAATACCCAATTACTGGAACTTTCATTTGTCTCTTGTTGCTAGACGTTGGCGCCTCATGCTGAGTATTTTGGTCTCTTGATTCCAGCTTTTGCTAAAATTTATTTTTTTCAGCCATACGTTATAGGTGTCATACCCCTCCCTGGTCATGACGCATACATTATTATTTTTCGACAGCCATGTACAGAACCAGTTTGACAACAGCAATAACTATCCTTTGCTTTAAATTAACTATTATAATTTTTAATTACCTATCTTTTGATACCAATCTTTGTTCCATTACTGGGTTGGATTAAGAACTATTATGAAAGGCAACTTTTGCGGGGTAAATCTGTTTTTTATTTTCATAACGATCCCATATTTGGCCAAAACAATAGGCCTTGAGTTTCATTTTGGTGTATTACTAGAAAGATCATTTGACCTTTGCAACCACATTCCAACCGGTATTTTTGAATGTGTCGCTTGTTTTTTTATTGATTGGTATTTACGAGTCTAGTAATGGATGTATATCCATTATAGGAGCTTTGTGACTATTCTTAAAGTTGAAACATGTCCTGGTAATTTTGTTGATTTTTTTTTTTTAAATGCATTTATCTACTATAAAAATTGGGAGATTTCTTTTTGTTGGTTTTATGTGTTACTATTCTCTTCTTGTTAACTTTTTTTTTTTTTTCTCCCTCCAACCAATTATGATACCAATTACTTTTATTTTTATTCTTATTGTTATTATTATTATTTTATATCCTTATGTTTTTAAAACCTAATCTTAATAGTTATATCATTTCCTTTATATTCATGAGTATTTTATTAGTATAGAGGATCAATCCAAGGCTGTGTAAATCATCGTCCCAATCTTTGTCAATATCATATCCATTGGTTAGATTCAAGTTGAAGCCATGAAACACGTGATGCCTTGAAAGGAGTTTGAACAGTTGCAATTTGATTTTGTACATTTATCCAATTCTATTTTCCTGTAATTGTATACATATATATTATTTACGTATTTACATACCTCTGTTGAACCAAACCTCTTCAATCTTATTACCCTTTTCGTCGGTGAGATTCTGAAACTCTGGCTCCAGCTTGGAAACGTTGATTCGCTTGACTTGGGGGAAGATGGCCAAGGCAAAGGGCAGGACAGCAAAAGAAGTGATGGAGATGACACCCAAGTTTGCCAAAGTTTCAGTGAATCGCGAAGCACCTTTAAGCATTCTCTTTTGCAGAGCGACCAAGATTAAAGGAGGAACAACCATGACGGGAGTGGCATTGATGACACGTGAAAGAGCAGTTTCACCAACAGCGTATCGGGCAGCAGCCTTGGAAGTTCCCATGTTCTCGGGCTGGTTGGTTTCGGTGTTTGTATTGAACACAGAGATTCCACGGCGGAGCTCTTCACTGCGCATCAAGCCAACGTTGACAACACCGGCACATACAACAGCAGCAAAAGGAACAAGACGAGAAAGAATTGTGCGTGTGTTTGCAGAAATGTTTCGAAGACGAGGAACCAAAGCGTTCAGCCCCAAGGCAACACCACAGGATCCGGAAACTGCTAAGAGATAGGAGGTTGCTAATTGTTGAACACTCAATGGGTGGGACTTGTTTGCGTTTGCAGTGTTGACAGCAACGTTAAGACTTTGGTTAGCAATCTGCCAAAACAGAGTGCCGGCAGTTCCTAGGTTGGGTGTGAGCATTCCAACGGTGACGACCAAGTTGGATAGCACGTAGGAACTCATTCGAAAGGGTAGCATGACTGGTTCTCCGGTATCGGGGTGTAAAGTTGAATCTAGCACTCGCTTAGCGCGCCATAACTCGGGTGTCATTTGGGCTGAAACCTTGCCAGTTCGGTAATCGGAAATAAGGGTCTTTGCATTGTCAATATCATTTTGAGAGTTTAAAAGCATTCTATGAGATCATGGTAATAAATAAAAAAAGAGTGAAAGGGAGTGATAATTCATAAAAAGATGATTTGATAAAGTAGTAGTTAGTAAAGTGAACTTGAAAAACTTTATCCTTTATCAATATAAAAACGTTGAAAAATAAAGTGATTGGATGATCAAAAGAAACATAATAAAGAATCATATTCCAGTAATCTGCTAACTCCAATTGAAATGGATAATATATATAACAGAGTAAATAATAAACAAATAAAAGAAGAAACTTACCGTGGATCACTGACTTCAGCGCAATGCTTGACTCGACCCCAGTATGAGTCCAAATCGAATCGGGATAAAGGAAGAGGACGAGAACCTGGAACAGACGACGCCATTGTTAAGAAAGAGAGATATAAACAGGGACAAGAATAGTGGGGGAAAAAAGAGGAAGAAGAGGAAGAAGAGGAAGAAGAGGAAGAAGAAGAGAGGTCAAGTTAAGTTATCAAGGTGGTGTTTTAAATCTTTTTCTTTTTTTTGGGGTAGGAATGACTGATTTTCACGGTACAGATCGGTTGATAGGCAAACACAGGGCGGTTGTTACACGGCGAGCAATACATTAATAGCGGGTGTGTAACGACGTGGTGCCACTCGCAGTTACTCCTCCACACTCCTGACTGTCTCTCTTTTATCAACCACGAAACAGGCCTGATTTTGAACCACACCAGGAGTTTGAGATAAGGGGTTTGTGTGTATGGGAATCGAAATCTTACTGGTCAAAGCATGAGCGATTCGTGATCAGTCAAAGCTTCCCCCTGTTGTGCATGTGTATCACACCTCTTATAATCAATCTAGCCATTGTTTAGTTTCAATACTACGAAATGAAATGGTCCGTTCTCGGTTTGGGAACTGACATTGCGTACATTCCGCGCTTTGTAACGCTGATTCAATCCAAGTCGCCGGAGCATGTGAGCCGGGTCGCCCAGCGAGTGCTTCACCCACAGCACGAGCTGCCCAAGTTTAGCAGCCTCCTCGATAGCAGCGATCATTCTGGTTCCAAGGGTCCGCACAAGGCGGCGCATTATTTGGCAGCACGGTGGGCGATCAAAGAAGCTCTGTACAAATCCCTGGATCCCATTGACCAGCTCTCGACACGGTTCAACAGCTGGCATACGGAAAAAACTCTTGACGCTGGGTTTGAACAAAAACTCCAGCAGCTGGCCACCATGTCTGATCCACAGGATCAGGATCAGGATCAGATTAACATCCAAAACGCTCTCAAAAACATTGACCGATTCAAAAAACCGAGGCTGGTAAATGAACGGTTTATGAACCGGCATCCGAATCAAAGATTTCACTTATCTTTGAGTCATGACGAGGATTACGTGACTGCGACGGTTATCCGCGAACACATTAACCGATGACAGCCGACATACATATTCTTCCGTTTGAATATATAATAAAAATTTAAAAATAAAGTAATAAATTTCATTAATAGACTCTCTATTTCTTCAAACCTATACTAAGAGTATTCATACTTCACAAGTCATAAAATTACATTAAAAGGAAAAGAAAAAAAAAAAAAACAATTCAGGTCTCTCTATAGACACCTCTTTCTAAATAAATTTTGGGTCATAACTATTTTCTAGTTTTATTTATACATCAACCATTTACTCCCATTCAACAGTAGCAGGAGGTTTGGAGGTAATATCATAAGTGACACGAGCAACACCTTGGACCTCGTTGACAATTCTCTTGGAAACAGTCTTAAGGAAAGCAGCCTCGAAAACATACCAATCAGCAGTCATAAAGTCAGTGGTCTCAATGGCTCTAAGAGCAATAACTTGCTCATAGGTTCTCTTGTCACCCATAACACCAACGGATCGGACAGGGAGAAGACAGGCAAAGGCCTGAGAAATCTCATTATAAATGCCATGCTTTCTAATCTCGTCAATGAAAATGTAGTCAGCCTTTCTGGCAATTTCTAATTGGGCCTCAGTGACCTCTCCCAAAACACGGATAGCAAGACCGGGACCGGGGAAAGGATGACGCCAAACAAGGTCCTTGGGAACACCAAGAAGCTCACCAAGACGGCGAACTTCGTCCTTGAAAAGCTCACGAAGAGGCTCAATAAGCTTAAGCTTCATGTCTTCCAAAAGACCACCGACATTGTGGTGGGTCTTGATGGTTTGAGAAGGACCCTTGAAGGAGATGGATTCAATAACATCAGGGTAAAGAGTACCTTGAAGAAGGAACTCAATAGCTTCACCAGAAGCAGGGGTGATCTTGGCAGCCTCGTCTTCGAAAACCTCAATAAAGGTGTTTCCAATTAGCTTTCTCTTCTTTTCAGGATCAGTGACGCCCTTGAGCTTGTTAAGGAAAAGATGGCCAGCATCGACAACAGTCAAGTTGATACCAAGACCAAGGTCAAGAGCCTTCTTGACGTTGACGGTTTCGTTAAGACGCATGAGACCGTTATCGACGTAAATGGCATGGAATCGGTCGCCAATAGCCTTCTTCATAATGGCAGAAGCAACAGTAGAGTCAACACCACCGGAAACAGCACCAATGACTTCAGCGGTGGGGCCAACAAGACCTTGGATTCTCTTGATTTCAGTGTCAATAAAGTTCTCCATAGACCAATCTTGCTTGGCCTCGCAAATGCCAACAGCAAAGTTCTTGAGAAGCTCCTTACCCTTTTGGGTGTGGGTGACTTCGGGGTGGAACTGAATGCCAAAGATGGGGTCCTTGTTGTGAGCAACGGCAGCGTAAGGAGAGTTGGAGGTGGTAGCAACAACCTCAAAGCCAGTAGGGAGGGCAGAAAGCTTGTCACCGTGGGACATCCAAACCTCAAAATTGTCAATGCCGGCAAAGAGGGCACACTCGAGGTCGTGGTTGACGTGGATGGTGGCATGGCCGTATTCACGGTGGTCGGCAGCAGCGACACCCTTACCATTAATCCAGGCAAGTTCTTGCATACCGTAGCAGATACCAAGAATAGGGACGCCAAGACCGAAAATAGCCTGGTCAACGTGAGGAGCATCAGGCTCGTAGACAGAGTAAGGGCCACCGGAAAGAATGATACCCTTGGGCTTCCAAGAAAGCTCAGAAATCTTCTGTGTGCATGGAAGCATCTCAGCGTAGACGCTAAACTCACGGAGACGACGGGTGATCAAGTGAGAGTACTGGGAACCGAAATCGAGAACCAAGATGGTGTCGAAAAGTTCGGGAACAGAAGGAGGAGGGCCAGTCATTGTTGCACTTTGGGGATTTGGTATTAAATCAAAAAGAGAGAACGAGGTATGTAGTTTCTTAAAAGAAACGGGCTTGGTGGGGGGAACCTATTGGGATGGTATATAACAAATCTCCGCCAGAAAAAAAAAAAAAGAAGAAGAAGAAGAAGAAAAGGAAAGAAAGAAGGAAGGAATTACCTGGGCTAATATATTCGTGATAGCTTCTTCAATCACCGCTGGAGTCCACTTGATTTTCGCCTCACAAATCCCGCCGTGCACGATAACAGAAAATTTTTTATTTGGCGGGTTAGGGTTTTGAGCCGTATGTCTGAATGTGGGTTTACGTCATGTGACAGTCATGTGTCTGAGAACACACCAAGCTTGTTCGTTTTTGGACAGAACAATCGAATCAATCGAATCAATCGAGCCTGGGTGTTTGAGGTTTCTGTTAGTATCCCTTTTGTCATATTCTCCAATTGTATAAATACCCACCGCTGCATCCTTTTTTTTAAACATATTTTCATTTATACCAGTTCACATTCATCAACTACCGTTCCAAAGCATGGTTTCTGTCTCTGTTTCCGACTCTCAAGCCTGGCACAGCCAGCACGATTATTCCGACTTGAACCCAGTTCTTCACGAAGAGTCTCCGAATTCTCTTGCCGAAATCTTGTACAGCGACGAGTACAAAAAGGCAATTGGGTACCTGCGGGCTCTCATGGCTCAGAACGAGCACTCTGCTCGAGCGTTGGCTGTCGTGCAATACATCATTGCCGCCAATCCTGCGCACTATACGGCCTGGCACTACCGGTTGGAAATCCTGAAAGATGTTGGCAAGGATATTATTCCCAAAGAACGATGGATCTTCAATGCACCTGCGCCGGAAATTGACGACGAAGACGATGAAAACGATGAAAACAATGCAAACGATGTAAACGCGGATGGTGATGAACAAGCTGAAGCCCAAGAACCCAACGTCAAGGAAGAACCTTTACACGTTGTGGAAGATTACACCTGGCTAAACCAAATCACCCTTGATAATCCCAAAAACTATCAAATCTGGCACTACCGACAGCAGCTGTGTCCCGACTTTGCCACCAACTCTGCTGCCACAATCAAGCTCTATTATGGACTAGAGCGTCTGATTGTCGAGCTGATCCTGTCTGAGGATGCCAAGAACATTCACACCTGGTCACATCTTATTTGGCTGGTAAGCTGGATCTCTTCGCCATTTAATACCAAGGGCGGGGTCAAAGATACTGATGCACAGTCGCTAGAGGCTATTCGCGAGATTGTCCTTCCTTTGGACGGCGAGCTGTCGTTTGTGGAAAACTTGTTATACCATGATGTTTATAACAACAGCGCATGGTCATATCGCCATTTCATTATATCTCGCATTCTCAACGGCCTCTCACCCAACCTGACGGATGGAGCTCTTTTTAATGCATTGGATAGCCAAAAGCTTTTGGAAAAGGAGTACTCCTATGCCCAATTTTCCATTTCCAAGGCTCCGCAAAACGAGTCTCCTTGGAACTACATTACCGCCCTGGTGCAAGACTTTTACGGCAAGACTAATGTCTACAAGTACGGAGTGCTGGATAAAAGCAAGCTTGTACAGCTGCTGGAGGATCTTGTGGACGAGTATGTTCCCTTGGAATTTAAAACTGAAGGCGAAGAAGGCGCGGATGACGATGTGAACGAGATTGTGTTGCAGTCGACGTTTGCGATTGAAACGCTGGTAGAGCTGTACACGCTGCTGGGAGAGACCCAGAAAGCGGTGCGTGCTTTGGACTTGCTCCGGAAATATATCCCCATTAGACGGGGATACTGGAACTATTTGCAAAAGAGGCTGCTGGCGTCGGCCAAAGGCAATGGTGCCGTGAAAGGTGTGGAGCAGCAGTTGGGTAGTGTTCAAGTTGGATACTAGTTGGATACTAGTTGGATACTAGCTAGATACTAGTTAGATACTAGTTGGGGAAATAGGTGTGAATATATATTTAAATTTAAATGAAACGATTTTGATTTATTTACAATGTTTATATATATAAAAAAAACTTGCATCTTGTTGATAATTACAATGTTTTGACATTGAAAAGATTCTGGACCAATCATTATTGTTGATCCTGTTTACAAATGGCAACCCTTTTCTTCAAAACGGCGAATTTTATAAAAAGAGATTCATTAAAAAAAGCAATGCAAAATAGTATATACGAAACAAAATCATAACCATAACATAAAACACGAGTCTGAAAACATAAGAAAAAATCATTAGCAAAAGGGGGGGAAAAAAAAAAGTAACAATACAAATAATAGTAAGAAAAAGAGCAAAAAGAATAAATTAAAGCATCCAAGTAGGGTATTTCTTTTTTTTAATTTAAAAAAATGGAATACCAAACTTGTCACTGTATTCCTTCAAAATATTAAAAGAAACAGCCGAGCCACCGCAAAGAATAACCACAACCTTGTCATCCTCCTTGAGGTTGGGAAGGACTTGTCTAATGGTGCCATTGTAAATGGGGGCCAGGGCGGTTCCGCAGGCAGCCTCGACAAGAATCTTGTGGTCGTCGACAAAGTTGATGCAGGCCGAAGCAGCATCCTTATCCGAAACGACAAGGGAGTGGGTGGCTGGGGGCTTAACGTCAAGAGGGCTTGCGAGGGACGAGGAAGGAGTAGCAATGAGGCTTGCAGAGGGAGGAGAAGGAGGAGTAAGAGAGTTGCTGCTCATGGCGTATTCAAGAGTCTGGTCCGTGACATTCTTTGTAGCCAAGGACACAGCAATGGTGGTTGGCTTTTCAACCTCCACCGAGTGGCCACCGTGCTGGATGGATTCAATAGACTTGTGGAGAGTAGCGCAGCCCTCAGTTTCAACGGCAACAACACAAGTGGTGTCGGACCAGTGGTGACGCATAAGACCTTGGACAATGCCATTGTAGAGGCCGCCGCCGCCGACAGAGCACATGATTGCAGCTGGCTTGAGGCTAGTGGAGGTGCTGGGGGAAATGGCGTTTAATGAAAGAGAAGAGGCAGTGGGAGATGGGGGGAGGTTGCAAGAGTTTGGAGCAGTGTTTGGAACAGCTTTGGGAGATGTGGAAGGAGTAGGAATATCACTTGAAACGGGAATGATTTTTTCAGGAATGACAGAAGAGGCAGTAGAAACAGCAGTGGCGGCAGAAGGAGACATGGCATCAACCTGCTTGACAATTTCGTCCATGACGGTCGAGTTTCCTTGCCAGACAATGGGATCATTGTAAGGGTGGCAGTAGACAGCGACTTCCTTGCAGGCGGGAATCAGAGTTTCCTGAATGTATTTATCAGCTTCAGCAATAGTGGCACCGTGGACAATGACGTTGGCGCCCGTCTTTCTAATTCGCTCGACCATGATGGGGTTAGCGGCGGTTGGAAGACACACGGTGCAGTTCTGCTTGTATTGTCTGGCGGCATAGGCGGTAGCGCAGCCAGCGTTGCCGCCGGAAGGAGAGAAAAAGTGAAAGTGGCCGTTGGGGAGGGGAGACGAGCCGTTGGCAATGTGAGATGGGAGAGGAGCGCGAGGGTTTTTGCCGGTGACTGTTTGGTAGACGAGGTTGCCGAGACCTCTAGACTTGAAGCTTCCCGAGGGCTGGGTAGTCTCGAGCTTCAAGTAGATCTGGGCGCCCGCGAGGTCCGAGAGGTAGAGGGAGTGGAGGAGGGGGGTTTCTGAGTAAGGTAAAGGTACAGAGGTCATTGTTGAAATGATGGAGAGTTGTGTTGAAGAAAGAAAGAAAGAAAGAAAGACGCGTTGGTAGACGGAAGGAAAGCAAAGAAAAGGAAAGAAAAGGATGAAGAAGGAGAAGAAGAAAAAAAAAAAGGGAAAAAATCCAGAGGAATGAGGTAGATATTTATATTTATACATTTATCTCTACATTTGTGTTGGATAGGGTGAGAGCACTGAGTGAGCTGTACACGGTGACCCTCATTATCGCCCTAGTAGTGCTAGTCGTAGAGTGTGGATGGCCCAAAGATAAGCTGCGAAAGAGGCTCATGGCACGAGAACTAGAACTAGGCCAAGGCTAGCTGTGGAGGAGCCAAACAAGGGAGACTAGCTGTGTGTTATGATGACTGTTGGCGATTTTTTAGGACTTTTTGCTAGAGTTTTGGCGGTGTTGATGGTGTTGACGGTGTTGACGGTGCTGACGGTGCTGTGAGAGTTTTTATTTTTTTATTTTTTATTTTATTTTTATTTTTATTTTTGGGCAGGAGTAGGACATTACACACACACACAAACCACACGTTGCTACGATAGTGCTAATGGGGCTTTACTCGGTTACATTGGTGGTGAGATCTGGCGGTATTTACGAGGCTCCAGAGGTTCCAGAGGTTCCAGAGGTTCCACTTGGGCTTGAGTGGGAATCAGAACGCAGGCCGTGCTCGACACGGTTGCTGGACGCCTAGGCTCTGGCTATCGGCCAGCCCTGGATTTGTTTGAATTCTTGGGGTTTCGCCAGGCTTGTTGTTCCAGGCAGGCAGGCGCAAAAACAGCACAAAGCATCCGCTGGCACTGATTAGCGTGCGGCTACGGGTAGTTTTACTCAGTGCTGGACTCGGTCAGCGCGCGTGTGTGCAAGGTAACCGTGCTGGCGAGGCAGGTCGCACCAATTTGTCACCTCACCCGCGAGGCTCGTGAGCCGTTTGAAAAAGTGAAAAAGTGAAAAAATAAAAAAATAAAAAAATAAAAATGAAAATTTTGAAAATACGTGTATATAAAAGTAATAATAGTAATAACAGTATTAACATCACCCTGTCAAGCTCCACCATCCACTCTGCTGGAACGCAACTGAACGCACCGCTCATTCTTAAAGCAAAGCAAATGAGGGGATTGCCGTTGCTGTGACGTTCGCCCCCCTCTGGGCAAATAAAAACGCAGCCCAGCACTGACGTTAAAACTTCCTCATTTGGACACATGGCTTGCTCCCTCGCGTATGGTTGCGTAGGGCTGTGGTAGCGCGGTGTTCTTGATAAGAGAAAGCAACAGAAGAATAACAAACAACAAACAAGGATCGATAGCATGAATGAGATGCTAATCAGATATCTACCAATTACCATCTGACGATCTGACAATCTGACAATCTGACAATCTGATGGATTGTTTACTGATACCGGCACCCAGCCCCTCTTATCTATAGAAGACAAGACGCCAGGGAGGCTGGTCAGGTCTACCAACCACAATACCAATACACACTACTGGCTGGAGACTCAAAGACTAGCGTGCTGAAACAGATACCCAAGCGTAGCAACATCCTCAGCCTAATCTACGTAGTATACTGCTCTTTCATTAAAGCGACAGTAATCTTGTAATCTTACTTCGATCATGCGTCACGTGACGGACCCTGGTTGCTGCTGTGTTTACATTTGTTTATATTTAGCTCTTGTCGGTGGCAAAGCCAAACCCGTTGCTATCCTCGTTTTTGTTTTGTTTTGTTTTACTTTTTTATTTTCATTGCTGTTATTGCTGCTATTGCTTTTATTGATCATATCGCTGTTGTTACTTTACTGCTTTACTACTACTACTTTTCAATCACGTGGAGATAAGCCTACGCAACGCAACGCGAGCCTCTAAATCTGCCTCCCCATTGTTCTATGCAGGCTAACAACGGCTAACGGCGACTGGTGCACGGCGCAGGTGTGGCTTTTGACAGCCTGGATCAGTTGCCGCTGGTCCTATGTCCAAATCAAGCCCAGTCAAACCAAGTTGAAGCAGAGCTCATGAGATTAAAAATTGAAAATTTGTATATACACATAAATGAGTATGTATATTCAATAACAACAGCAAAACTATTTATATATATATACATTAAACATGTGTTCAACCATCTGTTCAACCATGTGTTCAATCCATACAACTCTATATAACTCCTTCTTACTCCTCGTATCCAGCAATACCACTCCAGTCCTGCCATCATACTACCTGGATATCCCGGATCCTGGCCAGTTATTCTTCTGCGGCTAGGCATTCTAGAAACCACTGGTAAATCGACAAAAAGCCCAAGAAAGTCCCAAAAAGCCAATTCTCGTTCTTGGGATTTATACAAACGAGGGACCCGGGTCAAAAACCCGTCAAAATGTTGAGCCTGTTGTGTAACGGTTTTCCTGTAAAAAATAAAAATAAAAAAATAAAAAAAACGAACATTTAAATATTTAAATATTTAAATTTAGTAGCGGCCTCTTTCCCCCACAAACACACACACAGCTTGTGCACCCATTTACATTTCCTTTTACATTTACATTTTGTTATATACTCGTCTTTCCCCCGTCCAAATCCTGTCATTGCACTCGGCTCCTGTCACACACCCCTTTGCTGTTAGATTGGTAAATTTGTCTTGGTGTACAAGCCCCAAAAACCCTAAGCCCCAAGCCCCGTGTACAAATACAAACACACACACAAATTTACAATTTCCTAAACTAATCCCATTCGGCTGGCACGAAAACCGCTTTACACTGTTGATGGCTCTTCGTTTCTATTTGCTCAAATTCAAGTTCAAGCCTCGCAAGATTTAAAAACATAAAATTAAAAAATTAAAAAAATTACATAAAATTAACTTGGCAGTATTTATTAATTATCAATTAAAGTTAACAGCTTATTCTTACTGTAAACCGTTCAATCCCAATCTCTCTAATCAGCCCCCGGATTGTATATTCCATTTCGATCGGCTTGTTTTAATCAACTTGATTAATTTCGTCTTACCTGCTTTCCACTTGTTATCACCAACTAACTCCCTTTTATCCTCGATATCCATCTCATTTACATTCTTTTTTTTAATAACCCCACACTTTATCTCAGTAATACACCCTTTATCGCTTTTTATCGCTTTTTATCGCTCTTTATCGCTCTTTATCCATCTATAGTCATCTCTTGCTTTATCATCTAATTTCTCCAATTTCCCCAGTTTCTCCCTTGTTGCCATTTCTACAATCCCCTCATTTGTTTCATTTGTTTTCATTAGAATTCATTGAAATTCTTTAAAATTCTTTAAATTCGCAGATCTTTTCAAAAATAGTCAATAAATACCTTGTCATTCTACCATTCCTTACCCGGTGCTCAATCTCTTGCGCAAGGTTTCAATAATCCTGTCCTTTTGGTGGCAAATGCAAAATCATAAAATAATAAAACTGTAAACCTCTTCAGCCTATCCATTGTTGATCTTCCGCTAATCCTCTCATTCTCCTATTATTCATCTTTCAATTCATTCATTATTCATTATTCATTACTCATTATTCATCGCTAATACTTTATATTTACGACATCATGACAATCGACAAATGCACAAACCCATCTGCGTAGCAAGCCTCCTGTATCAACTCCAACAGCGGCACGCTCAACGGAACCTCAACCCCATGCACTATTGGCCGCGCCAAAATACACGTCCTCTTGGACGGAAAAAGCTCTGGTAATCTCATATTCAAAAGCGACCCAACCGTTTGAACCAACATTGTAATCACTGGGGCTGCCGCTGCCGCTGCCGGCCCTGCTGAATTGTGGTTTCCCTCATGGGATGCTATCCCTAAATTCGTGCTTCTCTCTAGTAGTCCACTTTCGCTTTTTGTCCCCCCACTGAGCCGCCTGCTCGTGTTTTCGTCGCGATAGTATGGGCTCACCGGTGGCTGCAGCACAGAGCTGCTCGTAGGCAGGTATATCTTGATCGGAATGTTTCGCAAGTTGTCGCTATGTGACCGGATGCTCGATTCTACAGACACTCCGTTAATCACTAAACTTCCTCCCATCTGTACACTAGACTCAAACAACTTGAGGCTATTTCCCGCAATTGTGAATTTGGCAACAGCATTGGGTTTCATCGGAATCTGGGAATCCAAAATCTTCCAAAATTGTATATACGAATCTTTCGTGTAGTCTTTCAATGAGTTCCATAATATGTTGGTTTCCTCCTTGGAAATGTCCATAATAGCTTTGGCATTGCCATATCGAACCACACAAGACTCTTTAATCTGGTTCAGCCAAAAGTCGTGTACTGTGGACAAACTGTTTAATGCTAATATATGCTCTTTCGGGTAATTCTGGTGATGTAGCACAATTGTCCATGGCAAATGGGATTCTATCGAATCGCTGTCTTTAGTCGGGTCAAGTCCCGTTAGCAAGTCATAACTTAATCCAACTGGCCAGTTCCTTTATCCATCTCTGTTAGATACAAGCATTCGTTTTTTTTTTTTTTAAGAAAATTATCAAAATATAGCTTACCATTTGACAGGGCTGCCTTCAAATTCTGCCCACCAGTCGTACTGATCTGCTGTTTCCGGTCGATTTAATTCATTACGCAGATATTTCAGCGCTGTAGAAATATACTGGGGCAGGTACGCTATTCGGGGGATGCTTATCTATAATCAATCGCTGTCAATACCTGCACACATGGCTAAAACTTCAAAGTTCAACTTACATAGAAATCCACCGTACTTCCAAAGTTTTTCACTTCGTCTTCGCTAACAATAAACCTCACGGGAATTGAACCTTGCCAGATCCTCTGTCGTATGCTTTTGGCGCTTCCTGTCAGAAATCCTGCCGTCAATGGAGCCGGCGAACTATGTGCAGATGGACTTTGGGATATAGTATGCTGAAGAAGAGGATTTATCGGCACCATATTAACTGTCTGTTTGTAATCGTGTAATTGGATTATATCAAAAACAAATAAAGATCGAGGAACAGACTTCCGGCTATCAGCGAGATGAAGTGTCGAATACTATCGGTATTATCAGAATTATCAGTATTATCAGTATTAATCAGTATTAACCAGTATTAACCAGATTTGCCAACTTGGATATAGACGAATCAAAACTGCTGTAGCTGTGTTGCTTTATACTCCTATTCTTATTCTTATTTATTCAATCTCTCCACCCCAACTAGTTGAAATTGTCATGGATCCAAACTTGAAATAATGTCGTCTGTTGTCAAACAGTAAATGTATTATTGGTCTTACTACCAAGTCGAGACCAGAAAGTATCTGTAATCCTATTTACCGACTCTAAAACCACTGTGCTATATTTTCCAATAGATATTATTGAGATTGCTAATCGAACAAAACAAAACGTCGGAAATAGCCTTTAGAAACCCTTCAAGATATCGCGCATGTGTGTGTGTGTGTATATATATCTTTGTGGTAGTGTCAAGATGAACCAAGTGCTGAACCAAGTGCGAGGCTGTATCGACCATGTCTATGTCATCACGTGCCGCAATGGACTAGTCCGAAATCACACGTTAGGATTACCTAAGATATTTTTTTCCTCTAACCATCGCCTATCGCCACATCTGTATATTAATAGCTTAATACCTGCTGCTGCTCGTCTGTGCACTTCTTCTTTCATACTTTATTTCTCAGTATCTCGGTATATACACCCATTTATTGAATTATTGCTCCTTGCTTTCAACACCCTATTAAAAATGCACGCCGAAGATTGGTTTTACTTTTTCATCGCCATCATCCTTCCTCCTATCCCAGTCATCGTCAAACGCGGCCTATGTTCCGCTGAATGTAAGTACTTGATCAAGCCTTGAGCAAGCAACTTGTTTGCAACTCGAGCGAAAAAAACCATGCTTCTATTCTTCTTATCAAAAAAAGCGTCCCAGGTTCTTGCACTTTTTAATTCCTTGTTTGTATCAATCTCGTTCAGAGCACATCAAGCCTTTTTGTTTGTTTATTGTTCAGTAACGTCGTATAATTTAAATACTAACTTTCCCTGTACAGTCTTCATTTCCGTTCTTCTACTTATTCTCGGCTTCCTTCCTTCTCTTATTTACGCTTGGTACATCATCTCCAAGTACCCCAAGCCCGAATACACTATCATTTATGATGAAGAGAACCCCGGTGCTTACGGTTCAACCAACTAGTTGGTAAGATGACTATAATAACTCACTCTGTTCGGCTTTCAGTACTGGCTTAAACCAACTTACGTTAGGCACGACTCAACCTCGCACGCATTCAACTCTCCTCTGTTGAGAGTAGTCACAGCTTCTTTCAAGCAACCCATGATTCGACTTGATTTGCATGGACTTTTGATATGACTGACTGCAGATTTTTGTCAATTTCAAAAACCATGTCATATGCTACACCCAATTCTTTTGCATCTATTTGACTCACATCTGAGTTTAGATACTTTCTCTTGACTATTTTCAAGCAACCTATATAGGATGCTCAACTATTATTATAAACATATATACATGTATATTTATCCTGGAATTGCAAACATTTATCATCTTGGCACCTCCGCTTGGCTTGTATCCATCAAACCGCGCACGCTTCTGTTTTATGGTTACGCCTTTTTCTTATCAGACAGTGGTCTCAATCTCGAATCACTTTACAAGTGTGTGTGAGCTATAATTATCTTACGCAGACCAAAAACTTTAAAATAAAAGCACATTTGTAGATTAACCAAAACACATAGCAGAGCTTACCACTAATCCAAACGGTTCGACGGACGCCAAAAGACGTGCTGCGTCTAAGACACTATTCTATTATAGGGTTAGGTTCCCCAAAGGCAAGGCTTGTCACGTGAATATCAGCCGTATAATGTATCCTAGATTCGTAACCTGAAGTGACGACTTTTCTGCACCCGAAATTTTCGTTTCGGGCCAACTTTCTTCGCCTACGCCAAACCAAATCGTACTCGACATATCTCCAGATGGCCCAAACTAGGTACAAGGGCGTAGTGGAAATCATAGAGGGCCTAACCAGCGAGCAGCCAGACGACAATAACGACCTTCTCAGCATAACCGATGGCGGAATTCTCAAAATACAGCACGTTGCGCCCTCTTTTACGCATCTAGCTGATGCTCCTTGGTCCAGCCTACGCGTTTTTTCAAAACCTTTACTTACACTCTCTGAGCTTGAATGCGGTAACGAATCGCCGGCTCCTCCACCCGGGTTTCTCGTAAATGTTACTTTTAAATATGAAAGCTACCTTGTTCTTTCTTACCTCGAGGCTTCTCGTCTAGACCAGCTTCATGCAACGCTTGCCAGTTCCTACATATTAAAACCCAATAAGCGTTTTTCGAAACGCACAATCTTTATGACTCTGTTTAACGAGGACTGCCAACATTACACTGTTGTTCAAATTTCTTTAAGACCTCAAGAAAACACCATAGAGTCAATTGTTCATTATGATACACTGGCCGGAAACAGTCTCACCCTCAATATTTCTCAGCTTCCATGCTTTTATGCTGTTGAAACTCTGCTGAAAGCCTTTGATATTGACGCTCCTCAATTCATGTTCACGACATCAAAGCTTTTCGCTCAAGGAAAAAATGATCCCAACAGTGGCCTGTACGCGGCACTTACCATGTACCACATTGTCAGTGATACAGAGCCACCGGTCAGCGAGAATGAGATTAACGGAACCATTGCTGGCCTCAGACTGAATCTTGTGTCAAGAAGTTTACGAATAAGATTGTCCCAGGATCAAAATGAAAGTGACGATAAATATGTGGAAAGAGAGCTGAGCAGTCAGGTTAGGTCTGATGAGGAAGAGGATGAGGAAAATTCACGACGAAATAAAAAGATGAAGCTTCCGTCAAAAAAATCAAATTCAGTTCTCAAAAGACATCTTCGAGCAATTGAATTGCTTGACGGGGAAAACGACCTTAAAACTATCCATGAGAACCTAATGACAACATTTCAAAATACTTTTACTCCCAGCTTTCTTGAAGATTTCTCCACACTTTTAAATGTCTATACCACAGCCAAAATTGTCCGATCCTGTTTTCAGCACTGTTCGGATCCAGAGTTTATTCCATCAATGCTAGAAGCGATTGATGAAGACTTGAAGGAAAACAAGCTTGCTGATAGGTTTAATACCCTGTTTAGTGAAACGGTTGAGGAAACAGTTTCCAAATTTAAAGACGAAAACTCCAATTTTGGACCGGTGCCGGATTACGTGCCTACCATTGTCAATACCATACGGACAAGCTCATGGCCTCAGGAAAAGATTGGAGCGATGAAGAATTTGATGGATGCAATTAGTACCAAGTTTCCAAGGTTTCGTCACATTGTTTTTGAGGAGATTGAAAAGGTTAAAAAGATATCAGGCGAGCCACTAAGGCATTTCTCCAAAACTTTTGACTACAACATGCTTAAGAAATATAAGCCAGATTCAAAGCAGATCATGACCTGCAGTCAAGTGTATGATTCTTTTCTTGACCCTTTAACCAACTGGCAAGCCTATGTCAATCAGCATCAAAAGCCTGCGAGTGTTTTTCATTATTTGACAAGAGCAATGAAACAAAAATATGATGGCACTTTTAGTCTGACAATTACGTTTTTTTTTGGTCAATTGACTGACGGAACTATGACTGATCTAAATACCTATTACTTGCATACAATCAAGCGGCGACTTAATGACCATTCAGAGCTCCGGTTGTATGAAAAGATGCAAAAGTTCTTGGGCCAAAAAGGTTCTAATGGACCAGCAACTTCTGGGTCCTCTCAACTAGTTCAAAACCCATCTGTGGCGGCTAGTTATAATCCAGACTTTGCAGCAGCGCCTGTGCCCAGTTTTAAGAAAAATGTGATATCAAAGAAACGGGGACGTCCACTCAGCCAGCGATTTGCCAATCTTGTTTCTGAGATTGAGACTCCTACAACTGGCAACCCCCAGCCTGGAACAACAAAGGCCCCAGGCCAATCTTCTGCAAATTTCACGGGGCAATCGGCCGGCACGCCTGTTTCTAATACAGCTGCTGCTCCACAGCTTTACAACTCTTATCGTCCAATTCAACCCAATTCCAATGCCCGATTGAAGATTGTGCAAGCGTCTCCAGGTCCTGTCAACCCGCAGTTAGGTACTAACCTAGCTCACCCTCCAACCTCTTCCTCTTCCACCTCCTCGTTGTTTGTGTCTCCAACCTCTGGTATGTCTTTTGACGGATATGAAGTGGCCATACAGACGGCACAGCAAGCACTCAACTTTGATTCCAGTAGTACTACGGCCCATCATCCATCTAGATCAGATCACCACCACCCGCAACAACCGTTTGTCGAGCCGTCTCATGCTAATAATGCTGCTGTTGGCTCTGCTGAGCAAGAACCTGAGGTCAACTTGCATGACCTGGACTTGGACTTGGATTAAACTATTACGATTCTGTACTATTATATTATAGCTATGATACTATTAAATGTATTATATTTAGTCCTTTAAATAACAGCACCGATTCACTCCGGATGAACAGTTGATCAAAATTACTGATCTACTCGCTGGTGCGACGAGTAGCTTGGGATTCGTCAACCTGATCTCATGGTCGTCTGAAATGCCAAAGGCTGTAATGAAATGGGAAAATGCTTCTCCTTCATTATACCACTTCTTGTTAATCATTGCACATTACAAAAGTCGTAACATATAATACATCAAACATTGATACACAATTTCCCTTTTCAACAAAATAATTTTTAAAAATTAACATCAATTAAATTAGAATTACTAATAGCATAAAATATATAAAATAACAAATAAAACAATCCTTTTTCGTTCATAAAAAATCTTTTCAAAATAAACACCTTTTCCTTTTCATATTCTTAGTAAAAAAATTAATAACAAAATAAAAAAATACTGTACATTTTGTGGCATTACTCGTCAACAAAACCATTTCTTCCTAATCATCGTCATCATTTCAAAACCATAAGTATCCAACCGATACTCAATCATACCAACATCTGTTTTACTTCACAATGTTTCCAAAACATAATGTCTCTCAAACTATCATCTCAATTCCATCAAATAATACCCAGAACATGAAGTCTTGATCTTTGTTCGTTGCACTCCTATTGTTTAATTTTCAGTCTTCCTCAACATCTCCAATGCAGCACAAATTCAACCTAATGATTTATGCATAAAAAATTTTGTATCATAGAGATTAAAAGAAAACAAGTTGAAAATAAAAATCTAAATTGTCGTAAAAATGCAAAAAACAGTCTATAACCCGAAAAAATAATGTAAAAAACTTTTGTCGTAATAAAAAACGTCATCAAATCATTAATAATACATAAAATTGAAGGCGGGTATGGTAGGTCGTATAAAAAATAAATAAAAATCTAACGTTTTTTATTTTTTGAGGTCATTAAAAAATCGATCAAGATTATCGTTCATGTCGTTAGGGTAAATACAAATCAAATAAAATGGGGTATCATGAAATAAAATAACTTTTAGAAAGATAAAAGAAAAAAAGTCTATCAACCAAAAAATGTAAAGTGGGTAGCAAAAAGAATAGTCAAAAGGAAAGAGATTTCCATAAGATAGAAGAAAAGGATGTAATTACAACTTTACAGACTGGAATTTACCAGCCGTAACCGTAACCACCACCCTGGTTACCGTAGTAGCCACCACGGTTCCAGTTGTTGTTGTTGCCACCAAAGTCACTGCTACCACCAGCAGTATTATTGCTGCCAGTGGGGGCGGGGCCAGCACGATCGTGGTGAATGCTGGCAGAGTACTTATCAAGACCGCCGTTGAATTTACGGAAGTCACGAGTGCTGGTGGTGCGGGTTCCAGAACCGCGGCCACCTCTCTTACCGTAATTGCTCTCACGAGCAATAGATTCCAAAAAGGATGGAATCTCCTGATTAGCCTCTCTGAGAATGTCAATAAGGTCACGAACAACATTCTTGTTGTTGCGGTTGAAGAATGCAGTAGCACTTCCAACGTTACCAGCACGGCCAGTACGACCAATACGGTGGACATAGTCGTCAATATCAGTAGGGAGATCATAGTTAATGACTTGTGTAACATTGGGGATATCCAAACCACGAGCAGCAACAGCAGTGGCAACCATGACAGGGGAACGGCCAGTACGGAACATTTCCAAAGCGCGCTCACGTTCACGTTGAGTACGGTCACCATGAATAGCAGTTGCGTGGAAGCTCTGAGCAATCAAGAAATCACAGAGAGCATCAGCCATACGCTTAGTTTCAACAAAAACAAGAGTAAGACCAGCCTTTTCAGAAGTGAGAATATCAAGAAGAGCAGACTTCTTATCCTCCTCCTCGACATAAACAACATTCTGGGTAATGTTTTCAGAGGTAGAACCAACACGGCCAACAGAGAGGAAAATGTAGTCCTTCAAGAAGTCACGAGCAAGCTCTTGAATGTCACGAGGGAAGGTGGCGGAAAACATGAGTGTTTGTCTTTCTTCAACACCAGGCATGTTCTCTTGCTCGACAATACGGCGAATCTGAGGCTCAAAACCCATATCAAGCATACGATCAGCTTCATCAAGAACAAGGTACTTAATGTTTTCAAGGGAGATTCTTCCACGAGAAAGGAGGTCAACGAGACGACCGGGGGTGGCAACAAGAAGGTCACAGCCACGCTCAATCTGGCGAATTTGCTGGTTAATATCAGCACCACCATAGACAACGCAAGGACGAACCCAAGATCTGTAAGCAAACTTGCGGGCTTCGTCATAAATCTGAGAGACAAGCTCACGGGTAGGAGCAAGAACAAGAGAAGTTGGGTAAGCTACTCTGAAATAAGAGTTGTTAGAAGCCTGTGTGGGAATAGGAGCAGGGCCCTTAAGGAAAGACTCGGAAAGAATGGGGAAAAGGAAACCACCAGTCTTACCAGAACCAGTTTGAGCACATGCCATCAAATCTCTGCCATTGGCAACAATAGGAATGGAGTACTTCTGGACAGGAGTAGGTCTGGTGTATCTGGCCAAGTTAATGTTGGTGATAAGGTGCTCTTCCAAAGGAGCGCCAAAAGTGGTAATGGGTTCAGGAACTTCATTACCGGTAGCTTCAACTGGAATGTCATCGTAATTGTCAAAATTAATACCAGTAGACTGAAACTTTGGGTCATCTTGGGTACCAAAAATTTCAATTTCGGCACGGGGATCAGAAGGAGCAGGAACATGCTTGCCATCAACGTATTGGCCTTGGAGAGCATCTCTGACTCTTCCACCACGGCCAGCGTAGCCACCGTTGCTGTTGTTGTTGTAGCCACCACTTCTAAAGTTGCCACCAGTCTTGTTGAAGTTGCCGCCACCGTTTCTGAAGCCATTGTTTCTGAAACCACCATTATTGTAGTTGTTGTTGTTGTTAAAAGAGTTGTAGCCGCCATTGCCATTGTTGTTGAACTTTTTGTATCCACCGTTACCGTCGCCATTACCAGAGTATTCGTCGGTCTGGAAGCTGGTCTTAGCACGGTGAGGAGGAACGTAAGTCTTAGGGGCAGAAGGAGTAGATCCAGCGTTTATGGGAGCTGGAGCTGAAGCGGAGCCATTGGTATCAGACATATTTTTATTTAAAAATAACAATAAAGAACTAGTAGTCTTGTTGGATAAGATCCTTGAAAGGGAAAGAAAAAGAAAACAAAAACATGTAGCGTTCCGTGGCTTTATATTCAGTAAAAAAAATTCTTAGCGCGAAAATTTTTCCATCGGGTTACGTAAGGTTTTGCGTAATATTCTGTGCCAGGTCCTTGTGCTACGCTGTTCATTCTATAATGTACTGCGAAAATCGGCACAGGGCTGATTACGAAACGTTGGGTGGCGTTCACTTAAACGCTATCTTGATAGTTACTACTACCAGCTGGGGCCAACTACATGTCATATGTTTATCACAGTGGATTTGTGGTGTGAATTTTTGCAAAGCGCATCATGACATTGAGGTGATCATTTGACTTTTGTTTGGGAAATTATCCACCATGGCTAGAATATTATGTTTACTTTTGTTAATGTAGATAGAACCTGAGTATGATGTAACCACGGTTTAAGCTTTTTTACTTGATTAGTGTTGCGTAATATATCTTGTAATTTTCCGAGTCCTTCACGTGACAGTATTATCACATCAGATATCTACTAGTTGTAGGCCTCCTGATAACTATATTTAAGTGCAGCAGGACTTTTACAATCAGCCAGTAGTTTCTAGCAACGTGATCTGATATGCTTTAACCTGTCGATCGGCAGGTACCTGGTATGCACGTGATTTGAAATTGCTTTACGCAAGTCGTACGCATTGTGGAACCCCTTCAATAAAGCATGTTGACTAACTGGGATGTGAGCTCTGTATATATGAGTCTGTAAATATTAGTGCGGATACAATTTTCAGCTTTTCTAGTTATAGACACCGTTTTGTACGGTTGTTATTTAACTTGGTGGAGTGGATGGTTGTGCGGCATTACTTTGCTGTTTTCTTGGGATGGAATCGAACCAAAGACCTCTCGGTAATATACAACGCTTTGACCCCTGTAAACAGCTCCGCCATCTTTTTCCCAGAATAGTTACATATGTATGTATGTAAATACTCGTTTGAGGTTAGGGTAATTTACACCTATAAGAGCTAAACAGCTATTTCATATTTCGTTGTACCTTTGTATTGATTGGAGCTTGATTTAACTGACATATGTCAAAGTCTGAAGATCATGAACACCATTCTATGTGAAAGTTATATACTTATTCCACCTGGTATGAGTTTTCGTCTGTAAGGAGGTTCAATTAACATTGCCATTTCAAACAGAAGAGCTTGTTAAAACCGATTTTTCAGCACATAGCCTGAGCTCGGTTTCACTTGGTCGTAATGAATCACCAAGCGCTCATCATCAACCTTCCAAGCCATATAGACCAAAGAGATCTATAGAGTACAATCCTAAATGTTTCCACTGGAGGAGTCCAAAAAAAACCAATTGCTAAGGGAACTCAAGAAAGCCTTGAATTTAAAGAACACGTACCGAACATGTGATAAGGTAGTTGGTGTCCACACAAATCCCACCACCAATATTCTATATATGGCCTACTTATCCACCTTTTCCCTTCCTTTCTCTTACCATCCTCCGCAGCACTTAGTCAAACCTTCGACTTTCCTTTCTTTGGATCATTTTTTGTACTGTATTTCCAGGTCTTAATTCCTTTAAATCTAGTCAAAATGTCTTCGAAGATTGAGTTTATTCAGACTCCAGCAGCTCCCCCTGCTCCTCCTGCTTCAACCAAGACTGGTGCTCGCACCACTGATGTAAGTTTCTTTATCGTGATGTTATAATTTCTTGAATCTTTTATTTGCATATCTATTATTGCAATCGATTGATCAATTAAATCATATTTATCTATCTATGATACATTTTAAACGGCTTGAATGAGGTGATGGTATTACGAGACGCAATTATTTTAAGCCATCAGCCATGGATTTTGACAAACTGCATGAATCTTATTTTCAACTGCTCTGAACCTTTCAGTATCTCACACTTAACTGCTTCAAAGAATTGTTAATTTTCTACGCTTCTTGGGATTAAAAAATATCTGGTTGATATCTTTTAATTGATTTCTCATCTTTTTTTCACTCAAAGAACACGTGTCAATCACCTCGTTATTTAGCCAGCTTCATTGCTAACTACTTGCAAAGAAAAATATACTAACAAAAATATTTGTAATTGATCTATAGCTTCCATCCATTAAGAATGGTACTTACTTGGTTGATGGCCCTTCCAGTCGTCACTTCTCCAACACCCTTCTTTTCGCTTTGTTGTTGGGTGCTCCATACATGACCATTCGCACTCTCGGTGGAGGCCTTAAGACATACATCTTCTTCGCCCTTATCGAGGCCCTTCCTGTCCTTGTGGCTTTTTGGACAGTTGCTTCTACTTATTCTCCTAGAATTAGTGACAAAGTTCAGCTTCCTAACAAGGGTGTTGAACATTATTTGACTTTCAAGGATTCTGAATTGGCTGCTAAGTACAAGGGTGATAACAAGATCCCCATGGAAACTTTCCATGAACTTTATTTCGATGACAAGGTTGATATGAACGGTGATGCCCTTGACATTCTTGAAGATCGTCACGACTGGTCCAACTTCAACTTTACTCCTTCTCTTTTCAAGTTCTTTTTGACCGGTATGATGCCTGAAGTTATCTTGCACACTCGTTCCCAGGATGAGGAACAAGTCCGTGGCCACTATGACCGTGGTGATGACTTCTACTCCTGGTTCCTTGGTCCCCGCATGATTTATACTTCTGGTGTTATTTCCGATATTAACAAGCCTGAGTCTTTGGAACAGCTTCAGGACAACAAGCTTCGTATTGTTTGTGAGAAGATTGACCTCAAGGCTGGTGAACGTCTTCTTGATCTTGGTTGTGGTTGGGGTACTCTCGCTCGTTTTGCCTCTACTCAATACGGTGCTCATGTTACTGGTATTACTCTTGGTCGTAACCAAACTGCTTGGGGTAACAGCCACCTCCGTGAGGATGGTATTCCTGAGTCACAATCCAAGATTGTTTGTGTTGATTACCGTGATACACCCCTTCCTGCTGAAGGAAAGTACAACAAGATTACCTGTTTGGAAATGGCTGAGCACGTTGGTGTCCGTAAGTTTGGTGGCTTCCTTAGCCAGGTTTACAACATGCTTGAGGATGATGGTTTCTTTTTCTTGCAGATTGCAGGTCTTCGTAAGAGCTGGCAGTACGAAGATTTAATCTGGGGTTTGTTCATGAACAAGTACATTTTCCCTGGTGCTGATGCTTCTACTCCTGTTGGTTGGGTTGTTGACAAGCTTGAAGGTGCAGGCTTTGAAATTGTTTCTCTTGATAATGTTGGTGTTCACTACTCTGCTACTCTTTGGCACTGGTACCGTAACTGGATGGCCAACGAAGAAAAGGTTGTTGCTAAGTATGGTAAGAAGTGGTTCAGAATTTGGGAATATTTCCTTGCTTCTTCCGTTATTGTTTCTCGTCAGGGTGGTGCCTCTTGCTTCCAGCTTCTCCTCAGAAAGAACCTCAACACTGTCCACAGAGTTGAGCATATCCCCAGACAGTTTGGTCTTAAGGTCCCAAAGCCTGAGAATGGAAATATTTGGCTTAATGCTTCTGGTAACGCTGTTAAGCCCACCTCTTCTGTTTCCGCTTCTTCTTTGGCTGCCTCTTCTATCGCACCTCCCTCTTTTGCTACTTCTGCTGCCTCTTCCATCGCACCTCCTAGTTTCCAAAGCATTCCACCCATCAACGAGCCCATCAGCAGCGCTGTCGAGCAGCTTAGGACTTCTGCCACTGCTCGTGTTGATCCTGAGCAGGTTCCTATTGAGAGATTCGATTAAGCTGATTAAGAGTATTGAACTTTTCACGTAACTCTGTATTTGGTTTCATCAATTTGCTAATTTATTTTCGGGCCTCTTGGCAATCTGTATTTATAAGTTGGTTATGTTTACTATCTATTATGTATAAAATCTCATGGTAAAATTTGTATTGTAAAACAGACTCTTAAAGTAAATATGTCTTTCAGATACTTTCTGTTCATAACATTAAGAGCTAAAGTTCTCAAAGGCGGAATACTTGCAATAAGCAAGAATACATGTAATAAACAATAAACATGCCCAAAAGAATTGAGGTAAAAAGCATGAAGATGATCATTTTGGTATCATGACGATAGTAATAACCCTTCTGATCTTCCAACAAAGCATTTTGACAGCTTTTACTCACCCCATACTGATCATGATGTTCGTTAAGAGCAATATGGTTTTTCACTGGCACGACAGCTTGCTCGTAATCAGTGTCAACATTCAATTTCGCTTTAAACAATGTTGCCATTTTCACAATCTCGTCGACCAGGGATTTTGGCACTTTATCAGTAGCAAAGTTCAAATCCAACACAGTTTTTACAAAGAGCTCTTGCATTTCTGGAATGTATTTCAAGTACTTGGGGTCGCGGGGGTATATTTTGGAAAATTCGTCAAGAGCAGCAATGTGGAGCAAAGTATCGAGGTAGCTGGGCGGTGGTGGCGAGGACGACAAAGATGGTATGTCACTTTCAATATGAGTTACGGGATTGGAAAAAGCGTTAGTGGAGTTGGGTTCAGATGTAATGGGCAATTTGCTGGTTAATGAAGTTGGTGATGTAAAAATACCTTTCATAGTCATGATTGCCTTGAAAGCTATGTGATGATTGTAAAGTAGTATGTTAATTTGACCAAAATATTGACTTGAAAAAGAGGATAAGAAAAGAATAGTATTAAAAGAAAATCAAAGCTTTTGGAAAGAAGATCAAGCTAGACTTAAAGTACAACAGTGCATTGTTGATGTTGAAAGCTCATACCAAAATAGGAAATACCAAAGTCAAGTAAAATTAATTAAATTAATCGTTATATCTAATTAGCTCGAGTAAAGTAATTCAAATGTTGTAAAAAGCAATTTCTTTGTAATTCAGATTCTAAAGAATCCATGGGTAAAGCAAAGTCCTCAATCAAATAATCAAATAATTCAACCGTTCCAGTGTTCCCACAAGAACGTTGTGTCCACAAATTCTAAAATAAGATACATGCGCTTCTTTAAAAAAATCCGGTATTGTCTTTTTTCTGTTATATTCCTGTTTTTCTTTGGAATAAATTTAAAGGTACTTTTTCAATACCTCTTTGATTGGCTCCAATTGTTGCGGTTTACATTACCTCTGTTTCCAGATCCTGCATTATCAAACCTGTTATTATTGTGGTTAATAAGTCTCTTAGCTTTAGTAGGAGTCCTGGGCCTAAGAGAATCAATCACAGGATCAACAGGAACACGAGCTCCTAAACGTTTCATTTCAGAAATATATGCCTGGGGAGTAAAATTGTTTTCAGGTGCATCTGGAGAAACAATGACCCACCCTGGCCTCTGCAACACTGGTAACTTCTCTGGCGCATAACCAGGTACAATATGAATTCTTCTACTCATGAGGGAAAAGTTTTCAATAATGCTGTAGAATTGATGAGGAATAATTTGAGGAGTTTCTTCAGACGGTTCAATAATACAGTCAGTATTAACATTGCAGTTAATAAGGTCATTGTCGTCCGATCTTCGTAAAGTACCTTTTAATCCCATAAGGCAGTGCCAAGTGGAGCTTATCAAAACGCTGTTAGAATCTTGATGAGGAAAAAAGATAGAATCCTTCGATAAAGTCAAGTAAGATATATTCTCTGAACGACGGAATCCCCAAGCTTCCAAAGCCCTACGCCCATCTTCAAGTCCGTGACTGGGAACCAAGATAAACGCAAGAGACGGCCTAGGTGTAAGTTTAAAAATAGGAAGAGATAAAAGACTCTCATAAGATGATGCTTTATAACAACCTCCAACAAGAACAACGTCAAACTGAAGTCCATCAACAGCAGCCCAGTGTTGAAGTGTGTCTGCCATGGTATCTAATGAAAGCCTGGAAGAATACTGTGCACAAGCATACTTGAGAGTATGTTCAGCCTTTAGCTCATGGAGTGTTTGTAAACGAGGATAGCCAATGAGAGGATCAGCAGCATTCTGAATATGTGTTTGGGGGAAAATACCCGTGTGAACAAAATGATCATTATAATCATTTCCAAAATTACTCAACATTGTCTTGTTAGAATCCGAGTCATCTGGAGAGAGACCACAAACAGAGGGAGAAGCGTTTTGTGCAGCCTCTTGAATCTGAGCTCGCTCTCCAGTGGAATGTGCGTTTAAAACGGCAGATTTTAAGTCATGTGTAACCGGTGTTAAGCCTGTTGAACGAAATTGTTCTCCAAAAGAAGTGTGTGATGAACCTGAGTAAGAGTTATAAGGCAGATTTTGATTCTGAGACCTGACAAAATCCTGACCTTGAACGACTGGTCCAAAAACTGGGGTGCTGGGTTGAGATGCAGGGGTTCCAGTAGAGCTACCAGATCCGATACTAAAGCTGACACCAGATGGTGCTCTAAAAGTAGATCCTCTTGAATTACCAGTGTTGTTCAAACCCTTATAAGCTTTCATATTACCCTGGCTGTTTGCCATAACATTAGCAGAAGAATAACCACCGGATTGTTGTTGCAGCATATTGCTGCTCACAGGCTGGGAAATTTGAGCACGAACAAATGCACTAGCAAAATTAGAGTCATAGTTGAAAGAAACTGGAACATTAGGAGGATGAGAAGTGAAAACAGAGCTTCTTTTACTCAATGGAGTAGGCATTTTCAGCTTGGCTTCTCTGGCAACTTTAGCGCTGGAAGGAGTATTAATGTAGGTGCCATTGCCTGTATTCATACTTGCAATTGATACGCGTGAAGATAGAGAGTCAGAAAAACCGAATTCCAAGTCAGAAGACGAGCTGGAAGAAGAGCCAGAGCTAAAACACGGATAATTAAGGTGCTGCCTTTTAATCAAGTCCAAGGGAGAAAATAACGAGGCCAAATCCACATTGCTTTGGGATTGATACTGGTATATACGAGGCTGAGTTGAGCTAGAAGCAAAGGAATTGTTACTTTCAACTGGCTCTGCAGTATACCCATTGGGGTATGGCTGATGAGGTTGTGAAAAATATGAAACTTGAGCAGACTGAAAATCTTGAGGCTGAAAAAACTGAAAAGCCTGGTTGGCTTGCAAATCACTGGTATCTGGGTTTATCAAATTGAGTCTCTCTGAATGAGGGGACTGGGTACCGTTGGTTGAGATAACGTGCGATGAGTCGTTCACCAAGGTAGTTACATTCAACTGGTTGAACCTTGGCTCAGTTGCGCTTCGTGGAGTTGAGCTGGAAACAACAGGGGACTTTAAAAGAGCGACAACATCAGATTCGTCAAGATTCTCTACAACTCCTGCATCTTTGAGAGTTTGAAAAATTTGTTTATCCCAACCTGCAAGTCTATCAACGTCGTGAGCGAAAGGAGAGGCAGAGTCTTGTATGCTCATGGTGAAAGGCACAGGTGTAGTAAATTAAGTGGTAAAAAGTGATAAAATTGATAAAATTGAATTACAAAGATGGGGAATACAACTGTATTTATAGCCAGAGTCTGGAAACATTTCGCCTGCGTTTTTAAACATGATTGAAAAGTAAATGAAGAGATAATTGATCAAAGTGGTCAAGCATGTGGTCACGTTACGACCCGAAATGTGTTGATAAGAATCTTGACGAGTTAGTTGGGTGGTTGTAACATGTTTGTTACAGCCATGATAGATGTAACACATTAGAACTTGCTGCGGGTCAGCCGGACCATGATCACCAACCACCTGTCACACATCGCGTCTTGTTTAAACGAGATGCTAATTTCTTTATCTTTGAGGCCGTGGTCAACTTTGCTAAAACCTACCTTTCTCTTTTTTTTCTTTTCTTCTTAAATCCACCAGGGTATCATGGTAATCCACACTTTATCTGCTTTTTACCATGGAACCGTTATGGAGCATTTTCTCGGGCAGCGCTTCCAAAAAGGTATCTAAGACGTCTTTATCGGCGTCAGCTGCGCTCAATACTGCGAAAGAGGCTACTCATGAAATCTTGGTAGGTTTACTTGATTTATTTGTATCTGGTTCTGTGCTCAATCACTAACAAAATTGTTAGAAACTACTGAAAAAACATGATAATCCCGAAGCTCGCCAATACAGATTCCTTTATACAGCCGTCAATAACATTATTTCGGTATTCCAGTCTGAAGATTATGGCATTGCTGTGATATACTTTCTGCGACAGAACGGGCTAGTTACCCTTGGCTCAAAGTTTCTCGAGTTTCCAATGACCATGCAGATTGCAACTTTTAATCTATTTCAAACATTGATTGACTATGTTTGCGCTCGCGACGAGGCGATTGCAAAGGATATGGATATGGCACTAGGTATCACGGCATTTCTGCAGTCACTTTTAAATTACACTATTGTGAACAAAGCTTTTGAAGAAATATTGGCAGAATTTCTCTTGTCGTTGGCATCTCTTATGAAAAGCACTCCAGGTCTTCTTGTCAAATGGTTTGAGTTTATTGAGGCGTTCGGTGGTGCACCGGCACTTTCAAAGAAGGGTGATGATTTATCGGATGATGAAAACGATAAAGTTATTGCAAGAAAGCCTAGCACTCCAAAACAAAAGGGTCGTGCTACCAATTTGATTCAGTATAATCGAGAATTCCCTATGTTTTACATTTTGATTGAGTATATTCATCATGAAGGAAATGTTGGAGAGTATGCAAGAACAGGTTTGTTATATCTTATTGAAGTCGCTGCAATGTCTCAACCACTAGTACGGTGGGTAATAGATAGTGATCTTGGAGCTTTTATGGCATCTGGACTGGGAGCATTATACTCTCAGGTTTGCAGAACAGTGGCAAAAGATGATTGGCAGAACCCATCGATTATTGGGGTGACCATACCAGAAGATGCCACTGAAAGTAATGATATGAATAAGTATGGAGAGTACGCATCAACTCAAGACAAGGATCTACACACGTTTCTGTCGTATTTGCTTTTTTGGCAAGATATGCTCAAAGTCCTTGATGATCATGAACACAGAGAGAGTGATACCAATGACGATAACTGTTTGGATGATTTGATCAACCATTTAATGTTCAATTTTGATGCACTGTTTGTTCGACAGCTTTTATACCCCTCTGTTGTTGAAAGTTCAGATGTCGAGGGTGGATATTCAAGTGTCTTGATAGAAATTCTTGCCACAGTACTAAATTCACTCGATTATGGACGATTAAGCCAACTGATTGTTTGTTATTTTCTAGGCCAGTCCATTAAGAACCCTATTGTTTCTGAAAGAATACGCCGAAGGCGAAGGGGATCACGAAGCTCTGATATTTCATCAAAGTCTAACTCTCGGCCGGTTTCAAAATCCAATTCTAATCTTTTAAGATCCGGACTGAATGATAATAGACCTGTTTCTTCTTCCTCTAACAGTTCATTCATCTCAATTCATACCCGTCCAATTCTTACGTTGGAAGACATTGTTCGTGAATCATTGGAATCCAATGATACTAGTAAAAGAGCATGCACGTTAAAACTTGTGTCAATACTTGTTTCAAAGTACTACCCATATATTACCGAAAAGTTAGTCCCAATTTCAACAGCCATTCCACATCATGTCGACGGAATATCAACAAAACACTATAAGCTGGTTAAAATTCATGTCTTGGAGGAACTTGAAGAGTTGGAAACTGTTCTCAAAGTACATTTAGATATTGATGAAGAAGACAGGCAAAATGACATGTCTAAAAATGATTCGTTTAAAGATGATGGTATACCTCTTGATGGTGATTTGTTAGACCTCTACCATCAAGATGCTCATCATATAGCACTTTTACAAATGCGCAAAGTTCCATCACCACAGCCACAGCTTCTTGCCCAGTTAAGTTCTAGAGATCTCATGAATATTGAGATTAATAGAAAAATGTTAAAAATTATGAGGCCAACGCCTCCAAAAATTCATCGACTTAGCAGGGTTGGTAAATCTATCATAAAAGCTGACACTATTGAATCTGCTGATAACCCTGATCCATCATCTGGTGATGTGTTAGACCCCGTTAATGAGGATAAAACATCCATTTCATATGGGTCAGCAACTATTGCTAAAAACATTATTGAAATCATTTTGTGCGACATGTTTCCTAGATTTTTTGATAATGGGTTTGCAGAAAACCTTGCCTTGACACAGGTGATTGCAAGACTAGGAACATGCGGGTGGATTGATATGAGAGGTTGGGTTTTGGAAGAAATTGTAAAGACTTTGAAAGTGTTGAAAGAGGAATATGCTGAAAAGGGTCTATTAATACAAAGGGACCATACTTCTATCCCTCTAGAAGAGTCTGAAAATGCTGAAAGCCCTGACAGAAATCAAACAAAGCGAAGAGGGTCTACATCATTGGAAAACGCTGATTCTGATTACAATTCTGCTGATAAAGCTAAAATTATAGACAATGCTACGGAAGATCAAACTGGAAAAGAATTATCAGACATTTCAGATCAACAATCGCCTGTTGAATCTTTGCATGATGCTGAAAGCGGTCAAAGCGACTCGAGCCCTTCTTTGCATGCTTTGAGTTTCGATGAACCGGAAAATGACAATGGAATACAAAACACCTTAGCAGAAATCTTGGATCAAGATGGTGATCATGAGAATAAGCATGCAAGTATGCCAATTGAAGATACCTATTCTGGGCCTACTCGAAAATCAAATTCACCCAAAGTTGGATTTGAAGAGTTGGGAGAGGAACCTAGTAGTATACATGAGATGGGATTAGATGCCGGAAATAGCAACCTTGACGAGTCTTTGGATTCTCCTACATTTAACGCATCTGACTCTGAACCATCTAGACCTTTTACAGGGGATACTGCGAATGATGATTCAGGAGTTTTTCAGCCTACGATGACTCTCAATGAAGCTGAAAGTGCCAGCGACTTGCCCGACACGCAACCTTTACAAGGCAGTTTGACAGCCAAATCACTCAGTCTAGGGAAATGGGTATATGACATATCGACTACTCCAATCCGTACCGGTTCCCAAATCGTCACCCGTTCAATCACATTACTTTCCTTGTCTAGTGGTTTGCGGTCCGGCAGTGCTCATGAGACGAGCAGTTTTCCTGTGACTACAAACCCCGACTCGCAGCAATCACAAGTTGATGATGATAGTGAAAAGCAAAAGAGAATAGAAAAAGCAAAGAAGGAGGACGAGGAAGAAGAGGAAGAAGAAGAAAAAAGACGGCAAAGGAAACAAGATTTGGAATTGAATTTGCGTGCTTTTTATGAATTTGTCCATGAGCTATATGCCATTTTTGTGGTTAGGGGAGAGTTGTATGACCAACAACAGAATGATAAACGCACTCCTACTGCTGCTACTACTACTACTACTACCAATAATACAAGTGCTAGTATTGGTAATTGATATTGATATTGACGATATTTAATGACTGCTATATGAAACGTATATATATAGACCCTATATATAATAATAATACTGAATGCCAACCAAATTATAAACATATATATCTAGTATATAATAATATGGGCTTACAAAGATTCTGGTTATTGTGTTTATCCTGTATACCCTGGTTGCTAGAACCCCCCGGGACGGAAGTGTTTATTTACAATTACAAACAGACGCGAGATTTGAAACAACAAAAAAAAGAGGAAAAAAAGGGTACAATCCCTTGGTGCTGGTCTTTGTAAAACATGTCAAGTCTGTACATAGCTGCGAATTTCAAATCATGTGTATATGTAATCAGAGACATGAAATGCTTGATTTGATTTTGATTTGGTTTGGTAAAAAAAAAAAAAAGCCATAAAACTGAGCGAGAGGGAAAAGAGAGCCACAGCTTCTAACATTACTAGGTAGAAATAAAAATAAAAATAAAAATAATAGGTCGTTAACAACTTTATCATAAAAATACATAAATAAAACAAATAAATAACACGTGTAAAGCCAAAGCAAACATCTAATCTAGAATATAATCTATAAAAAAGTAGCCATTACACGCTATCGTAATCAATATCAAAGTCAAGGACTTCGTCATCATCATCGTCGTCATCCTCTTCCTCTGTAGCATCGGGAACATAGGGAGAGCTAGTCCCGTTACTGGAATATTCATATTCATCATCATCACTTTCATCATGCCTTCCCGAGAATCCGTTTGTAGCCTTGTTGTGGTAAAATTCTTCGGATTCACTGTACTCAATCTCACTGCTGCTGCTCGTTGAACCAAGTCCACTTCCAGCTGAGAAAGCAGTAGCACGAACATTTTCAACTTGACGATGCTGACCGCCTCTGTTTGGAATATCCTCGTAGACGGTGGACGGGTAATAAGATAAACTGGGGTTAGCAAAGCCTTCTGGGCTCTTGGGATGTTTTTTAGCTCTTTTCTCTCCCTTACGTTCCTTTGTACGCTCATATTCTTCCTCTTCAATCGCATCCTCACGTTCTTCCTCTTCCACACGTTCGCGCTCACTCATGGCGCTACGCAAATCAAGATTTTGGTATCTTCTTCGAGACTCTTTTGACAACAAATGCTCAAAAGGCTTTTGCTGCTGACGAACATTCCATTTGAGAGTTCGGCTGACACTATCGATATATTCATTCGGGCTCGAGACGACGGTGGGGAAAGGGAATTGAGAAGCACTGACCGTGACATAATGGCCAGGCTTCAATTCTGTACGGTCATGACCATCAAATGAAGCCCAAGCGGTTGATCGAGACTTTTTAGGTACTGTTACTCGTAAAACCATAGAGTCAGGGAGAAGCATTGGTCTAAATGAAAGGGTATGCGGGCAAATAGGGGTAACCGAAACTGCCGAAACTTCGGGGTGAACAAGAGAGCCACCAGCTGAAAGCGAGTAAGCAGTGGAACCTGTTGGTGTAGACAAGATTAAACCATCTGCTTGTACAACAGTCAACAATGAATCGTTACCATATAATTCAAGCATAGAAACCCAAGGGGATGGACCTCTGTCAATAACGATTTCATTCAACACCTCGTGCGAAGCCAATGCCTTTCCGTCTGGCGAGTGCACAGTGCAGCTAAATCTCATTCGTAGATTAACATTGATACCTTTGGCAAACACAGTTGATAGAACCTTGCGGGCATCTTCAATTCTAAAGTTTGTCAGAAACCCAAGAGAGCCCAGTGAAAATGCAATGGTTGGAGGCACGATTCGCTGGAACAGCTTTGAAAGGTAAAGAACTGTTCCATCTCCACCCAGCGTGATGGCCAAATCAAAAATTTCAGGAGTTTCAATTGCTTGTTTCTTGGTCCAATATCGCAAACTAGATTTGGGTATACCTGGACCCAACTTTTCAATCAAGCTCGTGGCACCAAATCGTTTTGATTTTTCAAGCTTTGCATCGACGTACACAGTCTTCTTAGCATCATGGATCAACCAGTATGCCAGGTCACGGGTCAAGTAGACTAAAGAATTGTCTCGTGCCTTGGTAACAATCATGATTGATTTAGCATGCAGATCAATATTTACCTTGCCCAGTCGCTTAGCAAGCTCGCGAACACCGGAAGCAGTCTTGACAAGTCTTTGGTGTGAGATGGAAGCACCGTCCTCTGTGGCGATTGCTAGGGCGCTGAGATCATCGGTCATTTCAACAATGCCATCAAACTTTTGGTGGATGAAACAGAGTGGATCAAACATGTCCTTTGAGCCCCGTCTGCCGCTTACTTGAGACTCAGCAGTGGCTGGCATTGAAGGTTTAGCGGCAAGAGGCTCCAAAGAAGCATGAGCTTGAAAAAGCTTCTTGCTGAGGTTATTAATTTTGTCAACCGGTGAATTAGCGTTTGAGAGTCTGCTAGTCGCCATAGCAAGGGCGGCAACGGACAATGGAGATATATTTTTAGGGACGGTTGAGGCCAAACAGGGTCTGTTCACTTTGTCAGCCTCTTTGGACGAGGCAACATCGCCAAGGAGGTGTGCCATTGTAGGTGATGAGGCGGATGTTGAGAATAGCGGCGTTTGGACAGATTTGTTATCGACGGATTCTGCCAAATCTGAGTAAGAAGAGTTGGAACTATTTTTGACGCTAATGTCGGAAAATTCAGAGTTGGGGGTTGAGATAGAGGAGGATTGGTCCGAGTGCAGAACGGACTTCATTGTTACGGTGTTGTTGGGGTTATTAGTAATTGCAGGCCGGTTTTGATTTCGGATACTCAGGGTCTGTTTTTCAGGGTTTGAGAGGGTATTGCTCTTATGGGATTGAAAGCAGTACTCAATATTCGAAGATAGTGCGTCTTTTTCCAAAAGCTCAGGAGAATTAGCAAGGGTTGAGTAGGACGAAGAAGAAGAAGAAGAAGAAAACGAGGTGAATGATCTAGCGGCTGGAGAAATTGGCGTTAGCCTACTAGGATTTGTAGGCGCTGGTTGCTCCTGGTCCTGGTCCTTTAGAGTATGGTTCTTTGTGATAAACGTGGGTTCGACGAAAGAGGACGGGGGTGAGGTGTTTATAGAGGAAGAAGAAGAGGAGGACGAGGAGGAAGGATACTGAGAATGAGAACGAGATAGAGGTAATTTTTGGGTTTGGCAACCTTCAGTCTTTGAGTCAGATGACATGGCAAAAATTTGAAAAGTTTATTTACAGGACTAGGGAAGAGAAAAGAAGAAGAAGAAGAAGAAGAAGGAGTATAAGAAGGAGTATAAGGGAAGAATAGACAAATAAATAGGAGGGGAGAAAAAGGAATTGATGATGGGACTAGTTTGTAAGGAGGGGGTTTTTTCTTAAATCGACTGAAATTTTTTTTCTGCCCAAGCTGCTGAAACGAATAAATCAGTGGAAATGTTACATAACACCAGCGAGGTCTAAGATATCCGGCAGCAACAGTGTTTGCCAAGTGTCCTGAGGATTGAGCTATTTTGTTTATTTTGCTTGTATTTTGGTGTTTTGATGATATTATTACATGTATATATTTGCTTTGACTCACAAAGCGGCTTTAGGCTCAGTGACCAGGCACGGATAAGGCTGAGCTTGCGGTGGGAAAGGAGTTTACTAAAGGCCGGATTTCAAAGCAGGCAAGCTTGAGCTATCACAAAGCCCGTTTGCGTGCACGTTGTTGCTAATGTCGGAGGCGGGACCGGGGAGGCCTGCCACCAGCAATTCCAACCATACAAGTTGCTAGTCGAGTCGGATCCGAAAGAAGGAAGAAAAAAAAAAAAAAAAAAAAAAAATTTAATAATTAATAATTAGGTGGCGGCTGGGCGTCACGAGACGTGGGTGGGGGTGGGAAAACCGTTTGGTGTTACATAGCAAGTGTAACAGGCGTTGGCATGACACGTTGTTGTAATATAGCAAATGCGAGCCGTCATGTGATGGAAGCTAGTTATCGGATCACGTGAATGATCAACAATATATGTGCTTGAACTGTTTAGAATTTGGAATAGCAATGGAATGATTTATTAATATTATTCATGTTATTCAAAAAGTAAACAGCTTGCGGCATTATTTGTTCCTCGTACAGGCAATCACCGAGTGTTGAAATTTCACAAAAGCTTAGATGCCAATCGAAACACCAAATTCATGCTATTTAGAAGTTTAACCAGGCACCAGCGTAAAAGTACATGGAATATTATTCATATTATTCATATTATTCATACTTGTTTTACAGTACAAGTTGTACTGGTTGAATCAGGGGAATTTTGGTCTTTCAGAGTCGCTTTCGCTTTCACCAGCAAAATGTAAAGAGTTAATGAGCAGGGAAATATCAATCCAACAACTGTTCTACTACATGGATCATTTTAACAAAACGCTTCAATTATGATCACCCGCATGGAATGGATGTTCGCAAGCACCGTAGCCATCGTACCCGTGATGGCAGTTCCTTTGGACCATTCAATAAAGATAAACATATAAATGCATTGATCAAACCCTGTATTTATACTTTTTTTTCTTTTAAAATCCGTTGCTTGAACCTTTTCTACACATTGCTCAAGCAGTTTGATAATTTTCGAGGAAACAAAAGTTTTTGTTTATTTATTTTTTATTTATAGAATTTCCCATAACTAATTGTAAAAAAAAAAAACTTGTACTGCCTATCCCAGATTGGTATTTGAGATATTCAAATAAAAAAACCAGTGATATTGTTATCAAAGAATTCCTTCAACATTGCCGTCAGGTGTTGCCAAGTAATAATTTAAAAAGAAAAAGATTTACCAAACTCAGAATCACAGGACCTTTTTTAAACTTTGAAAAAAAAAACTAATAATAAAAAATGCAACTGGACTGTTCGGCAAAAAAGCGAAATTGACTCTGATTCGACAACTCTTTGAGATTACTGGTAGAGAAAGAAGATTTGAACAGGCTAATAGCCCAAGTCATATAGTAATTAGAACATGGCTTGGTATACAAGGCTCAAAACAGGTTTGAAATGGTCATGATCATACTGTTTATTCTTGTAAATGATTAATTTCCAATAATCTCAAATCTCCCGGAATAGCACTAATACTAGACATCTAGTCTGAATTAGGACCCTTTCACCAAAAAACACCCAGGCTAAGGACCCTTGGTGATTAAATTTTCACTGCTCAGGCGGCTGTGAGATGGCAGCCGGCACCAATTTAGTGGAACAGCGTAAATAAAATGAAAAAAGGTTGACATTTTCCTCAGGAACGGTCCGAGACAGTGTTATTAGTCTACAAGTTATATGAAAGGGGAATGAAATGCTGACGCTTTATGCCAACATTTCGATTGGGATTGAAATGTTGCAATCAATACGTTATCGTCTCGATATAGATTCATAAAAGGCAGGAATATATTCAAATATGTTATGGGTAAATACAACGGTTTAAATACTACAGAATGGGCTTTTCTACTACAAGACGTATCACCAAATTGAAATAGCCGTGCATTGGCCTTTGGGCGACATATTGTCACGACAGCGGCAAAGGAACTGAACTTACTTTAAACTGTAGCAGGGTGGTAGTGCTTAAACTGTAAACTCTGGTTGGCATATTATTCATGATGAATGTGTTTTGGTTAAGCAGATGGGAGATGGTTGGATATTGCGGTTGGTTGGGTTGCGAATATCGGCTATTTCAAAGCGATCAGCTTGATCTCCAAGCCTTTTGAAGAGCAAGAGAAAAGAAAAAGATGGCTGGAAGCAGCGCTCTGGTGATATTTTGCGACCCAATATATAGGATCATATAGTATGATACAGTATCGTACAGTATCATGTATCATACTTGAGCGATCGGCATTGTTATTCAAAAGCGGCAGTGACTCAAACGAAGACCTACGTAGCGCTACAGTGATGGCTTTGGAAGAAAGGCACGTCCAATTAATACAACTTGATAGTGTCTGCATGGTCTCCAAACAGTGAACAGCTTGAACAGCTAGAAAGCGGCCATGGCTTTGGCGATGTTTTTGTTTCTGATTGGATGGCGTAACTAGATTGCACTGTGTGATTTGTGTTATTTTACTTTAATACAAGTACAACGACAAGGTGTCATATAATAAAGTTTTTTTATTATTTTTTATTATTATTATTATTTTATTTTTTTCCATATTGCGCCATTCAAGATACTTGGTAGAAAGAAACAAAAAAATTAGAAAAAATAGAAATAATTAGTCCTACTGCTCCTCCCCACATGTGTATGTAGACCATATCTTTGTCTAGAAACAGCGCGTGCTATTGATATTGATCCCTTCCGTCTTTCTGATTTTCTGGTTTTGTCTTTCTGTCTTTCCCGCACCATTCTGCAGACGGCCTTGTCCTTTTTCAAAATCCATTCATTCGAGATGGCCAAATGCTCTCAATCGGGAGCAGCGTCTAGGTCGTCTGTATATATTCCATATTCCATATTATAACCAAAACACTGCCGATTCGTTGCAACTAAAGGCTACTGCGCCAGGCCCAAAGCGGTTAACGCTTACCTAACAACCTGGCCGGCGGTTACCTAAGCTGCATTTCCCGCGCCAAACCACCCGAAGATGCAATATGTAACAGTAGCGGAGTCGGTTGGTCTTCTCTAGCCATGCGGGTATGTAGGTATGTAGCTGCAGCGCATTCTAGAAGAATAAGAACAGGAATTTGAGCTCAAGCCGAAGCCTGGAACACGTAGTGCCTCTGTTCTCGCGTCGATCTGCCAGTGACACTCTGCAATGTATATAATGTGTGTATATATGTACATGGCGTGCGGTCACATGACTGTAATACTAGTTATCACATGCCTGACGAAAAGAACTGAAAAATCAGCCCAACAACGGCAGCGGGAGCAGAGCGTCGCTGCTATTTCTGCTGTTTCTGCTGTTTCCATATCATTCAGCCTTTATATTAATCATTTATTTCTTCTCATTCCATATTTCATCAAATCCTCCTGCTGTGATGCCTTTTTCAGCCCGGCATAATTCGCTAGTAAAAGTGGGTTTTGGTTTTCTTCCCTATTGTAACGACACGCATAGTTTAAATTTCTTTTGCACACACCAAAACCTCCCTTAATCTTCTTGCACCGATCTTTTCTCTTGCTCCTTTTCTTCCTTTTCCCTTTCCTCTTCCTCTTCCTTTTCATTCTCTTCTTCTCTCCCTCTTCTCCTTCGTCTGTTCTTCCCTAATGGCTTAACCCTCACTCAAGATGTCCTCGTTTCCTCCGCATCTACTGCTACACCTGTGTCTTCTTTTCTCCTTTTTCTTGGCCCCGCTAGCGTCCGCGGCAGACATTCTTAAAACTGTCGGTGCTTATCCCTGTTCCCCGGGACAAGAGTCCATCATAAACGTCGACGACTTTACCTTTGTCTTTGACCGCTCCTCTAACAACGTCACGTACTATGTCCAAGGAACTTCTACGACCCAGGTTTCCATTATTGGTATGGCTTTTGCAATTCTAGCTACGGTTTTTATTGTCATGTATATTTTCGTATTAACTTTTTGGTTGTTTTTTTTTTTTTTTTTTTTCTTTCTTTTTTCTTAGCGCATATTCAAATCTCCGCCTATGGTGAAACCCTGCTCGACCAAGACGTGAACCTATGTCAAGAAAACATCACCGAACTATGCCCGGTCCCTGCTGGTAACATCTCTACTTCTGGCGTCCACACTGTTCCCGAAAAATACACCACGGCTGTCGCGACCGTGGCTTACAAAATCCCCGACATTGAAGGAACCGTCACTATCCAAATCCTCAACGCTTCTGACCCATCTCAAAACCTCGGCTGCTTCTCATCCTCCATTTCAAATGGCGTCTCCACCGACGTCACCGCCGTCAAGTTTCTCACCATCGGTCTGGCTGCCGCCGCTCTTGTCGTGTCTGGAGTCTCCAGTGCTGCCAACAGTGCAGGAAGCGCTGGCGGTGCCCCAGTCCCAGTCCCACACGCTACCATCACAGGAACCGAGGGCTTACATGTGGGCACTACTGGTGCTGCAACTTCCGGCCCTGGCACAAACGTCGCTGCTTCCGGCTTTCACTCTCCTGGGTTCCCCGAATTCTTCTCAGTCCTGCAGTCAATCGCCATTTCCGGTATGTACTCTGTCAACTATCCATCGGCCTATCGCAAATTCACTGAAAACGTCGGCTGGTCTGTCGGTGCCATCACCTGGGGCGGGATGCAGCGAAGTATCGACAACTTTCGAGAACGCACTGGTGGAAACATTACTCAATCAAGTTATGACAAACTCCAGCAAACAACCCTTATTATTGGTAACCAAACCAATACGGAAATCTCCACTTCTGACCTTGCCAATAATGCCACTCAAGCTGCAACCCGCCGCTTGGTCCGACGACTACTAGGACGAGATGAATTTGACTTTGACTTTTCAGACACTCACATGTATGCCACCAACACCACAGCAACAAAGGCAGCCAGCGATATCAGCAAAAAATACGTCTCAGTTGTCTCTGGTATCAAGGCTTACGTTGAGTCCATGAATGTGCCCAGTACAAACGCTTTTATGACGTTGCTCATCTGGTGGGCAATCATTGCCATGGTCTGCATTGCAGGAATCTTGTCCTTCAAACTGTTTCTTGAATTGTGGTGTTGGCACAGAAAAACCTCCAAATTTGAAGGTTTCCGACAACGATACTGGCTTATTTTGGGTTCCGTCATTGTCAGACTTATTACACTTCTTTATGGTGTTTGGGTCTTGTACTGTTTGTACCAGTTTAAGATCTCAGACTCTTGGGGTGTTAGACTTTTGGCTGGTTTGACTTTAGGAATTTTCACTTTAATTATACTCGGCTATGCGTCTCGAATTTCATACTTGGCAAGACGCGCCAGGAAACAAGAAAACGGCCTGGAAAAGCTATTCCAACACAAGCCATGGGCCCGTAAGTATGGTTTGTTTTACGACCAGTTCAAAGTCAAGTTTTGGTGGGCCTTCATTCCTGTGTTTTTGGCTTCATTTGGAAGAAATGCCTTTCTTGCCTTGGGATACGGTAACGGTTTGGTGCAAATCATTGGTCAACTGGTCATTGATATCTTTTTATCTGGTTTTTTCATCGTCCTGCAGCCTTTCAACACCAAGATGGGAAACTACATCAACATTGCTATTCAAATTTGTCGTGTTGTTTCGTTGATTTTCTTGTTGATTTTTACTGTTCAATTACACGTCAACAGATTTGCAGTCACCGGTCTCGGTCTTGGATTAATCGCCATCCAAGCCGTTCTTGCCGTTTCTATTGCCTTGTTGATTTTCACCAACGCGTGTATGGGTATTATGAAAATGACATGTGGCGGTCGCAAGAATAAGAAAAAGCGTGCTGAGCTTGAAAAACTTGAACAAGAAGAACAGGAACGACAAGAAGAGTTGGCCAGATCCCAACAAGGTCAATCCACCCACGATTTACTCGACAGTTACCGCGATGAAAAGCGAGTTGCTGATGTGGAGTACACATCCTATACTTCGTCACTACCTTCGGAACCCTCGTCAGGAACCGCCCCTCCTAGTCCTCAGCAGTTACTGGCTAGCAGTAGTGCTATTCGAACCCATAATCATTCTTCTTACGATGCAGGTAGTACTCTTCAGTCTCCTCTTCAACTGTCTCATATCCGATCCACCTCCACAGGTCTGGTTAGCGGTTCAGAAGCTGCTGCTGCTGCTGCTGCTGCCCTAGCTCTCACTTCAGCAAACAATACCCCCAGATATGAAGGTTACAGAGGTTTTGAATCTAGTCACGATTTAGATGACGATTTTGTTGAGCCATCTACAACCGTAACTAATAATGTACCATTACCTGATGAACTGCGGAAAAATAGATGGAACCCACTGGCTCTTTTAGGAGTACGTCGTCCGAAAAAACAGTCTGTTGAAGAAAGCCGTGATAGTTACAGTAGCGGCCCACCTGAAGAAAATCTGTCCAGGCTCAGTGCAACAAGTCGAGATTCCCAAGTCTACGGCGTTAATCGGCCACTCCAAGACTCTCAGATTCCCCCACTTCCTCCAATTCAGACTACCAATTTTTCGCATCCCCTTGATATCCCAAGTTTTGACCGTGAACCTCATCCATATGCTATGTTTGCAGAAAATGCTGCTGCAATGGCCACGGCTACTACAAACCCCAATACTTTTGACCGTGCTAGAGGAGATTCGCATCCTTCTGTTGTTAGTGGTTCAGTGAATCCAAAATCTGTTCGTGCGTCATTGATGGACCCACGTAGCTCGCGCATTGGCGCTGACTTTGTTACTCCATTGCAAGCCTCATTTGGTGATGAAAACAGTACTACCTTTGATTCTACAGATAACATGCCGGCTGAACCGCGTCCCAATGCTGGCAGTGTTTACACAGGAAACCGAGACAGCGCCATGAGTGTCAACGACCAAAATCCTCGTCATTCGGCTGTCATGACTGCTGCCCCGATTTCCTCTCCGTTGGCAGGCGTTTCTAATTTGTCGGATTTTGAGTCTAACCCGGGATCTCCCAGAAACAGCACGTTCATTGCAAAGGGTGTTCCATCCGTTGGTGTAAATAACGGTAATAATGCTGAAGTTCATGCTACCAGCAATCTTAATGTTGCCTCTCAAGATCAAGATGATGGCAATCAAACTATATTCTTGGTTGATCCTTTTGCTGATCCTATTAATACATCAACTAGTTCCTTACCGACACTCGATGGCAGTAATAGAACTGCTGCCGGCCAATCCGAGGTTAACAAGATTCACCCCATTGCGCCAGAGGTTCCGCAGGTTATTGATTTCCGAAAAGCTGGACATCCTAGCTTTAGCGGGCCTTCTTCTTCTGGTGCAACAGCTCCTGATCCTATTACCAAAAGTGAGTCACAAGCAGAGTCAAACGCGTATGTCTCCAACTCTGGCGGCAACATTCCTCCCAACCTTTCCCGAGAAATTTCGGAAGAAATTGATGTCATTTTAAATCAGCAAAAGGGCTCAAAGGGCCCAAAGGACTCTCAACCTGAGGAGACGATTACTACTCAGCCAAAGTCTATTCAAAATGTTGAGTCTGAGCAGCAATCTTCCCAACATGATCGAAAAGCCAGTAGCCACTCTTTTACTAGCTTCAAATCCGTTCAATCTCATAAAACGCATCAATCCAAGCTTTCTGAAGGCTCTGTGCAGTCCTTTTCTAGTGCTCGCGACATTCCTGAGAGTTCTAGGAGTGAGGTTGAAGAAGCCACTGCCAGTTCCAAACCTGGCATTCGCCTAGTGCAACAGTCACCCAATCCATCCGCTCCTCCATCATCCTCAAGTTCCAAACCCGACCGAAGCAGTTTAATCCTCGACCAGTTTCAGCTCCCTACATTTGACGAAGAAGAAGATAGCAGCGATGTAGTCAAGCATAACCGACCCTCGCTGCTGCCGCTGCCACAGCCTATTTCTAGCCGATCATCAAAGCGATATTCTCAGGTATCATCGGCACATACTGACATTGATAATGAAACGTTTTTATCCGACTCTGAGTAATTTTTTTATTCTCTGTTTCTTTTGATTTATTTAGAGAATGGTATATGGCTTTGTGAAATGGGGTCTTTGGATTAATTATATTTTTTTTTTACGTCACTGGCTTTTGGGACTTTATATATAATATATGTATATTTATTTTTTATTTTGTCTATTGACAACTCTTGTTTCACCATTTTATTAATCACGTTTTTATTCTTTTTACATTTTAATTTTCATTTTTATTTATTTTTTTGTTCATGTATTTGTATTTATATTTATATTTTATTAAACAAGCAGCATTTTTTCACTATTCAAACTAGATTAGTTTTTTTGGTTATCAGTTGTCGATAGCAGCAATTAAAGATACTTTTTGGCTCGCCTGCATCGAATAGTGCAAGCTGAAGAGTCCAAAAGAAAGGAGACAGAGACGTAAATACAGAGGCTGAATACAAGTTGTATAGTTACGATGAGACACGTGTAAACCATGTGATGCAAACGACGCACAGCACGTGAGCAGCAGCAAGGTGCTATACTATACTCAAATCTGTGAATGAGAAAAGCTTGAATAGAGATTTCATTTCATTTTGTGTTTTTTTTATATTCGTTAGTATTTACTAGGCAGTTTCATTGATTTGAAATTGAACTTGAACTTGAGCTAGAACTGAACTGAACACCCAGCTACATGTTGTACTTGCAATGTATAAGGTTGTGTTACATTGTTTTGAAAGCTTTTTGACAGGTCTCCTTCGTTACCAGAATATTTTGGATACCAAGTATTTTAAAGACAAGAAAAAAGAATAATATAAAAAAAGAATAAAAAAAGGTTTAATTAGTTGATAAGGGTTTTGGTGTTGAAAGAAAAAGGAGGTGTGGGATGAGAAAGAGCCAGTTTGTAAAATTGGAAGGGGGTTTGTTGCCTGGTTCTGGTTTTGCCAGAGGGTCAGCCGCGTGCAAGGGTGTATATAGTGAAGTGATTAGCATTGGAATTTGTTAGTAATTAATTAGCAGGGAGTATTAATTAGTTGTAAAAAGAAAATAATAAAAAAAAGATTCGTGTAGCGATGATTATCAACAGATGAGTATGGATATGATGAATAAAATGTATAAGATGTATAAGATGAAGGGATAATTTGAATGTGACTATGGGTGAAAAACAGGATGACACCGATTTGAATTGGTGTTTTATTCTCTTTCTCTCCTACTACTTGTTCATTTTCATTTTCATCATCTTCTTCTTCTTTGGTAGATTAAGTTGACTTGGCTGGTTGATACTACAGTCTCGTTACCAAAAGCTCTTTGCAAACTAGTTTCGACTACAAGGTGGCAATCAGAGTTTTTGAAAGGGTTCAGAGTCGGTACCAAAGTTTGAGTAATAAAAAGAAAAAAGAAAAAAAAAGGGAAAAAGCCACAAGGGAAAAAGAAAAAGGCTTTATTAATCTTTTATTCCTCTTTGATATAAACCAAGCAAGTAGTTTTGTTTGGTGCGCAACGAAATGGGGACCGTTTGTGAATAAACGGGGTGAACGGTTTGAGATGAAAAAAATTATAAAAAATATAAAAAATATAAAAATATGAAAAATACAAAAAATACAAAAAATACAAAAAAAAAAACAAGATGGTTGGTCGAATGGCACAGATAGAAAGTAGTAGTTGACAAAAACAAGCGTATAATAAAAATGTAATTACAAAAGTGCGCGCAAAGAATCACAGAATCAAAGCATAAATTTTTCGTGTGGTAACGGCGGCTGACTGAGCTGGCTGAGCTGGCTGAAAAGGCGAGAGAGAGAGAGAGAGAGAGAGAGCAGCAGGGAGCGTATCCTACAACCGTAGTACTAGTGCTGTGGTAGTGCGTACCTGGCCACCACCACGCACAAAGGCAGGTCGTGTCTTTCGTGCGAGCGAGCATGTTACATACCAGACGGTAGGCCTGGGGCGAAAGAGGTGCGCACAAGTGAAATGACATGACAAAAAGCGTGGTTTAGGCACGTTTCCTTATGGGACATTACACCGGCTGTGCGGGCTGGCGTCTGTTGCACGGCGAGACGGTGCGTGCATGCAATTGCAAACTCTGCGCTACACACACAGCCGGCGAGCCATGTCGTAGGAGACCGGCAAAATTTTCATGGCTGCTGTGGGTGCGCACGGAGGAAGGGCGATGGGTGCCATGGGGAGGTCATGTGGGTGTCATGTGAGTAGCCTTGTTGGAGTCTTGCGCAGTTTTTTGTTCAATTGTAAAACAAGCAAAGAGAATAAATAGAAGGATTGAAAAAGTAGTAGATATAAATAAAAATAAAAATAAAAATAAATAAATATAAATAAAAATATGAATATATAAATAAAAATAAATATAAATATAAATCATTCTAATGTTACATTGGAAACTTAAAACTCCAGCTAGCAGAGACACCACCAAGTGGCGGCTTTTGTTATAACAAGCTGGGGTCGCCTACACAAACCAACGATCGCACATCGCCACTTTCAAAAGGGTTCTGGTTGTGATCGAAACTGGTTAAAGGTCGACAATGTGCGCACAGTGGAATGGCACTGGCCGTTGGTTCTACCGGAGCTGCCGTCGCTACCGGCCCTACTGGTATTACTGGTATTACTGGTACTACTGTATTTCTGGGGTTCCTAGTAGTATCTCTGTCAGATTCTGATATATCATATTATATTCGCTTGAAAATATTCATTGTAAATCCAAACACAAGCACACTGCACAGTAAATCTAAAAAAAATAAAAATAAAAAAAAAATAATAATAATAATCATAATAATCATAAAATAAAACCTTTCCACAGCCTGTCAAAACGGCCTTTAACCTGTTGCGCAAAGTAACATTATTCTTGGCTTGACTGTTTGATTGCCAACGGCCACTTGGACCAAGGTCGTATTCAACTGCCTTCTTCCTAACACAAATAGAGACGGCAAAAGGGCTCTGCGCCAATGCAAGAACAAGATGGAGCTAGCCCGTCCTGGTGGCTAGGTTGCAGGTGCTGTCCTACCTGTATGACATGTAATACATGTAATACATGGAGAACAACTGGACGGTGAATGATACGATGGTTACGGGGTATTAGATGATTATGTTTCAATCAGATAAAATGAAATGTGTATAAATGGAATATTTTATTATTTATTATTTATTATTTATTATTATTTGTGATTTATGATTTACTATTTACTATTTACTGTTTATTTACTTTTCTTTTTCCTTCTAAACCCTGGTACCCGATTGTTTAGGGACTTCCTCTTTGGGCCATTGGCCACAGCACTGTTCCCGATTAGTCGGTGCTAAAAGACAGCATAACCTTTTCCCGTGGTCCAATTAGGAAATACCGGCCGTTTTAACTCCATGCTTTGAGTTTGAGCGGATGAAGATGAAGAGGAAGATTTAATATAAACATTGTTAATATCATTAATATCATTATCATAGCTAATATCGCTAATATCATTATCATAGTTAATATCACTGGTATAGTTAATCCTTGCTCATGCCTTCTTCTTGTTTTCGCTTAAAGCCTGTCGTGCTGAATCTCCCAAGCTCAAACTACAACACCCTGGTTGAAACTGAATCAGCTCGATTCTAATATATAATACCAATCTGTATCAAATGTCAGTCTACCCTCGTATATCCCTCTTGTTTTTAACCATAAAACGTGACTAATAACTACCCAGTTCCCCCTAATCCTAATCCTACTCCCTAATCCCTAATCCTCGTCAATAAATGCTATAGCCCCCTGCTATTCTTTCATCAGCCTGGGGTGCGCACCTGCAAAGCCTTGACCCATGCGCGTCCAAACTCGATCCTACCCGTTTTGGATACACATCTTGGTCTCTTTTTTTTTTTTTTTTCTTCTTTCGCCTTCTCGCCAAATTTCTCATCACTCGTTCAATATATAAACCCATTCATTCCCTCTGTCACTCACTCGTTCTTTTTTCCCTCTTTTCCCTCTTTTCCTCCACATCTTTACTTTCCTTTATCTCCAACTACTTTTCATTCCTTATAACTATCCAATATCTAAAAAGCTTTTCAGCTGCCAACTCCCAGTCTTTCTTTTTTCACAACCAACCAACCCACAATCCTTTGTCCCATCTTCAAAATGAACTTCAAGTCTATCGCCCTTGTCGCCGCTCTCTTTGCCTCCAACACCCTTGCTCAGGACGTTGAGACTGTTTACTCGACCGTTTTACACCAGGTCACCATCAACGAGCCTGGCGCCGTTACCTCTAGTGTCCTCACTCAAACCTCCACCATCTACCTTACTTCCACCAGATCATCCGCTGCCGCGACTTCCAGCAATGCTCCCGCCGCTGGCTTTGCCCTTGAGCAAAGTGCTACTTCTGACCCCATCACTGTCACTCTTACCAGCACTGTTTCTTCCACTTTGAGCACGTCTTCAGTCGTTGTCACCAGCTCTGCCAACTCCACTGCTACCACTCTCCAACACTCTAATAATGCCACCGCCACAACCAGCCCCAGTGCCGTCGTTACTTCCAACCACACCCTCCATCCCACCGCTCCTGCCGGTGTCAATGGTGCCTCTTCTTCATACTCCATTGCCGGTGGTGTTGTTGCAATGGGTTTGGTTGCCTTTTTGTTATAAGCACATTTATATTGTCATGATTTTAACAGCCGTTCGCTCCCCCTTATTGTTGTTCCCTCTTTTTTAATGACTTTCTTATTTCTAATGACTTATGACTTTTCGACATTTGGTTTTTCTCTTTTGAAATTGTTTGCTGGCCCTTGCTTTTTCATTTTTCTTTTGATCATTCCATTCGCCTTGTTATGACTAACTGCATATTTTGTATGTGCAGCATGGTTTGTTTACATTTTTTTCCCTGGTTGTTCCTATATGCCTAGCGCTTTCCTGATTCAAACATTGTTTTCACAATATTACAAGCTTGTATATTGCACCTTTAAAAAGAAATACGGTCTCTTTCTTTTATTGATTTTTAAATCCACATTGCCTGTTTTGATCAAATTAGTGTTCCTTATACACACGCCCCCATAGATGCAAAAGTGTCACAGATCATGACAAGGACTTGTGCGAGAAATCTACATTCCAGGCTGCTGTTCTACGATCATTACGTTGCAGCGTCTATGCGAATCTCACCACCTCAGGAAATGCAGCAGGTATATCATGTTGGCGCATTTGTTTGGAATGAAGCTGGATCATGTGTAATTGATCACACTGATATGTTTCCTCTTGTTGCGCCTTTGCCATGTTTTGTTATTGTTTTTACACGAGACCTTTTTTTTTTTTTTTTTTCCTTCTTATTTCCCTTTTATTATTGTACTTTTATAGATTTGTATTATTTTCTTTTGTAAGTTGTATTGTTTGTTTTTGAATTTAAAAAAAAAAAGTTGTTGAAATTTCTAAAAAAAAAAAGACTAGCTGTAGATGAGCTTGTTTTGAAACTCAATTGATGAGTTTTTGGCTTGATATTAGAGTGAACAAGGTGATGGATATGGTTGATATTTATAGTTGAATCTTTAAATTGGACGAGCTGTCAAAGGTTTAGATCTGAAAAATCTGAGAAATCTGAGAAATCTGAGAAATCTTGCAACATCTTGGATGAAACACTGACATTTTGTTCTCTTATAACTTTATATCTGCCTTTATATATGTTCACGTGCAAATCACATTATATCCACATGACATCCACGTGACAATAATATGTTTCAGCCGTGTGTATATATGACAAGTAACTGTAACAAGTCTACATCACGTGCCGCGCAATAAAACACCCATGCGCTAATTCCGTTTGTCATTTGTAAGGTTTCACTGGTAGCAAATCCTATTGCAATTGAATTTTTTGAATTTTTTGAATTTTGAATTTTGAATATTGAATTTTGAATTTCTGATAACAAGATCGACTTCTCTTTTTAATGAATCTTCAATTGAATTGGCCCAAGTGATAGTACGTGTGAAATTCCGTTAAATTGGATCGTCTTAACACCCATTTGGTCGCATTTCATTGTCCTGTATAGAACGTATTAACTTGCTTATCTCTAATGTGTTAGGAAGCACTTGCCAACAAGAAGAACAAGAAGAACAACAGCAACAACAGCAACAAAACCTCCATATATGGTCTATATATATATATCTGTAGCATCCACACTAGCTGAATTGGAGAATAGCAAGCTTCTTGGCCTGGTGGCTTGAACCCACTACGAGAATGTAATGTTGGCCAAATGTGCTGTTTTTTTGATTGATTGGTAAATATAAAGTTTAAAAGGTTTTTTTTAGAATACTGGTTCAGATTATGATATATGAAATTGGAAATATATGTATATATTATAAATACATATCAAACAGGGCATAATTCAAGTCTTTTTTTTATTTTTTTATTTTTTTAAAAAAAAAAAGCAATCCAATTCCACCTTGCTACTAAATCCCTAAATCATACGGCGGGCCACAGACCCTGTCGCCTACATGGCAATTCCAAATCCAGGTAGACTTCTGCTCCATCTCCTCGGAATGGGTGGAAGCCGTCCACAGCATGGGTTGTGGGCATCGTGCGATGACTGTCGTAGCTAGCAGTGCTCTCGCTTGCAGATACGTGCCATACTATACTATATCCTATATAAGCCTGGGCTTTCCCATCACTTTTAAGTTTTCTTGGTCTTTTTCTTCTTCTTTTTCTTCTTCTTCCTCACTTACTCTTTCTAACAAAATCTTTTCATTTCCATTTTCATTTCCATTTTCATTTCCATCTCCATCTCCATCTCCTGCTCCTGCTCCTGCTCCATTTTTTCCCATTCTTTTGAAAGCTTAATTTTATACCTTTAAGCCCTCCATATCAATGGTCATCCATAACGGAAAAGAACACCTCACTCTCGAGGAAAAGCGTCTTCGCGAAGACCGCAAAAAAGAAAAAGTACTGTCATCTTTTGAACCCTTTTCAATTGTTTCATTTCAACTCGTATACTAACTCTTTTTTTTATTATACATTTATAGTACTGGAAACGATGGGGTCCTTATCTTTCTGAACGTCAATGGGTATGTATCTACTACTGAGTTTACCTCTTATCCTGTCTTTCAACTAATCTTTTTGCCATTATTCTTCTTTTTATTTTCTTAGGCTACGGTTCGTGAAGATTACTCGCCCGATGGTGATGCTTGGAGCGACTTTCCCCATGAACATGCTCGATCAAGAACATACAGATGGGGTGAAGACGGTATCGCTGGTGTGTCTGATAACCACCAGCTCACTTGCATCTCTTTTGCATTTTGGAACGAAAAGGATGATATTTTAAAGGAACGATTGTTTGGTCTTACCGGCCATCAAGGTAACCACGGAGAGGATGTCAAGGAATCGTAAGTTTCGATTGTTTTGCAACCATTGAGAGCATTGACTTTTTTTTTTTTTTTTTTTTTTTTTTTTTTAATCAATTTGCTACTTGTGTCAATGACTCTGAGACTCTCATCTAACTTGCTCTTTTTTTATTTTTATTTTTTTATAGATACTTTTACTTGGATAACCTTCCTACTCACTCTTACATGAAGTACCTGTACAAGTACACACAAAAGAAATACCCTTACGAACAGCTTGTCGAAGAAAATGCTAAGCGATCTAGAACTGAACAGGAATTTGAAATCACCGACACTGACGCGTTTGCTGATAACCGTTACTTTGATATTTTTATCGAAATGGCAAAGGATGCCGAGAATGAAGAAGAATTGTTGTTCCGTATCACTGCTTACAATCGAGGCCCCGAGCCCGCTCCCCTACACTTGGTTCCTCAGGTTTGGTTCCGCAATACTTGGTCCTGGGGTCTTGAAAATGAAGAAGAGAATGCCGTGCCATCTCTGGAAAAGGTTTCTGATACTACCGTCAAGTCTACCCACTGGAGACTCGGTGAGAGGTATTTGCATCTTGCTCCCTCTCCCGGCATTTTTAATGAAGGGGACCAGGAGGCTGATGATGAAGACGTTTTACCCACTCTTCTTTTCACCAACAATGAAACCAACAAGAAGAAACTCTATAACGTCAAGAACGACTCTGAATACGTCAAGGATGCTTTTCATGACTATATCATCAAGGACGATGAAAAGGCTGTCAACCCAGAGAACAAGGGTACCAAGTCTGGTGCTTGGTATGCCTTTGACACTGGTGATGGTATTCCACCTGGCGACTTTGTCACTGTCCGCTTCAAATATACCAACAAGAAGCCTGAGAACTTTGATGAGTTTGATGAAGAAGAATTTGATCGCATAATGGATGAGCGTCAGGACGAGGCTGACGACTTTTACTGGCGCATTTCACCCTCTCCCATTTCTGACGACTTGAGATGCATTCAACGTCAAGCTTTTGCCGGTTTGCTTTGGACTAAGCAATTCTACAACTTTGTTCACTCGGAATGGTCAAAAGGTGATCCCGCTAATCCACCACCGCCACCCCAACGTGCACAAGTCCGTAACCAGAACTGGCAACACTTGTATATCAATGATATTCTTTCATTACCTGATAAATGGGAGTATCCTTTCTTTGCTGCATGGGACTCTGCTTTCCACTGTATCCCACTTGCCATGGTAGACCCAGAGTTTGCTAAAAAGCAATTGGATCTTTTGACTCGTGAATGGTACATGCATCCCAATGGTCAGATTCCTGCTTATGAGTGGAACTTTTCTGATGTCAACCCTCCTGTTCATGCTTGGGCTACTTTCCGAACTTTTAAGATTGAGCGCCGTATGTTTGGTAACGAAGATATTGAGTTTTTGGAGCGCGTTTTCCAAAAGCTTTTGCTCAACTTTACGTGGTGGGTAAACCGAAAGGACGGCGGCGGTAAGAATGTTTTTGAGGGTGGTTTCCTTGGCCTCGATAACATTGGTTTGTTCAACCGTTCTGAACCCTTGCCTACTGGTGGTGTTCTTGAACAGGCTGATAGTACCGGTTGGATGGCCTTTTTCTGTCTTCAGATGCTTAACATGTCACTTGAATTGGCTAAGCACAGACCTGTCTATGAAGACATTGCTTCCAAATTCTTTGAACACTTTATGTTTATTGCTGATGCCATGAGTTTCCGATCTGGTGGTGGTATTGAGAAGCCACTTTGGAATGAAGAAGATGGATTTTACTATGACGCCATTTCTTGGGGTGGTCCTTGGAGTCAACAGCTTCCTGTCAGATCTCTTGTCGGTCTGATTCCTCTTTATGCATCTCTTACTTTAGAGCCTCAGGTTCTTAAAAAGTTCAAGTCTTTTAACAAGCGTGTCAAGTGGTTTATTGATCACCGCCGTGACATGACTGAACGTAACATTGCCTCGATGACCCAGAGAGGTACCGGTGAGCGAATGCTTCTCTCGTTGGTCAACCGTGAGCGTCTTGAAAAGATTTTGGAACGCATGCTTGATGAATCGGAGTTTTTGTCTGATCATGGTATTCGATCATTGTCCAAGTTCCACAAGGATCATCCATACTCTATGGAGGTTAACGGCCAAGTTTTTACCGTTGATTATGTTCCAGGTGACTCAAACTCTGGGTTGTTTGGTGGTAACTCTAACTGGCGTGGTCCTATTTGGTTTCCAACAAACTTTCTTCTCATTGAGTCTCTTCAAAGGTTTTACATGTACTACGGAGACACTCTCAAGGTTGAGTGCCCCAAGGGCTCTGGCAAGTATGTCAATTTGGCTGACGCTGCCGAGGTGCTACAGCACCGCTTGACTAATTTGTTTTCTCGTGATAGCAATGGTGAGCGTGCTATTAATGGTGGTAACAAGTTGTTGAATCATGACGAGCATTGGCGTGATTATGTGTTTTTTTACGAGTTTTTTGAGGCTGATACTGGTAGAGGTCTTGGTGCATCGCACCAGTGTGGTTGGACTGCCCTCATTGCTAAGATTATTCACGATACGGGTCTTTCTTGCGACATGCCTCAAGCTCCTAAGACTCCATTGAGTGCTGCTGAGTACTATTTTGACGACGAAGTTATTTCTGGTCGTCACCATGCTCGCAGAAAGTCAGCTGTAAGTGTCAGAATGCACAGAAGAACACATACTGGCCGTTCTACTGGCCCTCCATCTCGCTCAGAGTCGTTTTATTCCGATGAAGCTGGATTTGGCGAGGAATCTGATGCTCCTGTTGGTTTTGGAATTGTTGTTGAATCGGTAGCTACTAGCAAGAAGGAGTATGATGATGAGGGGGTTGATCCTTTGGACAATAGAAAGTCTTCTACTGTCCGTTCTGAAATTAAGCTTGGTGAGTTGTCATCTGCTTTCCAAAGGCTAAGTAGTCGTGGTGGTTCTAGTTTTGATGAAGAGTTGGCTACGTTCCACGACAGCCCTGAAGCTGATGATTAAAGGTGTTTTTGTCTGGCTACTTGAATTGACTTTGTTTTGACTTGATTATTTATGTTTCCCCCTTTACGTTTTGGAAATATATAAGAGGAGCTTATATATATATATTTTATTTATCTGTATTCGTTTATTTATAGCTTTACTTTTCGTTTTATAAAAGAATAAAAAAAAGAATAGCATTATCAATATTACAAAAGGTGGATCCTAAGTTGAAACAAAAGACATGTTATATTTATCTGGATTAGCCTGCCAGTCCCAATAAAATGTAAGATCTGTTGGAGCCTGGGATGTCTTTTCAACTCCACAAGGCACAATGGGATTAACATATCTTGCTTCCTGAATAGCAATGTATTCTTTAAGGGGGCATGAGAACCCAGGACCTGTTGTACAATTTGGGTACGGATAAACGGCGTCGTTAATAACGAAGCGAACAAACGTGCCATTATCATCATCATTATCACTTTGGTTTCCACTGTCCCCATTATCACCACCGCACGTAAGTTTCTCCAGACTGATTCTGGCGCCCATTGGCGTCAGTTGGCTAATTGGGTGAGTTTTATCGAGCTGGTCCCAACGCAGTTGCAGGTCGCTTGGAATGGCAATGCCAAACGCCGTCAGGTACTCAAAGAGATTCGAATCATGGGCAAAGTTCATAAACAACGATTGGTTGTTGTTGTTATCACTAGTCTGGCTTTGTTTTAAAAGACTCAGGCTGGCATTGGCAACAACACTGCCAACGGCTAAAGATAACGGGTTTCCGGGGCCGGTGGAGTAATAGTAGTTGAGGTCGCGGGCATATTCAAAGGCAACCCAGTCGTTTGCTCCGAAATACTCGCACCAGGGGGACTCTCCAACCACGTTCAAGTCATAGTAGCACAGCGACATCAAGTTGATAATGTCGGTGGCTTCAGCCTTGACGCCAGGAAGATCATTCTGGAATTGCTTGAGAGTCGAGGCAAGCGCTTGGGCAGCAAAATTGGAGGAATAGTCACCGTTAAACGTATAATTAAAGTTGGGGCAGCCTTCGTCTGGCGTCAGGCTATTAAACCCTTGATCTTCGCTTTCGCTCAAAACGACGAGCCGAGACTGCTCCTGCCACGTTGGCCCAAAAAAGCCGCGGGCCACCGACTCGGCACTGTCCACCACTCGTTCCTGCGACCCTGTGAACAGCGGAAGCACCTGGCTGGTGTTCCACAAGTGGCCATACCACTTGCGCAACTCGGAGCCCAGCAAAAACATGGACGTGTGCCCGCCATACGGCCCCATCGACGTTTCCAAGTCAAACTTGGCGGCGTCTAGCGCCGGAGACTGGTAGTTGTTTAGAAATACAAGTGTGTTTTGCGCCCTGAGGTTCTGCGACTTGACTTGGCTGAGAAATTTCGTGAGCTTGGTTCCAAGAGCTGTAGTGGGATATCGTTCTCCATGCCGGATATACTAAATTAGAAATATTAGTTATAATGCAAAGATTAATCAGTATATATATATATATTGACTTACTATCTGTACATGTTCGATTGAGCATCCACTAGGCGGGTTTCTATCAATTCCATAACCAATGGCCGATGTGTATGGCCCATTTCCGCCCTGATGCTTTAAAATATTGAACATTGTGTGAGAATGCTGGTGTTGCGGTGTTCCTCCTGGAAACCCCGGATAAGAGTATATCGCTGGAGCTCCCACAAGGATCAAAAAGACCAATTGAAAGAAAAAAATTAACATTTTCAACCTTGTAATCAAAAAGTATGGAACTCTCTTGGCTGTCGGACCTTTTCTCTGAAAATCTCAATGGGAGTGTGTTCATGAGTGTATGATCCAGCAAACGTAACTATATATATACCACATATTTTCCGTGGAGCTAACCAGACTAATTCCTTGAAAAAGCTCAGCTAATTTAACAAGCTTTTTTCTCCTCTTTTTTTTTTTCTTTCTTTCTCTTGTTCCTTGTAGAAGTCAAAGTTGGTAAACGAAAAGGCTGCTGACTCCAAGCTGTCGATAAATGCATCGTGCACGGCTGAACGGTTATGGAGTTAGTAGCACAGTCATGTGTAAGCCTTGGTTACCAATAAGATGATCAAAGTGGGATTTTTTTTATTTTTTATTTTTTATAACAACAACCACTTTGTATTACAAGAAAACACCAACTTTCAACAGATATACAAATATACAATATAATAAAGATTTATCAAACTAAGCTTAAGCTAGCGGTATACCCAAATGCATTCTCAAAATGTGCATACCATCACGGATAAGAAGGAAAACTACCCGGGTTATAAAGAAGCAACGTTATTTAAAGTTATCAGCCAGACGGCCAACGGTTGATTTTATACACATGATAATTGAACACTGATAAAGTCTTTTATTAATACGTTGGAAGAGAAACCCCTCCATTGGCACCGGCTGTTGTGAGAGAAATGGGAAACAATCTCTAGACCGTCTAGAACATAGAGTCAACAGAATCTGAGTATGTGTTTTTATTTAATATACCAATTTAATATATCCTTTGTGCAGGAATTTTACTTGAACTAAGGGTTCTTTTTTTTTGGTAATGTGCAGTTTCACTCGGCCAACGTCTGGTCTCATTTACCAAGGCTTTTATGAATTACCCCCATAACATGCACTGTCTTTTGACTGTTTGAAACACTTGGAGTGATCTTATACTCTTTTTATATTAAGATGTAATAACTGTGTGGAGAAAAACTAGTGTAAACTATAGAACTCAGTTAAACTTTGAGCTTGCCCTGGCAAATGGTAACTGAGAAATGAGATTTGATATGGATGACGGCCTTCTAGGTTGCTCCGGCAGTATACCCTGTTCATTTTCATTATCCCTGCTTTCTAACTCCATAGTGTCATCTCTGAGCGTGTCTTTGTTTGTGGGAAAAAGCCCAAAAACCGTATAAAAAATTCCAAGCACCACTTGTTCCTCCCTATTATTTATTGCATTTTGATGTCGAGTGCTTTTATCACTTTTGCTATCAGGTGTTTTGAAAGAACAGCCAAGGCAGAGATTCTTTGACGTTCCATAGGAAGGATGGGTTGGAGATATGAGATCTGTTTCATGTGGAGAGGGTGTATCAAGCTGGTTACTTGAGCAGTTCCATTTTGGGTAGATTCCAACTTTGGCCGCCATTCCTTGGTCGTCAAGATTTGTATTGAGCTGAATTGGTTCTCGGTGTCCGGAATTTGGCGGTAAATGTGTGACTGAATCGTTGTCATATTTTGTGTCACAAGCTTGTGCAATTTTGAAATCAAGTGCTCTCAAATAGCTTTCCTGGTTTGAAAAGGTTTCTTCTGTGGTTTTATTTTCCTGATTAAGTTCTAAATCGTCAAGTGAAATGTAATCCGAACGATCTGGAGACGGGAATGAGTACAAGTAGATTGGTGACACCATTATCTAATACACATTTCATTGAAAGCCTGGAAACAAAAGAGCTCAGTTAGATAGTGTGAGGACAATGATACCCAATCTCTTGAATCTCTTGAGGGGTGATGGGAGAATATATATATGTTCTCTTTTCAGCTGATTATACTTCCAATTTGTATAAATGAGTTGATGCAACCAGTAACAATGCCTTATGATGAGGCTTATTAGGTCGGATTGTTTGGAACTGTTTAATAGGACTGGCTTCTTAATTTATGACCAGTCACATGAAAAGTTTTCGTTCACGACAAATTTTCAATAAAATTTAGATAATATGACCATTTCTTTTACTTTTATGTAAAACGCAAAAAGAAGAATATTTTAATGCATTTGTCAAAATAATTATTTATTTCCAATACTTGCCCAAAAGCGTATATTTGTAGCGACAAGCGACTATTGAAACAAAAATCCCCAGTTTCCAGTGTTGCAGTTTGATTACGCTGAATATATATGAAAATATTATGCTAAATAGTATCTTGCTACAAAGGCCTTCCAATTTCACTTTTCACATTAAAACCTCATCAGCTGTTTCCCAAATATATGACGCTTTTCAATATTGTCAAATTAATGGAACGGATTAGACCTGAAATCAGTTTTGGGAAATTTGTTGGAAAATCAAGTGCACAGAAATTATCACTCAGTGCTGTCTGCCACCTTGGTATTATTGTTGAAAATTTCGTTCAACATCCATCCGGCTCATCTCCACTGTATCAGCCCTCGTTCAAATAAACTCCATCAGTATAATTCAACTGTAAAATATATAAAGTATAAACCTTTTCACGTTTTTGCATGAATCTTCATACACATGGGCTCAATTAGCATGATATTTGGAATTCCCAGTCTTATTGATCGATATGCACAAAAAGAAACCAGAAAGACATCTTGTTGACGCATTTATTTCCAACGGATGATAATGTTTCTAAAAGCCAATGGGTACTTGTGTTTTAATATTAGTCGAGATAATCTCAAGTCAATATACCAGAAATATACTGTTCTCCGTTTAGTTTCTAGGCTCCTCTTTCATGTTGATATCTCTAATTAAATGATTAAATCACTTGTATATATTTTGGGTTAGATCCTCTTGTTTTTTGTAATTTTTATTTCTTGGAGTTCAATCAAACTACACCGATCCATATTAGTCAATCATTTCATTCTCACATTCTTTCATTTACCAACTTATTCTCTCGTTTATACCTCTACTTTTTTAATTTAATCATTTTCATCAATTATGAAGTTTTCTTTACTAGCTATTACCACATTCGTTGCCTGTGCTTTGGCAGTTCCCTCTCCAGAATACGAGTTTATTCAAGCCGATGTAGTTAAACGCCCTGCTCCTGCTGAAGCTAAGCACCTCCTCAAGAGAGGAACTGTCAGCACTCCTATTTACAACCAGCTTTCTTACTATCAGGTTGACTTGAATCTCGGGACCCCTCCCCAACAGATGACTGCTCTTTTGGATACAGGTTCCAGCGATATGTGGTTCTTTTCCAACATTGCTGGCCAGACCGGTATCCCGACCTTTAACCCTTCTAGATCTTCTACATATCACAACAATTACACAGACTTCCAGATCGGATATGTCAGTGGTAGCGCCGAGGGTACTTGGGGCTACGATAACGTCCAGATTGCTGGAACCCCTATCCAGCGCCAGAGCTTCGCCCTTGTCGCGAATGGACAAGGTTTGAATGGTGTCCCCGGTCTTATCGGTGTTGGTCTTCCTGCTTTAGAGAGTACCAACGTCAACGGTGGCTTTTTCTCCAACCGATACACTTACTCCAATGTCCCGCTAAGCTTGTATCAGCAAGGTCGCATTAGTACTCCTACCTATTCCCTCTTTTTAAACTCTATTGACTCTGGCTCTGGAACTATCTTGTTCGGTGCTGTTGACCACTCCAAGTACGTTGGCCAACTTTACTCTGTTCCTCGTGTCCACAGAAGCAGATTCAACATCAATTTTGACTCCATTTCTGCCAACGGCCAATCTCTTGGAAATGTTGGAAGTGCCACCCTTGACTCTGGTACTACTCTTGGTTCTCTTCCTGATCAAGTATGCCAAGGACTTGCTCAAGCTATGGGCCTACAGCAAGACCCCAACACTGGCGTTTATATTGCTCCTCAAAGCCAGGTTAACCTTAACCAACCTATCACTGTTTCTATTTCTGGTGTCCAATTCAATCTCAAGGCTGGAAATTTTCTTATTGATTCCGCAAAGCTTGGTGATCCTTTCCCAACCGGCATGTACGTTTTGGGCTTCACACCATCTTCCACCACTCAAAACCAGATCATCTTGGGTGATGTCTTTTTGAGAAACTTTTACATTGTTTATGACTTGGCCAATCCTCAGATCGGCCTCGCTTTGGCTAATTTTGCCAACAACCCACAACCCCAGATGGAGCCTATCCTCAATCAGTACATTCCTCAGGCCAAAGTTGTTGCCAACACTCCTGCTCAGACTGCTCCTGCTGCAAACTACAACCCATTCAGCAACTTATTTAACCCTTTCCGTAATCTATTTGGTGGTCAAGACACTGGTTATGACGTTTCTTCTGATGTAAATGAATCCATCGTTATGTTGGACGATGAGGTTATCCAGAACTAGTTGTAAAGTCCAAAAGAAAAAAACTTAACAAAGTTGTACGGATTCCATAACATTAACAAGTAGAGTTGGTTATATGTTAATCTCTTATGATGTCACATTTTTATTTCATTATTGCATTTTGTTTTTTGTTTTTTAACCAAATTATCAATTCCATGGCCCGCATTTAAATTTTTATAGGTATCAATAAAGTCTAGTAGATAGAAGTTTTATATCAATTGGTTTTTGTAGCATCCCAATTCTGTATAACATAGTGTGTGGGATCAATGTTGAATTAATGTATATTAAAAATGATGCCAAGATAGAGCCCAGAATCCGAAATAAAAAGTAAATATTTGGGGTATTTCTAGTTCATGGGAATATTTATCATATTTCAGAAATGTGTATTCTCACTTTTCCAATTAATATAAGACCAATGGGGCTCTTTTAAACATGTTTTATTGTTATTAGCAACGGTTATTGAAACGGATCAGTCGACGGGAATCTGGAAGCATGAAAATAAAAAGAATGAGAAAAAATATGTAGAAAGACTTTGGGGTATGAAGCTAAGCTTTGTTATAACTTAGAAACCTGGGATATATTGGCATACAACAGCCTCATGATTTTCACGTGTAAATAAATACTTAACTAGCTCCTAGTTTGGAAAATTAGGGAGGATATTGTAAACATTTCGTTGAAAATAGAACAAACAGCACTACCATAGTTTCGATACTATTGAGCTCTAGTTTGTTTTATAACTTGCTAGAGAAATAAACCATTGTGATAATATTTCGTTTGTGCCTGAGTAATCTCACAGTCCTGATTTACCACTGATATTAGAATCAAAACTAAATGCTAGTTTACCAAAATAGTTTTCAATAATAAATCAATCCTTTGAAATAGGTATTTAAACGACCTTCTTCCTCGAATTTTTATATGTTTTTTATTCTTCTCCTTTTGTCCTTTCTTCTCACCTTTATCGAAACCACACTATCAAAGCCAAAGCATGCGACGATCTCAATCACTGGATAGCAATCCCACTCTTACAAAGCTCTCAGCTTTGCAAACTGTCAAGGTTAGAAGAACTAGGAGTGCTCACATTAGCAGAAGGGCTGAATTTGCTTATGTTAAAACAGAACCTTTGGAAAACACATTCTTAAAGTCGTCTGGGGTTTCAAGTGTGATCACCAGAGCAAACAGTATACTTAAAAAGCAGACTTCTTTTAGCTCTCAAGACCAAATTTTTACAAACCAATCACCAGTTGCTCGATGTGTATCCTTTGTTCTTCCTTCCACTGATACTAGATCATCTGATGACTTCAATTCTATCAATAGTGATTCCTCGTTGGTTGCTAACGACGGAAGTCATAACAGCTCATCTTCTTCTCTTGGCTCTAGATACTCATTGATCAATATTGACTTGGATAACAAGAGTCTTCAGTCGGTCTTGTGGGATGCTTTCAACCGCCAGAAAATACCTGGATACGAAGTGTCCTTTACCAACTCCCCGTTAGGAAGCCAGACAGATGTCAGTGAGCACGTCGAGAGTGAATCTATCAGCAGTATCAAGTCTCAGATTTCAACTTGCTCCAACACTTTTACAAGTGTAACAGGCCAAGATTTTAGTTATCGGTGTTCTGCCAATTCATCTTTTGAGTATATTGAGAAAATTCCTTCATGTCACGAAGATACGAAATCAAATGGCCACTTAAACTTGGAAATAGTCAAGGTAGTTCGCTTTAAGTCGGGTGAGATTGAACCAGTTGAACCTTCTAAAGTCAAAAAGAGCACCAAAGCTAAAACAAAAGCCAAATCACATTTAAAAGGTCAGAAAACGGTCCCAGGAAATAATACTGTTAAGATTTCTGAGATGCATGCCGATTCTGAAGAAGGTTCCAGACGTGATTACAAGATTCCTTCTATTGATAGCAACGAAATTACACACAATGGCAGGGAGGCACAGCTGCACACAGTGGAAAACACATCATCACGCTCTCGAAACCCTAGAATTGTGGCTCCTGCCGGTTATGTTCATGCAATCCCAAGAGCCAGAACTTCGGCTCTCCCTCACATGCCTATTGACATACGCCATAGATCCACTTACAACAAACGAGCCAGGATCCTTCCCATGAGCTCATCTAGCACACGGATCAGGACTCTTCCCATGAGCTCATCAAGAATGCCTTTGCGTTGCACCAGAACATGTGGAAGCTCAGCCCTTGCTGGTCACAGTTCTTTTCCTAGAAACTCCAAAGCGTCTCCTTTGTATAACCTGCGTTCAGAACCTCTTGCAGCTGTCGATGTAGTGACTAAAAGTATGGATACTGATTCTGTATACAGTGTCAAAAAAGCAGCCCAAATTGTTTCCAATGACAGACGGGCCCATAAGAAGTATAGCACCAAAACGGTTGGTATGACTGCTAATTCTTCCTTTGCAAGAAATGGGAATCAACATCTCGACAAGAAGCCTGGTTGCAAAAACCCCCAAAACTGGGTCAGTAAACTCCTTCGGAAAGCTACCAAACTAAACAAAAAAACCTGTACCACTAAGGTTCATGATTCAGGTTCTGTTACCATGTGTCTTTTCAACTTGAACAAGCCGGAAGATAATAGTGTTTGTGAGAAGAGTGAGAAGAGGAAGATTGAAACATCTAGCATTGCCCCCTCATCTAGAAACGTTTGTTCTGAGCTGCCTTATCCTCTTAAGCGATGCAATAACTTGAAACGAGCCGGCACCAAAATCAAGTCAATGTTCAGATCCAAGGATTCGAGTATGGTTTGAAAACTGACGCTAACATAAACAGTCGTAGAATTCTATTTATTATACAATATAGTTGTGCTTTCCCTGTTGAACTCTCTTGTAAGGACGATCGTTATTTTTGTTTTTTGTACTTGTGCTGTAGTTTGGTAATTTATATTTTGATTCATTGATTCATGACCTCTAAGCCGCTGTATTTGGCTGCGCGATCCACCTGATAGTATTGTTGGTGAAAGTACAAGCCAGGGCCTTGCTCATGATCCAGCATATCCGCCGCTAACATAAATCATCCTAGTACAGCCTGGTGGGCTCCAAATCCCAGAGCGAGTCACATGATCACAAGAGCAACCATAGAATGCATTTGTCCATGTCCTCTTCGATGATATCACGGAAAAGTGGCTATTTTTTTATTTTTATTTAAAGACACTAGGCCGTATTTTAGTTGTAATCTTGACTTGGAACATATAAATAGCGAAATTGCACACAGCCCTTGCCGCGCGCAATGTAGCATTACAACTTGAATGTCATTGCATTTCAATATGCTGAACCCGGTTGAGTACCTAACAAAAGCACGGCATCCATAATAAAGAAATAAAATACTTGTCCGACAATGATTAGGCCGATCATGGGAAAAGATAAGGTGGCCACGAACTTGAAAAAATAAGGTAAAATAAATTTTAAGCACCTTAAGATCCTTCTTTTGCGTCTTCCATTTTGTTCAGTCCTTCCCTTCAGGAATTAGCATAAGCATAAACTTTGTCCCCCCGAAATTGAAAAGTTGTTGGGGGTGTAGACCAATCCAATAAGAGGCACTTGTACCACTCCAAAGAATTCCGGCATCCCTTAAGATCAGCAGTATTAGTATCAAATTAATTAATCAGTCTCTATATTATCTAAAAACAGTAGGAAAAAAAAATTATAAGCAGTCAATAGCAAGTGTTACATTTAATCATAACTCGTAATGTACAGGGAAAGGTAATTTTTGGCAAAGAATAATTAAAAATGACACATTTCAGTCATTCAAGGGTATTTTCCGGTTGTATCCATTTTTTTGGGGGGTTTGGGGGTTGTTAATATGTAGTGTTCAAGTGTTGTTTACTCCTTGTCAGCAGGCTTCTGGCAAACGTAGAGCATCATAGGGGTGAAAATGCCGAGCTTGGCACCCTCAACAAGGTTGACAGCAGCCTCTTCAAGAGCAATGGTGGTCTTCTTGGAACCAACAGGAGCAATCTTGACCTTCTCAAGGAGGCCAGTGAGGTTCATGGTGATAGCACGGCCAATGTTAGAGGTGCGGAAAAATGTGAAAAAGTCACCAAAAGTCTGGACAAACTTCCATTCACCAGAAAGGGGGTACCACCATGGGATATCGTCACCAACATTAGCAAGGTCCTTCTGGTAAGTAACGTCAAAGCCGACATTCTGCAGGGCCTTTTCAGCAACATCTGCAGTGTACATCTTAGGAATGCCATCACCAATCTCAATACCGTAGGCAATTTCACGGTGACGGGGGTTAGATTCATCATACTTATCAGTAAGGACCCATTCGTAAACACCAAAAGTTCCTCCAGGCTTCAAAACACGGTAGATTTCGCCATAAACACCTTCGAGAACAGGAGCGTGGACGGTGGCCTCGATAGCGTAGACAGCATCAAAGGATTCACTCTCGAAATCCATTTGCATAAAGTCACCCTTGACAAACTTGAGCTGCTTTTCGAGGTTCAAGACCTTAGAGTAGTGGTTGGCACGCTCAATCTGGTAGTCATTGTTGTTAAGACCAACAATGTTAGCGCCAGTGAATCTGGCAATTTCACGGGCAGGGCCACCAACACCACAGCCGACATCAAGGACCTTCATGTTCTCCTTAATACCCATCTTGTAGGCAAGGTAGTGCTCGTGACGGGCGGTAGCCTGCTTGAAGGCTTCGTTCTTGTAGTAACGAGAAAAATGGAAGGAAGTGCCCCAACCATACTCGTAAAAGTCAGTGACGAGGTTGTAGTAGTGCTTGGTCAAAGAAGAGTAGTCGTCCAAACGACCCTGTTGGTCCTCGACAGTCTGGGTGTGGGAATCCTTGTTGTCCCAGTGCTTAAAGTAGCCCTCGACAGCAGCATCGTGGGCATCAGCGTTCTTGTTGATGATGGCAGAGAGACCAGACTTGTTGCCGGCATTAGAGCCGTGAAGGGCCGTGGAAAAGTCAGCGTCCTTCTTGAATTCTTTTGGAGCGAGTTTAGTAGCCATTATAAAGATTGATTGATAATTAGATTTGGAATAGAGAGTTGAATTCTCCGGTAAAAAGTAACACTAAAGGTTGAATTAGGGATAGAAGAAAAAAACTAGAAAGAAAAAAAGGGGAGAAGGGGGGCCTTGAGGATATTTATAGTTATTTGGGTGATAGGCTGGTACGATAATGATCTGGCTGAAATTTTCACATGGGCTCAGCTAATTAGCTAATTGACAAGCCAGCTCGAGGGTTTCCCTCATTTCGATGCGGCTGTCGCGTAGGTCGCGCGTCGCTATGCTCCTTCCCAATCTAGCCGGAAGCGAACCAATGCTGAGTCAACATTCTCGCCTCGTTTGGGCAGCTCGCAGCTTGTACGAGACTGGGCCTAAACGACAGATACGACCGTAATCAACCTTCCAGCCCACAGCCTTGCGATGGGGTTGAGCTTTCGAACCAGCGTGACTTGGATCAAGCTAGTTGATCTCCGGTAAGACTGTAGCCACATCTATACGAGGCTTAGTAGAAGCGACGATGTGATCATCTTTATTCATACTTGTCACAGGCCGGATCTATTTCTGACTCTGAGTATAAAAAAAGGTATTTGGTTTGGCTCAGTTTAAGGACTTCAGAGGATCAGTTCCTAATGTGTCTACTTTTTCTTGGTTAATTTCTCCAAACGTTCAAATCCATGAACTTTAGGCCGTCAATAAGGTTATTTTCAATTACACGTTATAACCTGTGATATGGGGTTGTTGTCCGATTGCGGGGTGTTACTAAATAAAAAGTGTTGATATATAAAAAAAAATACTTTGTTTGGAATTTTACTTAACCAGGTACACGCTTCGGTAGTTGTAAACTGAATTTCCCGGCTCGTTCTCCTCGCTAATTACACATCTCTGAACGACGACGGCCCTAGGTTACAATTATGAAATATGTACTCGTTCGCCATATGCTCCTTTCGGCTCTTTTGAACGTATCAGATTGTTCACAAATAATTTCTCATTCTAATTGAATATACGTCATGATTAATAAATACTACACAAAGATTAAATTAAATTCAAATAAATATCAAGTTGATCAGGCCGCCTCAGTCTTGGTGGTATTACTTCAATTTCATATGGCTATTCACTATCATCATCCGAATCTGAATCTGAGCCTGAATCTGAGCTTGAGTCTGAATCCAAATCCGACTCTGAATCCTCAATAATAGCGGGTTTAGCAGCTCGGCGACGACCACGAGTAGATCTAGTTGTTTCCGGGGCTTCAATTACGTCAATACCGGAAATATCTTGTTCCGAGCCAAAATCGGAAAGGTCGCTTAGCTCACTGTCCGAATCGTCATTCTTCCTATTAGCAATGGATTTTCGTTTCTTAGTAATTGGCTTAGTGACCTCTTCCTTTGAACTGCCATTCTCTGTATCTGTTGTGCTATCACTCTCAGAATTGTCCTTAGTCGGCTTGGAATCAGTAGTTGCAATCGGTTTACGCCTGCCATGAAAAGGCTTCACTGAGGCAGTCTGGTTCTCTGGTTCTGTATCACTTCCGCTTTCATCCTCAGAGCGTGCTCCTTTAGGTATTCGCGTTCGTTTTTGCGTTACGTGTTTTGTTGTATGTTCTTCAGTCTCTTCTTCGCTTGAACTAGTATCAACATCAACACTATCATCTGTTTCTTTCCCTTTATGTTTGTCTGGCATTTCAAGATCTTTTGTCACTAAAAATCTAGATTTTCTCTGGTGATTTGCTATAGAAGATGCTGAGCCATTTCCTTTCTTTCTTGAGCCTGCAGTGGATTTATTTGTTTTGCTGTTACTGTTAGAAGCATCAACATGCTCCTGTACAGTACTTTGAGGTCTGGAAGAGGGTTCCTGGCTTTCTTCTTGAGTCAATCCGTTTTCACCGTCTTGTGGCCTAGACGATGAATCTCGGTTTTCTTCTTGAGTCACATTGTTTGCACCGCTTTGCCGTCTAGAAGATGACCCCGAGTCGTTAGTTGTGCTCTGGCGCCTCGATGACGGTTCAGACTGTGTATTGTCACCTTTAGTTTTTGGCAAGTCTTCTGTTGAGGCAGACCCTTGAATCTTTTCTGCCTTAACTATGTTAGCTTCCACTTCTTTAAGAAACCTGGCCAATGCGTTCTTCAAGGTACCTTCAGTAACGTTTTTACTAGCCACAACACTCAGGATCTCGTCACGTAGCTCATTCAGCGTCACAAGGCCAATTTTAGGGGTAATTTTCAAGCGTGACAATCCCAAGCATAATGCCTTACGCTCTTCCTTAGACCTGGTATCTTCGATTCTCCAAAGCATCTCAATCCCAACGTTTGCATGAATGTCATCATATCCACCACCTTGTGTCAATCCATTGCTATTAGAAACAACAACCTTTGTTGGGTCTGTCCAGTCGATCAACTGCTGCAAGATCTGGCTTGGCTGTATCATTTCCCCGTCTTCCTCCAAGCTTTCGTAAATATTATTCAATTTTCGAAGTGACTCTACTACAACAGAAGCCATAATTTTCTGTTTCTCTGCCGACGAATACGAAAACACTGGGAGGCAAAAACTTAAAATTTGTCGCAACTTGGGGTTATAAACAGAATCGTATCCAAAATATTGCAAAACGCACGCCTTTATTAGTTCTGGTTCGTCAAAGACACCATTAAGCAATAATTTACAGAGCGAAAGAGCACCCAGACTTTGAGTTTCATCTAGATTACCATCTTGAAGAGTCCTGCAATACAGCTTATAAATCTGCTTTTCTTCCAATTCACATTCCTCCATCTCAATAATTTCACGTCCATGAATCATCAAAATATCGGTTATAGCTTTAAGGGAATGCTCTTTGATCTGCTCATCACCTTGGGCAAAGCATTTTGCAAACAATAGAAGATACTCGGCAGCAAGCTTTTTACTGACAAGACAGCATAGGCCTAAGCACTTTAAACCGTTTTCACGTATATCGGCAAAATGACTTCTAATAGATGGAATAATCAGAGTATCCACAAGTGACATAAGATACTGATTGCTCTCTAATGGAAGAATAATATACTCCAGCATACTCTGCGCAAGAACCAGACAGCGAATTATACATGAATTTTCCAGGATGAGTCGCTCATCTGAGTCTTCATCCAACTCTTCCATATTCTCTTCAAACTGGTCCTTGACATCCGAGATCAACTCAACAACGACTTGCGAAAAATCGCTTTCCTTCACGGAAAGCTTTCGGATAATAGAAACACACTTTTTAATTATCGAATCAGGAAGACTGAGATTAGTAGTAAACTCTCTAAGAGTGGTAAGAATTTTTCTTCTTCCAACTTCATCTGCGTAGTCATAAGTCTCAGCGATAGCTAAAAGTTGCTCAACAATATACTGTACGTCAATATTATCGGGTTCTTTTCCAAGAACAGACACATAATGCTCAATAAAAAATCCCAGCTTAGTGAGTTCGGGTAATTTTTGCTCTTGCTTTTGTGTAAGATTCTCCTTGATGCAGTAATCATTGAATGTTCGAATAAGGAATGCAGTTTCTGGGGTCAGACTTTGCCATAACTCATCGGTAAAGTCAAGAGAATCAATAGCATCTTTTCTGTTTGAAAAGAAGACGCTCATTGCTGTTTCGGCAACCGAGCTGTTAATTACATCAAGTCTCTCTAGAACCTCCTGAATACTGTTTTCGGTAGTTTCGAGCCATTGTTCCAGAAACATATTGGTAGCCGCTTTGCGTACACTCACATCACGATCTTTTAGGCCCCAGAGTAAAAGCCTTTCACGCTGATGAATGCTAAGTTGACGAAAATCACCAATCTCTTCCATAACCCGGGAATATACGTTTCTTCTATTGATAGCATTGGTATCTAACGCCCTCTCCAAAAGATATCGCCGAGTGGCGCTGGTTTTATTCACATTAAGCAAAATAGTACGTCGAACTTCAGCACTAGTGTCGTGTTGTAATGAATGTATGAGTAAGGATGTGACTGAATTTTCAGGATCATCATTTGGATCATCTAATTTGGACAATGCAAGGGCAGCATAGTATCGAATGCTTGGTTCCTTGTCATACAATCTCTGGCACATGTTTGATCTGAGATCCTCATATAGTGCATCGTCCATCTCTTGCAAGGTATTCACCATGTTTGTAACAAATTGAACGCATCTAAATCTGACATTCTTATCTTTGGCAGGAACTCCTTGAAGAAAGTGACGAATCATGTATTCAATGAATCTAGTTGCAATAGTTCCTTCATTATCTTCTTCGCTTCCCTCTTCACTCGTAGCGGATTCTAGAACAAAAGCGTGTTAACACAACTTGTTTCACAATGTATTCCCAGTATATATACTTACTCTGTTGTTTCTGAACATAATCACAAAATGATTGGCAAAGCTTTACCATTCTGTCTGCACATCCTTCATTTTTTTTTATTGGTAATACTCGATTCATTAGTCGTGAAAACCCTTTGTTGAATTCTTCTTCCATGCCATACTGCGAGGCTTTATGTTGAATGTTGGCTAAAGTTATAACGATTTTGCGGTGGCCTGCTAATGACTTCTGAGCATCCTGAAAGTTGTCTGCCAGCATCTTATTTAGCTGTTCCACATCTTCATTACTGTATTGATATTGTTCCTGTTCGGGCTCAGAATCTGTTGACGGCATTTTGGTGGTTGTGGATTTCCTGGTATCTTTCAAAATGGTGTGATAATAATTATTGTATGTAGTCGAACAATCTTCAACCTACTAATTGGCGTAGTGATTAAACTTGCTGTTTATCAGATATGCTAAGTGTATATTGATGGTTAAGTGAAGATGGTGGAAATTCTCAAATTCTCAGATGGCACAAAATGATCGTGTTAATGATGAGAACGGCTGAATCTGCGATTCAACATTTGTTTGTTTACTTCGTGACACCATTTGTTGAACTAATTCCTTCATTGGGAGTACGTGTGAGGCTTGCAATTCTGAACAGTTGTTATGACAACCATTAATTTATACCCTTAACCTATTATAAAGGTAAGGGTAAATTTTTTTCTTCCGCCGCACGAAAGCTCGTTGAAATTTTTTTTGGTTCGTTCATGTTCACCATAGCCGATCTCAACGCAGTCAAGTTCTCCAGAAGTTAGTGTGAAATTGTTAAAATCAGAATATCATTTCTGAAAAGTTTGTTTTTCATATTAATTTGAAGTTGTGACTTGTTTGGAAACTGTTGGGAAACTTCTTTATTTATTAATACCCTGAAAGATAAGTTACAATGGCACTAGATATTCATAGATGTCGATTTGTCGACTATAATCCACAAGCAATCACTGCACTTGCTTTCACCAGCAGTACTTCGACTAGAAACTCGGCATCAGATGTTAGGCTTGCTGTGGGCAGGTCGAATGGTAGCATTGAAATCTGGAACCCACGATATGGCTGGATTCACGAACTGGTAAGTCATCACTCAGAATGCAATGTAATACAGGCTTTATTTGATTGAATTTTGTACTAATTATTTATATTATATAGACCCTTCAAGGTGGTCGTGGTAGATCTGTGGAAGGTGTGGCTTGGATCGTTTCTGGAGACGAATCTGCTCGACTCTTTTCTATCGGTGGCTCTACGTTTGTAACTGAGTGGGATCTAGCGACATGTTTGCCGATAGCTAATTACCAAGCAAATGCTGGTGTTATTTGGTCTTTGGCCGCAAGCCCTGATAATAAAAAACTTGCGGTTGGTTGCGAAGACGGTTCAGTCATTTTATTAGATGTTTCCGGTGGTCGTGGAGTTATTGAACAAGAGCGAATTTTGCAACGTCAATCTTCACGTATCTTGTCTGTTTCTTGGGCTGGCAATGATAAGCTTGTTGGTGGCTTAGCAGATGCTAGAATAAGTGTATGGTCAACAAAGCGTGAAACAAACGGAAAGATTTTAGCAACAGTTAAGGTCGACAAATCCAAGCAACGAGAATCTACTTTGGTCTGGACAGTCAAAGTCGTCAGTGATAGAATTATTGTTTCCGGTGACTCAACAGGTTCTGTTAAATTCTGGGATTTACGAAAGTTCTCCTTACTTCAATCATTTTCTTCACATGAAGCTGATGTGTTATGTCTCGCGAGTGATCTTTCAGGAACCACAGTTTACTCTGCTGGTGTTGATCGAAAGATTTCATGCTATCAGATTGTTAACAAGTCTTCCGGTCGCTGGGCTACTATGGGCAGTAGTATGGTTCATGGACATGACGTTAGAGCGATGGCCCTTCACGAATCAAGTCCGGTCACAAACTTCTTGGTTTCTGGTGGTGTTGAGCGTACTCTTGTCATCAACGACTTGAACGACTTTATGTTTGGAAGCCATCGTAAACTTCCAATCACTCCACAGAATTCATGTGTGTCATCAAACCCAGATAAAAGACTTTTAACTATGTGGCAAGAACAAACTGTGAAGATTTGGTACGTTGGTGAATTACAACGTTTTGGTGATGAAAGCAGTCAATTGGTTGCAGTTCCTACACAGGGCAAGAAGTTAGTTTGCAGCATGACTCTTGCTAGTGATGAGAATGTTACCAGTGCTTCACTATCCTCTGATGGAACACTATTGGTTGTTTCTACAATTGCTGAAACCAAACTATTCAAACTAACACAAGTTGCATCAAACAAGAAGAAAGATAGAGGAATGCCATTGGCTTATAAAGTCAAAAAGTTGGCCTCTCATGATCTCGATGAGCAGGGCGCACGACAAGTAACCCTTGTAGAGCGTAATGGATCAGTCAAGCTACTTGTCGTTTCTCCTGAATCTGACCTCATTCTTTATGGTCTCAAGAAGGATGATGAAACCGGCGAATATGAGTTAGATTTGGATTCCGATCCAGTCGAACTCCAAGTCCGAAATTCTGAATTGAAGGAAGAGGGAAGATCAAAATCAACATCCCTTAATTATCTTGACAGTATTTCTCATGTCAGTGTGTCCCCTAATGGCCGATTTGTTTCTGCATCCAGATTTTCTGGCGTTATTGATTTGTATGATATTACAAACGCTTTTGACAGCCCAGAAAAGCTCACCAAGTCAGATGATGATGATGAGAGCGATAGTTTGGTTATTGAAGGAATTATTTTGGGTAAGTTTTCTGGTCTTCCCACTGCGCTTTCCTTTACTACTCGCGATACCCTCGTTATTGTTACTGCTGAGGTCCGAGTGTTTGAGTATTCCATTATAGCTGATGCGGCTGATAATAGCATATCAGAAAATCCATCAATAGCTGCTCAACTTACACCTTGGTCTCGTACAAACTCAAGCCTAGTACCCCAAGAACTTACAGAAGCCCGAGACAAATGTTGTGGAATATTCTATGACTCTGCAAAGCCTCAAAGGTTATGGTTGTGGGCCGGTTCATGGCTCGCTTTCCTTGACACAACTGTTGACATTCCTGTCAAAAGAGTTCCAAAACGCTTGGCCAACGGCTCAGGAAAATCAGAAACCCAGGAACCCACTAATGGCAAAGCGGAAAGACAGAAGCAGAGACCTCGCAAGGTTTTCCCTGTACTTGGCCTTGAAGCTGATGGTGATACCGTTATGAATGAATCTGTTTTAGATGAAGTTGAAGATGATATTGATGATGTTGCTAAAGATTCTGGAAAGCCATTGAGAAGAAGCAGTCGAACGAAGAGCAAAAGTGATGGTACCAATACTACTAATGGAAGTTCTGTTGTTTCTAAAGAAAAGGAAGACACTCAGCCTGAAATTGATGACTCAGTTAGCGTTTTGGGTAGAAGAGCTTTCTGGATCACTTACAAATACAGACCAATTCTCTATGCCGGAATTTTTGGTCCTGGTGAGATGGTTGTTGTTGAACGACCACTTATGGATCTCAAGCTGCCACCAGCTTTCTGGTCTAACAAAAAGATTACATTTTAAAATAGAAATAACTAGAATAGATGAGCTAAAGTTATAAATTAAAGAGCTGTACTTCTAAGCAATGAATATGAGAAAGATTTATAATACATTATTTTTTTGAAAAAAAAAAAAGTCTATGTAGGTATATTCCTATAGTAAATCTAGCTTAACAAATGGTTTGGTTGTAATGTGTTTACAGAAATGTCTAATATTCTGAGTATACTCGTAATAAACTTTGGACACGGTTGACCTGAACCAAGAGTTTTTCTTCTTTGGATCTAAGCTGTGAAATTTCCTGCTTCTCCTGCGGAGTAAGATAAAGATTTTCATTTTGCCTGACGTCTTCACGCCGAAGTTTAGCAAGAAGAACGGGATGCTCTTTTCTCTCGGCTCGAACTCTTTTAAGCAAGCGAGTAAGCGTTTTGTTAAGGTATTCTTCAGCCAGAGCATATGCACGCTGGGGTCTATGGAACCACATAAAAAGAGTCTTGGATGGAGCTCGATCAGCGGATCTGGGAACTTCCTGCATTTCAAGGGCACCAAATGTATGGAGTTGAAGGCAGTGTTTGTGGATAGTATCAGCACGTAGTAACGCTGTGCGGGAAAGAAGTTCATCATTTCCCATACCCTTTTCGCGAACAATTCTTAAAATTCTAAGTGCTTCAGTGCCAAATTTATGTTCGATAATCTCATCATAACGTAATCTTCGCATAATGTCTCGAAGTGAATCAAATGGAACGTACCATTCACCACCTCCTCTATTTCCAAGCTTAACCAATAGTTTAAGAGGAGATGCGGCAATCAATTCCAAATGTCTGTTAACATCCATGGCATTAATCCGATGGCCATTACCATTTCCATTTATTCCAAGCCCATTGCCGTTCGTTTGTGAGTCGTCTAATAAATTGCTAAGATCATTATCATCATCAGCTCCATCGTCTGTGATAAAAGGAGATTCATTTTCCGTCTTTGGGCGTTTTGTCGCATTAAGGTATGGGTCATCATCTATGTCTTCATCCGCAGGTCGCTTTACTCCAATAGAATGGTTTGGGTCGCTAGAAGGTGCAACAATAGAAGAACGAATATCAGTAGTAGGGTCTAATGAATTGATGATAGACATGGTTGTAATATAAAAACCAGTTTCATTTGGAACCTTTTGTGTACATCTCAAAATTTTTGCTTCATAGCACCGCAGTAGGTGTCTATAAATATAGGCAGATACACGACCAATATTTCTCGCTGCTATACCAGCCAATTCGTCGTTGCGGAATATAACCATGAATTTATCGTAATTGACGGAGAGGACAGTATTGGGATCAACTACAAGCTTGGGTTGAGCATGTGCAACATTCCGGCGAACGCGTCGTGCTGCGTTGGCGGCTCCATTAGGTTTACCATCATTACCCTTACCATTTTCGTTGGCAAGCTGTTCTCGCAACGCTTCCTGGGTTATGAGACCAGCATTTTCTGAGTCTCTTTTCAGTATGAGACTTGAATACTCTTTTTCCATTGAGTCGGTAGCACTGGCCTTGCGTGCTGTCTCAGAGCCCGTTCGTGGGAGCTTTTTGAGCTCCTGTTGATACATTTCCAACCTTAAGTCTTCTTGGTGATTAAAGTCAAAGCTAAATAGTGGTATCAAGAATTTCTTGGAAACAAGGTCAGTAATAACTTTAGATATTTCGCTTCGTGCCCTGTCCACCTGGTATTCTGAGTCTTCCGCAGTTTCTTCAGCTGAAATTTGAGCGACAGTCTGGGAAGCTACACCCTCAATATAATCGGAAGCCCTAATGTGACCGAATGCAAACAAATTTTTGATGATTTCAGCTGCTCGAGAGTCCTTTTCTGGGAATTTAGCAGTAACTGTCGTCAAAATCTGTGGAATAGCTAAAGTATGGATGATGTTGGTAGTATTTGCATAATAATGACAGACTTTGGGTGTGTTAGGATGTATCCAGTAAAGAACAAATCGATTTTGAATAAGTGGCACAAGTGCACGTCGCACGATAGGAACTGGTAATTCGGTGTGTTTTGAAATTTGAGCTGCTGTCAGCCTGCCGAAGTTCAGCAAGCTGCCGACTACCTTTTCGGCAAGATCGCCATATATCTCTTTGAGAATTTCACGGCAAAGGTCGGATTCTTCCTGAGACGCCATTTTTCGGGGAAAACAGATTCGTAAATATGACAACGGAATGATGGTTCTTTGGTGTTACAGCTTCATTGAGAAGGGTATAGCTGTATGTTTGTATATAATAATTGATGGGAAGTGAAAGCTCGTAGGTTGGTCAATGCAAGTATGAATGATTGGAAAACTCCATGAACGGATATCTTCTTTCCAGTAATCTGCCAAAAGATATTACTAAGCTTTTCGTATGGAAAGCAATGCAAATGACCCTGTTGCTTGATGTTCTAAGGCCTGTTAGTTGATCAACACAGGGAGGTTTTCCATGTTCTTCAGCCACACTATAAAAAATTTTTAAATTTCTAAAAGCAACAAACCCTAGCCCTCCGCTGGTGTGTACTGGTCTCGGTCACGTTTTGCTGTATGATTATCACCTGACTGATTTTGCGTGATGTTCAGCCGTTGGCCAATAGATTGCGCAGTTTATCGCCATCACGTAAGCCAGCATTGTGTTACAGCGCACGGTGGGTGTAACAATCTGTTACAACCTCAGGCCAATCATCGAAAAGTATTTGTTTACCGTGTGCTCAGAATGCGCTGATTTTTCACCAGGCAAGGCTGCTTTCTGTAACAACAGCACAATGTCAATTTTTCAGCCAGTTACACAAGCAAAAATTTATTGAACGCCAACCTGTAAGCACTGAAAGAGGGCCTGTCCTTCATTAGGAGACCTGTCCATAGCCATTGATAGTCTTGGATCATGTAGCAATAAGAATCATATACTGTAATTGTGTTTTTTACGTCTCACAAACTTATACTAACGCTGTGTAATACGCGGGTAAAGCCCACATACAAACGTAGAAATCCCAAGCTCTGCCCAACCACAGCCAGCCAATTGCGTTCTATTTTGGCGTAAACCTCCGTTCCCAGTATCCCACCACCACCACCACGACTCTTTTTCTTCCCTTCCTTCCTCTATCCTTTTTTCTTCACTGCACGTCCTATAGATCAACCCCAACACCCCATCCACAATGCTCTCTCGGTCCGTCGCTTCTGCTCGCCCTTCTATCGTCCGATCAGCCCTCAAGTCCAGCAGAGCCTTCTCCACCGCCGAGGTGGCCGGCATCCCCATCGCTGTTCGTGAAGACCTCAGACCCGTCTCCAAGGTTTCCGTCGTCGTCAAGGCTGGTTCTCGTTACTCCGCTACCCCCGGTGTTGCTCATGTTCTTTCTAAGTTTGCTTTCCAGAACACTGCTAAGCGTTCTGCTCTTCGTCTTGTCCGCGAATCTGAGTTGTTGGGTGGCTCTTTGACCTCCTCCATCAACCGTGAAAACATCGTCCTTACTGCCACCTTCCTCAGAGAGGACCTCCCATACTTTGTCGATGCTCTTGCTGACACCACTCAGAACAGCCTTTACAAGAAGTATGAGCTCAAGGAGAACGTTACCCCCTACGCCATTGGTGAATCTAAGGCTGCTTACTCCAACCCTCTCTTCGCTGCTGAGGCCGCTGCCTACGAGACTGCCTTCAGAACCGGTCTTGGTAACTCTCTCTACGTCGAGCCATACTCCCCTGTTTCCATTGACCAGGTTACCTCCTACGCTAAGGAGGCTTACGCCAAGGCTAACATTTCTATCGCTGCCACCAACGTCAATGCTGAGGATCTTGAATCTTTTGTCTCTGAAAGCTTTGGCTCTCTTGCTCAGGGTTCTGCTCTCAACAGCCCTGCCTCCAAGGTTTACGGTGGTGAGGCCCGTATCAAGGCTGCTGGTCCTTCCGCTTTGACTTTGGTCTTCCCATCCACTTCCACCTCCTCTGCTTCTGCTGTCCTCGCCAACCTTTTAGGCGGTTCTTCTAGCATCAAGTGGTCTCACGGTTCTACCATCCTTGGCCGTGTTTCTGCTAAGACCGGTGCCACCATCAGCACTTCTTACATTCCTTACTCTGATGCATCTGCCCTCGTCATCTCTATTTCCGGTGCTGATGTTGCTGCCCTTTCTGAGGCTGCCACTCTTGCTGCTTCTGAGATCAAGAGTCTTTCTACTTCTGTCTCTGAAGAAGACTTCAAGAAGGCCGTTGCTTTCACTAAGTTTGGCCAGGCTGAGCTCTCCGAGGGCTCTTTCCCAGTTCCCTCTTTCGCCGCTGTTGATGCTGCTTCTGTCACCACTGAAGCTCTTTCTAAGGCCGCTGCTGAGCTTGCTAAGGGTCCCGTTGCTCTTGGTGCTTACGGTAATGTCACCAGCCTGCCCCACGTTGACGAACTTTTCTAAATCATTTGCAAATATTGAAAATCATTACCAGAAAAGTTAAAAACTCATAAATATCCTTTTATTATTACATCTATCCTTTTGTTTTCGACATTTAATACATCCTCCCATAGAGTTTGTTAAGTATTATACTACCCATCATGTTTTCTAAATAATACATACAACTACATTTTTTCATATTTAAATATGTCCACTCTATCATTTTGATTTTTAAGATTTATAAAAATTAATAAAAAACTGTTAAAATAAACAGCTAGTTTAGTAGGCTATTTCCAGGTGACAATTGAAATTCTGTGTCAAGTCCTCTAATTGACCACCAATTTATATCAGCAGTCTTTGTAGTTATTCTATTAACCATGTATATCTGAATGTTTTTCAAACTGGTTTGCTGTTTTGTCTTCAATAGACTAGACGATTTCTTTCTTGCTCGAATCGGGGGTTTCTTAAGCTACTGTAATTATTAGCAATGTACCTTGGGCTCCCATAGGTCAACTTTGACAGTGAGGCTGTATGGATTAATTATTAAAGACGTATTTGTGGTGGCTATTTGAATAACGTATGTATATACCCTATCGTAGGATACTTACAATTACTAATAGATTAGTAATCTTGAAATAGTTACTGATAAACGTCTACAAAAACAAGCCAATATATATTCAGAAAGCCTGATCTTGACAAGAGATTTTGTTTGGATTTTCATAAAAGAGTTTATATCTCTGTTATAACATCTATATGGGCAAATATATACAATGAATTGAAAAATACATCCTCCTTTTTATTGCAGCAAAAACTGATTTAATCTATTCAATCTTAATACACATTAGCAATATTATTTTCTTTCAAATTCCATGACAGGGAACCAGGGATGGGTTCCATCTTTAACAATCTTGACATTGAACGTCTTTCTGTTCTTAAAACCGCCAGCACTCTTCAAATGCTTTTCCAATCTATCAGCAGCTTGAGTGATTTTGTCAACCGAGTTTTTGAGTCTAAGCATTTGCTCAGAAGCAGCAGCGTTAGAAACACAATCAATTAAAGAAAGAGCCGTAGGGTTATTAGAAGACAACAAAACTGGCTTTGAAGCCGAAGTAGTTACGGAGGTAGACGTAATCAGCGTGGAAATAGAATTGGCTAATGATGGTGGAATCATTCCAGAAAGCTGTTTACTAATTGCACTACTTTGAGCCCTCGAACCCTTCAATCTCTGCTTCACTCGTGCTGGGGTAGCAATCTCCATGTCATCCGGACGTAGCCTAAATAGACCACGTTGGTTGTCCTTGATATTAGCTGAAGCTTTCCTAAGAGCAGCGTATTCTGGAGACAGGTCATCCTTTCTATCTTCAAAATCCATTTTGGGAGGAGCAGGGTATCCAATTGAAGAAAATGGTTTCATTCTAAGCTGGTAAAGAAGGCGCGCTGGTGTATATCTGGTAATCGATTCCGGACGAGTGACATAGCCAAGCATAATAGCTGCTTCAGCAAGTTTTCGCTGACTCTCACAAATATCTTTCATCATATGTTGCTCATATTGAATATTGCTGATGTACTGATCCGAAACACTGATATCAAGGAAAACTGTTTTGGGATCACCATGAAGGTATCGTTTGCCAAGAGGAGCAGCATACTTGACTGTCTCAATTGCTGTAACTGGGGTTGTCTTTGAACTATCGATAGCACCAGCTTCACGTTGTGCTAAAGCATCAGCATGGTACAATTTAATCACACTGATGCAAGAAAGAATTTCGGTCTCAACTTCTTCAGCGTAATCATACATATATCCATGCTCCCAAGGCTTATAAACATCCAGTTCGAAACCCATCAAAATAACCCATAGAATAGTAAGCATTCGTCTAGCCGATGCCCACCACATGAGCGGATAGGCCTGTTGAACTTCTGGCATTGGCTGGGATATACCTGTAAGACTTGATATTTGATCCGGGATTTGTTGGTAAGTAGTAAAGGTGTTAACTGGTTCACCAGCCTTGTCTAGAGCGCTGTGGATGATATGATCAAGGTTTTGTGCACCTACTTCTAGGGAGTCCCAAAGAATAATGGAGTGAGAAAGCATTTGTCTCTGACGGGCACGGTTGCATACAAATGAGAATAGTAGCTCAATGAAAGCAGTTGCAGTTTCAACCAAAAATGTATCAATACTGTTACGAATTGGAGAAACAGCCTCCAAGATCGGAATGGCATCTTCATCATTGAGAATTCCCGCTGTCTTTTGCTCGTTTTTTGTGTTAATACTATGTGTGTTATTTAATAACACGCGTAGCAAGGGAGAGCCAGAAACTTCTCTGATATCTCTGAGAACCCACTCAATAGCTGGCTCACCCAAAATTTCTCCCTTTACTGGATTGAACGTGACATTATGAAGGACCGCACGGGTGAGAGGAAGAGGCTGTGTAGGGTATGGGGTAGGTGTAATAGGTAATGTTGGCTTGCTTCCCCCGAATGAAACAAAAAAGAATCGCAAGTTTCCAGCTGTCTTTGGTTGAACAGGAGATCCAGGTATAGCCGCCGCTCTGGGATGTTCGGTATTGCCTGCCATGGAAGTAAGGAAGTGAAATGTATCGATAGTTAACACGATAGACTTCCATACGGTATAACCGTCTGTTGGTGACAATGTAGCCAATTCTCTAAATGGTGTATTATTATTGGCACGACTTTGGATTCCGCAGGAAAATACATCAGCTGTGGATTTAATGGCATCTGATGCAGTATTTGGTGCTGTAAAAGGTGTAGGTACTGATGAAAGAGGAGCGGGCTTTAGGTAAGCTTGAGATAATGGTAAACTTTGTAAAATTTCATTGATCAACGTAGTAATATCTCGAAACTTCTTTGAATCAGGTAAGATGGGTAATTCATCAAGGATATCAATAATGCTGCTTCTCAGCTTGAATCGAGCAATGAGCTGTCGGATAGCTTCTGCTCCTTTAAACTGTTTCTTTTTGGTCTGCTTGTCATCATTAGGTTTGGCCTTAGCTTTTGATTTTCCAACTCCCTTCTTTGAGCCTCTTTGTGAGGCATTAGAACTAGTAGTTTCTATGCCTTCCTCTTGTTCTTTTTCCACTTCTTGAAGCTCGAATTGCAAAATTTGGAAAGCAGCAACCAGAATCATTCGAATTTTGGATGAAATCACATCATCCAACAACCGGAAATCATTCAAAGTCAAACCAATATCTTCATCAGGAAAAATAAAGTCTTTCGCACCCTCATAATGCTTCAAACATAAGTCGACAGTTTTGATGGAAGCAACCAAATACGCTATAGTCAAAAGCTCATACAAAGGTAATGTGCTAAGAAAGTTGCTAATTTCAACTCGAACAGCAGTAAGCTCCTCGATATCCGAATCTAATATGTTGAACACAATGTTACGGGCTGGCCCCTTGCTAAAACTTTCTGAAGACGAATCTGAAGCCGCATTCGTTGGAGTTAGTGTACTTGGCCGTAACCCTTTCTTCGCTAAACTGAGGCGCTTAAAGAGCTCTTGCACAATAGCATCCACAAATGCTGGACCATTGTGGATACCAATGTAATGAGTTAAAAGATCTTCAATATATAAACAGCTTAAGAAGGTTTGAACCGGGTAAGAACCAGTGTGCCAACACCCCTCGCGTCCAACGTATTGATCAACAAAATCGACAAGGTCTGTGGCAGATACAATTGGGGGGAGTCTCGAAAGCTCAGTTTTCAGAGGAATATATGAGACACCTGTATCCATGCGGCCTTGTAGCATCTGGAAGTGGAAGCACATATGGATTAGCATACTAATTTAACATTGGATAGCAAATCATAAGATTTCAAATACTTGAAATAACTTACCTCTAAAGCTCGGACTCCAGAGAACAAATCAAACTTGGGAATAGTTACCAGTTCACCAATACTCAATGACTTACTAGCCTGGATAAAGTCTGCGGTTACATCTGTCCAGTTAGCACCAGGCTGTGCTTGACTGAACTGTTCTGACATTGTTGGCAGGGGTTTAAAAGTATATCAATGCCGGTATGTGACAAATCCAGTTATGATAACGATGACTTTAGACCTGGCTTTCAGTGTTGGAAAGTTATTTGGAGGTGGTGGTAGCTGAGGATCAACTGCGGTAGTTGGCTGAAATAGCTGGATGCGACTGATGGTGGGTTTGAATGCTAGGGTGATGATTTTAGTTTTCTGTCATGGCTGTGGTATGAAAAATACACATGCACCCATACATACAAACATAGTGCAAACATCAGCGTGAGGCTTTAGTTTCCAATTCCAATCCCCGCTTTTCATACTAAAAACTCAAGCTACTTTCATGTTCACTTCCCAGATCCAAATGTAAAAATTTATCGGTCAAAGGGCTGGATTCAAATTCATAATTTTTTTTAATTTGAAAAACAAGTATATTGCAAGAAAATTTTATATTCATAATATCGCATTTATATAAATTACCTCAAACCTCATAATCTCATGACTTACAACTTGGCCATACGCTTCTCGCTTGAGCCCTGAATGAGTTGTCCTTCCTTGTACATAGCGGCAACAACATCCTTGTAGTAGCTTGAAGCTTCCTTTCTCTTGACCTTGAGAGTAGGGGTAAGAATACCATTCTCGGCGGTCAAAGGTTCAATAAATAATGTCAAGTTCTTAATCATCTCAAAACCCTTGAGACCAGCATTCTTAACATCCCTGTTAAGTTCTTCGTTGAAAGCCTTACGGATATCCTTACGCTTGAAGCTCTCTTCCAAAGCAGCAGTGTCAGTTTCACTAATAGTGATGTTGAAGTGGTGCTTGAGCCAAGGAACATAGGATTCTGGGGCAATACCAACAATAGCGACCAAGAAAACTTCCAAGGAGTTTCCATCGACAAAGATTTGACCAATAAGGGAAGAAGCAGACTGGTAGACGGCTTCAATGCGCTCAGGACCAACATACTCACCCTGAGCCAACTTGAACATGTTCTTGACACGGTCAATAATGTAGATACGACCACATTCGTCAATCATGCCGATATCGCCAGTGTGGAACCAACCATCTTTATCAAAAGCCTTAGCAGTCTCCTCCTCGTTCTTGTAGTAACCCTTGAACATTTGTGGGCCTCTAAGCATAATCTCTCCACGTGGGTATGGCTTGTCGCTAGCAGAATAGCCCATGTCAGGAATCTCTCTAAGACGCACTTCAGTAGTTGGAGCAACTGGACCAACAGATCCGGACCCAATGTCGTTGACAACACATACAGAGATACCACTTAAACTTTCAGTAAGACCGTAGCCCTGAAGCAAGTCAAGTGCAAGAGCAGACTTCATAAGTTCAATATTTTCAGCTGCAAGAGGAGCAGAACCGGAAATCAAAGCCACGGTTTTTTCCAAACCAAGCTTTCTTCTAATCTTGTTGGACCATATTCTGTCCCAGAAAGCATGTGTATAGTCACCGGTTTGGGCAAGTTTGGCAGCCTTGGCAGCAAATGCTTTGCGAGAAATGGTACCAGCCAAGCCAGGAGCTTCGAGAGCAGATGTCTTGATAGCAGATGCAACTCTGTTCCAAACACGAGGAACACCAGATATGACAGTAGGCTTGAGAGTAGCAATGTCATCAAAGAGCTCAGTGACGTCGCCGTGAAGGAATCCAGCGTGACCACCACTTGCAAGAAGGGATGCAACAGTCACACGCTCGTAAATGTGTGCCAATGGTAGGAAAGCAAGGTAAGAAAAAGGTCCCTTGGCATTAAAGGATGCATTGGTGTATTTACTCACACAAACAGCGGTGACCATATTAGAAGCGGTGATAATAACACCCTTGGGGAGACCTGTGGTACCAGATGTAAAGCAAAGAGTCTGAATATCATCAGGAGAAAGGACTCGGCGCTTACTAGGATTTTCCTTGCCAGACTTTTCAAGATCAGACATTGAGTAAATAGAAACACCTGCACCTGCACTCCATTGAGTCAAGAGATCTCGCTTAGTGTGTCCAGGGCGTTCATAGTGATCAGGGGACTCGAATTCTTCCAAAGAGACGAGGATCTTAAGTAATGGAAGCTTATCTTTAATGGAAAGGATATATGGGATATGGGCCAAAGAAGCAAAGATGATTGGCATTTCAGTAATGTTGATAATGTGTTGAGTAGATTCAGGGCCCAAGGTATCGTAAAGAGGAACACTTGTGAGTGCAGTGAGTGCACATGCTATATCAGTGACAACCCAGTTTCTAGAGTTTGGTCCAAAGAGACCAACAGCGTACTGCTCAGTGTTGGGGTTAAGGCCAGTTTTGTCTTCGACAATGTTGATGATACCAGATGCTAGGTTTTTAGCTCTCTCGTCGACTTCAGCGTAAGTCTGGTACTCGTAAGGGCCCCACTTCTTGGTAGTGTTGTTGTAAGTTCTCTCTCCAAGTGCTGGTGCTTTGGGGCTGGTAGTAACTGTTGCTTCGAATAATTGAGCAAAGGTAGAGATCTTGGGATGAGTTGAAGAAATGAGTCTGTCAGGGCAATGGATGTTTCGGTAAACGGCAGAGTATCCTGGCTCTTGTGAGCCTTCAATTGGAATAGCCTGCTTTCGATCCTTGCCAATCTTGATTAGGGCAATGTTTTCGACGTAAAGATCATCGTTTTCAGAGATGGCTTTATCTGTGACAATCTCGTATGTCTTGATGCGACTCTGAACGTCTTCGCTGAATGTGGCGCCTTTAAGAACCATTATGAAACTGTTGGAAAATTGGGAGAATAATAATAATAATAATAAATTATGAGATTAACTAAAGTAAACGTAAAAAAATTAAAAAAAAAAAGGACAGCAGAGAAGACAGTGAGATTACCTGCTAGCTATATAGGATCACACAGCATAGTTAAAGTGGGTACTAAAAGCGTGTGGGGTAGGTGCATGATAAGGCTTACCGAGGCTTTGATTCAGGTTTTGCACATAACTAACCGCCATTTCATATGAAAGCAAGCCAGGAAATTAGTAATCAAACATAGGCATTTCTCTCTGTGAAAAGGTTTCGGCACTTATTTTCCCCTGCAATTTCCACGAAACAGCAGAACTACACCAAGACTGTGTAATCTCTTTGACGTGTTGCAAATTCACGACCCTTACCTATATAAGGTGCTGCTTTCATTCGAGCCCCCATGCTAAAAAGCGTTGGCAGATGCATCCAAGCCGCAGACCTTATTATGCTGGCACATGATTGGCTAAAAGGGCTCTCTTCGGATTAACCCAGTAACGGATTTTTTGGTACGGTTTAGCACTCGCTGCCCATCATTCGTTACTGAGCCCCTCCTACCACATTCGTGCTAAGGCCGATGGATATAGCGTTAGGTAGCTTTTACAGATATAACCAAGATGCTTATTTCCCTTAAACAATACAAAATTACTTCAGCGTTCACAACAGCCTTCGACAACTCAAAAGAGTGCTGTGAGTATCTGGGAACTGGTAATCATCTCGGTAAACAGATATATATATGATACCGTTTACTTCTATAGGCATAATCGTGGATCCCAACAGTTTTATATACCTCACCCCAGTGTGAAATGTTAAATAATCAACAATCCTAAACGCCCGGTAAACTATTTCTAGGCCCCTTTTTTATTGCCGAGAAAGCCCATGGCCAAGCAACACCCTTGTCACATGATATTCAGGTGAACTCACAAAGTATATTTGGGACTTGCATTTCCTATTTAGTAAAGTTACGTTCTGATATATTCACCGTTCTTACAACTACATGTCGAACTGAACTCTAACTATTTAACCCTTAACCACTACAATCCACGTGCAATATTACCACAATTCATACGTTTGGTCACATGAAACGCTGTGGTAAGGGCGTATGTGAGACGATAGACTGTCATACAGTTATCATAGTGGGCCATACATACACACGCGCTATCCACATCACCAAAATTTTTCTTCTCTTTTCCCTTTTTTTCCCCTCTCTTTTTTCTCTCACCGTCCGTCAGACTCAACAACCAAATTCATCTCCAAAATGGGAAAGGGAAAGCCAAGAGGACTTAACGCTGCTAGAAAGCTCCGTATCTCTCGCAGAGACAAGTAAGTGTCCTCTCGTTGTTCTTGCTTGTTATTCATATGCTGCTTTAGGCTTTATGTTAAATCAAGTTTTGTCAAATTCCTTTTGAGAAGCTCATTTCTAACCAACTTTTTCTATTTGTGTTATAGCCGATGGGCTGATTTGTCCTACAAGAAGAGACTTCTCGGCACTGCCTTCAAGTCTTCTCCCTTCGGTGGTTCTTCCCACGCTAAGGGTATCGTGTTGGAAAAGATCGGTATTGAAGCCAAGCAGCCTAACTCCGCCATTAGAAAGTGTGTCCGTGTCCAGCTTATCAAGAACGGTAAGAAGGTCACTGCTTTCGTCCCCAATGACGGTTGCTTGAACTTTGTTGACGAAAACGACGAAGTCCTCCTCGCCGGTTTCGGTCGTAAGGGTAAGGCTAAGGGTGATATTCCCGGTGTCCGTTTCAAGGTCGTCAAGGTCTCTGGTGTCTCTCTCATTGCTCTCTGGAAGGAGAAGAAGGAGAAGCCTAGATCTTAAATGCTTCAACCACCTTTCAAAATTCTCACGACAAAATACATCAACGAAAACCTATCATGTACTATATATATCATGAATTGAAAAATTAAAAAAAATTCAATGTCTGCATCACGGTTGTTGAAAGAAAGTCCTGGAACATAATGAATTTAATGAATAATACTTCACGTTCAGCAGAATGGAACAATTAATACACAAACTTATTTAAGCAGCACGAGAAAAGACTGGTAGATTCAAGCGTAATCATTTAAGAAGAATCACCATTGATTGCTGGATGCATTTATGATCTGTAAAAGCATTTCAATCTTTTGTAATAGTTAGCTTCAGTTGATTGTAGCGTTTTAAAAAATTCTTTTCATGAAAATGCTGTCCACCTGACTTTGTTTGTAAGTATTGTTTTTGTTAATGTTCAATTTTATAAGAGCTAAATTAATCCCTTGGGTATATTTGTCCCTCGTAATCGGGCTACATCGTACTTCGAGAGTTGGCTCTATAAATGAAGGAGCACATTTCAAGGAAAACTTGTAAGAGAAATGGGGCTACTTTGGCAAACAATATGTGGAAATAAGATTTAGGCATGATCTAAAGACTGATCATTAGTAACACTTGTATATCAACATTACATAATCAAGTTAATGTTAGTTCAGGTCAACTTTCCATTTTCCTGTGTTTGACATCACATCTTTTGGCATTCTGTTTGTAAAAATCGAATTTCACAATCACTTTAATTGTATTGCACCTACGTCTTGAAGCATGAAAAATGATACGTGATGTAAAGATAGAACGTCTTACCGTTTCTTCCTTGGGAAACGCGGTTTCTTGGTCCGACGATGGCTCATTTGCTATTCCAAACCAAGAGAATGTAATGTGCATTGTGGGTATCGCTATGTTTTACGCGTTTTTTTTACTTGATTTTAACCCTTACCATGATCAATCTTTTCATAGAGACCTTTAACCGTTAGTACAGACCAGTCTGCGATCGGAACGTCAGCTACAGCTGTGTCCAAAGCAGATGAGCGATACGACATTCTCAACACAGACCCATTGCTACCTTTAAAGCCACTTGATGAAGCTGAAACCGAAACTTACAATATTGAAACATTCTGCTCCGATGATTTTGTTATTTCTACTAGCTGGTCGCCTTCTGGAATCTCATCCTCCCGTGGATGTCTTTTGACAGTTCTCACAAACCAGGGCGACGTTATTTTATACGAACTCAGTAATATCACCAAGTCCCCAAAATGGATTAGATTAGATTCCTGTATTGCATTACTCAGACAGACAACTGGTACTACCGACAAGGCACTTCTTAATCGTGGAATTGAGATTCGAGACTTTATCATTCAAGGTATGTTGGTGGTTGTCAATACTGCAGAACGCTTCTAACTTATTCATATAGCGATTTCGTGGTCTTCTAGGTTTCCATCAGCAGACCCATTACTTGATAAATGGGGCACTGCCTATCTGGCGTGCGGAACCAAATACGGAACAATTGTCTTATACCATTCTTTAATACACGACCAAAAGCGCCAGGTCACAAGTCCTCATTTTGAAATTACAAAGACATTTAAAATATTACAGAACCAAGAAATCAGCAATCCTGACGACTTTTGGATAACAAAATTGGAGTGGTCCTCCTGGATTAAGATGCCAGATTCCAATTACCAGTATTTTTCAGTAATTATTGTAACTACAGCACAGAACAGTGTTTTGGCTAGGCCAATTATCTATGATTCCAGAACTAAAACTTTTGATACCACTTTAGACACAATTACCCTGCATGAAGCTTCTAGATTTTTGATAAACTCATTATCAGTACACCTACATGATCAAACTGGAATTATTGTAGTAGGAGTTGCACAAGCTCCTGGAGTTTCTTTATATATGCTCACTAAAACTTCATTGACTAAGAAGTCCAAAAAGACGCCTAATATTTTCGTTGGAGCAGAACCTGGCAAAGAAACATTGAATTCACTGGCTTTATTTAACTGCGGAGACTACCAGGTATGGGTTGCTGGAACTGCTAGCCGAGTCAATACTCTGTTAGGAATCGTTACTCTTTCGGAAGATGGAGATCCATCAAAAACAGAATTCAACGAAGACCTTTCGGGATCCAGTGCAATAGTAAGTAAAAGCTCAACCACACCATCTATTTCAGTGCAAGGAAATGTTCTCCAAGCTTTTCTTGATAGGCGGACAATGCTAGTAAATACGGAGAAAACTGTTTCTTCAGGTATCATCAACTCCTCGAGCTCTTCATATGAAATCCAATGCTTTGGAATTGTACCACATCCGATCAATGGAGATTATATGGCGATATTGAATCGAAAACTAGGTGAAGATGAGCTTCGATACCTTTTGCCTTCAAATTCGAGAATCCAACTGTCATTTATACCATTTCTTAATGAAGATGAAACTACGACAATAATAGAGGAAGCAACCACTGATTCCGAGACAACTGTCAAAGAAATTGTGATTCCAGACCCCAAGGTCATTGTTAAACGATTACCATCCACATTACGAAGCTCTTCTGAATCAACATGGTGGAGAATCAAAGCCTTATCCAATACTATTAAGCAAGTCAAAAAGAGACCAATATTTATGAAACTATTGATCGATGAGTTGGATGAGTATATCACCATGAACCGAAAGAATATATATTATCACGGACAAGATCTTAAAAAAGCGGAAGAGAATGATGATGACTCGGCCTTTGAAAATTACTCAAAACTTTTGTCAGATCTCAACGAGAAATTTTACTTTGAGAAATTTTATGACGTGTTACGGCTGACTATTCACTTGAAACGACTTGCATTACAAATGGAAGAAAATCACAAGCAATTAAAATTACGTGAGTTTGAAAAATTATCAGAGCTAAATCCAAGCTATGGGGTTGAACCGCCTACTATGGAGCCGCTCTTTGGTGCAGATATCAGCGTGTATGAAGAGGAAATCGAAAAGTCGGTGCAATTTATTCTCAGTGAGCTTTGCTTCATTACTCTTTCCCATGTGTCGCGTAAAAATGCACCTGAATTTGGCAGCGAGATGGAGCGAGCCATTGTCCAAAGCTTCATTGCTCAGCTTGAGAAATATTTTGAGGATGACAGGAATCAAAGTGATGATGATGATTCCACTTTTAAAAATACGAGGTTGGATCGTAGCTATGTATCACAGCTATCTGAAACTTGTCGAACCCTACTCGCGAATCCAATTACCCCAGTTTCTTTTGATGAGGATGTGGAAATGGAGAAGGGTGATGATGATGTTAAACCTTTGGTTAACGGAGTTGGTAACATCTCATTGAAAGGAGACGGTTTTTCGGAACAGTTCAATTTCAGCAGTACCCAGCGCGACGAAATTGTTTCTGAAAGAGGATACCCTTGGAGTAAGTATTATGTTTTTAACTTCTTTTTTGTAGGGACATTACTAACAGACATTTAGGACGATGTTCAATCACCTTGCTCCCTTTGATGTACTACGAGGCCAAGGCATGCGATGGATGCGAGCGCCAAACTTCTTTACTGTCAAGTTACTATAGAGATGCCAGCAGATACCAACAGGAACAGCTAAGCAACTCTAAATTACTACAATTATTTCTAGGAAGGGATACCTTTGATGTATGTATATATTGTGGCTGCCGATACACAGAGAGTGTTTAGGTTGTCATATATACCAGTATAATTTAGAATAAATCACAATAGATTCTCATTTCTATAGACATACTATATCTTTTGAGACAGGATTCAAAAAATCCAATAGGTAATAAAATAATATACTGAACATAAATGTTAAAAGGCGGACATAGATTTGGTGGTGAAATCAAATTGGACAAAAAGACTATATCATTCCATCGCTAGCATATTTCAATCATATATGACATCCAACAATCACTCCTCTTTATTGGTAGAACCCACGTCTCAATGGAGCATCAGTTCGACAAGTTTGACTTTGTAGCCCGCATGGTCGATTTTGTATTCCACAAGCAGGTGAAGGTTTGTATGAGCTACCCAAAGGAGGCATGCAAATGGGTTTTGGGGTACATACAGGCAAATTGGAAGATGGACATGCCGCATTTGTTGGTCTGCAGCCTGTTGAAGGAAAGACTTGCCGCGTTGGAACTCCCAATGGCGCTGATGTGCAAGGATAAGGAAGCTTGGGATAGCAGGCTTGTTGTTGACGATATCCAGGACCACCAATGCATTGACTAGCACGGATTGGAGCAGAATATGGAGCGCACTGTCTTACAAAGACGGGTTGAGGTTGTTGCTGTATCACCGGAGCAGAAACAAGACTAATAGGCATATTTTGTGGATATTGGTTAACTTGCATTGGAACAGAGACCCCTTGAGGATTGCCACCATAACCACCATTAGACTGAATATTAACAGATGTTTGATTAGATGGAACAACCATTGGTTGAGTGGGAACTAAGATTTGTTGTTGAGCAGGTTGAACAGGAACAGGTGGCTGGATAACGCACACTTGTGGTGGAGGCTCTGTACACACATTCACAGGTTTACAAATACTCAAGGGTATAAAATTTCCAGCCTCTTCTTTAGCAAGTCTACCATTAATCAAGCGATCAGGGGGACAAGCTTGGGATTGCCCCTCGCAGCTAGGGAAAATCTTTGGTAAACATGAAGGGACAGGAAGACATTCGGGAAGACCAGCGGGAATGAGACTCTTCTTATCCGGCCTGTTAGAAGAATATCTGCCACTTCTCAAAGTAGGATCTCCAGTAGGGTTTGCAACTGTAGGAGGAACTCTCCCTCCCATAAACTTAACAAGTACACCCTTTGCATTCTTTGCCTTGTCAATACCCATTCCTGTCTTAACTTCTGTAGCAACAGCTCCAACCATTATGGCACGCTTAGCTTTTATAAAAGCCTTGGTTTTAATCATCTTTATCTGTGACTTTTTGGAGATTCTTTCAGATGCAACAGATCGTTGCTGCTTGGCCAATTTCCACTGGGTCAGCATTGAAATAAAGGCAGTAGTAACAAGAAGCTCTCGATCAATAAGAGTAGCATCATAAGTAACTTGGTAGTCAATAATAGTCTTGGATTGGCTCTTCATAGCACACTTTTTAAGTGGAGATTTGCATTTAAGAAAGCTAAGTTTTCGAGCATAGGCTACTCTTTGCCTATTTTCAATGCATGGGTTATCACCCGAAGGAGTAACTTTATCAAGCGTCATGGAATATCGAGACCATCTGAATCTGGAGACATCATCCCGATGCTGTTTAAACTGCTGGTATTTTGGGCAAATGCACTTCTTCTGTGGTTTAACAACACGATACTGCATGTCTTCCTTGTTGCAAAACTCAATCCAAGATTTCTCCTTCTTTGCGCCAACAGCACCAATTATCTGTCGATGGTTAGCGGTGATAAAGTCCCAAGGGCATAGCGTTTCAGAAGGAAGGCACAACAGAGGCTTTGGTGTGCGCTCAAAACTGTATATTCGAGTCTTGTTTTCATCCAACACATTGACAACATTCTTTGGGTTGTACGAATCACGTTCAAAATAAATGACCCTAGTGTTATCGTCAGCTAAGGGAATGATACGGAATCCTTTCTTACCGTCTCCGCTAAACTTCTTAGAATAAGCCATCTTGTTTCCAATCATGTTGCTGGCACAGAGGGCTGCAGAGCAAGCAAGCGATTTGGGATCGACCATTGGAATTTGTGATAAAATGAAGACTGACTGATGGTGAATGATCTAAAATAAAAGCGATACAAGATATGGTCAGGAAAGAACAGAAAAGCAAGGTAATTTTGAATAAGTTTTAAAGCAAGTAATCTGAAGGGAAAATGGATAAGTAAGAAAGGCAAAAAAAAGAAGAGGTTTTAATATCATCAATATATATCGACTAGCCAACAACTAATTAGTTGTGACACTTTCAATCAACCAATTATTGAGTCGTGCTATTTGCACAGTGCTTTCTGTCATTTATACATAAAAACAGCTGCATCTTGAAGGATATCATATCACATTCAAATCAATAACAATGTATCTGAATCCATTTGTTTTCTATTGGATAAGGGATATGGAAATTCAGTCACAATAATTGCTGCTTCATATTTCGTGGTCTTGAATTTGTCTAAAAATTTCAATCAACCTTGACATTTTTCTGCCCAATCATTATAATTCCGCGTATATATTATGAGATGAATATGCTGGCAAAGATTTACTAGTTGTAAGCTTTCACTTGTTGACATCAAGAGGTACAACGATTGGATTGGGATACTACAATCAAAGTCAATAGTCAAGGCTTTGAGTTTTTAAAAAATACTCGGTTGAGAAAAAGCCACACTCAATACTAAATTATAACAGTTGATCTAGCATTGGAAAAGACTAGATGTACTGTTAACTAACTGAAACTGCTTTGTATAAATATTTGAAAACAATCGAAATAGATCAGTCAAGTTTATGCTGTTTTTGTAATGTGATAACCATGAACGTTCTGTTCTGGCTTGTAAGCCGCATATACCTACCTTGGCAATTGGGGTTAGGGTATGACGATTATGAAATTTCAACACACTACCAAAGCCTTACTCCACCTCCCTCATATTATTGAGACACAAAACTAGCTCAGCATCGCAACAACAATTTGCTCTCCTGGAGTGATTTCTATTATTTTTCTTTCGTTTTTTTAAATACACTTTTCATTTTTCTGTTACTTTGTGCTCCAACAAACACTAAACTTATTACTCCACGTTAGAAAACCACTTATCAGTTGAGAGTAAGCGGCACACGCGATATCGCCACCTATTAATACCTAAGATAGTTCTACCTAATTATAGACTTGAATAATCATTTACAATACCTTAATTGGAAAGGCATATTGAAATTACACAACTCAGATTAACCTTATATTATTCAAGCAATCGAAATGTTGGTTCTTGTTATTGGAGACTTGCATATCCCGGATCGTGCAATTGTAAGTGGAATGTTCGTTGAAAGAAGTCAATTGTGATAAAGTAGCATGCTAACTAATTGATCTGTAGGACATCCCCGCAAAGGTATGAAAAAAAATTAAACTTGTGCTGATGTTTTGAGAAGCATCTCTAACCAAGATACCCGTTGTTTAGTTCCGCAAACTCTTAGTTCCCGGTAAGATTGAAAAGGTGTTATGTTTAGGCAACATTACAGATCGTCCTACTGTGGCATATCTCAATAATTTATCAGAAGAATTTCTCCCAGTAAAAGGAGAGTTTGACGACCCTGTTATTTATTTGCCAAGTCCTGAAACGGCTGGCAACAAGAAGACCATATCTTCATCAGTATCTGGTCAATATGGATCAAAACCAAATGATGGACAAATTGCAGTAGGAAGTTTAGGTCACAGTACAATTGGAGCTGCAGGTACGTCTGGAGCCGCAGCTTTCGGTGTTTCTGCGCCTTCATACCTTTCAAATGCTCCAGATGGAGCAACGTTAAATACGCTGGACAAAGTATCGGGAGCAAATGAGAGCCCTGTAGGTGCTGGAAATGGAAATACTAGTTCAGCTAGCCGTGGCCAGCCAATTTCATTACCATTATCTCGTGTTGTGACCTTAGGTTCTTTACGCGTGGGGTTCAACTCAGGACACACCATTGTTCCAAACTCTGACCCAGACGCCCTCCTTATTGCGGCAAGGCAATTGGACGTTGACATTTTTATCTGGGGAGGAACTCATCGTGTGGAAGCATACCAACTTGAAGGCAAGTTCTTCGTGAACCCGGGAAGTGCTACTGGTGCATTCTACACTGGATGGCCAGATAACGAAGATCTGGAAGATGAAGAGGGTGAGGGTGAGGAATCAACAAAAAAAGAGGCTAATGGTGATACGGAAAAGTCTGAGGGTAAAGAAGAAGAAGAAGAAGATCCTAAAGACCCTAAAGATCCTATTCCTTCATTTTGCTTGTTTGACATTCAAGGAAGTGTTTGCGTGGTCTACATATACCGCTACGTTGACGGTGAAGTGAAGGTTGATAAGATTAATTACCAAAAAGAGACCACGGAGGAATGAAGAGTTAAGTTTTGAGAACATTGATGCCGTGTTGATAAATAAGTATTAATTTTATAAAATAAAGTACTGAACAAGTTAACAAATTGAGATTTGCAAACAGTGCTAAAGTTACGTCATTTGGGGTAATTGGTGGTGTGGTGTGGGTGTGTCAACGGGATAAAAAGAATATTATATGGGTTCAATTTGTACGGTTACATGACGAAGAGTTGACTGAATTAGAATAGTATTAATGTCAAATATCATACAATCTATTATGCCATTCCATTGTAGGTTTCTTGAGCAGATGTATCTGTTTATTTATAAATTACCGGCTTTTCATAGCGAAAGCCAAAATAGGTATATGTAGCCACTTGTTTCGGAATAAAAGGGCTTTTTTATTGGGGTATAAGCTGTTGATGATATGTGTGTATATATAGCTGACACTGTGATTTCAGGAAATTAGTATTGGGCATATTTCGAATACTGAAAGAAAGCCCTATGAAGCGGGTAGAATTACGCACGGTGAGGAAGTCATACGTGTAGTAGAAGCTAGTTTTACAGAAGTCAAATTTCCAGCAGCAGAGAACCAAGCACATACCATTATGCTGCTAGGAAAACATACCGTGAAAGTCACGACGAGTGCCTTGTTCTTCTTATCCTGGAGGTTGGGGCCAGTTAGTTATGTACGCCACTTAGGTGACAACACACAGATAATATTGCGAGGTGTTTGTTTGTAAGCTGAAAAAATGTTCTTGAGAGGAGGCTCTTTGTTTTTATGGGTCTATTAATGGCATGGCGGATGGAGAGAATGAATAGAATGAATATGGGGTGTTGTCCAGTGGAGGGAATGTTTACAATTCAATTCGCCGTCAAAGTACTGGAAATATTTAGAGCTACCGTGCCGAGTATCGTCAATGAACTATGAAAACTGAAACTGAAATGATGTAACAATGTTGGTACCCATTGGGATAATTACAGCCTTAGTCGGAGCGTTACGAGGAATGTAGAAAGATAATCAGGAGACAGTTTCTACAACCGACCAGAAGTTGTATTAAAGGTGATGATTGACCAGGTTGGACTGTGCTTTGGACCAGATCCTCACGGTTCAAGGGAAACATTGACGGGATCTCGTTCAAACATGAGGTTAAAACACGAGGCATTATTATTATTATTTTATTATATTATATTGAGAGGGCATAATGGTCACAAGCTAGGTGGGCAATTGTTAAATGTCTGTAGTAGACGAAAGGACCTAAACCGGCACATCAGCCGTGCGACCAACCCCAATTAAGAAAGTGTACTACGACCAAATAGCGTATGCCATCCACAAACTTTGAAAAGTTGGTTTTTACAGTGCATAACAAGTCAGACAGTTAGTTAAGACTAGTTTTTCTCGATACCGGCAACCCTTGATGCCTGTTGAGGATTGTTGTTGAGTGATGGATCATTATCGCGACCGACGGCGGAGCGTAGAGCCACTCAGCATGTGTTTTACCAGATTCTTTGTTTAGCTGAATGCTTATGTGTACTTTGATCGGTTCAAAAATGTTCAAAAATGAGCTCAGGGGTAGAAAGAAAACAGTAAACAGTATATTTAAATAGCTGCAAAAACAAACGAAGCGTGAGGAAGGCTGGAACACAGGATTGGTCGATCCATGTATTATTAGCAACCTATATTTGCACACAAAAACCTCACATAACGCTTGTTGCGGCTGGCTAAATATGGAATATTCATGTAACAAGAGAGCTGAACAAAATCAAACACAACAGCAGCGATGCTGGGAATATCAACAAAAGGCCGGCAAGTAAAGGTAGAATCACCATCATACTAAATACACATTAAAAACAATTCGTTCAAAGCCAAGTTTGAAGAGTAAATGAGCTCCAGGAACCATCACATGATAATTCGGTCTAGGGCCAGTTGGGTACCACCACTTTATTCCTGTTATACACCTATTTTAGGCTACAACTTTTATAAAACTACTGCCTTTCCTCCCTGTCTTTTTTTTTTTTTTTTTTTTTTTTTTTTTTTTCCTATTTTATACTCAACTCTTGTTTATATTAGCTTCCTCTTGCTTTTTTTTTTGGAGATTTCTGTTTTCAGTCATCTATTTATTATTCACTCGTTTCACCAGCAATTTTCAAATTTCTCAGCATTTAAATGACCTCCGATTATATTACCCCTCAGCTGCCTTTTGCCGCTCCACAGTCCAGTCGGACCCTTTCCTTTACTTCGTTCAAATCTCTGAAAAAGGGCACTTCGCTAGACAACCTGCGAAGCTCGACATTCACTTCTGGAGACTCTAAAAACAGTTCAAAGCGGCACAGTCGATCTGCCAGCTTAGACAAATCTTTACTGCCGCTTTCCTCAACCAGCAGCAGTAGTAGTAAAGAAACCTCTACCCACATATTCAGATCTTGGTTCAAACGACAGTCTCCATCACTGCCTAGGATCATCACATCTCCAGCAGAGTCAGCTACCTCCGTCAAGTCTTTTGTTGTCAAAACCCCTCCGACTCCTCCAGACAGCCCGTTTTCTCGTAAAAACACCGTTTCAAGCCTCATGCCCTCTTCCTCCCCCCTCTCACAAGCTCCCACAGAAAAAACTCTCAGTTTGATCACTCCACCCCCAACACCACCAAACCTCTCTGTGGATCAGTCTGCTGCTCCAGCGTCTCTCTCTTCCCCGTCCTCATTGCCTCTCCAACTGCCTACTCCCATTCCAGCAAATGAGATGGGCAAAACGTGCCATGAGCAAATTTCGGTCAAGCCAGTTAAACACTCACATGACCATATGCATGTACCCACAAAATTAGAACAATTTCCCAGAAGTGACGTTGACGACCATATTTCTAAAGATAGATCGTCAACACTCAAAAAGTCTGGAAATTTGTCTTCTTCCTCAACCTGCTCGAATCTTCCGTTCAAGTCTGCCGAAGATTCTGAGTATACTCTGGTAAATACTCACCATAATTTGCATATTGAGGGTTCTTTTGAACATTTGCAAATTTCGAATCCCCCTCCAACTCATGTTTCAGCCTTTCCTTCTGTCAAAATGCCTGTGACCCAGTCAGAGAATATCTCCAATATGACTTGTATTCATCACAAACCTAAAAACCATTATTCTGTTCCAATTCTGTCTGGCATTTCTTCTCTTGACACTCAAAAGCCCTTGGAATCTTCTTTAAAAGCCTCGTCAACTTCTTTCCACGCAAATCCACCACCTGTTAAAAACAAGAAAAAAGGCTCCTTGAGCGCGCCTCTCTCTGTTTTCTCAGCAGCTATCAAAAGACAACAGCAGGTAGAGCCCCGAGAAAAGAAGAGACATAGCAGCCTGCCTACATCTCTTAATCCAGTTGTTATTAAAACTCAAAATTCTAAATCTGTCACAAAAACCTTGTCTACACCAGCGTCTCCTGCTTCCACAACTTTCCCAGCATCGGCAAAGGAGAACCCCTTGCTAGCACCAAAAACCATTAGGGCTTCAGCTTCTGATGAAGATTTACAACGACCACAACAGTCACAATCCAAATTCCGACAGTACCAACAGCAGTTTCGACCCCAGGAATACATTGACTCTAGATCTATGCAAACGGATACCGATACCATGTCTATGAAATCCAAGTCTAAAGAAAGGTTTGGCATTTCCAAGTTTCTTCCATCTGTTCAAAGCTCAACTGGTCCTATGCATAATACATTATCTCACAGAAAGAATTCTCCGCCTGGTCGTTCCAACTCCAAATCGCCGCCAAAGATGGTCACTATGGGCACACTGTATGCAGAACGTATGAACCATGCACGTCGACAACGAGTCGAGGCTGAACGCCACTTACAACTCCAGCAAAGATACAAAGAGCAACAGACAAACCGCCAACGTCTCCATGAGTACCAGAAAGAACAGGCGGAATATCGAAATGCCCTGCTTGCTAAAAAGCAGCAAATGAGAAGTCAGCGAGGAGGCAGCATGAGCAGTGTATCTAGTAATAAGGAACTAATAAAGTACAAGAGAAAGTCTAAGAGTAAGATGGTTGGGTATGAATTTGAAAGCATCACAGAAGAAGAGGAGTGCGAGCAAGACCTGAGCCTGCTCCAAACCCCCGACCTTCGGTTTTCAGAGGACCAAACACCGTCTGAAAGCCCTGTTTCATCATCACCAGTATTTGAATCGCTTGAAGACGACGTTGAGGAGCAAGAGGAGGTTGATGAACAAGAGGAGCCAGTCTTGGATTTTAACAAGAAGCATTACGATGACAGAGATGACGTCTCAGGCTCCTCGTCCTCGTCCTCGTCCTCATCTTCATCCTCGTCCCAGAATTCTGCAGAAAGCCGCAGTCAGTCGAGCAGCTCTACTCAAGGCCACTCGAATACCTACGGCAACAGCGACAGCAACGGCAGAGGAACCAGCCACGGCCAAGGCCATGGCCAGGTTGAAGACGTTCTTGATCCCCGTGCTCCAGGCGATACACGCTATAGCGGTGTTGGCGATACGACTGGTTATGACGTCATTAGGGACACTGTGCCTTGCACCCTTGTAACCAAAACCAACAGGCGATTACAAAGCAAGCAATACTCTGGCCGCGTGGTACCTGAACAAGGCGGATTTCAGCCCAAACGAGAAGGTGAAACTCAAACAGAGTTAGACTTTAACTCTGCTTCTTCAAACGCAACTTTACCGGTTTCGTATTGTCATTACCATTCATCGAGCGTTGATTCGGCCGAAACTGCAGTCTCGTTGGAATACGCTCAGTCTCTCGAATCTCTTGACTCGCAAGAGAGTGTGGATACTGAGGCGGATGATGGTGTTGCTGCCGCTGAGAATAGTCACACTGAGCGATTTCCCAGAAAGGTGAGTGCGCAGGATGAACTCTTCAACATGTTGAATTCTTCTCCAGTATCGGGATACCAAGGCTCTGAGGAACCGGCTAGTTTGGAGTTTGATGACAAGCTTGGTTTGGACGAATGTGATGAATATGGCATTGACCGTAATGATACCCCCATCAACGATAACCAAATGGTGTTTCTTCCAGCCTCTCCCTTTCCAGACCTCAGGTTTGCAACGTTTGACTCTGAGAATAACGATGAGGAGCCTTATCTGTCGTCGACCTTCTATTCGCCCCTCTCCAACTCTATCGTTGTATACCCAGTGACACCACCCTCTGCATCGCCGCCGTTGACTCCTATTGGCAGCCACACTGGCTATACTGAGTCTTTGAGCGAAGACTGCCATGCTCACAAGTCTACATATTCCACAGCATTGCATTCCCCAGCCTCTATCAACTTTTCGTACCCCGGCATGGCTGGGATGTTGGCAAATGGACAAAAGAGAAGATCTCGACCTGGTGCGATGTCTGTGGAAGGATGGAGCGGACTGAGCACCATTTGTGAAGAGCAGTTGTAGTGCTGCAATTCCTCTCTAATATATTTTATTACTTGACTATTATTTGTTTGTTTTTTCTATTGCTTGGTTTTTTTTTTTTTTTCTTTTGCATTTTTATTTGATCTGACTAATTTCGTTGTTATTGATTTCTTACTGGGTTTACTATTGAGCTTTGTTTTATTTATTTAATGTTTAATATTTGATATTGTTACTATCTGTTGTTTATTATATGAAAAACTTTAATCATCATGTTCCTTTTAAAGATGGGCATCTAACGATTTAGTAGAATGATATAGCATCAAACCCGGTTTAAACCTCTCTCATTCATGCCTGTTTATGGCGTAAGCAGCGTGATGGTTGCATGAAAAGCAGTTGAGATGAGCTGAACGGTTGTTTGATAAAGGCTAGCATTAACCACCCCAACTTCCGACTCATAATTGGAATTAGAATAACAAGGTTATATATACATGTGGCATATATATGGCATATACTATAACCTACAGAAGCTGATTACGTTTACAGTTAACGTTCTGTGTGCAAATTGGTTGGGAGAATGGATTTGTTGTCTGCCTGCCCCTCCTCCCAACGGTAACCAATTTGCTGAAACGTGGGTTTAATCCTAATTACGAGATTTTTTGGGGGCTAGTTCAAAAGCGGAGAAAGAAACAAACAAATAAATAAATAAAAAAAGATTTATTACGAGGCATGTGATTGACTTTATGTACGGAAATATATTAATATCGCGGCAATAAAATGGTCTAGTGGTGTATATGTAGTATGGTATAACATGGATATAATATGGCATAACATTGGAATTGTAGGTTTAATGCTTATCTACAACGGCATTACCGTAGATAGGTAATAACTTGGTAAATGAGCTGCAGATTGAGGATATCTGTCGTCAGAATACACGACGTGGACGTTTGTCTGTTTCTTGCTTGGAAACTACACACTGTTAAACTGTTTTCGCGGCAGTGGCTTGCAGTGGCAATGCCCTGATAAGAAAGGAGTTGTTGACATTTCTGGCAAATTGAAGCTGCACGCAAATATGATAGTTGTGACAGTATGACAAGTATACACACCATAAACAACAACCACAAATTCATACATCACATGATTCGTCAAACATGTGACCCGTTCATTGGCCCTCGCCAGAGATTGTTTTTAATTGTTTTTAGGGTTTTGCCTGGCATCAGAATTACCCTACCCTCAACCCCACGACTATGGTGAAGAACCAACACCTTAAATGGCTCGAAAATTTTTCCCAGTTCCTTCCTTCCCTCTTCTGTATTAGCGACAACAAACAGGCTTGTTTTCCCCAACAAGTGCACGACAGCCAAGATGCAAACCTTCTTTCATTTCATTTAGCACTGCTTTGGAATGTGGATGTATAGTGTAAGTGTCCAATTGCCTTTTTTATTCCTTTATTTTTTGACTTTTGGGCGATAATATGATGACTAGAGTGCATTTGGCTCGATTCGGATCTGGACAGTTTCTGTTCTTATCTGTTGATGTGGATAAAAACACGCTACCTTTAAAACTTTTTGCTGATATACACCCCAACCATCTCTTGAAGCAGCAGCAGCCGTTGCTGGTTCTTGAACAGAGTTGGTTTTTTAAATAAAGCTCCCTTCTAAAGCTCTTTTGGACTAGGAAATTTATGTAACTAACGCCGTTCTCTAGTTGTATCTTGGTTTCTGACATGTCAAAGGTTTGTCACCAGCTCTTGGTGCAATCTTTGAAATTATGTGGATTTGTCGTTTGTTTTTTGTTTATGTATATAATCAATTGAAAAAAAAATTAAATTCCCAATGAAGTCTGTTTTGCTTTGGCTTTTTCCTAGAGCCCAGCACCTGAATCTTTGGATTAAAAGAGGCGTGCAGCCATACTTGTTTACTAGTGGGTTGGCTTTTGGCTTTGCTAAAATGTCGCTACTGTACCATGTGGCCCCAAGATTGCAAAATCTATATAAATGCGCATTAATCTTTGTACTCTTTTTTATTTTTTATTTCCTTTTCTTTTCATTACTTCTAATAATTAGCTCTTGTGTATCCTTCATTATTTACTTTTGATTTCTTCTTTGATTTTTTTTTGCGTCCTGCGACATTTCTTTAGCTTAATCTAAGCACCAAGTTTAGGTTCTGTGATGTCATCATCTACTTCAAAAGTTTCCTTATTCAACGCAGAAGAAAAATCTTCTTCTTCTAAGGTTGACTCTTTCTTTTCACACAGCACTAGTGCAAACAACAACAACAACAACAACGACAACACGTCCTCCCCTTCATCTGTATCATCGTCCAGGAGCTCGAGCATGAGCGATCCTGCAAATTATACAAATCCAACGTCTACATCGTCGTCCTTTGAATCGGGCTCGTACATGACGTCAAGTAATTATTCACCTTCCATGTCAGCCGGCTCGAAAACCTCGTCAATCGCCAATGCGCTTGACTCTGAAGCTGCTCACAGCTCGGGATACAATACACCCCATGCTGACTCGTCGCCGCTACCTGCTTCGCCTATCTTTAACAGGTGGCCCTTGTCTGACACTCCTGAAGGCTCCCACTCAAACTCGCCGCGCGAGTATGCGCTAAGCATGCCTAACTATGGTGGAAACGGAGGGGATTCACTTCGAACAACACCACCCACGTCAACCACAAACGTCCCAGCCCTGTGTATCAGCGGTGACCACACTGCAATCTCGTCTTCAGCAACCGCCACTGCAACTGCCACTGCACCTGCACCTGCGCACCGTCAAACCACATCTCTAACTCATACACCCAGTGCTCTCGGTTCACTCTCGCCCATGGTCAGCGGGGCGGCTGAGAGTGGTTCTTCGCCATCCACCACCCCTGTTGGACGACCGGCTAGCTCTGGACCAGAAACACATGCAAATACAACAACAACAACAACCGCAGGTGCTTCTCACTCTCATTCTCATTCGCACCCTCCTAAGCTCGCTGCAGTCGCGGAAGAAGGTCCCGTTGTTACACCCGCGGCTCCGTCTGCAGTTCCACCGCCAGCCTCATCATTTTCAACCTCGCCGCCAGAATCTAGCTCGAATACTCCAAAATCACAGCGATATAGAGCAACAACCCTTGACGTGCCAGGCTTGACTCGCTCTCGTGTGTCGCCAAATGGCCACATTCCCCAGCGCGACCTTGGCTCAAAGCTTGTTATTGTTATGGTTGGTCTCCCAGCACGTGGTAAGTCCTACTTGACTAACAAACTGTGCCGCTACCTAAATTGGCTGCAACACGACGCTAAGATTTTCAATGCTGGTGACACTCGTCGAAAAGCTACAAAGACTTTGGGTCCGGCCCCAATGCCAACCCCCGATAACGGCCCACATACAAAGGTTTGGAACCTGCCGCCACATCACGACCTACAACATGATTTGCATGAAGAGTCACCTCATAAAGGACCTAAGCAAAGAAGGACCTCAAAGGGATCCTTGTCTTCCATGAGTCTGAGGGGCCCTGGGGGATACCCTAAACAGGATGGAGCTGAGAGTCCTCCTTCTGGCGACTCCCATGAGTCAGCTGATAAGCAGACTGCTGCATCAGATAGTAACCAGAGCAACGAAGCGTCTAATCCCAAGGAAACTGAACAAACTGCAGACTTTTTTGCACCCGACAATGCCAAATCCTTTCAATTACGAGAACAATGGGCTATGGATACCCTTGATGATCTTTTAGATTATGTCATTAACGGTAATGGCTCAATTGGAATCCTCGATGCCACCAACACCACTATTGCTCGCCGCAAAAAGGTTTTGAGAAGAATTAAAGAACGCTCGGATGGCCAGCTTCAAGTATTATTCATGGAGTCAATTTGCAGTGATAGCAGTATAATTGAGAAGAATATAAGACTCAAGCTTTCCGGCCCGGATTATAAGAATATCGATAAAGAGGTAGCCTTGAGGGACTTTATTGGTAGAATGCATAACTATGAAAAGGTGTACCAAACCCTTACCGAGGATGAGTCCGACTCGGATGAACTCCAATTTGTCAAGATGATTGATGTTGGCAAGAAGATTCAGACGTTTAATATTAAAGGTTTTCTTGCCCCTGATGTTGTTGCGTTTCTTCTCAACTTTAATCTTTCGGAGCGTCAGATCTGGATTACCAGACATGGTGAATCTGTTGACAATGCTGCTGGCCGCATTGGCGGTGATTCAAAGCTTACTTCTCGTGGCAAGAAGTTTGCCAAGGCTTTGTCTCGTTTCATGGACTACCAAAAGTCTCAGTTCCGCAAGAATCAGCTCAAACAGCACGCAGAGAACCCCCACTTTTTGAGATCTTCAGGTAGTTTCAATGGCGTTAGAACTCCGGAAGAAAAGGAACCCGAAGAGCCCAACTTTTGTGTTTGGACTTCTATGCTCCAGCGATCAGTTGAAACTGCCGAATGCTTTGACGAGGATATTTACGACATTAAGGAAATGAGAATGTTAAATGAGCTTGGTGCTGGTATCTGCGACGGTATGACTTATCCTGAGATCAAATCAACTTATCCCCATGAATACAAGGCCCGCATGGCCGACAAGATCACATACAGATATCCAGGTCCTGGTGGTGAGTCTTATCTCGACGTCATTAACCGTACTCGCCCAATTATTGTGGAAGTTGAGCGCATGACAGATAATGTTTTGATCATTGCTCATAGAGTTGTCTGCCGTATCTTGCTTGCTTACTTTATGAACCTTGGCCGAGATGCCATTGGAGATTTGGACGTTCCTTTGCATACCCTTTACTGTCTTGAACCAAAGCCTTATGGCGTCTCCTGGGAGGCTTATGAGTACGATGACAAGACAGACTGGTTTTACCGCGTTCCAAAAGAAACCATGATTGAACGCCATCGCCGTCCTTCTGTTGCTCCCCCAATGTCAGGCAGAACCCGTCAATTTTCGGTTATGCCAACCACTGCAGAGCCTCCTAATTTTTCTGGCCCATTGCCATCTAACTCTGCTGTCTCTTCAGCCAGCCCATCTCCCAGCAACTCTCCCTTGCTCCCACCCACAAGTATTCAACCAGGTTCTGCTATGATCCCAAGCTCTCTCATTGGCTTAAATGGAAGTGTGCCAGTCGGAAAGGGTGCACCAGGCTTTGCTGCCCAAAGAGGCTCATCTCTCAACGTTAATTCTCAGCCGCCTTATTCCAATCTTCCGACGGTCAGCGAGCTTTCTGTTCGCTTGAGTAAGCTTCGAAAGACTTGAATCCATTAATAATTTTCTTTTTCTTTTGAGTATATACCCAAATAATCATCTAATTATACATGCTATACATGCTTGTGTTAATCAAGATAAAAACTCATTTCATGCCTTTTTTTTTTCTTCCTTTTCAAAACTTGTATAAAACAAACTCCCATCAATGACGAATGCTTGCACAATTTTTATTTTATTTAGTAATGATCTTTTTTAATGTAATATTTTCAAATTTACCTACTCATGCTTAGTTTTAATTTTATCAATTTTAAATTCCCAACATTATTAATTAAGATACTTTTCTTGTGCTGAATGGTTAATAGAAAACAATAACAGTTGACAAGTTCAAAGTGCGCTTTTTTTTCAATCGCGTATATATATATTCATATATGATATCTGAGAGCATTTTTATAAATTCTTCTTTTTTTCTTTTGGTCTTTTTGGTCCATATGGTCCATATGGTCCACATGATCGGAATTAATAGAAGATGGAAGCGGAAGCGGACACTGGTAATTCCGGCAAACCAGACCAGACCAGACCAGGACGCACGGCTGGGGGCAACGGTTTTAAAACAAGTTTGTTAGGGAAAAAAAGAATGTGAGCGGAGTATATAGCCGTATGTATGTATGTATGTATGTGTGTGTATGTGTTTGGTGATGAAGTGTTACCGCCGCTGCCACCAAGTTGGATGTGTTCAGTTTCCGTTGAGAAACAGCTGTTATGGGTAGCGAGGCTCAACATTGTACAACCAGCTGCTGGGACAAGGATATAACTCAACGTTTACAATAGAAGTTGAGTTTTAAGGAATTGAAACATCACGGATCAAGCAGATCAAGCAGATCAAGCAGATCAAGCAGACCAAGTAGATCAATTGTATATATATATGTTGTGAACCAAACACAACTGGAATCTTAAAACTGTGACATTACAAAACTCTTACTAAACATATGCCTATACTTAGTCATATGTTTACCCGGCCTTAGCCTGCCTACAATAAATACCCGATCCAATCCATGAGAATAGTTCTTCTTCTTCCCTTCTCCTCAAGTTTCTCTTAATTGTTTATCGCACAAATTGCTGACACCTATCACGAGAAGTTTGAGGCGCGGAGACAGAAGAATCACTTAGGTATCCCATAGATAGACTAATAGATTCACTTTTCCGCTACATAACCTTTTACTTAATTACTCGTAGAATCATCTAAAGACTGACTCTGACTCAAATTTGGGGATTGTCATAACAGGGTCATAACATATATATATATATATATAGATTTAGAAAGGTATGGAATATTGCAAGCATTCATGGAGACGATATATGGCTCCAAGTCTAAATTATACCATCAAATAAAATATATTTTTGGTTTATAATGAGCATAGCCATTTCCAAACTCTCCCCCCACTACAACAACAATAAGAACAGATTAAAGCTAGTTTAATTCTGAAATTCAGATTTATGGAATGAACAGAGGTAGGTGAAAAAAAAAAGTATCTTGCTTCTTGTTTCAATTGATTGTCAAGGGGAAAAAATAAAAAATAAAAAATAAAAAATAAAAAGTAAAATCAGCATTTGGCCCAATACGAAAAAGCATTTTTCATATTCATTGAGCAAAAGAAGAAGAAGAAGAAGAGGAAAGAAAAGATCACCATGCGTGTTTTAAAATAACCCATACTCGGCTTCCAAAACTGGTATCCTAATATAGATGTAAATATAGAATATATAAAATAGCAAGAGAGTAAACAAATGCTGCCCTTTCTACAAAAGCTATTGAAAGAAAACATGAAAAAAAATAACTGAGCCTAACAGAAACAGACTCAGATGCCTCGGCCGGTCGCAGAATACAGGTTTCTGAGCAAGATCAGCCCTTTTTTTCTCCTGTGGTTTTTAATTGCCCAGGTAATAAGGTATTGGAAATGTTAATAGTAGGGTATCAAAAATTGTAGTTTCGTCTGTAGGTTTGAATGTGTGCCCTAGCGGGCTTTCCCATAGCCCACTTCCTCCGCCTCTCTCACCAACAGTCATCGACAATCAGCCAGTGCCTTCCATTAGGGAAACAACAAGCAACCTAAGCACCAAACAAAAAAAAAAAAAAAAAATAAAACACACCAGCCTATGAAGTATTCAATAAGATGGGCAGTAGAGAGTGGGGAGCAGCTCAAGTTGCCTTTGGGAAGACCGGTCGGTGTTTCCTTGGTTGGAAAAAAAACGACGAGTGTTGCTGATGGCCCTTACCCTCAGCACATTGGCCAGCTTGTCCCGCCAACTTGCGACGATCACCTGACGCCCACTCTTCACCCTTCATGCCCTGCTTTGTCTAATGCGTCATCCTATACGAAGAGGCAGATCCCATTGGCAAGCTTTTTGTGACCTGTGAGTGATTAATAATAACAACACTTGGCACCCGGGTGACTCTCTTGGACGCTATACGTGTATCTTGTTCTGCGACCGGCACCTCCCGGGATTCTGTTAGGTTGCAGATATAGGCAAATACAGACAAAAATACAAAAGCGGAAGTTGGTTTGACTTTAACTGATCTATTTTTGGTTTTCCTTTACCCTAATTCTTTTTTTTTTTTAACTCAAATTGAGTCCAGGGCTGCTGAAAATGGATGTACACGCCAGTTTCGTATAACTAAAGTAATAAATAAACCTGTCTCTACAGAACACTTGTTTCCCATGACGATGGAAACCGGCCGTTACGAATTTAAGCTTCGTTAACAATGGCTCCTGAACGATTGCCGGGATTTCTAGAAAATTGTCATTCACCCGGTTAAAGCAGAGGTGCTAAAGGCATTTGAAAAGCCTTCATTAACGATAATTGGATATAAAAAAAATAAGATTCTCCAGGGGCTTTTTTAATAAATTCCTTTAATTTTTTTTTTTTTTTTTCAAAAATATAACAGAAACACTATTCACATTATTTCCTGCTTGGTACCACATTAGCTTTACTACATTATTGCAAGTTTGAACCATTAAAGTACACCGTTTTGCTACGAAAGATTCGTACAAGACTCGCTTTGATCACAATCGTATGCATAGCTGGATCGGCAGCCGCTTACTTGCCAGTAGAAGCCCTTGAAAACCCATTGTTCGGATAATTAACACACACTTTTTCCAACACCAAATATACACACAGGTAACAAACAACAAACAGGCTTTCCGTAGGAACAAATTCAATACACACAATGAACCGTTTAGGGCCAGGACTCTTGGCAAGTCCGACGAATTATTCATTGCTTTCAATCCCTTTGCTCTCTCGTAATTAGACCTGAGTCCCACTGAGCGAGCGTAGTACTTGTCTTTTTTATTTATTTATTTTTGCTTTCTTTTTCCACCAAGATCTTTAAGCTCTTGCGGAACCGTCCCCCGACGGCCAGAACTCAATCGTTTTTAAACTATTTCCGCTTCAATAATGTATCACTAAATATATATGACCACCACAAAAGAAATTGTATCTCAATTAGGGTATGCACCAGAGCTAGTATAATTCTTGGATGAAATGTCAAGTTTCTCACATGACACTAAAATCACCTAAAGTAAAATGGCTGTGAACTAACAAAGTTCTAAGAACACTTTCTACAAGGGATAACCGAAGCGGGATTACAAGTGAAACCATGAGCAACTTGGCTAATTGACCCATGGGATTACAAGAAAACTCATGGAATCGTATAGACATGGGCAAAACAATGGCAGAACACAAACAAACTCTGATCTTGTATTAGCTTGGTATATACATATTTCATGGGTATAAATAAGTGAGCATTTCCATGCCATATTTTCCTTTTCCTCTTTCTCTCTCTTTTTTCTTCATCAACATCAACCTGACTTGATATCATTTACCCTTTCAACTAAATCCATTTAATCTCGTTTACTCCTAACTCAATTCACATCTACTTTAGAAAAATGATTGGAAAGAACACTTTGTTAATTGTTGTTGCTGCTGCTGCCATCACCACCAGTGCTTATCCCACTTTTGAGCCTGCTGTTGGTCAGGTCGCTGGCCACCCTGGAGCTGCTCTTCACATGGCTTATCCTCAACAGCAGGGCCAACAAGGCCAACAAGGTCAGCAAGGTCAACAACAGACCCAGACGCAACAGGATCAGCAAGACCAGCAGACTCAGACCCAGCAGGGTCAACATACCCAGCAAACCCAGCAGTCTGAGCAACAAGGTCAACAGCAGACTCAGACTCAGACTCAGAATCAACAGGGTGGCCAGCAGGGTCAACAGACTCAACAAACCCAGCAGTCTGAGCAGCAAGGTCAACAGCAGACTCAGGTACAGACTCAGACTCAACAGGGTGGTCAACAGGGTCAACAGGGTCAACAAGAATCCACATACACCCACATCCACACTGATACTCATAATGGCCAGGCTACCACATATACTGACATTCATACTGAGACTCGACAGGGTGGCCAGCAGGGTCAGCAAGGTCAACAGACCCAGCAGGAATCCACGTACACCCATATCCACACTGACACTCATAATGGTCAGGCTACTACCTACACTGACATTCACACTGAGACTCGACAGGGTGGTCAACAAGGCCAACAAGGCCAACAGAGCCAACAGACTCAACAATCTCAACAATCCCAGCAGTCTCAGCAAACCCAACAGTCTTCTACTTTGGCTGCCACTACTAGTCCTGTTACTGGCTCAGCTTCCCGTGCTGCCCAGGAAAGTAGTGCCTCTAACTCTCTTGCTGCCACTGCCACTGCCACTGCCGCTACCGAGAATGGTGCGTATGGCTTGGGCGTCAGCCTTGGTAGCATCGGTGTCGTTGCTGTTGCCATGGGCCTTTTGATCTAAGCTCTCTGGCGCCATTTAAAAAGTAGGAATTTGACCTGCTTTAGTTAATGTTTTGGAAATTAACCTTCAATTTTCATTCAATACTTCTTCCAATCCTCAATTGCTAAGACAGCACTTTTCCATCTTTTTTTTATTACTATTATTATCATTGTTTCGCAATTCAAGGTTATTTATTTTTGTAATTCAGGGATATTTAAAAAAATTCAAATAAAATTTTATCAAAACCAAATAAACAATCCAAAGTTTTCACGGGTATCATCATTCCTTTGCCTTCGCCAGTAATGCCAACATGACGTATAGGCATCAAAGTAAGAATTTTTGCACCTTATTTGCCTTCCCAAATGAACTTAATTTTTTTTTTGTCTTGAGTGAAGATGTGTGGGCTGATTACTATTGGTTCGGCCATAGAGATGGAAAAACGCTTTTTTGTAAAATTGTAAATCATCACTATTATGGAATTTTATCTTGGTATCAAACAATACACCCAGCAATTTTTGAAAGTATCAGCCGCACTACGCAATGCTGAAATAAATAAATAAAAACTTACAAATATCCCTGCACCGTTGGGGCTGTGACGCAATTTGGCTTTTTACTCAATGTCGTTAGATTAATTGAGATTCATTATTGTGTAGCTGATCAAGGCTCATCCTCTTTTAAACCCAAGTTAATAAACCTTTGCTGATTTCTGGAAGCTTATGACTAGGGATGACAAAGTGGAATTAAAAAACCTGTTGAATCAACTACTAAACCTAGAACGATCACTGAACTACTAAAAACTAACAACAAGAAACGTAAATAGAAAGGCATTTCGAATCCTGGGCCTCCTAGATCATTACGCAATCCTTAGAGATAGCACATGTAACTGATCAAAGATGGCTTAGAGGATGACAGATATAATGGATACGTCAATATTATTCAAGAATCATTTGATATTCCATAACATTCCCGTCTAATTGGTTCAATTTGTCAGGTTTTTGTCATGTAGGTTTATCCATGTTCGTTGCCCATCGTTTCTAATTATTTGCAAAATGGCAGGTAGTATCATCATTTGGGTATAACGTAAGGTATATTAAATGGACAAAGTTTGAAAACGAACGGTGAGGTAGTTAAAGAACCTGCTTAGCTTTGACTATTTTTTCCGCCTTTGAAATGTCTTAGCTTTGACAAACGTAGCCCAACTTATAAAGTTTCAGTCTTCACTCTGGCACTCGTCAGAATCATCAAAGAGATAGCGAAACGTCGAAATAACCCGTAAACTTGACATTTGCTCCAGCATATCAGCCAATTTAGATAATGTGGGCACTAAGTAGCAAACAGCTCATTATTCTCAGTAAAAGATAAGACAAATGTTATCGAGACACAAAGCTAGTGGAGCTATTGCTAGTAAATCATTCTAATAATATAAGAGCTGAGCTGGCGTTTGCCAGTAAACAAAAGATATTTTAATCACGAATAAGAATAGTGCCCTTGTAGCTGGCAAAGCTTGAAACCTACGCACCTCACGGCACCTACGTATCAGCCAAACATATTTAGTCATATGTTTATAACGTGATTAAATAACCTAACCCATAAACAAACTCTTTCTTGCAAAACTGCCCATTAATGGCCGTGGTTCCTTTTCTCTTTGATTAGTTTTGGCTTGCTGCAACCTCTGTTCGGCAGATACAAAGCTAAGAACAACAATATTTAAAGCTTTCTTGACAATGCATAGCTATAGGATTATAAAGAGGAACACAGGAGTCATTTTCTGCCCCATTTAGGAGCAAATGGCAGCAAGCTGCTAATCCACGCTAAGGATATAATGAGAGTTGGGGAAGCCTTTGTGACTAATTATGCCCTATATTCTTGCGCTCTGCAGATTATTCAACATACCATTTTTTCAATTATATACCCGTATCATGTTATACCAATGAACATGAGGAAACATCTGGCATTTGGCTTGCTTTTTTATTAGATTTGTTTGATGTTGCTTCTGATGACATCCGAATTTGGAAATTGTACAGGATGATATGGGGCAGATATATATATATCCATTCGCGTTGAGATATCCTTAATTAAAACATAAAACTAATTATAAAGGAAAGGAAACTATGGATACATGATAATAGTAATGAATGATACCTCATGAAACGATGACTACATTGATTAAATTGAGAAAGCAACTGAAAGGTTGACAATTTTGAAAAGATACCATTAATCAATAACTATAAACACATACAAAAAAAGAACGTCTGTTTAAAAACAAAATATAAGCTTTGAAATACCAACTTTTTATCATTTAACGGAGTGTTCATACAAAATAATTTAAGGACTGTTTTGGTAACTGGAATCAGAGTTTGCCTTTTCATCGCCATCTTCCTTGGATCCTTGAGCACTGCAGATTGATGGAGTTTGAGATTTGTTACCTGGATCGTACTCTTTCTCATTGTCATAGTAAAATACCTTTGTGGAAGTACTGCTTGTACTGTTTGGGCTTATTGGAGGGGCTTCAGCAGTTTGGCGGTTGACAGACTCTGGCGTACTACCAGAAGTAGGGGAGTTTAAGTAACTGTTAATAATAACTGATGGGTCAGAGTGTCTTGAGCCAATTTTCAGGTTGCCTTGATCTGATACAGGTAAGCCATAATGAGATGGTGAGTTTTTGATACCATAGAAAGTTTCGCCGTCATCAGATTCCTCAGAAAATGTATAGTAGTGATTAGCCTTGTTTGAGTGTAGAGTTACGTCGTCAATAGGGAAAGCAGTATTGTCCGAATCAGGAGAATCAAGGGGAGCGACACATGCCGACTCAATACCCTTGAAGTAAAACTCACTTATATCGGCATTCGTAGGCTCTCGGTAGACCATAGACAGTTGTGCGCGTGTTTTGTTTTGGTTTTCGTTAGAGTCATTCTGTCTGGAGGATGCGTTATCGGGAGAAGAGTGGTCACTGGCTCCGACAAGATCCTTGATTCTGCTGAGATCATAAATCTTGTGCTGAGGTTCCAAGTTGTTATACTCGAAACGGGAGCTGAACTGGCCATCTACATAAGGGTCAGCGGATTCGTTGCTTTGGTTGCTAGTGCGGCGCATTATTTGAGAGACTGTCGACCCATTTTTACTGTCATCGCCGCCCATGTTGCGATATTGAGAGGGAATCACAGACTTTTTGGCCGTTTGTTTCTTTTCAAACTTTTCAATCCAAGATTTCGGAATGAGGTAAATAAATCCGCGCTTGACTTTTCTCCCAAAAGCGCGGAAGAGCCAGCCAATGTGCAAAATGTCGAGAATCTTCATATATGCCATTTGAGCCTCAGTACCAAGTCCGAAAGTGAAAAAGGCGACATAAGAAAAGGTGCCGTAGAGCCAGCGCTGGATGACAATACTTGACATGTAAGGAATATAGATTACTGTGTTGTAATCAAAGTGGAGTTGTGAAAGGGTGTAACTGCCGCCAATGGTGTCACCGGCTGTACGGGTGATGAAGGTGGCCAAAGCTAAAGGAAGCATGGCAAAGACAATAGTAAAGTTGAACATAAGAATACGAATGAACTGGAAGGTGGACAGTCCAGAGTCAGTAAACATGAGAATGTTTTGAAAGTATTTCTTTCTCTTGTAGGTTTGGTACACACAAGTGCACGCATAGGCGGCAGCAGCAAGGGAAAAGATGGGAGTCCACATGGAATAGACGATGATAGCTGGAACGGATAAATAAAGGAGCAAGGTGCAGCCAAAGATTTCAGTGATTCCGTAGCGATGCATTTGGATAAAGTAAACGAAGGACACTTGCAATATGGGCAATGTCACACACAACAAGGCATCGACCAATAGCTTTTTGTTACTTTGGAAATAGTAAGGCTCGCTCTTTGCAGAGATGATGAGACAGAGGTTACGGGCAATTGCGGTGGCACCAGTCAAGAGGCCAGTGCTGGCAGCCAGTTGTAAACGCACGTCGATGTCGCACCAAATCCGGCCATCCCAAATGGACATCCACAGAGGGCCATGCCAGATAGCCGTGTTGACAGTGTTGCTTGCGGTAAGATAGAGCAAGCAGGAAGTTGTCCAGAGAATGGGGATATCAGGTTTGCGTTTTCTAGGTCGAGCGGGGAGCCCGTTGTCAACGTCTTTAGACCCCCACTGGTTTAGGCCAAGTTGAAGAGCTAGAACGACGACAATAAGAATCAGGCTTATACCTGAGAATACCAGACTGCCAATGTATAAAGTACTGGAGACCATTGAAGAAGAATGTAAATGAAAACAGCAAAAGAAGGGGAAGAAAAAAAATAAAGTATTGATTAATTGATTGATTGAAGAATAAACATAGGAAAAGCAGAAAAAAAAAAAAAAAGATTAAAAGATGGAGGAAAAAAGGTCAATATATAACTTGAATCAATCAAGAAATGCGAGGGAAAAAAACCAATGAAAGAAATGTAAAACAAGCTAGGATTCAAAAGCGTAGGTGTTGATTAACAAATGGGGTAATATTAAATGTGATTGTCGAGAGCCGAGAACTGATATAGGAGGTTAGCAGTTTTCCACAGTTTGACAAGAGGTTGCAATTTTTTCTGTAAAAAGACATTGGAACAGTTGATATTATTGATAGATTGGAAGATTTGGTGTATATAGGTACATAATAAAAACAAAAATAATAATTCAATTGGTTTTAATACAATTAGCACACTAGAGGTTTGTTAGCATCTCTTTGAGTGGGAAAAAAAAAAAAAAAATAGAGAAATGTGTTTGTTGATTGGTTGGCGTCCCAAACGGGAAAATTTACGTCACCGCCGCGAGTCACAAATGTTCCGTTTTGGGAATATGCTGGCACGTGATGCACAAGAGCTGTGTAAAGAAAAGGACACATACAAACAACCTAGAGTTTTGTCATGAAAGACAATTAATATCAGCATTGATGTGTATCTTTGTTGATATTAGCATTGCTAATTGCTAACATATACTAATATATGCTGGTATGTATTAAACTCTATAATAAGGACTGAATCAGGCCATGAACAATTATTGGTGAGCCAGCACGTGACACACGCACATATATATAAGAGGAACAAGTGTAAAGTGTCAAGTCGCAAATCTCAAGTCACAGCTTGGATCCACGTAGTATCTGAAAATATGCAGAAAAAATAATAAATAATAAACTGGCAGAGCATCAACCAATTGAGTTAAAAATAGGAATAACAGGCTTAGACATTTTGCAATGGTGTATATATATTATTTGATATTATTTTATATTATTTTATATTATATAGATAATAATAATAAGAATAAGAATAATAATCGCCATCGTATCTTGGTCATTATGATTTTAAATAGCCTTGTAGGGCACCAAAAATAGCATGTGGTTGTGCCAGATATTTCTACATACATACATACATACATACATACATAAACACATAGAGCTCTGTGTATGGCCGCCACACATTGCTTCTATCTCCATCATATAGTCTCTAACAATGGTAATAGTGGTATAATGGCAACAACAATTGCCAGCCATCTGACTTTGGTTGCTAGCAAAGAATAACCAAAACCTCCATTATTTTCCATTATTTTTTTTGAAACATTCATTGTTCACACAAGAGATATAATGTAGGATAGATATATATACAGCCTCTAGTTAGTGTTCATAATATTAAATCAAAAACCTGGGGATCCAACCTTAACCAGGCCAAGAGCAAATGAGGATCAAAAGCAAAAATCAAATTAAAAATCACATCAAACTAAACAAAAAAACAACAACAACAACAACAACATTAAGCATTTACACGTGTTTATATATAAAAGCATTCAAATTTCCATCAACTTTATCTTCTTTCAAATGCCCTTCATCATGGACAGACCTCTTCTTCAATCCAGTCATCCTCCATCACTCGGTGCGCCTTATGACGTCGGTTGGTTGAGCCAGCAGCATCGACCAACACATCTGCATCGTTCACAAACATAACCACCACCACAAAGTTGCTGAGTCCCTTTTCATCAGAAGCTCCGTCCACGCCTCGGGCCAACTTGTCCAGCTGGCGACGGTGCGTGTCGTCCATTGTAGAGCCCGGCGTCGGGCGACGGAAGCTGGACTTGGCTGGGGGAGACATTAACTCCCAAACCCGCTGGTATTCCTCATCCCATTCTTTGCTCGTAGGAACAGGTGGGGGATAGTCAAGAGGTGTAGAGTGGCTATTACTGTTATTATGGTGATGGTGATGGTGATGACTGTGGGTATGATGCTGGGGTTCGTGTGGATGCTGTGCCAATTCTGACTTTGTTTTGCTGGTAGAGGCTTCGGATTTCTTGGGTATTATATTACCAGTTCCTTCAACCAAACCAGAATGCGATTCGGTATTGCTTCCACTGTCTGAATGGTGCAACTGTTTGAAATGGTCGCGGAATTCCTTGACGTAGGTTGGCGAGTAGATCAGGTAGGCTTGATCGTCACAGGATATGGAATCCTCATCTGTAGGTCGTGGCACTAAAGGCGGGGTTGGGGCGTTGTCTCGTTTTGTCGCTTGTGGTGGGCCAGGAGGGGCCATGGTAGGGTAAAGGCCTAGAGAAGGCGAGAGACACTGGGCAAAGCCAGACAATCTGATTTGAACACCTGCGGGTGGTCGACGGGATCGGGGCTTTGAATTCGAAGCTTGAGAGTTTGAAGAGGTATTTGAATCACTAGAGCTACTCCGTCGTCGATCATTGTCACTGTTGCTGGTATTGCTATTGGTATTGCTGGTATCAGTGGTATTGTTGTCGTGTGACTTTCCAGGGAAATAAAAGCATGCCTCAAAAACACCGCCTGTAGATCCTAAATCTTGAACCTTTTGAGATCTTGCATCGGTTGTGAAGAGCAAGACGCCGGTGCTCTTGTCATCAAACAGCCAGCCACGAGACACACATGTTCGTGCGTGGGGAAAGCCCGTGGACGATACCGTAGCAAGCGAAAAGGTGTGAGGTCGTTGAGCTTGTTTTAAACACTGTTCAAACGTCGGAACCCACGGAGGAAGAACGTACATTTGAGAGAGTAATGAGAGGAAGAAGGGACAGGGGAAAAAAAGCGGGACAGGTTAATTGGAACAATGAGCAAAAATTAGACAACGAGTATAAAGGATGGATTCGAAATGAAGGAAGGAAAGAAAGCGAAAAAGCAAGAAACGAAAATAAAACAGAAAAAAAAATTCAAAAAAAATCAAACAATTAAAATGGTGTGGGTAGTGAGTGAGTAAATTTGATACTACTGCTGTGCTGCCACTACTGCTACCACGCATACATACACACACACACACACACATGTATCACACACATACATGTATCACACACAAACATTCTCGTTCTCTCTAGGCCGCGCGATTCCCGCCACGCAACATTATTGGACAAAGCCTCTCCTTTCTGTGCAGAGAATAATCCGCGATTAGTGGCCAAACCAACGGAGCGAGCCTTGGCCTTGTTATTATGCTGGCCTTGCGAGACTGACCGCAGCCACGGTGATAAGAGCCACTACGATTGCCACCCGTGCTGCGTTTGCTCCACGGCGAGTTTCAACACAGTGTAGTTGATTGTCGCGTGGATGCCTGGAGGCAGCGTGATACGGGCCCGCCATATACACAAGGCCGTCTGCTGGCAGTACCACGCCAAAAAATTCGCACAGCCAAAAATTTCTTCACACACGCGGCGTTATAGCCATGGAACCCGCTCTTGGTGCTGTAATAAATATGCTGCCAACTAATATCGATACTTGGTATATGGCATATGGCATATGGCATATTTTCTATTTTCTATTTTATATACAACACTCGTTGAAGAATCAAATCATCTTCTAAATAGAGTCTCCTCCATATCAAAAGTATTCCTCGTCCAATCCAACCCGGACTTGTTTCATTCCATCTCACCACAAATCAACAGTCACCAGCCTTTTTTTTATTTTATTTTTATTTTATTTTTATTTTTTACCTTTTACTTTTTATTTTTTATTATCATTATAAATTTTATAAATTCTTTTTGGTTAATTTGAGTCCCCCAGATCAGCCAATTATACGCTTTCATCTCTTCGTATATATGCAACATGTATAGTGTATATATGGGCTACAATGTATCTGTGCTCATCATCCCTTTCCCCTGTAAAATTGATTGACCAACTGGCTACATCCATTCAAACACGCTTTGGCTATCTCTCACGCCCACCACCCATTAATATAATCAATATAATCAAGATAATGACCCTACATATTTCTTTTGCTTCCTTTGCAGAATCCAGCTTATCTACATGATGAAATAATGCCAAATTAGGAATAATGTTTTAAAAAAATACCATTCAATATCCAATAATATATATATATATTGACATCTACATAGCTCGCACTTGCTCATCTGCGTCACTGCTCCGTAGTCGGGCTAGCAGTATGGCTCGCGCTTCCCCCAGCCTTAGCTCTAGGTCCACGAGGTCCTTTGGGTATCGCGTCTTTGGGCTCCTTATCATCTCCAGACTTTCCGTTTTTACTAGCACCGGCTGCGGAAGAGCCCTTGCCGCCACCCCTGCGAGGTCCCTTGGGCAAAGCACCTTCTCCATTACTCGTCTTTTCTTTGCTACTATCTTTGCCTGATGCTGCCGTATTGCTTGCCTTTTTAGCTGAGTCTGGTGACACAACAGCACCGCTTTCTGGCTTCCTGCGTGACCGAGTTTTCCTATGTTCAGTGGTTTGGGGCGTGGGGATTCGCCCAGGTAAGCTGCTGCTGCTGCTGTTACCACTGCTAGACGGCCCAGAGGGTATTGCTGCCTTTAGTTCATTAGCCTTTGGAGCCTGCGAATTCTTAATACCTCCGCTAGACGAGCCTGTTGTACTTGATTCCTCTTTAACCTCCTTCTTACTGTCCTTAACCTCCTTCTTATTGTCTTTGTTTTCCTTCTTCTTGTCTTTGCCTTCCTTTTTGTTGTCTTTTGGTTTTGCTTTAGACTTTTCCGAGGGTGCCCTGGTGCTGCTAGTAGATGTAACACTTGGTGATGGACTGGATGGGATTAAAGGTTTGGATTCACTGTCCTTCTCTGACTTGTCCTTGGATGCCGCTTCATCAGATGTATTTCCCTTTTTGCCATTTCCCCTCGTCCTGCGACGCTTTTCGCCGTTGGAAGATTTGGAGCCGTCGCCAGTTGACGGCTTTTCACCTCCAGAGCTCTTCGCATTAGACGCTGGGGGCTCTTTGCTTGGTCCAGTAGGAAGAGATGAAGGTCCTTTAGGACTTGATGTTGTCTGTGCTTCGGATCGCGTAGGTGTAGCAGTTCCACTGGATGACTTGCTCTTGACCATTAGTGACGCAGGTATGGCTGAAGTCTTGGAACTAGGTCTTTCCAAAATCTTCTTCTTCTTTTTCTCATCCGGCGAGTCTTTGGATTTCTTACTATCAGCACTATCCTTTACACTGGCATCCTTCTTCTTTGACTTTTTATTTTCCTTTGCCTTAACATCTTTATCCTTCTTTTCTGACTTTTTACCATTCTTACCATTCTTACCGTTCTTATCGCCCTTCTCTTCTGACTTTTTAGACTTTGAATCTTTCTTTCCCTTATTCTTTTCCTTTTCAGATACCGTGTCTTTGACAACTCCAGCTGCAATGAGAATTTCCCGGGAAATGATGGTTGGTTCATCTGGATTAAGTTTCAAAACTAGATTTCCATTAGATTTGGATTTATCTTCCACCTTGTCGCCCTTTGATTCTTCATTCTTGGCCCGTTTCTTCTCTTCGATTTCATGCTCAACGATTTTGAGAAAACTTTGATAATCCTCGTCTTGAGTAATAGTTCCCGCTGTTTCTGGCGGGTTGGAACTTTTCAGTTTTCCTTGAAAAGGTGCATACTCAATGATTGGTCGTACTATGCGTTTCTTTTTTATTCGTTCTCCATCGGCTTTGCCTTTTGCTGGTTCTGAATCAAGCTCAGTCAAGCTGTAGTCACCATCTTCATCCTCTTGATCTTGTTCTTCTTGTAGTAAAATCATAGGCACTACACTTCTATTAAACTCCTTCACTAATCTCACTAATGCTTCCTGATTCTTCATAGTCAAGTAAAGCCGAGAGTAGATGTCAGGCTTGGTTTCAAGCAGATTATCTGACTGCGACGATCCTAATCTGATGTACCCATATCGTTGTTGCTCATGTTTAAGTTGGCGGCGGGCAATTTCACCTTTTCGAGACACACGTCCTTGAACAAAATAGTATGACTGAAGTGTTTGTTCATTTGCCCATGTCATAAGAAACCCCATTAACCAAGCTTCATCAATATTTGGTGGTAAGAATCGAATAACAAGCTTCAACTTTTCTTTTCCTGATCCACCCGCACCTGGAAATCCGCTACTTTGATTCAGTCCATTGGCATCTAAAGTCGTACGGTTACTGGGCACCGGGACAGGACCACGGTCGGGTAGAATTCCAGAAGAATAAGATCCACCCCGTTGGGATTGAAGTGTGCTAGCAACTGATCTTTGAGACATTTATAAGCTGGATAAATACTCTTACAGTGGTATTTTGTCTTTAGTTCCGACACCTGTAAAGACTGGATGTGTAAATTCTCTTGCCTGCCAAAACCTCAATGCTTAAACGTTGGCTGTTGACGAACCGTGAATCATATTTGTGTGGATTAAGTTGGTGGACAAGTCGTGACTTTGCTTTATACACAAGCTCAAGATGTCACGTGCATGTCAGCTCTCTTCCCAAGGTGTGAGTTTCTTTAACTTTTAATTTAAAAACAGTAATAAGACGATGACTTTTTTAAAGCCATTCTAAACAAATTCAATTATTCACGAAATCTGTAAATTTCTTATTCTTCTTGCTCTTCTCATCAACTAACCAGTAGCTATTAATCACGTGCGTTGTTACTTTAGGTATGAATGTGCGGCTGTTGGTCGTTATTAGAAAGTTGCTTGTGGTTCACGAACCCCTATAAAAATTTTATTCTAGCCGTGAACTTTTTACCTGTTTTTCAACTGTTCAATCGCACAAAGACTCTAAACATTTATTGATCAATCTCATAGCGGTAGTTAATATTCTTGGTCAAAACTTGCAATCTAAAGGAGATTTTTATATTGATACCTACTTTTGTTCATACCAAAAAAATTCATTCATAATGACTGATAATAGCCTCGATTACGCATCTATACTAGTTAAGGGCCGCCAGTTCCTTGACAACGGCGAGGCACAAGAATGCGCTGAGTTCATTGTTCCTATTCTACGACACCAAGAGTCACTTGATGGCTTTGAGAGTGCAAAATCAAATGGACTGTTACTTGAGGCTGTCCAGCTTGGTGGTGAAGCTTTATTGGAATTGGGAAACCCACAAGATGCATACCAGTTACTTGAAAAGGCAGTAGAAGCAGATCCTACTGGTGAACGTGGAGGTGTTGAAAAATTTCTATGGATGGGTCAATTGATTGGAGGCCGAACAGGATTAACACACTACGAGACTGGTATTTCTATTTTAAGGAGGGCAATCAATGATTTTGGAAACCAAAGATTTAATACCAATGATGTTAGATTTAAGAGAAAGAAGATTGCAGATGCCCTATGTGGTATGATTGAGATTTGGATGACTGATCTATGGTGAGTTGAAATCATATATATACTGTATTTTATATATTCGTGTTTTTATTAACCTCATGATATTTAGCATGGAGCCTGAGGCAGAACAATCATGCGAAAATCTTATTGCTGATGCAATGCTAGTCGACCCTGAGAACCCCGAAACGTGGAGCGTTATGGGATCTATTCGCATCAGTCAACAACGTAACGATGACGCCAGAAGCGCGTTAGTAAGGTCGTGGGACCTTTACCACGACCAATTAGCAGAATCGTCCAACGGTAACTTAGCATCAAATGGGAACTCTGAAAGCATGCCAAAAATACAAGAGCAACAGCAACAACTCATCCCCTCGTTGATCCGACTTGCCCAGAATTCTGTTGAAATGGGTCTCTACAGGAATGTGATCGAAATCACTGCAGAAATTCAGCGATTAGACGACCAGGTTGCCGAGTGCTATTACCTTCATGGGCTGTCAAGAGCCGAGCTTTACAAACAAGCCAAGAGCGAGATAGAATCACAGACCGAGCCTGTGGAAGTCCAGAGATTACAAAGAGAGGCAAATAAGAACGCGGTCAGAGCAAGAGAAGCTTGGGAAACTCTGCTTAAACTTGTTCAAGAAGAGCCAGATCTTGCTGACCCAGAATTGGGACCAACTGTGATGGAGAATTTGAAGGAGATTCCACAAGATGTTAAAGATGAGGACTATGACAGCAGTGACGAAGAGGATGGAGAAGAGGATGTCAATATTGAAGATTTAGAGTAACAACAAATAAAATAGAGTTTACTATCTTTATATTCTTAGGGCTCTTCATGTGGGTTTGGTTGATTGTAAAGATTACATAGAATGTAAGCTTGGCTCAAATGGCCAAGTGTTTTTTCTTTCTTTTAATTATTGTGGGTATCCATCAATTGGGAACATTGACTCTTAGTTTCATTTGTCTGTTTGAGGGGGTTTTCTTCCGTGTTCCGTGTTCCGGCATGAGTGCGTGCTCCAAATAGCCCAACTATCAATATTGATGTTTATTGAGAAGGTTGGCAAACCCAAACTTTGTTTTGCGCCTTGCATTCGCTGGTGGCGGAAAGAGATAGGCCACAAACCTGTGGGAGTTGAGCCCGGAACTAGTCGGCAACCCGTGATGGCGCGCTACAGCTACTAGGCCACGCCAGAGCCCATACATGACATCACATACACGAATATTACTAATTACAAAACCTTAAATCACGTACAAAGCACAGTGTCTACGGGTTGTTCACCAATACACTGTCGTCTTTCGACTTTTACTTGTTCTTGGTCGTCTGAGCCAATTTCCAAATGTCTGGTGGAAAACCCCTTGGGTGGTGATTGTGGCTGCAGCGGCGGTCGGAGTTCTCAGTGTTTTGTTTGGCCATTGTGCTCTTCTTGTTACGTTACCCACTGAACCAGTACAAATACACATTCTTCCGCAAATTGTTATTTGGACAATTTCTTTCTAGTCAGGTAACTTATTTTCTTTGTATGAATCTTTCTAGCGTCTCAGATAGAACTCCAGTTACATGTCTTTTTTTATAATATGATATTCTCGGCAATCTGAGATGTCTTTGATTGCAGTTTACGCTGAAGTTTGTGAAAATCTTAAACTCTTTCATTTATTCTTAACTATTTTCAAACGAAAAGAGCTCTTAAGCACTTGTCTTGTCTTATCCCCCCAAAATCGGTAGTTAATCCCGAGGCAAGATTAGACAGAATATATATATGTATTTAGGTGTGATATACTCTAACCTTGAAACCTTGAGTAATTTTCCAAGCAAAATATTTTTGGATATCTTACAAAATATAGATAATAAAACCAAAACATAAAATCCATCTGGAATACTTGCACTTCATTCAAATATTTTCAATTCTCGAGGTACTACTTGTAGTGCTATAGGTAGTAGCTACGGTACGAGAAGTGTTGGTTTGAGATTATACGGTCTACATATTTGCAGCAAAACTGTATTTAAATACAAATGCCCCAAAAGAAAAACAACAGTTCTCCAAGTAAAAGATGTTGGTGATACCATTGATATTGAAGTCTACATTGACTTTTCCCAGTAATATTTACAGGGGTAGTCTATACATGTTCATTATGTATATCTTTTTTGTTTTTTCCATTGACAATAACGTCCGGGTATTGAACTTTTTATCTCTTTTCTTTTTTATTTCTCTTCTTGGAAAATTGTGCAGGTCCACTGTATTGAAGCTTTGGGTTATTTCTAGAATCCAAACAGAAATGAATAGGGTTCGTAAAAAGTAAACAAGTTGTAGACTAACAATTAAATAAGGTTGAGTAAAATTAAACCGTACAAGGATTAGAGGGTGACTCCTAATTTACCTAGTATAGTTACCTAATTATAGTGATAAGGGCAATCAATTGTCTCTAGATTGCTTTCAATGCTATTTAAAAACTAAACTGAAAAGTCACAAGCAACACTTAGTACTTAGAACTTGAGCAACCTTGGGCGCTGCAAGAAATGAAAACAAAAACACAAAAATCGCAATTTTATTTCCAAAAGAAACTTTTGTGGAGATACGGAGGTTATCAAAGTCAGTCTTCAAGTGAGACTTTAAGTGAAACTTGGATTTTTTAAAACTGGTATAACACAGGCTAGTAGTAAAAGCCGGGTTTCCGGTGGGTTTTGACAGTAAGTGGTTTTATACCACGAGTCACAATTATATGTGTTTTTTTTTCTGATTTAGAATTTTTTTTTCTTTTGGAAAGGAGCAGAAAACAAAACAGAATGAAAAGTCTTGGGATAAATTATATAATGATACAACGTGATTAAAATAAGTCATAACAAATAGAACATCCTTTTTGGCTCTAGTTTGGTTTGTTTGTTTTTGTTGCATTTAAAGATTAACTGTTACAATGCGCCCGATACTTGTCCGTTAACTCGGGCTTTGAAAGGCTCTAACTTTTACTTGTAATTGTTGTAAATTCTAACTTTTTCGAGGAGTTTTAGGCTATTAAGGATTCCTAACTAATGAAGAATATATACAACATCAGGAATATTTCACCCGTCTAACATAGCTTGGTTCGCAAACTTGAGGCCCTGATTATAACATTTCAAGGCATCCTGGTTCACGAATGACGTCTTTTCAACTGAAATCAGACAGTGCCTTTTATCAAATATCAATGCCAAAAAACTTTTTTAAAGATTATTGAGTCTTGGTTCTCTGGACCTTGGTTAGGCCTATTTTTTGAGCCCATAGTGTAAAAAAATACAAATAAAACAACAAAGCATTTGTTGTCGAGTTCAGATGCCGTTCAAATCTCCTGGCGCTAATATAATTTTCAGTCTACTTAAAATTTATAACTTTTTTCAAATTCATCAAGTACAAGAATGACCAAAGTAGTGGCTCAAGAAATGCAACGCCATGACGTAGAAACTCCTTAAATAAAATACAAAAAGCCCAAGACTGTTCAGGAACTAAATACATTATCACGTGGATTCTTTGTTGTCTCAAGTATTTCATCACGAATTGGATTGTCGATATATAATTATATCAAAAAGGCCGATATAAGTGGAGAGAGAAACTTCGGTAATGATTAATACCTGTTTAAGTAATTTTTGCAATTTGCTTAACTACCCTTCCATACATGGTATAGCATAGCTGGCCAATGGAAAAGCAAGCACAATAGTAGGCACTAGCCGAATCCGGAAAAACTGATACAAACTGAAGACTACAAGTCTACATTAGAGAAAAACCTGGCTTGAATTTGAGGAGAGGTTGAAAAGAGACAAACTCATCAAATCTGTAATTGGAAAATAGTGTAACCTTTTTACGCAAAAACACAATGCCCCTAACAACTACTGGGTAAATTTTACATTAGTCACGGGTGGCAATACTGCCGATCACTTTGCCAGGTTCAACGACCACTTCATACATACACTTGATATATTTGCTCACTGCGTGCCAGAATACATAGCTACATTGACCAAACAACAAGAAAAAGAAAAAGAAAAACGCCGATCCTATCTAGCATCTCGTAACAGGGTATTCTTTTCCTCTTTGGAATTTAACAAAAGTTTTGGCGCACCAATTCTTTTTTGTTATTTAGTGTTGTGTCACTCTTGATCTTTTGGTTTGGATATCCCAGGCTGGTTGTGCATTGCCCTACAATATTATCGCTGCAGTGGTGGCGATAAAGCAAGCTAATACCCATTTTGAAAGAAAAAAAAAATGTAAAGGTCATAACTCTATATATTCAAATTGGATTCTTTAATAAAGCCTTAGTCTATGCCATCTTTTAAAGGAAAATTCATTATGATATCATTAAGCCTTTGTTTTTGTAGGTATGCGCACAGCATCAACTAGAAGAGTCTGGCAAAACTATGGAATTAAAAAAACTGTGACCGTTAAAGGCGCAATAAGCTAACAGGATAAGAAGAGGTTTTCTTCTTTTTTGTTCAGTCTTGGTATATTTACATTAAGTAACCGGGTTTTAAATGCCGTGGACATTTTAACTGGGCAAAGAGATTGTGTTTAAAAGCTCAGGCTGATTCACGCTTGCAATGCCCGACAAAGTTTCAAGGTAACAACCACAATTACTTTTGTAACGGTGTCTTTGAGTCAATGAGCAGATTTTTTATTCTTTACAGTACTAGTGACATTTGTTTATTCTTGTATCTTGCAAAGTAATGTGGGTTAATACATTTTAGATAATGTCTTCCCGATTTTCCCATGTTATTTTTACTTTCTAGGCAAGTTCTAGTCAGTTTATAGTTTCCAGACTTGAAAGAACATGAAAATCAAATGTCAGGATATCTATTTGTCTTTTGATTTTCAAGTCCAATATCTATTGGTGAAAGAAATTTATGGTATTTCTTCCATATTGTGAGTACCCATGGAAGCCTTCTGTATAATGTAACATATTTTCAAAGTGCAATAAGAACGGATAATGTCAAATGATCAACATCAAGTACATGCAAAATGGATGTGTGATTCAAGAAGGTTTGTAAATCAAGTCGTTTTCTTCATAAATTCGTATAATGTCTAAAAGTCGATTACCCCTTTCCAAACCTTTGACAATATTCGTAAAAAGCTCTTCAGTCTCTAATTATTTGTATTGATATTTGACCAATGGAATAAGACTGGGAGTTGAATATAGCAGAGATAACGATATCCAGAGAAAAGCCTCTAAAAAATTTTAAACATGAAAAAAGTATTGGTCCGCTTATGCTAGAGCAATATTTTTAAGCTTTTAAAGAAAGAAAATGGTTGGGATGGTGGTCAGTCAAAGCAATGTGGGCAATGATAGTCCTGAAATCTGAATATCTTGGTTTCATTGACAAATAAAATGATTTAGAACTTTTGGTTATAAAAGTATAGGTAGATGATGGATGATCATCATTCAATAATAGGTGTCTTTGGGCTGGAGGCTTATATTCTCAAGTTTGGGGCTCTTTAATAGAGTCGAGATGTGTATTTAAAATAAAATTCAAGCTTGTTAGAAAAGTGATAATTATGAGGTTTATGAATCAACAATTCTATATCTTTACAAAATCTTATAGGTATTTTCAGAAGATTTAAACTGTTAGATGCTGTCAAGATATTGGAACTATCCCTTAGACTTTGTACGGTCTTTATTTGATCTAATGCTTGACGTAATAGTATAATGAGAATGATTTTCTCATGATTTTCAAGGCTTTCCCATTAATGAAATATGACAATAAGGCTATCAATATTGTTGAAGATTGTTAAAGACTGTTAAAGACTGTGGGGAGTTACTAATTGTCAGCAAGCTTCCATAATGTCTATAGTAATATTGCAAATTGCCAAATTTAAAGATAAAAATCCTTTAAAAACTGCCAAGAGTATCTATAATTGCCTAGGTTAATAATACCTGGATAAAATAGAGCGGAAATATTCTGTGAGCTAAGGAGTTTAGGTTTGAGTGATACTGGCTATATTAAAATGAGCGTAATCTGTTTTCTAATATCAAGTGGGTGGGTGTATTTTACAGAAATCTTTGAGTATGCCCAATCTGAAATTCATGGCTATTAGTTTGAATATGGCCCAGTTATCAGCATATCTTTAGCGATAAAAAAACATATCCCACGCATCAATAAAAACATATAGTACTACCAAATGTACTTTCTGAGTTTACTTAATCAGACCAATACTTGTAATAACAATATAAACATAATTTTATCTTTGAAATCTTTTTCTAGAGATTTCACTAAGTACCAAGGCTGTGCTCAGTTTGCTAAATGAAATCATGGCCATAGGGTCCTTGTGCTCCAAATTCGAAATATACCTAGTAATTGAGCATTCAGGTAAATGCTGTGGACAGCATGGCATAATTGCAATTGGGCCACAATTCTAGTCTTTTACTCAATATCAATCATTGCTTGAAATCTTCTTGATTTAAAATGGGCAGTTCTTGAACTCCAATAATAGTTGCTTGTTCTTTGGGAATATTGCCAGCAAAGCTTTTGGTCCTGTTTTAACTTTGGAGCATGAAAAGGGCTCTCTCTCTCTCATAGGATGAAAAACTCACACCCACTGCAATTAAACTGGTCTTTTTTTAATAGAAGTTAATGGTTTAAATATGATTACTTTTCCAGTCGGCTTTATTTTGAAACAAGTAGATAATGAAAATCAAATTATATAAGAGTATGTTGTTTATGACTACAGGTTTTTTCATCAGTGTGTTGGTGTTTCATGAACAAGTTGTCAAGTAGAGCCAGCCGGATTCCAATCAGGAATTCAAACGGCCATAAAGCTACACAAAAGCCGAAAGTTGGATAATAGTTAGTTATGATTACATATTTCTTGTAAAACTGGAGAAATATATCTAAACATTGAAAAAGCTTGTATTTGATTTCCTAGTTTTATTCTCCAAAGTCAAGTTTTCAACTCTTCATTTTAAACAACGCTAAAACAAAATTGATAGAAATATCCAAAAGATTTATTGAAATAAGCGTATGTGTATCTTAGCTAGTTAAGATCTTTTGTAAAAAGAGAATCATGAAAAACTGTTGTAATATAAAAGGAAACATTTGCCTAAATCTTTTACCCATTTTTCAACTAGCCTGTTCTCACTTGGACTGAAAATAAACAGGTACCTCTATCTCTGGTAGTGATAACAATGGTATGTCCCTTGAAAGCATTTTTTGTAACTAGTCTACAAAGGGTTTTTTTAACACATGGAAGCATGATCCAACGTTGTCGTTCTTGAGCACAAGTTGTAAAGCAAGAAGTTTTGTACAGTTCATGCAAACCCTCGACTTTCATGAAAGAGCAAGGGTTCTCTCGAATAACCAAGATAAGAGTGGTTAATGATGCTGCTTGAAAGGAACGCATGTGAAAAGAATTCAAGCTAGAATAGAGGCTAGGATGGAACACAATGTAGAAAGAAATATGAGAAAGAACAGAGCACTAGCTTAAAAAAAGAAATACTAGCTAACTAACTTATTTGTGGATCAGATACTGTTGGTAAGTTAAAATTTTGAAAATAACAACTTAACAATAACGTATAAAGGTGCTTATCTATATTAAAACACTAATGAGACAGTTGGGTCCCTGATTTTCAGTCACAAGTTTTTTCGCTTGGAAGGCCCTGTGGTAATAGTCCAACTAGAATCAAAAGACTGAGTTTGATGTGGATGGGCCTAAAGTGAGGCAAATGGCACGTGTGAAACCGAGTTCAGTAAGCTCCATAAATAACTTTGCAAAGTAGGGCTTCAACGGAGAAAAAAGAATTACAACCTTGAGGTTTATGTCAAATTTAGCCCAATGATACAAAGTTTAAGGCCGACAGTTGTATTAATATGGTCTCAGAGAAAGCACCAGAGTAGATTGTTACTGTATCTTGATGACAACGGATATTAAATCAACTTAAAATCAAAGGTTCTAAACATTTATAAAATTGGAAATGAACATAAGAAATTGTCCGTTCTATTACATATTGCATTCTTAATTTCAAAAAAGTGGCTTGATATTACTAACACAGACGAAACAAGCAAGAAGCCCAACTTTTGCAAGCCATTTGGCTATAAAGTTGATGATTTCAACGGTTTAAATTTAGTTATTGGAACAAAACTCATAGGGTTGAGTGAACTTAACGGATTTAAGGTTTAGTTTAAACTATGTATCTTCCAAAACCTTTTGCTACAGTTACACTTCTATTTTAAAACTGTCACGTTTTCTTATGAGTTTGACACTTATTCTTTTTCAAGGTAAGTTTGTTATGTCGGAATTTATAACAGCCGTAAGCAGAGTATTCTGGGTTGATATAATACTTTTAAATACGGAGGTTTGAATCAAACTCCAAGGTAAAAGCTTGGGTTACTGAGCAGTTTCAATGTGATTCTCTGAGATATCAAGCCTTGAACAAATTTTCGAGCAAAGGAGATATCATAATCACGGGCAGTGTGTAGAGAAAGAGATTAAGGGATTATAAAAAAGAGTTCTTGAAGTTCAAGACAATGGAAAATCAAAAGAGAATAATGAAAACATAAGTTTTTCTACGTGAATCACTCTTAAATAAAAGGGCAAGGTCGTATGAATGTAGCCCCTTTAAGGTGTTATTTTCATTCTTAAAAGCTCTTGGGTCAGGTATCCGATTAATAATGTGTAATATGAAATCATGGTTCAGGGACGGTATTCATGTTAATTAATGGCGGTGATTATTCATGTGTATAGCATGAAATTGTAGGTTGAACATGCAATTGGATGTTTATGGAAACAATATCTAGTTTTGAGTCACTTGACTTTTAGTAATGGGCTCGATATTTTAAGCCAAGTGAAAAGATTATTGAAATCTCTTTCATTTCTAAACCTTTTAGTATTTTGGATTATTATTATCAGGAATTTTTTAGTTCTTAACCATCTTACTTTCAATATGTTAAATGGTCTGTTTCTTCTTTGTTACTGTAATCGAACAACGTGTGACTCTCGGTCGGTAATGCCTTCCGCTGAAAGGCAACAAAGAATTTTGTTGAATCACCTGCAGTTTGAGGATGAGAAATTCGACAGCATTTTGATCTTAGTAATTGCCGATGACCGTATATTTGGTTTTTTTGTTTTTTGCTCTTATTTTAATATTTATCCATCAACTAACCAGTTTCGTTCTCATCCTTCTATATCAATTCTCACTTTGTTGGTGGGACTGTTTTCCCCACGACCAATTTTGCATTAGTTTTTATTAATTTGCAATCTCGTATTTGGGCTCTTTTTCAGGCTCGAGTGCCGAGGCCTTTCAGCACTACGGACCACTTGTTGAGTAGTTATATATTTTGCTGGGAGCTGATACATATCTATGCAACCCATGACATTTTCAACCTGCAACAACAATATTCAAGGTTTTATCAATAATTTATGAATCTAATTACCTGACTGAGTCGACCTTAACTTGTTCAAGAACTGTTCCAAATGCTTATATAGCATCTTTACTCGTTGGGCCCTTCATATAGGCTGAGCTGTGGTTATTTTGAATGGTTATTAAGAATGTTGGGGCACAATCAAAATTGGACCGTGCTTGCACTGGATTCTTGTATCACAAAAGTATATTACAGCTGTATTGAAGTAAATTCAAAACCAACTGTTCTAAAGCTGCTTCACGTCTTTCTCAAAATCTCTAGGATTAAGAAGATGAAAATGAAAGGATATTGAAGACTCCATTTCTAGTACTTCAAAATGTTAATGGCAAACGTTTTCTTTAAAATATTGTCAATGATATTGTGATTGTTTTTTGCTAAGTTTTATTATTTTACTGCCGGTCTGCTATTATCCTTTTTTTATTAAAAAAAGATTGGCATCCATACCCAGAAACCCCGATTTCTCCTATTGCAACATTAATCTCTTTATTCTCCTCAAATTCTAGACAGATTATAGTCAGAAAGTTAGCACAAATTTAAAAAAGGGAATCAATGAAAGATTGTCATGGTTGAACAAGAGCCAAATGTCGTAGTAAATCTGCATAGAATCAACAGCTTATATACTGGATCTACAAAACTATGTTCATACTAGGATCTGTAACAATTGTTTAGGTAGGCATATTTATGTAAGTTGAAAGTTGAAAAGATTCCCCGTAAGAAAAAACAATGATGTTTTTTATGTCTTTTTGTTCAAAGATCAAAGATTAAGTAAGGATCAAATGCACGCATTTTCCACCAAAAGGCTTGATTCTTACGCACACAATGGTCGGCTAAAGGGTTAGTGAATTAGTAGACTACTTTCAAGACTGCCGATCAGTTATCCGTAGAACAAGTCGGTAAGAAAGTCTAGACGTGTTTTTGAATTGGCTTTGTTCTGAGGTGCTTATGACTGTTGTTAAGAAGAAATGTCTTGAATTAATTGTTTGAAAGTTTTTAACAAAATTGCCCAGGTCATTCAAAATAGATAACCATTTCAAAAACTAAAAGTAAAAAAACGAGACTATATATTAGACTTTCTACCAATAAAAAATATGCTTATATATTCTTATCAAGGTCAATCATCACTGTACATATGATTCACCTAATTCTAGAATCTAGTTTAGATGTTCTCGAAGTGGCAAGGCTCGTTTCTCGAAGACGCCTTGAAAAAGCGGAAAGTATCCAATTGATGTATCCAGAGACCGGAGGTAGAATAGCAAATTAGTGGACTACAACCTCGTGGGTATTCATACACTTGGAAACTTGCCTGATCAGAGGGTTGTTGATATCATGTACTTTGTCGTAAAGGCGTGAAAACTGGTGATAATGGCAGGAACAGTTAGTTATATATACTTGGCGCATACCTGTCTTTGGTTAAGACTTCCTATCGGCATTTGATCCTTCTTTATTTTTAAAGAGTTGATACGAGAGAAATAGGCAACCAACTGTGTGATAAAAAGATCCTAATGCTAATGGATTTTGAAAATCGCAAAGATCTTTCAGGTTTGCTGAGTCGTCTTTTGAAATCGGTAGAGGCTTTGGCGAAGATTTATATGGGCCATTTTCGTAACAATAAAGATGTAAGCTACTGATACCGTGGGCAACACAACTAATACAAATCACTGATTTTTATTTTATGCATTTTGTTTACAACCATTTATAAAGCAAGTGATAATGGAGATATTGCTGGAAACTCAAATAGATGTAAGAAGGGAAATAAAGCAATTAAAGTCCTATTCAAATGTTTTACTTTGGAAAAGAAATCGCCTCATCATCGCCCCTTATTCAAAATTTTGAAAGCCAATAGTAGTCATATGTCTAAAGTCTCACTCTAGTCTACAAACACAAACAAATAAACAATGTTATATTTCAAATCTTCACGTGAATAGGTCTTACAGGCTTGGGGTGGGCATAATCTGTGTGAGTTGAAAACTTTGATTTTATGGTCTATTACATACAATACTGTTATCAAATGGTGAACTATACAATATATATACATAAAAGGATTTAAAATTATAACCTCTAAGTAAGATGTATTCAATTATATAAATCTACTGAATCCATTCACGATCACAATTCCCAATGTTGTGCGTGCTTCTTGTCGGATGTATGATCCTTTGCTGTATGCAGCTTTCTGTCTGTATGTGGAATTGTAAACAGATGTTACGTCTGCTACAATAAACCTTGTCTATTGACATTACGTACGTTCTGTCACGTGAAAGAAGTGGGGTGTTACCATATTGAGCATAGAGGATGGCAAAAAATGAGGCCATTTTGAAAAGGTAAACCTTGATAAGTAATGTTCCCAATATAAAAAGGTTTATACAGGCTTTGTTCTTATTTTTATGGCTTTTTCGTTTGTTGTTCTCTCTTTTTTGTTAGGAAAACAAAAACTCAAATTAAACGTCCTTTGGAGGCTCTTGTCGTAATCCGGAAAGATTTGCTAATGCTCTTCTCCTCTAAACAACAAATATACTTGAATAAAAATTGATATTGGGATATCCGGATGTAACAAAAAACTACCGATGGAAATAATTTGCCTTCTTCTACTCTTCCAAAGTTTCATCTCTCTTGCAGCAAAATGCCAAAGCTATCTCTATAGATCTCATATCGATTTCTCAATGCTCATCTTGATGGATAATAACATATATAGGGAATTACTAATTGGATATGATATTGTACATTGCTTTTTTTTTCTATTAACCAGAGCTCGGTAACCTTGGTTCTATGTTTCGAAGACTTGTTACCTCTTTGTCAAAGATCTTTAAAATGTCTTCCTTGACGGCACACTAGTTTGGTGTCATGTATCTATTCATTCCTTTGGTTCGTTGGGATTTTTGAACCAAAATATTTTAAACCCATGACTCAACTTATAGTAGTTTCCCATATATTCATCTAGATTTATTATTCAGTACAATATAAATACGAGTCCTTACGTGGTATTGTTTTGCATTTTATATCCAAAAAACATATACATCTCATGGTTGCGTAGTAAACAAACTAATAGCCATTAATCTAAATAATTTAAAGCTAGAAAACATACGTCATAAAAAATCATAATCATATCTAATAAAAAACAACTAAGATGGAGGGAAATGTTGGTGAAGATGCTGTTGCTGGAAATCATTCCCTAAGGCTTGATGAGATGAAGAAGGAATAGAAGTTCCGTGAGATTGAAGAATATATTGGTTCTCTGCATTTGGGCTTCGGTAATGCAGGTTAGATAATGATTGGTTGTGGTGCTGCTGCTGAGAAAGTTCTGGATTGCTTTGTTCCTGTGGATTCCTCGTTTTATGGATTTTTTTATGTCGTCGAAGATTCGAGACTACACTAAAATATCGTCCGCAGCCTTCAACATCGCATCGGAATGGTTTTTCTCCGGTATGTGTATAAGTGTGGGTTTTAAGTGAGGAAGGACGTGTGAAACGTCTACCGCATGTTCTGCATACATGCTTTTGCGTCTTTGTTTGCACTCTCGTGCTAAACGAGCTCATCATCTGATTGGTCTGTGAAAGAACTTCTGGATTCATAACCGACGGGCCACTTGACGATCCCATTTGACACCCGGGAACGATTGGTTGTGGGCCATAGCCTCCGGCATGATGGGATGAAGGAAACTGCACGGGGTTAGAATTGGAATGTTGATGAAGCTGCGCCACACCTGGATACGAATATCGGTGGGGTACTTGTGTAATAGTTTCAGGTGTTGGGATCACGGTTCCATACACCAAAGCTGCTGCCGATGACGGCGATTCTACCTTAATCTGTTGCATTTGTGAAGTAACGGCTTGAGACGGGCTATTAGATGAAGATGAAGTCGATGTAGAGGTAGAATGAGAAGACAAAGATGGTGCAATAGTATATTGAGGTAGGAATGCAGGCTGAGGTTCTGACGATGTCGAGTAAAGATTATAGCTTGTCATATGTGAAGGAGGGATTTCGGCAGCTTGATGATATGCATTGGATCGTTGAAACTGGTGAGTTGGTTGAGGAATTTGGGGGGGATGTTGAGGTTGTCGGAATTGTTGAAACTGAGAACCTGGATTTGCAAAGTCTAAAGGATCAGAACTTTGGCGCGAGTAGTAAAACGGTTGCTCATTTTGTTGCTGCACAATTTGTGGAGGAGGTTGCTGTTGTCTGGCATATTGATAGTTTGGGGTAGCAGTGTTAGGTGCAGCTGTTGTGGATGGGAAATAATTGTAATCCTTAAGATGGGATGGTGGAAAGCTATTTTGCATGCTTCTACTTTCGTTTAAAGCCAAAGTAATAATTGAATTGGAATCTCTATTGGTATTTTTATTTTCTTCAATCTTTATCATAGTATCATTATTCGTAAATGAACTATTATGTGAAACAACACAGTTAAAATTTGGGGGTACACCTGTTGAGGGAGTGGGGCTAGATCTAAATTGATTCAAATTCTTTTGAGTCAAAGTTGAGAGATCTGGCAGCTTGTATTGGTTTGATAATGGCTTCTCAACTGGCGATATAGGATATAGATCAAAATTAGTAGGAAGCCTAGTCAAAGTGGGAGTAGAAGAAGAAGAAGTTGGTGATGTTGGGGAATGTGGCGTTGGGAACAAGTGCGATGGCCACTTGTTTATAGTTTGGTGTTGAAAGATTTCTTTCTTTTCGACAGATCTAAAATTCTGGGCTGGGTCGTACCGTGAGAATGAGTCAATTGGCAAGTTACAATTTGAGTGTGATTTTGTGGTAGCCAACATAGTTATCCCTCGGAGGATGAAATGGAGAAATAAGAAAGAGAGATAGAAAGAGAAAAAGGGATAGATAAAAAAATTCAAAGATACGATGAGTTTAGCATATATCTTCAAGTTTAAGAAAGTAAAGATGGAGAAATCATTGTGGGAATTCGAACATTTTTATATTCTCACTCCTGAAAAAATAAATATAGCAAATGAAAATCTTAAATTGCGGTCTGTTTAGAAAGAAAAAAAGAAATGTAAGGTAATCATCTGGACTCAAAATCTTATTCTATGATTTCAAGCGAGATTTTTTAATAAGATTTCTATATGGTTTCTGTTGGCAGTCTAGGTTGTAAGTACTTACATTTCCAAAAATTTATCCAAACCTTAATTTTAAGCCCATTTTGTATCCACTATTATCAGTGGGCATTTTAAGAATACTTAAGGGTCAGATAAGACTAATCTTATTTTTGTTTTTTGACATTAGGCCATAAATTTTTCTCACTCTGTTTAATCTCCTTTTCTCAGAATTATCATTCCAGAATTACTTTAATTCTTCTGCCGTTTGCATGAATCACCAGTCTATATACAACTATTCCTTGTACATGGAAGGCTGGTATTAGGTTGGTGGGTTTAGAGATCAAAAAATTTAAACCGTGAATGTTCTCCGATAATAAGATCCTATATACTTTTTGTTCTATAAGCCTTTGTCATTTTACATGGTGCTCAAGGAGATGTGGTGTTTGGTTTGGTGCCTGGTCTTGAAAATGTAAACAGCCCTGTGTGGGTACCTTGTATTCGGAGTTTCTGTGGCGTAAAAACTTTGCCGTTACAATAGTCGTAAATAATATTTTACTCCGCGCTAGCCCCGTTAATATAGAATGTGCCGTGCGTCAAACTTTGTAAACCAAGTTTAAAAAGGGTTGTAACCCCGCTTATTACGCGAAAGCCCAACACGGTTATCTAAGACTCTACTAAAAACATCTTGATCAACTGCAAAACATATTGTGCAATCGTTTTGATATTACCAGTTAATACTTCAGAAAACCTGAAAAAGTTATTTTGTTCCTTTCATCCTTTGTTCCTTGGAAATTTACCAAATAGTTGTTTATAATACTTGCTCTCTTGAAATCAAGCCCCGGAAATTCATTTAAATACATCCATTTAATCTACCTGGAAAACTGTCATGAATGCTATTTTCTGGGGAACACAAGTGGAAAGCATGGAATACAATGAACAGGGTGACAATGCACAGGTTGAAAACATAAGCTGGTTGGCCAATGGGTACAAATTTTTCCAGCCGACTGGCAACTTGTTTTAGCCAATGGTTCTCTTAATAAATACGACGGAGGACCTACATCTATACTTGCGTGCTTATACTTTATCAACCGAGAAAGCTGTAGAGCTCTCGTTCATCGTTGTTTGTTTTCAGATTGACAAGTTGTCATTTTGTTGAAATTTATGAATCATAGTACTTTTAGATTTCTTTTATAGAGTTCTAATTAAATAGGCAGCCCATGAAAGTGGCATGTTTTTTGAAGAATCGAGTACTGATATCACATTAGATTGAAACAACCCTTGAACTCCTGGAGATGTATATTTACCAACGAATTTAATATGGAATTGTTTTTTTACTTGATCTTATCTGTTTTTTCAAATACATGCATGGATTTGCATAAGAGAAGTTTATTGATAAGAAGAGGTAACGGACAAGACGAATAAAGATGTGAGAAAAAATAGTTGTTTGCTTATTGTTTTTTTTCATTATGGACTGAGAAAAATGTGTTTAATTAGTAAATTAGTTTGTTATATTTTAAATATTAAATCATTCTAGCATCCTTCTTCAATTATTTGAAGCTTGTTCAGTGTAAATATGCATAAATGGATTCTCTTCTGTTAGTAACATCAATTAGTATGGGCAGAGCTAAGAAACTGTTCTTCCTTGCAATTCGAATTGTTAATATAAATTCTTGCTCTCCGATCAGAGTAAGTACTAATTTTCTCAGATTGCCTATCCTGACTAACTATGGGGTCTCAAGCAAGTATTTGTCACTTTAACTCGTTTTCTTTTGTTAAGGATCTTGAGAGACATCAGATCCTTTAATATTAATGTAGATCACGGAAAAGCCAAGAGCTCTAATCTGTCGTTCGATTACATTTTAGTAAACTATTAGAACTGCACAATATAATAAACCAATAGAGTGGTTCCCGACTCTTTCTCTCACAATTGATCTTACCTGTGGAAACTGCAATCTATGTTATACTATCCAGATTGTTCAACACATTACCTCTCTAGTATCGTGTTCCTGCGCATCAATCATTATTTGCATCTCATTCCCCTGTTTATACTGAGGTTTATAAAAAAATAATTAGACAAAATCTCTATTTGTAATTAGTAGAGAACATAGAAGTATTTTGACTGTTCTTGTTTTAATTTTAAAGATTGTGATAATATGCCTTGGGGTCTAATATAACTTTCACAGATGTAAAATGACGAGATTTCTATGGTCTAGTGCCCCCGATGATTTAATCTAAATGAACTTTGCTGTATTCTTCTTTTACTTGTATTTGTAATTGAGACAGAAGCTATTAGACAATTTTTGCTTTTTGAAAATGTGAACATCCACTGTTATCAAAGCTTTTTTTTGTTCAATTTTGGTGAGGGTACGCAATTATAAATTGGTCAAACTAAGTACCCCATAGGTTTGGAAAGATCTTTGTAAATGCTTTCTACTAAGGTGTTTATAAATAGTAGTGGTGATATTGTTTTATAATTTCCAGAAATTCGTAGACCGTGTACTTTTTTTTAAAAAAAAGCCAATATTGTGTTTCTCTGCGAATAAACAAACTATAATCCGAGATAACAGTCCTTGGGCGTGAAACGATTTTAATCTCTCCTTATTTATCATTCACGTTCTTTCATATGTATTTCCTGCTGGTGGGTAAGAGTTGAGATGGCTCATACTTTAAGATTTAAACTCCAACAGGTAAGTATTTTTAGGCATAAATTAATGGCAGGCATCCGTACCGGAGTGAAACGTAATCCCGATGTATGTGTATCCTAATTGTGATAGACACTTGGATTTCTTCTGTTTTCTAGCATTAAACACACAAGGATGTCTTTTGTGTCTTTTTTGACTTTACCTAGTTGATGGTGAGTGAAATAGAGAGGGGTCAATGGAAAAAATAGAGTGAATCAGAAGAGAAAGGTGCGTGGTACAACAAAATCATGACCGAGTCAAAGTGCGACACAAGAATCAAGAAACTAGCAAAATACCAAGTTTTATGCATTCCACAAGAAATAATTTGTCAATTATCACATAGTTCAAAACAGGATATGAAAGATTTGGAGATTTCTAAATCAAATTCCGAATGAATGACAACTAACAACGTACGTGCAACGAATATAGGGTTGAAACAATAAAATACGTACTCACCGAATGCCCACCAATGAACGATTTGAGACCTGAACTAAAAAAGATTGATAAGGAATTAAAAATTCAAAGATTGTTAAATACTTCAGAGGGATTGAGAGCAGTGAGATTTTCATGATGAAGCCAAAAATGAAACCCGATGAAAGCAAGTGGTATAAAAATCTTAGGTGGTTCTCCCTATGTAACAAATAACATACAAAATATTATGTATGTGTGTTACAAATATTAGTTACAATTCAAAATATCTGTTACACCCAATGCTAAGAAATATCTTAGATATAAAAAGCAAGGAACAAAAATGTGGCTAGGGAGGTATGCCTTGCTGTTGTGTTATGTAAAAAAAAGTTGGTTTGTATATTATGTAAAATTATGAAGTAATTAATTGATTGAGTGAAATAGAGTCATTGTTTTTAAATAGGTGACATAACGAATGTACTGCCCTACCCAAATAGTGAAGGCTAGACGTGTAAAGAGTCTCTCGTTTCCTAGCTTTATTATACTGTAGGCAAATTGTAAATATAATTTCATAGGATTAGAGATATCACTTTTACTCTTAAAATTCGAAATTTGAAACCTATGAATAATCTTTACTATGTAAATTTGCTTTCAAGCAATGTCATAGAACAAGCCCATATTGATGCCCCTAACCGATAACACAATATTTGACTATAAACAAATTTACCTTTTTCAAGTTGAAAATATCATTTACTATATTTTTCTTTCTTCTTTCCTTCCTTTCTTCTACGACAAGATAATGTATAAATGTCCATGTCATCATTGAAGTTGTCGAAATGTATTGACTGGTTTACTACAGTATTTCATTTGCCATATGTGTCGGCTTGATAGCCTACATGGTAGCTCACTTTTGTTGTCGCATCCTATTAAGTAGCATAACCAGGCAGCTTTATATGTAAGAAAAAGACTGGGTTTTTCTGTGTAATTTATTTAATGTTGAAATTGAAATTCATTTATGTCAAAAGTAGGAATAAAATAAATGGATTTACCAGTGATTGGACTGTGAGTGGTCAGGTCAAAACGACTTGGTTACCATGAATCGTGTTTTAACATCACATGCCTTACAAACTGCCCTCTAGAATATGTAATTCAACCCTAAGCCTCATGTTATAGCTTCTTTTTGCTATCTTCTATGCTTGGAAAAAGTTGTTGTATCTGTTAAGTGATTAAATACTTTGTGCTTAATGATTTCGGTAGCTCAGAGGTGTAGATCATCATCAAGGTCTTTTCGCCAATTTCAACTCAGGGTTACTACACCTGACAAACCTGAGATATTCTTCATCAGATCAATTCCAAATGATTTCAGAGTCAAGGAAAATTAGCCTGGGATTAAAAATGTTCAAATGTCTCCTTTTTTAAAATACTCTAGTTACAATTTTAAGGACAACTTAATCCTTATGGAAATTCGTATCAATTTTTGCCTTGTGTGTCTTTAAATTTTGTATTTTCTCAAGTAATAGAAAAACTCGTTAGATTTTTTGAGTTACAAAGCTTAAACAACACTTCGGTTGCAAGGTATTAATTGTTGAATATTCTGGCTCATAATTTTAACAGGATAAATGAATAATGAAGTTTGGTATAATATTTGGGTTCAATCAAGAGACTCATATGTGAGTCTCAATTCTATGTTCAACAATCACAGGCTCAAGTTATCTATAGCTATGCAGATATATGCGGTATTCATAACGTGAGCTGTCTTGTTTTCTGTTTTTTGGATAATAATATATTTCAAATTGGTACATAAAGTTAGCCTCTGTTAAAGACTTGGAATTCAGAGTTGGTAGCTTATGATAGTAGTTCGGGTTAAATTAAGAACAGAAAGCTTCTATAACATCAAAAATAAGGGGCAATCGATATTCCTTTAAAAAAGATATTAGGAATACTCAATTGAAATGAAACAGTATTACTAAAATTATCAAATTGGAGGGCCGTATTAAACGTCAATAGCTTCCAATGAATATATTTAACCACTTCCAGATTTGCATTTGGGCAACTAATCATCTGTTTCCGCAATAGTCTGAAGTCTGAAGATGTAATAACAGGTATTTCGTATTGTTAAGAAAAGTGCTGGGGATAGTGTTTAGGTAATAAAGCCCTAATTTTATTTTAGGGCTTATAGTAGCAGTCACTATTTATGGATATTCAGACCATAATATTTGCTACTGTGTACTTTTGGTCCTGATATAATTGCGCAACCCATCTCAAAGAAAAATTGCAATGTGTGATCACGTTTCGCTTATGTAATCTTGGTGGAAGCTCCTTTAGAATACAGACAATATTGTGGTTTAACCCTTACCCATTTGCACCCAAAAGTACTCCTGCACTGTGGCTCTGGCACACCTTCCAATTTTGCCTGGGTTTTTTCATTTTTTTTTCCCTCTCTCTTTCCCTGTCAAACGATCGACCCATACCAACAGTTTTCGTCGACCTGTACAACACAAAAATGAGTTCTTACCCTGTGACCGTTATTGATGGTATGTCATTTTCAGTAGATGCTGATTATTTATTCGATTATATTTACGACGATTAATAAACTGCCGATTATGACGATGGTTGAAAAAATGATTCAATGTGAAAGCAGAGACAAGCATGATGGATGCAATGTTCAGCGACCTTATGACATCTACTCAACACTTATACTCGAAATCTTTTGTCTGTCGATTTTGATCAAATGTTAAGGGAGCATAAAATATCTACTTGAATACCCTTTTTATGGTTGAATGCTGATAGACATGAATCTGAAATTTTTAAACTGTTGAATTGCTGCGTTTATAAAATCGTTAAATTAGTCTCATTTGACACTAGATACTAACAGTTTTATTAGGCAAGGGACACCTCCTTGGTCGTCTTGCTTCTATCGTTGCCAAGCAGCTCCTCAACGGTGAGAAGATTGTTGTTGTCCGCGCTGAGGACCTCAACATCTCTGGTGAGTTCTTCCGTGCTAAGCTAAAGTACCTCGCTTACCTTCGCAAGGGAACTCGTTTCAACAAGAGACGTGGTCAGTTCCACTTCCGTGCTCCTTCCCGTATTTTCTACAAGGCCGTCAGAGGTATGATCCCTCACAAGACTCCTCGTGGTCAGGAAGCTCTTGAGCGTCTTGAGGTCTACGAAGGTATCCCCCCTGCCTTCTCCTCTAAGAAGCGTGTTGTCGTTCCCCAGGCTCTTCGTGTCCTCAGACTCAAGCCCGGCAGAAAGTACTCTACTGTTGGCAGATTGGCCCACGAGGTCGGCTGGCAATACAAGGATGTTGTTGAGCGTTTGGAAGAGAGAAGAAAGGTCAAGTCTGCTGCTTACTGGGCTAAGAAGAAGGCTCTCATTGAGAAGACCGTTGCCGCTGAGAAGTCTCTTGAGGGTTCTGAGGTCTCCAAGTCTCTCGCTGCTCTCGGCTACTAAATGACATGTCTTGTATCATTTGTATCAATAAACCCAGTTCCCTAAAATCTCCAATAAAAATTTGGGAACTGTGTCTCCCTTTTGTTAATGACTGTGTATGAACATGTTGTATAAATCAAAAAAAAGAAAATCTTGCACCTTAGATGACTTCTTGTAATGTATTTGTTTTGAATGATTTTAAATTATATTTTTTTCTACAAGTATATCTTATTGTAGTGTTCAAAAAGGCCATAGATCTTTTTTCGTGAATCCATATTTATTCTTTGAGTCTAGTCAAAGGTTTTTTCACTTGAAGGACTTATGTTTATTTACATGCGGTTCGGGATGTATAGAGGTGAAAATTTTCAGTTGTTGTTCTTAAAACATAGTTGCATCACATGATAATATATACGTTCTCAATAGAAAGATCATAACATTGACAATTTAGCAAGATACATATGTCTCCAAATTTGGTGTATGTATATCCCACCTGTCAGCTTTACTTTTAGTTCAACCTTTACTGCTAACAAAGTGGCTAACATGAACCATGTGTTTGAAAACAAACCGACATATATGCAAACAGTCTCATTATTTACAAGTCCAAACATTTTATGAACTGATTTTGGTCACGTATACAGTGAAAGAAAGATCGAATCGAGTTTCTACAGAAGTGATGGCAACCACTAACTGTTGCCCAATGTATTTCAATTGAAAGTTTTATCGAGGACTTTGCCAAATCGCCAAATCAGCCCCGCGGAATCTTTAGGCACAAAGTGAACCAAAAGCGAGAAATGGCACCACTAATTATTCCAAAGGAGAACTGACAAATGAACCTAGTTATGTCCTCGGTGTCATCCGAAATATGAGATGCCTGTAATTACAACAGTTATATTACCTTCTTCCTGTCAAACCGATTGTTTCTCGTTGCCTGATTCTGGAACTCTTGGATAGTTAGTTATCGCTGGAGAACATGCTGCACGTTTCTGAACTTGGGACTGAGGTATTGATATCCTAGTAGTAATCTTTTTGAAATACTCGACAGTAGTTAACCAAGCTACTGACAGTGTAGGTTGACTACTGTAAACAGCTGCTTAGAAATCTGAAAGTCTCGCTCAGAACTAGGCCCTGATCCGAGACTCCAGGCGAGGAATGTGAAGTAACAAAGATTTTTGATGGAAAGTTCGTGACGGCATATTAAAGATAAACCTCTCCACAAAATGTCATGTGATGATTTTCAATTAGCTGATTTCAACGGCATATCCAGCGGGATAACCGAAACACCTTATCTTTATTCATCATTTGGAATTACTGCTGATAAGATGGATCTAAGTTCGAGATTGTAAATGATTGAATAGACATCTTGTCTGGAAATATTATAAATAGAGACTCAAGTCTTGTACTTCTTTCTCCCTTGTTTTTACAATTCCCTCTTTACACCATTCAGCACTGTTCACTCTTTAATATCTGCTTCTTTGGTTGATACCCTACTGACAATAAAATATCACATTGTTCCTGTGAATACCTTTCTAAACCTGTAAATATTAATAATGCCTCACAAAACCATTGAATTCACCCCTATCCCTGGTGCTCCTTTAGGAGCTGTTGTCACGCTTCCCGAAGACGTTACCGATCCATCAAAGCTTAACGACAGTGATTTCGAAGCCCTTAAAAATGGTCTCTTGACTTACAGTGTTGTGGTTATTCCAAATATGGAGGACCTTTCCCCAGCTTCTCAGTACGAATTGACAAAACGTATGGATCCTACATGTGGTAAAGGTAGTTATGGCCACGGCAAGGAGTTCCGCAATGACAAGTCAGTTCTTCGACGAGATGGTGTGTCTGTTCCTGATCAGCCTCAGGTTCAAGTCCTTGGCCAAGGAAAGTTTGAAAACCACTGTGGAATCCCTGAAATCAACCTGCGACACCCTACACACTTTGATTTCCACAAGGACGCTCTTTCCGATGAGGATGTTGCCAAGGGGTACACTAGATTCTATCGTTGGCACATTGATTCGGCTCTTTATGGTCTCTCTCCACCACTCTGTACTACACTCTTAGGTATTCATGTTCCTGATGCTACAAAGACGCAAAAGATTAGATACGAGGATACTGGTGATGAAATTGAGATTTCACAGGCAGGTACAGCCTTCTTCTCGGGCGCTTCTGCTTTCGACAAGTTGTCTGAAGAAGACAAGAAGCTTGCACTCGACACTATTGTTGAATATGCCCCTCATCCATACATTTTTATCTCTCCAGCTCGTGCAACCAGCGATGGCCTGACAATGGTCTCTGAGGGCAAGGAACTCCCCTTTGATGAGCTTCCTGAATGGGAAGAATCTAAAGTTAAGAAGCTTCCAATGGTCTGGACTAACCCTGTTACTGGAAAACATCATCTACAAGTCCATGGCTGCTGTGTTTACAAGGTTCACCTTCCTGATGGTAAAGTCCTTGGATTAGAAGATGCTCGCAAACATGTTTATAGATTGATGCGTCCTGCTATTTCACCCGATAACATTTATGTACACTCTTGGAAGAAGGGTGATTTAGCAATTTTCCACAATCAAGGTGTTCTCCACTCTGTCACTGGTCAGTTTGCACCTGGAGAAAGACGTCTTATGCATCAGTGTAATATTGCTTCTGGTATTGACCCACAGACTATTTTGTAAGGAATTATCTTTTTTAACCTTAACCGCTTATTTGGTAGTTTGTAAGATGTAAATTTTAATGCGATCCATGATTTATTTATCTATTTAATCACTTCTCTCTGCAATTTCCCAAAAAGTTCCTGTTATAAAAACACTACTTGAATTACTCTAATTGACTAATGAGTGTTTCTAACATATCACAAGTGATTCTATCATTGTCTCTAATAAGACTCTCTACCTTTTCATCCCTTCCATATTTATCGGAATGCTTCGTTTTCTTATCATCTCGTGGCTTGTCTTCATGTTCATCTAGTAAACTGTTACCTTCTTTGACATCTTTTAAGTAGCCCGACAAACTTTTCTTTATGTCTAGTATTGACACACCTTCTTTCTCCACAACCTTTTTTCGTAGTTCCTCATACTCAACAACAAGCCAAGCTATTACAACACCTAATCCATTCCTTCGAGCATGTAACTTTTGTTTTTCACGTTCTTTTTCCTCATCCTGTTCGTCTTTTTCCATCGTAGCAAGTTGTTCGGAACTTATTCCAAACTCAGCCAAAGTTCGAAGTCTTTCAGCTTCAATCTGTTCCTCCCTTAATAATTTGGACACAACATTCTTGTACAATTGCACAATAATATTTAGAGAAGCACACGACTTTTCGCCGAATTTTGCGCAAAGGCGCAAACGAGCCGGCGAGTTGATATCCAGCCATTCTAATAAATTACCGAAAATGGTGACAAGCTCCCAAACGACAGCCTTCTTCTTGTTCTATAGCAAAAAATTAATTAAAATGTTAGAAATGTTAGAAATTTCAAAACTTGAGCAACTTCACTTACCTTTCTTAATAGTGAAAATAAAGGCTTTAATCCGCCAGCTTCCACAACAGCCTCACAACCACGTTTTGCTGATCCATTGAAAGCCCTTGTGCTTTCAACGAGAACCTTTAGTGCTTTTAGTCTAACCCATTCATTCTCCTTCCCTGCTCCTGAATCAGCATCATTTTCACCCTTGTCACCTTTTTGTAAATATAAAAGCATTAAATCAATTCCTTCCAATTCTATAAACCAGGAATTTACCCACGAAAATCTTAGGGAAGCGATAAGGGAATCAAAAATGTCACGCAAAAAGTCACTCTGAGCCTCGTAATCAGCTTTGTCATCGTCATTGAACAATAACACTCTTTTTCGAGTACGGAGAATATCCACTTCTAATAAAAACATATCAACCAAATCCTTCGTAACAAATTTGATGCTTTCAGGAACCATGATGAACAGTTGAGCAAAAAATTCTGCGACTTGGTATTTGGCCGATCTAGGGGGAACGTCTAGTCCATCGTTTACATCTTCTTCGGCCTCAGTGTTTCTTGTAAACCTTTTCGTAATCCACGATATTAAATCCATCTTTTGGACTAGCTTCAATCCAGTTTCTGTGTCATTCGTCATAATATTTGTCACCAAATTCAAAATATTTTGAAATCCTTCAAAAACCTCTTCCTTAGAAAGCTCTCCAGTTTTGACTCTTTTCACCTGTTCCTTAGCTTCCACCTCAATCGCCTTCAAGAATCTTCTAAGTTGTTCAGACAAGCCTTCATTGATCAAAGACTTTGTTAGACTCGTCATCTCGGCTGGTTCAACAACATCGTTTGTAGGTTCCAGTAACTCTTCAAGAATCTGAATAACTTGAATACCTATCATAAGATTGTCGTGTGTAATTAATGATACAAGTGTTTCAATTGAACCAGATTTTTCCAAGTCGCTATATAGCTCGGTCTCTGAAATAATCGACAATGCGCGTATTGCTTCATAGAGTGAATTTTCACTATCATAAAACCTGCTCGGATCAGATTTATATCGTAGTCTCATATCAGTATTCTGGTTAGCTGCTTTCTCAAGTGTTACAAGCAGTTTGGAAAGAAATCGACGGTCATAGACCTCTTTAGTGACATTGGAATTTTCTTTGGAATTTTCATCCCGGGAATCAATATAAGCTTGAATCTCGCGTTCTCGAGAGCTCAGTTCTGGGCGATTTGCTTCAAATACATCGCCATTTTGGCCATTTGAGGAGGAATTTAAACGTTTTGACGGGTGTTGATCAGAAGCTTCATCACCAGAGTCGCCAGGTAACTCGCGTTTTTTGCCTTTCAAATTGGCACCCTAAAAATAAAAAATGATGGTTAGTGACTAATGGTTCACAATGATTAAAACATGACAATATGTACCTTGAAAAGATCATCTATATTGGTAGACATGCTAATTATTATCAACTACACACGTTGCTGATGGAACAGTAGTTTTCAATCTTCAGCCATACATCTGGTGAACCGAAAGTTCTGGCGGAGGAATTACATACATAACATGACCATCCAAAACTTTTGCGCGGCGTATTTGAGTAAATGCTTGAGGTCACTAAGCCCAGTTAGCTAAACTCTTTCTTTTCTCTTTTCTCTTTCTTCTTGCCACTCACGCTACCAGCATCTTCAAAATATCAGATATGTCACCTAAAATAACCAAGAAATCAAATTCAACAGAGGTGTTGGCCAATAAAACCGCTCCAACCAAAACAGGACCTACGGAATCTGAGGAAGCAGAAAAACCCGATAACAAACACAGCCCATCTAACGACACTGCAAATAGTACTAATTCCATATTAAAAGATGACAACAAATCCTCTTTGCAAAAGGAGCCATCTAAAACGTCAGATAGACTAGCTAAGCTTGCCAGTCTACGCACGTTAAAACGAGACAGTGTGCTGGCTAATCGCTCAGCAGTACACACCGAATATACCAAAGTTCACACAGATTCATCCTTCGCCTCTAAATCAGCGCGTTTACGAGCTCGTGCTGAAGAAGAGCTGTCAAAGTTAGATGCAGAAGAGAAAGGAGAAGACTTTGAGCGTAAGCGTGCTTGGGATTGGACTGTCCAGGAATCTGAAGAATGGGACAAAAAGCTTTCGGAAAAGAAGGAAAGGGAGAACCGAAGAGGGTTCAGTGACTATCAAACCATGGCATATACAGCATATGACAAGGAGATACGTGAACAACAAAGAGGAAGTAAAGAAGATTTAGAGAAATATCAAAAAAGAAAGTTGGAACAGGTAAAGAAGCACGCCACACTAATAGAAGATGAAGATGGTAATATAATAGCATACGATAAAGATGGAACACTGGGGCTAGCAGGTATGGGGAGCAGTGTTGGTGCTGCCTTGGACCAATATGAGCATCAACCTGAAAAGGAAGACGTTGACAATCTAGTGAATGCCATGACTAAAGGTGATGCTCAGAGAATGAAGAGAAGGAAGAAGAACGATGAAAGTGGAGAGCTTGTATCGTACATCAACGATAAGAATAAGCAGTTCAATGACAAACTCTCACGGTACTATAATGAGGTAAGTAATGCTGTGTTTGTTGTTTTTAATCTCAATTTGGAAATATTGGCTAACTCTAGATTATAGTACACCAAAGATGTTCGTGATGCTTTTGAGCGTGGAACAGCCTTATAAAACAAGAATATTACGACTAATGAAATCCATAGGACTTGATTTATTAATAAACTAAAAAAAATTATACCCAATAACATAAGTTTGGCGGTACATGAAATTTATTACATTCTCATATTTCTTTGCTGTTCTTGTTTTTTTCTCTTGTATTCATCAAGCTCATCCCATCGGGTTTGAATGATTTCCAAGTGCATATCCGATGTGTACCCAGTCTGCCATTCATATTGTCTGCTTAGCTCTAGCGCGTCGTCTCGAGCTTCAGGCTCCTCAAGACATATACTCGCCATACGATGAGCCCAATAGGTGGTAACCCAGAGAGTAGGCTTTTCACAGCAAGCTAAAATACCCAGCACTGTATATGCATGCTCAAGTGAACCAGGTGGTACCGTGTTTTTCTCTTCCTCCGTCATGTTTGGTCTACTGTGCAAAGCCCATATAACGCCTGAGTGATATGCTACACTTGCAATAATACCATATTCATCATAGACATAGATATTTTTGAAGATCGAATAGTTACCAGAGCCCCTACCAGCTTCAGCATATGGGTCGGGCCCACCCTGATTTTGTTGTGAATTATTAGAAACAGAACCATACGGACGAAGAGACTGTGGTAGAGAGGCTCCGTACACACTCAAATCATCATATATCTGTTGCCATTCTTGAAGTCGCTCAGGCTTTGGAGGTCCTGAATAATGATAAAACTTCTGAAGACGTGCAATCATGATAAAGATTTTGAGAACCCACCATTCATTTGTATAACTTATAGGAAGGCGCTCTTCATCAAAAGTCCGACTGGCAAACTCTGGGCTCCATATACAGCAACTATTCGTACGGTTACTGTACAAGATATCGGTGCTGAACAAAAAGCAGTAACAAATGATATACACGTCCCGGGGAACGGTTTCAGATATGTCAAAAGACACTGGTGCTTTCAAAAAGTTTGGCTTTCCATTGGTATTAGTAAAGAATTGTTGATTGGAGGTATAGGCTGATGAGGAAGTTCGAGAATGTATTGAGCCGTTGTTGGTGGAGGTTTCAGCCAACTCACGTTCTTCTGCAAGATCTACTATTAATTTGTAACCGTATCTAAATTTTTGATCCAGGCCGTCGACTCTGTTCGCAAGGGTATCAATCATTACAATTGCAGAATAGGCCCATACATATAGACCCTTTTGTTGAGTAGATAGTTTTAGCTTGCCTTTATTGTGCCTGTTTGAAGGATCCAAAGAGTCATCAAATGCCGGTGGAAGATCAAAATATTTATCCAATTCACGTAAAACTGAGTTTCGATACATTATATATACATCCTTCTGTAAGGTTCCCGGGCTAGTTAGCATGACATTAAGAGCACTTACTGCTAGTAATGATTCGAGAAAGCAACGGTCGTGGATGCCAACCCAAGGAACAACAAGTGTATACTAATGCTAGCTGTTAGTATTGAAATACGTAAAGTCAAGAAAAGAATAATAAATGAACCTACAAAACTATCCGCCGCAAATATATTCATGGCTGGGGCTACGATACTAATGAGCTGCCTCAGCAAAAAAGCTTCCAAAGGTGTTAGTTGAAACGACAGATATTTGGAGCCTTTGGGGAACTTTTCTGGATCCAGCCCATTTAAAATTTCCGACAATATCGAATTTGTTTCTGTCCTGCAAACACGTAGATATCCCAGAGGCAATGAGTTTGATTCCTCGTTCACATTTGGTATATTGACGGCGTTATCTTCTGGGGAATATGAGTTGTAGTAATGGTCAGATTGTGAAGAATCAGGCTCACTGGCATCCATGCCATCGAGGGCAGCCATCCAATGAACTGACAAGTGGGAATTGGCCATGTATATGTAAAGAAATGGTTGCGGTACTTAAAGGAATATGTAACTATTGGAGCGGAGTGTGATTGTTCATCGAAGCGTTTGATTCGAAACCAGATGTGGGCCGCTGCAGCTCTCTCTTGACTGGAGTTCAATTACACTCTTACATAATATTTACATACATACTGAGTTATGGTGTATGACAAACTCGCTACTTTGCTAGTCGTTCCTGATTATGTAAGATATCATGTCAATCTAAAGAGCTACTATTTACAAGAGCTATATTGTTCACTATTGTTTAATCTTCAGCTGTTTTTTATTTTATACCTACGGAACCTCCAGTTGAACAACTTTCTGATAGCAGAGAGCAACTTATTTTCTCTGTCCGTGATTATGCTCTCTCACAAGGTTACGTTATAACTATCACACGATCAACGGCGAACAAAAGCACCTATGCTCCGCCTGTGGTAAACCAGAGCATACGCGAAGATCATGTCTAATAACAGAACATTGTATAATTTTGGTGTATATATACTTGGCTTAAATATTTGTGTGTTTATCAACGCATCTTTATGTGTATCCTTGCCACTCTCGTGCGGTCCATTTTCTCATTAGGTAATATGTATGTATGGAATATGTATGCTAGCAACCTTCCTTCTCACTTAATCATATGATTCAGACACTTTTAATCAAATCCTCCTCACTTAACAACAATCTTAATATGAAACAAACAAGCCAGCTGCAGAAAGCAGCATTTTCTAATTTATTTAAAAGAATCCAACTGTCTACGGGGTCTTCTACTTCTCACCATGTTGCTTCAGACACCAAACCTTCAGAAAACCAGTCTACAAACAACCCTCACAAGCAATCACCGTTTTCGCCTCAAGGAAAATGGGAAAGATCATTTGACAAACTGACAGAGTCTCTTTATGGCCCATTGCCTATGACTGATCGCGAAGCTCAAAGTCTGGCAGGTTCTTTGAACAAGTATCTGGTGTCAAATCTGCAGAAAAGATCTCAAAAGGTCCAGGGTCCTCTTTCAGATCATTTTATGGATCTTTTTACAGGCCTTAATAGAATATCAGGGAAACCTGGCTCACACATATCCAACTCCGAGCCTGATTTCCAAAAGCAAAGTACCCATTCCAAATATTTGCATAGAACGTCAAATATTTTATCAATGCCGCCTTCCCTCCGTCTTTCATTACTTGCGTCGTGCACCAGCAATGCTGAATTGGAGGCATATTTTAAAGAGCTTTACTATAGTGGGAATGTAACAAAGTCCCTTCTAGTTACCATTCTCAATAACAAAAACTTCACATCTCTAGACACCGTATCTCGGTTCATATTGAGCGGAATACCACCTCGAAACTTACCTGTATCAACATTGCATTATGTAAGACTTTTTATGGCCAACCGATATTGGGCTCTGGGAAGGAAAGATGCTGCAAAAAGTCTAATAGTTGACTCCTGGAAACCAACATGGGAACCTGCACTTAAAGCAAACACTTTACAACAAAACTCCGTGCAGGGCCTGATTAAAGCATTAATAGCATTCGGAAAACTTGATTTGCTCAAAGATGTTATTGGCGAGTGGAGGGATAATTTAACGGTAGTATTTAATGGAACAAAACCCGTGGAAGAATTTCAAGAGGGAATAATACCAGCAGTTTTGTCAATATTTATTGCATTATTTCGAACTAAGAGATACACGCTTTCCAAGTCGTGCACAGAAGTTGGAATTATATTTTTTTCGAAACTATTGGAGAGATGCCCTCAAAACCCACAGAATTCAGAGTCAACCAGACTACTAGAACAATCACACATTCTTTTTCAATCTCTTTCTTCCATATCCTCTCTACCGCCTTCTATTCTAGAGTCTGAACTGGTAGCTAAACATCTCACATCTCTATATACAAATATGGAAAACCTACAGACTTTATTCGCTAAAACGAGAAATTTCAGTGACCATGAAGTTAACGTAAAGATTCAGAAGGAAATTGGAAGTGCGACTATAAATTTTGCAGATATAGCCACTGGTGCATTTACTGAGCTGTCCGCCCAAACATCTAGTTCGAACGAAATAAATTTAACATCTCATGACATTGAAATAACCACTACCCAACTTGAGAAAATTGTTTCATTGCTAAAACCCGAACTTAGTGAAAGAATGACTAACAAATATAACGCACCAGTTGCTGGACATCGTGAAAGCATTTCAATTGCACTTGCATTGCAAAAGATAAGATCTATCGAAGCACACCTCAAGAAAAATAAAGAAGGTGGAGACAACAACGGATCATCTAAACGACCCGAGGTTGAGCCTGTTTCTACTAGACTTGTTTGGGAGTGATGTAGTGTCTATTCAACTTTCCATTTATATATTGTGGAACCTATCATCAACCTAGTACTTCCGACCATCATATTTAACTAAACGATCCACACTATCTATCCATATATAACACCATGCCTTAACATATTCATTTTTTTCAAGATCAAACACTTCGAGCTCTCTGCACTCGTACTCATCCCCTTCATACTCATCTAACATCTGCATATTCTGTTTTGTCAAATTGTAGACAAGCTTTCCATTCACTGCACCCTCAGGGTTCACCCCAACTGTGGAGCTTCCGTTTAGAAATCGAAGTTCAACCTGTTTGGCTTTCTCAACTGGAATTATTCCAGGGTAATATTCTTTTTCAACATGGTACATAGACCATCCTTCTAGCTTTGCTGAATGAAAGATGATAGGTGAATCAGCAGGAAGAGAAGATAAGCCAAAACCTTCAGTTGCAAGACATTCAGGCCGCATCAATGTACCATAACTAAAGTTTGGTTAGAAGGTTGAATACAATAATCGTAGAAAACAATGGCCATACAAGAATGCCGTGTAATGATCAACTTCTTCAGTAACAGTCATTTACTTTGTTTAGATGTTGACTGTAATCTTCGGTCCAAACCTATAATCAAATAAGATAATGGATAAGGGTCACGTGTATTTACCCTACCTAGGGGGTTGTGGCAGCACCACCACTTTTAACATTCCACCTACGCGTTTTGTTTTTCTCACTTTCCTTCCATCACCAACTAGGCCTAATCATTCTCAAACAACAACAACTTTAGCTAACCTTCGTGTCGCAACACCACTTGGAGATCTGATTGTTTTACTCAAACAAATAGTTTTCTTCAACGACATACATATAGCTGTTAAGGTCTTGACCATAACCACGTTGCCAATTCATTCTTATATATATATATTGTATTTGCACTAATTCTCCTCTCTTGCAAGCAACGCGTTTTTTGTTTTTATTTCAACCAAATTTCATTTAACAGCCATTATTTTATTTCATCCACACACTTTAAGCCCCACAACAGAACAGCTTGCCAATGTCTAACAACGGACAATTTCCGAATGGATATGGCCAGGTTCCTGGTGTGTCGGGCATGCCACAACAAATGATTCCACAACAGATGGGTCAACAGGCTCCTCAGCAGTTTGCACAAATGAATGGACACCCAGGACAGCCAGGTCAACAAGTGATGCCAATGACACCGAATGCTATGCAGCAGATGCAAATTCAGATGCAAATGGCGGCCCAACATCAACAGCAGCAGCAACAACAGATGGCCCAAATGACTTCTCAGCAACAACAACAATTTGCTCAGATGAATACCCAGCAACAGCAGCAGTTTCAGCTTCAGCTTCAACAGCAGGTGGCTGCTGGGCAAATCAGTCCAGGCCAATTGCAACAGTTGCAGCAACAGATGGGAGCTCAAGGACAAGCCCAGCAACAGGCCCCTCAACCAACTGCTCCATCCATGCAGGCATCTCAGTCACATCCTGGCCAACATCAGATTCCCCACCAACAACTTGGCCAAGCTCAAATGGCACCTTCTGGTCAGCCAATGGCCCCTCAGATGATGCAACAACATTCCCAAAGTCAAATAATTTCTCAACCTACACATCAAAACCCTGGGTACTCCCCAGAAAATGCTTCCGCTCATGTTGGGCAGCAGAATGGTACTTTGATTAATTCTCCTGCACCTGGTAGATCTATTCCTCCCCAACAGCAGGCCCCTAAATCACAGATTCAGTCCCAATCTCAATCACCATCTATCCCAGCTACCCCCGTTCCGGGTCCGATTCCACAATCATCACCACTCGTTGCACAGAAGAGTAACCGGTCGCCTGCAATGTCACAAGGCCAATCTGCTCCTTCAGGTGCTGTCAAACAAAGTCCCACTTCCGAAGCAAATATTTCTAAGCCTGTTACGCGTGAGCAATACCAACTTATGTTATTGGTAAGTTCAGTTTATACATTGTATACTATTTCTTTGAGTTGTTTAACTAACTAATCATTTTAGAGATGGAATGCACTTAAATCTCAAGATAAGACTGAAGAAAATAATCTTGAGTTTGCAGCTATCAGCTTGATTATTAAAGAAGCAGGCGCTGAGCAAAAGAGATATCAGTCTCGTTTGGCAGAAATGCAGTCGATTCGTGCAGCTCGCTCTAAATCAATAAACGGAGGTGCTAACGGTTCCCAGAGTAACACTAAAAGGTCCTTTCAAATCAACTCGGTAAACTCACAAATCAAAGCTTTTCAGCTTTTATCACGTAATTTGGATATTCCCACGAACTTACTCGATCTTATAAAAGCAGCTTCAACTGACGCTGATGAATCTTCTGTTACTAGCTCCGAGCCATTCAGTAAAGATAATTTGGATACTTCCAAGTACGAAGAGCGTTTAGTTCGTGCTAATGTGCCTCTTCCTGGGGGGAAATTTCCTGGATCTAGTTCTGAGTTATCTACTGGCAGTACCCATGAAACTGTGATCTCCAACAAAATCTCTCAACGTATTATTGAACTTGAACGATTACCTGGTAACCTTGGTACTATGGATGTTAGAAATGTTGAATTAGACCCTTCATACACTATACCCAAGTCTGATGATGAGCTCAAAATCAAAGCACTTATTGAGTTGAAAGCTCTACGCCAGCTCACTAAGCAAAAGTCCATGAGACAGCACATTGTTTTCGACCTGGCTACAGTTTCTGACCCCATCGCCTCAAGTATGAACCTGAGATACACTCATAAAAGACCAAAACCTCAGTCATTACAAGACCTTCGAATTACTGAGAAACTTGAAAATCAGCAACGTATGGAGCGTGAACGAAAAGAGCGAGTGAAACATATTAACGCTATTAAAGGGATTTGCTCTCAAGCTCAGCAGATCCTTATTGACAAGCATACTAAAATGCAGAGACACTCTCAACTTGGACGCGCTATTCTTGCTTCGCACTCTCAGATTGAACGAGAAGAACAGAAACGTGCTGAAAGGACAGCTAAACAGCGTCTTCAAGCCCTTAAGTCTAATGATGAAGAAGCGTATATTAAGTTGCTTGATCAAACCAAGGATACCCGAATTACACATATTTTGAGACAAACCAACACTTTCTTGAGTTCTCTTGCCCAGCGCGTTAAAGTCCAACAGCGCGACACAGCTTATAACCCTAGACGCCCCAGAAGGGAATTGGGTGAAGATGAAGACGAGGAAAGTGTTAATTACTATGAGATCGCTCACAGAATTAAGGAGGAAGTCAATGCTCAACCAAACATTCTGGTTGGTGGTCAGCTAAAAGAATATCAGATTAAAGGTTTGCAATGGATGGTTTCCTTGTACAATAACAACCTTAACGGTATTCTTGCAGACGAGATGGGATTGGGTAAAACAATTCAGTCTATCTCTCTTATCACATATTTGATTGAAATGAAACGACAACCTGGCCCTTATCTTGTAATTGTCCCATTATCTACACTTACCAACTGGACTATGGAGTTTGAAAAATGGGCACCCGCTGTGAAGAAGATTGTGTACAAAGGTCCTCCCTTGGCGCGCCGAGCTCAACAAGCTGAAATCCGTACCGGTGATTTCCAAGTTTTATTAACGACTTATGAATATATCATTAAGGATCGTCCCTTACTTGCTAAAATCCGTTGGACTCATATGATTATTGATGAAGGCCATCGTATGAAGAATGTTAATTCCAAGCTATCTAATACTATCAACCAGTACTACACATCAGCTCATAGGCTCATTTTAACTGGTACCCCGTTACAGAATAACCTTGGTGAATTGTGGGCCTTGCTCAATTTCGTTTTGCCCAAAATTTTCAACTCCGTCAAGACATTCGACGAATGGTTTAATACACCATTTTCCAGCACAGGTGGCATGGATAAGATGGAGTTAAATGAAGAAGAATCTCTTCTTATTATTCGTCGTCTCCATAAGGTTTTAAGACCATTCTTATTGCGTCGCTTAAAGAAGGATGTCGAAAAGGACCTGCCAGACAAGGTTGAAAAAGTTATCAAGTGCAAAATGTCAGCTGTTCAAAATAAACTTTATGAACAAGTGGTTCGCCATAGTGTCATTTACGTTGGTCAGGAACATGGTCATAAAACTGGTGTTAGGGGTCTTAACAACAGAATCATGCAACTTCGTAAAATCTGTAACCACCCATTTGTTTTTGAGGAAACCGAAGATCTTATCAATCCTACTCATCAAAATGGTGATATATTATGGAGAGTTGCTGGTAAATTTGAATTACTTGATAGAATTTTGCCTAAGTTCAAAGCCACTGGTCACCGTGTTTTAATGTTCTTTCAAATGACCCAGGTAATGGATATTATGGAGGATTTTCTCCGCTTTCGTGGAATTCAGTATCTTCGTCTTGATGGTGGAACAAAAGCCGAAGATCGTTCAGAAATGCTGAAAGTTTTTAATGCACCAAACTCTCCTTACTTTGCATTTTTGTTGAGTACCCGCGCTGGTGGTCTTGGTTTGAATTTACAGACTGCAGATACTGTTATCATTTATGATACTGATTGGAATCCTCATCAAGATTTACAAGCTCAAGATCGTGCGCATCGTATCGGACAGACTAAAGAGGTGAGAATTCTTAGATTGATTACAGAAGAGTCTGTTGAAGAATCTATTTTAAGTCGAGCACATGCAAAACTTGAGATTGATGGCAAGGTAATTCAAGCCGGTAAGTTTGATCAAAAATCCACAGCTGAAGAACAAGAGGCTTTCTTGAGATCACTTCTTGAAGCTGCCGAGTCAAGACGACAACAGAAACCTGAAGAAGATGAAATCGACGATGAGGAGCTGAATGAGATTTTGGCTCGAAGCGAGGAAGAACAAGTTATCTTCAAGCAAATTGATGAGGAGCGAAACAAACTCTCTCCATACGGAAGGGACAAGCGCTTCGATAGACTGTTTACTGATGAGGAATTGCCTGAAGAGCTTAAGCAGGACATCTCTCTCAAACTGAATCAAAAGCCAGCTGAGGAAATTCTTGGAAGAGGTGCTAGAAAACGTGATCGCGTCTTTTACGATGATGGCCTTACTGAGGAGCAGTGGCTTGAGGCTATGGACGATGACAACGATACTGTTGAAGAAGCAGTTCTCAGGAAACGAGCCAGGGCTGATCGTCGCCGTGAGCGCAAGGAAGCCAAAGATCCTGGTGTTGATGGAGAAGTTGATGTGGAGGAAGAAGAAGAAGATGCTGACGACAATAATGATGACGTAAAAGAGTCCTCCCCACAACCAACGATCACTGGAAAGCGAAAGCGTGGTAGAAAGCCAAAGGTGATTCTTGATGATGAAGAGAGAGGGTCCAGCGAACAGTCACCTTCTTTGGGTGGCACTATCGAGACTCCAGTTCAAGGTGATGCTCCTAAAAAGAAAGGCAGACGTGGCAGAAAGTCAAAGGCTCAACTTGCTGAAGAAGCGGCTTTAGCTGGCCTTAAACCTGAAGATCAGGATAGTGGCGACTCAGATTCTGAAAAACCACCACGGAAGCGTCAGAATTTGCTTTCAGTCGTTACATCTGATCTCATCAGCCAGGAAGGTATTGCTGCTCTTGACCTCATTAAGGCGAGTGAAGACGAAGATGGCCGCACTCGAGCTGATCTTTTCCTGGAGCTTCCTGATCGCAAGGAATATAGTGATTATTACCAAATTATTAAGAAGCCCATCGCCATTGATAAGATTGAGAAGAAACTCAGCAAAAACAAATACATTGGCCTGGAAGACCTTAAGAGTGATCTTTTACTGATGGCTTCAAACGCAATGGGATACAATGAAATTGGATCCTTGGTCTATGAAGATGCCCAAGAGATTGAGAAACTCGTACATAAATGGTATGATGAGGCCACAAGCAGAATAGCAGAACTTGAGAAAGATGCTAAAGTAACATCTGAGTTGGGGACCAAGACCTTCTCTGAAGTACCTTCTTCCGTTGGTGATTCTACAGCATATATTTCACCTGATGAAGGACTACCAGCAAAGCAAAAAGGGCGAAGAGGAAAGAAATCCAAGGAAGAGATTGCAGATGAGGAAGATGAGCAGGATAATGATTCAGCACCACTATCTTTGACTACAGATCCTATTGTGAAGAAGAAGAAGGGCCGTAAACCAAAGAATGCACTTCAAGCTAACGAAGTTGCTACTCAAGAAGGCAGCGAGCTCTCATCCGTCCCTTCTTCTAATGGCAGCTATGAAAGCAACTCCACTACTGTTTCAGAAGCTACTGGAGAAGGAACTACAGAATCAAAGACTAACGGGCGAGGACGACCCAAGGGGAAAAGCGGAAGGCCTCGCAAGAATAAGAATCCACAGGACCTATCTTCTCTTCCATCTCGTGAAGACGACGATGGCGATGAAACTATGGGTGAAGAAGAAGATGAGAAAGAAACTTCTGCAAGCCTTGGGAATGAAGAGGAACCTAAAAAGAAGGGAAGAGGTGGAGCTAGAAAGGGTGCCGGGAGAAGAAAGAAAGTTTTGGAAGAATAAACCTTACATGGGGTTATAAAAATTCAGTTATGGTAACTGATAGTTACAGAAATTACTTCATTTTTCTTTTAAATTTTTGTGAACTTTATTGTTTTTTTTCTTTTATTGTATTTACTTTGAGAAAGTCGTGACTTGCTTTTATTTCTTTGACTCTATGTATTATGACTATTTTTTATTTCAGCTGAGTATTTTTTAATAATATTTAAATGCGATGTTCATTATAAATTTTAACTGGTGAGATGTACATATTTTGATATCAAATATGGGAACGTGTGAGTAAATCGGTCAAAAAAATAAGTTTAGATTCATTGAAATTTCAAACCATTCATATTAACTGGAAGACTGAGAAATGATAAAAAACATTAAAACCACCAAACTGGTTGATATCGTTAAAATAAAAAGTTCACGTTATTATCAAAAAAATATGACGACACCAGCAGGACTCGAACCTGCGCGGGAAAATCCCAAAAGATTTCTAATCTTTCGCCTTAACCGCTCGGCCATAGTGCCAATTTCTAAAAATTTTAAAATTTTGTATCATGATGAATGTATACCATAAATATATGTGATAAGCCCAAACGCGAAATCGTTAAAAATTTTAGTTTTCTGATCATTGAGCGTGTTAAAAAGCATTCAAATATATTCCACTATACCTTACATTTCCTTTAAAAGATTTTAATAATCCATATCCAGATACACGTCCCGATCAGATAGGCGACGGGTATGCATTCATCTCAACCATCCATATAAAGAAACTTGATCCAAAAATTCATCATAGAATAATTCATTCAACAGATCAGATGTTTTGTGCAATTTCTTGAGATTTTGGTTTTCCATAATAGGGTTAATCTTACTATCACTGGAATAAATAGTGGGGTTATCTCTTCTCAGCTTCTGCACAGATACGTACTTCTTCCGTCGTGACTCCAAATCAATTACAATGTTACTCGCTGATCCCTCACCAAACTCTGAAACGGGTATACACTCTGATGGGAATCCTGCAAAAATAAAAACATACGGATTAATTTCAAGAGCATTCCGTCCAACTTTAGAATCACGAGTAAGAAACTTATGAATAGTACTCTCAGACTTGGAAATGTTTGTTCCCGTAAAACGTATTTGTTTAACTTGGCTGCGAAATCTGGATGGGTATTCCTCTCTCAAAAAGTATGAATGAAATCTAGGAGACATGGTGAATAGAGCATATCCATCAACGGAAATATATTCTAATTTGCTAGTTCGTCGACAGCAATTCATGAAACATTCAAAAAGAGCAAATAAATGGATTAAAAAGGCATTTCCTGAAACCCCTAACCCAAACTCTGTATCTTTTAGCCAAGGTTCAAATATCTTTTCAGGGTTTGTTAATATGTCAACAATACCTTTTTGGAAACCCTTAAGTCGTTTGTCACCAAATATTTTAAACATCTTAAAAAGTACTTCATTAACGTTTTTCTTCTTTCTAATGGCACGCTTAATAATATCAAGGAATCCTTCTCGACGGGACATCAAATACATGAGGGTGACAAATGGTGAAATGAAAGGGTACTTTTCAAAAATATCATCGGGTTTATTTCCAGAAAGCTCTGAATATCCAATATTATGAAAAGGAGACCCAACTTTTAAAGAAATAAGTTTGAGATGGGGATACTCTAATGACAACAAGTTGGAATATCCTGCTAGGAGCGGGGTATTTTCACCGACAGCAATTGTGAGCTCAGTGAGGGAGTCTGGTATCTGAGGATGTGCAACACAGCACCCAAGCAACTTTAGAGATTGTATATTAGAGCTAAACCTAATCCGATCAATAACTGGAGATTTGATAGAATCTTGCAGCTTGCAATAGAAATGAGTAACTTTAGGCAAGTTCAGAGACTCATTTGTAAATTCGCGATGATCAAAACTAGTTGGAGACAATACCGAAACGATAAAAAACTCAAGGTCTTTGGTAATATAATTGAGATTGGAAATTAACCGTAAAAACATAGTAGTTCGAGTCTGAATCTCGGGATGTTTGGCAAGCCTGCTGTTCTCTTGTTGCATATCCTTTCTATAGTACAAGTTTTCTACCGACACTTCAGATGGTCTGCAAAAAGCTTCTGTAGATGCAGAAACCAAACAGGTGCCAAATCCTTTAAGTCTGGGTAAAGTATTAATCTCCTGAATAATATGTTTGTGTCCTTCTTGTGTAATTCCAGAGTGTGGTTGGAAAAAAAGAATCTCAACGTTACAAAAATCTGAAATCCTAAACCTGGCCGAATCCAAGTTTTTTCTCAACTCTACCCACGAGCATTTGAAATCTAAATTCAAAGCCAAATATTTAACATTCTGTTTGTCAGGAAGATTCAAAAGGGGATTAACATCGCGAAGAGTACAGTTGCGAGCTGACAAGTTTACAACTATCCCAAGATTGAGGTAATCCAAATCAACAAGCAAGTCCTTCAAATCCTCCATTTGCCAGTAATCATTTTCATTGTATACAAAACTGCTAAATGTGAGTGATGGGTAGTCTTTGTGAGGATTGAACCCCCTCTTAGTCAATATTCTATGAATAGTTTCACGACGAGACAAAGGTAATTGAAATTCCAAGCCTTGAACTATTTCACTCGGAAACCAATTATAACTAGAAGGTGATGCAAAAACCCTAAATGGTATGACACGCTTGTTACTGGGTCTTACAGCCTGACGCCCATCATCACAAACCACAACGCACTCTGACCAGGACAAAAAGGTATATATGTGTGCAAGACTTGGGAACGCCTGTCCAATGTGCTTCAAATCAAATACGGAAATCAAGTACCGGGAGGCAAGCACATGGTGAAATCTTTTGGGTAACTGTTCAAAAAATGAAATTGAGTTAGATTCAGTTCCAGAGATCTTGAGCATGGAATCTGAGAATCGTGCAAGAAGACTTGATTCAGAAGATAGTGTGGTATTTAAAGGAAATATTTTGGGAGAAATGGAACTGGGTTCATAGACATCTGGAGTGGAAGGGGCCAACTGAGGGGAGATATCCAAATCTATCTCTAGTATATCAGAGCTGGAAGACAATGTTGTTTGAGCTGAGGGTAGCGACTTGAGGGTAACAAGGCTCGGTTTGTAAGTCTCAACAGATGAGCTTTGCTTTGAATCAAAGTTGAACAATTGATATTGATTCTTGTAATTTGGGGTATGTTGGAGACCAGAAAATGTGACATTATTTTGGTTGGGTGATTCTAGTCGAGGATAAGCCAATTGACTATCCGGGTTTGGTAGTGGTTGATTGTTAAGAGGCATTATAGGGAGGAGAAATGCTTTCAATACAGTGCAAGTGAACAAGGAAGGAAGAGAATGGAGGAGGGGAGGTTTAGTAAAAATTAGAGAAGTTTTGTAACACAGTAAGGGAGTTTCAACTCGATTGTTGTGGCTTGGCTCAAATTGTAGTTATTAAATATGCAATTTGTAAGGCTGATTCATGATGCCTGTCATATCAACAATGTCGACTCGATATGATCATAACTATGTGCCACTTTAAATAAAATATATTTAAAAGATTTGATATATATACGTATATACATAAACATTTTTAACCATAGTTGACATAAAAATACAATAGAGCCTATAGCCATCCATGAACCATTCCGGGGTCTTGAATGTCAAATGCGTCAAATCGTCGTTCTAAGTCAGGTGCATCAGGCTCTTGTAAATCATTGTACCTAAAAAGAACATCCGGCCTTTCCGTTTCATTCATTCTATTTTCATTTTCCAATCTTTGGGTTTCAGAAATAATTTCTGGTGCCTGATCCAAGTTTTGAGCGTCCAGATTAAGGATCACGACGCGATCAGAACTTGGTTCCAGCCGGAGAACTGGAATCAGTGGCTCGGGAAATAAAAAACTTTGGGAATAAATCCGTGGTACATTATTAGGATTCGGATTTGGACAGCTATATTCATTAGGAGTAAGCTGCGCCACGTCGTTGAAATATATTTGACGCAATGGATGACGATAAGCCTGAAAAGGTGTTTCTACGATATTGTCTTCCGAATCAAGAAATGGCAAGAAAAAAAGACGAAACCTTGGAGAAACACTAAACCATGAAGCTAACAAAATGTGTGAGTACTTTCCAACTGAGTTAATTCGAAGATATCTCAGACAAATCAGTTGATGAAAACATGTTTGGGAAAAACATTCAACAAACGACGAAACGTTCATTAAACGTGCCAAGTGAGTTGCTACCTTCTTTGGATCTTCATAATTAAGCCACCTAGACTGTCCCATGTGCTCACTTACAAATAATTCTTCACGCCCGTTACAATCTTGTAGAGTTTGCCATGGCCTCTGTATTATTCGTGTGATGAAGCTTGTAAAGTCCTGAATTGAAACCAGGCCACAGTAATGGGTACAGCACTCTTCCAACACATATCCCAATTCAGTAAGGTATTTCATTCTCTCATGATAAGTGGGCGTATGCCAGGAGAGTGATAGATATTTCCTCAGACTAGACATAACCTCGTTATCATGAGAAATCCAATGAAATATCAGTTGAAAAGTTTGGCACAGCTGATCTTCCCATAAATCCGAACTTTTAGTAGGTGTAATAGAATTAAGCCACGGCTTTTTATAGCATTCACATCCAACTCTATCCATAGTAATAGTGAGACCAGAAATGTATTTGAAGCGTTCATTCCATAATGTACTAAGGGATCCTTTAAGTGACCATAGCTCCAAGCACTCTATGGTAAGGCGATCTAACTTGACTTGCGAAACACCTGGAAGAAAATTGAAAGAATTTACCAAATACTCATCAGTCTTATCTGGTTGCTTTAAGTCTCCTACTCGTTCGCCAGTGGAATTCAAAAGCGTCTCCCAAGCAGATTTTTCTCTATCAATCCAAAATGACGTTATTGTAATTTCTTTTAAATTTGAAGAAAATTCAGATACCACAAACGGCAGTTGACTGCTGGAAACAAGTCTTGTAACACACCTTAAATCAATTTTTCCATTTATAAGGCCCTCTCCACCCCAAAATGGATCTTTGTATCTAATATCGAGAGAGGTAAAGTTGTTAACAACATGTGGTATAGAAAAAAAGTTACCGGCAATTGTAAACTCTTCAAATTTGGCATTTCTGGGAGTTTTTGGCAATTTTCTGTCCCTGTAATCTTTATTGCTCAAGCGTAAAAAATTGTTGCGTTTTGCATCAAAAAGATTAGCAGAAATATATGCCGGAGTTTGATTGAAAATTGACAAATTTGCCAGATATATGAGCCATCCTATAGATTTCTCCTCATTTTTATCGTTCAATGATACGTGATTTTTCACGTCCTCACAAATAGTCCTGGGAATAGACGTCCAAAATCGTTGCAAATTTTGCAAGTAGCCTGCTTGTAGCATTGTTAGCCTGTGGATTTCATAGCTTACCGTCTCAAATGCCAGCCGTAGTGATACTACACTTTGAAATCCAACAAGGTCCAAAACATCTGTCAGTGGGAATCTTAAAGTCAGATCCAGATTAGTGATCCACATTTTGTTATAAATGTTGAACAGTGAATAAAATGACTTACTCACCATCTTGAGACCAAAGTCAAGTCGTTTACCAGGAACTCGTTGGTGATTATGTTTCATCATGATAGCGGACGTCATTGCATGTAAACTACCCCAAGCACGAGTTTGAGCCCACTTTGGAACAGATGGCTTATAAGTTTCTGTTCTTGTTTCTTTAAATGCCGGAAAATATGAGCTTTGATTGTCGGCATCTTCAATATCATGAAGTAAGGTATTCACAACATCAGGAGTTTGGTATGATTTCCTGTTTCCTGGTAGTGGAAACGCTTTAGGAATAGGCTCAAATTCCCAATCAGGTTTCACTTGCATCTTAGGATAATTCAACGCAAGTTTTTTTCTGGCATTTAGTTTCAAATAATACTCCTTGGTTTTTAGCTTTTTCCACTCTTCTGAGAACATGTGGTTCCAAAGCTTTGACAGAAATACGTTATCAGTTAGAACAAGTCTCAATGCATCAATTTCAGTTTTCTTTGCCTCTCTATTCCTGGAATATTTCAAAGACAGCCAGCCAGCACGCTCTTTCTCAGACTCTATCTTTTCACGAGCCCTTCTTTCCTGGAGTATTCGTCCTTCATACAACATTCTAATTTTTTTCTCAAAATTGACTCTATCTTTAATTTCCTGATATTTTGGTCTTTTGAAAATGCTCAAATGATCGGGAAAAGTATTTACATATGGCTCAAATCTCATCTTTTTGTTATCAACCGACATCCGCCTGTGAGATGCTGGAAATTCTTTCAATTTGAAATAAATAGCTATGGCTTTAATATGTGCTATAAAAGCCGCAAACTGAGTTCTATGAGTTCGATATATTGCAAGTTTTGAGATTCTTGCAGTCAATGTGGGTGGATGTATGGGTATTCCTTGGTGGAAACCAATTTCCTTATGAATGTCAGTGTTCAAGTAAAATGGTAAGATTGGGGGTATAAAGTGTTGCTTAGAACTTTCGCCTTGCTTAATCGCTGGTGTATTATCAAGTTTGGAATGAGTACGTGGCCGTTGACCATTTAAAAAGGTATTGATTAAGGGAAATTCTTCACCATTCATAACTAGATTTGAAGAGCTGCAAGAAGTAGCTGGCCGCCGTGATCTTGATTTAGAAGCAATTTGCCTTCCTCCTTCAACAGCCTCTAAAAGATCACCCGCTGGGTCAATATGAATAGTATCAACGTATTTAAGATCACTATAATATCCTCTAAGATACATGATCTCTTTACTCCACTCTATAGCATCTGGAAATGAAACACGAAATGATAGTCTTTTTATTGAGTTGCTAAAAAACCAGGAATATTTGTTGGGATGGAGGAATACACGGACGGGAATCACACGGACCATAGCCGTTCCTGTACCAACCAATACAGCGCTTCTGGCTGATAACTTACTCTTAGCCTTTGCATCATGAATCAATAGATCATACGGCGGAGCAAGATCACAGATATGGTTTCCACAGCCTGGTATCAGATCATGGTGGCCATCCAAGGCCTTGAGGATGTATGGGGGTTTACAACAGTGGTATATACGATGAGGTATCTTTAATTCCGGGACATCATGTCTAGTGGTAGTACTATGGGGTATCTGGGCTGGTAGAAGCTCAGGAGCTGGGTTAATCCAACTTGTTGCGTCTGATTCATTGGCTCTAGTCTGTTCCCACAATTGGGAATTTTGTTGCCCTTCTCCAGCAACGACGACAACTGAGGTCCACGACAACGGAGCATATATATACCGTAGTTTAGTACTTGTATGTGCAAGTGCCTTCAAATCGAGTGGTGTAAGATACCCCAAAAGTTCTTGGTAAATCTGTGATGATAGGTATAAAAATAAGCTTTTTCCAAGTTTAGCGCGGAAAACAAAGTCTTGATCCATCATGATGTAATTTTTGCGCCGAAACCTAGTACTATCGGGTAGGAAATTATTGCCTGGGGGGTACATAAAGTCCAAAGGTTCATCTTCCTTTACATCAAAGTACATCTGAACCCGCTTTTCTATATTGAAATCTTTAGCAATTTTCTTGCCTTTTCGTTTCCAGTCTTTGTCTCCATTGTGGTCATAATCAAACTCTGGATTATCACAATTATTTTTTGACCTGGTTGAAAACTTGAACGAATTTCCAAACGAACGTAGCCTTATCTTTGACCACGAACTTCTTAATTCATCTTCATCCATATCACTTCTTGAACCTGAATCTCTTGATGATCCAACTCTGGAAACTGTTTTCTTAACAGCCTTTTTGATCGACTTAGCCAGTCGTCTTTTCGTGGAACGGTTTTTTTCAATATCCTCCATCAGAGCATAAAGGTCATCATCATCTTCTGCCATAAAAGAGTCCTCTTCCGAATCAGATGATATTGAGCTGGTATAAACTGGAGGGTGCTGTTTCCTACTACCTTTTACATAAGCCCTTTTTCCTTTATCAGTATCTCCATAATATGCTTCATCGTCAGAGCTAGTAACAAAAGCAAATGGAGTTGGGACTCGTTCATAAATCTTTCGTGAAATGGAAGAAATTGGCTTTCGGTACTCCAAATTTAATGGGACTGTGGCAAATCTTTCGTTTTCATTTTCATAATTCTCGCCAAATTTAGACTTTAGAATCAAATGCTTCATATCAGCATCCTCATCGATATCCATAAGCTCATGTGCCGTATTGTCAAGTCCTGAACTACGCTGGTATCCGTTTGCTGGCTTTTGGATGTCCCAAAGGTCATCCTTGTTAGGTATAAACATTCCTGGTATGGTTGTAGCCACTGGATTAAAACTCAAGCTCTTCGTATATATTACCCTTCTCGACCGAGACTTTTGAGTAACCGGATTTTCCCGTGCTGCAGCCTCTTTCGAGAGTTTCAATAAATGCAGGTTGACGTTGGTACGTTTGGAGGTCATTCGCTTAAGTCCAAACGAGGGTAAAAAGCTCAAGGAATCATTTACTTCTTCCGAGGTATCCATGTCTGTACCAGGCTCTTGAAAGCCATGGGAGTAGGGGTCGTATCCAGTATCAAGTGGGTCGTTGGTATTCATTATTAAAAGGCAAAAAAGTGATATAAAGGCTGCAAAAAGCCTGGGTATATAAGGTATTAGATGTTGGGGTTTGAAATGGACCAGATTTGAGCACAAAGATGGAGCAAATATACACAATGTAATAACAGTGGCGATGTGGGGGAGACCAATTAAGATGTGGAGAGGTTTTGGTAGCGAAATGTATGTATAATATTTTTTTTTCCCGTTTCAATTAGCTTGTTATGTTTGCCTGCCTGTCCCCAACACTTACATTTTGGAGACATGATTTCAATATATATTTTAGCCATGGACCCGATAAACCGTTTGCTAACCGGACCGTACTATTATTAATGCTTAAGAATATCACTCAACAAATGGAGCGCTGTGATAGCTTAGCAAAATCTGTGAGCATTTATATAAGAGGTATTAGGCAGCCTGCTCTTCAGCTCTTCAGGCAGAACCTCCTACTGTTTGAGAGACAAATATTGATAGCAAGATGTGTACTCAAGTTTAACAAGATCCCTACGGCAGCCCTTGCTAAACTTGAGCACATCTTAGCGTAAACTTCATACTGTGATTTCACAAAATTTACGCCGTGCAATATAACAGCTTTTATACACTTTATATGCCCAGCGATTTCACATGCCCACATCTCCGCAATAGACTAAACTCAAAGTTCTCTCTTCAGTCATGTGCACCAGCGAAAAGAGAGAGGACTAAGAGGGTTATTGCCTACTTTTTGTGTATATTCCGATATGAGAAGGAGCTTGAGTATATTCACGCCAGTCTTTGAATGCCTGAAGCTCTGCAGGTGCTGAAGCAGTATGTGGTTCTGGAAATAACAAAATTGAAGGATAGATGTAGCAAATTGGGTACGTGACAGAAACCAGCGACAAAAAGGCGTAGGTCCATGCAAATGACAATGTTGCCGGGCATTGTAGTCAACGACAATATCATCAAGATTGAACCCCATTTCAAGACACTATAAGCCCAACTCGCCAGCTGATTGCAATCAGCCCGATGCAATTTTAAAATTACATTTGAGACGCCAATTCTAACAATTCAGTATGAATTCAAATTTTAATTTTTAAAATCAATAATCCTATTTTACGTAAATACATAATAATTTCATTTCATTAAGGGTATACAATCGGCTTTACAACATAAATATCCCATTTTCGTAATAATTAGTTTTGGTTTATTTGCTTTTCTTTTTGGTCGTAGCCAATGCTTAGATCTTAGCACCAGCACCACTGGGCAAAAGCTCAACAGCAGCAGCGGCAATAGCAGTAGTGCCTCTGTCAACAACCTTGGTCTGGAAAATGACTCTGTTACCTTCCTTCCAAGACTCAATTCTGAGAGTCTCACCAGGGAAAACGTGGCCGGCGAATCTAACCTTGATGTTCTTGAAAGGACCGTACTTCTCAAACAAAATCTTACCAGAGATACCGAAGGTGGCCAAACCGTGAAGAATTGGCTGAGGGAATTTGCCAACAGCAGCGAAAGCAGGGTCAATGTGGAGAGGGTTGTAGTCACCACAGAGGCGGTAGTAAGCAGCCTTGTCGGCGTCAATGTGGTAGTCCTCGGTGTAGTCGGGAGCACGAGCAGGGGGCTTGTTAGCAGCAGTAATGGCACCGCGGTCAGCACCCTTAGACTTGCCACCAAAGCCACCAGAACCACGAATAAAGGTGGAAGAGACATTGTAGAAGATCTCCTCACCAGTGTTCTTGTCCTTGGTAAGAATTTCAGAGATGACAACAGCAGCCTTGCCCTTGTCAATAACCTCAAGAGGACGAGAAGTGCTAACCAACTCAGCACCAGTGGGAAGAGGGAACTTTCTAATCTCAAGGTACTGTTCACCATGTAACAACATCATAGGGTTAAAGTTAGGAACCAATTTGTTAAAGTCAATTCCAACAGAGAATGGAGGAATAACACCCCATGTTGGGATAAGCTGGAAATCGTCGTCGTGCTCAAAAGTGTACTTAAGGTCCTTAGCATGGGCACCAACACAGAGGTTATAAAGGATGACATCTCTGTAGTCATAAGTGAGATCACCTGAGTTGCTAAGCTGAGAGTAGTTCTTGGGATCAACAGGGGTGAAGTCAGAGCTCTTGCTCTTAGACTTCTTGGATTTAGCAAGGATGGGGCCGAGGATTGACTGGGAAGATTCAGCGGCAGAAGAGATAGTCTGAGTGCGACCATCACTGAAGTCGGTGATCTTAGCCCAAGACTTAGCAATCTCCTCAACAGTAGGAACGTGTTCAAAGGTGACACCACCAGTTCTCTGCCATCTGGTAGGACCAATCCAACCGGAACCGGATTCAAAGAGATGGCCGGTAACTGGGCACTTATCAGAACCAAGAAGGGTAATAAGAGGAGCAAGGTATTCAGCCTTGAAGGTATCAAGCATCTCCTTGGTCCAAACAGTCTGGGTCATGGCAGTACCAGCGTTAGGAGCAATGGAGTTGACCAAAATGTTGTGCTTAGCACCCTCGAGAGCCAAAGCACGGCCGAAACCAAGAATACCAGCCTTAGCAGCGGCATAGTTAGCCTGGCCAAAGTTACCGTAAATACCGGAAGTAGAGGTAGTGCTGACAATACGGCCGTACTTCTGCTTGAGCATGTAAGGCCAGGCAGCCTTAGTGACAGCGTAAGTACCGTGGAGGTGGACACTCAAAACTTCGTCCCACTGTTGCTCGGTCATGTTACCAAAGGACTTGTCACGGAGAATACCAGCATTGTTGATAACAACGTGTACAGTACCAAAGTTCTTGATAGCAGTGTCAATAACAGTACCATCAGCAACGTTACTCTTGTCACCAACAGCAATGCCACCAGCCTTCTTAATCTCCTGAACGACGGGCTCAGGGTTAGCAAAGTCGTTAACAACGACCTTGGCACCGAGCTTAGCAAAAGCAAGGGCGTATCCACGACCGATACCGGCACCAGCACCAGTAATAACTACAACCTTGTCCTTGTAAGAAATAGTCTCACCTTGAGGAGCAGGAGGAGCCTTTGTGCTGGCCTCGGAGAGAGCAAAGAAGTTGTTAGGGCCGGTAGGGTAAGATGGGTTAGAAAAGTCCATAATCTCATCCCAAGCCTTGAGGATGGCAGATGGAGTGAATGAAGAGTCAGTGTTGAAGACCTTACCAGAGCCTCTCTCCCATCGGACCTTGGAGTAGAAACCAGCAGCAAGCTCGTAAATGCCGCCAGTCTCTTGTGTAGACTCGTGAGACAAGTAACCAACAAGTGGGACAATGTAGTTGGGGGAGAGCTTCTCAAGGAATTCCTCACCCATGATAGTCTCAGTAAGACGAGAAGCTGCCAAAGGAGCAATTACGTTAGCGAGAATGTTGTACTTTTGGCCCTCCTTAGCAAGAGTCTCGGTGAAACCAACAAGGCCGAGCTTTGCAGCAGAGTAGTTGGTCTGACCGAAAGAGCCGTAAAGACCAGCAGCAGAAGAAGTGTTGATGATACGACCAAACTTCTGCTTACGGAAGTGAGGCCAAGCGGCACGAGTAACCTTGAATGCACCCTTGGAGTGGACCTTGTAGATGAGGTCCCAGTCGTTCTGGGTCATGTTCTTGAAAGAGATATCACGGAGAATACCAGCATTGTTGATAACAACGTGTACAGTACCGAAGTTGTCGATGGCAGTCTTAATAATGTTTTCACCATTCTCGACGGAATCGTAGTTAGCGACGGCCTTACCGCCAGCCTTCTTGATCTCTTCAACTACAGCATCGGCAGTCTATAATAAAAAGTTAGATAATGCACAATTATAAAAATAAAAAATAAAAAATAAAAAAATCGGATCTCAACCCATTTGAAATGGATGAAGAGCAAATACGCAATCAGGATCAATGCAAAATTATTAATCCGTCAAGACGATTCTCAGAGAGAAACAAGGAAAGCCCAAAGCCCAAAAACGCAACAACTTACTCTTGTGCTGTTACCCTCGCCCTTGAAGGAACCACCCAAGTCATTGACAACGACGGAAGCACCTCGGGAACCAAAGAAGAGGGCATAAGCCTTACCAAGACCATTGCCAGCACCAGTGACGACAACGACCTTGCCGTCGAATCTAAGTTGCGAAGACATTATGAATGTGATTTTATGAGGGGTATATGAAGGAAGATGGATGTAAAAAGGAAGAAGAAGTGATGAAGGGGAAAAAAGGAAATGAAGAAAGAATAAAGGGAATTTGGATTTGGGGGATCCGAGACTATATATATAGTAGCTCAAGTAAAATTGAAGGTGTAGCCGGCAGCAGCAAGTGGAGTGTGGGGACGGGGTAGAATCGCTACGGGCTGACCGTGTTTGCCGAGGCTGTTGACCTTTTCGTACGGAAACATGACCAGCTGCTGCAGTTCTCGGGATCACGTGTGTGCACATTTGGGACAGCCGCGCTGCTAGTGTGCTGGAAGGCAGGCGCTGGACGACGGCTTTTTTTCATCTGAAAATCATGGGAAGGGCTATCAGAAGGGCTTGATACAAACATGTTCACTACTGCTGCTGTTACTGCTAATAATACTAATACTGCACACACACACACAGTCTGTATTGTATTTTATTATTATTATTATTATTATTTTTAATTGGATTCACGCAGATTGAAAGCTTATTTCCACGTCATGTGATTCGCTAAAACCCCCCATCGAGACTTTAATCATGCGCATTTGGCAGACTTATTTACCAGCTTGAGTTCCCTGCTCGGGTTCCCTGCTTTTCTTTCATCTTCCGTTTGCTTGTCCTTGGCCTGGAATTCTACTACTTACTACTTGGTAGTGGTAATGTACACACGCATTTCCATCCCGTATGTGGTAATATTCTGAGCGGTCGTAGCTTGCGGGGTGCCTATCAAGGTAGGGTGCGCTCTTAGGTCTCATAGGCCGAGGAATTATGTCCCACTGTCCCCAGCTTTGGTTTACCGAGTTAGTCCACCGGTTCCCCATACTCTTACAAATAAACCGGCTTTGTTGAACTGCGATCAGTATTAAGTTAACGAGGCACACCACTATGGACTGGTGTGTATATATGTAGATTCCCCCCAACGTTAATTTAGTTTCCGCTGTTGATTCCACGACTTCTATTCGATGATCAGCCTTGTGCGCTGCGGAATTACTTTGCAAGTCCTTTCCAGCTGGCTGTATTTTGCCGCTTCAACATACTTATAAATCTGGTTTTACCTAACCGGCCAATTATCCGAGATCGGTGTTAAAATCTGGGTGCTCCCACCGTCTGCGATCTTTTATGAAATACCAGCCTCTATTTAATACCGGCACAGAGCCCGAATCTCACCAATAATGTTGTTATAGAAATTGACAGATAATTGGACCATAAAATACCGTGAACCAAGCTGAAAGCTTGCTGCTCCGTTGCTGAGACCCTGGGACATTTAAAGGCTCTACAAGTTTGGCCACTTACAAACCCATACGAAAGAGAACAACTCTAAATAGACACTGAGTGCACACCAATCTCACATGGAAAATAGACTACAAAATGGATTGACCAAGGAGTCTGACAAGGACACGCCAACTAATAGGCATGGTTTCACACCAAGCACCCTATTTCTGAACCACATATTGAAGCCAGAATCAACAAATCCAAGAGATTGATTGTTCACCTAATCAGAGCTATTCAAGAACCAACGCGTTTGTTACACCACATGCTCACGACTAATCGTCAAACATGAGAAAGCAAGTAAATCTTACACTAAAAGAATGGGACCTAACAGATCTAACAGACCTAACAAAGCACATCAGATGAGACCCGGAAAAAAACACACCAACTCAACGCTGATAGCGATTGCGCAGCCAACCACTACCGCTAGTGCTAATACATCAAGTGTACAAAAGCTAGAAATGCATTCTCCTGGTCGTTTTCCCTTCCTTTTCTTGGCCAGCTAGGTGCGCGGGGTGGAGCGAGGTAACAAGAGATGATTGAAGAACTACACGGTTTGGAAGCTCATTATTAATAATAATCTGTAATCACTTACATAATACCTCATATCACATGAACTTCACATGACACACGCCTTTATACGCACGCTCTTTTCAAACAATAGACCCGCCGACTATCGTCAAAAATTACGTTTCATACACACGCCTTTTACTTTTATTTAAAAAAAAGATATCTAAAAATTCCTCATTAACCAATTACCAAGCGGACTAGAGATCCAGACACACACATTCGGAGATATCTGCGTAAATCCTTCGTATTGCTATACCATGCCACCAAACACTACCACAGCAAATTCCAAGCCTGTTAGCTCAGCGCCAGCTGCCACGACTAAGCAGAATGCGGCCGGTGACACCGCCCTCCACGAACAGGACGCGGTTTCTGCCCCAGTTACTCGAGGCAACAAGGTACGTCACATTGTTCTCAATTGAGCCTGCTAGGCTGGCTACTATTTTTTTTTCTCAACTTGCACCTCTTCTTTCTTTGCATATTTCTCCACACCCTAGAATTCAACAACACCAATGAGCTCCATAGCTGGCAGTTTGAGACACAACAGCTCAATTTTTGGCAAAGAGTCCAAAGAAGCCAAGAGCTCTCGCAGCTCTCTTGACGCTAAAGATACCTCCGAGCCTGAAGAAAAGAAATCCTTCTTCAAGCTTTCAAATGCTTCCCACTCCACCCACAACTTTGCTTCAAAACTTAGACACCCCAGTATCGTCAAGGAGGGCGTTGCAGGCGGTGCTCATCTTCTAGGAAGCAGCGCTCATCTTTTGGGTAGTGGTGTCGCCGGTAGCGCTCAGCTTTTAGGAAACAGTGTTTCCGGCGGTGCTCAGCTCTTGGGAAGCGCTGCTGGTCTTACGCCATTTTCGTCTCACAGATCAACTGAGTCGGAAGTGTCCCTTCCTCAATATCCCAAGGAGCCGGAGGTTGAGAAAAAACCAGTGCCTAGACCAGTTAGAAAACTTGTACTAATGAATCCTGCTACCGTGAAGATTTTAAGAAAAGTTTGGGAATGCGGTATGTATTTCAAAATTTATCTTTCAATTGAGCTCTGATTTCTAACTAATATACATAATTTCATGCATGCTCTCTCATAAGAGCAAGTTTGAATGTTTTTATTTTATTTATTTAGCTCATCTTGGTGTTGTCGCTTCATCTCTTGTTTTTACATTCTTTTATATCATCTTTCTAGGTGGCTCACTTTGCGGCCAAATTGCTTACCGCCTTATCTTTATTTTCTCTACAGCTGCTTACGGTCTTAGTTTGAACCAGCGATTCCAAGGCCAACGCCCTTCATTCTTTGTTCTCCTTCGTATGGACAGTTTCCAATATGGCGCACTTGGATTTTTCTGGCTCTTCACCACTTGGCACTTTATCAAAATCGTTCCATTCATTTACTTTTCAGCAATGCACGCGTCCGATTTCATTGCTGCTCAGCTCAAGACAGACTCAACACTCCGCACCAACCTTAACCGTTTCCAGAGAGTTGATGGCCCCAGGCTTCTCAAGTTGATCAACTACAACAACCTTTTGGTTTTGGGCAGATTGATTTTGGATGTCATCACCTTCCGTAATGGCAGCATGCTTTCTTTATTGGTCTTTCTTTTCTACTACCGTATCAGAATTGCTTACTCTCCCGCTACTTTAGAGGTCTTGCAGGAGGTCAGAGCCAAGATTGATGAGCTTTCTGAGAATCCAAAGGTCCCTGCTAAGGTTAAGGAGGCTTGGTCTAACCTAAAGCAGCTGATGGATTCCAGAGACCATGCTGTCCTTGATCCAAAAACTGCCAGAGAAAAGGCAGCAAAGGTCAAGGAAATCAGAGCAAAGGAAGCAGAAGAAGCGAGGATTGCAAAAGAGCAGTATGCCAAGCAGAAGCAGAAGCCAATGTTTTAAGCTTGTTCTTTTTACGGTTGCTAAGTAAATTTGAACCATTTGGGAATGCAATTTGAAATCATTAATAGTCACTCCCCGTTCACTCAGGGTTGCACTTTTATTAAATACCCATATATATTGATAAAACGTATCATCAATTGGAATCTGCTATCAACTTTGGGTACCACAACAATTATATTGGATAATAATGTTTTTAAGCAGACAAAACCTATGAAAATTTACTATTTAATTTTACTCGAGAAACATTATATTTATACAAAAACCGGTCAATAAATTACTAAAGAAAATTACTACTTGATTGTGTGTTTTTCATCACATTTAGTGCGAAAATGGGATTAAAATGATCAAGCATTTAATGCAGTTTCCTTGATTTCCATAAGCTTGTCATAACCAGGCGTGTCAGCCCACCACTTCTCGGCCTTGCCTGTGAGAACACGAACCGCAGACTTGGCTTTAAACTTCCAGCCTTTGCAAACTTCACTTCCATCACCGTGACGTCCTTCCATGGGACCCAAGCTGATGTAAGCGTCGACCAAATCTTCACAGAAATCCACAGCTCCATCCCACTGCTTTTCCTCGGTCTCAATCTGGGGCATGTGGGTGTAGATCCTGAACCCCTTTTCGTAGGATTCAAGGGCTGCCCAGGGACGCTTGCGCCATAACTCGACCTTGGCAACGAGCTTCCACAACTGTGGGTTGTTGGTAATCAATGGAGGAAGCTCGTTAACAAATAGTTCAATGCATGACCTTTGGAAAAAGTCTAATCTCTTTGTCCCCTCTTCACCGTTGCCTTCGGATTTAGGATATTCTGTAGAAACCAAAATGAAAACAAGCTTCTCTAAAATTGCAAGATCAATGACAGTTTCTTGTTTACTATCCTCAATCTTTAAAAGTTCGCGAGTACCTCTAAGAACTTGGTTCCAGTCCTCTAGATCCATGGCAACTGTAACATAGTTCTCCCAGATTCTCCAGTTGTTGCCTTCAGAGGCAAGGGCTGTGGCTTTCTTGAGGGCGTTGAAGGCTTCCATCTTCTTGTTAAGTCGTAAGAGAGAAGTGGATAAATTACTCCAGCTCTTGCCGTCCTGGTCATCAATGGAAACACATCGAGTAAACGCTTCAGCTGCCAATTCGTATTGTTCGCTCTCCAAACCAGCACAACCATACAGGAACCAACAATTGAAATGTAATGGGGCAACAGACAAAGCATCATTTAGGTATTCAATAGCAAGGTCTATATTGCGCTCAACTCCACTGTTCTTTGGGGGCATGTAATAAAAGCTACCCAAAGATCTTCGTGATCCTGCATACTTTCCAATTTCCCAACTTTTTTCCCAGTACTCTGGCTTTCCAGTAACATCTCCCAAAATAGACCAGGCACGTGCATCATTTGGCTCTTTCTCCAAGTAAGAAGTTAATGTTTCAGTGGCGCTTTCTTCTTGCCCAACAGAGGCATAACACAAAGCAACCTGGTGCCACATTTGCAATCGCTCATAGATATCTAATGCAGATTTAAGAGAACCCAGAGAGAGATAGCGGTCGGCAAGGGTAGCATCCATTGTCCATTTTGGAATAGGAAGTAGCTGGTGAATGTAAGCCATTCTTTCTGGGATATTTTCCGTTCTTTCTTTCTCAGATAAATGACTGATAAAAGCAGAAGAATTGACACCCAGCTCATCCACCAATGATTGCATTTGGAGAGTGCCACGCTCAACAGTTTTAGCAGACAGTGATTCAATCAAACTTCGTTCCCACAGTGCATGACTGTAAATGCACCAATTAACACTTCCTTCAACACTGTTGATAAGCCTGCCGGCCATAACAAGTAATTCTTCTTGGGTTAAAATATTATCATATGGCGAAGTAGATTTAATGTAACCAAGTTTCAGCATAATGAGAGCAGAGTCGATGTCTTGCAAGGGAGGCTGGTTGTTAGGGTCAATATTTCTCAAAGCTTCTGGCAAACTATCTCTATTCTCCAACACATTAGTATCAGAACCGTCACTGGCATCGGAATTTTTACCTGATGTATAGTTAACCTTTTCTAAGAATAAATCAGAGTTGAGTTCAAGTGCGATCGGTGGAGGTAAGTCGATGCTATTATCAGATGCTGCACTGGATGTGTTCATCACCTTGTCGTTCTTACTCTTTGCGAGGAAGATGAATTGGGCAGTGTCAAATGTTTGAAACTTGGTACGCCTGGCCTTCATACCAGTGATGGAAAATTGTAACTGTGACTTTTGTTGGGCGATTTTGAGTGAGTGTTCGGCTCTTGAATCCAAGTTGTAGATCAATTCAGCTCGAGCAAGTTCCATATAGTACAATATACGAAGATAATTTGAGGTTTCGTCCAAAGACTCTTCATACTCATCAGTAGTGATTGCTGTTTGAGGTAAGTCGAGGATTTCAAGGAAGGTATTCTTAATGTAGACGGTGAAGATTTGTTCGTATAAAGTTGAGGAAGAGTTGTCGAGAAGCGATTGCCAGATGATGTAAGAGCGGCAAAGCCACCAAGCAGCAAATGGTCGAAGTTTTGCATCTCTAAGACTTGTAGAATTTACCAAAGTTTTTAAAATAGTAGTGGAAATGATGAGAATGTGAGGGTGTGATACTAGACCGTAGGCTGGTTCTCCGTCTACTGATAGAGATCGAACACACTGTCTATCGAATTCCTTTTGAGCGTCTTTGTTTTCCGAGGCATCATCGATACCGTGAACAGTGGTCTTATAAACGTCAAATGTCAAACCGGGACCAGTAAAATTGGATTGAACAAAAATGTTTAATAAACTAGCACCGATGGTTAACAAATCAGAGTATTGTTGGATATCGTCAGGTTTAATAGATTCGGCGACTCTCTTAACTTCTGAAGAAAGTCTGTCAGCATAGGAGTCATCCTCATCTGGTAAGGAGGCATCGACAGAAAAAATAGAACTGGAAACAGGTTCCTTTAAGATGTCGTATTTCGTACTCAAAGCACCACCAAGAATAGAATCACTGATATTGAATTCGGATTTGGATTTCGAGTTGGACTCAAAAGCAAGAAAATGCTTATGGGCCTTCCAGATATTCTCAGCAGAATTTACAGTCATTTTTTTATATCAACAAATCAAAAAAAAAGTTGAGTACACTGTATCTAGCTGATTGATTTCTTTCAATGCTGAAATTGAAAGAAAAATAAAGGATGGATAGAAGACTGTAGAAATTTGATCTAGTCGAGGCTGACAAACGTTGAAATTTTTTGTGTTTGTAAAATCTGACCAATTATTAGTCATCAGAGCACGGCTGCCAGAGTAATAACTATGCCAATTTCCAGGTTACCTCGTTAACAGCTATCTAGAATTTGCACACACAAAGGGAGCAGTTCGGTCAAAGTATTCGTTCGGATTGATGACCGAGTTTAGGAATACTCAATCCAATTCCATGGTTTTAGAAATCTGGAGTTATAGATACTCAGGCACAAAATCAATGAGTTTCTGAAGTGGGCGTTTTACATTACAGAACCTCTAAAAGAGTGAAGAAACCACTACGAAGGGTTTAACAGTAAAATTAAAACAGTTTATGGCGGGGTTTTAACCTTGGATAGGATAGAAAATAGGCTATATGCAATTCATGTCAAACTAATTTGAAACCTGGTATGACGTTCAACACCAAAATCACGCTGTGTGGGTCGCGAAAATATTCCCGGAACAACTGGATTAATCTTCAAATTCAATTCCTGGTAATCTAACAAAAAAAATTAACAAATTAATTAAACTTTCCCAATGCAGGGTACAAACTAATAAAATTTTGGCTTTGCCTTTATTAAAGTATTCCAAATATAAACACACTGCACGTGGACTACAATAAAAGATTTGAAAGAGGGATTTCAATCAGAAAACCAGTACCTTTTTTTGAAAAGTCAGAACATATTTGTTTCATTACGAGTTTAGCGAGTGAGATATTTTTTTGTGGGTCAAATAACTGCCGGTCGTCTTTTACCTTTATGTATAAAATCCCGAAGAATTCACGTTGCATGTAAATAAGATGATGGTTATATTACTCACTTGTATGAAGTTCAGAGTATGATGGATAGTACGAATGTTTTGATACTCATGTTTAAATTTGGGTGAGCATTAATTGCAATATTATTGCATGTATATCCAAATCTTCTTAGGCACCTCTAGAATGAAACTTCTTCTAGCACAGTTATCTGAATTATCAGCATTAACTTGTGATTCATAACTCACAGAGACTGTAAAACTTTTTTCTTCCGTGCCTAGAATATATGAGGAATATTTGCCATAATGCCTATCAGTAATAATATATTTATTGCTACTTTTCAAATCCGTAGCCGATACGATCCTTTACAAATATTCTTTTCTTGGTCTAACATATATAATAGGCCTGTCTCCCATAAACACTCTTTTTACTCTCTGTCTCAGTCCATTTTTTTCTTTTTTAGTCATTCACTTATATATCAAAATATTTATTTACTCTTTAGAATTTTTCAATATGGAACCATCATTACAGTCTAAGAACACACTCATCATTGACATAAAGCAAGATGATACATGCACTCCTACTCATAGGTGTAATGGAGACGCATTCAACAACCTGTCGCCACTAGAAGAAATGTTCCTGGAACACCACCCAAGCAGTTCCCTCCTACCTCCACCAGTATACAATGCACCATACTCACCAGGAGCCAAAAGCCGGATGCTCGAGACATATCCAATGGACTCTACGGAAAAAATCATGTCAAAGGTAGTAAGCATTGCCGAAAGTGCTACAGATGACATATATATTGAAGTGCCCAAACAAGAGCGAGAAAGCAGCATCGATTTTTTAGTGTTAGAAGCATTTGCCGAAAGCGATTATGACAATGACCTAACAACTTGTAGTTACTACAAGCAACCAGAATATACGAAATTTTTCACCAAACATAGACCATTAGTTCCTCAATCAATTCTTCAATCCTCTGCCAATGTTTATTGCGCCAGTTTATCACGGTGTAGGACCAAAGATGAACACGAAAATCCAAGCAAGTGTAGTTACGATGTAGCTAAGCGATGCGTGCAAAATGAATTTGAAGAAGATGAAGAAGACGAAGATGAGGAAGATGAGGAAGATGCAGTATTTATGGAAAAAGGTATAAAAGAAGCAAATGATTTAGAAAGACGGAAATCTTTTTCTATGGATCGGTTTGTCTTTTTCAGTAGTCGAACAAAGATTAAACAACAGGCACCAACACTTAAAACCCTTCTTCGAGACGACCAAAGTTTTTCCAACCTGTTCAGCACAAAAAACGGCATTTGGTGGTTAGACTGTTTAGACCCAACAGCTACCGAACTTAAGACTATCAGCAGAGCGTTTGGAATTCACCCACTTACCATTGAAGATATTCGACAAAAAATTGATCACGAAAAGGTTGAACTATTCAAGAATTACCACTTTTTATGCTTTAACTCGTTCAACAATGATGAAGATTCGGAAGAATACTTGGAACCCATCAATGTGTATCTAGTTATTTTTAAAGAAGGTGTAATCTCTTTCCACTTTGCACCAATAAACCACACCTCTAATGTTCGACGCCGAGTCCGACAGCTTTGCGACTTTGTAAAGGTTTCTACCGACTGGCTATGCTATGCCATTCTTGATGACATAACGGGAAGTTTTGCGCCAATAATTAAAAAGCTTGAAGTTGAAATTGACTTTATTGAAGAGTCTGTGTACTTGACTCGCAAGCCGGACTTTCAGCTAATGATTCGCCGAATTGGTGAAAGCCGAAATATCGGCAACTTGATGCTCAGACTTCTTTCTCGCAAGGCAGACGTTATCAAAATGTTTGCAAAGCGCTATAACCACCACTTTAGCAATGTATCCGAAGAAGAAATGGCCCTTTACCTTGGTGATATCCAAGATCACATTATCCAAATGAAACAGAGTCTTTCAGTATACGAAAAAATGCTTTCCAGGTCTCATGCAAACTACCTTGCTCAACTGCAAGTTGAATCTGTTGATTCCAACAACCGTATCACCAAAGTTCTGGGCCGTGTCACTCTAATTGGCAGTGTGCTAGTTCCTCTCAATCTTGTGACTGGTTTATTTGGTATGAACGTCCGAGTTCCTGGTCAGAATGGTGATGACTTAAAATGGTTTTTTGGAGTCATTGGTTTCATTGTTGCTCTTATTATTATTTTTTCTGTCATTACAAACAATTGGATAGTTGAAGCTGAAACCGGTAGCGAACTTGTGGCAGAACAAAAAAATCATCTGTCGAAAAAGCGACTTCGCAACGCTGCCAAAAAGCTTAACCCTTTTGCTTCCAATGGAGAGGTTCACAAATATTATCAGAAAGAGCATTAAATGTCAATCCTTTGTACTCAGCCTTGAACATTTTAGATATTTTAGATATTTGATAGTCTGATGGGTTTTATTTAGTCCTCATCCCGCTTAAACGTCATCAGTATCAATATTCATAGTTATAAGGAGTATGAAGCACTCAATTTACTGAAATTGGAAAATAGGGTTGACAACTTTTGTTATCAACATTAGCAGCAGTCATTTCTAAATTCAATTTATGCCACAGCTTCTTTGAAAATTTGGTTGTTAAATAAAGATAATAAACTGTTTTTATATTAAAGTAACTTGTTGGGTGATATCACTGTTTATGCTGTGAAATAAAAATTTAATCATCCAAATATTTCAGTGAAGGGTAAGAAAAAATGGAGGTAGGTTGAAAACTAGCTTTGATAGATCTTGAAATTTATGAGTCTTAATAAAGCAGACTTTAGTTATCATTTTTCAAAAAGAATCATTATATTACATTTTTTAGGGGTAAACAAAACAAAATACGATCACAAATAGACATCCTTCAAGTGTTTATTTTCTCAGATAAATGCAGTTCTTTTAATTATTCCTTGTGGACTTTTTGTTTCTTTCTCTTGGGCTTGTCACTGCCACTCCTTTTATTCCCCTTTTGCTTTTCAGCCCAAATCTTTTCAACCAACTCGTCGTCAGGAGATTCCTTGGAATTAAAGACAGACATACGCCATTCCTTGACTCTCTTTTTCTTGCCAAACTTCTTTCTATCTTTTTCCTTTTTATCCTCATCACGATATGTGGCCAACTTTTTGATGCCGATAAACCTGTTAAGATCCTTGTCTTCGGCCAAAAGAATGTCACGAGCAGTCAGACCAAATGAATCTGGCGAGACGTCTCTGTATTTGAACTTTGGCTTTTCCAATGTTTTCTTTAGCGACTTGGAGCCTTCTTCCTTGATGAGCAACTCTACATTTTCTTCAACAACACGCTGGGCAGCTTCTTGTAGTTTTTTTTGTTCTTCCTGTTTGCGTTGTCTTTCTTCCTTTTTCAATTGATTCTTGGACTTACCAGCAGTAGAGGCATCCAAATCAGCATCCATGTTGAAATCTTCGTCTTCGTCATACTCTGCGTCGTCTGCGCCTTCTGCGCCTTCTTCGCCTTCTTCAGCATCATAGTCAGCAGCACCTCCAACTTGCTCGTTATCATCATCAGCATCTTCAGGAAGTTCAGCATCTTGAGCATAAAATTCTTCGCCAAAGATTTTGCTCATCTTCTTATCCCATTCGTCACCTTCAAAATCACCATCCAAATATTCATCATCAAAAATTTTGGCTAGTTCTTCGGCATCAGGATCATCCTGTAACTGTTTTTGGAGCGAACTCATCTTCTTCATAATCTGAGTAGCTTTTTTGTTCTTTAAGTGTTGTAGCTCAGCTTCTTGCTTTTCTTCTTCTTGTCGTAAAGCATCTTTTTTAGCATCTCTTTTTCTCTTTCGGCTTGATGCCTTTTCTCTTCGGATGGTGTTTTGTGTACGGGCATAAGATAGAATCTCATTGGCGTTAGGGTCCTCGAATCTCATATTGTAGGCGTTTTCATAAGTTTCGGCATTATCATCAAATTCTTCATCATCTTCTACTAGATCTTCGTAAGTTGGCATGATGATTTCACCAGTCTTTTTGTCGACAGTTCTTGGAAGCCATGCCTTTTTCTCCAAATAGGCTTCTAAGAACTTGCCAGCGTCGTTTTGAGGATCTGGTAACGCAATTGTCTCAACAGTTCGTTGCTCGTCACGCTTGGTAAAGAACCCTTCATATTCGCTATCGTCGTCTTCATCGTTTTGGTCATCACCATCTTCAACCGCCTTGTTAATTTCAGCAAGTATCTTGGCTTTATCTTCCTTCTGCTGAATGGCATATGGCTTTTCACCTTCGGGATATTCTTCTTCTTCACTATCACTGTTGTATCCGTCTTTTCCTTTAGCAAGCAGCTGCAATCTATGATAATCCTTAAGGTAAATAGGCTTGTGCTTTTCATCTTTAGACACGTTTGCTGCTTTGGACTCTTCAACGGAACCAAAAAATCGGGTATTTTTGTCAAGCAACACATCGGGATTCTCGTCAATGGTTCGTAAAACTTGATTGATACTCTCTTCAATATCTTCTGTAATCAAATCACCAAACTCGTCCTCTTCTTCATCGGCTGAAGAGTCTTCGACATTCTCATCGCCAAATTCATCGTCGGAATAGAGCGAATCCTTGGTGATAGCAACGCGTTTGCCCGTAGAATCTTTTATACTGTTAGCATGTCATATAAGAAAAAAAATGTAAACAAAAAAAAGTATGGCATACCAGTCTTTAAAACCGTAGATGGTTTCATTTTAATTTTAAAATCGCCGTCATCCTTGTCATCATTTTTTACTTCTTTGGCTGATGAAATGTCAGAGGCTTCTTCCTTTTTGTTCAGTAAGGCCTGTTCGGCCTTTACTTTTTTAAGTCCAGCTTTTTTTCTAGCCATTTTGTGTAGTGTATTGTGTAGTTTGGTGAGATATGACAAAAGAAAAAATACAAGATATCAACAGTTGGGTTTCCAAATGGTGAAAAAAAATTTACCCTCACGTGAATTTTAAACGGCTGAAGGTGCGGCGTTATCATTATAGTAGGTGTCAAAAGTTGTGATATTCACGTGGAAATCACGATAGCTATTCTGAGATCAAGCTCACTCTGTTACCCGGATTTCCCCACTATATGTATGTAGCCAGTATATGTCTGTTAATTACATTTTCCTTCACATGCTTCAAACAATCTCAAAAAAACAATACAAGTGTAAGTTTTTCTACTTTTAACAAGAAGAAATCAAGCTTTTCACAAGCCAAATATTTTTGAATCATTCCAAATGTGTCAAGAGCGTAAAGTTAATCCGGGCGTTTACAATTCACAACTCTACGTAACAAGCTAAGCCAAGCTTACAAAAGTGTCTCACTTAAACTTCTTTTTATTATTATTTATTATCAAGTTGAGAAAAAAGAACAGCAACTTCTGTAATAATTCGATATGTCATATGGATCAAATTCCATCAGTTGGCAAATTTGTCACCATATGAAAACGGGCGAACCAATTAATGCGATACTATAAGCAGGTACGATCTGTAAGGGTGATGTCAAGATGTTAGTATAAGGTGAAATAATATTAACTAAGTTTGTTTAATTGAGTAGACTTAGTTTACAAATAGGGAAAATACGTCATGGGGTATATTTCCAACAAACAAAACGACAATCCGATTAGGGGGAGATTAAAGTGAAATGGAATGAGATGAGATGATTCATTTAGCAGAAACATTGTTTTGATTGAGCATGTGGAATTGTGGGACATAAAGTAAGGGGACACTACGATCACTCAAAGAATTCAAACAGTTTAAAATAAATTAGCCGTGTCGCGTTCAAAGCGACTAAATACAGTAAATATAAAATATAAATAAATAAAAGATGTCAGAATGTATAAATGTGCAGTTACTTGGGACATGTTGGCCAGTGCGTGTATATGTGTGTGTGTGTCGTAGCCCCTATATTTTGTTTTTTGGTCGGCAATCATGATACAAGAGTACATATAGACCATGTATCAAAATATAACATCGGAGGTGGAGCACTGAAAAAAGAGAAAAGGCTCTTATACGGAAGAATGAATAAATCTACCAGAATGTGTTGAAATATATGATAGATTGATTCATCATGGGGCATATATATTTGACCCATATGCCAATTGTGACCACATATCCCAACCAGGCTGGCAAAATTGAAAAGGTCTTCAGGGTCGTTGTCACCCAAAGGTGTATCCACAAAAACCGTTGAGTGACTTTCAAGACTTTCCCAAAACATCATCAAAACATTCCCAATCTGGATACCGTGTTTCCTTAACATTCTCTTCCCAATGGAAATTGATGTAATGGTACATCATATATGGTTGGGGTTGTAAATACATGGGCCCAGAAAAAAAAAGCCATCTCCTGAAATTTGTCAATCATACATAAATCAGCCAGATTAGAATATTTCAACAAATAATCCGAGTAATTTACAAAATAAATAAAAAAGGGGAGCAGCAAAATATCGATAAAAGAATAGGATAGCTCAAAAATAAGCCACAATAGCTCAAATGCTCTCTGTCATTTATTATTCAGTATTGTCATTATTCTTCATTACTTTTACTGCTCTTCATGTGCCTTTTCGTCTTCAGATTATTACACTGTTTTCATCTTATTTTTGAGGTCTTGGTCATATTATCTTACCTTCCCCCTTTTTCTTCAGATAATAATCAATACGTATCACTCGATTATACCAGGTATCTCCTTCTTTTTTTCTAATATCAATTTCTATTCAATAAAATCACATAAGCAAAGTCATAAAGATGTCATAAAACTTTTTTTAAAAAAAACAAACAAATGAAATGAATTTTTTTCTTCTACAAATACATAACAAGAGATGAAAAAAAAAACACAATTCGTCACTACTAATACAAAAACAGAACAAGTAAAAAAAGGTTGTATAAAGAATCGAAAAAATAAAAGAAACTCAAATTTTCAAAATTTGAAACGTAAAACTTTACGTAGAAAAGAAGATATAAAAGGGTATAAAGCTCTAAACACATTTGAAATGTGGAGAATAGTCTAATAAACCATGAAAAGAAAAAACCAAATGAACATCGAAACAATCGAGCAAAGGGCGAGTTTAAAAAAAACCGCAAAAGAAGGGAATAAACAAATCATAAAAAAATACTTTGGAGCAAAGAAAATAAACCAACAGTTACAAAGAAAATGTATCCAGTTGCGAATGAGATTCGACTCTAAAAAAGGACATCAAACAAAATCTAGTCATACCAGTTAAAAGACTAGCTAGCTATTATTAATCTGATGATCTTCCTTTTTGAATTCAAGTTAATGAATTTACAAAGCAAAGTTAAAGAACCGAGCAATCAAGCCTTCGGGCTGAGCATCGGACGATCTCTTGACCATCTTGTACTGAGTAGATGGGTAGGTTCCGTTAGTCCAACCGGATGAAACAACGGTAGCGGTAGCTGTGGGAACAACATCTTGAGAAACAGTAGTTATAACAGAGTGGTTGGGAAGAGTAATGGTTACTGTGACTGGCACAGTCTCATATAAAGTGGAAGTAGAAGTGATCTGCTGAGCAGCAGCAACTTGGTCATTAGAAGTAAGAGGAGAGGAAGTAGTAGCTGAAGTAGCTGTAGAGGCTGTAGAAGCTGCAGAAGCTGTAGAAGTCTCATCAATGGTAACGTAGTTGGTGTTCGTAATGGTAGTGGTAAGATCCCGGCTAATAGTGGTGGTCAAAGTGTAAGGGACGGGGGTCTGAGTGATCTCAACAGAGCCAGAAGAGAAGGCGACAGGAGAGGGTGAGACAGTAACTACATACACCCCAGTAGTAGGAATGAGTGAAGTAGAAATCTCGACAGTTTGAGTGCGGGTAATAGTAACTAATTCAATAGAAGTAATGGTGGGAGTAACAGTCTCAATGGACTTGGACAAGTAGGAGTAGGGGTTAGTGGCAGTGGTAATTTCTTGCTGACCAGCAGAGTTGGTGTAAGTAACAGTCTGGGTGGCCAAAGAAGTAACATAAACATCAATAGTAGAAAGAACAGTAGAAGTCACATATTCAGTCTGAGCAGAAACAATAGTTTGAAGACCGGAAATAGTATTGTTGGAGTAGGAAGAAGAAGTAGGGAGAGTCTGGGAAATAGTATCAGTAACCTCAATAGTCTGGTACTCTTCAGAAGTAATAGTAGAGAAAATGGTAGTGGTGGAGTCGGAAGAGACTGGGAAAGCAGTGCTGAGAGGAATGGTGACGGTAATTGAGCGAGTAATATCGTAGATCTGAACGCCGTTGACGTTGACTGTAGCACCACCAGCAACAGCAGAATCAATAGCGGCAGAAGCACTCTCAGTAGGAACAGTGACGAGCTGGACCGCAGCAGGAGCAGAAGTGGTGACGGTGGAGTATTCAGTCAAAGTGATGGGAATGATGGATGTAACCTGGACAACAGTGACAGGGACAGAAGCGCTGAGATCAGAGTCATAGGAAAGAACAGTGCTGGGAACTGCGGTCTGAACTAAAGTAACTAACTCCTTAGGGCTGGAAGTAGGAGTAGCAGTGCTGGTAGGGTTCTGGATGGTGAGGGTAATGAAGTTGGTCTCAAACTCGGTAGAGGTTGGAGTAATATAAGTAGTACTGTTGCCGTAAGAGGAAATGTCTCTAGCATGGATGCTGTGAATACGGTGAGGGGCGTGAGTGATGGAAGCAGGCTCCTGGCGGAAAAAGTTGATTCCAATGGCAGATGCAGAGGAAGGAACAAGGGCCAGAGCGGTGAGAATAGAAGACAGAGAAAGGAACGACTTCATTTGGAAAACTTTTGGTAGTTGTATATGTAAAAAACTAGAGAGCTGTAGTATATATGGTTTTAAAAGAATGAAACAAGTTGGTGTACAACGGCCAGCGTTTGTTACGGGATTACCAAAAAATAAAAATAAAAAAAAGGAAAAAGAGCGAAAATAACCTGAGGGCTGAAAGGAGTGACTGAAGTTGGGTGAAGAGCAAAAAGAGTAAGAGGGAAGAACAGGCTTGGGGATATATATTTGGAAATTTGCAAAGGAGTTCAGGAGTGTGTCACGTGGGTTCCGATACCAGGGGTTAGAGACCGGCTATTATGTGAGCACAATGGCCTTGGACGCTTTGATCCAGGGCTTTCCAGGACAGTTGTTGTCAACCTGTTACAGGACAGGAGTGAGAATCTTCAATATTAACAATTTTTTAAAGCTTCCACACTCAACAGAGGTAATTCTGTGGTGAAAAAAAAATATATTTATAAAAAAAAACTGCATTTGGACCCTCCTGATCTGGTTGACTTGAAAGAGTGTACTCCCAAAGCAGCCTACTTGTTTACCACCACAACTTAGTTTAGGTCACGTGCTGGTTAACTGATTACAGCAGACACGAGGCTCTGGTGCATTAGGTTACAGTTTTATCAAAAAAGGGGAGAGTGCGAGACGTGCTTGGAAAAGGTTAATATGGCACTATTATGTTTTTGTCGATTTGTATGTGACGTAAGAGGTATAGCGCGTAAATAAATTCATATGGATGCCATATTCGGTCAGGCGAAGCCCTTTCTAGAAGTTACATTGGAAACTGCGAATCAAGGAAACTCAAGTCATATTCCAACGCTCACTTCGATCCAGGAACAATTGTGTCCTCTTCATATGACAATGTGAGATCCAACTGCGGTCACGAAACAGTATTCCCGTACTGTGCAACGGTATTTCTTAACAAAACCTTAGACTCAAAGCCCCCACGTCAATTGGTACCCAATTCCTTTTGGAGTATGTGGCTCCGGAAATCTTGATTTTGCTGCTTTTTAACTACTTTTAAACCCATCGGTTATAACCCGGTTAATGTACCAGTCGAAGTGTTTTGAACCAACTTTATTTTGTTTCAGTGAGCCATGGTATGTTTTTTGGAGCGGGTCCGTGATTCGAGGGTACCTGTCACCTTGGTACAAGTTGATCCATTTTCTACGTCATTTTCTGTTAAATTTGACCACCTCTGTGATTCGGTAAAACGATTGGCTTGTACTAAAATGGCCCTGTTTCAATACTTACCAGTCCTTGGATGAATTTCTCTCCAATTGGTTGTGTATAGTTTACTGTACATCCCCAACAGCCATCTAAAAACGGCATAATCTTTGGAAAATAAAAAACTGGTATTTAGGCTATTTCTAATCTTTCCCTATCTTGCCAGTGCTCTAGTTCTCATTAGTCTTCATCAGTTTATTACATATGGTCCAAAGTATACGCTTCTACAAAATATTACCCAGCATATTACAAAGGCCTTTTGCTCGACTAATCAAGTAAGTGCGAAAGGGCCCTGCAAAAGTTCTCTCGACTACGGATCTGTCACCAGCTTATTTATTTCTGATTGGCTATTTAATTTTTTTGATGGAAAACATTAGGGTATATCGCTTGCCAGTGGAAAAGAATTTGAGATATAGTATATATCTCAGTCTGATATATTATATCCTAACATTCATCTTAACATCTTGCCAGTCGTGAGCCATGAGATGCTACAAGAATACAAGCGTCGATGAAATATTTATAAAAAAAGTAAAATACAAGGTTGAACCAACTTTTACTGAAAAAGGTCATTTAGATCCAATTAATCTTCGGTTGGTACAATGACAAATCAGAATTGCTATCCCTATTCATAAAGCAATTTCTTACATGGATGTATGATACGTGCGATATGTTGGGTCAAGTCTCGAAAAATCATTTATATTAACGTGGATCAACATCATCATCATCACTTGCTTTCATATCCGTAAAACCGTTTAATGTATAGAAGTAAGCAAAAGCTGGAAGTGAAGCACTTGAAATCTTTAGTGTTTTTAAGATTGTGGATAAGCATAGTATAATTGTGTAAGATGTATTTCAAAACAGTCAAGCTGGAATTCCTAAATAGTCCAACTTTTGAAACTTGGCTCTCACCCATCCGTCACAAATCCTTTGAGCTGTATGTTTCTATTTCTAATTATGATATCATCAGACATGGTATGAGAGTAGTATTGGTAATTGTAGATATTGGTCATCAGTTTCTTTGCATCAAATCTGTTGAAAGTTGAGGACAGTTTTCTAAGAAGCTCATCCAACAAGTCAATCCATTTAAAAAATAACAGGGAATATCATAGGGTATTGTAAATATAATGGGAATCAACGATAGAATATCAATCTCTTGTAATACACGCCATCCGACAGAACAGCTAATCTTTTTAAATTTTAAGAAATCTCGGGTATATACCCACTATAAAAATGGCATCAAGCAACAGATTGAAGGATGCTCTTGCATACAAGTAGCTGTAAGTCAGTAGTAAATGAAGGGTTAAATATGAAATCAAGAAAATGTCGTAACAGAGTATATGGGTCACTGGTTGCTTGTACAATTAATTGATCTGCTTAGCCAAATTGGAATGTTGCATAACTGCTGTTGTGATTTTTCTATATTTTACAGATCGCGTTGATATCTAGCTGGGTTGTCAACTTGTAATTAAAACAACAGTACTAATCAAGTCACGAGTGTTTATATGACAATTACAGTTACTATTACAAAAACCACGCCTGCAGTGGGGTTGTTATATAACTGTTATAACTTGAACTGTTTACACGTGACTCACAATAGTGCTGAAGTTGCAAGCTATTTTGACTTTTATTTGAAATGAATCGCTTGTTCTAGGGTTTATTGGGTTTGCTAGGGTTAAGTTCAAAATTACTTGGTAGCAGGCAACAACAACCGTATCAACAGTCAGTCTAATGCCGTTTTGTACGGTTAATTTTCTCCGTAGTTTTTGTGCTTTTTGTTGCGCACGTTAGTTATAAATAGCGTTGGATTAGATTGAAATTAGGAGAAACGCAACTCTAAAGACATTTTTGTCAGACACAGGCAACATGGAACAGTCTTTGAGTGCTGCGTTTCCACAGTGTCTCTCCAAAAAAATAGAGAAATGAATTGCGCCAAGTGGGACTAGGGCTCAGTATGGTATAATTCCAGCCCTAGTTGACGATAGTTAAAGGAGGTGCAAACTGTACCACAAGCTGCTATACAAGGTAAATATCAGAATGGGGCTTATCAGCTGCCATTCTAGAGTCTTACCACGTGATGATCTACTCTAAAACGTACGACCATGTCAAGAAGCTTATCACCGGATAGCTCGCTCTTTTAGTTATAAAAGCCCTCATGCCCTTCATCTCCTTCTTCTTCTTAACATCTCCTGCCTTTTAACTTTCATTCTCCTACCTTTCTTGCATTTCTTTAGCTCATACTAACTGTTCTTACGTACTCTTGGCTTCCCTGTCCCCCAGATCTCATAAACCCCATATACCCCTCTTTTTACACTTCCTAACACCATAGTATCAACGGCTATTTGACAATGGGCGTCCAATTTAACAAGTATCTTACAGGCTCTCGAATCTACTGCTGCCGTCACTGTCACACACATTTTGGATACGATCATGACGTTGAATCAAGGGTAAGTATACTTCTGATGGAAACTAGGCTCTGTCACAAAACATGGCTATTTCTTAAACCTGAGTTATATTACCCTTCTTTGGTGTAGTAGTGCAAACCTCAGACGGACAACACTTTTATTTAAGAAGCAGAAATTCATCGGCATTGACTAACCACTAGACTCGACCGTTTTATGTTTTACAGGATTTCCATGGTCAGCTAGGACAAGCGTATCTTGTTCGTAATGTGTAAGTATCAGTTCGGGTTTCCCCCAGCTTTGCCACTTGCGCTGAACTTTGAAGATGGTACAAAAAAAAAAAACAATTGGCTGATGGTGTGTAATTACATCACTAAACAAGATTGTCACTGGATCTGTTATACAATCCATATACAGCACCCTCTTGCTCTATTTCAATTTGGGTGCGGAGGTGTGATAGCTTACACGGCTGTGACCGGATGATGTCAAGTGCACCTCAGCCTATCTATTTTTGTGTCGACAGAGTCTGCTTATCGGCATTATCGTTATTGTTATGACTTTGACTGATCACACTAACCACCTTGTTTTTTCTCCTTTTTTTTAGCGTTAATATCACATTCTGCCAACCAGAAAAGCGTAAGATGATGACTGGTGAATTCTTAGTCCGCGATATTTCCTGCCGGATCTGTGACAAGAACGTAGGCTGGGTCTACGTCAAAGCGTTCAATACCACAGAGGAGTACAAGGTCGGAAAATTCATTTTAGAGACGGAGCAAATTCGTGAAATCAAGGCCTAAAACTGCACTAGCGGTACAATGACTATGAGGATTTGGTAGGTGCTTGATTCTCAAGGCTATTGCATTATAAATGCCGTCTCTAGCTTTAATTGCAAGTTATGCTCATTATATGTATTTGCTAAAGCAGTACAGCTAGGCTCTTGTATTCTTTTACTTCTCTCGGTGCTACTATCGCGGATTTCACCACTGGCATCTTTATCTTTATCTTTATCTCTTATTTTTATTTCACATTTTCATTCTGATGACACCTTTATTTTTCTTTTATGACTTACTATGACTAATGATTTCTCTTGCATCCTTGATATCCCTTTTCCCTATTTTTTTTGAGCTACGACCACATATCTGTACTTTTTATTACATGGTGATATTTTAACTCGGTGATGTTTATGTTTTATGGTGAATTTATTTCAATATGGCGTTTCTATTTTATTACTTGTTCACTTGATTCTTTAATATTTATATTATCACAATGGCATTTTTTTCTTGTATAACATGTTGAAATCAATCCTTTTAGTTTTTTTTTTGAAATAGCTCTTGCTTTGCACCAATCTACGTAAACCACGACATGTACTAGTACTACAACTACCACTACTAGCATTACAGCTGCTACTACTACATTGCACCATGATGTGTGTTTACTATTACTCTAAAAAAAAAAAAAAATTAGGATAAAAATTAAATTGATACAACAAACTTGAATGTATACGACCACAATCAGCAAGCGTTGTTAATTAATCTCATACTATACCAATGGTTGCCTGTGTTTCGATGTTAGCAGAGTATATTCCCAATTAGGATAACATAAGGCTATTGCTGTTACCACTGCTACTACTTTTCGTAACTCTTGAAATGTTGTACACTCTTCGCGCATCACCAGAATGCAATCCAAAGATCGATGAAGCGACAAAATGATGAAGCAAAAATTGGGAAACCTGTTTTACAAGAGAATTTTGCACCAAGAGAGGAGAGAGGAGAGAGGAGAGAGGAAAGACGAGAAAATATTAAACCAACCCTGGTTTGTTTTCATTTCATTACAATATCTACTCTAGCTAATAAACAGCTTTTACTTACTATTTATTCTGAGCTTTAAAAAGCAGATAAAATTCCCATTCTTTTTTTCCTTTCCTTTTTCCTCTTACTTTCATCACAGAGATCCCAATCTTCATCCAACCCTTTCTCTTTCTACTTCCACTCTTGATTTAACAAACATCTCAATGGATGAACAACTTTCTTCTCCTGTCGAGCCCACCCTGGCCTACAGCGTCAATAGAACCACCAAAGAAAAGCCTCTAGGCGATGTTCATCAGAAAAACCAACCCTTAGCACATTTGGACCACATTGCCAAAGTTTTGGAAGACGGCGCTAACAACCGGTCTTGGAGTGAAGAATACAATGCAGTCAGGAACTCTGATTTGTCCGTTTTTGAAGATATCAAGATTCTTATTTCCCAATGCTGTGAATTAAACCCCGAATTCTACTCCTATATTGCCTACCAAACTGGAACGTCTCCTAAAACTATTGCGATAAAGGTTGGAAAGCTTGACTATTTTTGGTTCTCAATGGTAGCGTTCTCTCCATTGTTTATTATTATTGCATTACTTGCTATTAGTTTCGATTTACCCCCAACCTATTTGTTCTGGAAAAACTTATTCCCAGTGCTCGCTTCATTAATAATATTATCGTTCCTTATCAGGTTCTCCAGGTTGGTCAGATCACCAAAAGGAAGTAAGCTTGCAGCTGCCATTAAATTATCCTTTGTTCTTATTGCTTGTTCAATTGTTCACTTTAGTTATTTTCTATATGAGTTCTACCTTCTATATTCGGCTTCACCAGAGCTAACAGAACAGCAGTCACTTGATATTAGTTCATGCTCGCTGTTTTCCGTGCTGTGCCTTGATCTTGTTACATCCAACTTGCGTCAAGTTGATTTTACTATGGACAACCCCTTGACCAAACGGTTTTTAATCAAGAACCTTTCCAATATTTTTCTTGGGGATTTGAGAAAGTACTTAGACTAAAGTTGAACCTTTCTAGGAGTGAATTGCTATTTTGAAACACTCAATAAGAAGAAGATGTATAATGTGGTCAATATTCTTGTTACTTTATTGTACTTGGATTACAATGTATTCAATGTCTGGAATAACTACCAGAAAACATAAAAAGAATTTTAACAGTTTATATATATATATATATACATATGTAATACAATATTTTTTTTCAATACATTAAAAAAGACTGTAATCATTTATACATGAATATATCAACAGGTTTCTTGAAATAATTTTCATTGAATACACCTTGCAGTCGTTGGTTCTGCTTTCTTCCTTTGTGGTGAAACAATATCTAGTTACCGTCTTGGTTTTGTCGGTTTTCTCTTGTAGCCTTTTGGGTGGCCTGGAACTTGATTCAAGATGTATTTGTAAACAGAAAGAGTGCGATTGCCGTAATGAAGCATACACAGTGTTATGAGTGTCCAAAAATCAATCTTGTAACAAAATGAGTGATACGACGACAAGGAACAAGCTGCTCACATACTTGATGAAATGCTTTTGTTTTCGTAAAGAAAAAGGCAGATGGACAGGTGGAACAAATACCATGTTGTGCTAAAAAGAATTACGTTCTTACCAACAGACGCGTTTTGAAAAGGTTTACAAACCTCACGACCACACGATCACACGTTGTCAAAAATCTTTTTCCTGATCTCCATAAAAGCAAAAGATTTCCTTTATTTTCCTTCCTTCCTTTTCCTTTCTTTTCATTTTTATTTTTATTTCCATTCAGATCTTCACATTAATTACAGATACCTCAGCTTTCACACACATCTTTTCCACTCTTACTTGAACCACACCCCACTACTGACATGGACGAGAAACATTCTTCTGCTGCCAAACTTCCTCTAAACCCAGGCAGTAATGCTGGAGCTACCAAAAGTTATTTTCCAAATATTGCCACCCCAAAAGGTCAACCTGAGACTAAATCCACTGGCAGAACGACTTACAGTTTTCTGAATTTTGTCATTGACGAATTGCTTTTCTTTTTGGCTCTAACCAGTATGTTTGACAATATTTCGCCAAACCTTGAAAATTGGACAAGTCAAGTCTTTCACCTGTGCATATGCAGCTTATCATTATCATTCTTCTTTACAACTTTCATAATGATCAAATATCCCAGAGGAACTAGCCTTTTATATTATAATATGGCACTTGCTTTGTTACATTTAGGAGTATACATTTGCATGCTTTATTCCAAGTTGGCCCCCGTTTGGAAAGAAAATACAGACGAGTCAATTATAAGCTTGTTGAGAAACAGTGATGAGTTTAGAACGTCATTGTTTTATATTGCAGTTGTCACTACTTCTATCTCTTTGAATAATTTACATTACCTGAATTCAGTCAACAAGAGCTCATATGCTCTCGAAATACTCCGCAGAACTTTTGGGAAAAAGACAAGGTTTCAGCCAGTCGCCAGAAGCGTTAAAGAACCATGGATTGTTTAATATCAACAAATGGCTAAGCTAAGGCTAAGAGTGCTAGCGTGCTAAAGATTAAATAATACGATTGAAATATAACTTAGCTTTGGAAGAAAATTGATATCAAACGTTGCTTGTACTTGTAATTTATGTAGCGTGTAATACCTGAATTGAATTGAATTGCTTTTATTGAACAAGGAATTATATATATATTTATATAATTGTTTGATTGATCAAGACTTTCTATAAAACAACTGGTCAACTAAAAAATTCCCAAATATATCCATCTTTTTCAATGTCCAAGTCTATCATGGTGTCCAATATTCCGAGTGATTGGATGAATAGTTTGATGAGCCGAAAGTACCATTCGACACATGTATCAAAGGATTATTATCATTATTATTACTATTATGATTAAGATAGGTTTTATTGCTGATGAAAATTTTCACGTTCAAAGTTGCCGGAATTGGAAATGCTACTGTTATTGTTGTTGTTGTTGTGTGTTTGGTAATGTCGATGGTTGCGAGCATAGTGATGGTGGGGCTGTACAGCCGCAGGAGAAGTTGGGGAAGGCGCCAGTTGGGAAATAAGACGGCGACCAGACGAAGAGGGAGTAATAGATTGGACGGGTTGAGGCTGCTGAATAGACGAAATAAAAGGCAAGCTAGACGGCTCGTCAAAAGATGCTCCAGCATCCTCGATGCTATGTGTGCTTGCAGTATCATAATTGCTGCTGCTGCTGCTATACCGGTTGCTGCTGTCATTTCCGCTGCGTTCACTTTTTTGATCATCATCGTCATTGTCAATATCTCCAATATGGTGGATCGTAGCTTGCCAAGGAGTAGGAGAGACACTGGATGGAACTGGTTGCCGTAATGGAACGTGCTTGGCTCCAACATCCATAAAAGGCGAGCTAGCTGGGTTACCATAGCCAACAGCAGGAGATGCTGGCCCAGACATTGGAGCAACAGGAACAGAGATGGTGCCAGTTGATGACCCAGGACCACTGGCAACGCGATTCATTCCACCAGCACGACTTACACCACTCAATGCAGAAGTGACCGAAGTCGTTGCTCCGGCGTCCAAGCCGTAAAAAGAAGAAGAAGGAGAGTATGCTGGATACCGAGGGGATGAGGCCTGAGACAGCCCTCTTTTGGGAGTGGGTGAAGTAGGTAGAGTGTTATGCTGCTGCACTTGATAGGCGGTTTGATTGAGAACTGCGGTGGAAGAGCCGCCATAAGGCTTGATAGGATCTGCTGGAGTTTGACGCTCAACGACGTTGGGACTGCGAGAGGTGGTTGATTTCAAGACTGGAGGTGATTCGTCACTTGCATCATCTGCAGTAGCATGTCCGTGTCCATTGTAGCTGTTGTTTAAAGGAGATTTTGAACCAGAGCTGGCATCAGCGCTAGATCTCCTCAAAGTTGATCTCGTGGTTGGACTACTGCTACTACCTTGAGCTCCGTTACCACTTCCAGCACTACTCATGCTTCCAAATCCTGAGCCCCGCCTCTCATGCCCAGAGCCATCAGAGCCATGCCAATCTTCACGACCAACACCTAATACTCCTCCAATTCCGCCGGAAGGAGACTCTGGAATAGACCCAGAGGTAGAGAGAGGGGTTATAGGCGAATAATTGGCCATTTCAATATCATGTTCAGCATCATATGCAAAAGACGGCGGTGTACGGAAAATTTCATACTGCTGTTGCTCAGGTGTAGTGTGCAAGGACCACTCATCGCTGGCTCCGTTTGATGTGGTGCTGCTGCCAGCAGATCCTGTGGAACTGACACGAGGTCTTCCTCTCAACTCTCGGGCTCCTGGAATCGGTGGAGGAGCTTCAAGATCACCAAGAGCTCCCGAATCATAATACTGTGGTTGAATTCCCTCAGCCATGATACCTAATGGCCCTCTTGAACTAGAGGACGGGGGAGCAGTAGTATTAATGATAGTAGAGTTGTTGTAACCTGGATCGAGGGTGACATTGTGAACACCAGCCATGTTGTCATCGCCAGTATAATATGAACCGGCTGTGTCATATTGAGGGTCTTCGACTCCAAGCAAAGTAACAGAAGGGGGAATCTCGCCAATGGAAAACGAGGAAGAGTTTGCATTATTATCGCCACCATTCAAGTCGTATAAAGAGCTACTGTGACTAAGACCACCAGAGCGGGAGCTGATAGGCTCAGTGTTTGCTGGAGGAGTGCTGGGTGCACCTCTCCCACGATTTGAGCTGGAGTTACTACGAGAGTGATAGGACGACGAAGGGGAAGGACCGGGGCGGGTAGAAGCTATGTCAGAATTTGTGGTATTAACATGATTTTGGTGATGAAAAACGGCTTCAGTGGCAGCAGCACCTCCAAGAGCAGCAGCACCAGCAAATTCGGGGTTAACTGGATCACTAAAAGGCTGTGATGGTGCAAAATCAAGATCAGCAGCTTCTGGGCCAGTGCTGAAAGTGGGCCTGATATCATCCGTGGTAATAGCCGTGCCTGGAAGAGATGGAGTAGAAGACTCCACCGCGGGAATCTGAGGAAGGGTTCCAGTGAGTGTGCTGTCTTCATCAGTGCTGCGAGTATGATTGGAAACCATGGTCTGATCAGACTCGTCGTTTGTTCTAGTAGGAGCAACAACATTGGACCTGGTAGTGGTGTCATCGTCTCCAGGAACCGGTTGATCGCCAGAGTCCAAAGGAGGGACTGCGGCTTGAATTGCGGCCTCGTCTGGATTGAAGCTTGATGTTGCATTGTCGTACCATTTCATGCTGCTTGGTGAAAAATTGGAAGACTTTGGGCGACTAGGAGAGCCTGAAAGAACTGCAGCCCCAGGAACATCACCAGTTCCTGGTGCAAGCTTCTTCTTGAGGCTTCCGCTTCGGTTATGAAGTCTCTTCAACAAACCAGTGGTAGGGCTAGAAGCACTTTCACTGCCGGAGCTTTCGGAACCAGAAATGGCATTGAAACTTTCAACACTGCTACGACTACTGGCAACTCCACTACCACGGGATGATAAGGATCCGGTAGCGGAGCCAGGAAGTGGCACACGGCCAGTCCCTGCCGCCACAGCAGCAGCCTGGATTTCAAGATCGGCAGCCGGATGTAAAAAGTGCTGGTCATCGGTATTGCCCAATCCGCGGCTGAAAGATTCGTGAGGTTGAGAAGCAGGGTTATGACTGGGAACATCATTAGAATGAACCTCACGATTATCTAAACCAGGTACATGTGCGGCGACAACAGGATTAATATTGGCTGAACTACCATCACCAAGTCTAATTGCGCTAGCGCTAGCGCTTGCAACATTGCTGCCAGTTTCTTCCGGAACACTGTGGTAATATCCTAAAGGAAACTGGGAGGAAGTATCCATATCTGGACCATACTGGTGGGCCATTGACTTAAGAGGAAGATGTGGAGGATTAGTGCCGGATAAAGCAAGACCAGCAGCACTTGATTTCATGGGAGGAGCACCAGAAGTACCAATGACAGTTCCAGTTTCGGGACGTGCAAATTCTTCATTATATCCAACTTCGGGTGGACGAGGATTTGAACCTGGATCGGAGCCAGAAGTGCCAGATGGGCGTGAGGCAAAATCAAGCCCTGAACCGCCAGGACTTGAATAGCCTGGATCCAGAGTTGGCTCAATAGTTGGATTTTGAACGGTCAGTGGAGACGATTCGTCAAAACTGTCAGGTGTTCTTCTTGGAATAGTATCAGGCTCATTTCCATATGTATTATTGTTGTACAATTGGCGTTCCAATTCCTGGTCTCCACCTAAACCATAACCATTAGAGTTACCATGCCCATGGTGATAAGCTGCCGCCCCCAAACCAGCGGCTGCCAGGCCAGCGGCTCCTAGTGATGATGCATCCGGCCCACTCAAGCTATAATCATAAGCATGAGGTAGCTGAGAAAATTCGCCAGGTGGAGCTCTGTAAGAATCGTCTAAGAATTCAGACTGTGAAGCAGGTGTTGTACCACTCCCGGATGTAGACATTGCAATACCACCTGAAGGGTCGTTGCCAGGATGGGCCGCTCCCAACCCACCACCAGAAGCAAGGCCAGCAGTATTAGGAGATCCAAATTTGTGTGAAGTATTGGCAATAGCCATATGAGGCGACTGGCCAATTGACTTGTTGCTTGTACCATTGTCGCTGCCATTGCTATTCCCATTCAAACGTCGTGGTGGCCGGTAATAAGATCGCAGAGCTCCACCAGATGCCGAATTAGCTGAACCTGGAATACTAAACTCGTCTGTTTCGCCGCTGCCCTGGCCATGGGCTCTCGGTGATACCGTGCTAGATGTTGCACTGTCAGATTGATCATTGGTAGGAGTATGTACGCTTCTGTTAGTGCTTGCTGAATTATTACGATTCATCATTGTGGCGCCTGCTACACCAGCCGCACCCGCAGTCGCAGCAACCACAGCAAGGTCTGAATGTTCTGTAGAAGTTGGTGTCGATCTAGAAAGGTTATCAGGGCGACCAGGGCCAGGGCCCAGTCTGGTGTAGCCGGGAGTAGAAGATTGCACGGTAGAAGGAGTGGCAGCTGCAGCAGAAACTGGAGTACCGTAGTCAGCAGACGCAGATCCGGCTCGAGAAGGGTCAAGAGAAGCACCGCCTCCCACGCCAGGATTACGATCCAACATTACAGGCGCAGCGCTGGCACCTTGCAAAAGCTCTTGGCTTCTTCTTCGTTGATTAGTGTTGTTAGAAGCAGCAAAAGGAAACAAAGAGGACCACCAAGGCTTTTGTCCCGGAGGTCTTCCTGGCCCTCTTCTTCTTCTTCCATTATCAGGACCTTCTTCATCGTCACTGTCAGCACCGGGGCGGTTGTCACGACGGCCAGCCATTACCCCACCATAGCCTAGATAAGCATTTGGAGATCCAATGGAGGAATCAGACGATGAGTACGAATCTCTGGTACGCTTGCGGTGACGTGTGAACAAGAACAGTAAGGCAACACCGATAAGAGCAACGCCAGCAACTGAACCAACGACAGAACCGACTATAGTGCCAGTTGTAGGCCCTTGTGAAGGGTCATTAGAAGCAGCAGATGCTGCAGCTGCAGCTGCAGCACTTGCAGCAGAAGCTATTTGCGAATTAGTTGCCAAAACATCAGAAGAAAGTGTGGAAATGTCAAAAGTTGGAGTAACAGTATATCGGATAACGGAAACAGATGTAGAGGTGGCTGTGATACCGTTTCTTGTAACTAGTACGATAGATGTGGAGGTGGTTGTAAGCACGACTGGTGGGTATGAAGTTGATTGGGAGGAGAAGCTTGTAATAGTTGACGAGTCACCAGAGCTGGATGGAGAGATTGAGGTGCTTAGAGTAGTGGGGACTGTTGTAGTACTGCTAACACTATCACTACTTGTTTGTTCAGAAGATGAAGGAGAAGTAGAAGCAGGATCTGAAGAAGACGATGTTGATGGGTCAGAAGTAGTTGATGCAGCAACCGAAGCAACAGACGATGAAGAGGTTGCGGAAGAATCAGAGCTACTAGGCGTGGCGCTACCGGACGAGGCGGATTGTGCACTATCAGAGCTTTGTTGCGAAGAGGTGTCAGAATTGGAATTAGAGCTTGATTCGGAAGATGATTCAGGTGGGCCGGATGTTGACGCAGGAGTTGTAGAATCAGAACCAGAACTTAGTACTACAGGGGTTGCACTGCTGGATTGGCTTGAAGGTTGAGAAGTGGTTGTACCACTTTGGGTATTTGAGTTTGAGTCTGAACTTGGGCTCGAAGAAGCAGAGGATGAAGCAGCATTACTGGACAATGAGGAACTAGTGAGTGATGACGAAGCAACAGAAGTTGTAGCATCCGAGCTGCTTGCACTGGAAGAAGATGAAGGCGGATCCGTGCTAGATACAGACGTTGTAGAATCGGTGTCTGAAGTTGAAGGTCTAGAGGAGGAGTCTGAAGTTGTGACTGGTGCAGCGGAGGAGTCGGAGCCGGAGCCTGATGTAGAAGAGGTGGGATCTTGAGATGTTGAAGCCGAGTCCGACGGTGTACTAGAAGTCGTAGCAGAGTCACCAGAAGATGAAGAAGGGTCAATTGGAGTAGTGGTGATGAAAGTACTAGGGGCAAAATCCGAAGTGAATGAAGACCCTGGGATTGTCGAGACGGATCTTGAAAAAGGGTCCGACGATGTGGCCTGGGTCGAAAAGTTAGAGGATGCCATGATGATGGCCGAGTAAAAAGAGGTCCAAGTGTGAAGAGAGAAAAGGAAGAAAAAGAAAAAGAAGAAGAAAGAGAAAAGATAACAAAAGATTGGAAAGTTGCAGTGAAAACAAAACTAAGACAGTGGCGTCACTTCATAGGAAGACGCTATAGTCGGATATAAGTTTGAAATATTTTTTATGGCACAGATTTTATTCTAATTAACAAAACCACCACTTTGAAAATTGTTTTCTAATTTGCAATTACAATTTTTTATTCTTCTGTTTAAAAAAACTTTAACTAATTATAGGCCCAAAAGGTAGTGACAAGCTTCGTAATACTGCAATAAAGGTGGTTGATGGTACGATGGACATTTATCCAGGCGGCAAGCAATGAATTTTAAAGTTGGATTCACGAGAAGCCTAAATACGCAAATAGAATCTCGACGGGTGTCAAGAGGAAGAGAATAGAGGAAGAATGCAGGACAGATTCTAAATTCCAGTCAGTAATATAAAGGTTGGTTGCAAAAGGTGTAGTAAAGATGCAAATGAAATAAGGGCACTGAATCAATTGAAGAGAAAATGAAGGAGAGAAATTAGGATAACTGGGTGTGAAAAGAACAAAAAGTCTTTACAAGGTGAGCTGCATTGCATAGGGCCGGATAGGAGCAAAGTTACATATTTGAACGAGAAACATTGATCTTTGACACTGCCAATGTACATCAACACAGTCCTTGCCAGCTATCAGCAGTTTGGTCCTGGAATGGCGATGGAATATGAATATGTCAAGAAAGACAGCTTACATGCAAGATGCAGGAGCCAGCCGTTCGGTCTACACGGTAGTGGCTGGCAAGCAGGCTTCCTTCTAGTTTTGAAATTATGTTGGGCAGCTCCACAGCAATGAAAAAATATAATATTCAAAGAAAATAAATAATTGAAAATAATTTAAAATAAATGAAAGTGGATGGAAATGGATAATTTTTTTAAATTATTTTGGTGCGTATTATGTTTAGAGTTTAAAAGAGAAAAAAAGTTGTGAATGATTGAGTTGATCTGCCCTTTAGAAACAGTGTGAACTAATCCAAGAGGAAATGTGCCATGTTTAAAATTTATATTTATATTTAAAATTGGGATTTGACTGAATTACAAGTGACTGTGAGTTATTGGCAACTTTATAAACAGGTCTTGTCAGCAAAAGAGACGGTTATATTTGACTGCTTCGTAAGCCATTAAACAAGAACAGGCGCTGGCGTTCTTCGATAACTAGGTTCCCCTCCATAGGCGATAGCCAGTCTGTTACATACAAAAGGCTTTTTGTTACAGCCTCTGCCTGGTTTAATGATGACTAATGATTATGTCATAAGAAAGCCTTGCTTTACAGCCGCATGCCTGCCTTTTGGCTATTTGGCTATTTGGTCTTTGCAATGGCTGTCCCACGTTCTTTCATACCAACCCGTCTTTCATTTCTTTAGGTTAATCAATTTACAATTAGCGAATCTTCACTGAAACTCAATGTATTCCCAACAAGTTGATCTATAATAATAGTGTTTTTCAGAGTTTTAATGAGAAGCTAACAACAACAAATGTCAATTCCATAGCATGATAGACACTTGTACTACTGTTTCAAACCCCGTAAATAAACGTCAAGAGCTCAATGGCACAAACCACTTTTGGGACTCCCTACCATATTGATATAGGCTCAAGATACCGACTACATCACTCCATACCATAAAACTTGATGATAAATCTAAAAGAAATATATCCATCATCATATGTAAAAACGGTTTGTTAGGAGACTGAGTAAGCTGTGATACCAGCCAATGTCTGTCATCTAACTGCCAATAGGTGGTAATGGTAAAGAGTGTAAATGTCAAGGAAAATGCATGCTATACTACTAAGTATATGCTTACTCAGTCTTGCTAGACGTAAGCCGATCACTTTGTTTTAATTACTAAACCAGCAGCTTTGAGATAGCTGCCTTCTCAACTTGTACCAGATTACAATTGTGGTAATATTATCTATTCTCAACGTGTCAGCTGCATATCACAAGTATTCCATCTCACCAAGTGCTATACCAAATACCTGTGATAGATTATGATTTATAAAAGATAAAAGTCAATTCAGGAAAAGGCGAAAGGTTAAACCAAACCAATGTACTCTATTTTCCAAACCTTTGCCACACAAAGATATTGCGGCAAGGACAGTAACTGTATACTTCATTTACCAAATGATTTATTACAGAATGCAATTTTTCGGTAATTGGGCGGGGCATATAGAAACAAGATACATGTCGTGGAACTGGTAGCGGTTCTTTCTTAGTTGGTGCTTGTTTTGCTATACAAGACAATATCCTATACTCATGTCATCATCTCTGCGAATGATATACTTTGCTTTTAACAGGAAATCTTTGTTATATACTGCCGATTTGATGCTAATTGGTCCAGAAACCCTGTATTATGGGTAAACATGTTACATACACAAGTCATGTGTATACAAGCTGACATGGCTGCTAATCCAGTTTGGCCAATGGCCTTGTTCGTCCCCATTTCCAGACAAAGGTATAATGTGTAACGGCCATAAACACAGCCAGAAATTACAGATTTGGCAGGTCAAGACCCCAGATGATTTCATGGCGGCTCAATTGTTCACCCATCAACTAGTCACTTGGAACGGGCATTTTAGAACAGGCAGTACAGATGATGAATTGCGCAGATTAAAGACGCCATACGGTAATTGATACTGTGCAGAGCAACGTAATTCTTTATATTTCAACTTCCGAACAAAAAAGCGATTCTCTAGAGAGCTCGATGCGATTGACATAAGACAAACACCAGCGGTGCTTTTGACGTGATTACTACGAGCTGAGCTTGGTTTGCATGATAATGCCAGGTTGCTTGCGGATGGAGACACTCAGGAATTATACTCGCTGGGGACAGCGGAGACCAAAGCAACCTATTTGTGATGGAAGTCCAACTGAGGGGTTGAACAGCAGCGATATCGTGGACAAGTTTGGGGTAGATAAGGACCCAAAGCACCAAAGACAGCACAGCAAAATTCCCTTCAAAAGGGCCACTATGAAGTTGTTAAGACTATTCCTGAACCAGCGGTATATGTAGTCGAGGTGAGAAAACCCTTGGTTACTGGTATCACACGCTATCACGGGAAATAACATGATTGATACGTGCTGCACTATTTAATAGAGTTAATAATAAAATAAAAAAATAAAAAGATTCTAGAGCTGGAAGATGAGAGACAACCGTGACTTGGTTCGGTATGGCAGAGAAAAACGTCCCGTGCTCGGAGCTGACGATCTTCAAGAAACTAGCCTGGCATACTTGTATATTTGTATACTTGTGTACTGGCTACTTTTGCAGTAAACACCTGCTGGATACGGGGCTTGGACAAAACTACTAGTGGCGATCATTAAACAACAAACGGCTGAACACCACAGCTACATTTTGGACCAATAGAGACGCCGGACGGCCAGCAACGCAAAAAGCCTAGGAACCAGGATATTTGCCGCTGCTCAAGCCTGTGATCTGGTTTGAAAAATATTCAGAGAAAAAAAACTTTAATACGAGTGAAAAGGTTTTTGAATAACGGGCGTTACAGACTCGCGGACTCACCCGATGCGTCCCTCTCCGCCAACACCTCACCGCACTTCGAATGTAGCAAGTTCTGGTGTTATAACAAAGGGGCGGTGTGCCGGTGGTTACGAGATGGCACACGAAATGGCATCATTGCAGGCGAAAATGTCGCCAAGAAGCACGTCAGCGCGCACCGCTTGGAACGGACGGCCTTTAGATTAAACACGAGAGGTTGTGCAGTGCTTACACATCTCTTATATATATATGTAATTTTTTTTTTTTTTCCTATGAAAAACTGTTAGTTAAACCTTTTTATAATCTTATATTATCACGCCCAGTTTCCTTTTGTCTTCCTGCCTTTTCTTCTTTCTACCCTCCACTTTTTGTTTTGTTTTTTTCCCGCTCTGCTCGCCCTCCAGCGCCCAAATGTATGATCCTAGTTTTCTCCAAGCAAGGCTGACCAAGTGAGTGTCGAAAGCAATCTTATGTTTTTACTATGAAGAACCAAAACAGTCAACCCATGGCTTTCCAGAATAGCACTGCAAGCTCACTAAACAGTCCTGATAAGACATCACCACCTAACAGCCACCTTATCGACAACACCACCACAACAAGCCCTTCTCAAGAATACCAAAATACCTCTACTCCCGCGGCTTCAAGTGCAATGACGGCATTGAGTGTGACCGAGATTTTGAATACCATTAACCGCTTTGGGGGTGTGGCTGGGCTAAGTGAAGAAGAACTCAATGCTTTTCGTCAGCAAGTTCTCAGCTTGGGCATCAATGCTGATTCCAAAAACGAAAACACCGCAAAAAACAATATGGAACGAATGGACCAGAAAATGTTTAACGCCAACTCAAACTACGATAACGACCAAAAACAAGACCAGTTAAGTGCTCCCCAGCAAAATATATTTGCCGATACAAAAACCTTAAACTCTAGTAAACGATCTGGCGTTTTCAATCGCCGTGGTATTGGTACAACTACTTCACAGGGTAAGCCGAAATGGGGGTTTCTCATATTTTTATTTTTATTATTATTATTATTAATTGTGACATATATACTAACTTGGGTTATTATCGTTGATGGTCAAGACCAAGAATCACATAAACCATGGAGCCTACAAGCTCTTGATGAATCAACAAAGTCTTACACTTCAAAACAATATCAAGACTGGAAAAATGGAGGAATTCCAGAGATGGACCTGTTATCTTGGCAATTAGAGCCTGGTGCCGAGGGATCTTCTTCTAATGAATTTGCTTACCCCGGCCAAAAACATGTGTACTCGCGCGCGGTATCGTTATCTTCATCATCATCAACACCAAACTCTCCGACAACTGCTACTTCTCCTAACCTAATGGCCAAATCTCAATCAATGCTACAAAGTTTCATGGTTAGCCGTAGTAACGATTCTGCGGCGTCTGCCTTAGCGTCTACTGTGTCAACTCCCACTGCAACTACATCGTTTTCTGCATTACCCTCTCATGTTTCCGCTTCGACTGCTCCATCCCCAAAAGCATTTCCTCCTATTCATGCATTATCAAGAAAACCTTCTTCGGTTTCTGCATCTCCAATATATTCGTCATCTTCTGGTTCCCCCGAGTCTCCAAATTCTGTTGCGTCAAATGAGACTGTAACCTTTAGAAAAGAAGATAAGAAGACTAAAGACAAGGGCAAAGGCAAGGCCCGCAAAAAGTCAACCAAGGGTGGAATTTCTAAAGATGTGCTCGTTAAAGGCATGGGAGTTTCTGTTTCTAAGCTAAATATTGATGCGTCGTCAACCCTGTCAACGGCAGTCCCATCACCTCAGCAGTCATCTGATGAAGGATCAGCATCGCCAATCAACACCACTGCTGCACCTACTACAACTTCTGATGACTCCAAAGCCTTTCAGTGCAACCAGTGCTCACTATCTTTTAGAAGAAACCATGACTTGAAGCGGCATGTAAAGATCCATTTGCCGATCAGGCCCTATGTCTGTGAGTTGTGCCGAAAAGGCTTTAATCGAAAAGATGCGCTGCGGAGACATCTTCTTTCGAATGCATGCAAAATGAGCCCTATGAGAAGGTCGATTGATGGCTCTAATTCGTCTTCATCTTTGTCGTCTTCTGGACCTGCCGCTGCCGCTGCTGCTATAGCTTTACAGGCTTCTTCTTCTTCTTCTGGATCTAATTCTTCTACTTCGTCATCTTCATCAACAGGGTTGTCACAAGTGGCTGAAAATCCAGGTACATCTACTTCACCTTCTTCATTCATCTCTTTGGATACCGGTAATAATAATTCAAATCTTGCAGCTCCAACATTTACTGGCAATGTAAATAACGGGCAATTAGGTTCACCGTATTTTAATAACCCCTTTTATTTGAACGAGTCCAATGAAGAGTCTCCAGACTCATCAGCATCATCATATTTGAATTCGTTGCTTCGTGGTAGCCGTGAAAAGGAAAACGAACACACAGCTGTTTCTCCTACTTCTACAATGCAATCGCCGGCCTTGACGGCTCAAGAAGAATCTCAACCTCAGAATCAGGTTGACCCTGAAATTGCAGAGCTTTATATTAATGTTGGAACACTTCTTGGTAAACTGTTACAGAAGCAACGGCAACAACAGCACCAGGTTCAAGAAAATTCGCCTTTTCCTCCACCTCCTGCTCTTCCCCGACAACAAGACCCCAATTCAAATTTTATACCACTCTTGGAGCGCGTCCTGGAGGCGCAGAATAGTATTGCTAGAGCGATATCCTTAAATCCCAGTCAACAATTAAACTCAATTGGTAATAATTTTGACCATGATATTCCGAATGCGTCATCGGCACCATTAACACCTTCAGCATCAGTATCAGAATTTGAGTTTCGTAATCCCAGTCATAATCATACTGCCAACACCCTTGTTGATGATAGAGCATCTTCTCCATCTCATAGTTATCACAATCTCAGCCAGCATCTTTACGAATCTTTGCAACCCAGAAAAAAGAATCGGGTCCAGTCTCCTCAGAAACGCCGTGCTACTGTTGGGGCAGTAAATCCTACAATTGCACCTCCTCTTTCGTCTTCCTCAACTTCTTCGGGGCATGGCTCAAATGGATTGATTTCCAGTGTGGGAAACAGTCCGTTGTCTACATCCACTACTATTTCATCAGCTCCAAGTTCCGCACCTCCTAGTCGGCAGCCCCCTAACGACATTTATTCATCAAGTTCCAGCTATATTGACGGGACACATACACAGTCGTTGGGCATGACCTCATATCTCAACTCTATCAACCATCAACTGAAACAGCTCCAAAAGGGATCTCAACATCTTCAGAAGCAGTCTCAACAGCAAATCCAGCCCCAAATCCAACAAGCGCAAAATCAATCCCAAATGAATAATGTTGAGTTTGAGGCAAAAGACATTGAAATGGAGCCTTATACCAATAATGACTTTACTAATCTGCTATCTTTGGCATCCACGTTCAACAATGAGGACAACAATTTGAATATGAACTCGAATGTTCTTTCTTCTCTTGCCAATAATAATCGGCTATCTGATCTTGAGAATATATCTTCAGCCAATGCTGATTCGGTCATTAATAGCATTATCAATAATTTCTCCACCTCCAATAGCAACAACAATTACACGAGTCTCGCTAATCTCACCAATCGTGCCAACATGGCAAACATTTCTAGCAATTCTATAAAAGGTCTCTCCAACCATGCGTCGCCCAATCTAAATGTTCAATCTACAGCCCCCAATTCTCATATTATTCCAAATCTTCAGTCATCCGCGCAAAAACCGCCCCAGCACGATAAATCTGGCCTTGTAGGGGACGAAGACACATTTATGCAAACATTGTAAAATTATTAGAGTTTTGATTTATAATATAATATTTTTAAAAGACGAAAAGGGTGGTTGTACAATTTTGTTAATTTATATCATGTTGATTTATTTATTTTGATTAATTTTTTTATGAGATGTAGGTACAAATGAAAAAAAAAATAATAGTAATAACAAAGAAAGTATAATTTCTTACCAGTCGTTATCCAATAGATGGTGTCTAGATGTAATATCAACAGCTAAACTATTTTTGTCTATAGAGACCAACTGAGACGCAAATATATGGAGACATATTACTAAGCAATCAAAAGAATGCGCTTTGACAGCTTCGAACCCACACCACCATATACACATATAATTAAAACAGAATGAGGATGTGAGGAGAACGGTATTTGCGCGTGTTCCTGTTGACCTGTTTGTGTATTCAAATCAAATGCGAGTGTGACAAATAGATAATAACTGGAGGTTATTGGTCAAAAGAGAGGTTTTATATTGAAATGTGGTTATTCCTGGAGGGCCGAGGGCTTTCTCTTTCCCACTCTATCAACCCCTTTCTTATTGGGAATTATTCCTGTTTAATACTACAGCAAGCAGCTCGTGTTGTTTTTGCCTACATGGTAATTTGGTGCTTTTCAGTTGTTTAATTAATTTAATTAGTCCCTGTTCTATTTGGCAATCACGTTCCATTTGAGTCTTTATTTGAGTCTTTATTTGCGTCTTGATTTTGGTTATATTGATCACGTACTGCCACGGAGTCGAGTCTGGATTCCATCGAGTTATGGACGGCTAGCTAATTGGCCGGCTGTGTGTGTGTGTGTGTGGTCTTAGTCGGTGGCACACACGCAACATGCACCCATTTCCAAAGGCCTGAACTCAAGAGGAAATGCCGGCCTGTTGTCTCGCAAAAAAACGTGATGTGGTGCGACTGGTTGCTTGCAGCCAACTGCTCACGTCATAGCGCTTTCTTTGCACCTCACCACCTAGCAGCGCCCCTGTTCTCGGTAGCCGGTGTGCAGCTTTACTGATTGGCTGGTTTGGGGTGCATTTCCCAATGAGGAAATCACAAGATCTTGCTTAATTTCACTAATACGCTCAGGCTCATTCTTATTGTGCCGATGAACATGAAAATATTTTAGAAACAGACTACATTCCGTTATTCAGATGCTCTGCTTTGGGAGGTTTTTCCGACCAAGCGTATCTTTTATGATCTTGTTGCTGCTTTTTTTTTTTTTTCGTCTTGCCAGTGCTCTTTCAGAGCTCTTATTGTTTTAAATCGCCGTCTCCACGGTTTATATGACCCGCAATCCTGTTTATGTGCATACAGCTCTGCGTTTGTAAACCATTGGCAAAACGCTCTCCCGGGAGATGGAAACCAAGGGGATACTTTACCCTTTTTCATGGGCGGCCCCAAACCTAACCTTGGTTTTGAGTCCCGGTATTCATTTGTTAGCTGTCTGTCTTTTTCTCTTTCTCTTGCTTGATTTTTGGTGCTGTCTTGAGTGTATAGGCATTTGGCGCCTGTATAACTATTTTTATTTTTCATCTAGTTAGAGTTGCTTCAGTCATTTGGATATTACGAATTCGTATAGTACAACCGGCCAAGTTGTGATCAATAGATAGCACTTCAGAGATACTGTGGTTTTTCAATGAGAAAAGTGGGTTTATGGTGACAGCAATAAAGTTCAGACTACCCAAAATCTAGCTTAGGAATATATATATTCTTGTTAGGGTTTCAACCCATTTCTCGGTCAATCCTGAACCAAACTTCACTCTTATTCAAGAAATATGTACATCAAGGCATGCCGATACTCTTTTGAAAAAGTCGTGACCATAAGATTAGAACCTAGTGCTTTCTTTTTGCTCAATCACTAGATACTCAGTCCTATGCTGTGGTTGCCAACTCTCAAAATTTGGGGCAGATTGTTGTCCTCCTGTCGGAAAGAAACACTAGGCTTGCCAAGTTCAAAAGCTACTGATGCCTTCTACAGTCGGCGCCTTCCTGCAAGATCGATATTGTTCAAATAGGTTGGATTTCATTCTTGTCAAGCTGTGTTATTTCGTCTGTCGGCATCGTCGTGCTGTGCCAATCTCGGAAGCCTGTATTACTTGCCACTCTGTCACAACAGGCTCAAGAGAAAGAATCATCAAAAGTTCATGGCGTTCAAAAGCTAACTTTTGTTAGTATATCAAAGTGCATCAAGCATCTTTTCCGCTACTCATCCTTGGTGAACTACTCTGACATCGTTTCAAAGCATTCGTGTTCATACTTGTAAACCCTCCGTAACCGATAAAACTTACTGTGTCAAGTTTGACACGTCCAAAGGTCCTATTTATATAGCACTATCAGGCTATTCAACTGTGTGATACTTCTTTGATCAAGCCATCAAAAGCTCATTCAGTGATATTTTAACAAAACATGAGTTTTTGTATCATCCTTCATCATATGTGTGTTTTTTGGCCGCTTCATTCTTCTCTTAGTGTCGTAACATGATATTGAATCAACCGTTTCCAAACCCCCCAAAGCTAGTTCAAATAAGTACGTCTGCCTCTATAATCCTTTGTTGCTCCTTTTTTCCAACCCGCTTCAGCTATTTCCTGCTGCTTATGTTTGACTGTTTGGTGCTCTCCCACCCGTTAACGCGAGTACCACCGACTGTGCGTCGTGTGATTGGCCAAAAATATTGCGCCATAGTACCTGGATCTTTTAAATGCCTAACAAATTGATGCCTACACAAATTTCCCCAAGACAGGGTAACTCACCTTTCCCCCTTTCAGCATAGGATTGGTGTCTGTGTAACAAATATACTATATATATATCTAGCCTTCTTTCAACTTTCATCTAACATGCCTTTTTTTTTATTTTCTTTATCACCATGTTGAGTAATTGCTGTTCAGTATTTTTAAGCACAATTTCTTCCTTCCTAATTTTGGCACTAAGAATGAGATAAAGTTGTGCTCTGGACTAGAAGAGGTAAGGCAATGAGGAACCGTGGTAATACCAAGTCTAGTCTGGAATCAACTATGGTAACTTTGAATCTTATAGTTCTTTACTACTAATTTTTGCTATTTATCTTAGAGGTATGAGTTACTGCTATTTTTACTTGAATACTAGAAACTTTTCAGTTTTGAACTCGTTTTCATTGCCTTTATAATTGCCTATTATACATGCTACTAATGTCATTAGAATATTCAGCAACTTGTTTCTTCAAAACAATATGGATCTTATCTATTTATTAGATAAAACAAAATACTGATAGTTGTGATTCCAAAAATGCAAAATGTGATTATCACAACTTGGTATCTGAACTAACTCATTAAGTGCCATCCTCTTGACTAGTCTGGTTACACTCGACCAGTCCATTTAGAATGAACTTAACTGGAGAATTGTTCTCTTTAAAAAAAGTTCTTTCTATATGTTTCTCTCTTTCTTTAATAATTCAAAATTGGTACTTAGTTACATATCCTCAATATACATCATGTCCATTTTCAGCAGCCCGTTCAAAGGATATGATTCCATTTCCAAGGCCATTTATCATCTTCGAACGGTTTTCAGTGACCAAGGAGCCAGTAAAAATAAATACAAAAAACATAATCTTCATCTCACACCCATTTCTTTACAAAAATCATTAACTAGCTTTAACGAATTTTACCTTGTCCCATTTATAAGCGATGATCTGAGTGACAACCAATCTTATCAGCCATTGGCCAAATTTGTCTACCTAGAGCCTGAGCTTTGGAATCATTTTATTTCCTCAGTATCTGTCACAGTGATTGAATCACTTAACCGAATTATGGCAGATGAAATTGAAGCCATATCTGACTCTGAAAATCCAGTTTTTGTTTTGGCGTTTACAGGTAAGTACCAGCACCCAGATGTTCACACCCATCTTACTATTGGGCTGTCCGGATTTTCAGTGTCTGCATATTTAAAGATACATCACCCAGATTGGAATAACGAATATCCCACCTTGAGGTCTTTGCTAAATGAATCAAAAAACCGGGATCTTGAACTGAGCAGAATTTATCTTGACCAGTTTTCGCGCATGCCTACTCCTGTTCAGCAGCCATATTCAAAACCATACTCTGAGCGTGTTTACACCATATGCGCAAGTAATAGTGGCTCTTCGAGCTCTAGTATGGTTCAGAGTTTTACTCCATATCCGACTGATGAACTGACACTTGATCATACCTACGTGAATGATGACGATTCATTTTCCCAAAACGAATCTGACTATGCCGACACATATGAAGACAGGTTTGATTCTACTAGCGGAATAAGCACACTGAACGACACATTTAGTGATGCCATCTGTTTACATGACTACAATTTGACTGGAACCTCCAAATCCGAGGCAGTTACAAAGCCGCCCAAAACTGCCAGACCTGTCCCATGCCATTCAAACTTTATGGTACTTCCTCTTGTCAGCGTATCACCAACGCGTTTGTCAGATAAAGCTCATAACCAGTTTGCATCCACAAATAGTGACTTCCAGTCTTTGAAACACAACTTTCTTTCAAATTCGAGTTGTGATTATATTGATGTGCGTCTTACCACACGTCCTGAGAAAGTATTGGTCTCTCCGCGAATCACAAAAACTAATACAACCGTTGCATGGTGGAAAGAGTCTTTGTAAGTTAGTTATGTAAATGTATCTCAGCCGTACAATACAATCATCGTGTATGATTAATAATTGCTTATGTAACATGAACAAAAAATTTAGCGTAAAGCGTGTTTAGTTTAGCTTTCAGCACTCTGTATATACCAAGCTACAAGCAACTTCCTCCCCAAAGGTTTCAGGGTTGTTTTATTCATTCATAGGTCATGAAACGAGGAGGATCTGAATTATCAGCAGCAGACAGGAAACGGGCGAAATGGCGCGACGCCCGCAAAATCATTGCCGATCATGCGGACCCAGCCATTAACGGCAGCAGCTTGGACGTTTCCAAGATGCTACAGGACCGCAAAAACGAGGTTTACCACTTGGATTCTTCGATGAAAAAGTCCAAGAACGCGGGGGCAAAGCGAGCCATGCAAAAGCTTTCCAGGGAATTACGGCGTCGAACAGCGTCACACAATGTAAAGCGAGTTCCTTCAAAATATCGAGCCCGCGCATCTGAAGAAATGATTGAGAGTGGCAAGCCTTTGGTTCCGCCTAAACCTAAGCTACGAGGCCGAAAGCTTTCTGTAAAAGAAGTGTTAGGCAAGTCTCTAACCAACGCTAAACTAGCAACACAAAACGATCTCACTGCATCTACTGGAAACGACTTTGATCTTAATCAACATCTCGCGCCAACCTCAAAATACAACAAATCAAATACCAATGGTCTGGCTCTACCGCCCCCAGGTAAAACTAAATATCAGCATAGACAAAGAAAGAAGACTTGGATTCCGACACATGTGTGGCATGCCAAACGCGCACATTTGGCCGAAAAATGGGGGTTCAGCATAGTAACAGAGCCATCGCTCAAGTCATACCGCCAAACGCATAGGTCCAGCACCCGAACCGGTGCTGTTGTGTGGGATGTTTCCTATTACGCCACCTTTATTCTAAGTGGAACTCAAGAAGTGTTGGAACAAACGCTGAAAAAGATTACCCAAGGTGATTTCGCAAGGCATACCCCACTATCTAAGCAATATTTTGGGTATGAAAAGGTGATTGAAGGGAACACATCTTGGGAGGGAATGGCCTATGAAACTTGCGGTGCTCTACTAGCTCCAATTCTTGTAGTCTGGAAGAAAGAGTCTGAGCCTCAAGAAAAGAGACGAGTCTTGTTCAGGTGCCATCCTGCTGCCACGCTGAGGGTTGTAAATGTATTCAATACACTTCGAAAAGAAACCAGCAATTCGTTTGATTACCATGATTATAGATACCTTTTAGGTTCGATTGACATTACGGGACCAGAGAGTACGGCTGCGTTGAGCAGTGTTTTGAAAGTCAAACCTGATGTCAAATCTAGTAGCTCTGATGAACCTTCGTTTTCCGAGCTTAGTAAATATTGGAATCGACTAGGAAATGTATCAAATATTTCTTCACTTCCTCGGAATGTGGTCATTTCATTAAACTGCACCGACCCAAGACTGTCATACCCTCCACAGTACATGCGAGACCGCTGTGACTATGACTTTGCGGAAATGGTCACCAATTGGCCAGAAGATGCTTTTATTAATCCAACACACATATCTCAACATGGAAGCGTATTTGATGAAGATGGAATCAATAAATCTTACCAAAACCAATCTACGCAAAAGTCTATTGGCAAACGACGTGCTGCTAAAACTGAAGTCGGTGTGGATCATGACAAGTTGCCTTTCAATGAATCTGACCCAATATTTCCAGTATTGGTTGTTAAACGAAAAGCCGGAGACTTGTGGACAGTTATCTTACCTTGGGGATGGGTCCTACCAGTTTGGTACTCGCTAAATCATCACAACAATGTTAAAATAGGAGGCATCAACCAGCGGCATCAACTTGATTTTGAAGCTGGCCGCCTCTATTTTCCTAAAGACTTCCCTGGTACTATTCCAGGAGATTTAGAAGCTGACGAAGATTCTAGAGAAGCTAGATTGAAGTGGGCAAGAAAACCGATTAATAAGCGAATTTCATACCGACGTCTATTGGTCCATGGCAAGAATAGTGAACGAGGAGAAATTGGAAGCCCATTTCGGTGTGACTGGAAATTTCTGTGGATGTTGCATAACCAGGACACAAAGGCAAAGGAAGAGATTCAAAGGCTAAATCTTGTGGATCCCCAAGACTTGGAAACCAGTTCAGAAAAAGAATCAGATCTTGGTAAGGCGATTCTTGATGAAAGCAAAGAATACGTTAGAAAGACAACAATAGCTGATATGAAACCACCCACTAAATCTATTTCAACTCAAGACACAAATTTGCCTGAATTCGAACATGTTAATGAAAATGAAACATTACAAATAGCCAAGTCCTCCAATGATACTACTGAAAATGCTGATGCTGATATTAGTATGACTGATGCTCAAGACTCGACAGACATACAGGATAACTCTCAGTACATTGCAAAAGTTCTTGGTGAAGAGATTACCAAGGTGCCACATCACTATGTTACTTTTAGTGAAAATGACAATTCTATAGATTCGTCAGCAAGTACGTCTCTTAAGCCATTGGTCATAAAGCCCGTTAAAGTTCAATGCGTCACTCGTGGAACTCCTCAGAACTGCGCTCGGCTATATAAGATTCCTCCTGGTGAATTAGAAAAATGGCTACATATTTCCAAAAAGCATACAGGAGACGATCTTTTTCTTTCGGGACGTGGACTATCCATGCAAAAGGATAAAACCGTAATTGAAAACTCTGAAGATTCATCATCACTAGACAAGGACTATCCGGTATGCCCGTCCAAAGAATATCTTATTGGATACATCACTACAGGTTCCTTTAATCTTAAGGAAGCTCGCGGAACTGGTGTCGGTGCCGTCATGGCATTGAATGTCAAACCTCAATCCAAAACTGTGGCAAATTCTTGGTCAAAGAAAAAGCAATATTGCTTAGTTAGAAATGTTGGAAGTATGGTCACCAGACTGGCCACTTTTGAAGAAATTTCTTTGGCATAAACTCTTGGTTTTTTGTTTTCATCAAGGATCATAATTATCAATTCATTAATACGATTTAAAATTTCATAAAGTTCAAAAAATGCACAATCTACTACTAGACGAATATAATTTCATTTATTCTTGACCCACGAATTTAAAGTTCTGCCATGTGGTTTTGCTTTTGATACCTTGTGCTCACTCTTTGCTGTTTTTGTAGCTTTCGTACTTGGTTTGCGATTTTTTCCGTTATGATACTCATCCAGTTCTTTAAATATCTGGTCGGAATCAATCATAGTCGAAGCAGATGTGAAGCCCATTCCAAACCTTGGAGCAGCTGCAAGTAGTTTAGAACTAGATGTGATAGTAGAGGCAGGCTGGAAACCCTTTGCACTAGACCCAGTCACAGACGACTCTCTTTGAAGAAACGAAGCGGTTTTCTGAACAGAGTCTGTTGTAATTAGCGGCAGTTTTGATTTGGGGGATATCTTTGAAGGGAGAAATTTAACGTAACAGTCTTCAGATGGATCGGAAAAGCTTCCGGAGAAAGACTTTCCTGAAGAAGAGGTTGCGTATGTCAGGTAACATGCGGATTCAGCCCGTGTGATTGATACATAAAAAATTCGACGCTCTTCGTCCTCGTTTCTGCTATCTCGAATGCCGGTAAATGATAGAAATGGAACAAAGACAATTGGCCACTCTAAACCTTTAGAGCCATGCATAGTAGATATAGTGACCTTTTCATTACTCTTGGAGTTCTGAGACTTTTCATCAAGGTCAGCATAGCCCAACGAAGAGGAGTATAGAAAAGAGGTAAGGTAATCAGGTTTGTCATCATAGTCATGAATCACTGTCCCCCACTCATCCCCTTGGTCCCCAGATCCCATATTCTGTATTTTTTCACGAATCAAGGCCAAATTGCGGTTTATCACTTCCTCATTCACATTAGCTGCCTGTGATTCAGTAGCCACAAGTTTTTCAATTTGGGTATATTCGCATATCATGTCGAACACTTCTTCTAAACACTTTGAGGACTGGCTCTCTAGTTGCAACTTTTTCCGGCAATCCCTAATCAAGTCCACAAATACACCTAATCCTTTTCTAACATTTTTAGAAAGTTTAAAGTCTAGTGTCCCATCAATAATCGCCGCCAGTTTGCTAAATAGTGTAGGACAGCCCTCATGATTTTCCTCTCTGATATTTTCCAACTTTTTCTCTCCCAGTCCAAACTTTGGCGTTTGCAGTGCGCTAACAAATGCATCCTCTTGTAAGTCAGACTTGATTGCAACAAAAAAGTTCATAATAATTTGAACTTCTTTTCTCTGCCAAAAAGAACGAGTTCCTACGACTCTATAGGGTATATTCTTTGCAGTAAGAACAAATTCAAGATCAGCAATTAGATGCCTAAATCGCATAAGAATGGAAAAGTCAGAATATTTGAAATAGCCATCTTCCAAGGATGTTAATCGCTGGATATAATCAGCAATCGCGTTAACTTCCTCATTTTTATGCCGGAACTTTGTAACATTTATACCAAATGTTTTAAATTTATCAAACTTTGCATGTAATGTTCGTTCATTGTCGATACGAGAGTTAGAGCTCTTAATAACCTGTTGAGAGAAATCCACAATGTCTTTGGTAGAGCGGTAATTGCATGAAAGATATACTCTCTGGTATTCGGGATAATCTTGTCTCATTCTATTAAAGTTCTCTGTAGTTGCATTGCGAAAAGAATAGATTGATTGATCAGGGTCTCCAACAATTGTGATATTTTTTCGTTGCTGCGAAAACAGTTTGACCAACTCGTATTGCAATTTGTCAGTATCCTGAAACTCGTCAACCAAAACATGCTCAATATCCTCAACCACAGATGGGGCATGTCGTAGGAGCTTTACACCATACCATAACAGATCATCAAAATCAAGTTGATTAGCCTGCTTTTTTAGGGTTTCGTATTCTCTCAAGATGAAAATGATTAAACGAGATTTTTCACCCTCAGGAGTTTGCGCAAATTCCTCAATTTCCATTAAATTGGACCGAATTTTACTGTAAACTGATGTAATAGCCCAGTAATTTATAGACATCATTTGCATATCGCGAAACCCAGTGGTTATCTTAGAGTATCCTAGTTGATTAGCAAATTTGATAACATCTTCTCTTTTTAACAGTCTTCCAATCATAGTTTTCTGTGCACTATCATCCAAAATGACAAAATCTGAACGGATATCTATAAGATTTCCGTATCGGGCAAGGTATCTCAAGCACATCTGGTGAAATGTGCCTGTTTTCACTTTCACTTGATCATGCCCGCATTTCAATAAAATCGAGTTGATTCTTTCATTTAATTCTTTAGCTGCTTGGTTGGTGAATGTCATTAGAATGATCTTTGAAGCATTCAAATGGTAATTATTGATCAACCAAGCAGTTCTGTGCACTAAAGCAGTTGTCTTGCCTGTCCCCGGTCCGGCAAGCATCTGTAATATGGAGTCGTTTGAAACAGTAGCAGCAATACACTGATCTTCATCTAGTTTTTGAAGAATTGGATGTGACTTGTCGTAGGTGGAAATCTGATGCACTATATTCCTGGCGACACTAGTCACAGCTAACTTGGTATCATCCTGGGTAGTTCGGATGGAATCATCCATTGGTTTAGTATTGTTATTTGCTCTGGCCCGAAGAGCATCAGGATGTAGGCTCCCAGGTGCATACCGAATCGGATTATTGATCTCAACCATGATAATGAAAGGGTTGTTTTGGAAAAGCTTCTTCATTAACGCGTCACGGCTGAAGGTACCACACGAAATATTCACGTAATGATTAATGATGCCTAATCATCTGTAATACATTATGTAATGGCACTTTGTACCATACCGAGGAATGTCACCCTTCAAATGTGGGGTACTTGTCACGTGAAATTTATAATCATCGCTGATCCGCAATTTTGCCATTTATTTGCTGATAGGGCTTACTTAATTGTCCCTCCGTATATAAAGAAACCCGTTTCTCCTCACTTTATTAACTTGATTCTAGTAATCTTCTATACCTCATTTATCATATGAAACCATTGTAATTTACCTTTTATCTTTACATTTTCAATTTTGCAAAATTTAAGCAAGGTTTTCGAATCACACCATACAACTTTTTTTCGAATTGGTCTCAATATTCTGTCAGCATTCTATCAACATTATCAACTGTTCTAGTTATATTACTCTTTATATTCTTATCTACCTATTGTTTTTGTAACGAACCCATCCAAAATGGCAACAAAAGCTGCAATTTCCGAGATTCCCCCTATTTCAGTTCTCACACCCCTTGTTACCCGTATTCTTGGTTTGAACCCCAGCAAGTTCACACTACAAGGAACAAACACTTATTTGATTGGCCGTGGAAAGTCTCGAGTTTTGATTGATGCTGGTGAGGGCAAGCCTGAATACTTTAAACTGCTTACCGATTACGTTGATGCTCTAGGAGTTGAAATTTCGGCGGTTCTTTTGACACATTGGCATGAAGATCACATTGGTGGTGTGCCGCAACTCTTATCGAGAGCAAGTAATACAGCTTCAAAGATCCCGACGATCTACAAGTTCAAATTAGAGGAGGAGGACGATTCTGCAAGTTCGAGTGAAAAATGGGTACACCCCTCTTTTAACAAGAAGGGAAAATTTTCTGATTCTAAGAACGAATGGGCCTTTACTAGTATTGAAGATGGTGAAACTATCCAGTTTGATGGCTTTAAATTGACCGGATTTCACACTCCAGGTCATGCCACAGATCATATCGTCTACTGGCTACAAGGAGATGGTGCAATTAGTGCTGCTGATGGAAGCGGTGAGCAAGCTTTGTTCAGTGGAGATAATATATTAGGAGAAGGAACTACCACGTTTGAAAATCTAAAGGATTACATGGAGTCTTTGATCAAAATGTCCAGTGTTATAAAGAGTTCGGATGTAACTGATAAGCAGACTGTCAGAATTTACCCTGCCCATGGAAATATCATCAATGATGGACTGGCAAAGATAGAGGAGTATTATGGACATAGACAGGCCAGAGAAAATGAGATTTTGAAAACTCTGGATCAACATCACCGGGAAAAGGGACTTGATGAGTCTTTGACCGTCCACGAGATTGTGGAAATTATCTATAAAGACTACCCTCAATCATTACATCTCGCAGCAGCTCGAGGAGTCAGTCTTCATCTGAATAAGTTGAAGCATGATAGCAAAGTTCAAGAAAATGGTGCTAAATGGAAATTAAACAGTCTTCTTGACGATGCAAAGCTTTGACTAAAATAGTTTTCTTAATGGAATATCACAATATTACAGTATTTTTGGGTATATACCAAGCTTTATGACAGAAGTTTTGAAATAAAAATGTTACCGATGGTTTTATAAGGATTCGTACCTGTTTGCATATGAACAAATGGTAATCGAAGCATTGGATGTTTCGGATAGAAATAGCAATGTTGAAAAATATGGAAATTATATTTAAAAGATTTCTAAAATCATACAAATCACGTGAAAACGTCGTGATAGTGATAATATAAGATTAATGTACACACAGCTGGACATATTGAAGAATGCACCAAACATAAACATAACATATATTATTATTCCCTAGTCTGCCACTATGAAAGGCACATATTCTAAAGCATATGCAAAGACATAATGATTGAGCTCCGAGCTTGTACCGCCGTAATCAATTATAACATAGTTCCAAACCCAAATTGACCTGACGAAATTGGCCTCATAGCCGCTAAAATCAAAAGAAAGAATCATTTATTCACATATATGTTGGCCGAAAAGCTATGAAACCCAATTGCAAACCAAGACTAATGTCAACAGTTGACAAAATATGTCAAAGCCCTTTAATACATTCCAAACAGCAACAAACACTAATAAACACAAACGACTTATTCTCAAGTAATGCAAATAGAAAAAACAAGGCAATTTGCTTGCAATAGTTTGGGGAATTGATGCGGGGGCTTTAGGCCCAAAATAACCAACAGATATTTCAAATAATCACAATTACAATTACAATTGTGACAAAGACCATAAGCAAGCGAGTCTTCGGGAAAAATCAACACCTTAACCCAAACAGCTAACAGGCGTGTGACAAAACAAAAGGGAAAAAAAAATAATGAACCCAAGCTGAAATATGAAGGATATGCACAGAAAGACTAGGTATTGTTTGTATAAATCGAAAAAAAAAAATGGTATTTTAAGTAAGACCGGTATACATTATTGAATTTTATGGCGAAAAAAATAAAAATAAAGTAACAAATTATTCGTAAAATCATATCAGTGCGTATCTCGTGAGATTTCTATATTTTGTTTTCTTTTTTTAGGTGGGTAGTAAAGTCGTTCAATCATTCTTTGGACCGCCTAATGAAAACAAAGGAAAAAAAATCATGGAATGTTAGTTTATGAACGGTTTATAGATGAACAGAGTTAAATAACAACATACTTGAACAACAAAATATGCGGCTCCGGGGCGTGATTCTCATAGTGTTCCCAGCCCAGAGACTGTGTGATACCCAATCCTCGCCATTCGCTATCATGGAGAATGCGTAAGGTTCCAGTTTCGGCATTGAAATAGTCTCTTGGGACTGCCTTGAGCATGGCTTTGGGAAGAATGACGTGTCTGTACTCAAAGTTGTCATCCGAGTAGCGAGTAGAGTAGTGGATCATGTCCTGAAATTCAAGAATGCGCTTCTTTTCGGCCTGTGTTAAGAGCCTTGGCTCTTGAGGCGGAGCGTTGGATTGACTGTGGTTCATATGGCGGTAGGGATCAGAAGGCATGGTGAGAAGAGATGAACGCAAGTCCAGCTGGAGGTAAACGATGATGATGGTGAAGCACAGGGGGTGGGTTGGCGGTGGGAAATGCAGGACCGGCATCAGTAAACGTGAGCACGCCGGCTCTGTGTGGCACGTGATGTTGTTTACGCAGTCACGTGTAGTCCTGTTTTTTCCAGGAACGCCCTTTGTTTCTTCCCGATTAGGCACCACCAGCAGCGCCTGTTTCAAAAGACTTCCGCTTTCTGTCTGTTTTCGTCTTTTTTCATCTCTCGCTCTTTCTTTTTCTGGCACGTTCCAGACACCTTCATGGACCGCCAGCAATTCACACATCCCGGCTTGCTCGTCGGGCACTCCGCTCACGATGTCTACCAGAAGAACCTCAACAGGCTTTCCACAGGGTCTGCCTCGAGCGTTCTGTCTCAACAGCTTAATCCCCAGCGGTCAGGCTCCTCCAACCGCCACCGCTCTCACTCGCTGACCAATCCTATTCAACATGCACGGTCAAACTCACAGTCTACTGGAATCCAGTCGCAGGTCACACAGTCTCCTCCCGCTGCTCAATCCTCGCCGTCGTCCCAGCAATCTGCATCTATGCCTCCTCTTTTTGTAGGCATCAACTTACCCGCAGACAGGCCTGGTGTAGCACATCCCTATACCGACAGAGCCTTGGTAGACTCGGCAGTTGCTTCTGACTACGATATGATAACCTCTCGTATATCGTCGCCTAACTACCGCCGTCGAATTGAAGCCCTTTTCTCACAAGCGGAGGATGCTTGGTCAGTTGCATTGTCGGCCCACAAAGATGCAAATGTACATCAGAAACAGTCTTTCATCAACATTCAGCAAAACACCTCTACTGCACCTAGCACTCCTTCTACATTTCCCAATACTCCCAATGGAACCTACCCAAACAACTACCCGTATTCTAACCGTCCTCTGTCGTCTGCCCACTCGGTGTCTTCTCAGCAAACTCAGGCGTCGTCACATTACCATTACAGGTCCGCCTCAGGGGCTTCTGCATCTTCTGCCAGTGTCCACAAAAAACCTAAAACCAAAAAACACTCACAACCTGATTTACTGCCATTCGACTCGATTGTCGTGCCACCGCTTGAATTGGACGACATCCTTCTTCTTCCCGGCCCTCATCTCCAAAATGTAATTGCCTTGACAGCTCCATGGGTTGAACTTGATTCTAAAAATCCCCGCATTGCGGCATTGTCGATCCAAGTCCTTGTTCAAGAAATTGCTTATGCTGCATATTGTGGTATTACTTACCTTGTTGTTTCAGGCCCCAAACGAAGAACTAATGTCGAGCAATATGCCAACGCTGTCGCCCAAATCCTTGCTGCCGCGCCTCCATATGTTCAAATTATGATTAACCTTCCATTTGCTGAAGACGACTATGTTTCTGCCCGTACCAACACTCATGTTCCGCCAGCTGACTATCTTTCTATTTGGGATGTTTGGAATACTGTCAGAACTGTCACCAAATATCCTAAAAACTTATATGTCGCGTTGCAAATTCCACCAAAATCGACGCCTTTTCCAGAAACGGTAGCTAACAGATGGTATGCTGAACCTGTCAAGATGCTAACCCTGTGTGCAGCTATTTTTATGCCCAATGCTAAAAAATATCCCGTTTTACCGAAAGCCACACAAAACCTGTTATTCCGATTTATGGGAAAGCAGCCATTTTTAATGCTTGCTGATGTGTATGACCAGCCTGCTCGAGATTTTTCTGGTGGTATTCAGTCTTACTTGCTATATGTCCGCCATTTACTAAGAATCAGACCTAAGCCGTCAACAATTGAATCATATGCTACTGGTTATGCGGACCTTTTGCAGCTTCCATTGCAGCCACTTGCCGATAACCTTGAGAATGCAACATATGAAGTTTTCGAAAGAGACCCTATTAAATACGCTTTGTACGAAAAGGCAATCTTGGCAGCTTTGTTTGATATCCCCAAACAACACGTTGAAGTTGCCGTTGCCGGTGCTGGAAGAGGTCCTTTGGTTGAAAAAACACTCAATGCCGCTGCCGCTGCTGGAAAAACAGTTCATATATACGCCATTGAGAAAAACTCCAGTGCGTGTATTCATCTAGCCCGTCGCAAAGAATTTGAGTGGACACCAGAAAACTTGCGGTTGGACCCGTCAACGCATGGAACGCCAATGTCTAGCGTTATGAATGGCATGAGTTACGACAACCGACGAACTTCGATGTCACCGCCTCTTACAGTCTCATCAGTTGAAGTTGTTCATGCCGATCTTAGATTTTGGCGGCCACCTGCAGGTGCTCCACGAGTACATTTAATAGTTAGCGAACTTCTTGGGTCGTTTGGTGATAATGAACTTGCTCCAGAATGTTTAGATTCTTTGGATACTCCGGAAGTCCTTGACCCTGAATGTGGTATCATGATTCCTCAGGAATATGTTGCCTGGTTTACACCAGTTATGTCCCCAGAACTTTATAAAAGGGCAGCTGATTTTAAACTACCTGGCAGTGATGTTGGAGGCTCCAGTGGAAACGCTGCTTTTGGGTCTTCTACAGTTGCAGGGGGTCCCAGCTCTTCAACAGCTTCAAGTTTATCGCCGTTTGATCGCCGTCCAGGTGTCAATCTGGTTGCCACGTCGAATACATCTGTCGGGAGCTTGAATTTGACATCATCTAGACGTCATAATCCAAATACTATTTCTACTGGGCTCGGTTCTTCTTCAGGTGTCTTTCAGACGCCATACGTTGTTCACTTAAATGCTGTCGATTATGTCGCTCCAGGTCAATTTGCCAAAGCATGGACCTTTAATCATCCTTCACCCTACGGATCGTGTTTAGCATCTGCAGAAACTGCCGCTGAAGCAGCAACTAATGCTGGAATTGAAAGTGAACAAGCTGCTGCTGTTGCTGCTGACCAATTCGCTGCTGAAAACAACTACAATCAAGCCAACTTATTCTCAGGACAGGCCGCTCTTGGCCGGGGCACATCCCCACTCTCGCCTTGGGCATCTAATGCTCCGTATGCATCTAGTGCTTCTGGTTCAGGCGGCCATGTTCTGGGTCATAATCGCGTTGGTAGTGGTGCTGCGGCATTTCGCGCAAATAGTTTTACAGAGTCTGGGGGAGCATATGGTGGTGCAGGCGGATTTAGTCTTGCTGCTGTTACGTCTGGAGGCTCTGATTCTGCCTCTTCATCTTCTTACACATCTGGTTCGCCGATAGCTACCACAACTACTGCGGGCTCTGGAATGTCTGCTGCTTCAGCAACAGCAGTGGCCATTGCGGCCGCTGCTGCCGAAGCAGCAAAGTATGCCGCGGAGACTGCAGCTGCTGTTAAGGCTTTATTTCCAGCTTCCTCTCGAAATATGAATAATACTCGTAAGATGAAACACACCTTTAGGGTTCCATCTCAATGTGTTATTCATGGCTTAGCTGGTTATTTTGAATGCCGGTTGTATGGAACTGTAGGCTTCTCAACAAGACCTGACGTTTTGGTGGATGATAGCTTACCTCCACCGGCTAATGGTGCCGCTAACCCAACATCATCGACAACATCTATTTCTGGGAGACCCGGTACACCACTTTCGTTTACCCAAGGTAATGCCTACTCTACTGGAGGTGGAGAACCGGAATATCTTCGTGATGCAGAGCCCCATACTCCAGGAGGGCCAACTTCTTCTAACACTACCAATGGCATTTCACTTACGGACACAGCGTTTGGCATTCCACACACAAAGGACATGTTATCATGGTTTCCCATATGGTTTCCGTTCACTCAGCCAATGTATGTGTGCGGTCAGAGTGAAGTGGATATTGCAATGTGGAGACGTACTGATGGCTCTCGAGTATGGTATGAATGGGCTATGGAGTCATACATTCGGGCTGGAAAACTTGCTCCCCAAAAGCTTTCACAAGATGTTCTTGAAGAGCTTGCTAAATCCAGTGCTATGCCAATTAATGGTAGTGGGCATGATTATGATGTGGACATGACTGATGACGGACATAAAGAAAGGATGAAGCAGGTCTCTGATAAGTACGCAGAACTTCAAGCCAAAAGAAGAGTTAGAACAGGTTCAACTGAATTACACAACGCAGGTGGAACCTTTTTCTCCATGACACTTTAAACTACTTTACGCTTGCTGAGCAATAACCTACAAAAAAAACAGTAAAAGTAATAAAAAAACAAAAACATTTACAAAGGATGCTATTTATGATAACCAAAACGCAACGATTAGATATTTATTTTCAACCCTAAATCGCAGACGAAAGCCTACAACCTGAGGCGATATATTTTATTACTTTGAGCAAACATTCATATCTATTAACAAACAAAATCAGTCAAAACTTGAAATGATTTTCAACGGCGAGGTTCAAAAATCCATTTGACCTACAAAATCAACTATCACAAACCCCCTGACAACCACTTTCTAACTTCTTAACCGTATGGTTACCTTGTTCTACTCTGATCACTCATTTAATTGTTTGCATACATCTGAACGTTTTTTTCTCCTTTTCTTAGCATTTCTTGTTCTATGTTTCACCTTTTTTTCACTTTTCTTTTCTTTCCACTCTTTGATTCAAAAGTTAAATTTCTTACCTTCGTTCCATTATTTTTTGTTTTTATTTGATACACAACCATTTGTTACGTTTTCTCAGTCCTTCATTTCATGTTTTCCTTATAGACTTTCTGATCTTCCTTCGCTTTTTTTCACAAATTATTTTATAGATTTTTGCATTTTCCATTTCAAAACTTGTTTTTTTGTTTCTTCGTACACTCCTTTCATGCCTTTTAACGATTGTTATAATGTTTTTTTTGCTCTATTTATTTATAATAAAAAACTCCTGATTACTTGACCTCAATCTAGAGAACTATTTATTATTCGTAAAACTTTGTTGCAAAAAGTTGTACTCGTTTTTGCTTTAACTTTTCTACTTTTGTCTATTTCCATAACTAGCTGATTTGCGATTATCACAGAAATGACTATTTTTCTGTTAAAGAGTTAATTAATTATACTCTGCTGAAATTGAAATTTTTTTTAAAGTATCAATAGGTGCTCAAAGCTGCTTTATGTCAACCTCGCATCGGAAATTTGTTTTTAGTATCTATATAGATTCTTGACACTGTGTTGACAGCTACTGACAGGGGGGAAGGGTTGCGAGGAACAAGGTTTCGCATAAGGTATTTCAGCCGTGCAGACATATGACAGCGATGCACGGCTGAAACCTTGGATCTTTTACTGTATATGTTGTGAATTGCAAGCCAACTGATTAAACAAGAGATTATAGTTACCACTATGAGTGAAAACGTTTGAAATCCTTTTTGCAAGAGTTATATGCATTATATTTGCTTGCTCTAACAGGTATAAAATATTTATAATAACCATATGACTGCTGCGAGAGGCGGCCATGGAAAGTTGTAATTTGTCAGTCCAAAACGGGTTTAAGCAGGTCAGACAGCAATATTACAGTACATAGTAGAATTCATTAATGACAGAGTTACAAGTCTAATTGGGTACATATGGCTTGATGAACTAATGAACTGATATAAAAAAGCATTTATTACATGTTGAGATTTGCTGGTCAATTCCAAAACTATGAGATCTTCAACTTTCGAAACATCCTTTTCAAAGACTCTTGTTTCTTATGCTCAACCTTCTCAACCAGAACATTTACATGCTTACCCTTATCACTTGTGTTTTCAATATGATAATTGGAGATTGAAATATCGGCCAGATCCATTTCATAGAGTGGTACTTTAAGGTTTCCTCGTCTTCTGCCGTACACTCTGTTTTTCTCGATAGGCGGCGTTTTATCGCAAGTTGACTTCTCCATTTCTAGCATCCTCTGTTCTTTTTCCAATTTCCTGTATATACTAATCTGACCAGCTTTCCGGAGGCCGTGAAGAACTTCTGGTGGTCTTATTCCAGCGGAAAAGATATCGGTTCCAGTGGTGCCTGAAGACTTCAGAGTGTTATCAGTTCTCATGTGACTTCGACTCAAATTTGGATTGCAATAATCTTGGACGTTTGATACTAATCTGTCAGCACCGGTACTTGGTAGTATGCTACCAGTGTTATATTGCTCAACTTTTGAGCTTTGGTGTCGGGCTGATTGGTAATCACTTGGTTTTCTAAGTCCGCCTGAGCTTATGTTTGAAGATGCCATTATTGGTTTTCGGTTTAATGTTCTTCGTTGATTTCTACTCCCTTTGGAGGTTTCTAGCAGATGGGGTGGTGTCAAGTCGCTATTATCTGGTTCTTCAGGCGTCTCGGTACAGGGCTCAGTCTCCAAATCATAAGTAAATGTGTCTGCTGTATACAAGTCGGTTTCGGACGTGTTATGCTTGGATTTCTTAAACCTGCGAAAGAAATAGAATCTGTGGCCAGAAAGCTTTGGAAAGAAGAAAATGTTGCGAAATTTTAAATAGGAATAAGTTGAGCTTTTTATACCATTGGACCTGTCGTTCAACGTCATATTTGTCAAGCCCAGGTGAGTACTGCACTGACGTGGTGTTGTTCCGCCGTTTATTGGGTTTGATAAAGCACGAGGCCAACTGCATAGCGTGGCTGAGTTCTTGTTGTTGCGATGTGGCTGCGAAGAGGGGTCCGCTACAAAAGAAGGGTCTGATAAATCCACATCAGTGATGTCTAACTCATCTATTGGCATTGTGATAGTCATATGAACTAGAAGAGCTAATGAGTTCTTTTAAATAGTTCAACTCTTTATATCATTGGTACGAAGAAGTGCAAAAAGCAAAGAAAATGTATTAAAAGGTGCAGTGTGTCTGACTGAAATGAGATTCAAAATGAAATGGAATATAGGTAGTTAAATAAGGAAACTTTTCCTGTTTATTTCCTGTTTATAAATAAAATGGATACAACATCTTTGCAGTCGTGATATTTGAAATTATCTCACAGTTATCTCAAAGAGTATAATTATTGAATGATTTTGATGTTATTCAAGATTCACCTGAAATAACTCAGGGGGCGTTTTCATAAATAATTACTATTCTTAATAACAAATTTAAAGGTAGAAATAGTTGATACAACATTCCTGCGTTTTCCCACTTAATCAATTTTCTTTTTTAACTTGGATATTGTTTGTTCCAGTAATTCAATCTGAGAAGCTTCCAGATAATTAATTGCATATTCAAGCAATTTGTCCGCCTTTTTCATTTTGTTTCTCACGTCCTTCAACGAATATACCATTTCATCTGCGATTTGCAAATGAACCATGGTTTTTTGATCAATTCTCAGGAAATTACAGCCCGTGACTATGCTCAGAATTTTGGAAATGACAGCAACAAACACCTTCTTAACTGTCCTTTGATTTATGGTAACCCCGTTTAGCTGATCGGGTTCAAAAAAGCTCGCAGAGCCTTGGGAGTTAGGGGCGTATTCAGCATTTCCAGATTCTGGATACCCCCAGTGTATGTGAAGTGCAAAAGCAATATACTTAGCCATTATTGCTGATATGAACTTCACATTCTGCAAAATTGTGTCCCATTGATTAATTCGAGGATCAACAAATGGTCTGGTAAGTTTACTAGATGCATGGTAAACCATTTTATCAATCATTCTATTTGCATTATCATAATCAGGACTGCCTTTGGCGGGAAATATTTTTTCAGGTGCATCATCAAACGGTCTTCGTGATCTTTTGAAAATAATTTTTTCTTTAGGTATTCCTTGAAAAAATGTTGTCTCAACAGACGCATTCATATTGCGGAGAAGCTCAAGTTTGTCCATCTTAATCCCGATGCCTATATATGGCATAATACCGTTCGGTTCTAAGAGTACATGTTGAATGGTTTGATCCTTGGGTTTGAAATTAACCAAGGTCTTTTCTGGATTAATCTGAGCACCATATTCTAAAAACCCTTCAGTCATACACTTAAGAAACTCTTCAGCAATGTTCTGTTCAGTGGAAACAAACAAGAAGTCATCAGTAAACCTGCACAAGAAAAACTTTGAATAGTCGCTGGGTAAAAGGGAAAAAATCTCTTGTTCCAATTGTTCATATACCAAGTTACAAAGTAACGTAGACAAAACAGATCCTTGTGGAATACCAACTTTTTGATGATAAATTTCGTTACAGAACCTTCCTTGAAAGTATACCAAATTATTATTTATATGACTCTCTAGCTGGTCGATATATTCCTGTGCGGTATGTTGTACATTGGCACTTAAACAGTCAAGGACAATTGCCGTGAATGCTGAAGATTGTGAGCGTTCAGATGAATGTATTTTATTCGATAACCGTGACTTGGATATCACCTCTGCCCGCTCAATACTGGACTTTAGACAGCTGAGACTCTCCATAGTAAAAGGGTATTTGACATTTGTACCACGCACCGCTTGCTTTTGTAGCCTGCTTAATTTTCCGACTTTATAATGTGGAATGTTTCTTATTGTAACCACTTTTTGTTTTCGGTATTGATACTGATTTTGGGGTGAAACAGCATGGTCGTAATCGCCTGAGCCTGTTGCACAAAGCAAGTCACGGCATGTAGCAATGGCTATATCCTGTGGTATGGTATCGAAACACTTTTGAATATCAATTTTGACAAAATATAACGGAGGCAGTGATTCCCATTTCTGCTTGAATGCCAATATTTTATCAAAAAGATCTAGTGATGAACGAATTGTGCCAATGAGTGGTATTTCAATCGATGGCTGGGATTGGCTTAGTAGCCTGAGCCTTTTGTTGGCTGAGCTATTATCTAGATTTATCTCATCAATTTTGCGCTTATGCATTCCTTGTAATGCCTTGTGAAGATATTGCAGCTGATGGTTTATGTTTGTTTGTTTATCACCAGAAAACCCTTCTGTTTTTCCATCAAGGCTTTTGAAAATAAACCCCTTGCTCAGAGCTTTATTCATTCTAGAGATTGGTCTAAAGCTGGTAATAACTAGATCATATTCTGGGGACTTTGAGTTCGAGTTCTCTTTCAATTCATATTTGATCTTAGGAACCATCCTTATTTGTGATATTCCAAGTGACTTTTCAATTTTCTCAGTATTATCTTCTGTAATTCGCACTAATGATGAATCTGATTCAAATTCTTGAAAGCTCCACTTGTATAGCTTAGACCACACATCATATCGAAAAAAGAAAATCGAACAACTCTTAGCTTCACCAAGGGCATCTGTAACGTAAAAACAAGTGTTAAGCAAAGAGGGTAAAAAGCTTTCAAAAATCCAATATAGTAATTCCAAAAAAAGGTGTTCACCTAGATCAGAATCATCAAACCAGGAAACTTCCTTCATGTTCATACCAGTAGCAATCTCCTTAAGGGTCACAGATTTGCCTTTGTGCAGGTTAACAAAATTCTTCATACATTCAAGCAAATGGTTCCAGTTTCTCTGACCACCAATTAACTCAGAAGGAAGAACTTTGCGGAGAATACAACTGCAAAAACGAATAATAAGATGGTTTGGGGTATGAGTGTTTCTTAAAGTTAAAAATCGTTTTGAATACTCTTTTTTCTCATCTTCCGTAAACTCTTTTAATCGATCCTTGATTTGCCTGATTGATTCACCTTCACCCAAGTTCACATTGTCGCCTTTCCTTCTGTCATAAATATCTTTGATGATCAAAGCCGACTGTTCATGAATATCCGTCTGACAAATGTTATCTAGCATGATATAGTACTTACATTTCTGGTGGTTATGTAGAAGAAGTCCTACCATATATGAGCATTTACCCTTCAGTTGAGACGGAATCTGATCTTCCGGAGAACAAATGCGATTTTCCTTGGTAATCTTCTGAATTTCACATGTTGTCTGTCCTCTAGTGTTTGTTACCTGTGAAACTAATGGAGATATGAGGTTATGAGCTGAAGGAAAAATGTCTCTAAGTATAGACTTCAGCTGGATATCACCATTGACCTTACTCTCGGTTTTAGATTCACTTGTAAGTCTGGTTAAAACGTTCAAAATGTGATTTGGTTCTAATCCAGACTTTAGTTTATTATTAAAAAGAGGCTTTCGGTACAGTAACTTGACACTGTTAAACTCAATTGGGGGTATGTTTCCCAGATTAAATGGAGGATTAATGATAGTGGAAGTCATAAGCTCAGATTTCAGATCGTTATATACCTTTTGAATATCTAGGCCAGAGACTTGAAGATATGTCGATGAAAACAGCAGGTTCGAGGAAGCACGTCCAGCTTTTTGAGCAAGAGCAGTCGGATTTCTAATATCTGTGTTGCAAAAGATGGAGCAGCATGATAATAGATAGTACATTATAGCTGGGCCGGCGTGATTGTACAATTCTATCCATAATGGATCAGTGGAAAGGAAATCACCCAAGTAATCGGGCCGACGCTGCTGTCCAATTGAAAGTTTTAAAACATTTCCCCCGTAAAACTCTTTTCTTTTCACTTCCAACTTTTTTTGCATCGCAACGGGAATTAAACTGGCCTTCCACCCTTCATCGTCGTTATGAAAAGGTGTGTTACTATCTGAGATGTCCCTCAATACCTGGTTGACTAATTTATGGAATGGAAGGTTGTGAAACTTTCGGTTCAAGTTTCCAGACTGCTCATGCAAAAAGAATAGCATTGCCTTAATAGAATCAGGATGAAGAGTTTGCGTGATCTGGGGAGCAGGCTGTGAGTCCTGGGAATCATCTTTATATGGGTTAAACCTGCAATTGGGTATATCTGGAAAAACAACAATAGAATCTTTTAAAAAAGATTCCATACTAGCAACCTTTTTTAGGCCTCGGTTTTTACGGCGACGGTCTTTACGGTTTGAGCTTCTATTCGGAACAGGTGCTTGTAATGGCTTCAAGTATTCGGTAAGGCTGACCTGTTGGAGGTCTTGGATGTGTAAAAGATCATAAAGTGTCGTGACATGGCAGGTTTTATAAAAAGCCCTTAATGTTTCTACCGTCACATCGTTCCGAGATAAATCAGGCTCAGCCATTGTAGTAGCTGTGGATTAAAAAAGGTACAAGCCTTTGTCGATGTGTATAGCAAGAAGGATACGCTTAACATTCATGCTTCGTGTGTAGTTGTTATGTATATTACTAATCAGAATACTATTACCCTGTCTTACATGTTTGAAAAATACATACACGCGTTTTTGTTTTCCCCCCAAGACTATCTGTACTAAACGCGCGCGTCAATTTGAATTTCCAACTTATTTAAGATATTCATTAGTTTTAGTTCGCTTTTCCGCTGGTACACAAAACCCATCCTTTAGCTTGCTATACACCTTTGGTTATATAACAATTTCTTAGAGCTTTAACTCATATTTCATAATGGCAGCTCCGGATCCTCAAACTGCCACAGGCCAACCAATTTTAACCAAGCTTCCCCAAGCCTTGCGTTCGGGCTTCGCATCTCGTTTGCGACTAGACCAGACAACACTTTTCATCTCTGCAGCACCTGTAGTGCGCTCAAACAAACGTGCTGCTGCCGCTGTATCTTATGCTGAAATCGATGAGGACTACGATGATGATGACGAATACAATTTGAACTTGAATCTCAATGGAAACGGGATCGCAGCACAATATGGAAATAACTCGGTAGTTTCTTCAGGTACTCCATCTTCGCCGAATCTTAATGCGTCGTTTCTCTTTCAAACTAGTGGCGTGGCACCTGAGAAGTTGGAAACAAAGCAGCCAGTTCAGCCAGCTCATATCGCTCGTATCCGACATATGCTGCAATACAATGACGTTCAGCTACAAGAAATCGCAGATTTAGATGAGGTTTTAGTTCCAATTCGATTAAGCTTGGAACATGATAACTTCAGAATATCAGACTTCTTCTTATGGAATCTTAACGAGAAGGTATTAACGCCCGAAATGTTTGCAGTTTCATTGTGTCAGGATTTGGACCTTCCCATTGGGACTGCTCCAATGACTACTGGAGCTGTACCTAACTCTCTCACATCACACGCTCCTTCAAATCTGGCAGCTTCCTATGCCTCATCCCCCATCGTCAACCAAATCGTTAGCACCATGAATTCACAAATCCACGAGTATAGAACGTATGCCAATGTAAAACTGCCAGAAGAGGTTGGTTTCCACGTTGTTATTCATTTGAATGTCAATCTCAACAAACAGCTTTATGAGGATAAGTTTGAGTGGGATTTAGCTAATGGAACCAGTAGCAGCACTTACCCTCATGAAGGAAAGCTTTCTCCTGGAACTGTAACGAAACGTCCAGCTACTGAAGGGGTAGCTGCTGATGGAGTTTCTATTGAGAATGGAGAGTCCAAGAGTGGCCCTAGTTCTAATACTGCTGTATCTTCCAGACCTTCACGACCAAGTAGAAGTAGCAAAACGGGTACGCCCGTGGCTGGAGCTACTAATACTAGAGACGATGTAGTTATGGAAAATGATGATAATGAGGAAGTGGATGAAAATGAAGCCATTCGTTCCAACGGCCCTGGATTTACACCATTAGACTTTGCCAAAACGGTTGTACAAGACCTTGGCTTAACTGGTGAATTTTATCCAGCCATCGCCCATGCATTATACGAAAACCTTTATCGAATAAAGAAGGAGGCTTTGGAAGGACATCTACCCCCACAAGAGATTGAGAATTATGCAGCGTTTGGCCAAGAGGCCGGCTGGCGTATTGACCAAGAAATGCTTGGAGAAGAATGGGCTCCATCAGTTGAGGTATTATCACAGGAAGAAATTGAAAAGAGGGAAATTGAGCGTGAGCGTAACATCCGTCGTCTCAAGCGTGAATCAATGAGAATGGGAAGCTCTTACGATACCTATGATAATGAGTACGGAAGAAGAAAGAGGACTAGACGTGGCGAGTCTCCAGCTTCTTGGTTTTAATTTGAGATGTTGTAAAGGGTAATGTGTATTATATTTTTGATTGTGTTTTAAGTTGTAGAACGTTTATTCATTTGTTTATTTAATAATTCAGAAGACAGATTTTGCGAAATTTGTTAATAAATAATTGCGTACATTAACATTAGAATCTATGGTGCTTACAGAAAAGAATATCTGATGGGAACAGTTTTTCTAGCTGCTGCTAACACACGCTCTTGGGTAAGCGCAGTAACACAAATGTGTTGTCCAGGGAATAGGTAATCGACTTTAAAATTAGGAATATTAGGAATAATTGTGATAAAGGTTTTCTTTACCAGATTGTTTGATTTGGTTGTTTGATATCTTGATCATTCAAATAAACAAAAAGATTACCTGAAGCCAAATTTGTTTTTTTGTTTTTAATTAAAGGGTTATACATAATATAACTAGTAGGCTCTTCACCAACCTTTTTGACATATCAAACTATCAAGATTCGAGTCTTGATAGTACACACATATTCTGTTCCTATATGGCAACTTTTTCTCATTGCAATTTTCGTAATGACGTTTGGCATCATTATGTGTACTCCAACCAGCCCGAACAAAACCCCAGTTCCCAGCCGTTTTTGGGGAGAAGAAATCACAAGTAATTACTTGAAACCCCGCTCCAGCTTTGCCCACTGGTCTTCATCATACCAATACTCATTGTTGTTTCCTGAAGCCAAAACTTTGTTTTTTGTCTGGTTTCTAGTTTCATTTTTATCTATATTTTATAGTACTTAACATTTACACTTGTACTAATTAAAGGTCTCTTGGCCCAGTTGGTTAAGGCATCGTGCTAATAACAAGCAACTACTTGCGAGTAAACGCGAGGATCGGCGGTTCGATCCCGCCAGAGACCAAATTTTTGCTTTCATAAATGGGCGGCCCTATATTGTATTTGACCATTTCAAAATGGATGTTTGTATAATTTTTAAATTTTTACAATATACACTAATGAATTATTTTAGTATTATGACTCTTCAAAAAGTAATATGCTGGAAATTTTGGACTTTGAATTGGCAGTTTACGCTAAGATTCGAAAAGCAAAATATTATTAAACATTGAATAAACATAAGTACGAGCAATTAAAAAATAACATTAAAAATAATAAAGCACACTATGCTAAAGCAGTAGCACCTTTTTTCAAGTCGCTGGATTCGGCATTCAATCCACAGCTAGCTTGAATTTCAACTAGAGGCTTCTCCTTCGTTGAGTCTGTTTTCGCGTTCTTATTTTCATTAACACTTCCAGTATTGTTTTCAGATCCAACTTCTAAACTCTCCTTGGTTCCATTATATTCTGACAATGTACCACCCATAGTTCCATATTCACAAACTTCCAGGAATCTTTTTAGTTCTCGGAAACCCATTCGTCGTAATGTTTCAACATATTGACCATCAACTCCATCAATACAGCATCTATCAAATTCACGACCACGGAAGGTCTGCCACTTGCTGTCTTTAAATGCTTGTAAACCGCAACCAACAACACCCCATACAATAGAATTACGTATACGGCGAATAGAAGCTGCAGCCTCCTTCTGGGAAGTGGAAGACGATGGGCCTGCTTGGGATGAAACTGAACTCTCCGGTTTGTGAGATTTAGACGAATGTGTTTCATCTCCTGCCGAATGATCGTTAATATGTTCATGTGAGCTTGTAGTTATACCAGCAATCCGTTCCATTAGCTCTGAACTAGGCTCGCTAATAATACCACACATTCCACCAACACGAGCACTGTCAAATTCAAGAAGCCACGGCATGGAGTAAGCGACAGGCGAAGATCGACTAAAAATAATAGCAGTTCCTTGGATGTGTTCAATGAGTTCTTCATTGTCGACTTCATCAGATTCCTCTACCTTGATCTTGGTGGTCCCTTCTTTTTTCTTCTCAGTTACAGGGCCCTTTACCCGCTCTTGAGAAACCGCGAGAATAACATTGGCTTCGCCCTTTTCCATGACTTCCTTATAAAGCTTCCACAAACCAGCCATTTTAGCGCGTTTGGTATGGCTAATCTCATCACCGTCTTGCATAGCCCTTTTAACGACATTTAGAACTTTTTCTCTATCATCCTTACCTGCAAGTCTCAGTGTAATCCCTGCTTTGGTGAGCCTGCGCAAATCAGTGCTATGCGGATTCCAAGTTTTCAGGCCATCAATTTCCAATGTATGGACAGTATCCCTTGCACTTGAACCTGCTGCACGAGGGATATGCCAACCAACATGTCGGAACCACTCAACCAAATCAATAGGATTGTAACCACCGGTAGGTATTCCTGGAGCAGCAGGGCCAGAAAATGAGCCATTGTGATCGGACACAACAGGTGAAGCAGTTGAGACAGTAGGTGTAGGCAATGGAGTCCCCAAAGGAGTCGAAATTGAAGATTTGGAGGTAGCTGATGATGGCCGAAATTCATTTCCTTGGCCTTTCTTTCCACCAGTGGTATTTGATCCTGTTAGACGTAGAGATAATGGTATTCCCTCAAAGTATGAAGGCACTCTAGCACCAAGACGAACAGAAGAGACCTTACGCTCTGTGATCAAATATTTCATTGCCCGTTCATGGAGTGATTGCCCAATCGAGCGTGACCTGCGGAAAGGATCAACAAAAAGCATCAAAATACAGCCAACAAGCTTTCCACCATTCCCTGTGGTAATAGTGGAACTATCTGTAGTGGTGGAATCGCTGCCTAAATCCAAATCAAGCTCCTCGTGAACCCAGGTTGCACAAAACCCATAAAGCTGCTGGGTTGAAGAGTTTCGGACAATAAAATGAGTCTGATTTTCAATCCCAAATCCGTCAACATGTTCAAATACAGGTGTAGAGGAAGACTGTTGAGACATTTTTAGTAGTCGAAGATAATCCCCTTCAAACACGCCAAGTCTATCTGGAAAACAGTTTTCCCATAAAATCTTCAACCGACGGAAATCTGATGGATCACCCGAAAATCTCTCGACAAGCCATCTTCTTTTGGGGTTGACATGAGACTGTAAGGGTCCAGCACCAGTCAATCCTCCAGACTGATACAACCCTGATCCTGGGAATATTCCCTTTGCCTGTAGTTTTCCAAATAAAACTTTAGCGGCAGTCTCCAACGACTCAGGGGTGAATTCATAAAGACAAATATATGTACCAACTCCACGATCAAGAGCTAAATCATAAGGAGAAGATGCGGCAATTGCCACCATTGGTTTACGTTGTTGTGTACATATTATACCAACTGTCTTTGAGAATTGGACCTGGTATGTGTTTCTACCAGCATCGGTAGTGACAACAATAACTGATTTAGCCCTTTCAAGTAAAGTTTCATGAAGTGCTGACATTCCTTTGTCGGTGTAGGACGTGTGCGTAATTTTTCCTGTATGGTATCTTGCCAGGTATTTTCCGAAATCATGAAATACATCCTCACCAGCCAGTAAACTTCGATGTTGAGATGGCACATCCCCACCATGCTGTTTTCTCGGAATTGTTCCAACAACCAAAGGCGTTAACAGTAATATATCAGCATCGGGTTCAATAGTGTTGTTCAAAGGTATATAATGGCCATGATCTCTCAGAATGGTCAATGAGCGCTCATACGCATCATTGGCCAGCTTTTGATTAACTTTGTGAAGGTTTTTTAAGTAATTCAACGAGGGTGGGTTCAGAGCTTCATCCCATGACAAATGTTTTCGTTTCATGGCAATAATCCTATCTGATGACTGTTTAACTGCTTCAGGTGAAATTATACCATCACGAACCGCACCAAGAATACCAGAGAGTGCCTCTAATTGGAGGCGGTAACTGGAACAAACAATAATAACATCACATCCAGCTAACGCTGCTAGAACAGTCCCTTGACGGACTCCAACATCTTCATATAAAGTCTTCATTTCAAGACACTCACTAACTATAACACCATTAAATCCCATGTCTCCACGAAGCATTCCAGTGACTACCTTTTCAGAAAGACAAGCATGCATAACAGATCTTGTAATTTTTGGAAGGGCACATGATCCAACCATGATGGCATCTATGTCCTTCTTAATTATTTGCCGATATGGTATAAGAGACGCTGTTTCCAGTTGTTCAATTGTATCATACACAATTGGAAGACCGAGGGTTTCATCAACATTTGCATTTCCATACCCTGGGAAATGTTTTCCACAGGTAGCAATATTAGCTTCCTGATACCCTTCAAGGTACGCAAGTGAATATTGTGTTACCTCTTTAGGATCATCACCCATTGTTCGTACACCAAGAAGTTTATTGGTTGAATTAGAAAGGACATCAACAACAGGTCCTAAGGTCCAGTTAATTCCAAGAGCTTTAAGTTCAAGGCCGGTACCCTTGGCGACTTGTCGAGCCATATCTTGTGACTGGGTGGCGACCATAGCCATTGATCCTGGAAATTGCGTCAAATATTCATCATCGTATAAATTATTAAGCATACCGTTTTCCTGGTCAATTGCAATGTTAAGTGGTAGTTCATGGCCTGCGTCTTTAGCGCATCGCTGAAGCTCTAAGATGAGATCTCTAGTAGAGGGTGAATCTGTACGTTTGTTAGTAAACCGAAAAAGTGTGAAACAAAATTCAAAATATAGCACATACCTTTCATATGTCTCGACGACAAGATTATATTTCCAACTCCATACTTTGTTATGAGTTGTTTGAGCTGCTCGATTTGAGTTTCCTCATCATCTCCATATCCAATGCCAACCATAAGCATTTGGCCAGTATTCTTTATCAATTCTTCTGAATTTGGCGGTGCAAAAGTTTGAGGATCTTCATATTCGAATCTTGGGATTGCGGTAATAGAGCCAATTGAACCAATAGACCCAGATCCAGATACGTAGCCCGATCGACCAGCACCCTCTGTAAACTGAGAATGGCTTTGTAAATGTTGAAAAGGGTGTTGGTGAAAGTCTGGAATAGTAGTTTCACTATTAGAATCATTTAACGAAGCACTGGGCCGCACATAGTCGCGTTGGGAGTCAGTTGAATCTGGTACAGCCAATGGGTCATTAGGATCGACTGATCGCTGAAAATTAGCGGAAATATTAGACGATGATGATGATGAATTGGTATCGTGGTTTGGAATCGTGTCGTCACGATCGACTTTTAACACTCTATGATTTTTTTGTTCAGAAGCATGGCGCGCTTTCTTGCGAGAAGGTTCAGATAAGTCAGACTGAGTATTCTGCTGAGGATTTTGAGATGATGTTGAAGCCACTGACTGATAGCTAGCTTGTTGAGGAAAAGACTGCATTTGAGAAACAGCTCGTTCGGGATGCGGGACAGTTTGGGAAGCTACTGATTGTTGTTGATGCGGAATCTGAGCCTGGTTAACAGATTGCTGTTGGATAAGTTGGTTTTGTTGAAGCTGAGGTTGCATTTGCATTGTGACAGGTTGTTGGTTAGTATGATAAACTACCCTTTGCGGTTGCATGAACATTAATGCAGGACCTTGGCCGGGAGCTTGTGCCTGAGCTTGCTGAACTTGGTTTTGTTGTTGAGGAGCTACTCTAGGAATAGAATAAGTTTGTCCGGTTTGAGGGTTATAGTAATAATCATTATTGGGGTTAAACTGAATGGCCATCTGCTGCTGCAACTGTGCTTGGGCCTGAGCTTGAAGAAGTTGCTGAGAAACATCTCCATTTATAGGCTCAATCACAGGAATTGAAACGCCATTTGTATCAAGAGGCATCGACGTAGTTTGATATTGAGGAAGCGAGCTAGGCGCGACAGTCGTTGCAACAAACTGCTGTTGGACGTTTCCGTTCGACCCCTGCTGGGAGGAAACGTTGAAATGAGAAGGAGGTGCATCCATTTCAGAAAAAAAAAACCGCCAACCGGTGATATTGGGGCGCAATTGAGGAGGAGAGGTTTAAAAAGAAAAACGGGGAACATTATCTGGACTTTCGATTGTTTGGCAATTGGGTGAGGCTACATTCGCATCACGTGCTGAACCGATTATAAGGAGAGCTTATTAAGCGAATGTAACATTGGAGCCCAACACAGCACTGTTCATTCTCATGTGACATTACACTTCAGTACATCAAATTATTAGTCATCATAACTAAGCCGTAAATTTCTCTCCTCCGCCGGGCCATATTCTGCAGACCCGCCACGGTTCTTTCTCTCAACCACTTTTCCTCACAGCTTCGGTCGGCACTATTATGTCTCTGCCTCAAGAGCCTCCTGATGAGGCGCCTAACCAACAGGATTCCTATCAGATGTTCGGGCAATCACAATCCGTGATGGACCTCTCGCAGCCATTTCTAGACACATCTTCGTTTTCTATGTCGGTACATCCAATACAACCCTCCATGAGTCTAACACCAACGTCAGGTTCGATACCAGCGCCTACAACACCATCAGCAACATCAGAAACGTCAGCGACATCATATATGAATCTCCCACTATTATCATCTGCTTCTTCCACCGTTCCACCCTCCAACACCCAAGCTGCTTCACAACCAGCGGTACAGTCGTTTAAACCTTTAAAGGACCTGCACGGAGCTTCGGCACAGCCCCCGTCTTCAACCTCCGCCCATGCGAACTCTGTTGAGGTCGAGGCAGCAATATCTCGAGCTCTCCATGACATCGAATATAACAACATGACTATTCGCGGTGCAGGGAGGCTGTACTCTGTTCCTGAGTCGACTCTTCGGAAACGCCGAAAATTTCGCGCCAACATGTCCAATCAGTCTGGAGCTGATGATTCTATTCCAATAACTGGATCATCGTCTGGCTCCGGTCTTGGTGCAGGTGGCGGCTCTAGATCTTCTAAAACTACGGAATATGAAGAAGCATTGCTAGCTCGTCTATTTTTTGCTCATGAGCTGCTTGACATCAGAATCCCAGCTAGACTTCATGCTGACTGGATTAACGCCTTTCTCCGCTCTAAAAGAGTTGAAAAACGCAGTGTTGATGCAGCTTGGGTTCAGTCATTTTCTAAGCGATGCGATATCAAACGTCCAAAACGAAAAACATCTGGTCAATCAACTTCGAATAGTAATGGGGTTGAGCCGGCAATATCCTCGTCTTCATTGGCATCATCCAATGCCTCTGCCTTTGGTACATCTGGAACTGCAGCTCACATCTTTCACCGTTTTTGTGACGCCTACTCTCCACAATCTTTTGAGTCTTGGTTCAGTACGGTGGAACATTATATGGCATCTTTGAATCTTAATCCGAAAAATGTTTATTCCATGGACGAGATGGCGATTAAGGAGCCTTACAACCCTGATATGCAGTCGCATCGCACTCCTGTCAAACCTATTGAAGGCAATGGTGCTTTGGTCACTTTAGTTGATACAGTCTCCATGAATGGACGAGCTTTACCACCATACTTTATTTACAGAAAGAACTTGGTATCGTCAGATGGCCTTGATTTGAATGTATCTATTAGTCAACAAGGTTCAGTTTTGACCTCGGCTCCTCTCGATAACCCACAGGAAAATCATGTCCGTACGTTTCCTACAGTTTCTGGATGGCCTAGTGACAAGTCTTTGGAAGATTGGTTCAGTAATCATTTTCTTCCATTAACTGACCCAGATTTGTTTGACCAAACTGAAGATGGCGTAAACATTGTTGAAGGTGATTTGAATGTGAAGATGGAAGAAGATATATTAGATTCAGATATGAAAACTTCACTCAGCGATACCCAGCATGTTCAATCAGAAAGTCGCTCAAGAGCTAGTTCTAAATCAAGCAAGGACTTGCCACAATCTTATAGTTCCACACGTGCGTTGATTCTTGACACTCATATTAGCCATTTTTCTCAAACATTTCTTGATATGGCTTACCAGAATAATGTTGTGCTATTTTTCCTCCCAGCAGAAACATCTCGGGTTCTTCAACCCCTTTCAAATGTATCAGTTTATGGTGCGCTGCTTAAGCTTTTGGTCAGTCATGTCAAAAATATGCTTAGTAGGGGAATATTTACAAGCCCCATTGATACCTCGGTCAACTCTAGTTTCAGAGAAAATAATTTTTCGGATACCTCCGTAGAGAACAGAATGGAAACTGATCAACATCTACCATCGTCTGATCTCATGCTCGAAATGGATCTTGATGTCAAATCTGACCCTGTTAAACAGGATTCTAACGACAACGAACATGATAAACTAGAGATGGAGTCCACTACTCACAACTCATATGAAGAAGAATCTCCAGATATACAACAGAATAGCCTTAAACTCACAGCACTTATTCAAACTTTAATGTCGGCTAGGGACGCTGCTTATACCCCTGCCGCTTTGTCTACGGCCTGGAAAATGACTGGTCTATTACCAGTGGATCGAGCTGTTGTTCAGAGATATATGCTTGATCACATAAAAGCATTTGGTCGTAATAATGTTATTTCGAATTCTACTACTTCAGCATCTGCAGGATCTGCAGGGTTGCCTAGTAATATTTTTGGTTTTGGTCCTAATCCTGCGGAAGTTCAGGCTGTCCTTGGTGGTGAAAAGTCGTCTAGAAGTCGAAGCAGCTCTGGCTCTGCTTCTAATCTTGCCGGCTTCTCGTATCTATCAGGCGCCAATTCAACTGGGCTAAAGTTACCTCCTTCAATACCATACAGTGACGGCTCAAATCTCAACTTTTCCGGAACTGGGGTTAATATAAGTGGCGCTGTTAAATCCGAAAATCTTGCTCCCGCTGAAACCGTTTATTTTGCTGATCTAGGCTTAGTTCTCACAAAGGCTTGCGAACATGAAGCTTTTAACAATCGTCTTTATTTGGATATTCCATATGTCCATTTTTTCAATGCTCCAGAACCAAACGAATCTTCATATATAGCAAATGACACCGGTGATCAAAAGTCCGACATCTCCACTGGTCTTTCATTGCCCCTTCACCCCGGCTCCGGCCAATTTAAATCGACTTTGCTAAACATAGGTTCCCAGCTTACACACATTATTTCAGTGTTGCAAAATGAAGTCTCCGATGTAATATCGTACGACATGAGGCATCGCAATATGGTTTATACTTTGGTGGGGAAATCTAAGCTCCCTTTTGAAGACTCACATATGATTGCTAAGGATCTTGCTGATAAGGAGCGTACTTCTGAAAAACTTGTGGATAGTTTGAAAGATGCGAATGAAGTTGTTAACAAGATCTCCAGATGGTTAGTTGAATCTTTTGGGGAAGGAGAAGGTGTAGTAAATGATCTTGAGTTCCCAAACAAAGACTTTGAGGAGAATAATTTAATACACAAATCATCATCCTGCATCAGGGTTGAGGGATCAAACGAACCTATGGAAATGGATGGAGATGGAGATGATGGCGATGTGAATGCAGAGTCAGATAAGTTCAAAGACGACAAACAGGATGGAAAAAAGATTGGGAGAAAGAAATCGGTAAAGAAACAAAAGACTGGAAAAGAAAAACTTTCTGATGGTTTAAGTATGACTTTCCCATCAACATCTAACACAGATTTCAACGTACCAGCTTCTAATACAACTGCTACTAGTTCTTCAAATGTTACCCCTTCTACCACAGCTTCGGGAAATGCGTCCGCTCACTCAGAGATGTCTAAACGTCGCCGTGCTCGTCCTCCCCTAGTTCTTCCCAATTTTCCTCCTCCTCCTGGTCCATTTGTGACAACATCCGGTCCTGGCTCTACAATTTCAAATTCGTCTTTGTTTTCTTCAACAAATACCCCTTCTAGCTCAATCGCTTCCAGTTCTGCTGCTTTGTCTTCTTCTGCGTCCTCTTTTTTGTCAGCTTCTGGAATTCAGTCCCCATCAGTTTCAAATCAACCATCCGCTATTTTGTCATCCGCTATGCAGTCTCCTGTTACTCCTCTTGGACAAGAGCATTTGCCTTTACAGATGGCCCCAACTTCGGGTTCATCTTTACAGACTGGAAACACATCTAACACTGGTGTCGCTTCAAATATTTCTAGTCTTCAAAACATGAACAACTTTCCAGGGTTTTCGAATATCCCCACCTTGTCTGCTATGTCTAACATTACTGGAATGTCATCGTCTGGGATTTCTTCTGCCTCTTCTGTATCAGGTATGTCGTCTCCTGTAGCCCAACCCCCAAACGGCTTTTCTACAGGTTCAACAATCCAACAAAATATAAACCAGCAGCCGCAAGCTCAAGTTTCTCACCCCCTGTCTCAAAATATTTCCCAAGGAATTGCTCCAAACATACAAGCTTACTCTCAGGGAATTTCTCCAACCATTTCTCCAGGGCTTGGTCAGCCTTTGTCACAGCCTGTGTCGATGGGAGTTTCTCAATCGATGGCACAAGCGATGGCACATCAGCTCAGTCAAAGTCGGGGACAACAGTTGACTTCCGTACCATCAGCCCAAGCTCTCCATAATATGTCAATTATGGCAATGCATGCACAGCAACAATCTCAGCAAAACGGCAGCACGATGATCAATGTGACTTCTGCCCCTCTCAACCAAAATGTCTCTTCTGGAACTTCAGCTAGCCCAGTTTCTATTCATGCTCCTTCGTCCCAGCCGGTAGCTGGGACTGATAACCCTCACTCAGAGTCACTCACGCAGCCCGAATCTCAGGGCCTTACTCCTCAGTTATCTCACCAACCACACACCCAGTTATCTCAACAATTCCAGCCAACTCATTCAGGAAAGTCCACTCAATCTTTGCAACCTTCACATTCAATTCAGCATTCGCAGCAAATGCAGTCTGTTCCTTCTGTCGGCTCTGTATTGGATTTGGATGTTGGTATGTTTGATCAAGAGTCTTTACATCAACACCAGCAATCACTAAATTTCCAATCTGTTACTTCGTCTTCTTCAACTTCTTCCATATCGGCTACCTCTAATATGCAATTGCAACAAGCTGTGGTTGGAGTTGATCAAAATGTTCCTGTCATGATGACCAATTCGTCTATTCCAGCTACTCCAAACATGGTGTCTTCTAACACTCCTCTTCAGAACAATGCTCAGACTCCAGCTTCTCAAGATGGTACTATTATTCCGACTCCGGGAGCAGATCCAAACTCTTTACAGTCTTCTAATGCATCTGGTACCCAAACCCCCGCAGTTGTTCATGTACATGAACAGTCAGTTACGCAAGATCAACTGAATCAATCTCATGCTCAACAAAAAGATCAACAACCTCAGTACGTGATGTATTATGATCCTGGAACACTTTTTAACGGAATCCCAATGCAATCACCTGAGGTGCACCAGATGCAAATGTCTAATCAACAAGCACATGGGCAAGTCCAGATGTCACATGAAGATGTATCTTCTGCTCAAATGTCAAATGTGAATAGCAACCAGTCGTCTGGAATTGCTACAAATTCTGTTCCTAATAACTCGAATATTGCAGGTCAAAAATTAGAGCAACCAGTATCCAATGTGGCGAATTCTGTATCTGCCTCTAGCTCCAACGTTGTTATGTCTGATGTATCAAACTCTAACACACCAGGCGGAAATATTGATGCAGGTGATAACTTTCCTCAGGGTCCCATGGGGCCCGTACAATTAAGCACTGTCAACTCTGCTGAGTCTAATATGCCTGATGAATCAACAATAGCTGATTCTCAACAAGGCATGTTTGAGTATCCGTTTACCTTTCAATATCCTGATGATCAAAGTATGCAAGGCCAGCAAACCCAATCACAGCAAGTTGGTCCATCTTCAAATTTACAGTTACTTGAACAGCAGTTACAACTTCAAGGAAGTGGATCACAACAGGCACCTCAAGAGTTACAAGATATCCAAGGAATTCAAAATATGCAATTGAGTGATGTTAATTCTCAAATGAATTCGGATATGGCACAATTCACTCAACTGGCAGCCTCTCAGATATTACAGGCTCAAGCTCAGCATCATCAACAGCAACAACAACAACAACAACAGCAACAGCAACAGCAACAGCAACAGCAGCAGCAGCAGCAGCAAATGGCACAGGTGTCACAACAGCAAGGTATTCAGTCACAGTTGGATCAAATTCATTCACATCTTCAAAACAACATTCAAATGTCAGCTGAACTACAATCCCAGTTTCAGCAGCAAATACAACAACAGCTTCAAGTGAATGACCAGCAACTGCAAGCTCAGGCTGAATATATGCTTTCCACCTTATCTGAAAATGGCACATCGAATGGTGTTCCCAATGACGCAGGTTCCAACAATGAAGCGCCTTTTGGTGATTCTTAATGTTGATCGTCTTTTTTTCCACTACATTTTCCTGTTATTTCACAACAACTAAAAGTATCCTGTACTACTAGTATTTTTACTATTTGCTTTTCATTTCGATTATTCAGTCTATTATGAGTTTTTCTATGATTTTCCTTTTCTTTTTACGATATCAACCCGATTTTCTAATGCTTAAGATTTCTTTTTACTTTTTTATTAGTGTACACAATTATGTTATGTTTCTTTCGCTTTTGTTGTGTTTCTTATCTGAAAACTGTTTATGATATTTTTTTTTTTCTGTTTTTTTTCTGCTCTTGTTTTATGTATCAAACTACCTTTCGCACATCTTGTGTACTTTATTCACTCGTTTTTCTGTACTTTTTATACAATTCAATTTTTTTTTTCCTTTCCTGAATTTTTGAGTTTTTGAAATGAGTTTCACTCGATGCTCATAAAGCATTGAAAACTAGCTAGTAGTGAGGCTTGTTCCCACCAGACAGGAAGGGAAATCTGTACCGCTGATCTTAGAAGTGTATGTATGTAATAATAATAAATGTATGACAGGGCTGTTGCTGCTACTTTAAACAACTTCCTTTTAGATTATCATTCTTAATATTCTTAATATATCTTGCTTAATGTGTTGATTCGTGTTCACGCGATTTAAAAAAACCAATATGGTTGGTTTTGGCTCTCTTCCTAACGAGACACACTTTGCATTGCATTCATATTTTCCAATTGCCGATTTGGTTTCCATTTCTCAAACATGTCATCAGAAATACCGAGAAATTTTACAGAGAAGTGCCCGAGCAGGTTGGCTTTCATCAACTACTGATTACGGCAATGAATAGCTGAATGCGCGCGTAATTCCAGTTTGTGCGTTTTACAGATCCCTCCTCACTTGATTGCGACTGTACACTGTTTTCATCAAACTACGAGAACGCATGATTCGCTCATGATAGTCACTCTTCTTTATCACTACATATTCAGCGGTAATCGTGAGGTTTATATCAGTTCTAGTTAAAGCTCGAGTCAAGAACTACACCAGTTATTTATATTAAATTATGCAAATATAGTCATTAAGATAAAAGGCATTCTATAAAAACAAACATTAAGCAACAACTGTAACAACCAGTTGGTAACGTTGGTAGAGCCTATATAGGTCTACAAAAGATGTGGATCAATAGCGCCGCACCATTGACATATTACTGGTTAGCAAAGCAATAGGGTATTTGGATCAACCTTTTTTATGCCTTCTTCTTGGGAGGCTCAGTTCTAATAAAATGCGAAGGGCACTTGTAGCCATCTTCGTTCTTGTCAAGGTAGAGCTGGTGGTAGTCTTCAGCGTCCCAGAAAATCTTAGCCTTCTGAATCTTGGTAACAATCTTTTCGTCGATAGGGTCGTACCATTCCTTCTGAAACTTGTCATTGATCTCGTGGGCAATCTTGTCTTGTTCATCGCTGTGAGTGAAGATAGCACTTCGGTATTGGGTGCCAAAGTCATCGGGACCTTGTTGGTCAATGGTAGTAGGGTCATGGATTCTGAAAAAGAAGTCAACGAGGTCGGCGTATGAGACAATCTTGGGATCATATGATATTTGTAAAACTTCTGCATGTTGTGTGGTGTTTGTGCAAACCTGCTTGTAAGTGGGAAGGACAAACTTGTCATATCCCCCACTATAGCCCACACGAGCGTCAATCAAGCCCCTCTTGGTGGCAGATGTCACCCCATTGTCAGAAGTGGACAAGCTGGCACCTTGAGCACCAAATCTTCGTCTGAAAATGCTTTCAACGCCCCAGAAGCAGCCAGCGGCAAAGGTGGCGACCTCAGCGCCTTCAGGAATATCCAAGGTGTGGGAAATCTCAGTGGGGAGGTAGCCTATCGTAGCTTTAACTTCTTCCGGGTTTGTAATGTGTCCCTCGGTGTCAAGAGTGATAGGAACATCAGAGGTAGGAACCGCTTCTGTGCTTTGAACGTTTTCAGTGGACTGGACGGGAAGAGTTTCGATGGTCATTGTAGATGCTGGCTCGGACACAGGAAACTGAATTGAATTTTGTTTAAGGTTTTGCTTGTACTTGACGGCTATGACCAATGCAATGAGGATGGGGATGAGGGTGAAAAGACGGTACTTTGAGCGGGCTTCAGCGTTGAGTTGGCGGCGATACTGGTAGGAAGAGCGCGGTTTAGCAGATTTAGGTTTCGAGTAAGCAGATTTTGACGAGGAATTGGAGGGCTTTGCGGCCCTTTTATGCGCATCTGTTGGGTTAGTCATTGTCGGGATGGGGGCCTAAAAGTGTCTGTGAAAAATGAAAGAAGCCCGCCGTGTGCTTGGGGTTTTATTGAAATTTCAGTGGGCAAACGACCTGGTGCTTGAGCTTGCTTGAGCCTTCTCCAGCGCTTTTGGTATAGGTTGGCTAACCAGCTGCCCTATCTTCGCGTCTACATTCTGGATTGGTGCTGGGGCTGGTGCTGACACAATCGCACGTGAACTTGGGCGAGCAAGCAACACGTTTGTGTGATTCCGGCTGTTATGTATCGCGCACAAAATTTTGTAACCGCACAAGCAATTCGCGGTGCTCTATTCCCACCTATCCCCGTTTAAATGCAAGCGGGTGATTGTCTTTTCTAGTGGTGTTTATATTTTGGGTATAGCTCTTCTAGTTATGAAATGTGTCCGCCAGACAGTGCTCCAAATACCGTGGTGCGACCAGTTTGCTGGAGGTGGGGGCGCAGATGTAATGTTGTATGTAACGGCAAGCTGTCAATTGCTAGCACGCCCACAAAACACACAAATTCCTTACATACAAACTGGTCTACGGCCTTGGGCCAGAGGCAACCGTTGAACGTTGAACGGCTGTCAAAGGACACCCACGTGGATCACACATGATCACATTAAAACCCACACGTGATTCTGTCTATCGACCAACGCTTGTTTAATTTACTATCTTGGATTTCTTGGATTTCTTGGATTCAAACTTATTTTGAGCTGACGATAATGATAACACCCCGTTCATCAACTTGACCGCCTTTCAGACCCTTCATACATACACAAGCCCATTCAACGACGACAATGCCTTCCGGAGTAGCTGCTCTTCCTGCCTTTTGCTTTTCTACCCTTCTAGAAAAGCTTGGTGCCACTGCATCTAGCACAAAGGCCATACCTATCCCCGGCTCCACGCCACTTGACCTGTATCTAAAAGTCTCCAAGACACCTACTTCGCTTGTTGATCCCCATAAAGAATACCCTTTGTTTGTTACGTGGGAAAAGTTCTCCAAGAGGTCGGGTGATTATGATCTGAGAGGCTGCATAGGAACATTCAGTGCCCGCTCCATACTATCTGAGGAGCTCAAGAAATACGCTTTAATAGCCGGCTTTCGAGACCACCGCTTTAGCCCAATTGGTGTGTCGGAGATTCCCAAACTAAGTTGCAGGTGAGCTCTACTTTGTCTTCCCATGATTTATTTATTCATCTTTAAATACAGGTCTAACCAACCGTTTGATTGCAACTAGCGTCACTTTGCTCGACAACTTTGAGATAGCAGACGGCCCCTTAGACTGGGAACTTGGAAAACACGGCATAATTATCGAGTTTGAAGTGGGTTCACGCCATTACGATGCCACGTTTTTGCCCGACGTTCCTGTGGATCAAGGCTGGGACAAGGAAGAAACGCTGGCTCACCTCATTCGAAAGTCTGGCGCATACAATGTCCATAGCTACAAAGACATTCCTGGCTTACAACTCACAAGATACACCGGCGAGAAGAGCACCATGACATGGGAGGATTACGTGGGTTATACTCAAGAAAATGCAGAGAAACTTGGTGCTTAGTTTTTAATTCATGTAGTTTGATGTGCTATGTTTTGTGTTCGAATCACTCTTGTTGCCCTTTTTTCTTTATTTTCTCAATGTCCCTAACAAGTAATACGTGCGGCTTGACCCTTGCCCAAAAAATTTTTTAAGTACAAAAAATTTCTTGACTTGATTTGAACCTCTTTATCTCAATCCTTCCCTAAAGGCCCTCTCCCACAGACGTTTTAATCAAGATGCCTGCGGTTACAAAAAAGAAGAAATCTTCATCGGCAGCATCCTCTAAGAAGGATGCTACTGCCCCTAAAAAACAGGAATCAACACAACCAAAACCTGAAAAGAAGCCTTCTGTTCTCTCGGACGATGCTTCAGCATTTCCAAGAGGTGGAGGTTCTGTCCTCACCCCATTAGAAATCAAGCAAGCTTCTAATGAAGCTGTTCAAGATGTTTTATTTTCTGTATGTATTATCTTTTCAGCATTACTTATTTTCCAGTGGAATTAATCTTGTCTTCTAACGCGTTTATATTCAGAGAGAAAAGCAATCTCAAGAAACTGCCGGTAAAAAGAGAAAGGCTTCAACTCCAGCCATTGCCTCTAAGAAGGCCAAAATTTTTTCAGCTTCTAAGAAGGGACCCAAATCTTCACACTCTTCTGACGAACCCAGCCTTAAAATTGAACATCTTAATTACCATAACCTTGCTAAAGGTACTCACATTCTCGGTCAAATTGCTAAGATAAAGCCTCTTGAGCTTATCATTTCTCTGCCAAATTCTTTGACAGGTCATGTACCGATTACAAACATCTCATCTCAGCTTACTTCTATTCTTGAAAAACAAAACGATTCAGATGAAGAAATGGAAGATGGTGATGAAGAGACTTCCAAGAAAGATACCATGCCAAACCTCTCTGATTTATTCCAAATTGGCCAATTTCTCAAGACTACTGTCGTTGCTACGACATCTCCATATGGTGGTGCTTCTGAAAAGCGTCACGTTGAGCTCACCATTGATCCTTCCGTAGTGAATGCTGATATCAACAAGGAGGATTATGTGCCCGGTATGGCTGTTCAAGGTTCAGTTTCTAGTATTGAAGACCATGGTATAATTATCGATATTGGAGCTGGTTCATCAAACCTTTCAGCTTTCCTCTCCAACAAGGAGCTTAAAACTGCCACTGGCGTATCTATTTCTAAAGCTCACGTCGGTCAGGTTCTTTTTCTTACAATTGTTTCAGTCTCAGGCAATGGTCGTACACTTACACTTACTTGCAACCCACTTGCTCAAAAGGTTCCATTACTTACCACTGTTGAATCTATCAAGGCCGTTACTGCTGGTGTTCTTGTTGATGCTACAATTGCTGAGGTTAGACCAAATGGTATTGTTGTTAACGTCTATGAACACGCTACCGGTACCATTCCTCTTATCCACATCCCTGACCACAAGACCTCATCGAATTCAGAAGAAGACAAGAAGGAGAAGTTTATTCTTGGCGACAGAATCAAGGCTCGTGTTGTAGCCACACTCCCACATATTGACAATGGATACCATCTTTCATTATCGATTCTTCCACATATTCTCGGTCTGAAATCGGCATTTGCTCCAGAAAACTCCAGTAGTAAGCCTGAGACTGATCCTCTTGAAGCATTACCTATTGGCCATATTATTGACAACTCTAAAGTCGTAGAAGTTGATCTCAACCGTGGTGTCTTTGCCGATGTTCACTACAATGGCCTTCAAGGCTATGCCCACATTTCGAAACTTTCAGATGAGAACCGACCAAACGCTTTAGGCCCATCTCTTGGACCTTTTCGAATTGACTCTGTTCACCGTGCTCGTATTATAGATTTCTGCTACATTGATAACCTCTATAAGATTTCATTCCAGGAATCCGTTTTGAAGAAGGAGTTCCTTAGTGTTGCCGAAATTCCAGTAGGCGCTACCACAACTGTTACTGTTTCAAATATCCTTACTTCAGGTGATATCGTTGTCACTCTTGCTGATGGAATCAAGGGCTTTGTTCCAGCAATTTACGTCAGTGACATTAAACTCAACTTTCCAGAGAAGAAATACAAGGTTGGATCCAAGGTCAAGGCTCGTGTTTTGTCTGTTGACATTGAGAAGAACCGGGTTAAGCTGACTTTTAAGAAGACATATCTTGATAAAAACAGCAGCAAGGACACTGTTATCAAAGATTATGTAGGAACTAAGGTTGGAACCAAGGCCATCTCTACTGTTACTTCTATCAAACCAGCTGGTGTAATTGTCGAGTTCTTTGGAAATACCCGTGCTTTCATTCGTCGTTCAGAAATCAGCGAAGCTTTTGTATCAAACCCTAAAGATTACTTTAGACTTGGTCAAACTGTAACTGTCAGAATATTGGAAGTTGATCAGGAACAAGAGCGTATGCTTGCTAGTTGTAGAACTTATGCTGCAAGTTCTGGTGATAGCGAAAAGGCTGCTAAATATTTCGCCACTCTTGAGGCTGGTAAATCTATCGTCTCTGGTACTGTTTCTGAAAAGTCTGTTGACAGTGTTATTCTTGATATTGAAACTGATGAAAAGGATGTTATTATTCATGGTATTTTGAGTTTCGCCCAATTGGCTGACGATGCATCTGAGGAAAAGAAGCGTGCCATTTTTAAGAAGATTCAAGCTGGAAGCAGAATGACAGACTTGCTTGTCCTTGAAAAACATGACCAGAAGACTAGGGTTATTTTAACTGCCAAACCAAGTTTATTAAAGACAGCCGAGGAAATTATCAAGGCTACTAATGGAGAACAAGGCCTTCCATCTGATCTTTCTCAGGTTTCTATTGGCCAAAAGCTTCACGGATTTGTATCTAATGTTACCGCAACTGGCGGTGTCTTTGTTACATTTGCCAACAGACTTACTGCTCTTGCTCCAAAAGGTGAGTTATTCGACTCAAACACCTTCATCACTGACCCTACACCTTACTTTAAAAAGTACTCTTCTGTTTCGTGTACTGTTATTAGCGTCGACATTGCTGCTAACCGCTTCAATGTTTCTTTCAAGGAAACCCCTGGATCCAGAATTAAAGAAGAAGAGAGCAAGGAGGATGAGTCACTCATGCTTCAACGCCCTGCTCTTAACCCTGTTGACTCTGCCATTAAAAATTTGACCGACTACAAGGTTGGTCGATTGACAAAGGCAAGAATCCTTGGTGTTACCTCTACCCATGTCAACCTTGAGCTTGCCGACAATCAACTTGGCCGTATTGATATTTCCGAGATTTACGACAGTTTTGATGACATTAGAAACCCCAAGACTCCTCTTGATAAGTTTATTGAAGGCGATGAAATCTCTGTTCGAGTTATTGGTACATTCAATGCTCGTTCTGCAAAGGCTTTAGCTGTCACCCGCCCCGATGCTGTTACCATTGTTATGGAATGCACTTGCAAGCCTTCTTTGACTACTGAAAACGAAAAGACCATTATCAAGATGGAAGGCTCAGAAGCTGTTAATGGTAGAGTTACTGGAGCTGTTGCTTACTCTCAAAAGGCTCTTAACAAGATTGAAGTTGGTTCTGTTCACACTGCTTTTGTTCACCACTTGGAGGATGATATTGTGTTTGTGAATATCACACCCACTCTTACTGGTAACATTTCTGCTGTTGACATGTCTTCAGACATCAATATTGTCAAGAACTTGCACAAGGAGTTCCCCGAAGGCTCTGCTCTTAAGGTTTCTGTACTCAAGAAGATTGAGGCTAAGCCTACCGAATCTACTGATTCCAAGTCAACCAAGCCTGGTTCAAACAGTGCTGCCCGAAATGCATTAGTTCTTTCTTCCCGAGTTGATACCCCATTGTTAAATGTCATTGATGATTCACTCACTGGTCTTGTTACACCTGCAGAAATCATCAAGAAGTCTACTGGCTCATCACTTCGTCTTACTGTCAGAATTTCTGGTGTTCTTGTTGCAACTTTACATCACACTGATATTGTTGATGATTACTCACTTTTGGATGCTGCTCTTGAAAAGCTGGAGGTTGGAACTTTTATTGAGGTCAAGATTGTTGAGGTGGATGTTCCCAACCAAAAGATTTTTGTTTCTTCTCGACCATCGTTGTTGAAGGACTCAAAGAAGACCAAGGTTGTTAACAAGTACATTCCTAACTTTGGATCTCTTGAATCTGGCGAGACTATCGAAGGTTTTGTTTCCAACATTGCCAACAGCGGTATTTTCGTTGAGCTTGGCCACTCTGTTTCTGCCCGTGTTCAGATTAGAAACATTTCTGATGCTTTCCTTCCCGATTGGAAGCGAGGATTTGTTGTCAAGCAAAAGGTAAAGGCTGTTGTTCTTAGTGTTGATGCTAAGAGTGGAAAGGCAGATATATCTTTCAAGAAGAGCCATTTGGAAGGTGAAGGCCTTGACAAGGCTCTTAACAGTAACTTGAAGTCATTTAGTGATATCAAGGTTGGTGAAGTCTATGACGGACGTGTTAAGCGTATTCAAGAATATGGTATCTTTGTTACACTTGCTGGCACTCGTAATGTTGATGGTCTTTGCCATATTTCAGAGATTGCTGATGTTCCTGTTACCAACATTGAAAAACTCTTCCAAAGCGGTGACAAGGTTAAGGCCAAGATTCTTGCTGTTGATGAAAAGAAGAAGAGATTGTCAATTGGTTTGAAGGCATCTTACTTTGAAGATGATAGCGAAGAAGAAGAAGAAGACGACGATGATGATAAGGACTTTGTGGACTCTGATGGTGACATCAATATGGAGGGATTTGATTCTGATGAGGATGAGGAAGAAGAAGAAGAAGAAGAAAATGATTCTGATGAGGAGATTGCTGAAAGTAGTGACGAAGAGAATGAAGAGAGTTATGATCCTGCTTCTCTTGAAGGCCTTGCTGCTGGATCTGGTCTTTCTGCATCTTTTGATTGGACTGCCTCTCTTTTGGATCATCCTGGTGACAATGCTGATGGATCTGATGTTGAAGACGACTCTGACGCTGAATCCGACGATGGCACGAATGGCCGTAAAAAGGCTAGACGTAACCGAAAGCGTATTAATGTTAACATTGAGGATAAGACTGCTGAGTTGGCTACTCGTGCTCCACAAAGCGCTGCTGATTATGAGCGTATGCTTGTTGCTAAGCCCAATTCTTCCGTTGTTTGGATCAGTTATATGGCATTCCAACTCCAACTTAGTGAGGTTGAAAAGGCTCGTGATATTGCTCAAAGAGCTCTTAAGACTATTGCATTTAGAGAAGAGAAGGAGAAACTCAATGTCTGGATTGCCCTTCTCAACATGGAGGCCAGCTTTGGAACACCTAATACTGTCAAGGAAGCTTTTAAGGAAGCTCTTCAATTCATGGATTCAAAGACTATTTACCTCAAGATGGCCAGCATTTACCAAACCTCTGGTCAAATCGAGGAAGCTGCTCAGATTATGAAGGACTGTTGTAAGAAGCTTGCAAAGGAAGATTCTTCTCTTTGGGGAAGCTATGGTGAGCTCTTTTACAAGGAGGCTTCCAAGGCCAAGTCTACCAAGACTGAAGCTGAATACCAATCACTTTTGGATAGGGCTCGTGCAGTGCTTGATAAAGCTCAACAACAGCTTAACCAAATGATTAAGGACAAGTACAAGACAGCTGCAAAGGCACTTGCTGATGTTATTGGCAAGTTTGCCAAGCTTGAATACCAGTATGGAGAACCTGAGAGAGGTAGCAGTTTGTTTGAGGGCTTGTTGTCATCTTACAGAAAGCGCATTGACTTGTGGGCCATTTACATTGACTATGAAATCAAGTACACTGTTGCCCCTGCTGCTGCAGACGAGGAAGCGGTTACAAGTCGCCGTACCAAGGCTACTACTGACGAGAAGAAGCGAATCAAGAATGTGGCACTTGAAAAGCGCAAGGCAGTTGAAGGTCTTTTTGAGCGTCTTGTTGGATCATCAGCTGCAGTTGAGAATGGACCCAAGTTGTCAATGAAGCAGGCCAAGTTCCTGTTTAACAAGTGGTTATCTTTTGAAGACAAATATGGTGACTCCAAGGCCACTGAATATGTTAAAGCCAGAGCTGCAGATTATGTTTCTAAGCACCTTGCTGCTAAGGAAGCGTCCAAGGTTCATGCAGACCGAGATGTGGATGAGGATAGTGACGAGGACAGTGATGATGATGATGAGGAAGAGGAAGAGGAAGAAGATTCAGAGTAAAAGTATTAAGATTAATATCTAAAGATGTTGAGTGGGATGCTTGGGATAACGATTAATGATAATATTGTTAAAAAAAAATCACCATCTTTTTGTTTATATTTACAGTTTATGTTTTTGTTAATTTATTTTTGTTTTATTTTTTACTTTTGTTTTATCATGTCACATTAAAATGAATACCTAAAGGCCATTGTATAATTGAAATATTAATTTGATTATTGAATAAATTAGAAATGAATTAAACTTGAGGTAAAATATATTTATATAAACTGAGCAAATTTTTTCATAGCGCCGACAGCTATCACAAAGAGTAGCAGGGCTTAAGAGTGATTGGTACGCTCCGTAATCGGGGTATATTAAAATCACCAACCAAAAGATGTGGAAAAAGGATTAAGACTTTGGAAGTTGCGGCATAGCTTTGTGTATACCCTATATATCTTTTAGGAGTGAGCGCATCACCAGGAAGAGACCCGGGTGTTTAGTGGGATTACGTTGATGATTTGATTAGGATGGAATAGTCTGTAGATATCTACTGATAATAACGAGACAATACCCAAGTGAAAAGCATTATTTGGAAGGGGAAAAAAAAAAAAACGCTTTAGTCAAGCAACTAGTTAATATTTAGGGCTGCCTAAGTTTGGGGATATTTGACAGATTGGGTAAGGAATTTTGGAAAGGGCCAAAGACCAGGTTGATAAACAAGGGACAAGTACGTGCTTATATTGACAGAGAAAGAGTCGAATCGATGGTGCGATTCATGTTTTAGTAGAATAAGGAAAGAAGGAAACTAAACGGTTATGCTGAAAAGAATATTTTTTTTTTTTTGTCTAGTTAAAATTTAATAACAGGTTGACTAACGGTTCCTGGAATATCTAGAAAACTATACGATGATAGCTGGTTGCTTTGTTTGACAGAGGATGGGATTTGCTGGATTCAATACATTTAATACATTAAATACTCGGTTGAAGCTGATATTGGGACATCGATACTTGTTGAAATTACTAGAAATATCTATAAACGTAAATAAATAAGGGCAAAAAGATATCAACTTGTATAAAGCACCAAAAGAACAGGAGCAGCGTTTCAAATACCAGCGGCTTTGCTAACCTGCTCTTAACATGTGGTAAAGCAGTGTTGAAAAACGCTTGTAGACGAGACGAGTATAGCGAGGGGTGAGGATTGAGGATTGGCGAGAAACCTATGAAGATTCCAATATGCCACATCGACACAAGTAAGTCTCTGTATTCAGTAATATTCAGCAATGCCAACCAACATCAGCGGAGATTAGCCGACAAATTGTTTCAAAAAAAAAAAAAAAAAAAAAAAAAAAAAAAAAAGGTGAAACTGTGAGCAGTAGTTACTATAAACATATATTGTTATGCTATATTGTTGTTGCTGGCAGCGTCCACGTTCACCCGGTGGGAAAGTAAGGGACCAGGCATAAAATCTCAAGCACGGCAAAAGTATCGCTTGCAACACAGGAACAACCACCTTGTTATCTTTGATATGCCGTTGCTGCACGCTTTGCCTGAAATCTTTTCATTTGCTACCGCCAGACTGCTGCTAGCACCCAAGTTTTTACAACAGTTGCTACCAAGTATTGGCGAAACCGCCATTCTACCCGTTTTGCCCGTCTGGGCATATATCGTCAAAAGTTGACAGGCAAATGTATTCAACGTGCTTCCAGTCATGTAACCCTGTGGAGTTCCCACCAACGATTGAAACTGGTTATAATTAATGTTTAAAGTAACTCTTAACTGTTTGGTAGCTCTTTAAAATGCTTTCCACATGGTGGTTTGGTTAAATATGACTGGATTACGCTGTGTATAATAGGGAGAAGACTGTGTGTATTTCCAAATATATATTGAATGAAGGCTATGTAATTTCTGTTATATATAACTGTTATAACTGACTGCCATCGATATCACTTTAAAGATCTGCCTTGGAAATGTTCAAATGTTCCAGCAGCTGTGCTTGATTCCAACTACTAGTGGAATGCTGCAACTGTGACATTTGACATCCATAACACCAGGCTGATTTAATCAACTCGATTCGAAATCATTTTAATTATTATTATTATGATGATGATGATTATTATTATTACTTTTACTTTTTTCAATGCAGCATACGCCCGTTGAATAGATTTTAAATCTTGCCTGAGCTTTATCGCAGCGATTTTACACAGCGACCGTCAGGGGGGATTTTTGAATTTTCCTGGAACAAGGAACCTTGAACCTGCACAAATTATTGTGGCGGGACAACAATCTTTGCAAGAATTGGAGATCCGGTAAAAATTCGGGTATACTACGAGTTTGATGATTGTGCTTGAACCTTTCAACAATGTATTAGACAAAAGGTGTTATTAGATAATAAGGTCTACATATATATATATAAACGGCGGAAACTGCGACAGTGTGACAATGACCTTTCTGAAAAAATATTGGATTGGGAGAATCCATATATGTTCAAAGCCACAAAGGGGGTTCTTTGGAATTTCCATACAAACGATTATAGATGTAATCAAACAGCCTTTTTTGGTAAATAGTACGAGTCAAAATATTAGAATAGTACTTGCAAGTGATTCATAAACAAACGGTAAAAAAGCCAAAACTAGGTTTGATCTTTAAAGAAAAGTTCAGGTCTGTGGATATATGTGTTGCGCCTGGGTGAGATGATATCAATTTGATATGGTTCCTCTTCATATTCCACTCAAATAGTCATATTTGACAATATTGTCGAGTAACTAGTTGGTTTCTCGGATCAATAACCGACTACAAGCCTTGCTCGGCTAATTGATCCAAACAGCTGTTCCCTCCAACTGCAATCAAACATCCAGAGACATTGTCAACGAGGAGCTCGAAATCTTTCCCAAGATGGCAAAACTAAGGAGATGATTTAAAAGTTTTGATCATGGTTAAGGATTAAATTTATTATTATTGTTTTTTGGATTTTGGATTTTGTTCGACTAGTCATGGCCGTATCTCAGACTCTTCAAGACATGGTATTTCCCAAACTGGTGTCGTGTGTAGTCCGAGAATAGTATGATTATTGAACAAGCTTTTTGAGCCTAAAAGCTCGATATCAATTGGGAAGACTAGTTTCTTGTTTGAAATGAAAAAGGCCTTTTGAGTTTTGATGAGTATTCGCCAAATGCGTTATTATTCCAGTCCCTTGAAATAATTCCTTCAGCGTACATTTATAATATCGAACATCTTTCAATGTAATAAACCAACAACTATCGGTATGAGCTAGTATCCAATATTAACTTTTTTAAGCTTGCCTCGTGAGTTTGCATTATATTGATGATTGACCTTTTAGTGCGCTAGAACAGCTTCGATAGTTTGCTGAGTGTGTTCCCACAACTTATCCTGCAAAACAGGATCAGACAATCCTGTTCCATCTCGTTCGTTCTCTGGGAATACTTCCTTCATCTTTCCTTTCCAAAATTGAACAAGATGTCCACCAGTTGCAAAGGTGGGAAGAGCCAAGCCAAGATAAATATGCTCGTCGCCAGATTGTTCAGGAGTTGTGTGGTGCAAAAGAAACAAAAACTCAACAAGCATCCTAAAGTACCAAGCAAAATCAAGGACAGATTTTGTCTTGACGAGGCCAGGAGACGTATGGACAAAGGCGATTTTTGGATACAGGCGGGCAAATCTGAGTACTGCAAGAGTGTTGTACGTATTGCGAAGCCCTAAATGTCTTAACAAACCTGGCCGCTTTTCACTCATGAAATCGGTAGTGTCGATCCAGTTGGCAGGCATTTCTCTTCCGGCAGCCAAGACAGAGATAACGCGAGCAGGCTCTCCTTCTTGGGCAGCTGCTGAGAGTTTTGGAATCAATGCATTTACAACGGCCCAGCGAGAATAATAAGAGGTTGCAAAGTCGTCATCGACGCCTTCTTCAGTAAGAACACGATTATAGGAGGGAAAAGAACCTTGAGAAACGACTAACAAATTGACTTTGGATTCGTTTTGCAAAATTCTATCAGTAAGCTTCTTTGTTTCCTTGAGAGATGTCAAGTCATGCTGCAAAAAGTGAAACTGGACGCGGGGGTTAATCTGTTTCAAGGTAGCCTCAGCATCGTCTGCTTTGGACTGACTTCGACCAGCAATATAAATGGAAACAGGGCCAGGCGAATTGACAGTTAACTTAGCAAAGGAAAAAGCAGTGCTCAAACCAATACCGGCAGTGCCGCCGACGAAAACTCCAACAGCGGACTTGACGTCGGGAGCTTGAGTATAAGTGGCGACTGCAGCGTTTATCTCATCAATTGTTGCAGTAGCCATTGTATGTAGAAAGGTGGTATGTTGGATGAAACAGAAAGTGTTTATAGGAAAGAAAGAGAAAAGAAAGAGAAACAAAAAGAGGACTAGTAAACAATGAAATTTGAGTCAGGTTTTATATCGTCAAACCAATTTTCAATTTATCACTAGGAATTTTGCAATATATAAAAAAAAGCCAACCCACATTCAAAGCCCAGGCACCAGCTCAGATTGTTCCAAACTAGGCAAATAACCAAGTTTCTCCATCACAATAGTAATGCGTTGAATTGCTGGGAATCAGTTAATATTGAACCCCACTGTACCTCGAGGGCTGTAACCCTCGCCCATCCTTATAATAAACCCAGTGGCATTAAATACCTAGTCAACAGGACAAATATGAGATCAATACCCCAAAGGATTACAAATCTGTGTATATTGATTCCATTATTTCATTTCCCGCCCAAGCATATACCCGATCATGTACTTTGCATTTTTTCCGATTGGGTCATAGGAGCTTGGTTACGACACTGCATGGAAGAAATTCTGGATATAATGAGAGGTATTTGCACAGCATTGAGCTCCAACGGCTGGTAAAACTGAAAGAAACGGATGATGGACGGCACAGAATAAGAATTTGCTGTGTGCAGCTAAGCTTGATTCACGTTGACCAGAATTAGAGTAAGACCAGCGTGGAGAGATGGCAGCAGATTCATGTGACCGCCATTACAACATTACAACTGTTGTGTTTGAGTATTTGCATTTGCATTTGCATTTGTATCTGTATTTTTTTTGATTCATGCCTTGTTTGTTTGGAAATATTCGATGGACGTCGTATTATTGAGTTGAGATTCTCGGTTATTTTCCTACGAAAAAACCTTAAACCTCCTTCACTTGGGCGTGATTACATGTAACCATGAACAATTGGCAAGTGGAATCTTACTTGTTCTGACATTCTTCAAATCGACTCCTCGCATTGCAACCAGTCCAAAAATACAAGGCAAAGTCAAGGTTTTTATACTTGCAACGAGTTTTTCTGGTAGCGTAATGCAGAAATGTGCTGGGTATATATATACTGTATATAATTGAGATGAGACGATGGCACGATGACACGATGAGACGTCTTGATACTTGGTTCAACTGTTTGATCACGTTGCGCTGGTTCTACCGCCTGACTCCAAGCAAAGATCCAAGCAAATAATCATGAAGGTCAGTCACGCTTGACGAGTGGGTTATCGGTCATTCCATGGAAATATGTGGAATGTGTGTGTGGTGAATGTGGCTTATGTTTGTGTGTTTCAATTGTACAATAAAAGCAGTACAAAACTGGAGGAATAGGGGGGTATAAACACAATGGCGATTTTTAGGGATGATATGGGTATAAAAAAAAGGGTATATGGAAGATGAAAAGAGAAGAGAGAAGAGAGAAGAGGGAAATATGAAGCATGAAATATGAAATATGAAATATGAAATATGAAAGCTTTGGCATTTGTATTTGATAATTGAGATGAAGCTGTGCTAGTATGTGTCATGTGAGTGTCATGTGGTTGCACTAACCAGCCTGTTTTCTGGTTGCATCTCCGTCCTGGCCTTGTTCTCGAGGAAAAGGGCATACGCTAATGGCCATGGCAATCTCACACAGTAACTAGCTAGTTTTACTCTGGGCTCCTCAGTAGGTGTCTGCTAGCAATGTTCTTTCAAAAAGCTTAACACCCTTCCTTTCCTATTAGAGTCTTTGAATTTTCGCATTCTCCACTCTGGGAATGTTTGGAGTATCTGGCAAAAATTGGACCCACGCAAATTTCCGCTTTACATGCTGTGTATACATATATAATGGAAGAAAGACACACGCACAAGCCGTGATCCCGCCTGGGAGTGGGTACTCGCAAGACTGCCTGTCCTAATCCTGGACCCTAGTCTTAAACATTGGCATGCTCGCCAGCTCGTAGCCCAAGATGGCTCATATTAACAGCATGTTGCTCTTTCCATTAGCGAGGATCAGTCGCCGGATCTGTATTGCACAAATATAAGATTTTTCCCAAAACTTTGCATCCGCTTGACAATCGTTTATATCGATCGGGAATGCATAATTTCAGTCTGGACAATCAAGTATCCTCAGCGCTTTTGAGACGTCACATGGGGCTTTCAGAATCGACTGTACCACTTGAGCAGATCCTGCTAACCATTTATACTGTTTTCAAAGGCCGCGTTGGCTGCGATAAAGGCAAGAGCATTGCCATGGTCAGCTCAGGCCAGGCCAGTTAGGCTTTTGGAAGTGGGTCTGATAGAGTTGGCCGAGTGCAGCAGATTGGCATGGTTAAATATAAAGGTTAGCTGTAATTCCAATTGCTGGTTGCTAGAGAATGGGTTTGAACACGCGCACAGGCTCGAAAGCCGGCAACGAAGGAAACAAGGCCAATTGATCAAGCTTGACACTTTCCCAGGGTTTAACAGTTTGAAGGGACTGCGACAGGAACAAAGTCCATAGGAGTGCCTACGCAACAGCGCCAGCACCACCACCGGAGGGCCGTGGCGGTTGTGAACAAAGGGCCACAGTTTGGCACTGTGCTGTGCCTAGCACGTTTAGTACAGGGTCTGCCGATTACAAGCAAGCCCATATGTAACATATGTAAGCTGTGTGTGTGTGTGTGTACATATATAGCTGTTAGTTAGCTCCCACAACTGCTTGCACACCGATAAGCTCTTACGTAACGGGCCTCTTTTCTTTTTGATCGCTCGCACGCAGCAACGAACACGCCAGCCGGTGCTTTTCCATCTATAGCGGGCCCCTATAGGCAGCAAAACACCGGGCGGACGATAGATGGGTGTGTATCCTGCTCGCCTGTATATACGCACAGTTACCTCCATGGCTTTCCTACAGTCGCAGTGATTTCGTTTTTTCAAACCAAAAAAAATAAAAATAAAAATAAAAATAAAAACTCATTTGCCTGCTTTCTCTCCTGTTCGAAACATTACCAAAAACCTCCAGCTACAAGTTGCAATGCTGTGGAGTCTGGAGACATGGAAAAAAAAAAATATAAAAAAAATAGAAAAAAAACTGTGTGGCAGCCGGTTCATAGGCCCCTCCTATTAACTGGCCCTTGTGCAAATGGGATATATATCTGGCCAAAATCCCCCTTGGCTGAAAAAAAACCTCTTTTGCCCTTTTGCCCTTTTGCCATATTGCCATCTTGCTCTTCAACCTTCTCTCCACACCTCTCTGCCCATGTCCAAGTACGCTCAGACAGACACCGACCCGGGGATACGGCCGCTGTCAACCATCTCGGTCGCATCGTCGGTCGCAAATTCTCTAGTGTCGCACAACGCTTCTCAACGCTCTTCTCTAGCAACTGAGATGTCTCTCAGCCCTTCTGAAAAAAAACCTGACCAGTCTCAAACCCTCAGAAGAACCGTTTCGCTATCAATTCCCGAATCTCACGAGGTCAATAACGTCACTCCGCTCAAGCTGCACTCTCATTCCCTTTCTACTACGTCCCTGATCTCGAACCAGCACCACCCTTCTCGCATCTCGTTTCAATCCAACAAACTGCTAAAATCCGTCACCAGCTTGTACAAAAAACGGGACTCCACTTCAAGCAATTTGACCAGTAACAGCAACCGATTTTCGGTTAGTAGCACCAGTAGCAACGGCAGCCATTATCGTGGCATTAGTATGGATTACTCGAACCGCTCGCTATTCTCTTTGGTCCCTGCTTCGCCAAACAACCAACCTAACAACTCTACCGCTCGCTACGACAACGACGCTGAAGAAGACGATCTCACTCCACTGGCAGTCAACCTCCAAGCCCTAGACAAAATCACCATTGCCCGGTCAAGAACTGGCCCAACCTCTCCTTCAAAAAGTCTTATTCCCGTCCCCAACTCGAAGCCGTCATCTTTGATCAATACACCTCTTCTTGCATCTCCACAAACCCTGACCAAAAATTCGCCTCCTCCATCTCCATCTTCTCAACTCACCCAAACACCTCATCTACATCCTACCTCTTCTAAAGCATCCATCTTCTCAAGGCCTGATACCCTCACTCGCTTGTCTGTCGATGAAACTCGTAGACCTTCCTTTACACAAGCATCCTCGTCCATCCCAAAACGTAAAAAGGTGTCAGACATTATTTCCCGACTCTCTTCTTCATCCACTGCAGCCTCCAGGGCCAAAGAGGCTCGTCGCAGAGACGAGATCCCTCTCAAAACGCTCAAATCATACGCTTCTACTCCCAACATGCTGTCAGCTTCTGAACCTCAAAAATCCAGGCTAAGATCTACCTTTTTCCGTTCAAGACATTCTTTAGAACCGGAAAACAAGCCTTCAACCAAGCCTTCAAATATTCCTACAAAGGCAAAGTCTAAGAAATCCTCAACCACTACGACAACCACAACAATGACCACCACTACAACCACCACAACAACCAGTAAATCCGATCCTCCTCGTATTAAAAGCTCGCTTGCAGCCAGACCCACTCAACCTTCTGTACTCCCTAAGCCAAAGCCTCGCTCCTCTAGCCAATTGAGTAAACATTCCAACTCCTCCACTACTCTAAATTCCAACGCCTCTACTACTCTAAATTCCAACGCTCCTCAAAGCAACCCTATTCGTAAAACAGTTACTGCACCCGTGGGTCGTATCCGCCCAGCAACTCCTACCATCCGCTCTACTTCTTTGATACAGCCTGCTCAGCCAGTGGCTCCTCGCTCAAGACCTTCTACCCCTACTGCTCGTCGTCCAATCGCTTTAGAAGGTATTGCAGCCAGTAGACCCAGCTCTAGAGTACGGACCCGTCGCTCAGCTTCTCGCCTCGGTATCAATGGAGGATCTACAACACCTACCGGATTTCGTTCCATTTCCGGCCCAGTATCTCAACGCCTTCGTACCATCAACCGTGTTGATGAGCTCAAGTCAAAGATTGCCGAACTGGAACAGGTTCTTGACCAGGAAAAGGCCGAGCGTGAACAAGTATTTACCCGTATCGAAAGAGTCTCAATCTTGGAACACACTCTGGAAAAAGAAAGAGGCGAAAAGGCTCGGCTTGCAGAAAAGTTGAGAGAGTATGAAGTAATTTCCAAACATACATCCTTACAAAGTCTTGAAGACTTTGAGAAGCACAAGGAGGAGGATGAGTCAAGAAGGACGTCATCTATTAGTGATACTTCAATTGTCTCCGCCAAATCTACCAATATGCGCAATTCTATTGACATGGTTCTCCAGTCACCAATGAGCAACAACAGATTGAGCTCCTCAGATGATTCTACGTGGAAAAGAATGTACTGCGAGTCTGAGCTTCGAATGGAGCGACTTGATACTCAAGTTCGAGCTTTGGAACATGAGGTTGAGGCTCGTGACCAAGCACTCAAAAGCCATGACCAGGACTTGTACAAGAATCAGACACAGCTTGTTGCTTTCCAAAACGCCGTTACCGAGTTGAAGCTTAATAAGGAAACCTTGCGAAACGAGAATGGAACCTTATTAAAACAGGTAACCAAACTCAAACAGACTATTGAAGCTACCAAGTCGAGAACGAGCAAGATGGAACAGAAGTTGAACAGCAAGCAAAACAAGATTGAGGTGCTGAATACCAGTTTTCAAAAGTCTCAGGATGCGCTTGCTATGGCCATGGTGGAAATGGAAAAGAAAAACACGCTCTTGTTGACAAAGAATAAGGAGCTTAACGAGCTTTCCAACAAACTTCGTGCTGCAGAGTCCAAGTCTCTTGAAACCGACCACCAGATGTTTTTGGCCCGAAAGCAGCTTGAAGCCTACGGCACAGAAATTGACCGTTTGCGCAAGGAAAACGAGCATCTCAATTCAAAAATGCAGCGGGAGCAGTGGAACTCTACCAAACAAGTCAGTGTGCTGGAACGCGAGCTGAGACGCAAGAAACGGTTAGTTGTCGCTTTGGAAACATCATTGCAAGATTTGAAAATTTCATTAGAAGAAAAGGCCATGGAGAATGATGAGCTCAACCGGTCGATTCAAAAGGTTATGGAACATGCTAATGAGACCATTGAAGGCGCCAAACGAAATTCAAACTTTATGATGTCGCCATTGACTTCTCCTCGTGTGTCGTCTTCCTTTAATTTTTCATCTACAAATCTTAACAACATGACCAGTGTTAGTAACAGCGGCGACAATAACACCAATACCCATAACAATAACAACAACACTACTACCACCACCACCAATAACTTTTTCATTGGCATCAATGCCCTTTCTTCTACTGCTGGTGCGTCATCCTCTTCTCTCGTCCCACCAACCTTGCTAGTTCCAACTCCTGGCCATGCTTCTGTACCTACTACTGGACTTGCAGCCATTGGCTTTGGATACTCTGACATTCCCATTCGCACCAATTCAGCTGCCTCACTTTACAGACGACATTCATCTAATGCCTCTTATTCCAGGGTCAAAGACATGAAACCTCTTCCTGAAATTGTTGCCGTAGAAGAGTTGGCATAACATAAAGACACTGTTTACTTTTATTTTTGATTTTGCACATATTTTGCTGATTTCTTGTCATGTTTTTAATGATTGCGTTATATATACCTATATACTTTTTTGTTTCTTCTTGCACCTGATTGCTTTTAATGATTATTGTTTTAATGTTAATGTCGCTTCTTTTGTTGTATTATATATATAAAAAACTTGTATTTAAAAAACCTTTTTTTTCTGGTAAAAACAGTCAACTCGGCATCGTCCTTTTAAGAGCCCATATATAGACATGGTTATATCTACATCTCTATATGCGCACAGCATTCAATGACACTCTCCATAAACAGATTCACAGATTGGGTTATCCCTGATTTCAGGGGGGTGAGAGAAAAAGGTGATTCAGAATGTGGAAATGTAAGAGAGTGGGAAAATGTGTGGGTATTATTATATATACTCAAACGCAATCGAAATGTATTCATTAATACCAAGCCTTTTCCGCAAGTAACGACATGGTTAATATATAATATAGATACATAAAGGATCACAGTATCACAGTATCAAAGGATTAAATGTGGTATAATGAAATATACATTAATAACTTGGAATTAAAAATAAAGAAAAAAATTCAAATACGCACAGTTGTAAAGCCTTTGATGGTGAAGTTACCATTATAACATTTAAAACATAAAAATTACTGTAAAATTTAGTAAAATTTGACAAAATTTAACAGGTTTACTATTAAAAAAACCAAGTTTTTTGAAAAATATAAAATTTTTATAAAATAATACCATTAATTGAAATCACGTATATTTTAAATCAAATCATTCAAAGCCTTGCTAGCTCAATCGGTAGAGCGTGAGACTCTTAGGATAAAAGTTATCTCAAGGTTGTGGGTTCGACCCCCACGTAGGGCTTAATTCTTTTTGTATTCCATTCATACAAAATATGTACCATTTTTTTTAAATCAAATAATTAACATTGAATTAATTCTAAAACACTCTGCTCTTATAATTCTGTAATAACAATATCTTCTTTTTCATCATCGGGTATCTTCTAAACACTTCACACGCTCCACATCTCTTTTCATTACACATTTTTAATCCTGTATTCTTTCAATGGCTTTTAAAATATATTCATAACTGCTTTCTTCCGTTGCATTATTACTAGATCCTTCGCCGCTGTTAGTCTGCAATGAATAATCCTGGATATCTGCATATTCTCTTTCAAGTTCACTGTCAACTTGGCTGATATCTACCGGCCCATCTTGGCCATCTTTTTCTCCCCCGGTATCCTGTTCATGCCCTCCTTCAGAATCTACAAGTCTGTCAAAGTCCTCAAAAACTTGTGCTGTTGGTCTATACAACAACCCGCTAAAGTTGATTCCCTTTTGAAAGCTTATTCTCTTCTTGTTCCAATAAGCAAACACTCGCGGGTCATTCAAATCATCAAGTATACCTTCAAGAACCTTTGCATCGTCTTTTGCCTTAGGGTAATATCGAATAATAAGATCAACAACCTTTCTCTTGGAGCTGGAGAGCTCATATTTGTTAAATGTTCCAATAGTGCCATGTAGAAACCCATAAGGGTAATCCTTCTTGTCCACGAATTCATCTTCTGGAATGAGCTTCGATTGATAAAGCGCACCTTGCAATAGCGATCCACTTTTTGGTGTCATAACGTTGGTTACAATTCTCCTGTTAACATTGCTATCAAATTCAAATTGGGCAGCATTTACGCAGTACAAAAACCTCAATCTTCTGGTATCATTTTCCAAAAACAAATCACCAGCTTTTTGCATCTTGAACAGATTTCTATACTTGGGAACAGTCACTCTTCCAATTTCTTGGTATTCATTCAAAAAATCAATTTGCCGTTTAGTCAGACTATTCAACTCTCCCTTTTCAGACCGGAGCAAAAACTTTGTACCTTCCACAATCATACCATCAGTACTGTCAAGAGATACAGTGGTTGGACCATCACGAGAACTAGATTGAGCTGTTGATCCATATTCAGACAAAGAAACATCACCTATAGCATAGTCTTCTTGTTTAATAGCATTCATATCCTCAACATCAATGACCCGGTCATCAAATTTATCAAACACCTTGTCAAATATCTTTCGCCCGGGTATGCGCTTACGAGTAAAGTCTCGTATTGGGATATCACTTTCAACGATATTAGACTGGTCACATAAATTTCTAAACAGCCCTTCACCATCACGAAACAGCTTATAAGGTTCTCCATATTGAGCAATTTTACCATTATCCATAACCAAGATCCTGTCATAATCCAAAATCGTTCTTAAACGATGTGCAACGCATAAAATGGTGCGGTTCTTAAACTCAGTCCTAATGATCTCTTGAATCTTTTGATCAGTCTCAAAATCTAAATTGGAAGTTGCCTCATCCATAATCAAAATCTGAGAGTTTTTGGCCAAAGCAGTGGCCAAGGCCAAAAGCTGGCGCTCTCCCAAACTAAAATTAGTGCCTTCATCATTTACATCACGGTCCAAACTAAACTTGGGTATAAATATAGCAGATGGATCATTCAAAATTGATTCATCAAGATCATCACCTTCCCTCAGCTTCATCATACTCTTCTTTTCATTTGTGGTAATCAGCCCAACTCTTTCCAAGGCATACAATAAAATTTTATCATCAATTTCTCCTCTAGGATCCATGTTCGATTTAATAGTCCCAGAAAATAAAACAGGATCTTGTGGAATGATTGAAATTTTAGACCTCAAGTCATTTAATCCAATTTTTTTAATATTAACAGCGTCAATCTCAATTCTCCCTTTACTATATTCGGTCAACCGTAACAACGCATTCATAATAGAGCTTTTACCTGCTCCTGTACGACCACAAATTCCCAATCGTTCACAATTCTCAATTGAAAGACTAAAGTCGTTCAACGCTGGAGGAATTCCAGTCTTATAAGACATTGTGACGTTTTTAAATTTAATCTTACCAACCTGTGGCCAATTGGGCGGAGGAGCTTCAACAGGTATATGAGTGGGGGCTTCTTGTGGAATATTGTACATGTATTCATAAATGCGTTCAGCGCAATGCATGACACTCTCAACAGCAGCCATTTCACGAACAATAAGTGATATCATTGGAACGACCACCAACAACGACGATACAACCAATCCAACAGCAGATGGGTTGATTTTGAATTGATGAGTTACACAAAATAAAGTGACAATAAGCATCATAACAAAACCGATAAGATCAAGACGAAGTGCCAGCCATCTTTGATGGACCAACGTTAAATAAAGAGAACTAGTCAACCGGTCAATTGATTTCTGCATCTCTTTTCGAAACCAAGCTTGAGCATGGTAGGCATTGATCGTGGTTACTCCAGTCAAAGACTCTGAAAAAGTAGCAAACACTCTTGATCTTCCAGCTCCTTCCAGCTTTTTAAGTTCGCGAGCCGAAACCCGATAAAAGGACGCAATAGCTGCAAAGACCACTGTCAAACCACAGAAAACAAGGGCTACCCAAGGGATGTAGCATATAACCAAAAGATACGTTGAAAGGGATGTTGAGATTGAAACCAGAAATAAGCGTCCCTGATCTATCAACTGATTATCCATTAATTCAGTGTCTTGAGTAAATCTGATCAGCATCTGGCCAATGGGAGTTGAATCAAAAAAAGACATTGGCCCGTGAACAAGTGATTTCATAGCTTCCATACTCATATTCCTCGATGCTCGGTTGCCAATAAATGTGACAATAAAAAAGAATGCAAATAGAAAAAACGAAGACAAAACGGCCAAAAGAATGAAAATACCAATGTACTGACCTTGTGTAAGGGTTTCAAACCGGTTGCTAGTCCAAAAAGAAAGCCAAACGTTTGAAAAAGTCAAACAAAAGTTTGCAAGAATAACCATAGTTAGCAATAATAAAGCGATACCCCAGTTAAGACCTCCAGAGCCTTTATAAATAAGAGTACGATAGACATCAAAAGTAATACCAGCTTTTCCTAGACTTTTAGGCAGAGCAGGTGTTGCGTGTAGCTGATTTTCCTCCCCATAAATTATCATTTCACCATCAGTGTCCACTTCTTGTTCTTGTTCATCCAAAACATCTTCCTCAAGATCAACCAAAGACAACAACTGCAAAAAATCTGTATTTCTCGTTTTCAGCTCATCAGATGTTCCAAAATCAACATTTCCATTTCCGTCGAGGTATATCACCTTGTCAGCAAACTTGACTGAAGAAAGCTGATGGGTAGCCAAAATGACAGTTTGATCGCGCAAAAATGTTCTAATACCAATTTCCATGAGAAACCTTCCAACATGTGCATCAACAGCAGAAAGAACGTCATCGAGAAGAACAATGTTGCTGTTAGCATAGACAGCACGGGCAAGATTGATTCTAGCCTTTTGACCTCCAGAAAGAGTAGCACCACGCTCACCAATCATTGTCAAATCGCCTTGGGGAAAGGCCTTTAAATCACGACGAAGGGCACAAGCGGTGATGACAGAGTTGTATTTTTCAACATTGAAAGGAAGTCCAAAAGTAACATTGTCTCGAACAGTTGAGTTTTTAATCCATGGCTGACCTGCAAAAATCATAGATCCAGATACGTCTACTGTACCGGAAATTTTACTCATGAAACCGGAAAGAGCAGAAAGCAATGATGTTTTACCACTTCCAATTTTTCCAACCACAACTACAAGCTCACCTTGCTTAATGTTGAGGTTGACGTTTTTCAGGATAAAGTCATAGTCAAATTTTTTGGCAAGACCTTCTTTGGGAGATGGTGCATCTAATGAGCTCATTTCAGTTTGTCTAGAATCATTAGGTATAGGCTCAACTATTGGGTATGGCTGTTCTTCAGCAAGATTTGTGTGCTGACGTCTAAGTTCATCATGGTAACTAGCATCCTCTTCAGTTTCCTGCTGAGGTAGCACGACCTCCTTATTATTAGTACCATCTAGACGTTCCCAAACAAAAGAAGCATTTTGGACTTCAATAGATGTCTGACCTAGATGCGCTTGCATTTTAAATTGAACATAATGGTCCATCTCAGGTGCAGAAAGGAAACGTTCAATACGGTTGAGAGCCTTGTATGCGTCAATTGAAGAAGTAAAAGCCAAAGGAAGAAACATAAGAGGTAATCTCATTACATTGAAGGTTGTTAGAGAAGAAAAGATTCGAGATGGATTCAAAGAACCACCAGTACTGGATAATACCACAAAAGAGAGTAATCCAGAAATTGTAGGAACAGCCATGACAAGTGAATTGGCCACGTTTCTAATAGCAAAAGCACGGAAAAGAAGTGAGCTTTCTTTAAATCTGGATTCTTCTATTTTCTTCACATAAGATTCCTCCCAAGAATAAAACTTGATAATTTTCATTGACTGTAGAATCTCTCGCACAATCGAGGTTCTCTTATCAGTGACTTTGTTACATCTCTGCTTTATCATTGTTGAAATGTGACTTGCGTAGAGAGTACCAAGAAAAACTATCAATAAAAGAGCAAACCCAACTAAACATGAAGGACCAATACTTTTCATCCCCAGTACAATAGCAGTTATCACAGCAAATGGAAAGGTCCATATAAAATGAAACCATTGACAAGCAAAATCAATACGATGACAGTCAGAACCGAGCATAGACGTAATTGTACCATTAGGAAACTCGAGTCGAGATTTTGGAGAGAGCCGGAGATTTTTTTTAAATATGGAGTCTGTTAAAACAGCTCGAACTAATGCACCAGTAGTTGTCGAGTTGTAGAAAAATATATTGGTACAAAAACTGCCAAACAACATGAGGAAAGAAATACCAATAGCACAACCAATACCTTTAGAACTAGTAATCGGGTTTCCGTCATTGTCAACCAGCATTGTGTAAGATATAAGGTATCGCGCGATTAGAGGGTTGAGGAACATTGAAACATCAGACAACAGCTTGGCTACACCGCCAGCCCAAAATCTCCATCCAAAAGTGGCATTGAGAGCCCGTAAAAGAGTATAAGGCGGAAGCTTACCGGGGCTATTCAACTCCGACAAGTTTTTAGATTTGTAACTACTAATATTTGCCTCAAACACAGTGGACAGCCTACCGATGGCTCTTTTAGTCCCTTCTGGGGTAAAAATATCATTCTCTTCCAGGGGTCTTAAGTATCCAGTCCTAAGAAGAGGAAAGATCCATGCGTATGTATACCGCCTAAACCAGCCAAGCGAAGGCTCAGGCAAAGTTTGTTGCTGTTCAGGAACAGGAGGAATGTCAGTGCCAAAGAATCGTGCAAAAATGCGGTTGCGTAAAACTTGCTGAGATTCCGGATTAGAGCCAGGAATCGGCGTATGAATTTGGGCTTGTATTAAAGGCATTGTCAAATTGGAAGCAAAGAAAATTGTTATTGATAAGTTAAATCGATAAAAAATACATAAGAGTGAGAGAACAAAAAGAAGAACAAAAAAGGAATAACAAAAAAACAAGGCAGAAGCTAAACCTGGAGGATTGCAACATAAAGACTTGGATCATGGAAACCGGAAAACCCACCACAACTGGGTTGAAACCATGTCCATAGTTATATACACGCCCGTTTACATTTACGGGGGTAACTTGTGTCCTTAAGTAAAAGCAGGCACTTTTGGTAAATGCAACAAAAGTCACATGACATGCACGACGTAAACAAACAGTAAGGGTGTCATGTGGACCAGGCCTGGCCTTCACTACCACCACAAGTTTTCTCTGCTCGCCTCGACACATTGCCTCTCTGGTTGTTTCATGCTCACTCCACTCGCGTCCTTATATTTAATATTCCCAACACCAGTTTCGAATTCTTTTGGGTCTTTACCTATTGGTATTATTCATCTTTCTCTCTCTTCGCCCAATTGTTTTCCAGCGTGATTGGTCTGCGCGTCAAAAAAGTTTCCGAGCCGCGATTAAGTCGATTTCAAATCATCCCTTTCTGGCTCATCTTCTATTGAAACTTTTTTTTGTTCCAATTCCTTTGCTATTCCTTATGCACTCGTGAATTCCCACTACAACATGTACTACTCTGGCCAGATTCCCCTTAAGAACGATCCCAGGCAACAGTACCAGCAATATCCTTACGCGACTCAACAGCAACAACAACAGCAACAGCATGCTGCCTACGCCCAACATCCTCAACAGGCAGCTGCCTTTTTCGCAGCTTCCCAACCTCAAGTAGCATCTAACGCGTACCGACAAATCCAGCCTACAGGATACTCCCAAATAGTTCAACAACCGCAACGCGCTGGGACATCTACTGCCTCCCAGACTGCTAGTACTACTGCCGCTAATGGAACCACTCCCTATCTAGCTAATAACTTCTTCCAAGGCCAGACAGTGGCCGCTGCCCCGTCAGCATCATCAACGTCTCATCCTCAGCATTCAGCAGCTTCTTTATCCAGAACTGGTACGAGTTCTTCACCTTCAGCCACCACAGCTCAGACCTCTGCCTATGTAAGTACATATGCCACACTTGATGGCCTTTATTTTTCCGGGTTGTCCAAATATTTTTTTTTCATTTTTTTCATTTTATCCATCATTCCTTCTTCTTTGTTTCGGATTTTTGTTTGAGTGATCCTTGTGTTTTTTTTGTCTTATTAATGCTACCCTGATGAAATTTTGATTTCAAGTTCGCCAAAATTTATGGTGTGGTTTCTCTTGTCTTGCTTTCTCGATCTATATTTATGTCGTTCACTTTTGTTTTAATTCTTCACTCATTCTAAAACTTTAATTTACTAACGCATTCTTAGGATCAACGAACTTCTCAAGCATATACAGGTGGCTTTCAACAGCTTCAGTATCAACAGCAGCAGGCTCAAGTTCAAGCTCAACAGGCAGCCCAGGTTCAGGCCCAACAGGCGGCAAAGGCAAAGGCTCAGCAAGCTGCAACTGCTGCACAGACACAGACACAATATAGATCTACTGATGCATCACAAAGTTCAACTGCTTCTGTTAGCGCTGCCAACCCCCAATATTCGTATTTTCAACAGTCGTATCCTCAATACCAACAGTTTACCCCACAACAACAGCAACAAGCTCAGCAGTACCAAGCTCAAAGGTATCAGCAAGACCAATCAGCTTCTACTTCCCAGCAATATCAAGTTGCTCAAAATGCTTCTTCGCAATACCAGACTGCTGCTTCAACCTCACAATCTCAATTGGCACAGTCTCAATATCAGAGGCAGCAACAACAACAGGCACAAACCGCGAAGCAAACACCAGCCCAATCGTCTACTCAGTCACAATCACAGACTTCTCAAGGTTATAAGCCTTCTGATACCTCTCAAGCTAGTCAACAGTATTACCAATATCAGCAGTATGCACAGCCGGGCCAGCGTTCTGCTTATCCAACACAGAGCAGTCAAGCCACTCAGTCGTCTAGTAGCCCCACTCTGCAGTATCAAACCTCACAATATGCTACCCAACAGTCAGCATACCCCCAATCCTCTCAATACCAAAGATCTGCACAGTCTCCTCAAACTACTGCACAATCCCAATCCCCTTATGTGACGTCTTCTACTGCTACTCTTTCTGAAAAAGCTGCAACTGTCTCTTCTGCTACATCAACTGCTGCTCAAGCAAGTCGTTCTCAGGTTTCATCTGCTCGCACTGCGTCATCCCTTGGCACTCATGATTATTCTACTACCCAATATTCTCCACAAAACCAGACCTTGACTGCTGGTGCCTCCTCTTACTCTACACCTGCGTCTAATGCTGCTGCTTCAACGAATACCACATATGGATCCACAACTACTGGTACATATGGCTCGTCAGGAACTTCAACTAGTGCTTATACCGCTGCAACATCAGCTGGCGCAAAACCTTATACCACCCCCGGAACTACTTCAACTACAAGTAGCACGTATAACACAACAGCTGCTACTTCTGGCACCTATGGTGCCACCAGCGGTTCTTCAGGAACTACTAATGGTGCTTACGGTACTTCTGCTACTGGTACTGGCACAGGGTATGGAACAACTGGATCGACCGGTTCTACGACCACTGCTTACAATGCGTCTAACTCCACTTCAGGCTATGGCACTGGATATTCAGCTTCTAGCAGTTCATATGGCCAAGGGTCGACATCTTATTCATCTCTTCCCACGTCGAGTTCTACTGCAACCTCAGCCAATACAAACAACACTTCTGCTAATACTGCGTCCACTACTGGCACTGCAAATGACTCAACATCCGGTTATTATGGAAGCTCGTACAATGCATCTGGAACTGGAACTGGAACTGGAACGGCGACTAATTCTAGTTCATGGTATGGTAACTACAACTATAATGCCTCTGCTAATGCATCACAGGCAGGCAAACCGTCAACTACGGCTACAGGCACATCTGGTACCTCTCAATCATATGGTAATAGGTACGGATCTTATACTACACCTTCAGCTACAACGGGGACAACATCAACAAATACTGCTAGTTCTCCTACGTCTCTTAGTTCGAGTACGGCAGCTAACTCTACAGGAGCTTCTTATACAAGCTCGTCCACCAGCTCATCGTATAGTAATGCACCCAGCACTTCTTACAATGCATCTACTTCTTATGGCAATAACTCAACCGGAAATACTTACAACAGTGGAGCTAGCAACACATATGGCAGTACATTGTACTCAACAACTGATCCATATTCTGCTACCTCTGGAAGCACTTCAACAACTACAGGTTCTAGTAGTGCTACAGCTGCTACAACTAATAGTGCATCTACCACATCCACTTACGGAACCTCGGCTACAACTGGAGCTTCTTCAGATACATCGCACCCTATTAGTAGTACAAACCCATCCCAGCTTGTCTCCACTGCAAATCCATCCCAACTTGTAAATATTCCAATTGAGCGATTGGTTAGTTCTGGATACAGTGTATACGGATCAAGCAATCAGCAACAGAGCTCTAATCATGATTTGGATTTAATAGACGCCAATGCCACATCTACCGATAATATTTCAGCCGAGAACAATGACTCTTCAGCCCTTGCATCAGTGAGCACTAATGCTACAACTACTACGTCCAATCCAGTTTCTCAAATGACAGGTGTGACGCCTTCTTCCTTGACAAATGGTAGTGCTTCCACTTCAACCTCTGCAACTGCCAATGGGTTGCATATGAGTCCGATTCTTCAACAAGGTACGCAAACAAGTAATGATAGTGAATCATCTACACACGTTGTCCCAAGCTCTATTTTTCAGTCAACAGGCACCACAAGTACTACCAATAATGTTTCTGCTACAGAGGAATCTTCTATAAATCATGCTTCAGATGAGGCTAATGACCATGATGAGCATTCGCACAGTAATGTTGGAAATGACACCATGGATGTGGATGACGATGAGGATGATGATTTTGCGGGGCATGAGAATATCGATCAGACTGCTTCCAAGTTGGACGAGGACGACTCTATCCCTATTGATGAAGAGACTGAGGAGACTGAAGTTCCAATCTCCTCCACATCAACCTCCAAGAGTAAAGAAAGCGGCACAAAGCACCATTCTAAAAAATCCAAATCCAAATCCAAATCATCGGTCAGTAAATCATCGTCAAAGTCAAAGAGAGGTAAAAAGAAAACATCAAAGTCCAAGGCTACTACTGATGCTATATCTAAGGCAGTTGCTGTAGAAGCAGTTGCTAATGGCACTAGGAGCAATCATAAGTCTTCTTCCACAGTTGAGGATGATGAGGTTATAGATGCTGAAGAAGAAGAGGATTCCAAACCTGTCAGTGCATTGCCTCAACCAGAGAGCTCAGCTTATTCTAATGGGTATGCGAACGAAGATGGTGATGCCGATGAGGATGATGATGACAATATCAATCCAGATGCATTGGATGATGATAAGAAGCAGAATAACCATAAGCCTAAATTCACTGCAGAAGATGATGATCTTCTTGTTGATTTAAAAGAGCAGAAAAAGCTAAGTTGGAAGCAGATTGCTCAATATTTTGATGGTCGTAGTGCCGGTGCATTACAGGTTCGCTATTGTACCAAGCTCAAGTCACGTACTGAAACATGGACGGACGAGGATATAGGTGCACTGCATTCTGCTCTGAAGGAGTATGAAGCTGACAAGTGGATTCTTGTTGCTCAAAAGATGGGTCCTAGGTTTACTGCTTCATTATGTCGAGATAAGTACCATGAAGTCATGAATCTTCCAATGCCCAAGAAGAATATTGTTAATGAAGTTTTACCTGAGCATCGTGATCATTATGAAAAGAAAATGGCGGGGGCAGCAAAAAAGAAAGAAAAGAGTAAAACAGATTCTGTCAACGGTGATTAGACAGAATGATAGATAGACTGTTGGGTTTTTATCAATTTCATATTAGTTTTTTTTTAAAAAATCAAAAACCAAAACATTCTAATTGAAGTGACGAGATTCTATATTAAATGGTCTTTAATGAAAAAGAGGTTTCAGTCTCTTTATTTTTATTTTATTTTTTACAGCGGTTCGACAACTCAAGCCTAGTACTTTAAAAAATATTTTTGTTAATTTTTTGTTTTGCTTTGAATTATTAATAAGTTTGTTATTCTTTCTTGTAGTAATATAAAATATAAAATGCTTTTTGAATTTTGACGGTAATAAATAAGGCTTGAGCTTTACTAGTTTTTGTCCGTCCCTGTAATTTAATTGTTTTTCTCTTTCGTTCTCTCTCTGTGTCTAAGTAAGAGGGATAGAGATAGAGATAGAGATAGACATAGAGCGAGTGTGTTTATTCTTGTTGATTTATAAATGGTTCATGATGCTTGTTCATATCACAGTTTGTACTCCGGTATTAACCGTTTTGTTCGACTGTTTACAAATACCTGTTTGTCTTGGGAACGGACTCATCAATTGATGAGCATTGAAGAAAAGAAAAAAGTATATCAATAGTCAAAACTTTTTTGGGGGCGAGGGAGTTTTAAAAAAAAAAAAAAAACAATTATTCTTTAACATTACAGACATAACAGATATACATAGATATATAATAAGAATATGTAAAATGAAAACAAATATTAAGACAATGCCAGCATACTAGTACTTGAGATAGTAAGAGTAAAGTTACAGATGATCAGAAAGAAGAAAGCAAATATTACAAAACTATTAGTCTAAGAACGACTTTAAAAAAATAAAAAAAAATAAAACATTGAAACAATCAATAGAATGAAAAAAAAACAATTAAAGCTGCAAACAAACGAGCCATGAAAAAAAGTCATAAAGAATATGATGAAAAAAATTAAAAGCAGCATCTTATATGCTCTTCTACATTCAGCGACCGACAAAAACTCCAACATGTGTGATCGACAGCTTTTTGGAAACCTGATGTACTAAATATAATCCACAAGCTTTAATCAACGATACACAGTTCTAGAGTCCAGACGCTTCTAATGTGAACTTTGATCTGTCCTATTTTGACCTTCTCACCATTGGGGTTATCCTCAGGAGGAAGCTCCAAGTCATCAAAGAGTATAGTATCCCACCAGCACTTGCGCGCAGGCTTTCTCCAGAAAAGGAACAGTTTCTGCGACTTTGCCAAGTCGACGGCGGGAGGTAGCGATTGTGGTGCTTGTTGAACATGGTCTTCCTCTTCATCGCTTGAAGACGAAGAGGAGGAAGATGATGAATAGTCATTAACATCATCCGCATGTGGAGGTGATGGCGGAAGCTCTGTAGCTGTAACAGCAGAAGCTATAGCAGGTTCCTGAGAGCTTTCATGGGGTGGAGATTCAGGAACAGTGTGCAGGCTTGCGGTTGTGGATATGGTATCAGAAGACTTATTAGATGCTGTGGATTGAGTTGCTGCTAAAGGCTGCGCATAGTTACTGCTAGTTTCGTTTGTTGTTTTTAATGGTGTTTCAGGAAGTGGCGTTTCTTGACTTTCTTCATCTTCATAATCAGTTCGAAGCCTAACTAATGCTAGCGAGGATACAACAGTTTTTCCAGGTTCCATCTGTCTATATCCCCATCTTTCATCTGTTCTGAATCCCGTTGAGCATAACATCTCAATCAAATGTGCTTCAGGGGATCCAGGCGTGCTACTTTTCTTAAGCCCTGTTAAGACAGTATTATATTTAGAAACTAATTCTGCGCCAGCAGCGCGCTTAATTTCATTCATTCGTTTTTTAGAGATATCTGGTGTTGGGGGAAGGCAGTAAAAATCAAGATCTTCACGTAGCACAATAACTGCCGGATTAGTTCTAATAGCTTCAGCGAGATTTTGAGGGCCTGGAATAAACCCAGGACCTTGGCCTTGCATGTCAGAAATATCCAGGGTACCTAATGAGTCTCTTTGATTGTCTCTTGGAATATCCTCCCTTTCCATTTCACGGAATTTCATCAAAGTGTAAATTAAAAATTCAGGGGGGAAATTGATTGGAATAGGAGGCTCATTAATATCAGCCATCAAGATGTTATTGATACTACCGATTCCTTGTGGCATGCTATTGGCAATGCCGACAAGAATGCACTGTGGAAGACGTGATAGTTCTCGTCGGGCCATTTCAATAGTGACTCCACGAGCGTTTACACGAATAGGTTCATTCATCATTTCCTTATGCCAGTCATCCTCGTATATTGCAGTGGAAACGTCTACACCGGCTGAGGTCTGGCTGACTTGTGTGATAATATCGGAGGCGTCACCTCCGGGAATCGACATGTTGAATAAGCTATTTACTGGTGGATAATATGGTGGTGGTGGTTGTTCAGAAGTAGGGGATGGTGGCGGTGAGCTTTGATCGGGTTGTTCCTCTTGAGATGAATCTTCTTGAGATTTGAGTGAAGAACTTGGTTGAGGAAGGGGAGAGACTGAAGGTCGTCTTAGTTGTGAGGTTAACTGAGGAACGTCGTAAAATTGATCCTGGTCAGTTGAGTTATCTGAGGTACTAGTTACCGATTTATTCTTGGGAGGTGCCTCTGTATATAACTCGACGACTCCGCTATCTAGGTCAATATTCTGTAAATTTGTTAAGTTTTGTTTCCGAGTATCATAAACAAAGTTTCGTTGTTGATTCTCGGGAGCTTGTGCAGAACTAGGACTTGAATAAGAAGGAGCAGCTGAAGTGGGGTAGTGAGAATAAGCAGGGGAGGGAGCTAATGGTGCAGAAGGTGGGTTATATTGGTACGGGTTGTATACAGTTCCGGAGGATGTGGGAGCGTCAAAATAGCTAGATTTCTCGGGTGTATGGGTGTGCTCTTCTTGGGATGAAACAGATTGAATGTAAGAGGAGCTTTGAGTATATAAATGATATTGCTCAATGTGTGTGCTTATCTGGGTAATTCCAGTCTCTTGGTCAAATTCTTGTTGAAGAGTAAGGTCGCTTTGTTGACTTGGTTGTTGTTGTTGTTGTTGTTGCTGCTGTTTGGCTTGTTTTTTTAGGGCGGCTCTTAAAGAACTTTTAGAGTTTTTAGAATCTTGAGAAGGTCTTCGACTTTTAGTGCTAATGTTACAATCAGATTTTCTTTCTTTGATATCAGAGTCTTCAGTGATTAAAGGAGTGGCTAGAGTTGGGCTATTGTTGCGGTGTTTAAACCAAAGGACGTTGGTAAGGCGACGAATTGTTGCGGCTTTGAAAAGGTATATTATTTAAAGGGAAAGGGACGAAAGTGATCAAGGCCCTTGAAAGAAGAATAAAATCCTAAGAGACCCTAGAGCAGAGATGTGACGGCGAAAGTATCAGCTAGTCGACGGCTCTTGCAGCCTGGTTCAGGAGTTGGTTGTGGTGATGGTTCATGTAAAGCGATGGTGAGAAAGTGGTGCAAATGGGCCTTTTGCAGCACCCAGCGCCGGAAATGCTCATGTGACCAACATGTGATCTGACAATGTATGTTACACTCTGTATACATACAAAATTGCAATATATGTAATGATTTACGCTCAGATGCTAAGATCAGATTATCAATCTGATTCAACTATGCTCAATCCTTCACATCTCTCTTCATTGAAGAAAAGCAATGTCGGTATTAGTGCAACTGAAAAGACCATACTGTGGTCATTATATTTCCAAGCTTCCAGTACTTTGCAGCTCGTTTTCCACCCGTATATCCTTATCAAACTCCCAAGCAACCTCCAACAGTGTATTTGACGACGATGATAAGGACTATCTTAAACGTCGATTGGCCCAGCTGGCAGAGGAAGCTAGACCGATTAAGGAAGATCCTTTAGCAGGAAAGGTTTCGGGGATAGACAATCTTGCAACAATATCCCCAGACGAAATTTCCTCAGATAGTCATGCTCTCACACCTGAGCAGCAGCAGGTTTTAGCTAAAATTGCACGAAATCTTGAAAAAAACGAGCAAAAGGCTTTCCTATATCAAAACCAAAGAGCCCATGCAATTGCATCGAAAATTCCAAGCTATACACCCAAGCAGAGTCTTGACATAGCTATTAATAACCCATGGAATGGAGCTGAAAGTAATCATGATTTAGTCAACAGAATGCTAAACGATGCTCACAAACCCCTGAAAGGGGATCGAACGGGTGGAAGAACAAAATTAGGTGTTAGTGGAATAACTGGAGGCATACCCATCCCTAAGATGAGCGGCAAGGTTGGCAGGCCGATGTCAAGGATGGAAATCTCCAGTCGCTTATCGGATGCGCGGGAGAAAAGTTTAGACTATGAAATCCACCACAAGCATGCTTTGGACAAGAACAAGTCTAAGCCTCCCATACACAATGCCAAAAAGTCTTCTGATACAGCGTCTTCCAATTTTGAACATGAAGATGGGTCCACAGATGGTCCATCTTTTCGTGAGATGTATAAAGATAGATTTATCGGTCCTACATCATTCGCTGCTGATCTTTCTGCTATTAACTCTCTTGCATCTCAGCGTATAGAAGATGCCATAGCGCGGGGAGAATTCCAAGGTATTAAGAGAGGTACTGACGCAGTGACATCTCTTGAAACGTCAGTCAAATTCAAAAATGGATCAACAAAAAAGGTTCAAGACCATAACTTGTCTTCACCATATATTGATACCACTGAGTACTTTTTAAACAAAATCATTAAGCAACAGGGTGCTGCTCCAATTTGGATTGATAAGCAAGGCTCCTTGAAGCTGAAAATTGAAAATTTTAGAAAGGAGATGGTGAACAGTTGGGTAACCCATATGGTCCATGTGATTGATAGTAACATAGGCACTGAACGAATGGATGAGAGTGCAAAATCCAGCAAAATAGAGCATGCTAGGAAATATGCCGAGTTAGTGAAGACCAAAACCAAGTTCGACGTTGCTGTCCATCATACCACATCTACAATTGATTTACTAGACCTACGGGAAAGTGACGAATCATCCAAACGCGCCACAGTACCTGTTTCCCAGAGATATGTTGATGCCTCTTTTGAATCCAAGCAAGCCTCATACCTCGAAGCTGCCATTTCTTCTATTAACAGCTCCATCCGCTCTTATAATTTACAGGCTCCCGGCGTTGCTCGTTGGTCATACCTCCAGCTTCCCCAAGAATTACAACTCTCGTACCGCACTGGTAGCTCGACGTTAGTTGATGCCATGAAGCGCTTTGTGGGCGAGAAAACAGAGGCTGATATTCTTAGAGAAAAGGAGCAGGAGGAACGGTTAAGGACTTCAGGCAAGAATTTCAAACTTCCAGATTCAAAGACTGATACTATGTCTGCTTTTCAATGGGGAAATACCGAGCTATTGTATGAAGAAAAGTCAGATTTGGCCAGCCAATTCAAAGGACTATTTAAATTTAAACTATATTAAAAGTTAAAAAAAAAAAAAAACATCTCCTTTTAATATACTGACCTCACTCCCTTTGTAATTACGCCTCTATAGACAACTATAAATCATTTTTCAACTTGTTCATACCCAAAAATAATCGTGAATTTATAACTTTGCTATATATCAAAAACAAATAAATAGGCGGTAAAAAAATCATGATGCTTCGTAAACATAAAAACAAATCCCAAGCCTAGTTCTATAGTATTTTTTTTTTCAAGCTTGGTGTAAACAAATACAATGTAAAAAGAAACAAAAAATATGCAATATTAATTTTAGTAAAATGCAATTACTCTGTAGCACCTTCTGATTTCTCAATCCCTTGAGAGACACGAATCATAGTAATCCACATATCCTGCAAAAGCATCAACGCAGTTGGTCTATTGGCAGGCTCGCGTTCAAAAGTTCTAAACAGAAACTTGATACCCAATTCAGACAGTTGGTCAGTTGTTGGGAATTGAGGGAAATGGCCAGCAGCAATATGGTACATGATAGCCCATTCATTGTCTAGGTTAGCCCAAGGTCGACGACCTGTTGCCATTTCCAAGACACAGCATCCTAGCGACCAAATGTCCAGGGCCGATTGCAAGTGACGTTCACATTTACCAGTAATAACTTCCGGTGACATGTACATAGGCGTACCAATCATACTATTTAGACGGGTAGACGTTGCTGAAGATCTGCGAGAAGTAGATGCAGATGAGGATGACCCAGCATCACTAAGAGGGTCATCCATGCTGCCAATTACTTGCCGTGTTTGTCCACGCTTAGCAATGACCTTAGCAGCACCAAAGTCAACAAACTTGATAATACCCATATGATCCAGCAAGATATTTTCTGGTTTGACATCTCTATGAACAATGCCCATTTGATGGAGATACGCAAGGCCTTCAAGCATTTGCATGGCATACACTTGAATAACAGTTTCATCTTCAATGCGACCATACTCTAGTAAACGGGCAAGAGAACCACCTTGACAGTATTCCATAAACAAAAAGACCCTGTCTCTGTGAACCTCAACGCCATAGTACTGGACAATATTTGGATGGCGCAGCATCTCCAAGACTGTCATTTCATCTCTGATTGCTTTCAGCGCCTGTTTCATTGACGACGCGTCTTGCATTCTAATTTCTTTTACTGCCATGACACCACCGGTATCAATATTAACAGCCGTGTAAACTGAACCAAAAGAGCCAGCACCAATAAATCTTCCTTGCTGCCACCTGATGGACATTCTGGAAAAGTTCGAAACCAAGTATGTTACTAGTTCAGAGTTTTGATCGCTCTCATCAAGAACTTTACCCATGTTTTGTTGTGCTCGTCCGGTTCTTTGACTGTTCTCTTGCTCCATTTCTAGAACTCTTGCACATGCCTCCTGATGAAACTGCTCAACAAGTTCTGCGTCAAACTTGGCGCCGCCATTGTTTACATTAGCCAAGTTTTGTAAAAATTGTTGCTGGGTGAGCCGCTGTCTTCTGGCTGCAGTACTTCGAGCACCCATGATATCAAAGTGCAGAATCAATAGCGTCATACATCCCGCAACTCGTAAACGCAACTGAGTAAACTGGTCATTACTGAGTCCAATAATTGTAACACCCCTGGTCATCAACATAGTGAACTCAATGGCAACAACAGTCCATCGATAAGTCTTAAGATCAGTTGCTACACAGTCGTCACAAATAAAAGCAAGCCACTCGATACACAAATTGATCAGCTTAAAAACAAGATTGGCTTTTCGAGTCTTTTCCATTATATGCATACCTCTTTGGCCAAACTCACGGGCAAAGACAAACATATTTTGAACGATTTCTTGATAGCCTTTAAATGTCTTGCGAAAAGAGCAAGCATCGGTGACCACACTAGCAGATGCCTTGTATAGAAGCTTTCTCATTCTACTCAGCTCATAATTCACCTTTGCTAACTGTGCAATGGGATCAGCAATGACTTCAAAGTTGTCAAATAACGGAATGTTTTTGGAAGCTAGTTGTTCTCGAACCCGTTTCAGTTCTTCAGTTCCACCTTCACTAATCAATCTCATTCTACCAGGCTCTAAATCCAAAGCATCTGAGAAGGAATAAATCTTTTCAGAAGACTCGTTAGGAGAAGGTTCACTAGACTCAGATCCTGAATATGTCGTGGATAATGTCATTTCCACAATTGGACCCTCCCAGGCTAAGGGCTCCACAAGTCGAAATAGAATGATGTATTTAGGTGTATATAGCTCATCAAACTCGGATTTGTTGTTGTTGGAATAGCCTTTAAGTAATTCTTCAATTACGTGTGGTTCATCTATCAAACTTGGGTCAGCAATGATGAATGCGTCCAAAGTTGAGTTGGTTGGAACAACAAGAAAATGCCCAGTATCCTTCAAGAAATCTAAAAGAACTTTAAATCGCTCTGTATGGAATGAAAATTCAATGGCATTTTCATAATTTGTTGATAGAATTTGGTAGAAACGAAGAAGCTTTCGTTGGGCTTTTCGGACTTGTTCAGTAGTAGTCGACTGCCATCTCTGGAGCTCTGCAGCTGTAATTACCACAGGGCCCTTAGTCTGCTTCTCCCAGTATCGTAACATATTTGCCACCATTCGAGTCGCAAGAGCAGATGATTGGATTGCAATTACAATTCGGCCATTTTTTATTTGTTTGGCCACATTATCCAGGAAGCCATATTGGGTTTCTAGAGACTCAATGTCTTTAAATCCTCTGCCATAGTGATGAATAGGTGTATCCAAAATTTTAGTTTGAGAAAGCTCGAAAAAGTATTCAATGCATCCAAGAATTGATTGGTCAAATTCTGGATCAGGTTGAAAATCAACCCAAGGTGCGTTATTGGGGAGCGGTTCGATATATTCTAATGTTCGTTGTTTGACAATAGATGCAATGTTAAGGTATAGAGAAATATCCTTGATGGTCTGGTCAATAAGCATCATGGTAGGATCCGTCATTCTTTTGGAGAAAATCAAACGTGATCTAATGCATTCATGGATTAAAAGCATCAGGAAGGAAATGATGATTTGAAGACCTTGGCGGTGAACCGGTAGTCGTAACTTTCGCATCTCATCTCCGTACTCAGAAAGTCCTTCACGAGAGACAGTGACAACCGGGTCTATATTGTTCTCCATCTTGTTTTTAAATATTTCTTCAATGTTTTTGCTGGTTAAAATGCGAACTGCTAATGTAGGTGGTTTGGCCATTGGAGAAGGTGTTTTCGAATCAGCAGAGGATGGCATTGTAGGATCAATCTCTGCATTGCCAGCCCAATGTCTAAGCAGCTCTACTTCTTTGATGACTCTATCAGTGACGTTAGCCCAAGTGTTTAAAGTCTCTTGTAATCTTTGAAAGGCTGGATCCCTATACACGGTGGAGTTTGCTTTGAAGGCTTGAGTCGATGTCCAAAGCATTTCGCACTGATCAATCTGGTCCAAAACCTCACTAACTTCTTGTCGGCAGAGTTCAAGGTTGGTTGGGTCGGAAGCTTTAAATTGCATTACCTTTTGCAGAATACTGTCAACCGCAGATCTTGCATCCTCAATTGTTCGCTTTTGGTTTTCAACGGTTCTACCGCACATTCGAGCTCGGATACCAATCCACAAGTCATCTTCTGCCATAATAGCACCACCAGTTTTAAGACGCCGCTTTTCTGATGCGACCACATCACCAGTTAAGACAGATTGAAGCATGGCCTGCCACTCCAAACGCTCGTGGAGGTTCTCGTAATTTTCGTATGGCTGTGAGTAGCCATTTTCGCTGCTGTTGTCATCGTCTCCATCATGCAAAGCGCTTGCTATTCCCAGCGATTTGTTGGGCTGAGTGGATGCTTTAGTAGTTGAACCGTTGATAGAGGTTTTGCCTAATCCATTTTGCACTGCGGCTGCATCCAAAAAGGCGTAGCCACCGAATGTAGCATCGTCAAGATTGCCTAAAGCGCTTAGGTCTTTACTTAGATCAGTGACTACATCGGCACCACCATCGTCGTCGGAATCAGAAACATCAATGTCACCGTCCGAAACACCGTCGGACAAAAGACCAGCCTTTCTACCCGAGTAATTTTGAAAGGTATCGTTATGTATCTTTTGTAAGTAGCCTTTTTCTTGATCGTAGTAGGTTCCAGACGGTAAATACGGGTCTCTTGATCTCTTTGAGCTTGGTAGTAAGTTTGCTGGTGAATGGGTTTGGTTCAAATTGGAAGAGGAGCCTCTTGATGTTGCTCTAGAAAGAGTTGTCAAGTTTGAATTTGAGGTGGAATTTCGTGTATTTGAGATGGGTATCGATGAAGGGTGGGGCGAGGAGGAAGGACCAGGCTGTAAGGGTGTATTGTATGATGATACTGGAGCTATGCTGGCACCACCAGTCTGAAGAAAAGGGTCCCGATTAGATTGTAGGCTCTGAGCGGAGGGGCTCAAAGCACCTGAGTTTGAGTAAATATCAAAAGTCACACGATGAGGTTTCATAGCTAGCGTGGGTTAGTGAGCATGGAGAGGTATGAGGGATGTTGATGTCGGTTCAGTGCCAGATCTAGGAGTGGAAACGAAAGCAATGAACTTTAGCAAAGGTTGGCCGATAAGAACCAAGGCTACAAGTGCACGTGACACTGTTGCATATTTTCAATCGGATGGTTGTAACAAAAGGTGTCATACATGTTGGATCATATTACAACTCTTGTCCATCGTAGTAGCAGTCTTTTTTGAGTCAAGATTCTGTCATCTGACTTGGGCAATAAACTCACCTGATGTCTGATAAATGTGTTTTGCAGCCCTTTTCGGCACAAGACGTCCCAAAACAGCAACATTCCATGCGGCTGTATGCACCTACGTGTGTTACATTGTGTTTAACGAGCACTAGCATCGTGGCCAGTCTTAGTTGTAACAAAAGTGTAATACAAAATTTTAGTCACGGTCGCAGCCAAAAGGCTCTCCTTGCCTAAGCTTCTTCTGAAGCTCTACTGAGAACGAGAACCGAAGCAAGACGCGGAACAGGGCTCAATCCTACTCAAATGTCTAGATGACTTGGCTAATAGAAGACCTGTCGACATGTATCTGGAGCCTTGCAGAGCTGCGGACGTCCGCTATCTGAGTCTGAGAGCCCGTATGGCCAAGAATAAAGTGAAGATTAAACTTTTTAGCTTAAAATGGCGACAAACCGTGAGCTGTCAGTATAATTAGAAATAGTGCACAGCCAGATCAAATACATGTAAACCTGTTTGAAAATTTAAAAATAACTGGAAGAAAATGGAAATCTACATAATGCTCGTTTTAAATTTAGAAATGGCTCACTCTTTTTGCTTGGAGCTGGCACAGTGGCTCTTCTGCTCGCACTAACTAGTCCTACGCTTTGTCCACATTTCTTACCAAAAAATAAAAAAAGGCCCAAAATTCCCCTTAACTTTTTTTTCTTTCCTGTCCAAACCTCTTCTTTTTTACTGTATATTTTTCCTCACACTCTCGCTTTCTTGCTTCTTGGGTTTTTGACCATTTCAACCCGATCAAACGAACCATCAGAATACTCACTTTGCTCTTTTCAGCACCTGAACCCTCGTCAGCCACTTAGACTCCCCACAAACCATTGTATTCTTCGACTTGTTGTCCTATTTCGCGCACGCGTTGTAAACCCACCATCAAAACAATCGCCAGACCTTTTACACACAGCCTTTAACCATGTCAAGCCTACGTTCCGTCACGTTTATCTTTGCGCTACTGTTCTTCTTGTTTAACGTTAATGGTAAGCATAACTCTCTTGGTTCAGCTTGCAAGCGTATGCTAATCCCTGCTTTGTTTTCATCTTATAGGCCAAGTTTACCGCACAGACAAGCTCAAAACCACATCCACCAGCTCGACTACCTACCCAGTATACCCAACCTCGGTCTTTGCCACGCTACATGTCCCTGGTCTTGCGCCAAGCGTTTTCCTGAGTCCATACACTCAGCAGTTCACGCCCTTTTATACCACAGTCGCCACACCTCAGTCAGGATCCATCGGTCTTGGTTCTATTACTGGCCAAGTGGGAGTTGTCAAGCCTCCAATTTACGTTACTGCAACATCGGTGGTTACTTAAGCCACTAACATCAACGTTGGACTCCTGTAAGGGTATCCAGACCGTACACACAACGGTAGCATATACATTACTCCGCTCGCAAGGAATGCGGAGACCAGGAAAGGAAATATGCTGTTCGGCAGGAAGGGCATTTGCATAGCCATGTATTCGTACTATACTTGGATTCCCCTAATGACAGAGCTTTTTGCTCAAGTTGAAGCTTGATTGCTTCCGTTTGAAAGACTCTAGAACTGTCATGCACATGACTTTGTAATATCTTAATGAATAGATTTTATAAACACTTGAAATGTTAAATGCTGGCGTCAGACCTAACGGTCGTGCCACTAGTTAAGGTGCTCTTTAAACTTGGACTTAACCACCTTTCACGTCATCTCATCGCTACGTCAACAACTCTTTCAACTATGCCCTTTACCTACTACTCTTTCCTCTTATATACGCCCGTGATTCACCCGTTTGGTAACTACACGTAAACACCTAGTTTATACTCCTTAAACTCTATGTATTTTATATGTAAGAAGAAAATATATATAAACAAGTCTTTGCATTGTCATTCTTGATTCCAGACAGTCAATCAAATATGTTTCTTGTCATTTTTTATCAACTCTTCGTTGCTGTTTGTCTACCTTGCTCTCAAAACCTCACAAGCGTCCTATTGATCCAGTGATGGTCCATGCATGTCTTTGGCTACCGGCATCTTGTAAAGTTTAAGGTTCAGGTACTTGGAATACAGCAACCAATAAGCAAAATTTACCGAGATGAAGCTGTGAACACTATGGAATATATGAAATCTATTAACTTGATCAAAGCCATGACAGAAGCCAGAGAATTCGGCTTTTTCTAGATATTGACGGGCAGTTTTATTCTATACAAGTTTGAAAGTCAACGGTCTGGCATACACACAGTCCAAGGACGGTTTATAACAAGCTGGAGCTGCTACTGATCCAAAATCAAGGTGTTGGCCCTGTGGTAAAAGTAAAAGAAAAATGGTATGCCTGCCTGTGTTTACTGTGGCAGGTCTCTCAACCTCGCATCTTCCCAGGACCTACGTCAGCGCTTTCTGTATGTTTGGATCAACCCTTTTATGTTTTCAAACAAGCCTGGTAGCCCTAGTAAAAGAAACTATACATTCAAGAATCACAAGAAGTGTCCTTTTATCTTTCATGGCCATTCTACTGACTGGAAAAGGGCTGTATGCGGGAGTTCCTCTATAGAAAATTTAGCTTCTGTAGCTTTAAGTTTTTAACAAATCTATTAGGTTGGATATTCCTGGAATACTACAATGCTACTCTGTCATAGAAAACTGAGAGGAACTAATAAACATCAACTATAGACTGTACTGAGACTACGTAGAGTAGGATGTTCCGGACTATGTGTATAATTAAGTTGGTGATTGGTCTCCAGGTAAGGGTTGGATTAGTCACGCAATGCTGTGGTTTCTACATGGGAGATTCTTCATCAAATACCGCGGAACCGGTACATCCAAGCGGGAAAAACAGACAGGAAGTTGGAGCATACTAGTCTAAGGTGTCGTATTTCACTCGTATGAAACAAACCAGCTGTTGCACTTTTGCGCTTTTGCACTTTTGCAGTTTTGCCAAACGCTTCCGGGAATGGGCTCACAGTTACCAATCACATGACTATCATGTGACATACCAATTACCCGGCCTGGCCTCTTTCAACTCTCCCTCTAGTATCACCACCGAAGGGTTACTCAAAAATTTTCAGAGGCACGACATCCCCAGCATCTCGACGAACCAGCAGCCAGCAGCCAGCACCATGAAACCCACTCAAGTGAGCCAGCTTCTTCGCCCATGGCAAACATACAAGAACCATCTCTTGTTCTACGGACAGTCCAAGACTGGTTCCAAGCGACATGCGCTTACCGGTAAGCAGGGTAACAAGAACTATTACAAGGGTACCCGATCTGCTGGTATTGGTAGCCATACCTCTACTGGTGGTTATAGTATTAACTGGGAAAAGGTCCGAACATATGTTGTTCCTGCTGGTCTTTCTAATACTGATGTAAGTGCCTGATGCATACAGACCAAGAAGCTGATCTTAATATATACATATTTTCAATCACTTGAACAGAGTTACTAACATGTTTTTGGAACCTTTCTATTAGCTTAAACCATATGTATGCGTTACTACACCTCTCACCAAGAACACATACGAAGGATACCCCAAGAGTGCTGTTGATGGCAGACTTTACCTCAAGAAGATCCGGGAATATGTTGAAAACGGCGAGGTTGAGTCTTTGGAAGCTGAGCGAGACCCTGAGACAGGCCACGAACGCGGATAAATCACTACCTTTCTCCTACAAATCAATCATCATATATCGCTACATTTCTTTACATTTATAAATTACGAGCCAATCCTATCGATCTTTTTATATTCGGCACATTCCAAAACGTCATTGTGGTTCCGATAGACTCAGACACAGCTGGTTACACGGCAAATTGCACACACATCCACACACCCCATTTTGTAAATACACAATTAAAAACCTCTTGTCAGCCGAGGAACGTATATATATATATATATATCACGATTATAATATAACAGTACCATATTTTTATAACACCACAAAAAGCACCATCTCTTTTGAATGGACCCCTCTGGTTCCTAAAGTTAGTACCAAAGGCTTTCACAGGAAGCCTTACGTGTGCCCAAGGGCACAATCCAGAGCATATATTCGCTCACCTTACAGACTTAGCCACTAGTTTCAATGACTTGTTATGAATTAGGAATTGTTGGAGCGGCTGAGTTTTGTCCCTGCCCAGGGCATACACGTTTAAACCCCTGTTCCCAAGGCCCTTTGTATTGTCCTTCAGCTTTAATTGCTGTTCCTTAATATTGGATTTCCTTAAATAACGGCTAAGCCGCTTGACGGTAAATGCCTTCAGATGTCGGCAGCTTGTCAGTCGGGAGCATGCCTTTCAAGTTCAAACAGCAGATAAATAGAAATTGCCCTGTGTTTTTAGTGGTAGGCTTTGGTGAGGTCATACATGTATTCGATCCAGCATATTGAAAAAGTATTGGTAACCATATATATATATTGCCGTTGCTGGATCAGGAAAGTGGCTTTTTATAACAAGATATATATAAGAGATGGAATATTCTTTTGGAGATCCCGATTTCCCAAATCAACAGTAACTTATTCTCTTTCCATTTTTCAACATGAGTAGTCCTAAACACAGAGTTCTCATCACCGGTGCAAACGGGTTTGTCGCCATCCACATCATTTCATATCTCCTCGAGCGCGGTCATAGCGTTGTGGGAACCGTTAGAAGTCATAAGAAGGGAAGACATGTACTTGAAAAGTTCAAGGGTCAAGCGTTCGAAATTGTTATTGTTGAAGAGCTTCAAGCAAAACATGCCTTTGACAAGATCTTTCAAGAAGATAGGGCGATCACTGCCGTAATCCACACGGCATCTCCGCTTGTTGCCAAAAAGGATCCTTTGAACCAGATTCTGATCCCAGCCATCGAGGGCACTAAAAACTTGATGACATCTATCCAGAAAAATGCCCCGCAGGTTACCAAGTTTGTCTATACATCATCAGTCGCAGCTGCCGTCAGTGGTGATCAATCATTCGACAAAGACACACTTATAACTGAAGAGTCTTGGAACCCCGTCACTTGGGAAGAAGCTAGTACAAATCTTGCCAAGGCATACGAGGGTAGCAAGAAATTTTCCGAGTTGGAGATTTGGAGATTTTTAAGAGAAAAGAAGCCTAACTTCACGGCAACCCTTATTGCTGGTCCAATGGCCATTGGACCCATCGTCACTGAAGTTAACTCTTTGCGAGACGTGAACGACTCCAACAAACATGTGTTTAATTACGTTTTCAGAAAGAAGCCGCCTGGATTTGATTACTCAAACTTTGTCTTTTGGTGTTGTGACGTCCGGGATTACGCTCTGGCTCATGTTTTGTCTATTGAGAGGCCCGAGTTTGCAAACTTGCGTTTGATTCTTGGTGAACAGTTCGTTACCCCACAGATAGTTCTCGACTTTGTCAACAAGAGATTTCCAGAGCTCCGGGGTAAAGTTCCAGAAGGCAAGCCGGGTACTGGAGAAAGGAGGAAGCCTGAATGGCTCCAGGTTGACGTTTCCAAGACAATGAACTTGTTGGGATTCAAGTACATTTCCATTGAACAATCTGTGGTAGATACAATGGTGTCTTATCTCGAGATTAGAAAGAAATTTGAAAACCAAGCCAAGCTATAAGTGAATTTGTATATTTCATAGTAATACTTTTTTTTAAATGTCTTTGAATTAGAATGATCAACCTTTGGCCAGTCAAACGAGTCAAATAAGTCTAAAAATACTGATAATATAAAAGATTGGTGTTTCATTCCCTTTATTTTTATTAATAAGTATATTGTAAGGATTAAATAGCTTGTAATCAGCGCCTTATCCAAGTTTTCAAGGCTTTGAACAGACAGGGAAAAAGTAACAATACCATTTTAGCATTCTACATATCACTGGTTCGAATCCTGGTAAATCCACATCGTCCAGTCATTAATTATGCGCAAGGCTGAGCGGCTCAAAATGAGTTCACCCGGTCTCGATTTGGGTAAGATACCTGGCTGTAGCTTCTTACCTTCTTCCTTCTTATCTCCATCTTTAAGACCACGCACCATCATATAAACATTGGCCACTACGCAGACACTTCAACAAACAGTACTAAATAACACTTCAATTGTACCGGCAATACCACGTTTTTGATGCAATAATGACTTGAGTATTAATAAGTCATTGCCTGTGTTGCATACTAGGCTCTTAGCGCTCCATTCACAATGTTGTTTTGAATACTAACCTTTTACCGATATCTGTCGTTTATACTACATGATTTAGGCGCACTTTGACTCTAAATGGCACCCAATTCACGCTCCAGAGACTCTAATAGTAATCCATCTTCTTCGCGTCCCCAGACCAAGGCAGTTGTGTCCCCTTCTTCACCCCCTTCTCCCGTTTCTCCTATTGCCCCACAACAGGTCCTTGGTAGTAGCTGCATTCATACCTCGGAGCCTGATGAACAGAAACAGTCTTCTCAGATATCCGAGATGTTGACTCCCGGTCCTGATGCTCCTGATGCTCCTGTTTTCAGAAATAAAACAGTTCGATCCATGACGGTTACGGATACCTCTAAGACTAAGGAATCAGCAGCTGATTGTAGCTTCCCCGCAGCTGTTGTGAGATCGCAGTCCACCCCCTCAATAGGATCAGATCCTCTACGCAAAAGCTTTGCTACAAGTCGGCCTTCCCCTGGCTTTGACAGTAATGATCTCAAGGCCAAGTTATTTGCTGCATTTTTGAAACGAACCCCAGCCTCGTCGGCTGCTGGTCGTGGCAGGCGCAATTCTTGCAGCTCAGCAAGCACACCTGTTAAGAAACATCGCAAGAAAGAGACAGTTCAGAAATCTTCCCGTGCATCTGCTTCCCAAATACCAATTACTCACTCTGTATCAGTTTCTGTTAACGGGGTTACCAAGTCTAATCCTCCTAAGCTGTTGTCTAGAGGATTGCAGTCCATGGTTAAAGAAAAGGCTTCTGGAAAGCACAAAGGTAATTCTGCAAGACGAAAGGTTTTGTGTGTTAACAATGAAAATTATATGCCATCTCAATTTGACGATTCTCTTGAAACCTTGGTTGAGGGCACCAATGAATTTTCAATGTACTTTGGTGGTAAGCCTTTAAATGTACAGGATCCTAGTGAAAGGGCGTTGTCTAAGAAACCAGTTGAGTACAAGGATGAGATTTCCCAAAAGTGTAGGCCTCTCATTCCGTTATCAAGTTTATCTGTCAACAATAATGACAAGGAATCTTTCAGAGTTCCAAGGCGCAGAACTCATTCAAAAGCTAAACGAAGTACCCATGGTTCTCTGTCTGGTGACAGTCAACCTGAACGCTATCAATCCAATGAGAGTGCTCCCATGGACCATTTTATGGGATACTCTGGTGAACATGAAGCTTCTTTTGTATCTAACAGAGTTGAAACCTCCGGATCGGACTGCTCAAACCATCAAGGACATTCGAATCATGTTTTGAGATCAGTTGGTTTTTTACCCTGTCCTGCTGTTGTTGAGAATGAAGCGAAAAACAGATGCAGTTCTCGTTGCAAGATGACTATTGATTCCCACACAGGATCTTTGATTTGCCAGAATGAGCAATGTGTCTGCAATGCTTATGAGATTGTTCCTTCTGATTATTTGCTGTCAAACCTTCATGATGACAACTATGATATCCAGAACGATCAGAGATCTGTGATTCTGCAACACTATACGCAGATGATTCAAAATGCCGGAAACGAGCTCACTTTTGGTCAGGATGTAAACTACAATATTAGAAACAATTTGACTCCAGAAGTACAGAAATACCTGGTGCCTTTAGTTCAGTCCGTTTCCGATGAAAACTGGCGTTGCGAGTCGTGCAAGATCAAACAGGAAGCGTTAAAGTCGTGTCAATTTCTGTTGGCTAGTGTGGATCCAGATTCTGACCCTAGTCCTCTCGTATTACACGATGTTGCTAACTCTCCAGGTTCTTCTTGTGATGATAATCAGAGCGTTTCAGATTTGGCTTTAAGGACTATTAAATTTGTGGATGAGGCTGTGAAATGCACTGACTGTTTGAAGAACATTAAGACCCAGGCCCATTGTTACATGTTGAGCGATCCTTCTGGTCAAATGTGTGAAGACCATGAGGAAGTGCCTGCTTACTATTATTTGGATGATAATGTTCACAGGCAGCAGCAAGTTTACAGTCAGTCAGTTATTGAGTCGGGAATATTGACAAGCACAGATCCCAGTGCAAACTTTTCTGCAGATACCTCTGAAGTAATGGTACCCTTTTCTTCTGAATTGACTCATACTCGAGCTGTCGAAACACCTTGTATGCAGCATACTTCTGAAAGGCCGCTGTTCAACTTTGATGTTTTTCCTGCTATTGTGCCGGCATCTTCAGGGGCTGTTCGCCTGGGGTCTATTGATGGGACCAATATGTCCATGTTGATGGAGTTTCCACCCGACATGGATCCAGTTGAGCGCGACATTTTGACGACGCATGCACCAGCTTATAACCAGATTATGAATGACTGTATCAGTTTTTATTCTTCCAATAACCCACCACCCTCATCTTCCTCGTCTGCCCAATGAGCTGTATATGAGATTTGCGTTTGCTTTTTTTTTTTTACGATTTGTGTCTTACACTCCAAGAATGATTTGCTATGTAGTATGAGATATACCCCAGGAGGTTATGGAGTTGGGTTATAATGTAGATTTGATGTGTATAGATGTGTATGGTGTATAGTTGCTTTGTATATATGATATATATACATTGCCTATTTTATGTATTATTACCAGTTAACAGTAACAATCTTAATGTAAATTTCCTATTAATCTGGAGATATCACGTGGACGGGATGGGGGAGACACGGCAAGTGGTTTACCGACTGAGTCGTTCGCCAGCCTTATGATCACGAAGAGAGAGGGGGAAGGGGTGTCGTCAATTCGGGCTTGGTATTGATATTGTTGATACCGTCCGATGTATACATCCTGGAACGGTTAATTCAAGCAATTGAGCATATATTCTATGAAATGCAGTACATGGTGAGAAGGTGTTATGTGATTCATGTATATTGACGAATCCTTTTCCCCCCACTTTTTTTTTTTCCCTTCTCTCTCTATTTCTCTTCATGTATAAATAGTCTCACAGTTCCGCATGTATTTATTTAAACCGACCACTTGAATCCAAATCAATTGAGGGGATTAGTTTGTTTTTTGTTTAAAAAAAAAAAGTCACATTGCTTTCTTCTTTCATATTTGAAACTACACACCTACTACTGCTGCTACTACTACTACTGCTGCTGCATATACATTGATCACAATTAGAATTAGACCACCATGACTCCACCTCTTACTCTTGCACCAAGTTCTACGGCTGCTTTGTCAGACATTTCTTTGGCTAAGGCCTATGTAGGAAAGTCAATCTACACGCTTCCCGTTCCTGCGTTTGTCGTCGACAAATCTGTGGTAGTTGCCAACACCAAGCGCTTGCACTCGCGAATCAATGACAAGTCCATCACCGCACTGTTGAGCAAAGGAGGCCCGGCAAAACCATTGCTTTTCCGGCCACATATTAAGACCCTCAAGTCAGAAAATGTCACGCGGGCTGCTCTGGGGTACGATATCGATGCCAACGATGTTGAGGGAGATGACAGTCCCAAGTATCAGTCAGTCGTTGCGTCAACGCTTGCCGAGATTAGAGGCCTGTGGCCATTGGTAGTTGAAGGCAAGGTGCAGGACATTATCTACGGCGTGCCAATCTCACGGTCCCATTTCCCCGAGTTTTGCGTGTTGCGAGCTCAGTACTTGGAGCACGGGTGCGACATTTCATTGTTTTTGGACGACGCTGGGCAAGTTGAGTTTTTCAGAGATGTCGAGTACTTGAAGCACTTGGAAAAAAGGCTTGAGACTGCGCAAAACGTAGAGCTCGTGAACAAGTTGCCGCCGTGGAACATTGTCATGAAGATTGATGCACAGGAAAATCGAGCAGGAACTGTGGTCGGTTCGCCAGAGTTTTATAATGTGCTAAAGGCGGTTGCTTTGAGCCAAAAGCCCAGCGATGAGAAGCTACATAGTGGGGGGATTGGCTTGCTCAAGGTTCATTTACGAGGATTCTATGCGCACGCGGGATCAAGTTATGATGCTAATGGAAGTGAGCAGGTCAATACACATTTGGAGCGTGAGCTTCAAGCTGTCATTTCAGCAGCCCGCGAGGCTCGTAGTGTGTTGGAGAAAGAGAAAAACAGTGCTAAAGAAGAATCAAGCCTCAGCTTTTTGTTATCAATTGGTGCAACCCCGACGGCCCACGCCATTTCTTTGCCAGCAATTGAACACCTTGTTGGAGATTTGCATGCCAATGACTCTGTGGAATTGCATGCCGGAAACTTTGTGGCGCTCGATCTGCAGCAAGTCTCAACGGGAATGGCTCCGCGCGAAAACATTGCAGAATTCGTTGTGTCTGAAATTGTGAGTTACTACGAAGGACGATCAAAGCATTCAGTGAGTTGCTGTGAAGGCGAGGATGCTGAGGAAGAGCAGAAGCAGCCGACGACGACAAGGAAGCCAGAAACTAACAAGATGGGGGGAGAATATTTGTTAAACGCAGGCGTATTGGCGTTAACAAGAGAACCGCCCCATGGCGATCCAACCAAGGTTTCTGCGGCACGAGGTCTGGCTCAAGTTAAAGAAACCCCCAACTGGGTAGTTACTCGAGTTTCGCAGGAGCACGGGATTTTGGAGTACCTGGGTCCTGTCGGCAGTGACGACAATGGCAGCAACAACAAGGGCGAGAAAGTCAATCTCAGGCCTTGGTCTCCGGGTGATCGTGTGTGCTTGAACTCCCAGCATGCTTGTATCACGGCAGCCATGCACAAGCTCTACTTTGTGGTGGACGGATCAGACACTGTTGTGGATGTGTGGGAGCCATGGAAGTACTGGTGATCCATCGATGCCAACCTTTATTCATGTTTTCAGGCATGAGAAGTCTTCTCTCTTTATATACATATATGTATCTCCACCTCCCTGCTCCTTTTTTACTACTAGCCCGGCTGGTGGTCTTTGCTTCGTGATCCTGTCCTAAGCGGCGTTGTACACATTATACAAATTCTCTGGGCAAGCGCAACGGTGGGGGTTTTTTTGTACTACCTGCAACAACAGTGCCATCCCAAGTTTTTGTAATCGACAAAACAAAGTTAATGGTAATAGTACAAGCAAATTAATAATAATAAAACCGTTGTATAGATGTACCTTGTGGACTTGGATCTTGCTCATTAGGGTTGACGTAATTTTGAAACTTCAACGTTCTCTATAATAGCTACGTTATTTCTATTTCATGTTATTTTTAAGCCTCTTCCTGTGTCCTTTCTCATAGTAGGTTGATAGTATTCAAGTCGACCATGACTAGAATACTGCCCGTTGAGCAAATCCCATAAAATCATTGTTAAATTTATATACATATGATATATATAAAACGAACGAAAATCAAAATCAAAAATCAAAATGCAAATAACATCAAAAGTAAAACCAACGTGCGAATTCAAAAAATCAAAGAAAAAAAAAACATCAAAATGCAGTATAGTCCATCCATGTCTTTTCAAAAGAACATGCATAGACCTCAAGTCGTATCTAAAAGAAATTCATAAAAAATAGTATAGTCGTCAGGTTCCAAGTTAGGAACTGTAATGCCGTCTCTAATATACAGCCATCTCTATCAAACCAATCTAATTGATAATCAAATGACCATATAAAGCAGCATTTTCGTCTTTCCAAAGCAAAAGATATTCACGTCACGTAGCGTGGGTATGTTCCCAATGTTCCCATTGAATCAAACACTGTAAAAGTGGCTAAGACAACAGGTGTAGAGTGTTCAATAGTCTTGATGGCAAAAGAAATGCAATAGCCCTTGCTGTAAAACACAATCAAATCATTACGTATGGACTGCATGAACTGGGCATTCTCCAGCTCCTTTTCTAGCAAACCAGTCAAGAATGCATCTTTCGTGGTAAACACAAAAGCACTCAAGTCTACCAACACAATCGCCAGTGTTGAAGTCCTCGAGGCAAATAACACATTCTTCCAAGGTTTGTGCTTCTTTTTCTGGAAGCCGATAGATGACCATTCTATTAGGACGGTGCGTTTGTTCTGGAGAGCCAGAAAACTCAGCAGCCTTGAGACACAACGTGATGTGTTCCTCGTGGTCAGCTTCTGTCATCGCAGGATCAAATCTACGATTGCACACTGGGCATCTGGTCTGCTCTTCAACCACGCGGTGATTATCTGAAGTGCTATGTAATCGACTGCGGCGGCGGCGGCTCCTGCGCGTAGATGTTCGACTCATGGCGCCAGGGTGAAGATCCGACGTTTGTGGCGTTCCATCTTGTGAAAGTGTGGCAGTACTTGTAACGCTGCCACGATGGAGCCAAGAAGACGGTGTTGCGGGTGTAGCGTTATTGGTATGGCTACTATCATCAACAGATCCTGAAGTAAAAGTAGCATCGTCATCATCAGAACCTTCTCTGTCTTCATAAAGGTCATCATCGCCCTCCTCTTCATCTTCATCTGTTCCGATAGCCATAGACTCGACTATAGGCTCGAAAGTTTGCTTGGCAGGAAACTGTGGTAGCGGTTTATCGCTAAGATTTGCAGATGAAGAGGATCCAACTGAGGCGCCGTTTGCGTGGCCCTGGTTCGAAGACGAGCTGCCTTGTGTACTGGAACTGTTTGCGTTTCCACGGATAGGAGCTCGGATTATATCGCTGTCTTGCGAGGATCGTCTGACGTTTTGTGGAGCACTGGCGGATATTGCCGTCGTGGAAGTGGTATATGGAGCTTGGCTTGAGGAATACGGTCGGTTACCACTACTAGAGTTGGGATAGGTGCCTGAGCTGCTGTTTCCCTGATGATGCGAGGAGGAACGAGGAGCTCTTGGGGCTGGCGAAGGAAGAACCGATCGTAAAGCAGCACGAATCATTTCCAACTCCTCCACACATTCGTCACAAGTACGGTGGGGGACGTGAGGAGTCTCTAAGAAGATTTGTGTAGGCGGACAGACGACATAAGAAGAGGGGAGATAGGTTGTTTTAACTGAGGAGCAGTTGCCACAAACGACTCTGCCACAGCGCCTACATAAAGGTGTTAGATACAGCAGAGCCAGTATATCTACATCTAAACAGAAGAGCACTTACCTGCAATGGTGCCGACGGAAAAACAGTGTGAACTTGTACTGGCAAAGAGGGCAGCGTAAAACCTGGCTATCAGGCTGCCACTGAGGCACGCCCTCCAGGTTTGCTCTGTTAGTAACAGACATGAGAGGTGACGGCATGAGAGATGGGACTGGCTATGTGGAGTGCGAGATAGAAGAGATAGAGGGGTGTGTGCGAAAGCTGTTGGTGTAGGGAGAAGAAGAAAGGGAACAGACAAGAAGGAAAAGAGTGAATATATGTGTTATCTGACGGGTCACGAGACGTGACTAATAAACCTGTGCGCGGCTGGTGTCACATGGTGTAGCTAAACTGATGTTGATTAATCACTCGCCTGAGTTATTTGTGCACCGCGAACAGGTCGTGATCTCTTATGCTATCGATTTTCTTGATTTTCTTGATTTTCTCTGTTTTCTCTGTTTTCTTTAAACTTTGCGAGTTTTATTTTTTCAGATGCTAGGCTTTTCAGCTTTGTTTTTATCCTTGCTGAACGAGATCCTTCATTCTATTTGCATCAGCTGTTTTAGCCGTTCTATTCTCTAGGCCGTACTGTCTACAGGTGGTCTTCATTGACATTATGAGTAGTTTCCTATGAATGAAAAAGTCAGTCGCTTGTATCCTGTTTTTCAATACCCTGAATGGCTTTTACAGAACAAGCCGTCTCCTTTTTTTTATTTCTTTTCATCACCACAAGCACAGGACGGTGACTGTTTGCTTCAATATACTTGGTCAAACCTGGAGACCAAGCACATCGTTAGTGTCTCGTTAAGTGTTAATTACCCCGGTGGCGCTACAATACTAGCACCGCTCAGAATACCCAAGCTCAAGATCACCCAGAGGTTTATGTTTGGGCATAAAATTAGAGACATATAGAGCATGCCGCTAACGAGTCCAACATGGAGACATCTTAATCTTAATCTTCATCTTCATCTTCATCAGGTAGATGATCACCTCACTCTTTGGTGATAGTAGAGAGAATTGCGATTCAGGCTCGGTATCTGTAAAATAACACCCCTAAGAACAATGGAATTTAGGTATATGTAAATGACTGGTCTAAGTATGATACCCAAAGGCTCTGAAACACGTTTCAGACAACAAGATGTCTCTGCTAGCGCAAGTACCTCTTAGTGCTTATTATATATATTCTTAATAAGTAATAAGCACTTCAAGAAAGCTAACTAATAGACTAACGAGCACGACCAGTATTAAACTTGTACTCCAATCTATGTCAATAAGCATAGTCAGCTACAATCGCGAAACCTAAAGATCTGAGTTAGGAATCAATTTGACTGGTCTGACGGTTTAAATGTGTATTCTATCTTTCTATCTACTGATCCAGAAAGAGAACAATTCTAACCTATTCTTAGCTATCATCAATATCCAAAAACATGGTCAATATCAATTCCACATGCTCGCAAATCTCATGGTACTTGGTCAAGTGACGAGAGAGCATGTGACATAACTGAATACAGTAACTCATCACGTGGGTATAAACATGGAAGTACGGCTGTTTTTACAATAAGACGATGCGATAACCTTAAACGTTCAGCCGTACTGTTCAACTAACATCGAGCTTTTGTCCATCTAGCCAACACCAGTGGAATTTAAATTACTATTAGTGGCTAGACGCTGTGTGGTTGTTATCTTCTTAAAATTAACTGGGGAAATTGGCTAAACAAATTGACAAAAGCCTTGCGCCTAGTCCCATGTTTGCATAGTTATTCACAACTGGCAAGAAATAACGACATCAACCAAAACATTCACCGCATGATTAGCACGAGTCTCCGGTGAGACTGTAGAGGATATAAGGGTTGTCTGCTTAGGCTTGATCTTTTAGAAACAATCATTATCTCATGGTGCATATTAATGACTTTCTTCACCTTTTGTTCTATATGCGTTTGTGTTTTGTAGTCTTGGCTATCCACACTTGTGCTTAATTAATCTCTAATTCAAATTCTCCAAGGTCCAGAAGAGATTTATGAGAAATAATCTTTCAATACTTTTTAAACAGTTATAGTGGTCAACCCTCTTAATCATTTCACACGCCGTAGCTACCTTTTTCTTTTATAATCAATATTAATTATTGTTGATTAATCTCGTGTTTGAGCTATTTTTAAATTAAACGTATAATTCTATTTGTATTTTTATTTACTCGGAATCTTCTCCGAGATCATCAAAGTGAGCAGTCTTGCGCTTCTTTTTGGCGCTCTGTTCCTCAACTTCATCATCTTCCTCTCCTTCACTAGCAAAAAGTTCACCGTCATCATCATTGAGATCATCGTCATCGCTGTATTGAGCATCGTCCTTATCATCTTCCTCATCGTCATCATCATCATCATCTGAATCGTCACCACCTTCCTTAGCCTTTGCCTTTTCCTTACCACGCTGGCTACGGGTAGTCTTTTCCTTGTTCTTAATATTCTGCTCTTGGACCTTCCTTCTCTCTGCCTTTACTTTAGCCTTTTCGCTATGTTTCTTGTCCAGTTCCTTAATCTCCTGCTCAGACTTCTTAATGTATCTGTGGTATAGCACCTTTCCTTCGACCATACCTTCTTCAATCTTTCGTAACTCTAATTTCAATCGAGGGCCCAACTCCACAAGCTTGATCGCACGCTTCTGGGCTCCAAGACTTTCTGTAATGGTCTGCTGAATCTGTTCGTTTTCTGTTGTTGGAAACAACTCACGCTCCTCTTCTGCATCATGGTCAACTTCTTCGCCATTTTCTTCTCCAGCGGCACCTTCTTTCAACTGTGCAGCATCTTTGGCTCTGATTCTAATACGTTTTCGGTGCTCAATCTCGACCAATGCATCGTCTTCAACCTCTGATTCTGATGTATATCCTGCGGCAGTGTATGGATCAGTAATAAGTTCAGAAATATCGTTGGCTTTTGCAAGGTTAGGAATGGCTCTGTGAGTTCGGTTTTTGATGGATGCTAATCGCTTGACACCCTTTGATACATCAACCATCTTAGTTTCAATTGCATAGTGGCGAAGCTCAATTTGTCCTGTTTCCGAATCCTTGCTCAGCAACATGACCCTTCTGATTCCAGTGACTTTGGTGTCCTGAACTGAGATGGGGGGAAACATGTTCTGGAACATAGAAGTAAGAAGGGCTTCGTGAGGCGCCGCTTTGCGGTCCATTGTGAATCCGTTTAAAACAAGTAAAGGCGGGTTTGCAAACAAAATACCGGATGGGGATTTGGGTGCCTTCAAGACCTTGGTTAAATCTTTGCAAAGGGAGTACTCCAAAACTCTGAATTGCATGGTAGGACCGTTAGGAGAGCGGCAGACTCGTAAATTCGTGTTTCCTCCGTCTGATAACGAGAATACCATCAAATGGGTGACACCCAGCTGACCAGTCATCGACACAAAGTCTCGTAACTTGTTAGTAGACCTTTCTCGAAGTTTAATAGCTGTGTGAGGTTGCATTAGCTGTCGAACGTCGCGAACAAGGTGACTTAAGCCTGTAGTACTGTGCCCACGTCGAGTCAACTTGATGACCATCGACTTGGGAGTTCTATCAACAACATCCTCGGAATCTTCAACGTGGGTTCTCTTCTTATGTCTTCTTCGTGCCATTTTTGGTTCTTGGTTCTTGGTTCTTGTATGTTTATTTCTAAATTATTATAGGTGTAATGGAAAGGAAGAATCCTGTATAGCTTTGTTCCCTAAAATTTTTTGCATGGGGCACGGCTGAACCTCACCAAATACCATAGAAAATTTTTATGTGGGCTAGGGTTTTATATCGCTGATATTTAAACCATCTTTGCAATCTTTCTTAAATTTGGCCTGGTTTCACCATCTGAAAGTATTTGCAAGACTCCCATATACCCCCACATGCCTTCATTTACGAAAATGCCAATGAAAGTTAAATCCAGTCAGGTAAAAAGTAAAAAGACCGACGGTAAGGTCTCAAAGACTAAGAAGCATGACCCCGTTTCTGAAGCTAAAAAGCTGGCTGCTAAGATCAAAGCAGCTTCAAAAGCCAAAGAGCTGAAAGAAACAGAGAGTAATACTGGATCTGATGACGAGAAGAATACGGAGAAGAGCAAGGGAACTGCTTCCCAGCACCAGGAAGTTGACGACAGTGATCTCCCCGAAGACGTTGCATCTTTCAAAGAGCTTGGAGTCATTGCACCTTTGTGCGAGGCTTGCGATTTGCTAAAATTCAAAAAGCCCACTCCGATCCAGGCACAAAGTATCCCATGGGCATTACAAGGTCGCGACATTATTGGTCTAGCACAAACTGGTTCCGGTAAAACTGCAGCTTTTGCTCTTCCTATCCTACAAGCTTTGTGGAACGCGCCTGCGCCATTTTTCTGCTGTGTTCTGGCACCGACCCGTGAACTGGCAGTCCAGATTGCTGAACAGTTTGAGGCGCTGGGATCTGGCATTGGTTTACGATGTGCAGTTATTGTAGGTGGAATGGATATGTTGCAGCAGTCCATGATGCTTGCCCGAAAACCGCATGTTATTGTCGCTACCCCGGGCCGTCTTCTTGATCATTTAGAAAATACCAAGGGCTTTTCTTTAAAGTCTCTCAAATATCTTGTCATGGACGAAGCAGACCGTTTGCTTGAAACGGAATTCCAAACTGTCATGGGTCGCTTGTTGACTGCAATCCCCAAAACCAGAAACACATTCCTCTTCTCGGCCACAATGACCTCACAAGTTGATCGTTTACGACGTGCATCGCTCATCAACCCAGTTAAAGTTGCCGTTTCTTCTAAATACGACACTGCTTCAACCTTACGCCAATATTATTTATTTACTTCATTAAATCGCCGCGACACATGCCTAGTTTATACGATTGAGGAAATGAAAGGTAATACCGTCATCATCTTCACGAAAACTGTGGTGGATTCAGAAAGAATTGCTTTAATGTTACGGCATTTGGGCCACAAAGCTGTACCATTGCACGGTCGTATGAACCAGTCAGCTCGCTTAGGTGCACTAAACAAGTTCAAATCGGGTGACCGAAACATTCTAGTTGCTACTGATGTCGCTGCACGTGGTTTGGATATTCCTAGTGTTGATGTTGTTATGAACTACGATGTACCAGACGATTCCAAGACATACATTCACAGAGTGGGAAGAACAGCCCGAGCAGGAAGGTCTGGAAAGAGTATTACCATTGTCACGCAGTACACAGTCGACGTGTATCAGCGGCTTGAAGCTACCCTGGGACGAACGTTGGACGAATTTCCAGTGGAGCAGCAGGAAGCAGACAAGCTATCATCAGACGTTTCCAACGCTCTTCGTGAGGCCATGCTTGAAATAAGAGACCTGGAAGAAAAGAGAGGACGAAGTGGTGGTAAACGAAGAGGAAGAGATGAAGGTCAGTTTGAAGACCATTAATTGTTTCTTACTTGTTTCTTTTTTTTTTAAAGTTATAATGTTAGTAAAAAAAAAAATAATAAAAAGATTTGAAAAAAGTGAATTTTTTTTTTTTATTACAAGAAAGCATCAGAATTGACTCATTAGATGATGAAAGAAAGGGTAAATCTTACGATACCAGAATAGTACTATTACTTGGCTTTTCAGAATTCTATTGATAATTCTAGGATCAAATAAGATGTGTAAAAAAACGGCTAGCCAAAAAGTATTAGGCGAGGACAAATTAAAGGCCAATACCTGCTTGTTACTTGCTTTTGGCGGTGTGTGGATAATAAAAACAGAATTAACAGTTAATGAAAGAAAGTTTGCTTGTAATCATTAGAAAGTGAAATTATTAATTCATTAAATAAAGAGTCAAGGCATCTCAAGGTGTTAGAAGGATATAAATACGAAATTTGGTGAACGATATGACATAAAAAGGTCTGAAAAGTGCAGTATCGCTTGAAACGGTGTGGAAAAAATAAAGCTTATACTGAAAAGAGTAACGAGATAAAGTAATATATGGTAATTAATCCTTAAGCGAGTTCGTGAGTAGGATGAGGAGCAAGCTGATGTTTCGGCCTCCAAAATATTCTATAAATCAGCATGACGAGAAATGCGGATATAATAAAGCCAAGTCCAGTAATCACAAATGTATTTTGGTAACAATGCAATCCATAACACTCCAACGCTTCCTTCTTTGGCTTTCCTAAAGCTCCAACAATATTAGCACCAGAAAGCAAGTCCATGGCCTTATCGGTAAATTCAGCAGCTCTTCTTCCAAGATACATTCCAGCCGATTCCAAATTGTTGATATCATTATTAATTTGTCTCTCCGCAGCAGATTCATACACCTTTGCAAAAATATAGCCATATACAGTAGCTCCTATCGAAGGCCCAAGCACAAAGGTGCCCCAGTTTGTTCCGTATCTCTCAAGACCCCATACAGCGGCAATGATTGTGGGGGTTAGGGTGAATGCCGAGCCGTACGAAAACCCATTAGACGCCGAAGCTACAAAGAAATACCTGCCCTGGCCGGCAACGGTGAGTGCACCGGAAGCGATAAGGATGTGAGAAAAGGCAGTAAACAAAAAGATTAGACTAAGAAGATATGCACGAGAAATATGCCTCTCCAAAACATCGGAAATAATTCCCATCGACAGTCTGGCAATCGTAGAAAACGCAGAAAATAGAGAAACATGAGAAGCGACAGGGAGACCGTAGATAGCGTTATCTTTAATCGTGTTCACAATCATTCCCATGTCATTAACAAACATCTCAAGTGGTCCGGTGGCCAAAATAAAGCTGAAAAATAATATATATACAGTGGGGTCTCTAAAAAAGTCGGGTGCTTTAGACTTGGACGAGACATTTTGTGGGGTCTTCTTATTGTTATCTGGCCCGGTAGAGCCATAACCAGCTTGATGGAGATCCAAGTCACTTGGGACCGAAGGAAGAAGAGTTTGTCTTTCCGCGTTCTGCGCTTCGTTAAGGTCCTCTAATTGGTGGTCAGACACCAAAAATGTTCCAATCCTTGTAGCAGAGTAACCCACGATGCCGGTGATAAAGTACAGGACTGCAAAAAAATTGAACACCGGACCCAGCTTGACCCAGCTGGACCCATCAGAAGAGTCAATAAAGAACCAGTTGATGACTTGAGATTGCCAGAGCGATGAGATTCCAAAAGCAGCAATGGGACCAGAGATTGACAGGCCGGGGACTTGTGGCAAGACTTTAGCGGCGGTCACAACACCACAGAAATGCAATGAGGATGTGGCGGTGCCAATCGCAGTAAAGCAGGCAAGTAGAAGCTTGAGTTGGAAAGAGGAGATTAACAAGTCGGGGTCGGTGATGCCTTCAGCAAGCTTCTCTTGAGCCGACTTGATGATAAGACCCGAAATGTAGTACCCGGGAGTAAAAAGTAAGGTTGCAAGGATACCAACGCAAGCCGGTCCGTATTTATCAGCCATGTAGCCGACTAATGGAACCGGGATATACATTCCCAGCTCGGCCGCAATAGAGACCATGTTGATATCCATGACTCTCAGCCCGGTGTAGTGCTGCATGGCTGGAGCAAACATGGAGAAGAGAGAGATCGAACCGGCACAGCCGCAGCAGAAAAGAGCAAGGCAAAACGATATGACATTGTTACGAGTGATTGGGGGGTATTGAAAGACACTAGGCGGAAGTGCTGGAGTGGTTGGGGCTCCGGGAACAGCTGGAGAAGGCGGAGCAAAGAAGGAATTAAGAGAGGATATGGAAGATCGTCGTTTAAAGGACGAGTGGATGGAGGCAGAGAGGGGCTCGACCTCTGGGGAAAACGGAGAGGGATCAGCGGCCGCAGAAGCCGTGATAGTGGAAGAAGAATCGGAATCTGGTGTTTCAGGCATATAATAAGACGGTTTGATGGTTAAAGGTGATAGTGTGTGGTTGAGGGAAGAGGCAAAAAAAAAAAAAAAACAGAGAGGGTTTGTATCTTAAAGAGTCACGAGCCCCATGGCTGTTTAGTAACTGTTAGGCGGTGTAGGCCACACGGTTTTTTACTTTTGTGGTCATTGTACAATCATTAATGATGTATTTCTATGCTTTTTTTCTACAAAATGAGAGGTTTAGACATGTTTGAATAGCTAGTTTAAATGACAAAGTTGTGAATAGCGTGACTTTGGGAGAGACTGGCGCTCGACAAAGCGGCCTAAAATGTAAGGTTTAAAGTGAACACAGAGCGTATATGAGACTATATTGGTATTTCTTGATAACAGAAGAGTTTGCTATAAGATTTTATAAGATTCTATAAGAATTGTATAAGACTTCTCTGTTGTTACGTCTTGTAAAGAGAGTGAATGAGATACGGGGTATCGTTTTTGGCTTGGTAACTGTGCAAAGCGGCAATCACTGCTGTGATATTGCAAAGGTTGGAGTGAGAAAACAGACATTAACCTGGAGAAAGACAAAAGAATCAAAACGAGAGTTTACAATTCTAGCCATTTCAATCTCTAACAATATATGAATGAAATAGCTAGCTGTTCTTGTATTTTGTGACTATCCGCTTGTAGTAAAGATATTGGGAATCACCAATGCTGTGATAGTTTTGCTTTGAAAGGTATCAGAATGCAACCTCGACTTTGTTCTCTTCCAATTGAAAGCATGCATGCTCCTGTCGGTGCTGTTTTAGGCACGGGTATCAAACAGTGGCGTCGTTGGAGATTTGAACAAGCTAAAGAAGAAAGCTTGGAAAGTCTACTGGTGCTGGTTCTGTGATATGATGCACGGCTGATACTCACGTGAGTGTACTGGCAGCACCACATGACTTGGTCTGTTCGCTGTGACAATAACCTGCCTGCCTAGCAAACCCACCATGGCCATTACCCGTCCAGCAGAACAATGTCCGACCGACTAACTCAGCTCCAGGTCTGTGTAGACCAAGTAAGTGTTGCTTGTGGTTTTGAACAGGAGTCTAGTATGTCACGTATTAACGGTCATTTTGTCTTTTTTTTTTTTAGCTTCTCAAGCAATACTACTCGGCCCTCAACTACATCTCCAGCTCTCATGATTTTGTACCACTAGGAGATGAACCTCAAGCAAGCGATCCCCAGGTGCACCCTGTGCCGAAGGAAAAGTTCCAAGAAGACACTGCAGAGTTGGCTCGGGACATTGTGTTAAAATCAAAGCAAATAGACCTGCTCATCGACCTGTTGCCGGGGATTGGCACGTCGGAAGACGAGCAGATGCAAAAGCTGATTGACCTGCAAAAAACGTTGGAAGACGTAGAGCTGGAAAAGCAGCAGGTGCTGGTGGAATCAAGTATTTTATTGGCAAAGTGTGACGATCTTATTTTGAAGGTAGCAGCAGATGTCAGTGAAATTCAACGGTCGTGAGAAACTAATGTATTAATGAATTAATGAATTAGACACAGGATTATTTCGCTATGAAACTAGTAATAAAAATATAATAATAACTATTCTGGAATATTGATAATAACCATTTTTGGGTAAATTCCTTTTTTTCTGTTCTTCAAGCAGTCTCTTGTTTCTTTGTCTTTTCCTTCTCGTCTTGAATGACTTTTTCCAACTTTTCAATCTGAGCTTCAAGTTCCTTTGCCTTGAGCAGTTGGGTCAGCGCATTTCGGAACTCGGTTTGGGCTTTTAATAACGCCTGAGCATAACCGCTGCTGAATCCTCCCGAAGAAAGCAGCGCGCGTCGCGACTTGACCACTTCTTTGGCGTCCTTGGCTGGGGTGCTGATGATGGAATGCAATGATTTGGTAGATTCTTGGTCTGACTTTTCGACTTTTTCAACTTTTTCAACTTTTTCTACCTTTTCTACCTTTTCAGCTTCACTATGTTGCACTTTGGTATTGTCTTGTATTAGCAGCTTGTTCAAGTTTACAATCCTATCAAAAAGTTGGTTAGCATTTTCTTCTTTCTTTGATCCAGCAGGAAACCGTTGATACTTACATTACAGTCAGATCAGGAACACCTTCAGATATTCGCTCGTCAATAGAATACCTGTCTAGAGCACTGCGACTTCGTGAATTGGCCAATCCAAACTCTAGATATCCATTTGAAAAACTCTCAGACGCAGAGCTCTTAGCAGCCTCGTATTCTTCCAGGACTTCCAAATAGGATCCAATGGCCTTGTCCAGAGGGTTAGTATTTACTGTATCAATCTCTTCTGCATCTGTACCAGTTTTGGCCTTTTCTAGAGACTCTGACGGTGATGATGATTCCGCCTCTAAAGAAGCTTCTTGAGCCTTGTCTTGGACTGGTTTAGCTGATTTTGTTGGTTTTGTTGGTTTTGCCGCTGGCGCATTCTTCGTTGCAAACCCTTTGGTGGCTATTGTATCAGGAACCTGAGTGGAAGCAGTAGCAACAGTAGTAGCAGGCGACATTGACGATGAATTATGAACTGGGATCGTGTTTATGACAGGTGAAGAAGAAGATGTTGTGGTGGTGGCCAGGTTTGCTGCACTCTTTTCTGCCGCACCTTTGTTCTCGCTACCATCGTTATCCACTTTTGCTTGTTTGAGCTCTTCAACTAGTTTGCCTTGTTCTGGAACCGTTTTACTAGTCAACTCGTCAACCTGTTCAAGATAACTGCTGTTCTCTGGCCTGGTCTTTTTGACAACAAGCGGTTCTGCAAAATTGTTTTTCACATCAATTGGTTTGGTTTGATCTGATTTTTGAATACTAACATTTCCCAACCCATTGGGCTCCTTCTTTACCCCGTTGGTGTCTATGTTTTCTGAAATGGCATCTTGTACCTTGTCCTTGACACCATTTCCGTTCACACTTGAAGCAGAGGAAACGACTTTAGGAACTGCAATTAGCCGGCTGCTTGACGATCCATTTGATCCAGTGCTGACCAAGGAACTTCTCGACGCATTTCTATTATTTCCAAGGCCTTTTGCAGAATAAAGCGAACCCGCAGCGCTACTGTTATTGAAGGAGCTGGCACTAGAAGCATTTCTCACATTTTTAAACTCGCCAGTTTCATAGAATTCAAAGTCATCCAGCATTGACCGGATTCTCTGACGCTGAGGCCTAGGTACTCTTGCAGTGTTGGTAGGAGTAGCAGCAGAAACCTCAGCGGTAGCCGAAGAAATTGAGGCTGGCTTAGAAGGTGGATTAGAAGTATAAGTAGCCATTCTTAACTCTACTTTTTTTAATCAATTGTTAAAAAGATATCAAAAATAAAATAAAAAAAAGGCAACGTCTGCAAGTTTTCAAAAAAGTTGGGAGATTGTCGTGTGGGATTTTGCAATTGATTAGAATACTGTGTTTTTTTAAAAAAAAAAAAAATGGATTTGATTGTTATCGATTCAGATTACGAGTCTGAATATCAAGAAACAAACAGATTTGACAAAAAGCCGATAAACAATGACGATAGTAAGCTACTGCTTGACGACAGTGACTCTGAGATGGTTAAAAATGACTGCACTGTGACTGAATCAAGTATTCACAATTTCAAGTTTTTTGAGGCCGGAGGGGAAGAGATGTTGTTGGACGATGATGGTGATGATGATGGTGATATGAGCGAAGACTTTGAGGATTGTTCAATTATTTCAATAAATAAAACAGCCCCAGCAGACACTACAGCACTGGAAAATGAAAATAAGGGGAGCAGGGTTGTATTTTCAGGAGAAGATAATGCAAACAGAATTCAAAGCCAGCAACAAACCGTCCAGGGGTTAGGTGTAACTTATGAAGGTGTAATGACACGCGGAGGAGATGTTATTGATAGAATACAGCTGGAAAGTTTACGATCTATGCAAATCAATCGGATATACCAAACAAGATACCGTGTACAAAAAGACGACAACGGCGACGGCAACCATCACCAAGGAACTGAGGAACTTGGACAGGAACAGGTGCTAAAACCAGTTGCACTGGGGAAAAAAAATGACAGTGCTGCACCAAAGAAACCAGCAGCTGATGGCTCTCAAGAAGGAAGGCGAAACTACATCAATGAGCCCTTGAACTCGAGGATCAACAATGTGACGAAAACCCTTATTCACAGCGCAGCATTGACAACGAATCAGCACCTTTTAGACACCGTTTCATGTTATGGAAGCCCCCTCGGGAAGACAACCAGCTATGGCGATGGCAGTGACAGCGTTCCAGAAGACGATGACCAAGATACCACCGTAACTCCGACAATACCAGTCCACGACGAAGCTGGGGGTCAGTGTTCCAGTCGGAAAGATCTTACATGTTACGCCGGCAGCCTCAATGGTGACGCTGAAGACGGTTCACATGCAAATGCAAATGAAAATGCCAGGAATATACCCAAGCAGCATGATTCTTCCTGCCAAATTGCCAAATCAGGACCCTTTTTTTCCGCACCTTCTGCGGCTGCCTTTCCCAGCCTCAACCTCAGTAGTATCAGCACCAGCAATGGTAATGGCAGCGGCCATGGAAACATAAATACAGATAATAACAGGCCTCAGCCTGAGGTGACTGTCGTCAAGATTGATCCCTTTCAATTGATCCCCTATCCAGCGCTGAAATGCAAGATTCTCTCGGGTACTAGCTGGGTGGAAACTAAACCAGGGAGAAAGAACCCCGATCAAAGGTCTCAACTTGCGAGCAACTCGAAAAGAAACCCGCCAAATCAATTTCCAGCCGCTAAAAGATCAAAGATTTCGCCAGTACCACGTCCAACTAATCAGACTTCTGGTGAAGACAAAATGTTAATCTAACAAACTTCAAGGCTTTACTTTTTTCCAAGCTTAGAACAATACATTGTATTTTTTATATTAACAAAACAAATAAATAGGCTAATTTATAGAATATAACACCATCTTTTTTCCAACATAACTTCATATCAAAACAATAAATTAACAAAATGCTAAATGGTACAAGGCAGTTATTATTCCTCTTTTTTTGTACTTTTCTTCCCATGTGGTGCGGGCGCGAACCGATTTTATTTTTCAAACCCCATGTTAATTCAAATCACATTTGAGTGGGGATTGTCGAAAGATGTATTAGAGATCAAATCTTCAAAGCTGAGTAATTCAATACTGTGATCAAATGCAGAATCTATTAGAGTATCTCATTTACTCCTCCTCTTCTTCATCATCCTCTTCTTCGTCGTCGTCTTCTTCTTCTTCTTCGTCATCTTCATCTTCATCGACCTCTTCATCTTCTGCTTCAACAACAGGGGTTTCATCCTCTTCCTCCTCTTCTTCCTCTTCATCTTCTTCATCATCCTCCTCTTCATTCTCCACGTCTTCTAATTCATGTTCTTCTTCCTTTTCTTCTTCTTCTTCAGCAACAGCAGGAACTTCTTCCTCTTCTTCTTCTGCAACAACAGGAGCTTCTTCTTCTTCTTCTTCTTCTTCCTCCTCTTCCTCCTCTTCTTCCTCTTCTTCTTCTTCTTCATCATCTTCCTCTTCGTCTTCTGCAACAACAGGAACTTCTTCCTTCTCTTCTTCAACAGCCTTTTCTTCTTCATAGGCCTTAATAGGTTGTTGCTCTTCATGACCATCGTGGACGCCAGCAGCAACATCATACTCTTCCTCTTCAGCCTTAGGCTTAGCCTCTTCCTCATTGACGTGAACCTTGACCTTCTCCTCTACAACAACTTCATGGAGAACAGTCTCAGCAAGGTTTTCATCAACTTCGTACTCTGTTTCAACTTGTGTTTCGGTATGAGTGTCAACTTTGGTTTCAGTGACAGTAACGACAACATCACCAGAGGGAGGTGTAAGAACGGGAGACTCAAACTTGACGTAGTCTTCGTAAGATTCAGGGTAGAAATCACAGGTCCAGTCCATATCCAAAAACTTGGATGACTCACATACAGACTTGATCCATGGAGTACCATAGGCAAGAGGAGAGTACCAGTAGAAGAAACCAGCGGAAACAGCAAAGAATGTAACCATGAGAGAGTATCCAATGTAGATGGGCTTCTTGGCCTTAGTGGGTGATCCAAGAGCCTTCTTTCCAAAGATACCATAAACAATAAATTCAAAGAACTGACCAAGGGCCAAAATACCAAAGTAGACGGATCCAAGGTAGTGATGTAAGAACAATTGACGATCCATCAAGAAAGATGGAAAGTAGTGGAAAGCCCAACCAAGAAGGTAAATGAAAATACCCTTGTCAAAAACGGCATATTCACGGGTAGAAAAAGGCTTGTAACCTCTTTGCCATCTAAGCAACTCGAATCCCTTAAAAACAATGTAGAAAGCAACGAGAGCAGTAGTGGCCCAGTAAATGGGGAGGTTACCAATAAGGTAAACGTGGTAGTGGTCCTTACCCCAGAAATTGATACCACGCTTGAGAATAGGCCAAGAATCAGGACGAGATTGCCAGTTGTGGGTATCAGTAAGACCAGCATTGACTCTCCACATAACCTTGTTAAGCTCAATGACCTTGGACAAGAAAGAAGGCTTCTTCCAAGTAATCATTTCAACAGTATCATTCATTCTAGGGTGTGAGTTTTGTTCAATGATCCAGACACTGTTAGGGATGTTACCACCACGGACACAGGTAACTTCTTGTTGCTCGAAACCCCACTTGGGAAGCTTGACATTGTGAGAGAACAAGTAGCAGCCAGTAATAGTGTGTTGGAGACGGAACTTGGTTTGGATAGTACGAAGACGTTCACGAGCAGGGCCCTTTTCAGAAGAATCCTTAACAATTTCAACACGAAAGTTATCGTTGGAATCACCTTCAAAGCCTTCGTAGCCATATGCAGAAACTTCATTCTGATAGTCCTGTTCAGTTACAGGAGGTCTGACGTCGTGGGAATGGAGTCTTCTCTGGGTAGGAGGGTGGAGAAATCTAACCATATCACCATCCTTGATGAATTCAACGCCAGTGTCGTTAAGGGTAGCATTGTAATCAATACGCTCAATAACCCAATCATTGTTCTGATCACGGTGGGGGTACAAAGTAACTTGCTGTTGCTTAGAACCGGTAGGATAACTGTGAGAGTGAGAGTGGAGGTAACCACCTTGGGTATTGAGGTGACGAAGAGAAATAGTGCTTCCAAAGGCAACATCAGCTGGAACATCGCCGATCAAAGGAGAATGTTGAAGAGTGGCTTGGAACTCGGGAGACATGAAAGAAGCACCGGCACCAGTGTTGGCCAAGCAGATGAAATGAAGGCCAAACATGGCGAGATAGAAAGTAACTGGAACACCAATGAGAAAGATAGCACGGTAAACGAATTGGCGAGCATAGTCCTTGGGAGAAACAGACAAGTCAGCCAAGATCCACCAAAGTTGCCAGACGGTCAAAACACCGACCCAGCCAATGGTGAACAAGCCAACCCACTTTGAAGAGACAGTGGCACCAATACCCAAGCCGGTAAGGAAAAGGTATCTGAACCAGTTCTTGTCAAAGGGAATGTAGTTCTGGTACTTGACAAAAGCATAAGCAGTGATAGCCAAGAAAAAGACCAAGGGAGAATCAAGCAAGATGTAACGGGATTGGGTAACATGAGAATTCTCAATTGCCAACAAACCAGCAGTGAAAAAAGCAGTCAAAGGATGGCATCCGGAAGCACGAACGGTGCTATAAGAAAGTAAAACGGTAAGAATACCGAGGGTAGCAGGGAGCATACGCATAGAGACGTAAGGGACATTGGCAGAAATGTAATCGAGACCAATTTTGCTGAAATCAAACTCACCATCGTAACCAGCAATGTAGCCAACGACAGCATAAAGCATCTTGGCTAAAGGAGGATGAACATCCATGAAAAACCGGCCAATGATGTACTTTTTGGCGAACCCACCGAAATGGACTTCGTCAAAAACGACGGACGATGGGTACCACAATCTGTAGTATCTCACGTAGCAGGTGAAAACTGTGAGAATTGTCAGTAAAGTGGTGTCAGTCTTGTTGAGCGAACGCTCGAAAGCTTGACTGGGAGGAGGAGCAGACAAGTATGTGGCATTAGAGTCGGACGATTCGAGGTTGTTCAAAGCAATGACAGTAGCTTTATCAAGCTTTTGTGCGGAGGAAGCTATCGTTACTGGGCCATTCGACTTTTCACTTTTTTGTCCAGAGCTGCGAGAGCCCTTTGCGGATTTGGACATTTTTGGTTGTGCGTGGGTGGGTGGATGGGAATGGGAAAAAAGGAAAAGAGGATGTAGAAGGAATTGTGAAAGAAGAGAAAGAAGAAAGGGATGAGAAGTAGGGCCAGAAAACTGCTTCGTGTCCAAAAGGTGATGGGAAATTTCAAATTAGGTTTAGCACAGAAAAAAGCGTTGACGTGTTACTAGATCACGTGCGGCCACTGGAAACCTCCTTCCTGGGTGGACGAGCATTCCGGTATATTGGATGCAAGCGGGTCTTCCAGGATCCAGGCAGCTTGTTGAGCTGTGTGTTGTTACGTCCGAGTCAAGATGGATACAGGCAGAAGATGCACTTGCACTTGGTCAGGGATTGACACCGTATGATCCACCTGTGCTATACTCTATGATTCAGTCTGGTCTGGGAAAAGTCTTTGGTGGCTAATGGGATATTTATTTAAAACTACACATTTTGGACTATATATATATATAATAAAAAGTATAGATGATAAATGCAGAAATCTGTAATCAATAGAGAATAACTGTGATAATATCCTAAAATCCTTTGTTGTTTGGGTGATGATGTAGTTGTTGTTGTTGTTGTTGTTGTTACCAAAATGCTAAATGGAACCTTCAAATGACCATGAAAAAGAGAGGCAATTCTTGGGGAAATGGATCAAGGAAGGGAATAAAGTATAATGAATGATAATGAAATGTAAAAAAAGTACGTTGTCGTCAGAAAGAAAAAAAAAAGGCATTCACATGTATATTACCTTTGAATGCTGAAAAAAAATCATGTTGCGAAAAATAAAAAAATAAAAAAAAGTTCAAGCCGTATGCTAGTATGGCTGCTCATTGTTCTTTTCAGTCTTTGATCATGAAAAATTTTATGCGACCCAAACACCTCCATTCTTGTCACTCAAGATTTCTGCCAGTTCAATCATATCTTCATTTTTAGGGTTCCAGCCTAATTTTAAGCTCACCTGTACTTTTGACAGCTTCGGGAGCTTTTCGTCCAAAATAGCGAGACTGATATCCATTGGCTCCAGTTTGTGAGATTGGCCAAGCATTCCTGAAGAGTCCAAACATAAATGCCTGAGCCCGTGGCCAATCGGTTCCTTGGTCTTTGAATCATATTCCAGCCTGATGTCTTCAAACATGTGTCTCGAAATGTAATCGACGCTGATGGACAAGCTTTTGAGATTGGGGCATAATCCCAAGATTGGATCCATTGCGTCTGGTCGAAGTGCAGGCATTGGGTAAAACACCCTAAGGGTGTGCAGTTGAGACCCAAGTCTAGCACATAGACTTCGAACACTCTCGCCGTTGATGAATGGGCAATGTGTGATTACCAACTCGGTCACAGTTGAAGGGAATGTCGTTGCCATCATAAAATCATTGCAAATACCTCCAGACAAGCACAGCTGCCATAACTTTGGTGGCCAGATGTTATCGTATTCATGGCAGAAGATTGATGATCTGGGGAATGCAAGCTTTTCCAGGTGCTGGGCATTGCTAATCGCGCTAAACAGCAGTCTCAAATCGACGGTTTCTGATACCAATGACAAGTCCAGCACCTTTAGCTGGCTACACGCTCGTAAACTGACCAAAGGGGAATATCCAAAACTGGTTTGAGGAGCGAGAAACTGTTGCAAATGGCTCGAACATCTTCTCAGCACTCGAGCTGTATACGAGTTTTTGCCGCTCTGGATGATGTTACGTAAATCTAAAACTTTGACCAAGCTCCCGAGGTTTTTGCCGTGATTGCTATCCTCAGCATGATAATTCCGGTTAATGTAGCCCCTGTTACCTTTCATGATTTGGGACGAGGATGATGATGCAGAGCTTGAGGAGCCGCTAATAGCTGCCACAAATTTGTGGTAGTTTCGCACATTTAACCTAGGGTGTTCGTAGAGACAAGCTAAGCCCATATGATAGAACCGTCGACAGACAAACAAAATTTCCACAGACATGGGCGGAGGCACGTGAAAAAAAATCATTTCCAACAACTCATTTGGAAGAGTCAAAATCGGGGATATCTTGCTGTTCTGCTTATCACTAAGGTTGTCTTCTTCCGACCCTGAAGGTGGCGTTGTGCTTGTTGAGCTTCCTGTGAGGACGTAGTCACCGTCGTCATGAGTCTCGTCCGACGAAAACGATGAAGCAGACTCATTTGAAGCAGAAGAAAGGCGTCTTCTGGTTGTTTTAGTTGTGTCGGCTTTGGGGCTTTTGCCCTTGGCTTTGCTTTTGCCATCAACACCACTCTTGGTGTCGATTTTGGTAGAGCCGGTTCTACCATTGCTGTAATCTAAATCGTCAGCAGAGTTCAGGCCGCCTAATACACGAAGGGATTCCAACGCTTGCGCGAGGACGTCAACCTTTTCGGACCCGGGGTTCTTTGCATCAGTAGAATCGTCGGCAGGTGCAGATACTCCGGGTCCATAACGTCTATAAGGCGGCACGAACTTGCGCGGCCTTCTTTTGTTGGCTATTTTGAAAGGTTGGGAGCACGGATAAGTAGGTGTGAAAGGGCGAAGGTTTTTAGTTTGTAACTAAGCGAGAGAAACTTATAAACAAAGGACCAGTTGTGCTAGTGCTTTGACAAGAGGGGGGGTATAATACCAAGAGTCAAATCACCCAAGCGAAAGATTTAGTAAGAGCTGTAGGGTGGCGCTGTTGTATAAGATTGTACTGTTTTGTTTGAGCAAACGAAGGAAGTAGTAGTGGTAGTGGTAGTAGTAGTAGTAGTAGTAGTAGTAGTAGCAGCAGCAGCAGTAACACTAGGCACAGAAGAGTGTTGTAATATGAGCCAGTTTTATCACGGTGCGGTGTAATGTAACTAGCAGATGAATATAGACTCAGAACTTTCAATTGAAACGATTTGAATGGAATAAGGAGAAGAAAAAGAAATTGAAGAGGAATAATAAAATAAAAAAAGGCCAGAAGGAAAACAAGCAAAACCACTAGAGCAAGTCATCATAAGACCCTCTTGCGGGGTGATTATATATTTACAAACGCTTCGCCATATTCCTTCTCCACATTCGGAAAATCAATGGCTAAACCTTACTTTTCAAATGGGTCATTCAAGCAGAATCGCCATCGTACGCTTCTGGCGGCGAATATGACCTCATAGGCAGAACAAGAACAACAGGAAAAACTAGAGTATATGAAAATGAAAATAAAGATATTCGTCTTAGCCATGTCTTTTAAAAAACACAAGCTCAGTCTACAAAAATGTCTTCATTCCAACATCACAAGCTACAATACATTTCACTCCCCCACTTCATGCAAGTTATAAGCCAGTCGACACTAGCCAACTTCAGCTGCAAATTCTCAAAAAATTGATTTTATTTTAAATATACATATATCGTAATTGATGATGATGATGATCCCTTGTAGTTATGACTATTCAAAGTAGCACCGATAATAGTCTTCAAAGATAGAAACTGGTTTGGTATAAATTTTCGAATGATCGATTGTTCATATTGCAGGCCAACTGCTATCGTTTTGAGTCGAGATTAAAGGTTCCGACAAGAGAAAGGCAAAGCGTTTATTTGCTAAAAGTATTGTTAGTTAATATGTTCAATGAAAAGATGACTGTGATTCTTAATAAAATAGATAACTTACCTTCTGGCTCTCATGAGTCTTCTCTTTCTCTTCAATCTTCTAACTCTCTTTTTTCTCCATTTATCTCTCATTCTAAAATAAATAGCTGTTAGTAAATGGTCCTCAAAGTATTATATGTCGAAAATACTAGTAGATAGTACATACTTGAATTATTCTTTAATCAACCTAAGATGGCGACGTAAGGGAAAGGAAAAAAAGGAGAAGAAGAAGGAAAGTAAAGGTGTGAGAGAAATATAAAACTTTTCTGCTCTCCGCGCGCTGCGGGCCACCGCCAAAAGTTGAGTGGGTTTGACTTGACTTGCTTGCCTGTGCTATGGCCACCCACTGTTTAGGCCCGTGGATTGCTAGATAGCCACATGTTCGCCTTCTACAGTAGCGATTATGGTCTCCTTGCAGACTAGTATAGTGCCCTAACCCTTATAATGATAGAACCTAATAATGACTGTGTTTTAAGTAGTAAGCCGTTCCGGGTAACTTGATCCAATTTTACCTTAAACGCTCTTACTTATGGTCACTATTTATTTGATCCATGTAACTTCCACACTCGTTATCCACAACCTAACCCTTGATTTCTAAATTGAGATTGCCGCACAATTATTTGTGACTGCTTTTTTACCAGTCATTTGCAAACCCTAATACCAGCCCTTTTGCAACACCTTGTAAACTAGCTATCTAATTGGATTGCAATGTATGTAACAACCCCCGTTTCTTACACCGTTGTGATAACAAGTCTGGATAGAACAGCCTGGTAGCCAGCAATCAATGTGCAGTTCTACTGGATCATGCTATTGCACTTATCTCAAGTGTTATTACCGGTCAGTTGATGAGAGAAGCCTCTGTTTTATTGTTCCACCTTTTGTCCGTAGCCTGGCTCCACCAAAATAAAAAGATTAAAATTTAATTAAATGTAAAGTTTATTGGGCTAAAACGTAAATATAATATAATAAAACAAGCAAAGAGATATATAAAAACGGTAATAATATAATAATAATAATAATAACAAATGAAGATAGTACATGGATAAAATGGGTCATAAGCAAGATGCAAGCAATGTGATGTGTAAACATAAAATAGTCGTAATCAATGGTAAGGTATTCACGTAATTCATAAATGCGGTGAAAAATTCGTAACAAAATAGTAATGGTAATGGCATAATAACAATAATATCATAAAAGGTATCGTGTTTAAAATGAGAGTGGCTTTGACGTTTGAAATTATCAATGTCAAGGAGAGTTCATGCAACTATAACATGCTGGATGTATGATTTTTGTTAAAGCTGTTGGAAAATAACCAACCTTCATGTAGGCTCAGGTGCAAGAGTAAACCTCCGAAGCTGGAAAATAAGGACTACTGTGGTTACTGGACTCCATAAACTTGTCAACATATTCAACTGGTTGGAGGTGTGGTGGCGAAGAAAGCTGATTGGTATTACGCTTCAGAACAATGGGGCTGTCCAATGAAAGATATGTAGTGGTGGTAGTCTTAGCAGAAGATTTGGTATCCATATTAAACGTGCTGCCCATGCTGGTGATAGAAACAGTTCCATACGAATTGTGAACTCTTGAATCGTCTTCATCAACCCTAGTCGTGCGATATGTGTTTCGTACGGTGTTTGCTGTAGGATCATCATCACTTTCCATACCTTCATCGCCTTCGGTTTTGATTTGAGGAAACTTGATGAATTTGGCAAGGTTTGCTGCCAAGCTACTGATGTTAATGTCGGGAAGCCCAGGGGAAAGGGACTCATCATCAGGGTCAAACTCAGACTCAGACTCAGACTCAGACTCAGAACCACAGCTTTCAACTTCTACATCACTAGCTGCTCCGTTATCACTGGGTATATTATCAACGATAGCAACATCGTTCATCTCCTTCTCAACTTGCCCGTTCTGTGAAGCTGGTAACTTTTGCTCAGTGGTAGTGCTTTCAGCTTGTGCTTTGATCAAAAGCACCTCAAGAAGATTTGTGTTGCAGGGCAACAACCTTCCCCCTACTTTTTGCTTGCTCCATCTGAGACTTTGTTTCGCAGGGCCTGCAATACCTCCAACACATGCAGCATCCTCAGCTTCCTCTGGAATAGGATCGAGTCCGTACTTCTTTCGCTTATGAGAACCTCCACAGGCATAGTTGTCAATGTCATACATTGCGTTCAGCCTGGGATGCTTCTTGCGCAGCTTTGGCACCCTACCAGCTTCCCCACATTTACCGCTAGTTGAGAGGGTCACGTTACCACAACTAGTTCCAGCCGCAGCTGGGGCTGCCATGTCATCCGATCGCTCAGAACAAGACGTGCCTGATCGCAGCTTTTTGAGACGGAGGTAATGCTCTTTACTGGAGAGCGTTGGCTGTGCGGAAGCGTTGTTCACCATGGTTTTTGAAATGAAACGTCTTTTAGGTTTAGTTTTGATTAGCTCCTCCAGAATAAGCTTATCACAGTGAATGCCCGAGCCACTTCCTCTAATAGACGAAGACTCTGTTGTTTCTTTGGTAGATGTCAGCGAATGTGGCTCGGGGTCATTGCTGCCAGATTCAGATTCAGATTCAGCGCAGGTAGACTGCTCGTCATACTCATCCTCGCTCACGGTCCACTGAAAAAAGCTTGTTGGGAGCCTATACGATATCTCCATCCTAGGAGCCTCATCATCTGAGACTGGAGGAGAAGGTAAAACAGGTGACGAGCAACTGGACCAGGATGTTAGCGAGGTGACTGAAGATTGAGGCGAAGATGGGTAATCCATGATTAAGAACTAAAAAGTGAGAAAGAAAGACAGAAGAGGGAGAAGAAGAGGAAGAACAAAAAAAAAAGCAGAGAAAACGAATATAGAATAGCAACAATCATATAAAATTAACCAAAAGATAAAAAAAAAAAAAAAAAAACGATAATATAGCATTCGTTCCCGAGTAAACTTAAATTTTTTCGCGATAAGTTAATCGGCAGACACGTGACTGACCGCGGGTACGTCGCTCTGTCCGTCGGATGAACCAATACACAAACTCTACTCGGGTAGAGACACACCCTTGCCTTTGCTTGTACAATACTCAACCCATTTTTTTTTAATTTTTAACCATCTACCTAACTGCAACTCTACACATGTACTTATACATCTACCAAATGCACAATAGTCAAAACGCTCTGGCAATTCGTCGCCATGGAACCTCTCCACTGCCGCCGGTTTTCATGGAATAATACACTCCTCCAATACCAGCAAGCGTGTTCCAGTGATCCAGATAACTAACAAATGCTGTCGTCAATGCAACTTCCAGTCCCATTTTCGTCTCGTCAATTTCCATCAAAAAGCCGCCCCTGCTGGCTCCAATATCGGATCGAGCAAGAGGCTCTGAAGCCAAGTAACTCATATTCAGCAGCTTGTTCGAGCCGTTCACCATGGTAATGCTTACGTTTGCGTTTCCCAGCATAATGGCCCGTCCACAACGCTCTCGCACTTCGCTATCCTTCTGACCCAAGTTGTACACTCGCTCTAAGAACATACCGCGCTTTGTCCACTGATATGTCAAACCATCAGATAGTGTAAAAAGCCTGTAATTATCGAGGAAATCAGATTGGTGAATAACATTATTGATTCCGAGATAAAGCTCAGGACGAGTATTGTCGACCGGTTTGCGGACATTAATCTTGCTCCAAATGCCAGCGCTAACAGTAGCAATGCATTCATCTTGTGCCGATACAGATTGAGTGTTGTCATCTGTGCAGGATGATTTGCTTGCCTCCTTGACTTCTTCAAGTGTAGGGTCAGAATCTTCATCTATGCTTGCAACCTCAGAAGTACCCTCGATATTGGTTTGACTTGGAGGAGCAGTTTTCTTTAATCTAAAAGCTTCAATTGAAGTATTAGAGGGCACGTCTTGCGAATTTATCACACTTGTGGCATGGCGAGTGTCAGTAACTGCTACTAAATCAAAGACTGCATGCGACATTTTGTTACTTTGGCGCAACTCGTAAACAACGACATTCTTCTTGACATCAATGACTTGGAAAGTAATGTAATCTTGAGGCAAGAGTTTTGATAGGATATCCATGTCGCTGTCTTTAAACATAGCAGAAGACTCAGGAGTGAAATCTTTCTTGACAGGCACAATGGCATAGACAGTGGTTTTTGAACCGTCTAGCGGGATGATCCGAGGGGAATAGTGGCTAGCCTGTCGGTGAAAGTGGCAGAAAAGGGCCCCAGTAAGGGCAACAGGGACCATAATAGGGGATAGTGCAAGTTCTAACGCCATATTAACGTTTGAGAAATTGTGAAAACAGAATCTTGGTATTGAATTTGAAGTTGAGTTACCTGCACCAAGTTTTTGTATTGAGAATGCTTGAATAAAAAGACAATGAAACGCGAGATTGACCGTTGATATTGTAGGAATAACACAACAATTGGTTTAGAGCAAAACTTTGTGGATACTGGGCTAAGATATGAAATATGTTGGTATGCCTGTGTTTAATTTGTTTTGAAAGTGATGATGCTGAAGATGGAGAGAAAGAAGAAGAAAAAGAATCAAATGATAGATGAGTTTTTATAGACGAGTCTTTGAGCACCTTTATATCATCACATCCAGAGTGTTGATGCTCAATAACAAAACCATGTGAAAACCAAAATACAAACGTGTTGAGTTGTTTAAATCTGTTTAAATTTGGGAAATATTCCCAATTGCATCTGCCACCAATTTAGAAAATTGGATAACGGAAGAGCGGTTCGACTACAGGGTCCTCTGAACAGGATAATTGATAAGAAACTCAAACTGTAACTCAAATTTAGAGAGCGTTGTTTGCATCGTTTGCACCGTTTGCTTAGGAATCAATAAACTAGGCTAATCAGCCTTGGGGTTTCGGTCTCCAATTGCGTATGCAACCGGTTTACATTTTATAAAGCATAAATATAAACATACCGAATCAGCAAGGAATAAAACGGGCACCAACATGAATATAGCAAAAAAAACATGCAGGACGACCCGACCCATTCCGAATAACAAACAACCGTATTTTTCTTCCTCGTCATCGTCGCTCTGGATCTGCTCCTGTAGCGATAAACGAAGGCGCACATGCGAGAGTCGAACCAATGGCAAGTAGCCAGCTAGTGGTTTGGCGTTCCACCTCCAGTAAGATACCGGCTCTCGTTCTAACCCACCCCTCGGCTCTCTGCCCAACCCCTCAGTTTAGCCGACACGAACCTTGCCCCGCCCAGAAGTCTTGAAATAGCTACAGTCGAGGATAGGATATAAATATTCCATTATTTCTTTTCCTTTTAATTTCCATCATTATATATTCTCATCCTTAAATCCCTCATTCAAAGCGGTTTACCAAACACACGCAAAAAACATTTTACAATGACCGTCAAGTTCGATATCCCCAAGGAGCAGCGTGCCTGGTACTTGGAAGTTGGTGCTAAACAGCTCACAAAGAAAATCATTCCAGTTCCAACTCCACCACCGGGAAGCGCTCTTGTCAGAATCAACGCTGCTGGTGTTTGCCATTCTGACTTGCACTTGATCCACGGTACAATTCCCACACCAGGCCCTATCATCCCTGGCCACGAGTCTTCTGGTACCATTGTTTCACTTGGCCCTGGCGTTAACGAGAACGCTTTCCCAATCGGCGGCCGATTCGCTATTCACACCCAGAACTCTTGCGGTTACTGTAACCTCTGCCGTTCTGGCCACGACAACATTTGCCAGGTTCCCGTCAAGAGCCAGACTCAGATCGGCTTGGGCCACCCTGGTGGATACCAGGAATACACCACCATTCCTGTCAGAAGTTTGATTAGAATCCCCGATGGCGTCAGTGACGAAGCTGCTGCCGTTGCCACCGACGCAATCTTGACTCCTTACCATGCTCTTAAGAAAGTCAGAATCAACGGTTCTACCCGAATCTTAATCTTAGGTCTTGGTGGTCTTGGCCTCAATGCTGTCACCATTTGCAAACATTTTGGCGCACATGTCACAGCCATGGATCCTAAGGCCAGTGCCCGCGAGGCAGGCAAGAATGCCGGTGCTGATGCTGTTCTCGAAAAGTTTCCACCAAGATCGATGAACTTTGATGTCGTTGCTGATTTCGTTGGCTTAAAGCAGACCTTCGCCATGGCACAGAAGCACGTTCGACACCTGGGCCATATAATAACTGTGGGTATGGGCCACAACTACACAGAATACGAAAATACCAAGATGTCTTACAAGGAAATGACCACCATTGGCTCCTACAATGGTACTACCCAGGAGCTTGCCGAAGTTCTTGATTTAATTGCCAAGGGCCGTATTACACCTCAAATCACTGTCCGTCCTTTGGATGATATTAATGATGTTCTCAACAATTTGGACAAGGGTGATGCCGTCTCTCGAGTCGTTGTTAGCCCAAAGTTGTAAATTGCTACTACTGTACTAGCATACTAGCTGTGTAGCCAGTTTTTGTTAATTTAACAATTTGTACATCTAGTTATAAAAATAAAATCATGTGACTTAAAAAGTAGGGGTAGTTTCCCGATATCTATGTATGTATGCAAAATCAATAGTATGTTTTTGTTGTATGTTACTTTTGCACGGCTGTCACGTTTTAAAATTTTTTTTTTCGTGCCATCTCATATTCCAGTCCAAGCATTTTTCACTTTACTACCTAGACCAGGATATATATATATAAGAACATTGGAAAGTATTGGAAAGTATCTTCCAGCAAACCAATATTAGTTTCAACATCTCAAGAGCTGAATCCTTTTACATCGTTTGAGATATTATCCAAATCATTCATATAACCACACAGAATATTCACCATGGCTAGAGGAACAGCAAACGGAAAGCAGTTTCGCATCAAGAACAAGCTACGTCGTGAAGAGGTAGTTGGCCGCTTCCGCGATAGCGTCAACAAGTCTCGACATAAGGAACGACTGGCCCGAGCCAAAGTCGAAAAGGCCAATCCCGAGATGAAAGAGGAACGACTTAGCAAGAATGTTACCCGGACGATTGAGAACATGAGGGTATATGATGAGACCGTTGAGGCAAACGAAGTAGAGGGCACTGACGAATTCGCCGAGTACTTTGAAGAAGGAGTGAAACCTAAGGTCTTGGTGACCGCAAACGTTGGGGCAAAAAAGGCTGCTGACAAGTTTGCAGAAATGTTACAAGAAATCATCCCCGACTCGACGTATATCCAGCGAAAACCCCAATTTTCTATAAAGCAGATGGCGGATTTTAGCACAAACAGAAATTTCACCGACTTGATTATTCTGAATGAAGACAAAAAAGAAATCAACGGTCTCACATTCATTCATTTGCCTGCAGGCCCTACATTCTATTTCAAGGTTTCGTCCGTCGTATACCCAGAAAAGATCCCAGGCCACGGCAAACCAACCTCGCATGTTCCCGAGTTGGTTCTCAACAACTTCACAACCAGACTGGGTACTACTGTCGGTAGACTATTCCAAGCTTTGTTCCCCCAGCAGCCAGATTTCAAAGGTCGACAGGTCGTTACATTGCACAACCAAAGAGATTTCATATTTTTCAGAAGACACCGATACATGTTTAGAGATGAAGAGAAGGTGGGTCTCCAGGAACTTGGCCCCCAATTTACTTTAAGACTTAAGAGACTCCAAAGAGGTATCAGAGAAGAAGTCGAATGGGAACACAGACCGGAAATGGACAAGGAGAAGAAAAAGTTTTACTTATAATATACGAATATCCCTTTTACTCTTCATTGCAAGACTTGCCATTGCTTTTGGTCTGTCGGTGAAGATTGTTTAATAGATTCTGCATGTAAAAAAAATGTATTTTATTTTATTAATGACAAAATTTTGGTATCCCTTTTTTTTTAAACCATCTCTCTTTTGTTATATTACCAACCTTTGGCAGAAATTTCTATTTACACAATTGCCTTTTTTCATTGAAGAACTTATGTGCAAATTGAAACTCATGATAAATTAAACAATTCCAATGGATAGAGTTGAGCGCAAAAATATATATATTTAACCATTCTAACAATTTATTAACAACCATCTATATACAAATACTAGTCATGTTCATTTAATCATGTTCATTTCTTTGTTGAACATTTAACTATCTATTTCAAACTCTTAGAGAAATCAACATAAGGGGTTTCAATATCTCTAACCTTCCACCCCTCACTCTCTTCAAAGCTATTTTGTTGTGGACCCAACACTGTGACACTAGAATTCTTCAAGTTATCCTTAAGAGCAGGAACTAAATACTTTTCAGAAGCATTTAGAATATCCTTGATGGTAACGCCTAGTAAAGCTTCACGTCTTTGTTGACGCAGCTCATTGGTAATCTTGTGAACAAACTCAGCTGAAATTTCAGAGCGAGGAGACAATGGAGAATCAATACCTTGGAAGATCGAAAGCTTAGCTTCATGCAAGTTATTCTCTGTCCATTTGTTGGCCAAAGCCCATTCGCCTGCTTTAGAAATAGCGGCAAGAGAGTTGGTGGGGTTTGGATCTCTATATGAGTAGAAGCTAAAGACACCATCAACTGCACTATAAGATGCACCACCGCCATAGGCGCCACCCTTTTCACGAATTTCAGTATGCAAATATTTGTGAGTTAACAAGTTGGCAAGGATTTGCAAAGCAGCTCCATCCTTCTCAGTGTAAGAAACACCTCTCAAAGCAGCTCCAATGTATGAAACTTGGAAAGGAAGGGTGAAAAAGGACTTTTCAACAGGAAGTAAATCTAAAGATGATGTAATGGAAGAAGAAGCAGAAGAGTTATCAAGAGAAGCAGATGGCTTGACAAAATCAGAAATAAAATTCTTGTGCTCGCCAACCAATTTGGCTTCTTCAGTGGGAGAAAAGGTTAAACCAACTTGAGTCTTGGTTTCAGAAGAAGCAATCAACTTTCCAATTTGCTCAAGCTTAGGAACAATCTTATCTAAAAGTTCTTGGTCAGAGAGTAACGAGAGTTGCTTCATGAATTGAATTTGTTCAATACCACTAAAGCTCTCAGAAAGTCTTCTAGCAGGAGAGAAGGCAGCGCCAGCGTGTCCCATGGCATATGAGTGACCAGAATCAGACAATGAGTTCATCGAGTTTGCTACACTAGATTGAATTAATGGAATCAATTTTTCAAGATTCTTAAACTCAGCCTTGTTGAGCACTCGGGTATAATAATCATAAAGATGAGATGCCTTATCATCCAAAGAAACACCAGAAAAGAGTTGCTGAAGAGTGACATTTTGCTTATCTGTGGGAGAAGTGGTGATGACATTAGAGACAGAAAATCCACCAGTGTTAAGCTTGATTTCATTCTCAAATGATTCCATGGACTGGTCAGTAAGACCAACATTAGAACATGCATCAGAGTACAAAGGAAGAAAGTGGCGAAGGTCAGCAGGAACAGCACTTAGGTCCTTCAAAGTTCTAAGGTAGGTGAGGCCTTGAGTATCTGTGACACGTAGAGCAATAGGGACAGAGCCAGAATGATCATGCTTTAAATCAATAGAACGAGCCTGAACATTGATATCGCTGGTAACTAATGTGGGTAAAACAGAGGCATCTTCAACAGCAGATTGAACCTCTTGCAATTTTTGACCAGTTTCATAGATTTCTTCCTTCTGCTTCTCAGTGACTGTAGCAACCTTCTGCTTCAACTTTTCCTTCTCCTGCTCAGCAATGTTGGCTTCGAATTTTTCATTAGGAACCATCATAAATTCAAAATGTGGCTTGTTCAAAATATATGTCTTGACAAGGTTTTGAAATCTCTGAGGTTGGGCAATCTCTTCTTTAAAGCTATTTAGCAGACTAGCATTGTTAAGCAGTTTAAAGGTATCAACCCCGTTAAAGGTGCGAGGGAAGAGTCTGTAAACAAAGCCCATACCGAGATTAGCCTCCACTTCTCTGTCACCTAACTCAGCCTGGTTAACAATAGCATCAATCTTTTCTTGTGGTATACCCTGCTCAGCAATCTCCTCAAAGACTTTAAAAACAGCTTCCTTAAACTTGGGAACGTTTTCCTTAGAAACACCTTGTAAACCAATTGTTAAAATATTTTTAGCTGGGGTGGTATCCAAACCAGAGTTGACAGAAAAGTCAGTTCCCAAACCGGTATCGATCAAGGCCTTGTAAAATGGCGAAGAATGACCATCCATCAACAAGGTTCCAAAAACCTTCCAAAGATAGGTGTTGTTGACATCTGAAGAGTCGTCAAGAATCCACGACAAAGAAATCTTGTGCTGCTTGTTCTCGTCAAAAAGAGGATCCAAGGGACCGTCAACAGTAATAGACTTTGTCTCTGTAAGTTCAATTGGCTTCTTAATATCGCTTCCTGTTGGCTTTTCATACTTGAACTGAGAAATGGTGGTATCGAGAGGATCCAAAATCTTACTGAGCTTAATGTCACCATAAGAAAATGAAAATGAGTTAGACGGATGATAACGTTGGTCGTGGAAATTCTTCAAATCTTGGTAAACTAAATCGGGAATATAAAGTGGATCACCACCACTGCTATTCAAGCTTGGGTAAATCTCACGGAAATACTTGATGTAGAAAAGGTAAGAAGGATTAGAAACTTGTCCTTTCATTTCGTTAAACACGACACCTTTATAGACTAATGGAGAGTTGATATCGTTAGGATCTTCATTTTCAAGTCTCCAGCCCTCTTGAGAAAAGTCTAATGGCCTGAGAAGGGGGCGGTAAACGGCATCCAAATAAACATTTTGAAGATTGTTATAATCAATGTGATTTGTGGTAGCAAATGGGTAAAAAGTATAGTCAAAACCAGTCATGGCGTTCATAAAGTTGGCAAGAGATCTTGTAAGCATCTTGAAAAATGGATCTCTGACTGGAAACTTTTCAGAACCACATAGTGTTGTGTGCTCAAGGATATGGGGGAGGCCAGCCAAGTCGGGTGGATTGGTCTTGAAACCAACTGAAAACACATTGTTGGGATCATCGCGATCCAAGTGCAAATGGCGAGCACGAGTAGGAGTGTGCAAAAGCTCAACAGCAGTCATACCGAGCTGAGAAACTTCCGCAACCCTGCTGACACTGAAACCGCCATATTGATCGCCAACAGTGTACCTGACACCATTTTTGCTAGTCACAGATTCGCTAGGTGTTGGGGTAAAGGTGGCGAAGCTAGATCGTAAAGATTTATGAAAGGTTGAAGCAGCAACTCTTGAAATAGAGCTACTGCGAACGAATGATCCGGCTCTAAGAAGTGCACCAGAAGTCATTATGAATGTGGGTGGGAAGAAGGAAAATTAAAAACTCAGCGAATAATTGAATTTTATTAATCATATTGGGCCCAGATCAAATGGAATTTTTGGAGGTTTTGTCAGATCACGTGCACGAATTTTTTTTTCCATCCCTCCAAGCGTTGAACTCAACTCAACTTGGCCTACAGACAGGCCGTTCTTTGACAAGTCGATAGTTCTCACCAAATATAAGTATGATTCGACACCACCTGGGAACTAGGGCTTCATCGCATGGCCTGTCCTCAGGAATTTGCACTGCCTTATCCGGCTCTTGTTTCTATTCAGCAGTCTCACAATCCCTTGATCGATCTAGGCTGAGCCTGAACCAACAATATAGATATCTGAGAACAGCTTCACGAGAGACTGAGAAAACACCGGAATACAAATCACGAAAAGCTTCCGTTCCTTGGAAAACTCTTGAAAACACTAAATCAGACGGTTTAGCAAACTGGCAAAAAAAGACTAATAAAAAAAAGCCGAGGGCTAGGAATGAGAAAAGATCTATGAAACAACATGAGGAACCCAAACCACAACCATATATACCCGTCGATTTACAAACATCTATGGAAGCTCAAAAGTTCCATACCATATGTGAGGAATTATTAGTGTTAATGGATAAAACTAGTACTATTAGTACATTGTTAAGAACAATTCCAGGTACTGATGAGCGTAAGGCAGCTGTAAAAGAAGCGATGGCTCAAATTTTGAATGCCGTTCGAGTTTGTGCAACTCAGAATCCTGAGGCTACTTGGGAACTAGTTCGAATGGATACCTTTTCTGAATCTCCAAGCATCAAAGACATGGTCGATAATTTTGAAAAAGATCTAAACGCTACTGATAAATTATACCAGGAATATGAGATTGACTTTACGGCGTTCCAAACTTATGTTGAAAACCCACCGCTTATGCCATCACTTGGGAGAATAAATGCGATTTTAGAAAATGCAGATTTTACCCAGTCGTCTCTTGCAAACTTTCCTCACAAAGGTCAAAAAGCCGACAGCGCTTTAAAGAGCCCATCAACGACACCAAACCATGGTCTTATTAAATATACATGCTTGCTCATTCAATCATCATTTCTTCGCTATTTCCGGGCCAAAATTCGCATAGAGTCCTCGCTAAACTCAAAATCCTTAAGAAAGCTACAGTTGGATCTCACGCAACCTGGTGAGTGGTATCCAGCAGCTCGAGCGATGCGTCGAAAGGTATTTTTGCACGTTGGCCCGACAAATAGTGGTAAAACTTTTCACGCTTTGCAAGCACTACGCAATGCTAATAGTGGCTATTACGCCGGCCCTTTGAGACTACTTGCACGAGAAATATTTCACAGGTTCAGATCAGAAGGCAGACCGTGTAATTTGGTTACTGGTGAGGAAGTTTTCAACGATAAAGATGCATATGGACTTCCTGCAAAAGTCTCGAGTGGAACTATTGAGATGATTGATACCAATAACCCGATGGATGTTGCCATTATTGATGAAATTCAGATGATTGAGGATGAGTTTAGGGGTTGGGCTTGGACACATGCATTTTTGGGAGTTCAGGCACGAGAAGTTCATCTTTGTGGTGATTTAAGCACCGAAAGTCTTATTCGAAAAATGTGTTTACAGACCGGTGATGAATTGATAGTCAAAAAATATAACCGGTTGGGAAAACTCACAGCTGAACCAAGGGTTTTTAGAGACTTCCGGCCCGGCGACTGTCTTGTTGCTTTTTCGAAAAAGGACTTGCTTGATCAGAAGGAATACATTGAAAGAACCCAAAAATCAAACTGCGCAATTATCTACGGTGCGCTTCCCCCTGAATCTCGATCCAAGCAAGCTGAGCTGTTCAATACTCCAGGAAATGGGTATGACTACTTGGTCGCTTCTGATGCGATTGGAATGGGCTTGAACCTGTCAATTAAAAGAGTCATCTTTTTGAATATAATGAAGTTTAATGGACGAAACATGGAAAAGGTTTCTATTTCCCAAATGAAGCAAATTGCTGGAAGAGCCGGGAGGTATCGTGTTGCACCAAAGAATCCATCTACGGTCGTTGAGAAGGATTCCGTTATTGTTAATACCACACAGTCTGAAGAAACTGAAGGATTAGTTACTGCTTTTGATCTCAGAGGGTTAAAATACATTGCGCAATGCCTAAAAGCCAGTTCTCCGACTATTCTTAAAGCTGGATTATTCCCATCCGATTCGTTATTTCGTCAATACGCACTACCCCTTTATAATCATGAGCCTTTTGCCAGTATTCTCCAGCGCATCCAAGTGTCCAGCACAGTTTCAAATGCCCACTTTCTTTCAGGGATTGAAGGTATGGCTGAGGTTGCCAAATATTTTAATGGCATCAAAGGGTTGTCATTAAAGGAACAACTACTGCTTTCAAAAGCTCCAGTGAAAACCTCTAATGACAAATGCGTGGCTTCATTCCAAGAGTTTTGTACAGTGATTGCAAAATGTAAATCAGCAACATTGCTTGACATGAACACAATCGATCTTTCCATTCTCAAGAGAAAGGGGCCATTTACCAAGCAAGACATCACCGAGTTTGAGTCGCTGCACAGTATAATTATCCTGTACCTATGGCTTTCCATCCGATTCCCAATCAATTTCCTGGACAGATTAGGGGCGTTCAACTGCAAATCGTTGTGCGAGAGGCTCATTGACCAGGGTCTTTTGGATACCAGAGACAAGAGATTGAAGTACTGGGCTCGAAAGACAATGAGCAGGCGAGAGAGAGATGAAAGGGACCAAATGCTGAGGCCCGAGACGGAAGATAGGGAGCCTTTTGATATATTTTCAGAGGTGACATTCGACGACGAGAAAGAGCCAAGTGCTAGGGGCATCAATTAGTGATAAACTATTGTAATAATATTAATGGTGACAACCAATTGTCAAAAGATTTACTGTAAATATTTTTTTATGTTTTTTATGTGTTTCATTATTTTTTTTTCAAATATTTCATTGTAACATATTTTTAAATTTTTGTTCATGTTATATAAATATATGCGACAATTCTTCATCTGGGTAAATATATATAAAATCTATAACATATATTTTAATCATAGAAAGAATTCCAACTCCAAATAGCTTATCATTTCATTAACAACTTCTTGGGGGGTTTTGGTGGGCGTTAGGGCAAAAGGCTGGGCTAGGTACAGCGTTGTAGGGTAACCAGTCTGGGAAAGAACCACGCGGCCAGGCTTAGTGTTGGGGTCGGCCATTCCGTAGCTGAAAAGCTGCTGTGGCGTGAAGTCTGTTACCAGCTGGTCGTTTATGGCGCGGACCAGTTTCTGGGTGTATGGGTTGGCAAAGGCCTGGATGGACATGCGTGGCGGGAAATCAAACATGTTGCAAGGGACCTGCATCAAGTTTAATTGCGACTGAAGCATGTTGCTACCCATGTAGTGGCCGGTCTCTCTGGCCCGCACTTCCATTCGCTCCTTGATGAACTTTCCGCCGTAGGCAATGTTGGAATAGGGATTAGCACAGTTGAAAGAAACAGAACCAGGAATCTCAAGGCAATTTGCCTCTGTTATAGGCACGTCAATACCTGGCCGCAATATCCTTGAGGTGAGATCAGGATCGACGGCTGGGTCGTTTTCATTCACCTCGATATCGGTTCCGTCGTCGGGATAGATAAACAGGTACACGACCCTGATGCTTTTGTCGGCGGCGTGGATGAAATTGAATAATTGGCGTCTGATGACTCTAGTCAGTCCAGAGCATGTGCACACTACACATCGATACTGATCACCGTCAGAAGAGACTGGTGGGTTTCGAGACTCTATTGTTCTGAGAGTTCCGTCCTCAGCCTTTACCTGCAGCAACTTTTGTTTTGGTTTGATTCCTGTGACACCCAGGTAGTTTGACAGTAGTTGTTCTTTCATGCTATCGCTATGCTGGCCTTTATAGATGCTTTCGAGTATGGGGAGAATCTCTGTCGACGACTCTGAGGTCTTGGCATCATTATCTTTGGTATTAGAGCTTGCGTCTTTTAGCATGGCCTTTCTCTCGGTGTTGTCACCGTCGATTTCTTTGGTCGTATCATCTTCCGACTTTTTTCTAGGGATTTGCAGGCCTTGCTGGTCAGTCCTTCCATCCCCCTGGGAATCAACATCGTTCATAATGGTATGATCTATGAGATCTTTACTTCCCAGCGCTTCCAGGGTTGATACCATGTGGTTTGCAAGGATATGAAGCCACCTCTCCCTATCGGATGGATCGAGGGGAATACCTTTTCTCATCTTTTCCACATTCTATATAGGATAATAATAAGAACAATAATAAGAATAATGGCAGTAACATGTTAGCTGATTCAAATCAAAAGCAACAACGACTTCATGCATACCTCCGTTGGGTGAAAGTCATCGCCCTCAACAAATGGTATTAAACGCTCTTTGCTCAAGTTGTATCGCTTGTTGAGAGTCTGGGTCAGTAGAGTAGCCACTGTGGTTTTCGAAGCACCCGAGGGACCCGACACCACCATGATAGTCGGTACCGTTGGCGTGTCGACTATGCTTGACAGAAGCTTCTGCTCTCCCAGTGAAGGTCTCATCCTGAATGGCTGTCGAAATGGAAATGGTTGAAACAGGCAAGGAGGAAGATGTGCGTCGTGTGTGTATTATATATTTATTTATAAAGCACACAGTGGTTGAACGAGCGAACTACTGTCAGCCACACGTGACCTGTGATTGTTAAGATAATCCGCACACATGTGTGTATATATGTATATAGGGGGTAACTGGGATCCGCGCCCCAACCCTACGCTCTAATGAGCGGTATTAACGATTTGAAATGTATTCGTAAAAAGCAACCATGTAGATTTAGATTTAGATTTAGATATTATATAAAGTACATATACAAGTCAATTATATTTTAGAGCCGTTAGCAATCTAGTCTCTAAGAGCACCAATCTTCTCGACCCAAGTCTCAAGCGGGGTGCCAGACTCAAGGGAAGACTCAACAACGCCATCGACAAGAACAGTAGGAGAAACGTGGATACCGTTTTGTCTGGACTGTCTGATAAAGTACTTGAGATCGGGTTGGAGAGAGTTTCCCTTGTTCAAGCCTTTAGTGGTGCCAGCAGGAAGAGGAGCCACCTCAACAATCTTGAGGAAAGCAGCCTCGTCGACACCAACAGACTCGTGGGCAAGCTTGGCTAGTCTTTTGTAGGTTTCAATGCGAGATTCATTGTAGACAGGCTCATCGTAGAACTCAGAGGATCTCTCGAAAAGAGCATCGTTGAACTTGAAAAACTTGGTGGGGGCAAGCTGTGCTACGGCTAAACCAGCCTCGTGTACGAGGGTAGAGGATGGGTGCCAAGGTTGGATCTGATGGCGAAAGATGAATTGGATTCTTCCAGGATACTTGGCCTCAGCGGCAGGAAGGATGTCAGCGCGCAACCGTTTCCAGAGTTTGGCGCTGAAGGGACAGACGTAGTCGAGGTAGACTTCGAGGGTGTGGGCACCCTCGGGGCCAAACCTGTGAGAAGCGTATCTTGGAGAAATGGACATTATGGAAAGTGGTCTGGGTAGTCAATTGAGTAGTCAATTAAGCAGGTATGAATGATGAGAAGTAAGAGGAAAAGAAGAAGAAGAAGAAGAAGAAGAACCTGGTCAGAGGGGAGCTATTAAATGGGATTTTGATTTGGTGATGCCTCTTGCTTCACGTGAATACCGCCAATTTCAGGGCCCGATTAGCAGGCTTGGATTCCTGTTACACGCTGAGCAACAGCCAGATCGCTACGTACACTCATGCTGGACTGGATCTGATACACAATGGGTGAATGCACCCCTCGGTTGTTTGCTTGTGTGATGCTCGGGCTAAACCACTGCTCTAAACCCAAGTGCTGGATTCGAACCCGTGATAAATGGCAAGAGAGAGGAAGATAAAATAAAATAATGCTATGTGAGAGTCTAAATCTGAGTAATACTTCCACTTTTGGTCACATGATGCATTATATAATCACTGTTTAAAATTTTTTTTTTTTTTTTTCCTCTCCAAAATGCACCCATTTCCAGCCGTCCCATTCCATTGAATCTCTTTCTGAATCCGAGTACAGAAGCAACCGCTCTATTTCTCATCTCTGTTTATATAAAATGAAGTTACTTACTGCAAACTTTGTCCAGTGTGCCGTCAGATCCTGTGCAAAGACTGGAAAGGCCTTTCCTCTCAAGTTTAGTGATTTGGAAATGGTCCAACAAGAGGTAGATTTCGATCCCCAGTTCATCTTAAACTTGCTGCCTAGATTACAATGGAAGGATTTAGTACGAGTTTGCGAAGAGGTATGTGTTTACTTGTTGTCATTTCTTCTTCTTCTTCTTCTTTTTTTTTTTTTTTTCTTTTTTCTTTTTGAGGTTATATATGTATATGGACATGTTCTAACTCTTATTTTGTATTCTCACAGCTTGGAAATACCAGTCTTCCTAAAGACTTGCCCGAGATTACCGACATTGACGACGAGAACAGTTTACAGTTTTTAAAAAACTTGCACTCTCTGTTGATTGAGACCCAGATTGCTGAGGGAACTATGACCTGCAGAAATTGCGAACACACTTATTACATTAAGAATTATATTCCCAACTTCTTACTGCCTCCTCACTTGGCTTGATTGATCAATTGCTGTCAAGTACGAGAGAGATCTTAAAAAAAAGATCAACTGCAATCATATCGGAGCAAGCAACTCAGCAAACATTGGACTGTTGCATGGAAAGAAATACCCGTTTGAGAAGCAAAGTCTTTAGCATTCATGAAAAACTTTACATGATTTTTGGAAAGGCAGTCTTAGGTATCCCCAAGGCTGTGATTGATTCTCAATCTGTATGACTATGATTTAATGAACCTTATGTTTTTTTTGTTTTTTTTTTACCATTATACCAAAAACAAGTTGCCTAATTTATAGAGAATTGTATAATGAAATGATGCCTTTTTTTTTTTTTTTTTTTTTTGAAAACTCAAGCTGATTAATGTGTGATTATAGTAGTACATTGAAGTTAACATCCCAAAAGTTTCTAAATATTTTATTGGAACCTTGGTTACTACTCTAGTAGTTTGTTGGTTTATTTATTTCCCAGTGTTTCATTAATTCCAACCTTTTTCCGTCCTTGTTATCCCAAATTTTCTCTGTACCCAAGGCTGGTTTAAACGGCCTCTTCAGATTGATAGTTTCCTTCCCCAACGCGTTGTCTAAATAAATCTTCGGTATGGTTACAAAGATCCACAAGATCCTGCAGGCCCTTCCGTAAGGCCTCAACAGCTGTGATGTCACCGTATGTTTGGATTCTGATATTGAGTTTGGCTTCGGACGGGTGTGGTATGGTGTATCCGCAGAATTCAACTTCAGGACTGGAGTACAAAACGGGGTATAGTTAGTTTCAGTTTTTTTAGTCGAGCACAAATCATAGTAATACTCACTTTTTCATAATGATCCATCGTAATGAGTTGCCCAATGTGTGGTCTTCTTCTTTTATCTGGAATGATGCTGCAGTTCCATCTTCAGATGCACCGGGGAGCTAGTGGTGATTGTTAATAATTCAAGTTTTATATATAGAACTCAACGCGTTGGAATAGGAAACACGTACCACAACAATCTTTTCTGGGTCCAATGGAGGGAGGTATTCCTCGTCGTGCATAACCTCGTCTTCCACTTCCTGTTGAGCTTCTTGTTCAGTCATGGTGATTTAGCTGCTATGGTAATACTTTGTATGCGTTTGTGATGCTGAATTCTGGTACTATTGTATCTGTTTTACAGTAGCAAACAAGATTGTGATGAAGATTCAAAGAGGCAAACTTGGTATTTTCCTGGTTTTGGAGGTATTGGCTAACAAGCACCTTTTTCACGATTTCAAGGGAAAAATTTTGGAAACGAAAAAATTCTGAAAATTTTTTGACAAGGTAAAACAGAAACCCTAGCCTTGGTAGTCACATGATGAGGGAGTGGGAGTCTGGGTCGCGAACCATAAACGGCTCAGGAGTGGATGCGTTCAGCCGCACTGTTCTCTGTGCACTGTGCACTGTGAGGGTGGAAGCGGCAGCTTGTCGATACGTAGCATAAACTGAACATTTTAGATTTTAGCTTCAAGAGCGCGGTCAGACGAGGCGTTTATAATCAGGCCAATTATCGCGAGCCAAGATCACAGGATTGTGTATTAATTGCAGTGTGCCAAAGGGTGACGGCTTGACATAATTTTTAGCTTTTGGGTCATGTATACACACACACACACACACACACACACTGCAAGCTCGCTGTTGTGGAACGGGAGACGGATGCGCACCCATCGGCATTGTTGGCATAGTGGAGGGATATAGGCCGCATATGACTAGCGCGCAGCACATTTATACATGTTCCGGATAGTGCCACAGCCAGAGGCAGACAGGGTTAGGGTCCTGGAACCAGCGTCGTCATCGTCAGCCGAAAAAAGAAGGTGGTGTAGATACATACATACACACATACCCACATACATACACAGGCCGGGCTACATGGAAGAAACTGGTGCAGGTTCCACTTGCATTAACGTTAAAGCACGGCAGCCAGTGGTTCCAGCACAGACGACTGGCTTGTCCTTTTTTGTGTAGGGGCATCTCGGCAGCGGCGTTCGCTGTGGTACCCGAGTCAGAAAAAATAGCCCAGGATTACACTGGAGCAGGAGCAGGAGCAGGAGCAGTAGCAAAGCACCGGCTGCAAGAGAGCGTCCATGCTATAGTGACAGCCAAACAAGCCACGAAGCGAGTGCTTGAAAGATAACGCTTGTGAAGATCATCATGCATGTGAGAGATGGGGTGTTTTAGGAAAGAGCCCAGTTTCCCAAAGCGATACCGACAGGTCATTAGAGCCAAATTAAGAGGAACGTAATTGGAAGCGCACGCACGACCGGTTGGAAATGCACGCTGGTGGATTGGTAGATTGGTAGATTGGTAGACTGGTAGACTGGACTGGTAGACTGTGTTAGGGTCATTTGAGAGAGAAAAAAAAAAAAAAAAAAAAAAGGCAGCAAGTCATAGCCAGGTTTCTAGAAGAACCGCGACCTGGTCTGATCAAACCCTCCAGCTGCTCGCCTACTCGTCTGCTCTCAACAGTTCAATCCAGCAACCGCAGCAGCACCGCGCCTGCCTGTTCCGCCAACAGCCCCCCCCAGGCGTGCGCCGTGATTGGCCACTCCCCTAACCCCCAAGTGTAATGACATACCTGGCCACTGCCGAGTGGGTGTGCTATTTGGCTCCTTTTGTCCCATTTCAAATTTTTTAGGACAGCACCGGCGCTGCGCTACTCAAAATTCTCAGCCCTTTTTTTTCTTTTTCCCTTCTCTTCTCCTCCATTGTTTTGTAGCATCACCACCAACCGTCCCACCTATCACCACCACCACCACCACCAGCCGCTCTTTCGCGTCTTTTTTCTCTCTCCCACCCCCCAGTCCCCTCCTCCACACCCTTTCCACTTCTGCAACGTCTTAGCCACAGATTCATCTATTCTACATCTCGTGTTGCGTCACCAAGCTTTCGTTGTTATAAACACTCAGCTGCGCCGTTCCTCGTCACCCCCCCATCGTCAATTTATAGCTGTGCGTACCGGGAGACGCCTCTTTCGACTTAATAACGCGTTTTACCCTAGTGAGATTGGTTTCTTCCACTTTTCGCTTTTAATTGATCAGATCACACCCCGATAGCTCCCATCTCTTACTTACAAACACTTGCTTTTATTCTTTTCTTTCACAAAGTGACTTGGCCTGTAACCATGGCTTCACAATCTGCATTGCCTTTAAACCAGAACAGACCCTCGCGATCGTACAACTATCCTAATGGTCAAATGCCTCCTCCACCCCACCTCCAAAACTCTCCTCCAATGCCGGTAATGAACAACGCTGCCCCGTTGCCTCCACATATGGACCCGTCAATACCAGGACAACACCAGCCGGGTGCTCCTCCAATGCAGCAGCCACCTCCTCCCCACTCAATATCGCCTCTGCGTAACCACATTGGAATGTCTGGTCCTCCGGGTCCTCATAACATGGGTGGAATGCCCGGACCTCAAGGCCAACATCCACTTTCACATCAACATGGTCTCCCTATGCCGATATCTCAACAACAACAACAACAACAACAACAGCAGGGCCCACATCCTCTACATAACCAGCAAGGACCAATACCTCCACCTCAGCAACAACAACAACAACCTATTCCTCCTCTTCAGCATGGCCCGCCTCCTCTACAGCCACCCCAACTTGGTCAACAAGGTCCCGTACCACAACCTCCCCTACCCCAGCAGCAGCAACAACAACTCCAACGACAACAATCACCTCAACAGCAGACTCCTCAGCAGCCACCTCATCTTTCTTTACAGCAAGTCCAAGGATCGCCAAATAAACAACCACAACCACCCGCTCATCCCCCTCAGGAGCCAACTGCATTCCAGAAACTTCAGAATGAAAATATCGAGACGTGGTTATCTATTGGCCGACTCTCGGAAACTATTGGCGACTCTGACCGCGCAATTCAGGCTTACGAGTCGGCTTTACGCCATGACCGGTTTTCTGTTCCTGCTTTGACTGCTGTTGCTAACTTTTATCGTACCCGTGAAATGTTTCCAAAAGCTGTCGAGTATTTTCAAACTGCTCTCGAAATAGCTCCCAATTCCGGCGAAACATGGGGCTCAATAGGTAAGTACACCCCCCAAACCATATCTTTTTAGTTGCTTTTGTTTGACATTTATGGGATAAAATGGTTTCCTTCCCCGACTGTATTTTGAGTACCATTTATTTACAATACCCATATTTATTCGAAACAAAACCTTACCCAAGTCATCCATGAGCACATGACTCGTTGACTCTTTCTAACACGTGACATATAGGACATTGCTATTTAATGATGGATGATCTTGAAAAAGCTTACAAGGCTTATCAGCAAGCGCTTCGTTACTTGCCCGATCCGAAGGATCCAAAGCTGTGGTATGGAATTGGTATTTTGTATGAGCGATCCGACTCATTGGGATATGCTAAAGAGGCGTTTACACAGGTGTTGAAAATGGACCCCACCTTTGAAAAGGCGAATGAGACTTCTTTCCGATTGGGTATTATCTACAAACAGCAGATGATGTACCAAGAGTCTCTTGAATGCTTTAGACGTATTCTCGAAAACCCCCCTCATCCCCTCACGGAGATTGACATTTGGTTTCAAATTGGCCATGTTCACGAGCAACAAAAGGACTACCATTTAGCCAAGGAAGCTTATGAACGAGTTTTGCAACAAAACCCCAATCATGCAAAGGTTCTCCAACAGCTTGGCTGGCTTTATCACCAGCCTCATGCAACATTTTCTAACCAAGACATGGCAATCCAATGCCTTGAGAAGTCGCTTGAAGCTGACAGTAAGGATGCACAAAGTTGGTATTTACTAGGCCGTTGTTACATGGCTCAACAAAAATACAACAAGGCTTATGAAGCATATCAACAAGCAGTTTACCGAGACGAGAAGAATCCAAAGTTTTGGTGCTCAATTGGCGTTTTGTATTACCAAATTAACCAATACCGCGATGCCCTTGAAGCCTACTTTCGTGCCATTAGGATCAACCCAACAATTTCTGAAGTTTGGTATGATCTTGGCACATTATACGAATCCTGCAATAACCAAATGTCGGATGCTTTGGACGCGTATCAACACGCTCATGAGCTTGATCCGGAAAACCCACATATTCGTGCAAGACTTGACCAACTTCGCAATGCTCAAAACAACCAAGGAAATCCTAATTTCACCCCTCCTAGACCTCAAGACATCAACCCCATTAGCTATCCTCATCAGCAACAAGGTCCTCCTCATGATTTTTGGGATCGACAACAACAGACCCAGCAGCAACAGCAGCAGCAACAAGCTGAACAAGCGCGTATCGCTGAAGAAATTCGAAGTGCAGAGGAACGTCAAAGACAAGAACGCGAAAATGCACAGCCATGGCTTCGTGAGGAACAAGCTCGTGCCCAGACTGAAGCTCGGGCAAGAGCAGAAGCAGAAGCTCGCGCTCAGGCTGAGGCAGCTACGGCTCGTTCCCAAGCTGAAGAGTATGCTCGTGCCCAGGCCCAGGCTGAAGCTCGGGCAAGAGAAGCCCAGGCTCGAGCTCAAGCAGAAGAACAAGCAAGAGCAGAGGCACAGGCAAGAGAAGCACAAGCACGTGAACAACAGGCGAGAGAAGAACAAGCGCGAGCGGAGGCACAAGCTAGAGCTGAAGCACAAGCCAGAGCCGAAGCGCAAGCACGCGAGCAACAAGTTCGTCAGCAACAGGCAATGGAAGCGCAGGCACGCGAGCAACAAGCCAAAATGGAGGCTGAAGCGCGTGCAAGAGAGGAGAAGGCTCGTATTGAGGCTCAGCACAGAGAAGCAATTGCTCGAGAAGAACACTTGCGAGCAGAAGCTAGAGCACGGGCAGAAGCAGAAGAAAAGGCTCGTGAGTCTCAAAAGAACACACCAGCTTCTCAGTTTTCTCTTCCACCTCCGGGAAATCTTTCTCAGCTTCCTCCTTTGTCAGGACCATCACAGCAACATGCTGCAATGCCATCTCTACCGCAACCATCATCCTTACCACCCCCAACTTCGGCTAGTAGTTATTCAGGCACGCGTATGCATTCTTTGGGTGCAATTGCAGGACTTTCTCCACAGCCAACTACAAGCTCACCATTTTTGCCACCTAATTTGCCAGCTATTAGTCGAAATGCGACCACTGGCCCGCAGACTATTCCATCTTTATTGTCTAAAATCGAAGGCAGAAGCTCCAACTCTACTAGTACCAATGGTTCTCGCCATTCTATGACATCAATTCTTAATAATGATCCTGAACCAGCAACATCATCTCCAGTCCCCAACAAGGCAGCAATTGCTACATCTGCATCTCGAACAGCTTCTACAACGTCCTCTCCACGTGTAGCCTTGTCAAATTTGGTAGAAAAGGTTCCTGAGAGCAAGCCAGAAAGGACATCCCGTCCATCTTCTAGACCTTCAACTCCTCAGGTTTCAAATATTTCTCAACTCACTAACCCACCTGAGCCGGCTACAACCCCAGCATTGTCAACTGGTGCCAAGCGTACACCTAACTGGGAAGAAGATAAGGAGCATAGCAGTAGTGTTAAGCGAGTTGCTATTTCTGAATTGTCTGCGACTCCAAAACGGGACAATACAAACACTTCTACCAGTCGTGCTAGTTCTCGTGCAGGCTCCCCAAAGGCTAGCAGTCCATCTGTCGTTTCAGTGCCAACTAGCAAATCATCATCTAGTGGCAGTAGTTCCAAGACTTTTTCAAAGCCAGACTCTGGTGTCAAGTCTAGTTCTTCTGTTATTCCGGCTCCTGTTTCTGTTGAAGTAAAGAACGATGAGGAGAAGAAGTCTGATGAAATTATTGAAGCTCCACAGCGAAAGATTGAAGAGGACTCTGATTACGATGATGAAGAAGAGGATGAGGACGAAGAAGATGAGAAGAATGTTGATACCAAGGCGGAGACCAAACCCGAAGAGAAGGAAACGAAAGCAGATAAAAATAAAGATGGTGATGTTGAGATGAAGGGATCTGATGTAAAATCTACAGCAGTTTCCAAAGTGAATGGAGATTCTACAGATTCTACAGATTCTAAAGAGGAGGCCAAGCCAAAGGCTGAGACACCTAAAGAGGAAGAAGACGAAGGAGAAGGAGAAGAAGGCGAAAAAGAAAAAGAAAAAGAAGAAGAGGAAGAAGAGGAGAATGATGAGGACAAGTCTAAAAAGAATGGCAATTCATCCAGTTCAAATGAGAATGGGATAAACAAGGCCAAAGAGCCAGAAGAAAAGAAGAGTGATGATGAGGAAAAACGACCACGGAGACGAAGCAGTAGCAACAGTAGTTATCAGAAACTCAAGGAAGAGAAGAACCGGAGCAAAGCATCCAGTTCTAAATCTGAGGAAAAGACAGAAAAGGAGTCTAACAACAAGGATGAAGAAGTTGCGAAGAAGTCAGAAGAAGGAGGAAACAGTCATCGACCAAGTGAAAAATCGAGACGATCACCATCACCATCCTCATCGTCGTCATCAGGCAAGGTTCAAAAGCGGGACCGCAGTTCATCAGACCCCAAGGTGAAGAATAAGCAGGAAAAGAGTGAAGCCAAGTCCGGAACTCAAAGCGAAAAGGCAGATGACACTGAATAAGCGGATTTTAAATTATTATATTTGGATTTGAGAAATGTCTAGATGACTTGCAACCAGAGTAAATAACTGGATGTATTTTATAAAGAGGTCTAGACTTGAGGAAGAAGGGGAAAACCAAACAAACAAAAAAAAAGCTGTTTATAATAACTTTGTATCTATTGTTTTCTTTTAAATATATTTGTATCTTGACACTTTGTTTATTCTATTTGAAATAGTTGTTTATCTTTAAATTTTTTTAATGACTGAACGATTTAATAAGAACAGGACGGGTGAAATTAGTATGGCGCGGACAGGGTAAGGGTGCGGGTGGTTGAGATTAGGTTACTGGTTCCTACATGATGATTACATAAAGATTATGTGATGATAACTAGGAAGCAGGTGGCAGCAGGCAGGGTTGCGTGGGGCCAAGGGTTTGAAAGAAGAAGAAGAAGATATTAAAAAAGAAAAAGGGTTAAAGGTAGAAGGTATTAGAAGATATTAGAGGTGACATGTATGAGACAATTTTTTGGTTTTTTTTCACCAAGGAGGACTTTTGAAAAGCAGACGGAGTGAAGAGAGGGAGACAGAGATAGAGGGGTTTGGCTGAGAAACAGTAGACAGCAGGAACAGCAGGAAGGTATATTTCTGTGGGTTTGTCAGAGAGAAGAATAAAGCCGGGTGAGTATAAAGAGATAATGGAGGAGAATGAAGATGAGAAGAGGTTTTGTACTGCTTATTATTATTATTATAATTATTATTAAATTTTTTTTTGAGAGTGGGACTGGTGGAATAAGTGGGTTGGTTGGATCAGGCTAGGTTGATAAGATCAGGCTGGGGTTGTACAGGATTTTCAAGGCAGTGGACGGGTGGATAAGGGACCAGTGAAAAGTTAATAATGAAGAAGTTGTATCATATTTAATATGTAATGATGGCGATTGCCTTTTGATGCCAAAAGTCTGGACATGAAGAAGGAAAGGGACTTGTATAGATAGCCAATATGAATAGCAAATATGGATAACAAATATAAATATAAATATAAAATATAGGTGCAATAAAAGCTCACTGCGAGTCGTTGAAACCAAGTAAGAAGGACACATACAGTATAAGGAGACGCACAATTCAATGACAGACATTGAGTTTGAAGCTATTGGCAAGAACAAGGACGGTTTGGACTCACATTGAGAAGGAAAAGAAAAAAAAAAAAGAAAAAGAAAAAGAAAGAAGTCCAGTCTTATCGTTCCGTGCTATATCCTTGCGTTATTCACGTACTTTATCACCTGCTAGTTGGAACAGATTCTCAATTGTGATGTATTGTGATGTATATAGATATATAGAAAAAAGTCCCATAATGTGATGGTGGAACTGTGTTCAAGACATGTCTAACGAGGAGTAATTTTTAAAAAGTAAAAAGTAAAAAATAAAAATACAAGTATAAAGAAATAAAAAAAATTAAAAAAAGCCAATTGATTCAATTGATTCAATTGATACAGTTGATACACTTGCAATATCTCTAAGAACAGTGGGAATATTAAAAGCAGGCTACAGGAGAAAAAGGTGTACACATAATGGTCTAGTATAAAAGAAAACTAGTTTAGTCGCGTACGTTTAAAAATGTCTTTGATAATATTTCACATGAGAAATGGGGGTTTATTTTTAAGTAGACTTTTTTCCCTTTTTCCCTTTCTTCTTCTTCTTCTTCTTTTTACTTTTCATTTGCTTCTTCTTCATTTATATATTTATATACACATATCCACTCTCATTTGCCAGATTGATCAAATCCACCAGTACATCAATTAGTTGCTTTGACCGCTCAACATTTGTTACGACACGAGGTGGATTCTTCCGCTAGACCAACCTGGATCAATTTCTATTTCCATAGGACGAGACCGCCAGCATATCAGCATATCAGCATATTATTATATTAGCATTATTATATTAAAACAGAAATCTTCTCTTTGGAATCATTCCTTTTCCATCATCGTACGTATTTCTGGTTGTTTGCTATCTTGAGAATACCACTCAGTCATGACAAACTGGGTAACACAAATTAGAATTTCCAACCTTTTTATTATTATTAAATGTTATTAATATGCTTACTTGTATATATATTTATATTTATATTTATATTTGTACTCTCAAACTAACTCAATCCTTTTTTAATTAAGAAACATCACATTTTTCACAACTGATAATATGAGCTCACTACCACTTTCTCAACCTCCTCAACCTTCTAGCCCAACCCTCACTACTGCCACTACTACCACAACCTCAACCAGCATATCCTCATCCTCATCCTCATCTCCCTCTTCAAATTCATTGCCATCGACCCCACCCACTTTCCGCACTTCCAGCACTCTCAGCACTTTCAGCAGCGCCAACTTTTCTCCTCGCATCTACAAAACTTACAACTCTTTTGACTCACTTCTCTCTGACATTTTTCTCCCGTCTTCTCTCCAGGATGCCAAACTCTTGTTTCACCGCATTTTATTTCTCGTCAAGTATAACGCTCGCATACAATGGCTGATTGCCTGTCTTTTACTCGTCATTGTTCTTTTCCAGCAACTCACAGCCCCAACCTCTCCGCTCCTCGGCGACTCGGGCAAATCAATTAGTGTTGTCGGCTCTGATGGATTGACTATTGAAGGCATGGGCAGCAGCAGCGGCGGCGGCGGAGGCTCTAGTTTTAGAAACCGGCTCATGGGCCTGGGCTCTAAAGGGGACAAAAACAAAGGTGCAGTCCCTCGCAAAACTCGAGGCTATGTATACAATGATGCACTCACATTGTCAATCACGACAGAACCGTACATATACCCGGACCTGACCAAGCTGGAAGAGTATCGGACCCGGCGCGCTATCCAGCTGCCTGACGGTACCAAAGTCATTTCCAAAACACACGCGACTCTGTACAAGCCCATGAGCAAACGACGCAGCCGGTTTGGGGTTCTTGTTGATGGGCTCAAAACGTTGATTGTTGGCAGCGGCGGCCGGCAAAAGCCATTTATAAAGTCCAGTTCCAAAATGAACCCGAGGATTGCGCACCTGCTGGCCACCCAGAACAGCGACGAGTTTGAGCGCACGCTAACTGATCCGCCAATAGTCATGGTGCTGGGCCTAGATGCCGACCGATATCCTAAGCACTATCTTGACTTGATTGTCAAGGATCGGCTAGCCTACGCGCGGAAGCATGGGTACGGGCTGTACGTGCGCTATTTACAGGACTTTGTTTCTGAGGACGAGAAGGATACCACTGACAAGATTTCGCCGCTGGAGTTTACCAAAGTTGGCGTCATGCGGGAGGCCATGTTTTCGTTTTCGACCAGCGCGTGGTTTTGGTGGCTTGACCAGGATGCTTTGATCACCAACCATGACTGGGACATTGGCGCCGACCTGGTGTACAACAAGGACGAGCTGTCGAACAGAATGCTGCGGGACAAGCCCATTATTCCTCCCGAATCGATAATCCACACGTACAAGCGGATCCCAGCCGAGCAGATCAAGCTGATCACCATGCAAAACGACCTCGGGGTCAACCTGGCGTCGTTCATTGTGCGGCAGGACCAGCTGTATGGGCGGGTGCTGATGGACTACTTGAAAGACCCGCTCCAGCGCAAGTACCAAGGGTTCCGCGACGTAGGGTCCGGAAAGGCGCTGAATGCGGCCATGACGCACCTGTTGCAATGGCACCCGGCCATTTTGTCGCGGATGGCGCTGGTGTCGCCGGCGATACTGGGCGCGTACCCCGAGGACAATACGATTTTGAAGGGAAGCCAGTACAAGCCGGGGGACTTTGTGTATCTGTTAAAGTCGTCGTTGGTGGCTCACCGGGGTGTTTTGGACGTTGATTTCATTATGGATGAGTGGTCGATCATGAGACAAAGTGTTGCCGGGCCAGTGGTAGCGCCGGCGCCGATGAAGAGTAATAAAAAAGGAGTGTGAGTGTGAATGTAAATATAAATATAAATAGTGGATATATTATTTATATATATAACCAGTCTAGTTTTGTAAACAAGGAATTTATAGTATATGATATAGAGACATTAAAAAAAGATGAGGAAAAAGAAAAAAAAAACCAAATTTATAAAAGATGAATAAGAGCATAACAAAGATTCCAAACAAAACAAAAAAATCAATCAATTAAATGCGAGAAAATGAATAATATAAATTTTTTAATTTTTCAATTGCTCAAGCCCATCTACCGAGCAAAGCCATAATGCCAGCACCAAAGACCATGACGGCATAAGCAGAAAACAACTGCTTATTAGAAGCATTCTTAAAGTCCGGGGCATGAAGAAACTCGTTACTCAAGAGCTCGACGAGCCCGACATAGAGCAGGATGCCGGCCGAAATCGAGTCAAAGATGCCGTTGGTGACGAGGGCCTTTGTCGAGCCGGGGGGATAGGTGGTTCTGATGCCGAGCCCAATGGCAATGGCAAGGGGGGTGGTGACGCCAAAGAGGGCGCCGAGAAACCAAGGCAGGTAGCGCTTTTTGCCGGGCCAGGGGGCAAGGGCCAGACGGGTGCCGAGACCAAAGCCCTCAAACATTTGGTGGAAGATGAGGACGGCGTAGAGGGTAGAAAACTCGTCGCCAGAGACGGCGAGCGTGAGGCCGATAAAGATGGAGTGGAAGATGATACCAAACTCAAAGATGAAGATGGAGCCTAGCTGCATGGCCAGCTGGCGGGACTCGAGGCTCTCAATGTCGGAGTCGAGGTTGCTGGTGACGACAAAGTCGGTGCTGGCCTTGTCCATGTCGTCGAGCTCGTTTGCGGCCTGGGCGGTGGATGCGGCGGACTCGTTGGTGACGTTGATGTTATTGCGGATGTCAGAGTGGGTGTGGATGTGGGCGTGGGCATCGTCTTGGTGCGTGACGTTGGGGTTGGAAAAGCCCGATCCGCCGTGGTCGTGGCCGCCCGAGATTCCGCGCTTTTCGAGGTACCTTCGGGAAACGAGCTCGACCAAAAAGGTGCCGAAGAGGGACACCAGCGCGATACCAAAGGCGTAGGGGTAGACCTGCCAAGCTTCACCGAGACACGGGGTGGAGAGGCTTTGGTTGGCGGGCTGGAGGAGATGGATGAGGGCGGTCGCGATGACGACGCCGGAGCCAAAGTACTTTGCGCAGAAGAAGATGTAGGGGTGGACGTTAAGACGGTCCCAGCGACTGGAGAGGACGGGGAAGAGGGCGCCAAAGGTGCCGGCAGCGAGGATGACGAAGATGGAGGAGATGCGGGCGCCCAGGTGGCCGTTGAACTCGTTGTCGGCGGGACAGCCGCCGCCGTAGATGACGGTGTTGGCGTCGGCGGAGGAGGAGTTGTCGCGGGAAAAGAGCAGGTTTTGATTGATGAGATCAATAGCGGAGGAGAGGATGTGATTAGACATTGTGAAGAAAAAAGAAGAAGAAAAAAGAAGAAAAAAGAAGAAGAAAAAAAGAGGAAGAGGAAGAAAAAGAAGGATGTGTATTAAAGTGAATTAGAGTATAGATTAAAGAAAGAAAGAAGAAAAAAAAAAGGGGACTAGAGACGAGGAAACGAGGGAATATATATAGAGAAGGGAAGGAATAAGGTGAAGAATAAGAGTGGAGGAAATGAAAAATGGGAAATGAAAAAAGGCAGCTGGTTATTGCTGGTTATTACTGTTACGTATGGACGGACATATACCACAAAGGTGTTTTGGATAAGAAGAAGAAGAAGAAGAAGAGTAATAAGAAGAAGAGTAATGGTGATAATAGTAATAGTAATAGTAATAGTAATAGTAATAGTAATAGTAATAGTAATAGTAATAGTAATAATAAATATAATGGCAGTCGCACATACACCTTGACGGTATTTGGAAATTAGCCCAGCCTTTTTGCAATATTTCTGCAAATTGCAATTTCGGCTGGCATAAACACGCTGATTAAACATGAAATCTGGGCCCAGACAGCGGGTTGTTTTGCTCAGGGTTTGTTTCTGACGACCGCAGCCACCGACCGAGCAGGTTTCCAGGGATTGTCATTGGTATTGTTGTTGTTGTTGTTGATGTTTTTGTCGCTGTTGCTGGCACTCGCTTGTTCAGGCATTGGCGCTGCGAGAACCTTGCCAGTTATTGTCCATGGTTATATTCCCCGGTCAGCTGACTGCGCGGCTGGTGCTGTGTGTAGCTGAGCCGTTGTGACCAGCTCGTTCTATTATATTATTATATTATTATATTATTATATTACTATTCTTTTATTATCCTTTTTATTTTATTCTTTTTTCATGTCTTTTTCTATTACCATCACAATTCATGCAATCTGCTTAAAATTACAACCCTCCTGGTAAATTCGTCATGCTCTCAAGTTTACCAAAAACCGCATCTTTTTCTAATAAAACCTGGCCTGGCGCTTGTTTAATCCGCTTGTTTTAAATTCATATTGACAAAAAAGAATTAATACTCATATTTACTGCTGCGTTTGAACAGGCTCTTATGCCGTGAACTGTATTTCTTGGGAAATGGCAATACCAAGAGCCATTGACGTATTTGTAATATTCACAGGCTTTATGCTGGATGGTTATTACTATTATCATCTACGTATATCTCTACAACCAGTAATACTAGTAATACTAGTAATACCAAGACTAGTACTACCAGGGTGCTCATATAACCATTATAATAATTATAATAATTATAATAACAGTTGTAATCAGTTTATAACCACATTATCGTCATCTTATTAATTTTTTTTAATTTTTTTTAGCTCTTTTATATTCTTTTTTTTTTCCAGAAACAAGGCCGCAATTTACCTCGCATGGGTGTTTCCAAGCAGTCTCAGGATCAAAAACAGTGGTAAATCCTGCAGTGAATCCAACAGCAAAATCTACAGCAAAATCCAACAGTAAATCCAACTCAAACTTGCACTTAATCTCGGCTTGTTTGTAATTACACTCGGATCATTCATCACATGATAGTCACATGAATACCACATGAATACCACGTGCCTTATGACAACTGATGCCATTACAATCTACACAAACCATTGTCGAATTGTCTAATTCTCCAACTCTCCAACTCTCCAACTCTCCAATCCTCCAACTCTCCAACTCTCCAATTATCCAATTATCCAATTGCCTAATTGCCTAATTGCCGCATTGCCGCATTGCCTCTTCTTATCATTTCGCCACTATGCGCACTTTCGTAGAATTCAACTTGAGCTCCAGTTCTAACCACTCTTTTGCTCTTGCTCTTTTGTGTCCATCCTCTGCCGCTTTATCACCAGCGGCGTAACCTGCTGTTGTGTCATAGTGCCATATCACATCATATCGGCTCTTTTGACATGCCGGGCTTACACATCGACACATCTAATAATCATAATCATAATCATATTCATATTCATAATCCCGCTGTGTAACGTAATGTCGGTAGTCTAACCGCCGTTGCTTTCAATATGCCAATTCCCACAAAACTATATAAACCATATCTTTCCCAGTATTATCCTGTATTCCTATTCCTATTCCTATTCCTATTCCTATAACCTTACTCAATTCTTCATCTCATACATTTAGCCACTTGTAACACCTTCTTTTTTATATACTTTATTTTATATTGCATCATGTCCCCTAATAAAGTCCTCCTCACCGGCGCTTCCGGCTTTCTTGCCAGCCATGTCCTCAACGTTCTTCTAAAGCGTGGCCACTCAGTCGTCGCTACCGTCCGCTCTCAAGACAAGGCCGACTACATCCATTCCATCTTCAAGGACCTGCCCGTCGAGACCGTCATTGTCAAGGACGTCCAGGACCCAAATGCCTTTGACGACGTCTTGAAAAACAAGGACATCACCGCCGTCATTCACACCGCCTCGCCCTTTTTTGAGGCAAAAAAAGACCCCGTCAAGGAACTCCTTGACCCCGCCATCAAAGGTACCAAGCACGTCCTCCAGGCAATCAAAACCTTTGCTCCTCAGGTCACCAAAGTCGTCATCACCTCTTCTTATGCCTCAATTGACAACGTCTCAAAGACATACGACCACTCGTTTGTCCACACTGAACAGACTTGGTCCGATGTCACCTGGGAACTGGCTATCAACGACTTGACCCTTTCCTACCGTGGCAGCAAAACGTTTGCCGAAAAGGCCTTTTGGGATTTCATCGAGACTGAAAAGCCAAACTTTACCGGCACCACCATCAACCCTCCCTTTGTCTTTGGCCCGCTTTTACACAAGGCCTCCTCCGAATCCCTCAACACCTCCTCGGCCCTCTTGTGGCAATCTATTACCGGCGGCCCTCCTAACGACACCAGCGACAATTACTCCAAAATCATCGGCTGGTGGGTCGATGTTCGAGATGTTGCTCTTGCTCATGTCTTGGCTCTTGAAAAGCCCGAGCTTGCCGGCAAGAGACTGTTAGTTTCCGCCGGTCACTTCTCTTTCCAACTTGCCATGGACATTGCAAACAAAAACTTTCCCTCTCTCAAGGGAAAGATTCCAATTGGCCGTCCTGGCACTGGAAACAGCGATATTGACTCTTATTCCCAAATTGATAACCATGTCACCACAGAGTTGCTGGGTTTTAAGAACCATACCTTGGAGGAAACTGTTAATGATTCACTCCAGAACTTGATTGATCTCCATGCGTAGATGTATGTACTTGCAATTTAGTAATCAATGAACATTAAAAAATTAAAAAAATTAAAAAAAATCAAATTGTTTTATTCTTGAATATAATAAAAATAAAAATAAAAATAAAAATAAAAATGTAAATGTAAATGTAACCACTCATCACGTGGATTTAAATATCAACACCACGTGACCTTTATTCCCCACTGCCGAGTTGCCACACTATCACGACATATCCTCCCTCAACCTGATATCAGAGCCTTTAAAACCTGACCCTATTTTTATTTGTACTTGTACTTGTACTTGTATTTCCATTTCCTTTTCCCTTTCTTTTCTTTCTTCATGCTTCAAAAGACCATGCGCATCATACCCTCCTAATCATACCGCCTAGAATGCCTCTCCCTTCAAACTGGTCACAGCTACAGCAGACGGTGGCCAACACCCGCAAGAAGCACTTTACTCGGCATTTGGCCGAGAGTTTGAATAGCATATTCTATATTCACCTAGTCATAATATATCTACACGAGTAAGTATCAATCCTTATTAATTAATTAATTAATATTAATATTATTTATTATTCAATATATTCTAACGTTTTTGGTGTCAATTACTTTAGTGTATCGACCTTTCGATTCCTACTACGTATGGTTTTCCAAATGATCTTTTTGGCTCCTGCTCTTTCTACCCAACGACTTCCCATATCTTTACAGCTCCGGCCGGTTATTGTTGTCCTGTTTCTACTAAACATTTATTGCATCGTCTGCCACCTTTTCCATTTCTTTCCGGAACCCGTCTACAACCATTTCACCACCTTTGCCCAGCATCAACACCAACAACAAGACAAATCTGCCGTTACCGACTCGTTCAATCCCCTCGCCTTGGCCCCAATCTTGCCTCAACTTGGCGACGATCCGGATGCCTCGATTATCAGCAAAATAGCCCAATTTGTCGCAGCCATTCCAAAAGCCATCTTTTACATTATTGAGCCGTTTATCAGCACCCGCGCAATCAATGCCCCGCCATCGGCCATCCACACCTGGCCTCGAAATGTGTTGCACGGCGGCTTGACTATTGAATTCATCGGCGATGCCCCGTTTTCTTCTTCCTTGCCTTTTGTCGTCCTCGACATTATACTAATGGCACTCCAAGTATCCTTGTTTTGTCTCAATTTTGGCAAGGATGATGAAACCTCTGAAAGCAATGAGGACGAAGAAAACGACAACGAACAAGAAGATCAAGACCAAGTAGCTGAAACAGCCGATCAGCAGGATCAAGAGGACCAAGAGGATGATGATGGTGATGATGGTGGTGACGATGAAACGGATCCAATAATGAGAGCAGCTAATGCTGTTCGCGCACAATACACCCAACCAGATAATGAAGCGGAAGGTAGTAGTAATAGCAGCAGTAGTAGTACTGCAGCACAAAATAGATCAAATAGATCAAGTATCCCTAATGATAATGATACCCTGCCAGACTCTAATATATCCAATTCTCATCCAGAAGACGACGAGAGTGGAGAAAAGGCATTAAACGAAACATATTCTGGCTCTTGTCATGTTAGAAACGTCCGCGTTTCTCATACGCTGCGCACCGTGTGGCGAGAATCCACAGCAGCAGCAGCAGCATCATCGGCGGCGGCGGCGTCTTCTTCTTCTCGCAGTGCCAATAATGCTGGAGGAGAACTCAGCCCTGAAGAAAGTGCCGTGAGGTTGCTTTATGCCACGCTCGAGCAACTGGAAGAAGGGCGCCTCAATCCAAGCCAGCCAGCGGGATCCCGCCGTGAAAGTCGGGCCGGAGGATCTCAAACCAACTCTCAAGGGTTAACAGAGAGTGGTTCAGCCGGCTCTGATAATGAAGGCAGCGCAAACAGTGCTGCTGCTGCTGCTGCTACTACTACTACTACTACTACTACTGGTAATACTACTGAGTCTAATAATGCACACACTCGGGTAGATGGCGCTGGCAGTGAGAATACCAATAATACTCAGCAAGACATTTCGTTTGACCCGAGCCAGTTTTTTGCGCAATCGTTGCGGCTGGCGTTTGAAGGCCGCTTTCGAGGCAACCTGAGTCCTGATAGACCATATGTCCGGCCGCCGGGGCCAGCCAACAACAACAACAACAACAACAACAATAATAACAATAATAATACCACGTCTCAACAAGGTCAACAAGGTCAGCAAGATGAATGATCATGATATTTACTTAAACGTTATTACTTATTATTTATTATTATTAACGGGTATGAAAAGAACACAAAGAAAAGGAAACAACAGCAACGAGACATATATATATATATATATAATATGGAATGAACTAAAAAATGCATATAGAAGATGTATATAAAAGCGGAATTCAAGCAATTTATGTGTGACAAGATAAAAAGAACAAATATATATAGAAATATATTTATAAACAGTATCAAAAAGAACAAGGAAAAAATTAATCAGTTAATCAATTAATCAATTAATCAATTTATCAACGGGATAAAGGTCGAAAAGATGTTTTGGGCTCAGCTTTTGGCCCGACGTTTGGCCCAGCTTTTGGCCCAGCCTTTGATCCATCGTCTGACGACGCGCGGGACGGGTTTTTGGACTGGCCCTTGACCATTTCTTCAAACTCAGCCTGCTTGGATTGCAACAAAGCAGCAAGCTGCGCCAGCTCTTCCAGCTTTTTGTGAGGATCCCAAACCTCCTCTTCCTCTTCTGGCTGTAGACTTCTTCTTTGGCGTGGCTTCAAGAAATCATAGTCTCCTTCCTCGTCGTCGTCGTCATTGTCGTCATTGTCGTCATCAGGCTCTAAGCCGTCATTGTCAGAAGCTTCGGATAAGCCGCCAAAGCCGCCTTCTTCACGTAGTTTGATAGGGTTGGGAGTCACAGGGAGATACAAAGGAACCCGCTTTCCAGACACCCGACTGGATCCCTTTTTAGAAGACTTGACATGGTCATTCAACTTTTGGGAAAAGGCATCAAACTTTTCCTGCTTCATAATAACACCAGAATCGTTTTCTTTATTCATCTTGTGCTGCACAATCTTGCTGTGCTCCAACTCGTCTTCGGCTGCCTCAATGCCCTCTTCAACCTCTTCTTCTTGCTTGGCTTCGTACTCCTTGTCGGCACTATCAGGGGTATCATACTCACGGTCATCTTCTTCTTCCTCCTCTTCATCTCCACCCTTGTCCTTGGCTGCCTTTTCAGCAACGGGCTTCACCTCCACTGGAAGAGGCGTTTCCTTGTTGGGCTTGTGTGTAATTGCATCAACATAACGCTGAATTCCACAGTCGCTGTCCCAAGCATTCTTCTGACGGAACTGGAAGCCGTCGCCAAATGCAGTAGCATCATTGCTGGGGCCAATTGAATAGTCGCGGAACTCACGGGTCACCGTAGACACAGGGTGCTCGCCCAACCCAGGAATGGGGGGAAGAGGAACTTCGGGCTCCGGCTCTACTTCGGGAACATAATCCGGGTCGTACTCGCGAGTATCCTCTTCAACCTCCTCTTCGTACTCATACTCGGATTGGTATTCATTGTAACCATAATCCTCAGGGAATACACGCTCTGGGGCATTATGGTTAGTTTCTTCCCATGGAAAGATGTGCTTGGACTCTACATGCTCTTCAACCTCGTGGTTTTCGTGGGTTTCATGGTTTTCGTGATCCTCATGCTGCTCATGAGAATAGTGTTCAGGATGAGAGCAATGATGATCTTCATGATGGACAGGCTGATGCGGGGGCAAAGGATTGACGTCATGTGTCGGATTAGGGTTATAATGCGAATGGCTACTCAAAAACTCTGAATACTTGACATAAGCCGGGTCATTCTCTGCGGGATGATCCCAAACGTTATCGTAATGAGCTTCTTGGAGATTCTCAGCCTCGGGACGGGACTGACGGGGTGGCACAAAGCGAGTTGCATCCCATCTCAAAATATCGGGTTCAACGGTATGTCCAATTGATGAACCAGAGTGGTTGAATCCATCGGACGCTATATTTTGATAAACGCTTTCTGTAAGACCAGCAGCATCTTCCCCTTGAGACTGTTGTTCCTGTTGTTCCTGGTGGTCCTCATCATGCTGGGGATTCAAACCGGAAGCAGCAGATGGGAGAGGCTTACAATTCAACGATGCATCATAGAATTTGTTATAGATATTCCACCATTTTACTTCAAATTCCGAAGAATTCTGAAAAGGGCCGCTAAGGGCATAGGTCCAAGGTTTATCTTGGCCAATGAAATGAACCACAGAAACGGTATTCTTAAAGTGTTGATAAGCCGGGGTGTACTGATAGGAAGCAGACGGCGTAACATTAAAAGTAAAGGGTAAACGGAACCACTTGTTTTCAAAAAACTGGTTCAACAGGCCTTGGTCACCGCCGTCAAAAGACAAGCCGGCTCGAGCTCTACGGGCCAAAGTTTCAAAGATTTCCTTGCTGGGAGTAAGGACAAACATGCCCGAGTTGAAAATGTCAGGCCAGCCGATATCAGGCGCACCTGCAATTGGAGTTTTTGCTGACAAAGGAGTGACATTGTTATCAAAAAGCTCATCAATATTTCTAACAGGAAGAGTGTCAGCGTCCAGAAAGACGATTTTGGAAAATTGAGTCAATCGCCAAACGTTGATCTTGGTGTAAGATCGGTCCAAGTTCGGACGGTCTAACAACTGGAACTGGGGAGCATCGGCCTGAGTGGTAGAAATGGTAGCAGTAGGAATGATGTGATCAAAAACAGAGGATAGTCGTTCCTGAGCCTTTTCGCCAACGTCCGGGCCAATAAGAACGGCAAGGCCTCTCGTGGAACCGTAATCCTTGAGCGCATGGGCCAAAACCAGGGCGCCCGGAAGATAGGCGTCGTTGTAGAGGAGCGTGCAGTAAACCTCAGAAGCCATGAGAAGTAACAGTACGGGTATAAGAGTCTAGGTGTGAAAAGAAAAAGAAACAGAACAAGGTTGTTGAAAAAAAAAAAGCAGGAAATCGATACAACGAGAGTGTATATAACAAGAACAAGCAGAAAAACAGTAAGGTTCAGGAGACAATCAAGGGTATTGAAAAGAGTTTGTCAACACTGTTAGATGAGAGAAATAGAGTTTGAGCAAGAGGAAGTAGAAATGGATGGTGTGGGGCTTGTTTGGAGGAGGACTAACTAAAACAAGCACGACGACACAAAGTGGAATAAGGTGATTTTAGGAGAGATGTGTTCAATAGAAAGCCGATGAAAGGAACCTCAACCAGCTATTTCAGGGAACAGGAAAGGGTTTTGGCGATGGTTGAGAAGGAAAGAAGAGGAATGCAGCGACTGTTTGAGAGGAATAAACAAGCAAAGGCCTAAAAGTAGGACCAAAAAAAAAAAAAAAAAAAAAAAAAAAAAAAAAAAAATTGATAAGAAAAATAAACAGATGCAGAACTGTTAGAAGGAAAAACAGCACCATTTGGTTGTTATATATATAGTAAATCACCTACTACATCGTTGACAACAAGCAATTGTTTGATTAAAATACGTTTATTAAAATATTCAATGTCGGTTTGCTGACACTGGAAAAGATTCAAAATCTTGTCAATTATCTATTCACAACCAAAACACAGCATTGTCCCAGTTTCAGTCTGGAAATCAGCCATTGCCTGTCAAATCTGCAAATCTGCAAATCTACAAATCTACAAATCTACTGGGTATCCAATAAGGATAGGTCGCTGCCGGCTTCCATCGGTCCTTGACGACCGTGCGGAATGTCATGTGAAGTATCATATTCAGCCTTGCCGAAAGACAGCTTTACAAAAATGCCAATTGGGCAGGTATGAGCATCGGAAAGTAACAGCTAAAGATTTAGATATTGAATGAGTAAAATTTTAATAAACAATACAGCTAATTGAGCTGTTTCATCAATATTTCTAAATTTGTAATTTTTCTATACAATAGTTTATATTATTCCCGGTAAATATTTTTTTCAAGAAAGACTCCGTGGCCAAGCTGGTTAAGGCGCACGACTGTTAATCGTGAGATCGTGAGTTCAATCCTCACCGGGGTCGCTTCCTTTTTTGTTTGCACCACCTTTTTTTTTAATCCTTTTTTATCTTCACTTGGCATTTACCTTTTTTTTTTTTCTTTTTTTTTTTAGATCCATTTCATTTCATTTCAAATGCTTATATTTCCATCTCCAATCGGTCAAAATTGGGTCGTTCCTCGTGTTCGGCCGGGTAACCCCCTCGTAAACTGAATATAGTTTTGTCGATGTGGCTTTGTCCAGTGTAAGTAAGATTGCACACCCACTCCTTCATTCTTTAAATCACTGCTAACCAAGGCTTCCTGATTCCTTTCACAGAGGACTTTTGCCCGGTAATCCGACCTCTCGCTAATGGACTTCCTTTCAAAGACTCTCGGATCCTTTACGGGATCAAGCTTTCCTTACACTACCGGTGAAAAAGTTTTAGATGCTCAAGATCCAGAGTTCCCCGGCATTTGGAATGTTCATAACGGAACTGTCAAGGTATGCTTCGTTCTATTTATCTGAGATATCATTCTGACCAACTAACGCATTAATATACTAGGCTGACAACTCGCCTTGTACAGTATTCGTCTTCAACATTTCCCCTACTAACAGCTCCAGGCTCCCCTTGGCTCGAAACATGTTAACAAAGCTCAAAACCGTTAAACTTCCAGGTGTGATCAAATATCTAGATTCTTCCGAAGTATGTTGTTTATTTATATGACTCCATTCTTATTACACATCCTAACATTCCTTTTAGAACGACAGTGCAATCACTATCGTCACCGAACGTGTCACTCCTCTTTCTCAAGTGGCCAAAGACCTGACTCCTGACACAGTTTACTGGGGTCTTCATTCAATTGGCGTAAGTTACCAATGACGATTTAGTATCTACTTCAATCTAATCAAAAAGATTTAGGCTCTTTTAAACTTATTCCACGAATCTACAGGCTCTATCCATGCTAATATCAATCTTAACACTGTTTTTATAACTGAAAGTGGAGAATGGACTCTTGGCGGATTTGAGCTTTTCTCAAAGATTGGAGAGGCACATATTCAAAGTTACGGCCGATCACTGCCATCCTCTTCAAAGTATGCACCCCCAGAGATTTTAAAGACTGATTGGCAGTCAGTCTCTAATTTGAAGCCACCCATCGACTCTTGGCAACTTGGTGTTTTGTCTTTTGAAGTCTTTAACGGCCCTACGGTTAAGCCTTCCGCTGAAACTGGTGCTAAGCAGAAAGTCCCTAACAATTTGTGGACTGGTGTCCGTGGCTTATTGGCGTCCAACCCTCGCCAACGATCAAAAGTGTCAAGCTTTCTTGCCAACACAAACGTTATCAGTAATAGTGAACTTGTTAAGATATCCAATGCTCTTCCCAGTTTGAAAATCGATGGAGAAACTTCATTTTTCGACTTTTTGGCTCTCACGAGAGAGTACGGTGATAGATTCCCAAAGCCATATCTTCACAACAAGGTTGTCCCATTATTAGTTGAGTGCTTTGAAATTGGAAAGGGTGGAATTCAGCTTCTTACTCTTATCATCAAACTCAGCAAGGATATGGAAGTCAAACATTTCAACACCATAGTTGCACCTATTATTGTTAAGCAGTTCTCGACCAACGATCGGGCCATACGCGTGGAACTTTTACAATCGCTACCCGACTATATCGAATACCTAGACAAGCGAATTGTTTCTGAAAAGATTTACCCACCATTGGCAACCGGGTTTTCAGATACCGAGCCTGCTTTAAGAGAACAAACAGTTCGAGCAGTTTTCTCCATTTCACCTAAGCTTACGGATAGAATATTAAACGGTGATTTATTACGTCAACTGGCCAAAGTTCAGAATGATTCTCAAAAAGAAATTCGTGCCAATACTACCATTTTACTTGGTAAGATTGCCCCTTTGTTTACTCAAAATACCCGAACTGCCGTGCTCGTTGTTGCTTTTGGAAGAGCTTTGAAGGATCCATTTATTGAGTCTAGACTGGCATCTCTTAGGGCTTTGGATGCATGTGATGAATATTTTGGAATTCAGGATGTATGCGGAAAGATTCTTGGAACATTAGCACCAGCACTTGTTGATAACGAGAAGAAAGTTCGCGATGAAGCCTTTAAGACATTTGGGAAATACTTTGACAAGGTAAAGTCGCATTCTTTGGAACTTGACGAAAAGCACAAGGAAAGGGTTATAGATGGAGAGACTCCTTCAAGAGTTGAATCCCCTGCCGCTGGAGGATGGTCAAATTGGGCATCTTCTTTGTCAATAAACCTTGGAAATGGTTCAAACATTGGGAGCAATGCCACGCCAGTTACTGCATCTTCTTCTTCTGCTCCTTCTAGAACAGTTACCCCAAGTGTATTCGATCCTTCGGTATCAAAACCATCGGCATCGACTGCTGGAGGAATTCGCAAAATACCACTTCCAACAGCTTTTGGATCAGTTAACTCAAGAGAGGCTGATTTTGTTGAGCCCGATATTGTGGATGATGCATGGGGTGATGACGGTGTAGATGCCTGGGGTAATGACCAGTTTGATGATGAAGCACAAGATGAAGAGCCAGAGGAAGATGGATGGGGAGCCTTTGATGATGGTTTTGGTAGTGTTAGCAAGAGTCGGCCAAGTGCACCTCCAATCTCAACCGTCAGATCAAGCAATACTAGCACAGTATCAAATTTAAGCAATTCTATGAAAAAATCGTCGATATCTCGTTCTGTTTCTAATACCACCCCTAGCCAACCAAAACATGTATTGTCGCTAAAATCCTCGCAAGCTATGAAGAAGCAGTCATTTGCATCGACATTTGGCAAATCAGCGTTGGGAGGATCCCAGAGTCAACAAGATGAAGCTGAAGACGCATGGGGCGACGATTGGGGAAACTAAAAGTTTCCATGTAATAATTATGATAGACTTTTGTTTTTATGGGCTTATAAGCATTTAGGATATATTAATACTATTTATTTAGAAGTATTTTGGAGCTTCAGCCGAGGCAGTTAAATAACTAGGTTTTCTCAGCCGTACGTAAATACATCTTGTGACATTCATGTGATTAAAAAATATTTATCAGTCACATGAGCATGACCAGGGCACGGCTCAAATCCACTATTGAAAAATCTAAACCTTAATCGGTAACTGGCAGTTATAGTTACAACTTTACCATTACTCGGTGTCATTATCAGTGTCATTATATTTCAGGAATTTATATAGTTAAAAGAGGGGTCTTTTTTTTCACATTTTCAAAAATAGCACAAAACATGTGTTTTTGGCCATGAATCGGTTGTTAAAACCGGATCGTGAGTAAACAAGACATGGGGTCATGACAATTGTTTTTAAACACGATAAAAGTCAAAAAGTCAAAAAAAAAAAAAAAAAGTAATAATAATATAATAAAAAAAGGTCAAGTGATGTTGAATGGAAATAGAATGAATCATTGTTCCACATCTTGGTTATTACTATTGTTATTACTATTGTTCTGGCTGTTGATGGTGCTGGTTCTTCGGATCTGCCAGAGTCAAACACATGTGTCTATCTACCCCACATTCTGATCTGTCATCACAAGAGAAAGAAACAAATCTAAGCCCATATACTGTTTCTATGTGATACATGATATATAAAACCCTGTGCCGCATTTTTTTTATTTTGTAAATAAGAGATTTTACATCTGATTGTCTTCTGGATTCGCTGTATCTTCAAACTAAGCCCAGTGAACTATGACCAGCAGTTGAATTTTAAGACACACAAATGTATATGCACAAAATCCTTTGGAACCGAATGAGACTGTTATTATTTTTATTATTTTTACTATTGTTATTAGTACTATATTAAATTTATATATCGTTTGGGTATATACAATAAATATCCAGTTTACATGACAAATGACTGGGCATTGTCAACAATATAGGAAATCTGCTGTTCCCTAAAAGTATCAGTGACTTGACCATTGTATCCGTTCAAACTAATGTGTAACATTTCCTTGCCGCTGTCAGTATATTCGGGCCAGTTGCCCAAACCAGAGCCAGGGTTAGGATCAAGGGAGTTGGCAAAGGCGACAAAGTAGTTACGGTAAACCTTGTATGGACCAATGTCAAGGAACCATTGCCAAACAAGATCGTTGGCGTGGAAAGTACCAAGGACAGGAGCAATATCGTGGAGAGTGTCGGCGTAGAAAGTGTAACGCTTGGAGTTGGGAGTGCTGTCAAGGAATTTACGACGGCCAACATTGAAGAGAATGTCATTTAGAAGTGAACTGAAGCGCTTGTATTCAGGAGTAATGGCATTGAGTAGTCCAGTATCATAGGGACAACCTTGAGTCCAGTCATTGGGGTAGAGTGTAGAAAGTTGAGTACGCTGGTCAGCAGTGGCATTGTAGAGATTTGCTGACAAGAAACTGGTCCAGTCAGAGTTATCAACATTGTTGAAAAGGAATCCAAAGAGAGTACCTTCATCTTCATTAACACCAGTGATATAAGGAACGTCAGCAATCTTGCCCTCGGACAAGAGCTCCATAGTAGGTGCGGTGATGAAATCACCGTCAGCACGAGGCGACCAACCAATGAACATTTGGGTGATACCAAGGCGGTCAGGATAAATGTTGAAACTGTTCATAGCCTTTTGGAGAGTATCTGAATCCTTGGAACGGAGGCAGCCCAGAGTATCGGCATCGGTAGCAAGTCCAGAGCAGCCAGCTTCATTGGCAAATCTCAAGTAAAGCTCCTGAGGAACTTTGTCAGTGATGGTACCAAAAGTGTTAGCAGAACCAGACTGCATAATAGCCGCACGGAAGAGTTTGCCGCCGTTGTAACTATTATCACCATTATTGGCAACGAGCTGGTTGAAAGTAGACATGGCACCAGCAGACTCGCCAAAGATGGTAACTTTGGTGGGATCACCGCCAAAGTCGGTAATGTGGTTTTGGACCCACTCCATTGCAAGACGCTGATCCAACAAACCAGCATTACCGTTACCTTCAGCAGCGATACCAGTACCTCCCAAAAAGCCAAAAGCACCAAGACGATAGTTAAAGGTGACAAGAATAACAGGCTGTCCCATGTCCACACTCGCTTGAACGTATTTACTGCCATCGTAAAAAGCACCAGAGCCAAAAAGATAGGCACCACCAAAGATCCAAAGCATAACAGGAAGCTTAGCATTAGGGTCAGTATTAGGAGGACGGTAGACATTGATGTAGAGACAGTCTTCACCAGTATCGATGAGACTGCCAACAAGCTCATTGAGGACAGGAACAATAGCATTAAGAATAGGGTTCAAAGGGGAAACAAGGTAGTTGAGGATGTTTTCAACTCCATCGGGATCAATGGCCAAGCAAGAGGTAGGAACATTGACGGCCTGGAAATTGGCATAAGATCCACTGTAGGGTTTAGGACGGGCGAAACGGAGGTCACCTAAAGGCGGTTCAGCATAAGGCATTCCAAGAAACTGCTCAACATTTTCTTGGACTTTACCAGTAACAACTTGGTTACTGTTCAAGGTAACTTGAGGAGCGGCCAGCGCTACCTGGAAAGACAGACAAGCCGTCAATAAAAAGGATATGACGAACATTTAGACAATGTATAGAAAAAATAAAGGATGATAGATTGAAAGATGATGGAAGAAAAAAAAAAGGGAAAAGAAGGATGCAAATGTGAGGAACCGGTTGAATATTTATAACAATTAGCGAGTTGATAACCACAAATTATTGAAAAAAAGGGAAAATGGTTGAGCGGGGTTGATATTTTGGAAAAAGGAGCCGTTTGAAATATTTTCAATGAAGGAAATGATAAAAAAAAATCAAAGATATCAAAAATATAAAACGAATATATTGATAAAGACATTTAAAGTTTTGAAAAACCATACATGGAAACTATTATTTCGTGTATATGACAAGACCAAAGTTTAAACGTGTGTGTGTCAACTATGAATCAGACGAAAGATTAAAAAGACTTTGAGTTTTGAATTCTTTATTTGATCACTTTGAAAAGAAATAAGTGGTTTATTGGTTTGTTAGTTGGTTTGAGTTTCTTTTCTTCTTCCCCAGGTTCGGGCACGATGGTTTCTTGCATTCTTTTTCTCTATATTAGGCATAATAACATATTCACATGAAAAAAAAGTCGATTGCACACAAAGAGGGGGATAAATAGAAAAAAGAAATAGAAATAGGCATGGAACTGAATTTGAGTAAACCATATGATATTGAAATATCTGTGACGTTGAATTCAATTACACTTGCAAAAAAAGTGAATTAGAATCGGTTTGGTTTGGTTCGGCGGTTGTCTATCTTTGGCCGTTTGTTGTACTATCAGGTTTAAGCTTTGTCCTTCAGGAACAAAATGATTGTTGGTTTTAGTAGAAAAAAAGTTGTAGATTTCAATTAAATAGATATATTTACCAATTAATATATAAATCAACATCAACAATAGTAATGATAATAAACATTGATTAATATTTATTTCACCCCTCTTTTCAACCAAGTCTTTCTTAATTTTTATAAGCTTTATGGTCATGGCATTCCGCAGACAAATTCTTTTTAGAAAGGTCAATAATTATCTTCGTGGGCAAGAGTTCCAAATCTATTTTCCAATTTTCAATTTTCAGTTTCTAGTTTCTAGTTTCCAATTGTCATTTGTCAAGCTTTGGCTCTAACAGATCTGCCCTTTCTTGTCAATAGCACATGCCCCATAATCCTATTATTATTGCCTTTTCCAGTATGATCGAAGTGAACTTTATCGCCAGATAACCTTTGGTTTTCTTTTGGTGAGTAATCATATTGGCTGCTGGTAGGAGTTCTAATATTAATATTAATACCAGTAGCAGTCTAATTTACACCGTCTTCAGTGGTAGTCTGCTTTGTTTTTTCAAGAGATTATCACTTGTACACTATTATTATAATTATTTATATTAGTATTATTATTAGTTCATCATATGATGGACCAACCACCTGCTGGATTCTTTTCAATGTTCTCAACCTTGTAGAATCGTTCCAATGTATAGAAACATGTGAAATGGAATACAGTAGCGTGGGTTCTACTATATACCAAACCTTGGTTGCAGAATTTTGATTGGAAAGCCAGAAATTGAGTGTTGAGTAATAGCCATCATCTTTTTCTTCTAGTTTTCTTTTCAGGCCCTGAAATTACTAACGGCTTCCAACAAAAGTGAATCATCTTTATATCAAATGTACTCAAAAACTAGTTTTAAACGAAGCTGCCAAAAGATTCCAGGGTATTTCTTTTCCTCAGATCAACAGCATGGGGAAGTGTATAACCCAGTGTAATCTTAGGCCAAGCATTGAATGATACATATGACTTGAATTTATAACTCTGAAAAGGCATAAGCAAGTGCGCAAAAACTTATTACAACAACCAGCTATCAAAAAAATACGGAATTAAATGAGATGAAGTTAAAAGATAGCTTTTGTATCTATAATTTCAGATTATTCATACTTATCATAAATGAACTATATACAATAGTCATCTTCTAGTTAAACATAGCAATCAGGTTGTGGAACATTGATCCAAAGAATGAGGGATGATCATACACTGGCTTGGGTGGTGAAAAATTCATATATTTGAATCACATGCAACCAAATGATTTGGAATATAGAGGTTATTAGGGTTAGAAATTCTGTCCATTTCTCTTTATAATTGAATTTCAGTCGACTCTGCAGTTTCAGTTAAACCGGCTTCTATCAAGGATTCATGGAATAATCGTTGAATAATGATATAATGGCTACCAGGTTCCCGCTGGTTCTAGTGGGTAATTGTACTGAGAAACATGAACATGCCATTCTATTTTCGCCTCTTGTTTCAAAAAACGTTGAACATTACATCTACTTTATGGTATAAGAAAAGGCAAGTGGGTATTTATGCTTAGACCAGTTTTCTCAGAATAATAAGCCGGTTCTTGGTTTGTTAAAGACCAGATAATATTCAATTACCATTCACATTTCAAGTACAAATTATAGTCACAATCTTCCATGTTTCCGTCTCCTAGCCTTGCAGAATTCAATCATTTGTAGCATTTAACATTTTTTGATCAGATCTTTTGGACCAATCCCATGCGTTGATATTTTAGATTATGGTGCTGGATTGACGCGTCAAAAAGGAGAGTCTTGGGTAAAAGCAAATCTATAAATTAGATTTTGATTGAGATTCTTGAAAATGCTTTATTTTAACAAATAGTCACATAAGTGTTGTAGTACGTTGTGGTTGTTTTTAAACAATTGTAAACTTCAACAGTACACCTGTCAATCAACGGCATGCCTCAAATTAATAAAAGTCATTCCTCGTTGACTATTCAGTTTTTATTTTAAACAAAAGAAACAACCAGCAGGTGATTTCAATATTACACTGTCGTTAAAGACTTTTGGATTAGTATTCCAGTTTATTAAGTTTGATAGCTGTTATGTAAAAATTAAAGACTAATTTACACATGCAATAAATATAGCCAACATATATTGTGACATTACTGCTACTACTACTATCACTATTACTGTCACCACTACTACTGATTCTATTAATAATGGACCTAAGAGCCTTGATAAATTGGGCATTTCTTTACTATCAACGGCTATTCAACTCCATGATCTAAAATGCGGGGTAGTCACATGCCTCTTGTCTCACATTTGACTTGTTCTTTCTTTCTTTCTTCCTATTTATATATTTTAAACTTTGTGCACTATGATTCACTTCTCCTTTATCCCGTCTTTGACACTGCTTCGCTACTATCCAACTCGGGTGTACCGCCTCGGTATCCTCCTTTAGTCCCTTTTAACGAAATGAGTTGGGCATCTTCCAAAGTTACCCTAACTTGCTTTTTGATTTTTTGGAAGTTACAACAAGTTTTCATTTCTTTAACATTGGTAAAAATATCAATGTTATGTTAAAAAATAAAACTATAATTCTTTTAAATATTTTTTAAAACAAAGAATATTGGAATCTTCAATTGTAGGCTATACTCCCAAACACTAAATGTGTCTTTTTTTGAAAAATATTTCCTAAATATTTCGGTTTCTTCAAATCCACATTTTTTTTCACGCCTCACCGCGGAAAGGGATATTTTGTACCTTTAAACCCCACAAAATTTTATTCAATTGATTGATTTTTTGTAAATCTTTCTTGGTCTTTTGTTGGTTTTTTTCCCATTCAATTGTCGTTTCAACTCGTCAATTGGGGTACTTTGAAAGTGAATGCGTTGATTCTATGACGCCTTCAGGTTTTTATTTATATATCTTTCGTTGTAGTTGTAATCATGCTTGGTTATCATTTGTATTTCCTTTAATCATATATCATCTTGGAATGCGTTTTGGTCAAAAGGTTTTCAATTTTTCAATCAAACTGGAGAACAATTTTGTCTTCTTTGATTGGAACAAGGCCAGTAACCAATAATTTATCACAAAGTCCTTTATTGCCGAGTACTAAAAGCTAAAAAATGAAAACTTGTTGATTCAAATTCCGGTATTAATTGAATAAAAAATTGTGGTATATTGGCCTTTTGTAGTGTTTCTACTTAATAGCTTAGACTAGAAATGGAAATCCAAAGAATGAAAGAATCCTCTTGTTAAATATAATTTCTTTGGAACAGGCTTTTTCCAAACTGTAAATAAAAAAATAGATTGGAAATAATATAAAAAGCTGGTTTGAAAATTGCTTTTATGTAAATAACATTTGGATTGTAATCTTTGTTCATTCTTTGCAAGTTAATAATACAAGTAAAGCACTTTTACTTTCTTGATTTCGTCTTGTGAATGAAATTTCAAAATTCAAATATCTATGACATTATCGTACAACCAGGTTGCTTAACTTGTTAAACAGATCACTTTTAGTTGCCGTCTACCAAACCTTTTCTTTCCATGAAGTCTATTTTTTCGGCGACTTTTCTCTATACCGTACGACGTCGCATTATAAACTGGGCTGTCTCTTCATTTCAAGTCATTTGAGCACGAATCTAAACTGCCAATCTCCACATATCCAGTCTTGTTCCGCAAATCCATGCCATATTCCACGGATGCTGATCACATCTAATGGTGATCTTTTTCGAGACGAGCAATTTTTCTCCAGTGCCAGCAGAAGATATGTATGTATGTACGTTTCAAAAAAAGAAGCTGAATGAAAGATGCTGTTATCTGGTCTTATTTCCTAGTGAAAATCGGACATGTTATATTCCAACTACTAATATACAGAACACTGCACGGATTTCTTTTTTCCATTGGCGTTGAAATTCATGAGAAATCTTATACTGAAAGATATGTGCCAACTTGCTCAATTCTGAAAAAGTCAAAGGTTAGCAAACTTGGGGGATTGATATCTGGGTAGTGGTTTGTCTCCTGGAGCCTTTAAATATACTGTGAGACATTGTAAATCTAGAGTAGAATAGCGATTACCTATTTTGACTTGAACAGTTTCAGATCCTAACGCCTTTTTTTTCCTGGTATCATTTTTCGTAATGTAGTATGATGATGATTACTCAGAGTAGGTTTTTGCCAATTAGTGTATACATTTCAATGATTGATGATTATGAGGTTTATCACACTTGAGCCATGGATGGACAACGAAGTGAGTAATTGCATGGAAACAATGGTACATGCCAGGACGTCATTTATTGGTACAAATAACGAGCCTGTATCAGGTTCAATAAGCAAATACGTTGGTTGTCCACTGGCTTGACCATTGGCTCATGGTCTCAGGGAAATGGTGTATATATGGTGAATAAATAAATTTTCATCAAGTATATAGTTCCCAGGAAAGTTTCATGTATGATATTCAGATTCCAATCCAACAATGTCATATATGTATATACTAACACATAGTGCTTATAAGCGATGGTGATAATCCATGTGGATTATTGTAGTCTGTTTGATGCAAAAGTACTTTGACGTTTGTAACAAGTTCAACGTTTGCTTCTTGTTGCAGTACATTCTAATAATTGGTAACCTATGGATAAGGGTTTATAACAGTACAACTAATATTTCAAGTCTTAGCGGTACTCGTTGGATATTGATATTAAATAAACCGTGAGCACCAATGTAGTTGCACTTTTTACACGATTAGATAACGGTAGTTAAAAAGGGGTATGAAATAGGTCATTGATGGCTGAGGCTAAGGCAGCGCTTTACTATTAATTTTGTATAGCCAAACTGACTAGTTATGTTTACAATTAAGAAGCTTTGTTTCGCGTTCCAACAATAGAAGAGCTGATCGGTTGGATTTACTTGTAAGCGTTTCTGGAGGGAACATGTATATTGTAACAAGGTGTAATCGCTTAGTTTGACGATATTATTGCCAATAGCAGGCATGTAGGGACGAGTGTTTGAATAAAAAACAATATGGAAACAAAAGATGGCATTAAAGTTTGTCAACCCCATTTTCTGACAAGGCAGGGTAACTTGAAGGAATTATATTGCAGGTTCAAAAGCTATCCTTCTGAATTAACACAATTACCAACCTCAAGACAAGCCTATTTGTGAGGGATGAAAATTGGACTCTTGAATTCTTTTCAAAATTTAAAAGCATTAAAAAAAGCAGCAAAAATCCTTTTCCACTCTTGTTTTGTGTTGTTTTACTTAACATTGTCTCGAGTCTTACTTTCTAACAATTGACAAAAGCTAGATATCATAATACCGTTTGTTAAAGACACCTGTGCCTATTAGTCAAAAAAAAGGAATAGTCTGATAGGATTTAGAATCTAAAATCTTTGTAATACACAAAGGAGGGTTAGAATATACATCACAAGGTAAATACTGGAAATGTCAATTGGTGGCATAGTTGGTCAAGAGGAATGAACTCTTGAAATTGTCAAGACCCACTATCAGTGTAAATATTTGACTAACTTGTTTGGTAGATAAACGGATTGATAACTGGAATTTGATCTTGTAAGTACACAGTTAAGCTTGCACTACAAACAGACCCCGAGAAAAAGGTTGTGCCCCATTCAAAATGATAATTGGTAGATTTAGGGCCGAAAATACTACCAAACAGGAAAACACAGGAACCCAAGAAAAACACCAACCTGTTGAATAGAGAAAGGTTTGGAAAAAACACAATTAATAAAAGATATTCAATAGTATTTGCTAATGAACACAAAGTAAATGCCAAGTTTGTTTAAAAAGCGTGTGATAGAAACTATCATGGCATGAAATACTCTGACCAGAACAAGTACCATCAAATACTTGTGCTTTGCTACTGAGAATGAAATTAGAATACAAGAATGTTAAGGAAATTGTTGCATGGCTCCATCTGGGATTAAGTGGAAAAGCCAAATTTACAGGACCTGGAAGAGTTATTATTAAATGTAATGATTTTGGAAATACAGTATCAATCAAATTAAGCAAGAGACTTTGCAAGAATTTTTCAACATGGATCTTCAAGTGAGCAAAAATAACAACAAGAATAATTTGTCAAAATATTCGCTTGTTGATCAACCACCTAGTTTCTAATAAAAGCGTATTAATTTGCGTAATCTTGTAGGTTGAAAATAATAAATAAAATTTTGTCTAATGTGATGTCGTTAGCTGTTCATATCTTTGATTTTAGAGGTTTAACAGACCAATGATTACATGTTAAGTAAAATTCATCAAACCTGCGGCTATTTTGTGCATATCGTGTTCATTTTCCTTTTTTACTTGGTAAATTGTTTGTATCTGTGTTTACTCATTGCTACAGGCAATTTTCAAGCGATGTAAGTTTGGGCTTTTTGTTTGCAACACTTTTAAAAATGACTGGCTCATCCGACTGTCACAGCAGGAAATCATCACTTCTTTAATCAGCGGCAAACGCTCAATTTTGCTCACTAGATATTCAAAAGCTTGACAAGCCCACGCATTGTTAGCAAACCCTTCAATCGGAGATTTGAATTTAAATTTAAACTCAGGCGTTGAAAGGTCGCTGTCTTGCAAATTGGCAAAAAATTCCAAGTCTTCTGAAGGCACCAAATCACAAATGTCAAACGCTCGGCGTTGATTCGTCAAGTTATAGTAATAAGAGCTCGGGCTATTAACAATCTTAAAATCTACATTCCGTACTGATGCCGTCTCGCCAAGCAACTTTGCCAGCAGTAAAAAGTCGTATGGGTCATTTGCTGCAAAATTGGAAATATTACAAAGACTGTGAATGCTTGAAAGCAACCCATCCGATGGTATTCTAGGCTGATCCAGCTGTGTCAACCTTGTAAAGTTTACAACTTGAAGGAGTAGCTGGTATTGAGACTCATCAAAGCCCTTTAGACACGTGTCATGGGTCAGTGTGATTTGCCCAAACTGTTGTTTAAAACTCTCTTTGGTCCAATAACCAGCAAGATCAACATTGTTTTGGCCATAGTTGCGCATCGAAAGAGTCAACTTTGGCTTTGACAATGGCAGTGACTCCTCCAAGTGACAAATAACTTCAGAAACTTTGATTTTTGCCAGTTCAGGAATGGTGGAATCGCGATAATACCCAACCTTGACTGTGAGATTTGTACAGCTGGGCAGTGCTTTGAGGGCTGTGAGAATGGTTTTGGCTTTGTATGGGTTTAGCACGTCAATAGTGACGTTGCGCAGTTTAGGAAATGAGAATGGCTCAAACTGTTGGCTCTTGTCAAAAGAGACGCTCGTGTCCGTGATTGACAGGGTATCTAAGCGTGTATAAAGCAAACTGTCATTCAAGTGGCCAGTATTGCTGTTACTGCTAATGCTGTAACTGTTGATAGTGGAGTGGTTTTTCCAATCGTCTGTTAGAATGGATTCTAGTAAACCGTCCATTTCTAATCCGTATTCAGCCGCATCTTCCTGGATTTGATAAGCTTTTAATCGATTTTCAAAATATTCAACGTCTTTTTCTTTAATATTGTCTAGGATTTTGACTTTTCTCAAGTGTTCATAAACGAGCGTATAGTATTTCCAGTTTTTAAATATTTCCAGTGCATTTTGGGAAGATGTGCTAGAAATCACCCAAACTTTCACGGTTCCTTGTAGCCAAAACTCTTGCACGCAGTTGTTAAAGAACCAAGAGTAGTTATTTGGGTTGTGAAAAACTTTTGCAGGAATGCAGCGGACGTTGGAAGGCTGTCCAGTCTTGGAAATCAAGGGAGCTGGGCATTCGGCAGTGTCGGTGGCAGAATCGGCGACAATCGTGCAACGTTTCCAAGAGGAAGCTCCGTAGACTGTGCGAAGACGTTGACACGTTCTGGAAAGAGATACTATATCAAAGATTGAAAGATATTCGTTCAAGAAGATTTGAAGATCGAGAGGAAGAGAAACAAATGTTGTAGGCATGGTTTAATGAGGAAATAAATGGGTTTATAGATCAATAGATGATTAGATGAAGGGAAGGAGGAAGAGGAAGAAGAAGAAGAAAGAAAAAGGGTGAAAAAACGAGAATCAACATTCATTTTGTTTACACAACCTCTAGATTACCAAGTGTCAAGATAAAAGCGGCTTTTCAACAGCCTTAGCTTTTTCACAAAGCGGCTAGCATTCAAATCTTCCAAAGGCCACCCGTTTACGTTTGCTCACTGCCACTTTTGAGCCGGGCTTTACTACTCTTGTGGATTTAATACCTACTGAAAAGAATTAAACGAGACCTTTTTTTGATTATTATAAAAGCACCGTGGGAACATGCTCATGCTTTATCTTTTGTTGTCGATTTGGCCCACGACTGGAATCACGGATCAACTAAAGATAAGCATACAAAAATGACAAAAATATAAAAATACAAAAATAGCCCTGAGGCTCATTTGATCCGTACCATCTGTCGCAAGTCACATATCATGTGATATAGCTATGACTTGTGCCTTAACGCATTCATAATCACACATAACATCTAAGGTGTATGTTTCAACTTTTTATTTTTTTTCGTTTTACCATTGTTTCTCGCCCTGGTTTTAGCGGCTTGAAACTGCTATTTAACTCACTTGGTTAAAGCTTGCCTTTTAATATCAGTAATATAATAATATAATAATATAATAATCATCATTAAAATAATATATCAACTAAGGTTCTTGTTAAGGGTTTGGTGCGTGTATAGGTCATCCCATCGCTTCGTTCGATAATCATATTGCAAGTACTGAAAAATAATAATCCAAATTATTTCTCGTCAAAATATATACACTGGTGTTTGTTTAAACTTTGTTTCCTGATTGTTGTTGTTTTTTTGTAATCATGTATTGAATAACCATAATTTAGGACCCTGGATTTCAAAATTCTATAAAAATAACAAAATAAAACTTTTGAGAGTGTCTCTAGACTCGAATCAAAGATAATCATAAAAAAATAAAAAATAAAAACAAGACATTAAACATAACGACATGAAAAAACATTACAAAAAAATAAACAGAATTCAAAAAAATAATAATAATAAAGCCAGTGTTTCCATCTTCATCTTAATCTTCATCGCCTACTGTCTTCTAAAACTGATGGTGTTGTTGGTGCCATGCCAAATCCCATATTGGAGCCAATATTTGAAGACATTGAAGACATGGTATTATGGGGAATAGTAGTTGTGGTCATGCCGTATGGGATGTATACTCCATTTGAAGGAGTCGTTGCTGTTGACGACGATGAACCTGCTCCATGTGACTCTTGGGGAGCAGGTGCACCATAAGGAAGCATCATGCCTTGATTTTGGTATGGATAGTGCTGATATGGAGGAGGCAGCGAACCGTGTGGTCCCATGTTCTGAGGACTTGACTGCAGAATCGATGGCGGTGGTAATCCACTCATCATTGGCCCTGTATTAGTAGTCCCATCTTGATTAGTACCAGGGCCAGTCACAGACAGTCCAAAATTGGCAGGGTTGGCAAGAAAAAGAGATCTGATTTTCTTTTGGCATGCCCGGGCTGTGAGTGTCTTGTTGCGGACTTTTGACAATTCGGCAGATACATAGTTCCATTTGGCCTTTTCTCCTTCCTCAAGTAAATCTTTCAAGGATTGTGCGTCGCCTGCTTCCCAGACAACAGCACCACCTCCCTGTTGGCCGATAAGAACTTGGTAACGGTTACGAGCCGCTAACGAGTTGCCACATTTTGCTGCGTCAGAGATTTCACCCCAAGACTTTCCTTCCTTCTTGAGACGTAAAATAATATTGTCCTGCTCCGTGTTGTATTTGCTCTTTTTTTTCGGCCGTGGAGTAGTGTCGCTTTGTAGTGCAGCAGGGTTGATGGGTGTGGCTTTAGATAGCGGTGGAACTGGAACGTTTAAAGGTAGTGACGGCCCCACAGAAGGTCCAAAACCTCCAAACGGTGCGCCTGGAATTTGACCCATTTGCATGTGCGGATTAGTAAAAGGAAACATACCGGACAGTCCATGATCGGCCATGGGGAATGCAGAGGAGCCAATTGGATGGAGCAGAGAAACGGTTGGTCCTTCACGGGTAGGAAGGCTTGTTGCGTTTATGGAAACATTTGTATGCATGGTAGTGGAAGATATGACTTCGTCAATAGACCGCTTGCTGCCTGTTCGGCGCCGGCGGTGTGTTTTGGAGGCATTTGCTGCTGAAGCTGAAGCTGAGGCCGAAGCACGGGTTGATGAAGAGCCCGGATTGTTGTTGATGGACGCTATTGTTGGCACATAGGCGAATGGGTTGTACGGGGCTGGTGTCGATGCGGATGCTGAAGAAGAGGTAGAAGAGGAGGACGATGTGGACGGGATTGTTGAGTAGGAGTTTATTGCAAGGAGCGGACTTCCTGGAGGCTTTGAATCGGTACGTTTGAGATCAAAAGAGGAGGACCCGGCGGAAGCTGGAGGGGTTGGGACTGCAGTGTTGTTTGTTGGAGCTGTGGATGGGGTGATTGTTACTGGAGCGTGAGTGTAGTTTGAAAGGCTTGTGTCGAAGAGGATATTCGAAGAAGAGGAAGAAGGACGAGGTTGAGGAGGGGAGGTTGTTGAATGGAGGCCGTGTGGAGAGGTTAGTTTATGAGGAGGAGGTAGTGTAGAGGCGAATAGCTGGGGGTCTGATGTGAAATAGGACGAGGAGGCGGAGGATGATGAGGAAGGGTTTGGAGGAGGAGGAAGAGGAGGCTGTTGCTGTTGTTGGTGGTGGTGGTTCATTGATGAGGAGCCTTGATTTGGATATGCGAAAACAATGAGGTTTTCGTCGGGTTGGGAAGGAGGCTGCAAAGCCATATTGAAGAGAGGGGATAGGGGAAGAATGATGAGAAGAGGGAAGAGAAGGAAGGAGGAAAAGAAGGAAGAAAAAGAGAAAGAGGAAAGGAAAGAAAAGAAAAGGAAGGGAAAGGAAAAAGAAAAAAGGAAGAAAAGAAAAAGCAAAAGAAGGATGCTTATTTTCTAATGGAAGGAAACAATAGCGGCCAGCTATCAACATGCACGGTGAGGTGCATGCAGTGCACTGCTAGATCACACTGGTATAGCTGGAGGCTATGACTTCACAACGTTACAGTTCCCGTCCGTTTGGGAGCCCTCACGATCGCGTTTGTTTTTGAGTATTTCTTAGCGATCGTTAAGGAATAAGCGTGGATTAAAGAGATTAAAGGGATCAGGGTCAAACCGATCAAAATGGTCAAAACGATCACAATGACCTAGGTGGCCAAATCAAGGTGGTTGGCATGGGTGCTATCCTTACCATTCTCATCACATGTGCACAACACCCCTGCCAGCTATTTCCTGTTCCCTTTGACTGTGTACATCCGCTCTCGCAATACAAAGAATATATCCATTATGAACAGATACACTCCCGACTCTCCTCGCAACTCATAGCAGCATTTCTCTCTTGTTCGTCACCTACTGCTGGCCTGATCCACACTGCATATGCACTGGTTACTTCATTGCCGCGATGAGGTTACATTTGGCTCTGTGGACTTAAGGTAACGGGCTCTCTAAGAATCCAGGGAAAAATAAAAGTTTCTTAACTCATCTCATCTCTTGTTACTTTTTTTTTTTTTTCTTTCTTTTTTTTTTTCTTTTTTTCTTTCTTTTTCTTTTTCTTCTTATTCTTATTCTTATTCTTATTCTGTTCTGCTATTCTGCCGTTCTAATTAGCTTAGCATTAGCCAGTCGTTCCTTAATCTAATTATCCTACTTTGTACTGCTGGCTCAGCTTCCTCGGTCAAACTTGCCATGTTTCGTGTCCCTGAGTAAATAGTCGTTCTTAAACTCCAGTCTTAATCGATGTACGAATTTCCTTTCCCTTGACCCCTTAAGGAGCTTGGGCTGATGGATTCCAAATACCCAAAATCTGTCTTTGGATTATCGACGCCACCCTCAAAATCTTCTTATATGTTCTTATATGTTCTTATTACATTCTTATTATTCTTATTATTTTTATTATATTCTTATACATTCTTATAGCACTCTAATCCATTCCCATTTTCATCTCCTACGTGTCCAACTCTGGTCACCAATACCTTTCTCCCGTCGTTTTCCACAAGGTTAAGATTCCAAAGGACCCTGCACCAAAATGCTAATCCCACTCACACAATTGCTTTTGCATAACATCTCAAATACCTTTGTTTTATACGATTGCAAGGCAGCGATGCTTACACGTGCACCAACTCATTGTGTGTAGAAAGCTTAACCGGCTGTTTGTGGGTGAACAGAGGTGGAGGGGCCGTGGGAAAAGTGGTGGTAGGGCAACCGGGGCTAAGTTTGGGGATGATCCACACTGTGCTCAGGTTTTAAGAAGGGGGCCCTTTTGAATTGGGCCCATATCTGATTAGCTCTCAATATATGCACTATTCCTTTTGAATAAATATAAAACAAGCATCTCATTTATAACTACTCAATTTATGATTTATGATTTATGATTTCCAATTTACACAAAGCATATTTATTTCCTTGTTCAACTTAAACTTCTTTATCATGTCCTGAATCACATGTCTTCCCTGCATTTGCCACAATTTACCGAGAACTAGAAGCGAGACAGAAACCGTCAAAATAATAAATCTCATAATGACACGGGGGACGGATGGGTTCTCCAGAGAATGTCTCTTTTTTTAATTTGAAACATAACCATGCCAAATGTATCGAGCTTTGGTCCAAGTGGATTACCATACGTAACTTGGTGGGACCAACTAGACGTCTTAATAAGAAACTGGATTAAGACTGTTTCAAAGAACAGCCAGTCATGTTCTCAATGCTCATCATCAACGATGAGACACGGATCCTGCCTTTTTTAAAAAAAAAAAAAATCTGAATCCAGGTCAACAAGGATATTTGACATTTGGCATTTGTGCCGTTCAAATGCTATTGAATTTTATCAACTTGAGCCTTTATTGTTGACGGAAAAGTCAAGGTCCTTGTAAATCAAACGACTCGCTAACTGATTTGATTGAACCCTTTGCTTAATCAAACTAAAGAGACTCAATTAAGTGTACGGCTGACTTTAATTAAGACTACGGAAGCTGGATCTTCCTGTTGGGTTTGAATTTACGTTCTTTAGTCGTGTTGTTCATCGCGTGAGTGCCCAGAATATTATATAATATCTGTTCAAACTCTGCTCAAGAATGCACATTATATTTTCCAGGATCCATGTGCGGTGAAGTATGTTCAAGGTGGCTCACGGATCGTAGAGCTGAGCACATTGCTAAAATGTAAAGTCGTATCCAGGTGAGTCTGATTTTGATGCTAATGCTGATTTTGATTTTGATTTTGATTTTGATCCTACAGAATGTCACGGATCCGCTAGCTTATGAGCCTAGCTAGTCATTCCAACCAATGTCACATTCGTAGATCGAAGGAATCTGCCAGCACAACGCCGTTAAAAGTCAAGTCTTATGAAATGTAATATTGAAACATCATCACAACATGAAATATTTGCAAGAAGATTAAAAATAAATAAAAAAACCAAAGGGTTCTCGATGGGCATCTCATCGCAGCGATTAAGCAGGGAAAGTCGGTATATGTAGCGTGAAAAATAAAATCCAAGTTATAAAAAAGATTTCTAAAAATTTAAAAAAATTTATAAAAAAAAGTTCAGCCAAACTGGGATTAAGAACTTTAGAACCAGCCATGCTAGTAGTGCTTAAACATTAAATACTTTATACTTGAACACATATGTATAAAGTCAAAAAGAAATAAACACATCTTAATCAAGCGATCTGGAATGTAGTCAATCTTAACGGCCACGACACCTGCCAATAAAAAAAAGATTTCTTTGCATATTGTTCAAGGCTTCCCTGTACTGAATTATATTAAAATAAACTGGTTCCATATTCACTGGAATTCTTTAGACAGTTGGTCGCGTTGGGTTTGTGGGCGTGTATTCGGGTCCAGAACCCTAGGTAATCACAGCCATACGATTAAAACCCTGAGTGTAGCTTCGTTCTTAGAGTTGTTTAGTTTTGGGCTGTTCGAGGTTCGCAAAATGGAAATATGCACGAAATGCCTGAAACTGGAGAATCGAGCGGGTCATGTACATATTCGACAATGGGGTGTAAAGTATAAACGAAATATAAGTGAAAAATAAAAATAAGAATAAAAAAATTAAAAATTAAAAAATTAAAAAATATATATTGGTGATAGTCACATGACTTATCAACTATAGGTTCGATTCTCGCCTGTGCGTCTTTGTCTCATATCAGCTGATGATCATGTGATTTATATGCGCATGTCCCAAGACTCAAGTCGCATCTCCTGGGTTTATCAGCCAATCGATAACGATAACTGCACCCGCTCGGCATAACACACGGAACAACCCAGTTTGTGACCTAGAAGCTGGAAAGTCTCCGTCGTTGCTCCGCTGGCCGCAGAGTCGTTGTCGCTGGTGCGGCTTTCCACTAGTTTCGCAACACCAGTTTTCTTCGCTTTCTTCGCTTTATTCTTTTGCCATAGCCACAACCAGCTAATATAATAAACTACATGGTCATAGAGCGTAGCTCTTACCTTGTATTTGATCGCCATAAAATCGCAGCACCAACATTCCTTAAACGTGGCTGGCGTTGGTGTGACCAGACATTGCCATCTACGAAGCAATATCTACATCCTTCTACTCACACAACACCAGGCAATGTTGATCCCGTCAAATATACATCCTATCTTGCCAGCTCTCCAAGCTCCAAGCTCCAAGGCCAAAACATAAAAATCACCAAGGCGCTATCGGCACGTTTGATCCCCATTCTCGCCGGTGACGTGAGGCTTGGTGGGGGGAGTCAAAACGACAAATCCGGTAGTTTTTCTACACAGACCTAATAGCTTGGTTGAGACCTATTTACCCCAGGATGATTCATTCTTTGGTATTTTTATTTGTTTTTTTTTGTTTTTTTATTTGTTAGTTTCCTTGAATAAATCCTGTAGACCCCTTTATTATATGGTTGGGGGTTCGAGCCAACTTCCCGACATAAACGGCTGCTACCCAGTTTATTGGCTGGATCAAACTCAATATCTACCCAAACTGACATTTCCCCATCCTCCCCCTCATTGCCACGGTTAGGACCCTTGGAGCAAGAAGCACCAGTATAAAACCGCAAGGTTTTGCTCTTATTACGGTTTGTTGCGGTTTATTACTCTTATTTCCCTTTCAACGACTATAACTATTACATTTTTACTATATACATTTTTACTATATACATTTTTATTATGATCAGCTCATTTGTGAAGCGGTCCTTGATTAGCAGGTCGGCCACTGTAAGTTTGTTTGTTATTACTGTTATTTTCTAATTTCATTTCTCATCTAACTCATTTTCAGGCTGTTTTACGTCGTGGATTTGCATCAACGGCATCTCGACAGAAAATCGCCATTGTAACTGCAGAAGAGGCCGTCGCCCGCTCGGGTCTTAAAACTGGAGACGTTGTTTTGGCTGGAGGATTTGGACTGTGCGGCATGTAAGTTTAAATCATCACGTTTTTTTTTTCTCTCTTTTTATTATAGATCCTGAGCATTTCTAACTCTTTTTCTTCTTCTTCTATATCTAGTCCTGACACAATTATAGATGCCATTCTGGCTAAACAAGATACCATCAGTGATCTCACAATTGTTTCCAACAATGTCGGCGTGGATGGTAAAGGTTTAGGAAAATTGGCCAATTCAGGGCAGATTAGAAAGGCCATTGTTTCATACATTGGCGAAAACCAGCGCTTTGAAAAAATGTACATGGAAGGCAAGGTCGATTTAGAATTGACTCCTCAAGGAACAATTGCCGAACGCTTGAAAGCAGCAGCATCGGGAGTTCCTGCTTTTTACACTCCCGCAGCACTTAATACCGATGTTCAGCATGGCAAGCTACCCATCCGATTCAACCCCGATGGCACTGTTCAAAAGTATTCGGAAAAACGAGAGACTCGTTTCTTTGACGGAAAGGAATATTTACTGGAACGCGCGCTCCCAGGAGATGTCGGAATCATTAAAGTTCACAAGGTTGACAAGTTGGGAAATGCAGTGTTTCATTCCACAGCCCTCAATTTCAACGGCGTTATGGCCCGGGCTGCCAAGGTTACCATCGTGGAGGCTGACGAAATTGTAGAAGTTGGCGAGCTTAAGCCCAACGAAATCAATCTGCCTGGAATCTACGTCCATTATGTTGTCGAGCGAAAAAATCCCTTGTTATTTGAAAAACTAGAGTTTGCCAAAGAAAAGGTCCCGCATCACAGCAGTCTTGAAGACATGTCCAAAAAGGAAAAGATTGCTCGGCGTGCAGCTTTAGAATTCAGAGATGGGCAATACGTCAATTTAGGAATTGGAACTCCTATCATGGCAGCTTCCTATGCAGATAAGAGCATTGAAATTCAATTGCAGTCCGAAAACGGTGTACTTGGATTGGGCGGGCTTCCCGAGCCTGGAAAAGAACACCCCGATACTATTAGTGCTGGAAAGGCTGCTGCCACGTTAACTCCTGGAGCATCCATTTTTGGTTCAGAGGAATCGTTTGCAATGATCCGTGCGGGCAAAATGGACATGACCATGCTCGGCGCTATGCAGATTTCCAAGTTTGGTGATCTTTCAAATTGGTTTGTGCCCGGAAAAGTCAAGGGAATGGGAGGTGCAATGGACCTGGTCGCAAATCCTGACAAGACTAGGGTGATAGTGCTGTCGGAACATATTGACAAGTATGGAAAGCCAAAGATTATGGACGAGTGTACGCTTCCTCTTACTGGCGCCAAATGCGTGTCCAGAATTATCACAGATTTGGCAGTTTTTGACGTTAATCATAAGACTGGCCTCATTCTTAGAGAAATCGCACCTCACACGACTCTAGATTATGTCAAAGCAAATACCGGTTGCGAGTTTGAAGTTGATCAAAACTTGAAACCAATTGAATATGCTCCATAGATTTCCTAGATTTCTGTCGTTTATTACTATTATTATTATTTTCTTTCTTTCTTATTCCCTTAAAAACATCTCTATCCTTTTGATTTTTAAAATATACAAAAAACTAATTTTACAAAAACAAAACTCATAAACCAAAAATAGTCTATTTCTAATATGCAATTCTATTCCCATCACCTTTTTAAAGTTCATAATTCAACAATTGTAAGCACTTGTTACGCAAAATATCAATGCTCTTTACAAAAATCTCATCAGGTTGCATGGCACCGGTTGATTCAACGTTATAAATAAAGTGGTCTCTCTTTCTACCAAGCTTAACCTTGTCCTTGAATTCCTCGTGTCTAAACACCTCTCTTGAAACAGTGTCTCGTCGTGGATCAACAACAACTGCCCGGCTTTCGCCAGTCTTCTTATCGGTTTCCACTTCAATAACGCCGGGAGAAAACAAGGTCTTCAACTTTTCTGCGTCCTTTCCTGTGATTGGTTCTGTGAGAGTGATTGTGGGCATTAGTCTGTAACTGGCTGTGGCAACGGGACTGAACTTGGCATGGTCCGAGCCAATACCGAGAATAGCATAGGCAGTAAGCTCGATTTCTTGGCCGGGGCGGAGTTTGGACAGAACAATGTCGGGGTTCACGACTTCTGGTTCCACGCCTCCAAAAATGGATTCTAATTGCTCGGCAGAGCCTGCGTATTTGAGATCTCGAGCATAAACAGTGTGGTTGTTGTAAAGTTCGTCGGGGTTGGTGGTAGGGGGAGCATTTCGCTCACGCTGCTTCTTGGTACAAGCGACCTTCAATGAAAAAATAATGGTATTCAAGTCGTTAGAAGGGGACTGCACAACGCCGTTAACAATCTTGGCTTCCTGGAAAGATGGATACCACTGAAGTTTGTCAGGGTCCGCACGAATAGGAACCAGTCCAATTCTCTGGGCAAGGACTTCGTCATGAATGACAGAGGTGTTGTTTGTGACAACGATTTCCTCGACAGCAATACTGGGCACTTCTGCCATCATAATTCGTCGAAAGGCGTTAGCGACCGAGGTATCAATTCCAATCAAGTCAAAGTTTCCAACTTCGTCGCCAAGGTTGTGGATTTGAATGTCGAAATTCTTCTTGTACTGTTCAAGGTCCCAAGCGTTCATGGTCGCATTGTGGTGACCAGGGAAATCAGTGGATGTGACCTAAGTATCAAACCTGTTAGTTGGACTTGTTTTTCATTCTGTTTGACTTGGTTTAAACAGGTTATTCTAACATACGTTTGTGACACGGTCGTGCTCGATTCCAACAATCTTATCGTCGTCTGTTATTCCAACCATTTTGAAATGTGTATCAAAAGATTATTAGATATTAAGTATAGATGGGTATCTAGTAATGGATAGGAACCGGTATATTATATATTATATAATATATATAAATATCTTAAAAGGTATCAACAACTGGCTGGAAAATCCAAAATCCAAAATCCAAAATTTCAATTTTCAAATTTTCAAAAACTTTTTTCAACACGAAGGGCTGAATGAACATTCGCGATAGAAATCTAATACAAATAAAAAAAATTTCGACTGCCAAATCAGGTGACCAGGGCACGGGTAGGGGCAAGGGTTCCACGTGCTGTTCACATGACTGTTTTGTTTTGTCAATTCCACACGCCCAACGGTGAACTGTGGCGGTTTGTAATCGTCAAGTTTCTGGAATGTCCTTTTAGTTCTATCATCTCAATCATCTTCTTCTTGCAAGTCTTTCCAGCTCTATTGTCTAGACTCTTTTCCTTTATATTAGATATATAATCTGGGTTTTGAAGTGTTTTTGTTTTTTTGTTTTTTTGTTTTTTTCCTACTAAATTTCACACCTTTGTGCTGCTAGTCAACCCATCAGTATCTGTTCTTTTATTTATTCTTCATTCCTCATTCCTACAACACCTTTGACTATTTCCATATCAATCCAGCGTTTTTCTAAACTACAATAGCATTTCACGATGGTTTCCAAAATTCAACATGTCACAGAGCAACGCCTCTTTGATCAATTACTTTCTGCTAATGAACTCGTCATGGTTAAATTTACTGCAGCTTGGTGCGGCCCTTGCAAAGTCATTGCTCCAGTTTATGAACGACTTAGCGAAGCTACTACAAATGTCAAATTTCTTGAGGTTGATGTCGACAAAAGTCAATCCATTGCTCAAAAGTACAAAGTTTCTTCCATGTAAGTTTGTGTGTATTGTTTTTACTCGACTGTTTAATTGATTTACTAATCTTTTGTTCTATTTTTTCTCCCAGGCCTACTTTTGTTTCCTTTAACAAAACCAAGGAACACAAGCGCCTCGTTGGCGCAAACCCCCAGGCTTTGTCAGGAGCTGTCAAGGAACTTTCTGAGTTGAATGCTTCTGCCGTTGTTTCCTCTAGTCCTAGCGGATCCACTTCCAACTCTTCAAGTGGTCTCAACGCTGAGATCAAGAACTACATTCCCAAGGCTTACGAACTTTTGAACGATACCATTCTTAGCTCTTCTGCTGACGTTCTTAACGTTTTAGAAGTCCGTGAGGATCAAACCTCTCTTTTGTTCGATCTTTCTAAGCCCCCAGTGACAGAGTCACATCCCACCATTGTTTCCGACGCTGATTCGCAGATAATTGTCCACATTCCTTTCATGAACAAGATCAAGACCTACTCCATTCTTGTCAAGGCCTCTTCCAAGAGCAAAAAGCCGGACGGAGACGATACCCAGCTTCCTTCCAAGATTAAGGTGTGGGCAAATACCACAGGCACAATTTCTTTTGAAGACGCTGCTTCGGGTGATGGCGCTCTCCACGAGGCCGACATTGAAGAGTCCAGCTTTGATGAAAACGGGTGGACTGAGATCCAGCTCCGGTACGTTCGATTCCAAAACGTTGGCTCGTTATTGATTTTCTTTGACGGCGAAGATGAGGACGAGAGCACTGCCATTCAGAAGATTGCGGTTGTTGGATCAAAGGGTGAAAGCCTGTCTTCTGGAAAGTTGGAGAAGATTGATATGGAATAAGATATAATTACAATGCTTTTTTTTTGTGTGTCTCTAGTTTTAGCTTTGATTCAGTGTAGTATATTTGGGATTTGTTTCTCTAAGAGTTTTATAGATAAAGTGCTTTTTTAATAGAAAATTAAATTGGAAAAAAGGTTAAAAATAAGCGACATCTCAAGACAAAAAAAAAAAAAAAAAAGATTCTCACTACTTGATTACATTTCATGGTTCTACAAATCTATTTATTTCATGATGTTTCATAATAATTTATATTTTATAGAGTATTTATTTGTTTCATGACATCTATCATATAATCTAAAAAGAATCCTTCAAAAATAAAGCCCATAGCACCTTCCTCCTATACCATTCACAAATGGGCGCGAGTATTTGTTAGCAAAGCAACCTACATTTACTCCTTGACAGCGATCGGTTCAGCCTTCTCTTCGTCCTTTTTGGGGAATGCCATGTTGTTAAAGGCCTCAGAGGCTGAAAAGCCCAAAGAGCGCTGGTAGTTGAAAAGACGGAAGACCTGGTAACCGGCGACGGCACCAAGGAAAAAGTTGACGGATGCAAGAAAGTAGTTCTTGGGCTTGATGATCAAGCACCAACGGGTCCAGATGGCGCCAGTAGCAAAGAGGGCGATTTGTTGGGTGCCGGAAAGAGTCTCAGCGGGACGCTGAATATCACTGATACCAGCAAAGACGAGACCCCACTTCATGACAGGAGCCTATACAAATTCAAGCGTAAATTGGATAAACCAATTACAAAAGGTTAGTTATAATTCCCCCTGAAGAAACTGCAAACCCAATTGATTCCATAATGTGCATCGCGATATTTGCCAAACTTGATTTATTCAATAGAACCCCATACCCCAAACCCCAAACCCTGTACATCTTTTAGCCATGAGGTGGTCCATGTAGTACTACATGTAGTGGGGGGGGGAGTATAACTGTTCCCACATTGGTATCAAATAACAAATGTTGACAGGATAAGAAAAGTGGGGGATAGCGGTAACGGTTTCGGATACTCTTAACACTGGTATTTACAACGTCCTGAAAATCGGCCAAGGTGCCGACGCCAATGTATCAAAACCACCATCACCAAACCAGCTCGGCCAGCTCGAGAGTTGCTGGTATTAACAAGTGGTAAAGACACATTTCACCATTCCTCAGTGATATATGTGGCCGTGGGGGTAGAAGGGTATATTGTATTCCAACCATCAATAATAGACCCCGCTAAACATTACTGGTAAGATATGTGGACAACTGAAAATATTTTGGGTATGAAAAAAACGTGCTTTGACTTGGTAGTATGAATTGGAGAGAACCAGGAGTCATCACTCCTTTGGTGTTACTGTCGGGCGCCGCTTGTAACATCACGAATCATAGACACCAGAGCGTTTGTGTGAAAAGCCCCGCGGGATATCAAAGCCATATCAGCACATCAAGATAGCAATCTAAAGCCAAACCCAGCCACATCGCGTGCAGATTTCAATCAAAGACCCCATCGGCGGTGGGTATATATTGTAAAGCTGGGAGACCGTTATTGTATAGTTTGATAGAAGAACGAATGGACGCTACTCTTTAAAGCTTGTTGCTGCGATTGGCACCCTTCAATCGGCCAACGTCATCACATTGCAATGATCAATTGAAGGACTTTATTCGACAAAAGCCGAATGAAAGAATGAAATCAAGGACTGGCCTAAAAGCCCGAGCAGTATATAATAACGATAAAAAGTGGCTGATTAACATACCCAGAAGTGAATGGTCTTTGGACCGGTTTCAGAGTGAAGAAATCGGGTGAATCGAGAAGCACCAGCAGCAGCCATTGTTGTTTGTTATTTATGCTACGAAAGAGAAGACGAATAGAAAAGAAAGTTTCTTTAAAAAAAAATATGTATATTGGAAAGAGTGGTTGCAAAGGAAAGTTGCAAAAATGGGTAAATTTTTGTTTTTAAAAGCCAGAGAAACCTCCATGAAAGCCCCGCTCACCATGGTTGAGATTTGTGCGGTCCGCACAACACTTTTCCTTACTCCTCTCGCGCATGACTAATAATTAGCAAGGCAGGGTAAACTGCCAACGACCGTTTATCATCCGCTGTCAGCCAGTAGGTGCATATATGCCCTAAACTGTATATATTCGTGCACATTTATCAAAATATTAAAAATATTAAAATTTATCAAAATTATCAAAATTATCCAAATTCAATTAAAAATTAAAATCTATCTATTAAATTCACCAAAGTGTTCAAATTAAGTTGCTTTCGCTCGTACTTTTGGTTAAAATCTCATCATAGTCATTCATACTTTTAAGCCAACAAGCTTAGGTTCATTAGTATATTTTTTTGTCATTTATCATGTTTCAACTCTTCATCAGCATTTTCTTCTTCTTCTTCTTTTTCTTTTTCCTTTTCCTTTTCTTTTTCTTTCTCCTTGTCTTCTTCAACCGTCTTAAGCTCGCTGGCCGGTGAGTTCGCTGCTTCCTGGGTCAGGGATAATGATCTTACATTCCTCCATCCAGAATATCCAAGCATCATGTCATCTGAATCTGACTCGTGCGACACCGCGTAAACATTGTTATTGGTGCCTTGTCGACCCGTAGATCTGCTGCTTTGGCTATTCCGTGTTGTGGAGTCGCTTTCGCTTGCCTCATTGTTGTTCTGATCGTTAGAATGTGCAATTGATGTTGACTGACTGGCTGTTTGGGATCGATTCGCAGAATCGGATTTATCTGTCTCTTTATCAATATCTTCTGTCGCTATCACTGACTTTGGATTGGAGCTTTTATTATCACTCGATTCCACTTTAAGCCCTGTTTTCCCTTCCTCCTCTTCTTCTTCATCATCTTCTTCACTTTCCTCTTCTTCACCTTCTTCATAATCTTCCGATCCAATGTCAATGGAGTCATCGCCCAAACTTCCAATCTCATCTCTGCCATAATCGACACTACGCGTTCGCCCCTTTTCCTCATCTCCATGCTTGGGTAAAATTGAGGTCTGTGGAAGTACACTGAATATGCCCTTGCCATTGGACTGCTTGACATGATTGGGTTTGCTCACTGATGTTATTGTTTGTGGAACTCCGCTGGATAAAGACTTGTCGCCCAATCCTAAAATACTTGACCCAATGGCACTACTGAGTGCTGCCCCGATCCCGCTTCCAAAACTAGAGCCTCCAGAACTAGAAGAAATATGATGGGTTGGCGCAGTAACTGTTGTGCCATTTATGCCTGTTGTGCTGGAACCGTACCATGGTGAGTTAAATGAGCCATGTGCGCTTACATTACCAGTGGATGACCCAGTTGAGCTGCCACCAGTCTGTCCATAAGATGATAAAATTCCCAGATGCGGAGATGATTCAGGCGAGGCTGATGATGACGAGGATAGTTGAGAATTGCGCTGGTTTCTGGTTGTGGCAAATTGAACAGGGGTACTGCCTGTGTAAAATTTAGAGTTGGGGACAGAGGAGCTGGTGCTGGAATTGCTTTCATCATGGTTAGAGGCATCTTTAACTTGGGCGGTATCAAAGTTACGGATTGTAGCTGTTTCATTATCCTTCTTACTCTCAAATGAAGACTGTGTATTTAGTGGGGGAACATACTTCTTATCAGAACTACTTCCCTTATCTTTAAGAGTCGGAAAAGACATGTTTTGAAAGGTTGATGTGAGCTTTTGGGCTATATCAAATTCTTTCTTTGGTTTTGCTTGATTCGCAGAGCCTTGTCCAAGTTGAGGGGTAGAAGAAAAGACCCCGGGTGGCTTGTTAGATGGGTATAAGTTTCTTGAACCTTCTTCTTCGTCCTCGTCTTCCGAGGGAGCAAAGGGGTCCAAACCTGAGGATATTAAATCATCAAGCCCCCCGCCAGACCAGCCCTTTCGGGCGATACCTTCATATATTTCAACTTCTGCTCTAACAACAGCAGCAGCATAAGACAAGATGTTTAAAGAGGTAGTCTGAGCAAGATCAAACTGCTGAATAAAATGTTCGTATTTGAGTCGATCAATGTCATCAATCTGTGAGGTCAATTCTAAAAGAGATGATCGGTATGCAGCCAGGTTACGGACTCTTTTTTTAGAAAGTTTCAAATTATCAGCTTCGTGTGCTCGTAAAGCTTTAGTTTTTGTCTTCAAGGCGCGTCGGAACTCGTCCTCGTTCAGTGCAGTAGCCGAGCGTAATTGCTGAACTTGTTTGCGGACAGGTTGTTCAAAATTTCTTTGAATGGTCTTTGCTAAAATTTGTTGGTGGTTTGATACTAGATAATGAAGGCCACCTGCACTGAGTAAAGGTTCGGCCGAGGCACCTGCACCTTTACAGCGGGCAGCACCTTCAAGAGCTTCGCCGAAATCTGCAGCAGCTTCTGAGACTTGTAAAAGCGCATCACGGTACTTTTTGGCTGCATTCAGAAGAGTATTGTATGACGCCACTGTTTCATTTACTTCCTTGGTGGTTATCAAGGCGGGCAGATCAGGGTGACTGGCAGCAATGCCAGATGCCATGTTAGCAGTTCCAATGGTCGATGTAACAGTTCCAAGGGTTCCCAGAGATGCTTGAGAGGGTCTACGGGTAAGGCCGAATGCTGTAGGACTGCCAATTGGATTAGGGGTAGGGTTTGAGGAAGACGAATAGCTCAAGTTTGATGAGTATGTTGCGTTGCTGCTGTATAAGCCGTGCGTCAGGGCAGCTCCGAATGGCGGAGCCCCGGAGACGCCCGTAGTGAACCCCGGCAGGGTGCGAACCGGACTGTTGTTAGCTGTAGAGGTGCTGGTTGGACCTAGGCGTGTCGGTGATGTCGGCGCAATGCCGTTGTTGTTGTTGTTGTTGTTGTTGTTGTGCTGCAGCAAATCGGATGGCGTCGCGCTGAGATTAAAGGGGTTGTAACTGTAGTCTTGCGGGCTTTGGAGAGAGGTTTTAGAAGCGTTTGATGGTTGGTGAGAGTGAGAGCTGGTATGTTGGGATGACCTGGAGTCATCGGCAAAGTATGGGTTTGACATAGCAGGACAGTATGGCTGGGCTTGTTTGTATGCAATTGGAAAGGGAAGAAGCCAAGGGCTGGTATGAATGTGACAGTGTTATGTGTTGAAAGGCAGTTTTGTCAGTAGGCCATGCGACCTTTACTGGTAATGGCGGTATGCGCGTACGGGTTAGAGTGATGGGTTATGCTAAAGTGGTAGAATAGTAAATCAAAACATAGCAGTCACTTTGAAAGCACGAGGGCTTAATGATTCAACAGGGGGATATCAACGCCAGGAAGAAACCAAGGTAAACTCTAGTTCAAGGTACTGATAAGAACTTGGAGAGGAAAGGTTGGGTGTTCTTAGGAACGGTGCGTTTATTGGGGTATCACTGCCAATGGCAAGTTGTTAGGTAGATAGATAAGAATGGGGAATGCAATGGAGGGAAGGAAGGTGGAAAAAAAAATTTGAGCGTGAAAAGCAGGAGAAAAAGAGGTGTCAAGGAAAACACAGCGCAGAGTGTCGAGCGTTGACAGGCAGCAGCAGCACGTATGCGGAATTCGGTGGAAGGTAGCATGTGCGAGTTATTTAGCAAGCGTATGTGGATAGGGCGAGTGTTTGGGGTTCGACTCTGAGAGGTGGTATATGCCAATTGCTGGTACCAGTCGTGTTGTGTCATGTTGTGCCATGTTGTGCCATGTCATGCTGTGTCATGCCGTGCCATGCTGGCTTGTAATGACACGCCGGGTAATTTCAGCTTGCTTGCTTCACACCGTCTTCGGAAGGAGCACGCTGAACCCACGTGACTTCGGCTACTGTGGGATAATCCAGGACAGTGCCGTGTCACAGCCAGCAGCGCCGCTTGCCTTTCGTCTTCCCCAGTCAAGTGATCCCATCTCTTTTCTCCCCCATATAATTATATAATTGTAGCTAATAGCCAACAACAGCCAGCCAACAACAGCCGGTGCGTGTATTCAAAATTTTTCCCGCCTACTCCAGTCCTGTCTTTTTTCTCACCCCCCAATCCCACCCAACCCCCTCGAATCCACACCCTTTAGAACCAGATATATACAGACAGATACTGCAATGACCAACACCTCCGTCGTTGTTTATTAGGAATACCGTCCTCGTTCCAGTATATTGAAGCTTCCGACAGCAGCATTTTAGCAGCAGCGGCAGCTCCAACAACGTCATTAGAAAGAAAAAAAAAAAAAACACTCTACTACCATCCAAAACCGTTATCTCCAAGCTTCAAGCTCCTCCGCGCCTAACGGCCACAAGACACACGCCTTTCCCAACCACAGCCTCCAGCTAAAGAACGAAACGAATACCGAAGGACCAATTGTTCATTTGAAAGAACGCTAGCAACCATCAAGCTTGCACATCCTCTCGGGGAAAAAAAAAAAAAAAAAAAATAATATTCCCAGCTCTTTCTTTAGCTTGTTTGCCTTATCAGTCACCTGACCGTGAGTCACACTACGCCTACTGCCTTTTTCCACATACATACAAACACACAAACATACAAACATACAAACGCACGCTTGTTGCTTTTTTATATTATAGCTCTGCGTCTTCTGACCTGAGGTGAGTCACTTTTCCGACACCGGCTTTGCCACTTTTGTGAGTGTCCCATCCACGTGATTTCGAGCCAAAATGACTAACAAGGCCTTCTTCTAGAGTCACCTTTTATCCTCCAAGCTTTTATAAACCAGGAGCCATCCCGTCTACTCTTCTTCCATCACGCGCTCTCTCGCACCTCAGCCAAACACTCTTGGTTCATATATAAGGCGAGGGCAGTGTTTTCGTACCAGATCTCTTTTTTTTTTTTTTTTTTTTTTTTTTTTTTTTTGATACTTGTCAACCTGGGTCTTTTTTGATTTCAGTACTTTACTTTTATCGTCGTATTACTATTACTATTACACTACCCAGTTATTACACCTCCGTCAACTAAACTAAACAAACAGCTGTCTAGTTAACGGACCCTCATTTACAACCTTTGCATGTTCAAAAATGACGTCCTATTCTTCTGATATTGGCTCCATACACTCCTCCTCTCCTTCACCTTCTCCATCATGTTTTTCGACTACCAGTTCTATCTCTTCTCTCAACTCTTCGCCCGAACTCAACCACCAAACCTATAAGCAAACCACTTCAATTTCTATTTCAACCCTGCTCAATCATGGCCGATGTGCTGATGATGCGTCTTTTGATGCTTTGGAAAAGTTTGAAATCCCCGAAACTAAAACCCAACTCAATTCTACTACTGCCACCACAACCACTGCTAACACAACCCACAATCAACAATCTGTTAGCACCAACAAACTCTCAGAATGCAAGTCTCTTTTTGTTGAAGCCCTTGTCGACGCCGCCACTCTTTTAATCGAATCCATGTGGTCCTGCTCTACAACCTCTTCATGCTACATTCAACAATCCGTCTCGTTGAAGCGTTTTGTTCAAGAAACCCTGCGCCGCTCTCGCACCTCTTACTCTACTCTTCAGCTTGCTCTCTACTACCTTGTTCTCATCAAGCCGTACATCTTTGCTGCAAGAGAAGAACAGAAGCTCTCCAAGGGTTCTGGCCCCATCGCACTCGCCTGTGGCCGCAGAACCTTCTTGGCAGCTCTTATGCTTGCTTCAAAGTACTCCCAGGACAGAAACTACTCGGTTGCTGCTTGGTCCAAGATCTCAGGCCTCCCCACTAACGAGCTTTGCGAGAACGAAGTCAAGTTCCTTGATGCTGTCAAGTGGAACTTGTTTGTTGGATATGACATTTATGAGCGTTGGAGCCAAGTTCTTTTTGAATGTGCTTGTGACCCATCTGGCGTCACACCAGTCCCATCTGCAACTAATAGCACTTCATCTGTTCATGCTCAAGATTTGCACAAACGCTCTATTTGGATAGAGCGATTCAGAACCATCAACATTAACATCACCAACTGCGATTGGCTTAATAAGGTTGCTGTCACTTCTGTGCCTTCAACAAACAGCGACGATTTAGTTTCTGAGGTTGACGCAGTTTCCCCAGATTTGACGCCCAAGACCCAAAGTTATTGTCGCCCATCATTGGCCAAGGCCAAGCTTTCCAGTAGCACCGAGAGCCAAACCAGCATTATCAAACCAGTGGTTAATTGTGGAAGAATCAACAAATTATCGCCTATTCATTCACAGAGACGCCAACTCAAAACTCCAGCAATTCCCAAGCGTTCTGATCGTTTTAGAGCTGAGCAAAACTTGGCCGTTTACACCCTTTTAAGTGGTGATAATGGCGCTGAACAAGTGATTATCAACAACAGTGCTGCAATGTCCACCAATTCACCAAACTACCTACAAGCCATCTTGTTGTAAAGTCTTGGATCAAGATTATTATCCAGGATATATCATACTAGAAAAGAGATGGAGAAATGCGTCGGCATTCCTACATTGAATCTCTCTCTACACCCTGACGCCTATCATACCGAGATCAGGTAAGTTGGCCAGGGTCACACAGACAGGGGTCCTTGACACATGTTACATGCTATGTTCTGTGGCTTGGACAAATCCATTCGACGTGAATAATCGAATGGTGGCTTCTTCTTGATGCTTTGGCATTTCATTGGAGAGGTTTTAAAAAGATTACCTGCATTTTGGCATTGAAATGGTTTCATTTCTTTGATGCAAGTTTCTTACATTTGGGTTCTTGAAAAAGATATCCAAGCCTGTTTTTACCTTTCCCTCTCTCTTTTACATATTATGTATTTCACTCTTGTTTTATACTTTGACCTTTTTACTGAAAACATTAGTATTGGAGCCAATGTCAGTTGAATTATAACACTTAATTTTTGGAATATATATATCTAAATTTTAAATAAACAAACAAACAAATCCCTACAAAAACCAATTGATAATAACGTACCATTGTCCATTTACAGACATAAATGATAACAGTGATAACAACAATGACGATATTACATGGGGTTGGTGGTTGACCATGCCGATAGATAAGAGCCTGAGAGACCCAATTGTTATCGCAAAGAAGGGCCCGAGTGCCGTGAGTGGACAAGAGAGAGAGAGAGAGAGAGAGTGGGGGTTTGGCACAGAACGAGATGTTCTCAATTTACAAGGAGTTTGCAACAAGCAAAGGTATTCATTATTATTATTATTACTATTATTATTATTATTATTATATTCACTGTACAACAAGCCTCTGTTAGATTAGTTTGAAACGTGTCATTGTGAGTGGTCATATATATATATATAGACATAGGCATATAGACAAATACGGGAAAACGATTAACAATGGACAATTGTGACGAATAAAAGCGGGCGGATAACCTGTTTAGATTTTTAATTTTTAATTTTGTATTTTGTATTTTCTAGATTCAATATGGATTATGGAAAGAACAAGAATAACATTACATTTCATGCTGCTATGCTGCTATGACGTTTTAATTAATTTTATTTTTGTATTTTTGTATTTTGTATTTTAATCAGTCATTGATATGGCGAAAACAATGGCCTTGTTGTGGGATGCTGCCATTGTTTGTTTACGGCCTAGCAGTAGAGTCATTTTCAATTTGAATTTTTCACTTTTCATTGTATATTACTTATACTTGTTATACTTGTCATACTACCTGTTTTTTTGTAGCTGTTCTCTCCCGATATCGCAAGGTAACTTTTGAAGACTTTTGGATTTTCCATCTGTCGCAGTAGCCACTGCTATTGTCAAAAAAAAAACAGCCTCTAAGAAGTTGAGTGACTCACTAGTTTAGGCTTTTTTTTTTCTTCTTCTTTCTTGCCTTGCGTGATATAGATATGTGCAAACCGGCAATGCCGAGTGGGAAAAAGGCACTGCCGAGCTGATGACTGGGCTACTAGTTTCTTAGTTTCTTAGTTTCTTAGTTTCTTGGTTTCTTGGGTGGCAAACGGCAACCTTGTATAAATATAAATGATATTTATAAAGCCATAGAGTCATAATCCGTCCGTATCATGATGATAAATACTACAAATAAGAAAAGGCTTTCAAAGGCTTTCAAAAACTTTCAAGAACTTTCAACAGCTTTCAAATGCGGATATTGCTGTTGGTTTGTTGTGGTCATGGGACCTGAGCAGGTTTAGAACTTGAGACTTGAGACTTGAACTCTATTTATGACATGTGCTGTATGTATGCTGCGTTCCACTGTAAGTGCAGGCTCTCAACACATATACCCATCAACTGTTGAACCAATATTTGAAATTTTATATTAATATAAACCTTTTGCTTGTTGAATCGTCTATTTCTTGCACATAAACAAAATCTCTAATTATAATAGTAACAACCAACGATATCAAACAATGTCTTATAAACCAACACGGTTTGGCAAATATGCACATCTCATGCCCACAATTACAACACACACATCCCTCTTGACTTGACTCTTCACATGTACAACCCAACTCATACTCTGTCATCAGTATTACCGAATCACACGGCCTCCGCCACTCTTCAGTCTATTCTCAGGATCCGCCATTCCATATTTAGCCGACCGTCTGTTGTTCTTGTCATCCTGACGAATCAACGCCGCATCCTTTTTCGATATCCTAATTCCTTCATAGACGGCCCTATCGTCATCGCCACTCTTGCCGTCAGATTTTGATATTGTGGTAGAATAGGGGCCGCCAAACCGATGTGAATACAAGTCAAATGGATCCCTATCTTCCTCTTCTGAAAGGCCACTTCCTGCTTCATTCAGCTCGTCATCAATGCTGGCTTTGGCGTTACTGCCTTTGCTCTCGGGTATCTGATGCAAGGTTGAACTAGACGGAGCCTCTTTTAATCTGCTGTTGAATTTCTGTAGCAAAGCAAGTGTTTCTGATTCCCGAGATGCTGATCCTTTTGACTTTGTCTTTTTCGACTTGCTTTTAAAATATTTTGACATGTCCATAACTTGTTCGGTCCCCACATCTTTGTAACCATCAATCTTGCGTAGACCACTGTTCTTTTCTTGGTATCGGTCTTGTTGCGGCTTGCCGCTGTCACCTTGCTTCTTTATCGAGTTCTTTAGCGCTAAGAATTCGGACTCCAACTCACTTGCACTTTTTTCTTCCAAGCGACTGGAGATAAACTGTGAGACGCCTTCTGTTTCGGCCTTAATATCACGAATCGCTTGTATCTCATCTTTAAATCCTGGTGGCTTGAAATCTTCTTTAGATTCACTCTTTTCTGGTTCCACTATCGGTTCTGATTTTAAAGTCTTTTCTTTGACAATTGGCTCAGTTTGGGTAATGTCAGACTCTTTCTTTTCCTCATGCTCGTCGGCGTCAGTTTTTGCTTTTTTCTTCTTTTTGGAGGGAACAGATATCGGTGCTTTAATTTGAAACTTTCGTTTCTTATCTGGTCCTGCATCCATTCCCTCTTCTTCGTCCTCGTCATTTCCATAATTCATCTTGACCTTTTGTTTCACTTTCAGTGGCTTCTTTTTCGCCAATTTCTTCTCCTCATTCTCTTTTACATCTTTCGTTCCACTCTTCTTCGCTTCAATATCATCAAAATACGGTTCCACAATTTCCGCGTTTATAATCTTTACTGGGTATAGCGGTACATCATCACCATCTTCACCAGGTTTCCCCACCGTTTCTACATCTGTCCCGATTTCCACCAGAGTATAAATCGTTTGCGGTGTTATTCTTCCAAACACTGTATTCTTCCTATTCAAGCTAGGAGCACCCTCAGCGGCAAGGCTTATAATAAACTGAGATCCATTACTATTCCTTACTCCATCAATATTTGCTGTGCCCAGAATACCACGTTTACTAAATTTGAGTCGTGTGTGAAACTCGTCGGGAAATCCTTTAGAACCTTTTCCAGATTCGGACGGGTCGTTGCTGTCGTTGTCTCGCCAGCCAATACCACCTTGTACTATAAAATTGCGTACCACCCGGTGAAACGTACTGCCGTCGTAGTATCCTTCAGAACAACGCTGCAGAAAGTTGTGACAGGCTATTGGTGCTTCCTTGCACCATAGCTCAAATTCAAGAGGACCACGGCCAGTGTTTAGGATTACGCGTCCGGTTGTTGGTGGTTCTATTCCTTGCGGCGGACCAGACATTTAGAGATGTGAATGTGTAATATGAATGTGAATGACCAATTGAAGTTAAACAGAGAGGTCAGAAATGAAAAAAGTAAAGGTATGGAATGGTCAAGTAAGTAGGGTCCCAAATAATCGTAGATAACACTTGGAATTAACTGAAATGTAGGATGGATCAGTAAAAGCAAAGACATTTTGAAAAAAAACAAAAAATATACTTCTAAAGGATGTATCACATGACTAGGCAAGATAACTGCTTAATCTAGTTAACGAGACTGAACGCAATGAATATAATTCAAGTTTTTATTAAAAGAAAATAAGAAACCGCTCTATGACACAAAAGTTGGAAACAATATTTCCAAAATACTCTTAAATATCATTCAAAACTTTAGTAGCATTGCTAATATTGTAAATATTTTTAAAACTTTCAACAAGCTATTCCTCGTGGCCCAATGGCAAGGCGTTCGCCTACGATCATATTGGTTCACATAGCGAAAGATTCCAGGTTCGACCCCTGGCGGGGAAGCTATTTCAATTTTTTTGATATTCTTTTTGTTACTAAAGCCAAATTAACTATTTAGCTGAGATGGTAATTCAACTATTTTTCAACAAGTTTGTGTCATTAAATCAATTTCATTAAGTAAGTTTAGTAGTAAAACATAAATAGTTTTTGAAATGCAAAATAAAATACATAAAAAACATTATTCCCCAATACTATATTTTAGTTCCAGGTATTGTATCAGTATCCACCAAACTGATAATCCCAATGCTAACATCATATGCTCGCTCACATAACAAAGTCATCAATTTCCTGTCTGTACTTGGCAATGTTTCTCTTGATCTTACTCTCGTCAACCCAAGTCAAATAGTCCTCCATCTTTCTAGTAACCAAGAATGCTGGATCTGTGATAACCTGAGGGCCGACTCTGACATGTCCTTGCTCCACAAACATAGTGGCGTCTCTGATAGTTGGCGCCATCTTCAGTCTCCACATGACAACAGGAATTCTTCTTCGGCAAAAGTTGGATACCGTGATTTGGTGCTCGAGGTCGGAGACCTTGGGCTTCTTGCCAACAGGGAAGATTCCCATACTGTCGAGCTTTTCTAATAGCTTCTTCTCATGGTCTAATCGCACCGGGTCTCGTGGATCTAACGTAGCAAGCTTTAAAGCAAACCGTCTGACTTCACCACACAGCTTGTGGTATTTACTGTAATCGCCTCTGTTCTGTAAATGGAACCGTTGCATAATCATGGTTTCCGTGTGTCCATTGTCTTGCTCCCAGTCGTAAAAATCGACCTTTTTAAGAAGCTTTTGCTCGTGATGTTTCAATTTTCTAACCATTTTGCCTGTATTTGGTATATGTGTTGATAGCAGTTGAAATAAGGATTAGTATTATTATGATGGTGAAATTAGCTAGGATTCTCAAATGTTTAAAATTTTTTTATGTGAAAGCGACACAGCCGTATTCAGAATCACGTGTGGGTACGCGCACCACAATTAAAATTTCAGCTACCAATACCACCAGAACAAATCACCAATCAGGGCCTCTGCACACATACATCAACCCACGCCGAAAAATTTCTTTCAGCATCATCAGCGACTAAGGGTGTGCCCTTTTAGGATATCTTGTGTACCCCGAGTCAATACCTAGCTTTTTCAAGATGTCACTTTTTACCACCTCCGCCATCCGTCGTGGATCATCCCTCATTCGCACTAATAGCATATTGGCTACTAAGAGCATAGCAGCTTTCAGCACATCCTCACCATGCCAATCACACATTGGATCAGCACCAGTTACTCTTCCAAGCGGTGTGACCTTGAATGTTTCCGACAAGGAAATGGATCAGATTGCTCGTTTACGAATGGAGTTAAATTCTAAAAGACGTGGAAAATACATTGTCAACTTGACCAAGATTGCAAAGCTTACTGGCCCACGAGGAGAGTTAGACGTTGAGATCGCCGACTTTGTTGGACTCAACGTTGAGGATCAAAGTGGTGACGATGTTCGCAAGGTTACTGTCTCTGTTAATGACCCAGAGCACAAAGCTCAGCGATCCATGTGGGGTACTATCAGATCCAGATTAAACAACGGTGTTATTGGAGTCACTGAAGGCCACATTTCCATTTTGAAGTTTGTTGGTACTGGTTTCCGTGCCGCTTTAGAAAAGACTCCTGAAGGAAAGGAGCAGGTTTCTCTTCGTGTTGGCTACTGTGTCCCCATCGTTCTCGAAGTCCCTGAAGGGCTTAAGATTCAACTCCCCCTTCCTCACAGAATGATCATTGAAGGTAACGATAAACAAAAGGTGAAGCAGTTTGCTGCCAGTATTAGAAAATGGAGAAAGCCTGAGCCTTACAAGGGTAAAGGTATCTTTGTCGACGGTGAGACAATCAAGCTCAAGGCTAGAAAGATCAAATAAACAAGCTATTATTTTATTATCACTTTTTATATCTTGGGCACCGCATTCATTCCCTGTTTTCCTTCCTTATTCATTCTAAAATATACCCTACCCTTTCATCCTCCTCATGTAAATACTTATTTTTCGATCATGTTCATAGTAATGTACTTTAGTCAACAGTAAAATAAAGTAATTTGATTTATGTACAATACAATATATATAGTTATAGTTCAGCTCTATACAACACAATGGACATCTTACTGGAATTCAGATCTATGTTTGGAGGTAGCCTCCTCATTTTTCAGTGGAACGAAAGGCATGTATTCTTCATCAAGTAAAGAGATAGTTTGACTGGGATCATTATGAGGTGTGATTGACCACTCAGTGACAACAAACTTTCCGGTTTCCAAAGACTTGTCGGCAGAAAACTTGACCAGAGTCTTATCAACCTTGGAGCCCTTGACAATGTAAGAAAAGTCGACGTGACCGTTGATGGTAGAAATACCACCGGAAATCCAAGGAATGAGAGAATAAAATGAAATATTGTCACCCAGAATGGAACGAGCCCTTTGGGATCTTCGCAATGTATATAATGTGGAAGTGACGACAGGACTATTAGCGTCCTCATATTTGACAATACCAACTAACGTAGCAACCATTAATCCAACGAATCCATAAAAATATCGGCGGTGAGCACGTGCCTCAGCAAGAGGATCAGGAAGTTCCTCGTCATGGATAGTTACTCGTCTCTTTCCATCCTCATCAAAAAAATAGTCGTGGTTTGCAGGGTTGTCAATGGGATTGGCATACTCGTAAGTAATTTCTTCGTGGATATTCTTGGTACCAGATGGGGTTTGAGTGGAGTAGTGTGTCAGGAAGGCGGAAGCTCTAGGTATGCTTGCTGCAACCCGTTGAGAAGAACTAATACTGGCCAATGACTTTGTTAATAGTCTAGAATTGAGACGGAGGAAGCTCATATTGGTGGATGAATTCTTAATAGATGGAGTTCTGAACTGGTGTTCGATTTAGTAAAAAAAGTTGGATAGTGGTGCTACAGTTATCACGTGACATCAGATTGACATGACACATTCTCACAGTGTAACAAATCACAAGAGTTTTCAGCCCAGCAGCCTAACCACCACTCAAACACTGAAAATTTTGGTGATCTATATTCAACAGCCAAAGTCAAGCTTTGATTTGATTCGATTGATTCACCCCCGCGAGTCTTCAATTCGTTGCAACTGTTTTTGGAGGAAGGCGTGAATATCTATTTATCATTCTCTTTTTCCTTGATTGACTATTCCATATACACATCATGATTCCCACTTCATTAATAGCCAGACAGACTGCTGCTGCCCGAGCAGCTGTCTTCGGACCTTTGACCTGCACTCGTGGTATTGCTAAGCTCACCTCGTTTTCCGTCGCCTCAACTATTCCTACCCAAACTCCTGTTCTACGACACTCCCCCGAATCAGCACATGCCCGTAAACTCTTGCCATCACGCACTGGTCTTCTTGCCCGCAAGGTTGGCATGATCACTTGGTTCAATGATTTAACAGACAACAACGTCAGCGGCAGGCCTGGCGACATGTTCCCAGTCACCGTATTGGAAATCGACAACCTCCAAGTTACACACACCAAGACCATGGCCAAAGGTGATACATACTGTGCTGTCCAGCTTGGCATGACTGATGCTAGACCCGCAAAAGACCAAACGCCAGAAGAATATGCCGAATACGTTCGCCGAAAATTCACCCGCGCTCAGCTTGGCCACTTTTCTCGTGCCGGCGTTGCCCCAAAACGTCATGTTGCCGAGTTCCTTGTCAAGAACGACGAAGCTGCTACTGCCTTGCCCCTTGGCACTCTCTTGCAAGCCGACCACTTTGAGGTTGGCCAGTTTGTCGATCTCAAGTCTGTGTCTAAAGGTAAGGGATTTGCCGGTGTCATGAAGCGACATGGCTTCAGTGGTTTACCCGCATCCCATGGTGTCTCCGTTTCCCATAGACACGCAGGTTCCACTGGTATGAACCAGGATCCAGGCCGTGTTCTTCCCGGTAAGAAGATGCCTGGTAGAATGGGTGGTGAAAACGTCACTATTCAAAACTCTCTTGTCATTAACGTTGATGCTGAGAAAGGTTACATTCTTGTTAAGGGCCCCGTCTCTGGCCCCAATGGTACAATTGTTAAGGTCTCTGATGCTAAGAAGAAGCTCCCTGACTATGTTGTTTAAAAGTTGGAAATCAATACACATTTTTTTAGATTGATATGTTGCATATACTGTGAAATACCCTCTGCGAGAGTTGATGTAATTTTTATTTTGTAAATAGTTGAATTAGAAATCAAAATTCTTGTACAAATATATGAGTTGAAGTTTTGACAAAATAACAAGTAGCTTATTTATTATCATTAATCGCTATACAATCGAATTATATAAATATTGTATCACCATATATTCTAATAATTCTAAGTAAGATAGTTTAGTTTCAAATATTTTTGTAAAGGTATAACTGGTACAATATGTTTTTTAAGCTAATTTTTGGTATAATTAGAAAACTTATAAGAAAATAAAGAAATAAAGCTATAATAGTCCTAACAACTCATCATCTTGATGCCTTTGCCTGGTATTCAGTGATAAAGGGACTTCCTCATTTAGTCAAATGTCATCATCTTCCATTTCTGATGGCTTGATTAAACCTCCTACAGCCTTAGCACGCTCAAGATCTTCAGCTTGCTTGTTCTTCAGTTCACGTTCCTTATCCTCAGCAAACAAATATTCAGTATCACCACCATCAATTTCTTTAAGTTCCACAAGGAAGTCTCTAAGAGTGGTCTTGAATCTTGGAGGCTCCTTATATTGCAAGACTAAACTGGAAATAAAATTGCTTACCTTGGCCCGTTGCAAGTGTGGGAAAGCATTGACAAGCAAGTTTGACAGATAATCCTTCAAATAGTCAGTGTTGGATGTGCCTGCAGGAGCTTCACTTGATTCGTAAATAGGCTGGGAGATTCTTCCAGTGTCTAGTAACTCAATAATCTTGATGAGAATCTGTGATTGTGTCTTGAAACCAGATTTGTGATCGCTATCAGTAAGAACGTAAAGAGTGTCTCCAATGATAGGCTTGAAGAAACGCTGGAAGAAAACATTGGATATGTCATTGTTCAAGTCACCAACATTAGAAATGAGCTCCAACAACAAACTTAAACCAGAAGATTCAACGTCACGGTTATCATGCTTAGCACCCCACAAGCATGCGTTAACAGTTTGCTCAAAGACATTGGGGGGAAGCTTGAGAAGAGCAGGGAAACTATTGAGATTGATCGTACGCAACAGCTTATAAAACTCAACACGATGCTCTGGGTAGTCATTCATAGTCTTGTTGATCATGTCCAACGTGCTTTCAAAAACGTTCTCCAAAACAGCAAGAACCATATCAGGAGTAAGACGACCAACACGGTTAACTAAGGTATCCATGCAGTGAAGGACCTCAGCTTCACGGGCATCGGGAACGTTAGTCTTGTAGTCCTGAAGAACTGCCTCCATAAGTGGTTGGACCATGTCGTTACAAATGTGTTCCAAATCGTCAGCTTTACTAACATAAGCTTCAATAAGCTTTAAAATTTCCTTTTTGATGGTACGTAATCCACGGACACGAGGGGTTTTGGTAGCAATATTTCCCTGAGTTTCGACGGCATTGGAAATCATTTTACTAACAGTACTGTATAAACTCAGCATGTTGATATAGATGTAGTCTAACTGTGGAACAAAGCTGGCGCCAAGAGCAGTACAGGTCGAAACGTTAGTCTTCATGATGTAAGCAATGATCTTAATAGTTTCAGGATCAGATAAAAGTTCTTGATCTGTACGCGACTTTTCTAAGATTCCATTCCAAGCTGAATTAGGCATTTCCATAAGCTGAGCAAGAAGCTTATCGCGACTCTCCTTAACAACCTGAGCGGATATTATATAGCCGCAAGCCTCATAGAAAGTCTCAACTTGCTGGTGTTGAAGATCTGATGTGATAGTGCCCAATGTTTGGAGAATCTCTTCAATAAATGGCTGTGTCTCACCTGGTTGGAGGTTGACAATATAACGCTTACACTTTTGTGCGATCTTGATAAAGGTGTCACAAGCCATATCCTGAACACCGGCATGGGTCTCATGCATGAACTCAAAGAGCTTGTGAACAACAGTCTTGAGGAATCTCCAATGTGCCCGAAGAAATCTTGGATATTGGCCAACTATATACATAATGTTGGAAGCAACGACAGCCTTATTGTCCTTACCCTTCTTTTGTTCAGTAAGAGTGAGCAATTCTCGGATAACATAGACAAGGAATTGCTTTTCCATCTCCTCATTCATGGCACCAGAAATAGAACCAATAGCCCAACAAAGAGTGTTGATATTGTTCCAAGACCATTCAGAGCCATCCATCTGTTTAGCAAGCTTATCACGCATAATCTTTTCAGTATCATTGACGTCCAAGTGGGTAAGATAGACAAGAACCTCACGGATACTCTTGTAAAGTGTAATGGTATCACTTTCCTTGAAAAACTCACGAACAATTTCACCTTCATCGTTCTCAACAATAAGAACCTCTTCGGGACGAACAATCTTTTCAATCATAACAACACGAAGACTAGAGAGAATTGGAGCATAAATATGCTTGCGAAGAGGGTAGCCAGCTAAAGCTTCAGGGTTACTAGCGCCACCTGAAGAGAAGCTACTAAGTACAGATCTGCCGAAAGGGGGGTTCATATCACTCAATGGGATCTGTCTAATCTCATCGTATAATTGCTGCACAAGACGAGCCCAGTAATCAAGGGTAATCTTGAAAACCTCACGTTCTTCAATACGTGATATATTGATGAGATATTTGTGAGATTCAAGAAGAACGGTCTTTTCTTGTTGATCTTCAATAAGTCTGAGATGAGTGCTGAAATATGTAGACAAAAACAAAGCCAAGTTCTGGATAAATTCCTGGTCAAGAGAAGAGGCATTCTCATAGATGTCTTTGAAATCAGTGTTAGGTGGAACGATATTTTGGAGAACTTCCATAGTGCCGATAAACATTTCGTGGAGAATCTTATTGGCCTGAGGCGCGTTTAAAGCAGCGATTTCCGTAAGACACTTGAGTGTAGTGTTTCGAAACTCTGCTGGGGAAAGGAATTTTGTGATAAGAAGGTTGATTAATGGGGTATTAAAAATGTAATTATGATCGATCCAATTGAGGTAACGAAGAAGGGACTGAAGAGTGGCCTGAATGAGAGAAGCTCTGGGAGCATTTTGCAACACCTCAAAACAAAGTTGAAAGATTTCTGAAAACTCGTTGGCAAGTTGACGCTTTAAATCGTTAGCCTTTGTAGAAGTCATTTGTTCAGCTGAAAAGTCAAAGACTTCTTCAGAAAGTAATCTAAGGATGGTCATGTTGTTTTCGCAAACATTAGGGCCAGAGCGACTTGAGCCAACAATTTCAGGAATGAAGGACGGCCAGTTGGCAGGCCACTCCTGTTTAAGGATTTGAACTAAGGTGAGGTTAACCTTGTTGATCAAGGACTTTTGAGTGCGGAAAGTTTCATCGTCGTTGGACCAACTGACACACAAGTTGACAATAAAGTTTCGAATGCCTTGACGTTCATCTTCAGGAAGAACCTTCCATCGAGTGGAAATGAGCTTATCAAGCACCGAAAGGGCAATAACTAAAGAGGCCATTAGAATCTGCAAAAGATACAGGGTTGGAGAAAAACAAAACAAGAAAACTTACACTTTGATTGAGGGCTTTTAGATTCTTGTAAAATCTTGGGAGCTCGAGTCCACGAATCGGTATGATCTTGGAACTAAAAGCAAAAAACAAATTCATCACTGTTAGTATTGTGGCGTGAATACAATTGTGTGTGGTTTTCAAGAGTTTATACTTACACGTTTGAGAACAGAGTCAGCTTCAGCACGCTAGAAACATGGAAAAAAAAAAAAATTAGGCAGTAAACAGGTTAGACAATCTTGCAAAAGCTATCATTAAAGATCAATAACAAAACATACTTCAGCTTGTGTTCCTTGGCCAGAATAAAAGACAGCGACAATGCGATCCAAAAGATCAACATCGATATCCTTTGAAAAGTCCAAGAGCTGTTCCATTTGTAGGGAGCAATAATATAAAAATCAAAAACCGATAAGAAATGAGGGCAATTGTTATAAAAAACACCAGTCTTACAGAAAAAAAAGCGATTCTGGCAAACTAGATCCCAGAGAATAAAAGATGGTGAGGGTGAAATCTGAGAGTTTGTTAAAAAAAAATGTTGGTGGTGGCACAAAAAAACACTGTGATTAGGTAAGGTTGCTGTTGTTTGTGTGCCCTAACGGCCATGTCTCTCCGGGTGACGACACCGTGGTGAGTTGAATATCAATGCCGGCGCCTCAGATCAATCTTTCTGGCGAATTGAACTGTGAAAACACCCAGTTTCTTTAAACTCGTGTCTTATCGGGTTTTGATAGGGTGGCCCGAGTCCCGTCTATGTTTGTTTACAATCGGATATCATGTCACATGGCATCTACATGTTACACCCCAATTGGCACGTGAAACATCAATGTGAAATTCACGTGAGTAACATGAACATGCGTATATTCAAATTTCTGATCTGACCACATTCCTTTCAGCATTTATATCGGTTCGTCAGTAGCGCAAATGTCTCAAAGGATACCTGAAGGATTTTTTCGGAGTTTTTCTTTTCAAATTGTCGAGCTATATCGCTCGTCTTCCAACTCCAGGCCTATTTACAATGTAGCGGTCTTTGTCAAATTGATACCCGCTCTTTCTGAGGGCTCAAGTAGCAGCCACAAGAAGGGAACTACGTTATCATCGTCCATACTTGACCATCGATTCAAATTGAGTTTAAAGAGTATAGTTTCTCAGGAATTGAGTAAATTACCCGGAGGAGAATTGCTTAGAATTCTTCTATGTTTACCTATATCACCTGCTGCTGAAAATGGAGCGGATTCTGGAACCGAATTGGCTTATCTTACTCAATTGTAGACAGTCAAAAAAGCTTTTATGATTGACTTTTTGTTTATTCGGGATATTAACATTTTGTTTAGAGCTTATGATGCTGATTCGACGGGACTAAGTTTTGTCGTAACAACGTGCCCCTCCATAACGCAAATGAAGTCAAGTCTTAACACTCATTTGCCTTCAATTGACCCTACACCGTTTGGAAATGTAAGTAATTGCCGTGGTTTAATTTGGTGTATTATCTTCTGACAATTTTTAGCCAAAGGTGGATATTGAAGCCTTGATAAGACTTCTTCCTATACCAAGTCGCATGGGTGTCAGCTCGTTGGCATCACCCGCTGTGATCCAGAAATATATTGACACTGCGACCTCTTTAGTACAGATTGCTGAGGATCTAGAAAAGCATGTTCCAAATAGTGCTTCTGCATTTGCACATTCACCATCCATATCTGGTACAAGTTGGCTTAGTTCACCTTCTTATCATCAGCTTGCTGGCACGCAATTGGCACGGCGCTTTTCTAATAGTAATGGATTAGGGTCTGTTGGGTTTGGTTCAAATCAATCACCAAACAGCACTACTAGTTCAACTAACAGACAGTCTGGGTTTACAATAGCTAGTGCAGTTTTGCAATCTCAAAGACAATCTCAAAGTACGGTTCAAAACCAGAGACAATCTCAATATACCTTAACAACACGGTCAGCACCTCAAGCTATCACAAAACGACCGACTAGGAGTTCAACTAGAGGTCGTGGGTATTCTCGGGGAAGAGGTACTTGGCGCGGACGAGGTAGAGGTCGAGGTCAACCAGGAGGTTGGAATAGGGGATCCAAGGGCTCTCAGGGAGGGTAAATAATTGGATCTTAATGTGTTAAGATTGTTGCTAAATGCTTTAATATTTGTGAGACAAGCAAGTATGGCCAAGTTGTAGTATTTAAAACCCAGTATTTTGAGAGATTCCTTTAAAAAAAAATACAAGGCAGATTTATGTGAGCATTATTGATGTGACAATTATGTTCTGAGATTCCTATATAAAAGGGAATTTTTTAGATTTCGGCATACCCCAAATGTGTCTAATCAGTTTCCGAAGACTTTAAAAATAATCATTGGTTCCAAGAAGGATGTTAAAGTAGATATCAATGTTCATAATGTGTTAGGGTGGCTGCTATTAACGGAGACTGGGACAAATGCAGATGACCCAATATATATATATAATGTACAGGCAACTATTAAGGAGCTGGAATAGTGGGAAAACAAGGAGTACGAGATGATTAGGAAGAAGGCTGGCCTGATAACAGCGGATCAGAGCACAGCCTTTACGTCTATTCGTATTAGCCATAATGGCAGTATTTTATGAAAAAAGAAAAATAATCATCACGCGGCTATGAAAACTAGCAGTCACAATGAAGCTTTGAAGGACTTTTGCAAGTAATAAAGAATAGAGAATAATAAATAATTGGAATTGCTAGTCCATCACATGTGTTACCCCGTTAACTGTCTTAGATACCAGTGACCAGCTGATCTGAAATAATACAGATATTTTCCGGCGTTTCCATCTGCAGTTGCACACGTTGCCATAACGGTGATTGAATAGAGTCAAGAGTCCGAGCATGATCCACAGACACACACACACACACACACACAGAGTGTTGATAGTTTGATAGTTATCGCCAGTGTTCATAGCATTGGCAAGGGTGTGTGCCGCGTGAAGAATGTGGAATCCATGTGGATGATGCACATTGACCATTTACTTTTTTTAAAACCGCCTAGTTTACAACCACGCACAAATTTATAAGGATAGGGGGTTAGGAGGGGAGAAAAAGGTGTGTCGACGCGTTTCGTGTTCGATTTGACGTGATTACTGATGCCTTGGAAAGAGATATGGGGTCGAATTCTATATAGACAGGTAACGTAATCACCATTTGTCAAGTCGGTGGGGTCTGGCTGAGAGACCCATTTGGCTTTTCAAGGACATATTGGTGAAGAATGACTAAACTGAAATGCATGCAAGTAGGGATCGACCAGCAACCGATCAAACCCGGACCCGACACAAGCTGACGTACTCCAAAGGTGATGTTGACCATGATATTCCAACACAACTCCTATAAACGTTTGAATCCGTACAGAGCGTTTGGTTATAGTTTGAATCTTATCATTGCAAGTCGACAGCTTAGCCTATTTCTCTCAGTCCTTCGTATTTAACTACCTACTAAGGTGTCTATTAGAGTTAAGCTTATGGCAATTTAAGGATGTAGCTTATTTCACACGTTCAAAAATCCTAATTATAGAATCCTTGGAAATAATTATTTGGGACTGTAAACTAGGAAGCTTTTTTGGAATACAATGGAGATTTGTTATAATTTTTTTTAATTAAAAGAATGGAATCTTTTTACAGGTTGGAATTCATATTGGTCCAATAAGGCCAATAGTATAATCGAAGAACCAGCTATGCAGAATAGCCCATCATCGGAATTAAACACACCTCCCTCCTTGACTTGACGAAGAATGCTTTGATGAAAATTATTAACACATGTACAAATTTGCCGGCGTTTTACAAGCCTTCATTCTCAAAAAAAAAATGGAATGAATCTTGGAACAAAAAAAATAAGTCGCTCAATACACTAAAATAATCATGATTTGTGCAATTCAAATTTGGCTAATAATACAAAGTAATCCGAAATAAAATATTTTTAGGTAAACAAAATGGGTAAAAGATGTGTTTCATATGTTTTTTTAATAATCTTTTTTTAAAAAAAACAATTCAAAATATCGTTAAATGAATATTTCACGGTCATCATAGCTTAATATGGTCTACCAAATGTAAACACATTATGGATAAATCATCATCGCATTTCCATTGTAGGTCGCAGCTTTTCAAACTGCGATTTCTGACTAGGCACCAATTCGGAAGGTGGTCTGACTCGAGGGGCAATTCCAATCATAGCACGAGCACCGACTGGAGTAGACCGGCCGTTTGACTCATTAGGGAACGCTGGTGATGCTGGGCGTGAGTTAGTAAAGGAGTCAGAGTAGTCAATATTGTATTTCTTAGGTCGCTGGAATTCCAGGTTGGCCATTAGTGCAATACTTTGGCGGAACTGAGCAGGTGAAGGTAGAGGAGTGTTTGAGGACTGGGAGTCGTTGCCGGGGTACATGAGGTTGTTGTCCAAGGGGTTGTAAACAGGAATCATGGGTGATTCAATGGAACGAGCAGCAGCGCCAGGAGCTGGAGAGTTGGCACGGGAACCAGGCGAGCCGTGGTCATAGTTTTTACGGATTCGTCTGTACTCGATTGAAGATGCAGTGTCCGACATTTTGTGAGGAACCGGCAAGTCTGACAGCTCAATCTTGTTCACATGAGTGTGAACAAAGTGCGAGTTGTTGGAACGGAGTGAGGCCTGGGAAGGCGATGACAAGTCACGGTTCGCGGCTGGTGTAAGTGGCATTGGCAAACTGTTCACGCCAGTGTCAATGGCCGGAAGATTGTGCTTGCGGACTTGGGAAGATGCTGGTGGAGCTTTGAAGCTGTCAGGAATAGGCTGCTGCTCGTTATATGATTCATATTGGCTGTTGTCGTACTGCTCATTATATTGATTGTATTCAGCATGTTGACCCTCGCTGTGTTGCCCTTCATATTGATTGTTGTTGTACTGCTCGTTATATTGGTTGTATTCAGCATGCTGGCCATCGTTGTATTGTTCCTCATATTGTCCATTATTTTGCTCATATTGATGATATTGATCGTGCTGCTGATCGTAATGCTCTTCAGGATTCTGATCATAGTGTTCCTGATGGTGTTGTTGTTGTTGGTGTTGCTGCTGCTCATAGTGCCCCTGAATTTCAGATTGACTGTAGTCTTGGGTTTGGCTGTTTTCACTTTGGTTGTTTTCGCTTGGCTGATTCAGGGGCATGTCAGGAATAAAGTCAAAATCACCATTCATCTGGGCTTTTTGGTCTGGAGATCTCATGTGAGTTGGGAAATACTCTTTATAAACAGACTTGACTCGATCAAAGTTCTTAGTATCAGAACGAGAGAGATTTTTTCTGCTAGAATCTCGAGGCTCAGACTCGGAATCATCAGATTCAGGTGCATCAAATTGTACACCCTTGGACTTTTGTTCATGATGAGGTTCGTCTTGCTCGGCATCGATATGGGATAAATGGGAATGACGGTGCATTTCGTCATTCCCTGTCTCACCATGTACAGCAGCAGTAGCTGACACAGGAGCAGGAAATTGAGGCGCTGATACGGTGGTAGGCGTGTGGGATGAGACCACCGACAGCGTAGATGAACCTTCATAGGATGCACGGCGTTTGAAAGGAGGCTCTGGCCTGTGCTGTTCAAACGATTCTTTAGGCTCTTCTTGATCACCTTGACGCTTGGAAACCTCTGTAAATCTGCTTTGATTGGAGGTTTGCACGGTCAAGTCGCGGCCAGACAAGCTTGACGCCGAGCCGGTGTTCAGAGCTTGCTTACTGGAGACGTATCTCGACGAGTTTGTGTTGCCGTAGGGGTTGGTATAGGGGTTGGTCATCATGGAGGCCGGAGATGAAGGGCGGCTGATTCCATTGTAGACGGAAGAGGGATAGGTGGGAGAGGCAATATGATAAATGTCGCCAGAAGGGGGATATGGATTCTGGTCAAAGGGGTTATAGTTGTTGAGGGAGCGTTGCGAGGAACTTAATTCAGGGAGGCGGTATAAGGAGTTGTTAGGATTGAAGGGATCATGGGTCAAGGTGGATGTTCTGCTGGTAGCTCCGAGTCTGGGGGGCTCTAAAGGCAGGTCTTTTTCGATGATGGACGTATCCACAGTCAAAGTTGATTCCGAATGCTTCATAGCTACTGCCCGGTGGTCAGGGAGGTCGTGGGGAAAGATGTCATCATTGTCAGTGTCAATGTTTTTGGAATCCTCGTCTTCTTTTCTGAGCACACGACGGTGACGAATGCTGAGAACGACCATCAAGATGAAGGCAACGGCACAAGGGATTGCAACACCAAGGCCAATGGCCATGCTAGCACTGGACTTTACGGGCGTCTGGCATTCAGGCGAATCGTTATGAGGGCCACAGCTTGGAAGACTGCTCGAGGCAGAGGAAGTTGGGGTAGGCGTGGCATTTTGACGGATCACCAAGGAAATAGTATTCGACGCCAGCTCTTGCAAATCTGGAACAGACTCTAAAGCACGATGGAGTGAATGTCGATGATGAATACTAGGCATCTGTGGGGTTAGGAATAAACAGGGGGACGAGTAGAGAGGGAGAGGGAGAGGGAGAAAGCGATAGGAAGTGAGAGTTAAAGAGAAAGGAAAGAGAGAAAAGCACCAGGAGCTTAAAAAAAAAAAAAAAAAATATTTGCAGTAATATATACAAATACAAACACAGCGAAGATTTCCCGAGAGGAAAAAAAAAAACAACCAAAACACAGGCGAAATGGGCGGTGACTTTTGTCTTCATTTGACCCCAAATTCCCCCTGGCGTCTGTTGGCGATTTCGCGGACTCCTAATCGGGCTGCATATTTGTTCGCTTTTGGCCAAGTTTGTTCCCAATCGGGCCGCCCGTAGCTGGCTAACCATGTCCGCGCAGCAGAGTCACGCCCATGACACGTGGACGGCGCTGCAACTACCACCGCTTTAGACGGCTTTTGGTCCAATCTGTGAGCTTACCACGGTTTGTCCAAGACATTGTATATAGAATGGCAAAATACAATATAAAAAAAAATACAAAAACAATCAAACACATAAACACTGCTATTTATTCAAAGCGTTTGTGCTTCCTTCTCCTACTTTTCTGGTCCCCCTATTTTTCATTTCCATTCGGTTCTTGTTTTCGAAACCTCCTTTGCAACATGCAACAACCTCACAGCTTTTGCCAACCCAAGCTAACCGGTTTCCACCTTGTCTGGGTGATATGCAGCCCCTCGACCCCAAAGAATCCAAATTCCTCCGCTCTAAGGCATATTCTGAGGGCCTACCTAACTCCTATGTGTGTGTGTGTGTGCTTTTATCCAGCCACGCTGCTTTGTTAAACACCCCCTGATCATATCTTATCAGGTGATATAACTAAATCTTAAATTGTTTGTAAGGCTTATGTAAACCCTGTATTAACTGCCTAGTTACCTCAATTTTGCACATTTTTCACATTTTGCACATTTTGCACACTTTAAGATTTCTACTCTACTTTAAACACCTCTTTAATCACTATATATCACAACTGATCTTCCTCAGAACAAACCTTATTTAACCCGAATCTGAATCATTCTTGACCAGTTCTTTTGACCCTCGGTTTGCAACAGACCGCCCGATTCGTAATGGCCCGGTCGGAACAATCGACGAGTTAGTCTCAGAGTCGATCCCGCTGCCTTCAACATTATTCGCTGTGTTTGGTGCTCTAGAGTAAGTAGCCGGTCGGGCTGGTGCTGTTGTCGCTCCCGGCAAAAACAGTGCGCTTCCTGCTTGCCTTACTCCGCCAAACGTTGCATTTCGATTTAGTCCTGATACCGAGAATCGTAGCTGGCCAGAAATACCAGTCCATGAGCTGGGACGCGGTGGAAGAGCAGGCGGTAACCCTTGATGTCTCTGCGAATTTCGTAGTAACCTTCTCTCTGTTCCACTCAAAGGCTGTTGAATGCTTTGCAAGTAAAACGGCTCGCCAAAGGCTGTGACAAATTGTGATGGCGTGCCTGAATCTAAACTGTAAAGACTACCAGAAACGCTGCTTGTACGAGATACCAATTCCAAGTCCCGTTCAAAGTGTTCATTCATTTCATGGCCATCGAAATTTCGTTCTAATGGTAATGGCAGCAGCATATTTCCACTTGTTCCAGATACTTGGCCGTGTCCATAGATATGATCCAAAACCGCCGCGCTTTCAGGTTTTGCCAAATCTGCTTGCGAGTTTTCATACTCTTCATTAAAAGACTGGATTACAGAAAATGATTCAGCCTCTTCATGGCTTACAATCCCTACGTTGTATATTGGAGGTGGAGGAGGTAGTACCTTTTCAAAAGGATTTGCCGACAGAAAGTTAATCTTTTTTCTGGGAGCTGGGGTTCCAACTGCTGAACTACCAGCCAAACCACCACCACCGCCCCATAACCCAACTCCCCAGCCTACTTCTTCATCAGAGTTTTCAGAACTGCTAATGGATTCTTCAGAGCTATCAGAACCTTGGATGCCATCATCAAACTCGCTTTCTGTACTTACAGACCTCAAGTCGTCTGCAAGTGACATGGATGGACGTGACGATAATGGAAAAGAGTAATGACCTTCCTCAAGACTACGAGAAATAGCATCATCTCGTGGAGTATGTAAAATGTGTCTTATGACTTTCTTCCAAAGCGCATTATTTTCTCCAATCTCTTCATTTTTATCATCATCTGCCATTAAAGATATACTCAAACGTTTGGATTCCCTTGACTTGGACGATTTGCTGCTTTTACCAGACCTAACAGAGTGTTCAGAAGTTGACTTGAGCGATTTGCTAGACTTTTTAGATCTTGTGGATCTAGTAGATCTAGAAATATGCGCAGCGCTGTCCCGATTAAGAATACTAGCAGCCATTGAAGGAACAAGTTTCCCATCCCGAGGGAGACCCCCAGCTCCAGCACCACATGCAGTGCCAACAATCTTTGCTACATTGTCCGAAACACTCACAGTTGGAACATTTATTAACGGTACAGCAATTCCAACCCCAGAGCCATGCTTATATCCACTGGCGTACTCTTTCATTTCATTAGTACTCCGTATGTCTCCAGTTTGGCCCCGAATGCGGCCTTTTCCATGAGTATGACCTTTACAAAAACAGTGGAACGACGCCGAATAAGATCTAGATAGTGAACCAATTTTATTACAACACCCACAGTATCTAAACTCTCTAATAGTTTCTGTACCACTTTTCACTCCAATCTTCAAAATTGGGGTTGTCGCTGCCGTTCTTCCACCATGCGTTTTGGACCGGACCATGCCAATGGCTCCGCCTTCTAGTTCATCATACGAAATCAAACTGCTGGTTCTCAAACTTGGGGTACTAGAAAAACTGGCGTGTCTCTGAGGATGCCTATTAAACAAGCTATTGGTTTTGCGAATTGTTGCAGCACGGCTGCCTTTCTTCCTACTAAATACATATTCCTTCCCTGTTCCCATTACTCCTGTATAATAATTTTCAGGGTCAGTTTCTGCCGTCTGATCAACTAAAATTCCTCTATCATCGCTCATTGGGCCACCGTTTAAAAGCATGGATACGAGCAAAGAAGACGGTTTTCTAACTTTAGCATCCGGACTAAGGTTTATATTCATTCGACTAGACGCAGCCGTAGCCGTTCCTAATCGTCCAGTGCCAGTATGGAATCCGTGTCTCAAAAGTTCAGCATTTGCCGTTTGCCTATAGTTGTTCCCTTGCCGATGAATATTCGACTGTGATCTAAGCTTACCCTTAAATCCAAAAAAATTATGAAATCCCTTATTCTTGTTTCTCAACTCTGTTGCCCCATTAATGTCAGTCTTTTTACCAGTATCCAATCCACTCCAAATGTCAACTGATGAAAAGCCATCTTGATCACTATTAGTTACAACTCCACTAAGCATGTCCTTTTCTCCGCTTTCAGGTGAATAAATTTCAGAGCTAAGCCCTATTTCATTTTTTTCTTCTTCTTCTTCAAGTAGCCTCTCTTTTTTCAGCTTACGCATATAACGAACGTGTAACAATGCCAGAATAACACCAGTGACCCATATAATAGAAACAAAAATAGAAATCGTGACATAGTAGCCAATATTGTTATTAATTGGCTTCTCGCAGTGCGGCAACTGTGAGTTTTCTGGGAGGCTACATAGATCAAAAGATTCAGTAGCAATAGGCATCGAATCAATTTTCTTATCTTCCTCCATTTGCCGAAAACTACCCCAATCATCTGTTATATGTGGATTTAAGTCTGAGATTGGAGAATAATGATTGTCTTTAGGGGTATCTTGAGTAGGGCTTGGAAGAGCAATCCCCAAGCTGGCACCATCAGATACAACGTCTCCAAGTGTTACATAATGGCCATCACTTGACGATTTTATTAATTCAAGCTCAGCTGTACTAGCCTTACCTGGATCAACTAAATTATTAATCTTGTCGGAATTAAAATTATTAGGTTCTTCTGTTGCAATTTCATCACTGTAATTCTCAATCTCAAGGGAATTCCTGTTTTCGGTATCATTGTCAATATCGTTAGAATCATCATTGTCCTCATCCTGCAACTCTTGTAGTATTTCATCAAAAATAATTTTCAGGTCTTCTGGATCCATCATAAGTTCTGCAGCAATTGAGGTTAAATGCTTCTCAAGATCAAAATCGTCCCAAGAACTATCCAAATTATCAACATCATTGTGACTAGGAATATTTCCCAAATCATCTGAATTGGATACCTTATTCTGAAAGCTATGTTGCTGTAACTGGGCTACAACTGCAGTCTGCTTCACATTCTCAGGCTTAATAGCGCCATCAGATGAGTGAGATAGTGTTTTCTTTTGCCTAACCAATTTTAATAACTTTTCGTGATCGAATTGCTCAGCCAGAGCATTTCCTGAAAAAAGAAAAGATATAGCCATCAGAATATTTTTTAATCCGAGTTTGGCGCTGATGTTTTTGTACTGATGTACACCAGTTTCCATGCTAAGCTTCTGCTTTTTCTTTGTTGATACTCGGCAATCAATGTTAGTAGACCTCTCCGGACAAGTCATCCAACGGTTTTGGGTATTACTAAAATTCGACCCATCATATCCTTGCGTAGTCCGGGAAGGTAACATGTATGCTGTTGTAATATTGTGTGTCCAAGGAAACACTACCAGCTGTTTATTTTGATGATCCTTCTTCTTCTCTTTATAGCTACCAGTTTCCAACATTCTCGTATCCATCATCAACGAGAAAGCTGCCGGGGTGTATATTCTAGTTATCGCAGTACTGGGAAATCTATCGTGTTGGCTGGCCATATGATTATTAAATTGACTCTTTACTAAAACGTGTAAACTTATAGGTAATTTTGAAAAAAAGTAGTTCTGACTATGTTTGGTTATTCAGGGTTGATGGTTTTAGTTTCGTAATGTGCTACTGCAATATTTCACATGTGTTTTGCGTATCGTTTGTCGACAATGATACCGTTGTTGTTATGAAAAACTTTATGAAATATTGAACTTCAAATGTCAATTGGGGTATTAAAAAAGTTTAAAAAAGCAATTAAATAGTTGGTAAGAAGTCAAAGCTGTGCCTGATTAACTAAATGTAAAATGGTATGAATGCAGAATAAAATATTAGTCTTAGATAAAGGACAATGTATAAAGAGTCAGGTTCAGGGCTAAGCAAATAAATAAACGTGAAAAGGTAAATCAACAGGAAAAGAGGTGGGGTTTGACCACAATGAAGGGTTCTTTTTGGTAAATCCATTTCTAAAGACATGTCGTTGTTATTGTAGTACTACAAAGTGGGTGGCACACGACATTTAGTATATCTAAAGGCTATATAACTTAGGTACGGCTGTGGCAATGAGCTTGTTATCCTAAATGCAACACACTACTGGAATTTATTGCAGGAGATGTGCTTGTTTTGAAAAAGTTAAACCATACCTAATATCTTTTATAACTTCCAACTTGACATCAATAGTGTCTTAAAAAGTTTTCAAATATTGCGAGAGTATTTGAACTTACATTTACTTCATTTGCATCTTTTTAATGAAAGGCTCCTAACAAGAATATATGGCGATCATATAAAGCCTATTGATAGCATGAAAAAGGACTAGGGAAGATCGGAGATTCTCTTTTCAACTTAATTATCAACAGCAAATCCCAAAAACACCAGAGCTATGCTTTTACTAATACTTGTGATATAAGTGTAGTGAAGCCGAATTGGAGAAATCAAAAGTGAAAGTGAGTGGAGAAAGGTTGATAAATAGTTTGAATATTTACAGTAATTTGCTTTAATCTTTGAAGATATAATTTTATTAACTATTAGAGCGCGTATCAAAATAAAAATAAAAATCTACATACAAAATAAACGTTTCGTATCATTAAGAGAGTGTAAAAAGTGGGTCATTATGAAGTTCAATTTTTTGTCTGTGGTAAAAGCTTGTTACGGCTAGTGTCATTTTTTAATGCATTACACACGTTCAGTTTTGATTCTTTGGTACCTGGATATGTCCATATCTTAGTGAGAATAGCAAAAACCGTTTGAAAGTGAAAACAATCTGAGAACAACCTTTGAAATATGAGTGGACAGCTGTCTTATACCATTGAAACATATCTCATTCGCTTAATGATTGTTAGTCATAAGCGTTTCATCAGGAATAAATAAGTCGACCTTGATGCATCCATACTGACCAGTAGGGGTTACATCAGCACTAGAAGACCAATAAATGTGATAAACCCCAGAATAACTAAAGGGACAGGCCCAAGCATTAGCGGCATTGTTGAGGGTAAGAAACTGTCCACCAACACTGTTTGACATTGTAGCTGAGCGGGTGGGAGTAGAGCCTATCATGCTAGTGATCCAAGGGCCGACTGGGTTGCCGTTAATAAAATTAAGCTCATCGTTGGCAACACCTTGAGAGGAAGATGATGAAGGTGAAGATATAGAAGAATATTCAAGCTTAAGAGCGCCATCAGAGAACACGGCGACAGATGCGTTGGCTTGTTTATCTTTAACAGAAACAATAGTCCTATCTTCAGAGAGAAATCCAATAAAGATCTTGTCGTCGTTATCGCCATCAACTACAAGTTCATTTTGAGCAGTAAGAAGAACAGGTCGCATGTGTAAATATGGAACACCTTCGCGATAGGTCATAATGTTGAAAAGTTTGTCATTATTAGAAGTGCCTGATTGAGAGTCCACCCCAGCTGCAGAATCAATTCCACCAGAGGGTGAAGTGTTAACGGGAGCAATGGGTGCTGAATATGTAGCAATAATAGGACTATTGGGAGAAGCAGTTTGCAAAGCAACTGGAACAACTGACTCGATCTGTGCAGCGGGTGTAGATAAGGGATGGTGAGTAACAGTTACTACTTTGGCAACCTTGTGAATAACAGTATTTACAGTTCTTCGATCTGTTAGAGCACGGGGGGTAACATCAGTATATCTTTCAACACTAGGAGGCAAAGTAAAAACGCCACTGTCAAATTGGACACCAGCAGTTGGACCCTCAGCAGCTAGTGGGAAACCTTCATGGAAAGAGAGAAATGCAGCAGAAGCTTCTTCAATACCTTGTTGCAAAATTGCTGGATTGATTGAGGTAACTTCAGCAGGATAGATTGATGTAGTTTCAGCGATTTGTTCTTGGTTGTAAACTGGAGCAGCATTAGCAGAAAGAGCTGCAAAAAGACATAAGAGTAAATATTGCATATTTTATGTAGTGAATATAGTCGTTGTTAAAATATTTGTTGATGAAATAAAAGAAGTGATGAGAACAGAAGAAAATAAAAAACTTATTTCATCAGGAAACCATTCAATATTTATATAGAAAACAATACCAATTAAAAGCAATCAAGAAGTAGTTTGTGGCTCAACCTTTGGTGGAAATGGTTTGCTTTTGTTGATTTTTCTTTTTTGTCATTTAAATGGCATTTCATTAAATCTTCTGGATTCTAAGAGGTTCTCAAAAATTCTCTCGCTTTGTCTGTATCTCCGATGCCCATTTATCAGCAAACTCATCGGTCATCAATTTCATGCAAATCACTATATACCCCCGAATATTTTAAACGTGAACAAAAATAAGACCTCTGTCCAACAGTCACCGCATTAAAACTATGTCTCTGGATATCTGGTTAATGCAAATTGATCCCCGGTCAGCCCTCCTCTCTCTACAGCCTCAGCTCAGTGTATCAAACAGGTAGGTATAGTTGACAGAATCAGTCTCATCCAGCAATAAGATAGTTTAAAAGTGATGTCAGAAACACACACAACAGCTTAATAATAACAGTCCCGTTTCTGGCTTTTGTAACAAATTTGAAAACCTGTCAGCCATCACCTCATATGATTATAAAATACCAAGGTAGCATAACGTACTCCAGTATGAATTCCAAAGATTCAAAAGTCACAAAGTTTTGACAATAGAACATTTGAAGGCGTAAATTTACCAGTGGTGAAGCGTTAATTGGGAGTTATATGGTATATGGTATGCTGTATCTCAATCCCATAACTATGCAAATGCCTTTCACGATCAAAACTCAAGATTAAGTTTGAACTGAAGAGGGACAAAAATCAATTGGCATGTTAAATGCTATCGAGTTTGATACGACTGCGGAAAAAGTAAGTAAACAGATATAATGAACTGAAAGTTAAAGTCAAGAACCATCTCATAAATGTATCACTTTTTGTCTAAATCAAGAAACGCTGTGTTTGAAGCTGCAAGAATTTGATGACAAAGGTCATATGATATAAACGTGATCACACAATTCACCTTCCCACGCACGCGCGTGTCTTATCACCGTTTAGACACAACCTTCTGTTGAAACTCACAATGAACAATATTAGGATTTTCCAAATATCGAGATGGGCCATATAGCTTTCGAGGAGAATTGAATACCCAATTTTTTAATTTGAATGCGCTTTTCAAAACGCCCATCAATTTGTTCGAAAACTGCCTACCTCCTCCCTCCTGTTTTGTATCTTATCAAACACGAATTGATTCAACTGGCCCTGTTTGATCATTAGAATTTTGACATGGTGGCAAACACATGGTAACCCTACCGACACTGAAGTCACTTTTCTAATTACTTTGAGATTCCTCTCACCATTTTCACTTCTTGTTTGTTTAAACTCACCACCTAACAGAAGTTTGTTCAGCCAGTCTTCATCAGCTTTCATACCTTGAACTCTTTAGTTCACAACCTGACTACCTAAGTTTATACTGCCAGTTTCACCAGCCAGAGCCATACTTTAGTGTTAAAGCATATATCATTTAATATTCCCCTTATTCCGAGCCTAATTGCATTAACACGTTAACAACCCTTTTCACCAGTTGAGTTTCCGTGGGTATCTCCTTATAACCGATCAATCATCACATCAATCGCCTGGTTTTCGTAGGAAAATAATCTTATAACTTGTTATTTTTATTACCTATATTTTCTTTCAGTCATAATGGCTCAGGCAGTACGGCCCAAAGTCAACAACCTTACTGCTAATCATGCCCAGCAAAAAGGACATAAGAATGAAGTTAACAAGCCAAAAACTGCACCGGAGAAGATAACTCAGGCTCTTGTAACTGCCCAAAGTCAAACACATCCAGTGACCAAAACTCAATCACTTGTCCTTGTTAAAGATCTTGTCTCTGCTTCTTTTGGTAGTCTAGCCTTTCTGCGAGGGCTGTTTGAGGATAACAATTTCAATGATGATTTCTTTCATGCTCCCAAAAATGATGATATTCCTTCCAAAGATTCGACCAAGAAAAAAAAGAAAGCACTTCATGTGAAGAGACTCAAACCTGGAGTTACTGAAGAAGCAGACACACTTCTTGAATGGATTGTAAGTTCCAAGACTTTCGACTTCACAATAAAGACCACAAGATTGACTAACTAACATTCCTCCCTTAATCTTGATTAGGAAAAAGGTGTATATGATGCACTTGAAAATAAATATTTGCAAAACATAATTTTTTCAATTTTTTCTAGTCCTGAAAATGAGCTTGACAGTTTTGAAGTATATACGTTTTCGTTTAGTTATACTTCTGATAACCAAGTTCAGATGGACATTGGATCCAACCGTTCCGAGTTTGATAGCTCTTCCGTTGGATCATACGATGGTAAGTTGGCGATATTTGATTTAAAACTTGCATCTTGTTTGACTAACGTTTTATTGGATACTCTAGATGCGTTAAGGAACTTTTATCGTGTTGTTCATAAATTTATATTGGTTACTCAAAGTGTTGGTAAAATGCCAAATGACAGATACCTTTCAATGAGACTTCTCTACACTCCGGATACCCCAAAAGACTACCAACCACCAAAATTCCAAGACTGCACCGGATCTCATGAAGCTTCAAACTTACTTCAACGCGTTGATGAGTCCAAATATGTGACCCCAGCTGGGAAAGCAAATCTCGGTGATTATTCGTAAGTATTATATTAGACTTTTGATCTTTATTCGACTATTGGTTGATTTCCTCATGCTGTATATTTGTCTAAGCGACATTGAAGGACTCTGCGACTATTGTGTCATATGTTTTATTTTTATCATCTATTACTCTTCTAGAAGTTTTCAACGACAACTTTTGGAAACGGTGTTTCTAATGAAGTCATCGTTGCTATTTTTACTTTATCAAGTTGCAGATCAATACATCATACTGAACCGCTAGACAACCCTTTTTGAAACACTGTCTAACACGCCACAATTGCACTTTTTCATTTAGAATCTCTCTCAAAGTTGTCACTAAACATATGAAGCCTTCAAATCATTCACGTCTTCAGTCTAAAAATATTAGGGAAAGTCAAGATCAGGAATCTGTCCGACCCAATAACCAAACTCTACCGAATAGCCAGAGTACGTCAGAAAAGGTAGACAATACCCAACCTACAGAAGAAGTACCCAATCAAGGTGATTTAAAAAGGCCTTCACAGCCCTCACATCTACCTAAGCGTGGCCAAGCAGTTGAGAGAGGCCCTACTTTATCTTCGTTTTCCAAGCCCGATGGCAGTAGTGATCTTAATGGAGAAAAAGATCCAGATAAAAGAATAACTAAGCGAAATGACACTGAAACAGAGAGTCAGCTTCATCTAAAAAATGAGCTATATGGAATGGTAAGTTAAAATTTCATTTGCTGATTGATAAAACGGCCTATTTTTATGAATTTGTGGACTTGGTTATTCATGCACCCTATGTAAAGCGTGATCCGGCCTCATAGGTTCAAAATTAGAACTTGCTGAATGCTCATTTGAATCACATACTAACGAAGCTTTATTTTGACTGTTTAATAGTTTTCGAAAGAACCTGTTGATGACAATATGGCACCAACTCAGCCTCTTGGTTTAGAACAGTCTTTAAAGACAGATTCAAAAGGTTCTAGAAAGGGATCCAAAGCTGTTTCTTTTAAAGATATGAGTACATCTAAATCTATTGCGACTAGTTCATCTGACCTCAGTGATATTTCTGATTCTGAGGATGGAGGTTCAGTAAGCGTAGGTCATATTCGATCAAGTTCTATACACGACGAGATTTTGCCTAGTAATGACAAACCGCCTGCAAAGAGAAGAAAAACAAACTCAAGCGGTCAAGGAACTGTGGCGCCAGTTCCAACCAATAAGAAGGAAAGTAATGGCAATCTGTCTCGAATAGAGACCCAAAACGAGGATGAACTATGCTTTAATGATGAATTTGTTGACTATTCTAACGATAAGAATCATCGATGCTTCTGCAATCAATATAGCGAATCAGTGATGATTTGGATTTGTTGTGACACTTGCAAGAAATGGGCCCACGCATATTGTGAGGGGTATTTTATGAATAGCAAGTTCAGCGATCCTAGAATCGACAAAACTAATTATAAATGTTTGCATTGCCAAATTTTGGAGAACGCGCAAAGTGAAGAAAACTCTGTCTCAATTCAGAAGACTTACAACGAAATGAAACGTATTGCTATTTTGCGCAAAGTTCTTGGCCACATATGGGAATGTGCGCACTCTAATACCTCTGCCATGGATCAATATGAGTATGATAATTCGTCTAACGTTAACAAAGTGTGTGAAGACTTATCTATTTCAATCGGGCAATTCAAACGAGCCGTTGGTACATTTGCTGAAGAGAAATTGTTCCTTCCTGTTACTGATATGGAGGAACCAACTAACAGATCAAAAGCTAGAAAGTATGCTCCAAGAGGTAAGAAAATACGATCCCTCATGGATAAATATTTTATTCCCGTCCCCGCACTTTTAGATAATAATCAACGAAAGAAATATCACAAGGAGATTACTGTGCTGAGCTCTACTGGTTTTCGAAATAAGATATAAGTTTCATTAAAACTCTGTGACAGGGTTTGGCCATGTACATATAATCTTCTTCGTCACATACCCAAGTGTTTGAGTATTGAAGGTTGGTGGGATTTTCAGGTGTCATTGTTTCCTCGTTTTTGCAATTATTTTCTGTTGTGTTTGCTTGTAAATATTATATTATGTTCTTAGTTTTCTTTCAGTTATTACTTTTTTTAATTTATTTCTATGCTGTACTTATACTTTTGAATCATTCATGACGTGATATGACATGGTGCGCAACCTTCTAGGATCCAAAGAGCGGTGATGAAAACAAAATAGTATAATGCTCTCAGAATCATCCCCATGCTGTATCATTTATGGCTGACGGTGAACATAAAAACGATGCTATGGAGTGATATATTTCTTTTGAAGGATACAATGCACTCGGAAAAAGCATTAAGGTTAAAAATAAGCTGTCCGATTATGTCAATGGCTATTCTTTCTCAAAAATGTTAAGCATAGCTGTGCGACATAAAATAAGAGAGCATGCAATCGGGATTTGGCATGTACAGAAATGACTAACATGAAGCCATTTCGAAGAGTGCACAATAACTAACCATGATGCAAGTCATGTATAATCAAATCAAACTATCAATAAGGAAGACCTTCCCTGTATGATCTAATAGGCAAAAATCACACTTCACAAATATTTTGCCAAGCAGCAATAGCAATAGAGTTTGATATATATCTGGGTGAACAATGCTAGTTCCCTAGTTATAACTCAGCTCATGATGGGTATTTCACATTGGACTGGCTGGTGAAGAAGGAGAATTTGCGCTACTGCTGTCGATTTGTAAAACCACCAAAGCTAGCCGTCTATTGCAGGCCTAGCTGTATCATTGATCCCATCTCTGGCTATTTTACTGTGATCTCGAGGCTCAAATCAGATTAATACTAGTACCCCCTTATTTTTAAATAGGCAAGCTGGAACCGGGTCTAGCAAAGCTAAAACAACAAAAGCCACTGTGCATGGTAACTGTGATCAATTTTAGCAGGGTGATGGCTACAAATAACTGGGTATAATTGAGTTTGTTAACACCATGCCATCAACTCATTGACTTAATCATCTCAAATATTTAAAAACAAAACATTTACTAAGATATATTTTTTTTTACTATTTATATAAATTAGGTCTAAAAGGAGTACAAGGTAAAGTATAGTTAGATGGAATGAATGATACCTCAAATATATTGGATGAGCATTTGAATTTTGTGGTCTAAAATGTAGATGATTTGAAAGAAGTGCTACATTTCAGTAGTGGATTCGAGTTTATTGGTTAGGAACGTGTCTAGTGGCTGGAAGGAACGAAACCACCAATGACCTTGCCATCACCAACAGTAGCCCCATCAGTCCATCCACCGACAGAAACAGCGCCAACATCCTCCTCAAACTTCTTGAAGCGAGCTTCAAGCTCAGGTCTGAAGTTCTTGATAAGACCCTGAATAGGCCATGCAGCAGCATCACCAAGAGCACAAATGGTATGTCCTTCAACTTCCTTAGTAAGCTCAAAAAGCATGTCAATTTCACGGGGACCAGCTTGGCCAGCCTTGAATCTATCCATAACCTTCAACAACCAGGTGGTACCTTCACGACAAGGTGTGCATTGGCCACAAGACTCGTGCTTGTAGAAGTAAGAGAAACGTTGGATAGCTCTGACAATATCAGTAGACTTGTTCATGACAATGACGGCAGCAGTACCAAGACCAGAGCCCTGATCCTTAAGAGCATCGTAGTCCATGAGAACATGCTCACAAACATCCTTAGTCAAAACGGGAACTGAACAACCACCAGGAATAACACCAAGAAGGTTGTCCCAACCACCCTTAATGCCACCACAGTGCTTCTCTAATAATTCTTTAAGTGGGATGGACATTTCTTCTTCAACGGTGCATGGCTCGTTAACATGACCAGAAATGCAGAAAAGCTTAGTACCTTGGTTTCTTTCACGACCAAAACTGGCAAACCAGTCACCACCACGACGAAGAATGGTAGGGGCAACGGCGACAGTCTCGACATTAGTGACAGTGGTAGGTCTGCCAAAAAGACCAACACCGGCAGGGAATGGAGGCTTTAATCTAGGCTTACCGGCCTTACCTTCAATTGACTCAATCAAGGCGGTTTCTTCACCACAGATGTAAGCACCCATACCACGGTGGATGTAAATGTCAAAGTCGTATCCGGAGCCACAGGCATTCTTACCTATAAGACCGTCAGCATATGCTTCGTTGATGGCAGTTTGGAGAATGGCAGCTTCGTTGTAGAATTCACCACGAATGTAAATGTAGGCAGCAGTGGCATTCATACCACGGCCAGCAAGCAAACATCCTTCAACAAGCTTGTGGGGATCCTTTCTGATAATCTCACGGTCCTTACAGGTACCGGGTTCACCCTCATCGGCATTGACAACAAGATATCTGGCACCAACATTCTTCTCCCATCCAGGAGGGTTCATGAAAGACCACTTGAGACCGGAGGGAAATCCGGCACCACCACGACCACGAAGACCGGACTTTTTCATCTCATTAATAATCCAGTCGTGGCCCTTAAGGATAATTTCTTTGGTCTTGTACCAATCACCCATTTTCTTAGAGGACTTAAGGTCATGACCGTAATTACCGTAAACGTTTTGAAAAATACGGTCCTGGTCTTTGAGACCACCATACTTTCTAGGCTTTGGGTTGTCGCCGACAGCAGTAGCAAAGCCTCGTTGAGAATTCTGTCGCGTTGATGCTTTGTTGGATACTGATCTAGGTTGTATGCTGGAAAGTGTTTTAACTTGTGGGTTGGAAAGAAGTCGAAGAGAGGCGCGGACACTGGCATTGCCAGCAGCACCAATTTGTCTGGAGGCTATCATTGTGATATGAGGCCGATAAATGGGTGGGATGAAATGAAAGGTTGAAGAAGGGACTCAAGACGGGAAGGAATAAGAGGGCAGGAAAAAGAGGAAACAAAAACAGAAGTAGTGATTCTCGGCCAATCACAAACAACTTAAAGAAAAGCTGGAACGTCCAATGGGTTGCCATCATGATTAGTAATGATTAGTAACTTATCATGTGATGATTTATATGTGGTAGGCGTGAAAGTCATGTGGAGTGTTATGTCAACTTCCTACTGATACATACTACCAGGCTTTACTAGTGTTATGACCCTGTTATGACAATCCCCAAATTTGAGTCAGAGTCAGTCTTTAGATGATTCTACGAGTAATTAAGTAAAAGGTTATGTAGCGGAAAAGTGAATCTATTAGTCTATCTATGGGATACCTAAGTGATTCTTCTGTCTCCGCGCCTCAAACTTCTCGTGATAGGTGTCAGCAATTTGTGCGATAAACAATTAAGAGAAACTTGAGGAGAGGGGAAGAAGAAGAACTATTCTCATGGATTGGATTGGGTATTTATTGTAGGCAGGCTAAGGCCGGGTAAACATATGACTAAGTATAGGCATATGTTTAGTAAGAGTTTTGTAATGTCACAGAATTGAGATTCCAGTTGTGTTTGGTTCACAACAATACCCCCCTTCTTCAGGAGAGAAACTACTGTTTAAACCTTTTCGCCCAGTTCTCTGGAGTCTCTAAGGTTATGAAGTGGCCTTTTCTCTTTGTTCCAGGTAGGCTCGTTTCATAAGCTTCCAGTAGTTCTCGACAGGATGATGGAATCGCGTCATTCTTGATGACAACCTGGGAATCTCTTCTCGGCAATTCAAAAATCGTTGCGTCTCTCACTTTGCCTGTTACCTTGTGCACAATAACCCTGCTATCGCCCATTTGAACAGTCGGTTGTTCTGGCAATATTAAATCTTTGCCATGCTTGAACGGTATCAAGTTATCAGAACTAAAAACATTCTTCAGATGCTTGGAATATTGAACCCAAATTGGAGGTAATGTGAGTGTGTAGGTTTTATCGTTAATAACGCTCTCAACACGAAATGGACCAAGATGAGAGGGTAGCACCATGTTTCCGGCGCCTACTCTCTGAGAGAATTCAGTAGCCTTTAAATCCAGTAACACCGGGTCGCCGACTTTGAAGGATTTCTCACTTTGTCTTTTAGCGTCATGCTGTGCCTTGGCTCTGAGTTGACTTGCTTTAATCTTCTCTTCCATGATCCGATATAACTCTTCAATTCTATCCACTCCATGTAAGGACAACATTTCACCAGGGGCATCTTCTCCAAAAACCGCTAAGTGTGGTACCACACCAGTAACTGAGGATTGTGTTCTATTCATAGCTTCAACAACATTAGGAATGGCTTCGTGCCACTTGTCTCTTGGTATCTCATTTTCAGAGAGAAATAGTTTTAGTTTGGTTTTGAAGCTGCTATTGAATCTTTCAACTTGTCCGTTACTTTGAGGGTGGTATCCAATTGTATAATGTAGTTTAATATCATGTTTCAATGCCCATTCTTTGAATGCTTTACTTGAGAACCATCTATGATTGTCAAGAGTTATTTCTTGAGGGTAGCCAATGTTTTCTAACGAGAAGAACTCGTCAAGTTGCATGCAAACATTCTCGGCCAAACCCTTCTTGTAACCCGGTATGCACTGCATGTATTTGGTGAATCTGCATACCACTACCAATCCTGTTTGGAACTCCCCAGTCATAATAATGTGATCAATGTGAACCTGTGCAAAAGGCTTGGGTATGATTGGTACGGCTTGTAATCCACCAAACTTTTGTAAATTAGAAGCTTTGTACATTTGACATCTGATGCAGTTCGTAGCGTAATCATAAGACATTTTTCTCACCCCCTTCCAATAGAAAGCGACCGATACTGCTCCATACAAAGCTAGACCGCCAGGGTGTATGAGAGGGCCCTCATGATAAAAGGAAAGAATGCGGCGTTGCAAGGCTGAATCGACATTAGGTACCAAAATTTTTCCTTTAGCATCCACCCAAATGCCTTCCACGGCCTTCCATTCTTTTCCAATCTTGATAAAGCTTCGCTGTGACTCCCGGATCAACACCAACAACCCGTTATCTACCTTCGCAAATGCATTCACGCCATAGCTAGACGGTACTGGAACAGTATTTTCATTTAGCTTTTCGATAGTTAAAGCATAGACCCGCACTTCTTCAAAAGGCTCGCTGGAAAGACGGCTGGGTAACAGAACTGTTGACACTCCATCACCCCGCTCAGCAACGTCCGGGTCATTGTCAAACACCCGGGACAGCGCATCAGCTGCCCCATTCTGTCTTCCCGGACGATACCTGATCTCATATTCGAATCTTTCAAGGATACTTCTCCATTTCAGCAACCTCGAGGTATCTACCACCTTTTTAGAAAATGCTCGGAGAGCATCATGGTCTGTGAGGATAGTAATGTATACGCCAGTCAAATAGTACGACCAATGCATGAGCGACTCCACTATCGATAGCAACTCCCTTTCATAAGTTGAGTAATTTCTTTGATGTGCATCCAGTTTCTTACTGAAAAACGCAATAGGGTGATAACGACCATCATTTTGCATTTGCGACAGGACCGCTCCTATACCAAAACCCGAGGCATCCGTTTCTAAGAGAGTCTTTTTGGTAATAACGAAATGGCATAAGAAAGGGTAATTCGAGAGTGAATTTTTAATCCAGGCGAAAGCTGCTTCGCAGCTTGGAGTCCAAACGAACGCATTATTGCTAACAATTTCCTGAATCGGGGCAACGTTTTCAGTGAAGTTCCGAAGAAACCTTCTGTAAAAACTCGCCATCCCCAATAAGGATCTTACCGAGGAAATGTCAACTGGTACAGGCCATTTCAAGATAGCCTCCACCTTGGAACTCTGTAGAGTTATACCCGTAGACGTTAGATGGAAACCTAGGAATGGAATCTCCACCTGGAAAAACAGGCATTTCTCCATTTTCAGAAATAGGTTGTTCTTTGACAACACTTCAAGTATGTTCTTTACATCTTCGATGTTCTTACTCCTAGTAGGGGAAAACACGACTATGTCATCCAAATAACAATAAGCCGTTATTCCAATAAAAGAGTCAAGCAGGGATTGAATAAAATGTTGGAACGAAGTGGCTGCATTCTTTAGGCCAAATGGCATCGTAACCCATTCGAATAATCCTTTTGAGCATATAAAAGCAGTCTTGTAAATATCTTCCTTCCTGACAGGAATCTGATGGAATGCTGATCTTAGATCTAGTTTAGTAAACCAGCTCCCTTCAGGTATTGAAGCTAGAAGCTCGGTAATTATAGGCAGAGGAAAAGGGTATGATTTGGTTATTTCGTTCAGTTTGCGATAATCGATAACTAAACGTCTTGAAGAACCTCCGTCTTTGGAGACAAAGAATACTGGCGATGCAGTGGCAGCCTGGGACGGGCGGATCTTTCCTTCAGCCAGTAGTTCATCAATTTCTTTTCTCAGGAGTTCATTGTCCGAAAGTGACATGGGATAAATTTTTCCCACTCTGAAAGGTAGCCTCTCATCACCAGTGTCGATCACATGTTCATAACCACTTGTAGTCACCATTTTTCCTTTGCCAATAGGTTTAGAGAAAACTCGAGCAAACTTTTCTAGCTCTCTTGGTAACACCTCAATTTCAACAGTAAATGTATCCACTTCAATATAACCATCCCCCACATCTGCATATGACTTAGAAAACCAAGGCAATTCTTCCATAAGCTCTTCTTCGATTTCAAGACTTGCCACTAGTAGGTCTTCTTCTGCAGCTCTTATTTTGGCCAATGGGGTGCGCTGATATAATCCATCCGCGTTACCAAACCCCATCAGTATGTCATTCTCTACCATCCATGGTTTTCCGAGAATAAAATCTTTGGACAGTGAAGCAACAATGAAAGTGACCGAATAAGTAATCTGGTTTATTTTTATTTCACACAAAATCTTCTCAGTTGCTGCTAACCTTCGGCCGTGAGTAGCACCTCGAATCACGTAAGGCTTTTCTAACATTTTTGGCTTCAGGCCTAAAAGTCTTAGTTGTTTGGGGTGTATCACATTGACGTCCGATCCACTGTCGAGGAATACTTCTACCTTAACATTTCTGTCAGCCAAAAGTATAGTTGCCTCAATATCATTGGTTTTATAACAATCTTCGTTTATTATTTTCTAATAATTACACAAATTTAGAACAATTTTCGTTAGTAATTATTTCTTTTCTGTTTTGAAAGCCCTTTTTTTATTAGGTTCATCAAAGGATCCACCAGATCTTTTGCGCCCATATTTAGCATGTTTGGCGCCAGGAACAAAGTTTTCAGATTTGTGCCTATATTGTTCATTAAAGGCCTTCAGGTAGGCACCAAGCGCACCGTACTCTTTTATCATGTAATTGAGCACGTCATTCTTCATTTCAACGCGTGGTATGACACCATCAAAGAACTTTTCATGGCTAAGAAATTCGTGATGCCCAAACAAAATTCGGTAGTGACCTAGAGCAGTGCACATCTGATGATCAATATACGTTTGTAAAATCTCTTCATCAGTTCCTTTACCCAACTTCTCCCTTAGGCCTGGCGCTTCATGAGAAGCCTTGATGATTTGTTCAAAGCAGAATCTTTGTTTCTCCAAGAGTCTTTTGTAAGCTTCGTCGTAATCTGTAGCCAAGGTATTCCCGGTCTTTATGATGGGCAATTCTGCCTTGTAAGCCCACATCAAGAGGCCAGCCCCTTGGTAGTCTTCAGAGACTCCCAAAAGTTTTGACAGGTAGGTATCCAAGTTGGACTTATCATCAATGTTGGGTAAATCTCTCTCGCCTTTGTACACTTTAGAATAAGCTCCTCGCACGCATCTCGCAAACTCTTTAACGCTAAGCTCGGAGAATTCTTTATGTAGTCTTTTGATAAAGTGATGAGCTCTGGTAAGGTCTTTCCAGTTAACCTCTTCCAATCTAGAATCTAGGGATTTGCTAATCTTTAAGATTTTATCGGTGGGCAGATCAAGATGTTTGTCACTTACTTTGTTCTGCTGTTCTTGCAGAGAAACGACCTTTTCCTTTAACTCAGAAACCTCTTTGTCGTGCTGTTCTCTCTGTTTATCGAGCTGTTCACTCTGTTTATCGAGCTGTTCACTTTGTTTCTCGACCTTGTTTTTCAGCTGGGTCAACACTTCTAAAATCGCATCAAGATCGGCCATTGTAGCTGTAAATTCGTGTGTAGTACCAGACAAGGATTTTAAAGTGAAATTTTTGTAAAGAAGGGAGGAGAAGGAAGGAAGTAAGTAAGTAAGAATAATTCGGACTTGTGTCTATGTAAAAAGGCAAACAAGAGCCTTTTATAATATTCACCCCTCATTATCCTGTGCACAATTTTTGTGTTTAAATAATTCTTTTAGTCATTGAGAAGCGGTCATCCGAACAAAGTGGCTTAGCAAGTCAAGCAGTTTGAAACATGTGTAAATCTCTCAAATGATGCCATTTATGCACATGAGGAGTTAATCATGGTGCAAATACACACACACGCTGCTCCTTAGTTTTTCAAAAGTCCAAAAATGTAAGTAACCTTGTCAAATTCTTCTTTTCAATGCCATGGTTGGGATCCTTTCATCTCGCGAAAATGAAGTAGGTTCCCATGGTGTTGTTCTACGATGCCCCAGCCACGCATTTCGTAAGGTATCACCATATTTTAGAACGACGTCTTATATTTTAGAAGTGCAGACATTTTCCGTCCTGGTAATTTGTCCTAGGATCCATAGGTCTGCACAGGCTGGTCAGTTGAGTGTCTCGTTGGATATTGTTCCAAACTTATGAGGAGACACGATACTTTTTAAGTATTTTCAAGACTCAAATTTGGTTTGAAGTTTCTCTTAATTTGTTATGACCCTGTTATGACAATCCCCAAATTTGAGTCAGAGTCAGTCTTTAGATGATTCTACGAGTAATTAAGTAAAAGGTTATGTAGCGGAAAAGTGAATCTATTAGTCTATCTATGGGATACCTAAGTGATTCTTCTGTCTCCGCGCCTCAAACTTCTCGTGATAGGTGTCAGCAATTTGTGCGATAAACAATTAAGAGAAACTTGAGGAGAGGGGAAGAAGAAGAACTATTCTCATGGATTGGATTGGGTATTTATTGTAGGCAGGCTAAGGCCGGGTAAACATATGACTAAGTATAGGCATATGTTTAGTAAGAGTTTTGTAATGTCACAGAATTGAGATTCCAGTTGTGTTTGGTTCACAACACTAGTATTATATTATCTTTATTAGCTTCTAGTCAACGACTAATAATTCAATCATACCCAAACGACGGATTACAATGTGTTTCAATATTCTGAGAGCTTTATTAGAGACGTTCTAGTTTGGAAAGGCTTTTTATGGGCCTTCTTATAGCATATGATCAATCCCTGATCGTATCCTAGATACATTAGACGATTGTGTTGTTGTTGATGTACTTGATGATTAGATTATTCAAATTGACCCAGGTGCTGTGGTATTCAAGATGCAATTCCGGTTTATTATATTGTAGGGCTTGTTACTGAGCCCTTCAAGATATCGAGATACCCAAAAGCATATTTAAATTATACCAGTGACACAACTTTTTTGAACTAGTATCATTATATTTGCCTTGAGATGATGTTTGTAAATAAAATGACTCAGTGTACCCTGGAATTCTTAATACACTTTGGAAGCCTGCTGGCGCTGGCCAAAACATCGAGTTACTTGAATATTTAAGTCTACCCATAAAACAGCCAACCTATATGATAAATGCCCAAAAGTATGTGACAGCATGAACTACGTGATAACTAATGAATATCAAGATACCAATAAATATTGTTATTTTCTGAAGAATAATTTTCGCTCAAAAATGACAAGGAAACGCTGTAGTAGAGGATACATATACCTCATTATTCTATACGTAGCTTTAGAAATACTTTACTTAAACCTTTTATAGTTATTTGGGTATATTACCTCATTACCAGAGAATATCCCTGACAGTCATCTGTTGTTTTTCAAATGGTGATGTGTCATTTTGAAGATATTTTTTCTGCTTTTAAAATTCATTTCAAGATCTAATATCAACACAGTCTCTAACTAATGTATACTCTTTATTAACAGTCATATGAGTATCATTTAAAGTCTAAAAGCTATTAAAAACATTAATTAGACCTTTTCTTCAGCTATGTTAACTTCAACTGATTGAACTACCCATTATGATACATTTATGTATCGAAGCCCAATTACGTTTACAAGTATACATATATAAATCTATCAATTTCTGGAATAAGTAATTGCTACTACGCAATAATATTCTGATCTATCTCTCAAACACTAACAATTGATGCAGCACATAGCATATACAGCCTTAAATATCAGTGGGTAATGGGGTGTGATGTAAAAAGGGAAACATATGTAAATAGTGACTAAAAATTCCTTGGAAATTTTCATATTTATATTTACAAAAGCTTGTAACTGGAAATGATTAATCATACAATTAAACATCCAGAAAAGAAAAAAAAAACATGGAGATTATTATCATAATATTTAATAATAAAACGGATAAATAAATAACAGTAATAATTATTATAATCAAAAAAGTAACATAAGGAAGCACATATCAAGGTGAAGCTCTATAGTTTGATAATGGTATTTAACCACTGTGTCATAAAGAGTCAAAATTCAGGAAATAAACTGCTAGAGCTTGGGAACTATTACATATCGATAGCTCCCTTGAATTTTAAGACCTTCTCCGTTCTAGTTCCATCAACACCCTGAACGACAGCCTGTTGATTTTTATTGTCATCACTCTCCGTGGTTTCACTCACCAGTACTAGCCCAAAGACTCTGATTGTAGCAACCAAACTTGGAACCAACGACAAAAGGTTTGAGCTGCAAATTAGACCAAGTAAATTATTATTTGACGCAAAAGCGGCAGCATCTTTCAGGGAAATACAGCGGCGATCAGTTTCAGGAACTGGGAGTGAATGTGCAGAAACCAGACGGAAACATCCTTTAGAGCAAGCGCTTCTAGTAGAAGTATTAACACCCTCACCTCCATCAATTTGAGATTGATTCTCTTGTTCTTCAGAAGCAGCAATTTCGCGCAACATGTTAGTATTCACCTCTATACCTGATACCTGGAAAAAGACTGGATAATTAGGCTGTTTCCAGTTCAAGACAGTGCAGACATCGGGGTGGGAAGAAGAAAATATGACGTTTCGTGTGGGGAGCGACCCAGAGTCACCCCCAAAGAGTACGCCATTATGACCGTTCTTCTTGCGAGCACGCACCTCACGTACATGATCAAATAACACGGCAAGAATTTTATCAACGTATTCATTAAGATCTGGGAAACTGGAAATGCCCAAATTGGTATATAGAGATTCAGCAAAGGTTGGGTATAACACACAAATATCAAGTTTCAAATCGACTGGACTAGAAGAAAGGAAATCTGATAGTGGTAATATACATTGTGAAACAGCAGAATAAACAGCTTCAGGGGTTGTTGCTGAAGCGACTCGCTTTCTGGATTCTTCTTCGTAATCTACAGAAGAAGCTGTTGAACCATGAGAGTTTGATGCAATAGCAACAAGCTGGGATAAGTCAAGATTTCCAATGGGTAGTTCAATTCCATGAGCAACATTTATGGTCCAAAACGGAACGACAACCGGTATTTTGTCCTTGGTCAAACAAACTTTAATACGAGCGAAAGAACCTGAAAGTGATGAAGCTGTAACAAAAGATAAAGATTGGGATGATACAGAAGTTGCTGAGGGATGGAGAGAAGTATGGTGTGAAGCTGAAAGATGGTGTGAAGAAAACGATGACGGGAATTGATGATTTGAAGAAAGAGAAGATGGCGCAATATTTGATATTGATGATGCAGCAGGAATTGGAATACTCTGGCTAATTGCCGTAGTGGAAACAGGAGTAAGGATACTACCAGATGCTGGTGCATTACCAGATATTATGCTGCTTAATGTAGTACTGATAATAGGGGAATTGGAACCCTGAGATTGCAAAAGTAACTGAACCTGCGATTGGGATGAATCCGAAGTCTTGGAAATGATAGAAGCTACTGGGTTTGAAGCTGCCAAAGTTGAAAAACTCTGTTGGAGTTGTTGCGTCTGTTGTTGTTGTTGATGTTTGACCTGTGAAGTTGACTTCCAGTAAGTATCAAACTTTGTAATTTCTAATGGTTTACCAGAAAATGGCCGCACAATTTGAAAAGCAAAATTAAGCTTTCCTACTGTATGAAGACGCATATCAAAAAGTGGCAACGTGCAATAATGCCTTGTTCCTAATGTCTCTGGGTATTCGTTTTTGTTGCTTTTAGTAGACTTATAGCCATTAGGGTTGTTGAAAATGTATGGTAGAGCAGCAGTCTTGGCCACAATTCGAGTACCATAAGTAGGGTATATTTCAAAGTCAATTGCAAAGTTTTCAAGGGAATCAACTTGGAAAGAAACAATTCGGTCGCTATCAGAAAACGGAAGAATAATGTTTTGAGGGATGATATCATGGTTACTTCTAGACGCAATTGTTAATCGCCCAGCAGGCATAGAGTCATCACCCTTATCAAACTCAATGGGTTTTGAGCCAGGAATAGAAGGTGGATCAAAGTCATCCGAGGCGGCAGATGTAATGCTAGCTGGAGATGAAATTGTGGAAGAATGTGAATTTCTCTCGTTGAAAGAAGAATATGCTGAAAATGAGGAAGAAGATACAGACGGAGAAGCATCAAATATTAGTTGAACAAATATCTTCTTATCTAGGAAATTGTGACCATATCTTCTAAGTGGAAGAATAGGAGGCGGGAGACTCAGATCAGGGATTTCTATATCACCACCTTCAATATCCATCATTACATCATCATTTGGAGAGAATGTGGAAGATAGTACTGAGTCAATATCTGCATTGCTGAAACTAGCCAACCCATTCGAAACTGAGGTGGTATCATCTACTGTGCTTCCGTTAATCGGTATGGGTCGAGAATGATCCAGAGGCGATGATGATGTTATGCCATTTCCCAAAGATTCAACTAAATTTTCAGAATCTCCTTCATTTGCACCCTTGTCCTTCTCTTTGCGTAATTGTGCTTTAATGAGAGCTTTCGACAAATGTTCCATAGAACGAACATGACCTTCCCAAGTAGCGTAATACAAAGGAGAATGTCCTTCTTCATCAAGAATGTCAATGATAGCCTCTGCCTCTATAAGTTCGTGCACAGTCTGAGAATGGCCTTCGCTTGCAGCATAAAAAAGAGCCGTCCATTTGTTAAGCTTATCAACTTCATTCACATTTGCATTGTAGGATGTGAGTAACTTGATCAATTGAGAGTGACCAGCACGAGCAGCAATATGGATGGGATAAAGGCCTTCAGCATCAGGCCTCATGGCATGTAGATTTTCTTTCTCATTTATATCTTTAGCCGATTGTTCCAATATCATCTTTGCAGCGTCATATACTCCATATTGACATGCAAAATTTAGTGGAATATAAAACTTTTCAGCATCACCTGCATTTGTATTTGCTCCAAGATCAATCAAAATGCGAACACAAGAGGAATGCTTTGTAATTATAGAGCAAAGCAACGGCGAAAAGTTATCCTTGTCGAGAGCATCCAGGATGGAGTCTGACTTGTTGACAAGTTTTGAGATGAGATTTACATGATTGTGTAAGCAAGCATAATGCAATGCTGTTCTTCCGTAAGTATCCTGAACCTTTGGATTCACGTTTTCCTTTAGAGCAAGATCAACGATAGTAGTTCGTCCAGAAATACAAGCTTTATGTAGCACTGTTTGTCCGTTGATTTCATCTCTCGAGTGGATATCAATATAGCCACTGTTATACAGTGCAATGAGAGCTGCATCTGATGCCTTTGTTGGAATTGCCAAAAGGAATATACTGGTAATCCTTTCCTTGGCGCCATCAAGTTGTGACAATCGAGAGATCCAGTCAGCCAGTACTTGTGGAGTATTTTCGGTAGCTGTAGAAGACGCCGTCTTGATAAATTCATGATAAAGCTCGTCAGTAGCTTTAGAATCAGAGGCTGAAGAAGAAGATTGAACATTACCCTGACTTAAACGTGAATAACCATTGTACTGAGGATGAAGCCTATCAGCTTGATCTTGGTGACTATCTTGAGGGTTATTTTGAGTGGCTTCTAGAGGAATGTTTATGTTATCTTCTTGACGTTCTTTATCAGTTGTCGTAGAGCCTTTTCCCTCGAAAATCACCGACTCGCCGTCGGCCCAAGCCTCTAATTCGAGAATTGAAGCTGACGCCAAATCTGACATTTCAGCCAGTTCCTCACGATGAAACACTGGTTGCACTTCAACTGCTCGTGACAGATACAGTTCCTTGGTTTGCGATTTAGAGCGTTTATCCCATTTCTTCAAGACTTTTGAAAAGCCAGTAGCATTCAGTTCAATAAACTGCTCGAGCTTATCGAGGTCTCGCAAGAATCTTTGGAAGCCCTCATGTAGCGTAATAAAAGACAATGATGCCTTAGAAAATAGAGACCCAGTAGAATATGCTGTATTTTTCTTCTCACAGAGGATTTCTAAACGAAGTTTAAGTTCAGCTTCCTTTTGTAAATAGAAAGAATTGACCTTCTCGAGCTCACGCTCGACTCTGAAAAAGAAGGTGGCCTTGTTATCTTGAAGGGTCTTTTCAATTTCGCGAGGAGTACCTGCAGGGGCTGACAATGATTTGATGACCTATGGAATTAGGTTAGTGAGCTGCTCAGACCAGATCAGGTTGCATAAAAAGCATAGCAGGCTCATGCCATTACTTACCTTCTTCAAGGCCTTGTAGTTCATGAAATAGTTTGAGTATTCGGGAATATCAAGCTGGCGTTTAGCCAGATACTTTCCGTACTTCATCTTTAGATTTGGCGATGCGATCTAGGAGGAGAAACTGCAGGAAAAAAAGTCCAAGAAGAATGAAACGATCTGAGAAAACAACGAGGACCCTTATGAATGGGCTGAACGCCGGGGCAACTCAGCAAACGTGCAGAGACGAGTGCTTGTCGAGGGCTGGCTGGTAATGGCCAATGAGCAGAGCACGTGTTCAGCATGCGTCACTGATTATTCATCATTACGTAACACAGTACGCCAGTCGCGTGACTTTGCTTTGTGTTTACATCATCCTGCAGCTACATACCAGCGGACATACAAACATGGAGCAACTTTGCTTGTTAAAACTCTAATCGGGCGCGACACCACACACCACGCAATCCCGTATCGTTTGCCGCCTTGTGCTTTATTATTTCACCACTTTTATCCTTTCTTTCTCTTCCCATCCACACCTTCACTATCATGTCTTTTGACTCTACCACTCCATCTTCGGCGACCTCGTCGTCGAACCGCAAATCCGTTTATATAAACGAGTCCTATCACCAAATTTACACTGATGATCCCCACCGTCTTTCTGATGCTGCCATCTATGCTAATAAGCGCAAGTACGGCGTATACGCCATGCCTGGCTACCCCACTGTGGGAGTCCCCAAGTCGTCTTCTGGTACGCTTGTTTAACATCTTCTATATATGAGCAACTCGCATGTATTCTAACAATTGAATTTTTTTTTTTTTTTTTTTTTTTTCTTTAGGAACTGCTGCTATTCTTGCTGATAAAACCGATTCTTCACCTAAACTATGGACCCATCAAACTTCTAAGGAAGGCCTTCAGGCAGCCACCCTTGCTAACAAGAACCCTACTGAAGTAAACATCTGGAAACCTACACTTACTGCTGCTTCTACTACTGCTGCATTGAGTGCTCGTGATAAGGCTGTCTTCCCAAAGGAAGATAGAAACTCAATTGCACACAAGGGCCGTGGGAACGGGAATGCTAATCGTGCTGCAACCGCCGCACATTCCGTACCAGCAACTGAAACCGCTGCCCGAGCAATTCCAGAAGCTTATGCCTGGGGTGAACGTTCCAAAAAGGTATCTAACGCTGGACTTGCTGCATCCACTTATACACATGCTAAGTCCACTAGATTGGGTTCTTTACGGTCCTCGTCAATCTCATCCAGCTCCACTGGTTACGGTAATGGCACTCTTGGAGATTCTACTGTTCCTGACGGCTCCTATATGCTTAATAACATGGGAAATCTCGAGGAAGCTGCCCGCAGAAAAGCCAACGAACGCCTGTCTAAGATTTATTTGCCAACTTCCAACACCAATCTTTTTGCCCCCAAGCATACTGATAGTTCTGCTGGTGGTGTTGCTGCCGCTGCTGCCCATATGTCGTCTGTGGAAGATACTGCTAGACTTAATAGGGAACGTCAAGAGAAACTTAGCGCTGTTAACCAGTATGAATCTGTCATGAACCTTGCTCGTGAACGTGCTCAGATTTCTCTCGACAAGATTGAGCAAGAGGCCTTTTACAAGAACCCACTTTTGAATACTCAATACTACCAGGAAGCCCTTGCAATTGCTCAAGAAAAGGGTACTGCTCGACTTGAACACCATGGTAAAATCAATATTGGTGGTGGTGTCTACATGACCCAAAGTGATGTTGACGCCATTGCCGAACGTAATGTTCGTCCCGTTCTTATTGAAATTTCCGAAAAGGCTGCTGCTCAGCGTCAAGCTGATGAGGATCGCCGTATTGCTGAAGAAGAGGAGCGAAAGCGTGTCGCGGAAGAGAAGCGTCTTCAACAAGAACAAAAAGCACATGATCGAAGACAAGCAACTGAGCAAAAGCAAGCTGCTAAAGCTATAAGAAAAGAAGATTTGGCTAAACAAAAGGCTGAACAGAATGCTATTCGTATGGCTGATCGTCAACGCCGTGACGAAGAAAGAAAGAAGGCTGAGGAACAGAAACAGGAGGAGCGTTTCCGCAAGGCCGAGCAGAAGGCCAAGCAGAAGGAAGCCGAGCAAGTGATTCGAGAACAGAGACGTAAGGATAAGCATGACCTTAAGCTTGCCGCTCAGGCTACAGCTGTAGCTCTTGCTCAGGCCAGACAATCTGAAGCTCTTGCCGCTGCTGAGGTTCAAAAGTCTAAGGCTCTTGCTGCTAAGGCTGATGCTGAAGTTCAAGCTGCTAAGCTTGCAGAGTCTCAAGCTGCTTCAGATGCTGAGGCTGAAAAGGCTCGAGCTGAAGCCACTCAGGCTGAAGCGGAACTTCGTGCTGCCGAGGCACAGGTTAAAGATGCTGAAGCTAAGAAGGCTGAAGCAGAGGCTCAAAAGGCTCAAGCTGACCGCGATGTTCATGAAGCTGTTATTGCGCAAAGAGAGAATGAACGTAAATACAAGGAAGATCTTGCAAACGTTGGCCACATTGATGGCTCTCCAGCTGAAGGATCCATTGAACCATCTACAAAGTCCATTCAAGATATTGAGGATGTTGATGATATCAATGACGATGACGATGATGAAGTCTCGCCTGAGGTAAGGGAGATTCTTGCTAGTACTGGAGCTGATGTTGATGCTGAGACTGAAAGAGGTCTGGAAACTGACAGTGAAAGCTTGTATCTTCCCAAGTCTGAAAGAAGAGAAAGTACTTATCATCCCAAGGCTGGACTAGGTTTTAAAACCGGAGAAAAGTTTTTCAACAATAAGGATGCTTCAGAAGCTTCTTTCGCCACTGCCGAAGGAGATTCTCTCTACTCTACAAGCAACAAGCCTGAAGTGGATTCTGAAGACCGTGATAAGGGAAAGGTTGCTCTCCCAGCTCAGAGCAATGTTAAGAGTATGCTTGATGTGGAATCTATTAACCAGGACGCTGATAAGCCTGATCTTGTTCGCGCATATCCTGATTTTCCGTCCCCCAGTAGCTCTCTCCCAGAATCTTCTGCCATGGCAGCCGCCAAGTCTGTGTCTCCTGCTCCTCCTACTCCTAAACCTACAACTGTCCAGTCCCCTGTTATCCCAACCTCTCCTAAGAGTCCAGCTCAACCAGTGAAGAGTATGCTTGATGTTGAGCCTGTTGTAAAGACCAGTCCTCCTTCTTCCCCAAAAACTCAGCAGAAGTACAAGAGTCTGTTTGATGACGAACCTGTAGAGAGCGAGATACATGAAGATCCCGCCACTGATGCCATTTCTTCTCCTGATCACAAGCCTGTCGAAGTATCTAATTTGGCGCCACCCGCTTCTTCCCTAAGTAGCGAGGATCCAGAAGAAGAATCTGAAGATGAGATTGTGGTTTCTGACCCTGTTGGTGTTGTTCCAGATGATTCTAAGACACCTGATGGCGCTACTCTGAATACAAGTGCCTCTATTAAGTCTGCGAGCATTGCTACACCTGCTTCTGAAGCTGTTAAGTCCGAAGACAAGCCCACAACTGTTTTAAAGAAGAAGAAGAGCTCTGGTTTTTTGTCCAAAATTAAGGACGCTGTCATTGGTGGTTCTTCTAGCACTAACGGTTCTGCTTCTACACCTAAGCCATCTACCACTGCTACTACTACCTCCACCTCTACGGCTGCTGCTGCTGCAGCCGCTGCTGCTACAGCAGCAGCTTCACAAAAGTCTACGGAGACAGCACCATCAAGTTCTGTTGTACCTAAGCCTGTTAAAAAGTCAAAGCCTATTGAGAGAACCTTCTCTGGCTTCTCACAAGGTGGTGATGAAATTGAGGGAGAAGAGACTGAGAACTCTAAGGCTGAACTTGATGAAGCCTTCAAGGACCATGATTCTGTCACTCCAGCTGCTACTCATGGGCTTGATGCTTCTGTTCCTGTTGCCCCTGCTGTATCTACCTCCGAGGAGGACGTTGAGAAGAAGGTTCATGAAACCGCGGAAGAAAAAGGAGAAGAACCCTTAAATCATGTTCAAGTTGATTTGGCTGGTAATCTAATTAGTGAGGATAATATCAACGTATCTGCCACACCCATTTCGGAATCTTTTGTTGATGCCGTAACTGTTGAAGACAGCAAGGCTTCTGAAGAGATTAAGAATACCGATGAGTCTGAAAAGGTTGCAGCTGGAGAGTATGAACCTACTTTTAAAGAGGAATTTTAAATTAACCATTGTGATTAATTTTAAGATGGTACACTTTTATGTTTGGTTTTATTTGTTTTCATGTCTGACTTTGGGTTTTCGTTCAACTTGATGAATCTTTATGATTCCGGATTTCTTTTGATTCATTTTTTCCTTTATTTTTTTTTTCTCGATTCTTTACTTTCATTAACATGAATTTTTATTTTTATTTTTATTTTCTCTATATTTCACAAAAAAATGTTAAAAGATCCCATGTCTGTATTTTATTAGTATTTTTGTTGCTACTATATATTTAATATTAATATGACATAAGTCACATAACCTGTGTTTTTCTTGTCTACCATGACATACTTGCTATGATGTCTCTTTTTTATTTTTGTTTTTCAGTCTGTTTTGATTGCTATTTACCATTCATGCTAAACCAAACAACACAGGGTTTATTCGTAAAGTTTCCATTCCAAACACATTCAGATAGTTAGATAGTCCCCTTCGAAAAGTGTATTTATATATAAAAGCACTTTAAATTTTCAAATTGACTCTTGCAAGAAAAAAACTAAAAAAATGTCAAAATAAAGTAAAAGTAAAAGTTAAACCCAAAAACTACATTCTGAAACTTTAAGTCTCTTAAGATAGGGTCTCTATATACCTTTGAGGCCACCCGGAATTTTGGGGATTTTCATGTCTCGCTGTCAGGGCCTCCTACTCTGTAGACGGAGGAGTTTTCACGGGATAATGTGGGTTATTACAGATCTGGTATGTGTTCCAGCATTAGACCAAATATATAATAGGTATAGAAAATGAGCTATAAATACTGTACGGAGTTATGCTAGATATAGGATATATATTCCATGATGATATATTATTATCATCAAAGTTTGGGCTGGACAGCCAAGTTGTTACAGTAAGACTCAAACAGCCGCGTGTCTCCATTGCATTTTTTAATTTGGAATCATCAACATCATTAAGAAAGATTGTTATGTAAATCAGCAAAAAAATATAATAAAATACAAAATTATAGGGATCATGGATATATATATATATATATATATCATATGGATAAACAAATCGTTAAAATATATGCAGATGAATCAATCATCACTGGTTTAATTACCACCGCTCAAGACTTCTTCATCTTTAGTCGCAGCGCCACTCGATTGCAGCTTTTTCAATTCCTCCAATCTCTTTTCCCATTCGGAAACGCTTCGCAATCCTAGATCAATCTTCAGTTTCTCTTCTTCTAATCTAAGTCGCTTCTCTGCATCAAGTTCTGCAAACACATAGCCACCGTGGCCGTCAAATTGTAAAATATGATCGTGGTATTTCCACAAACTTGGTCGATGAGAAACTGTCATCAAAGAGATTCCAAGTTTACGGGCATGTGTGTACATAACACGCTCAATTTCTAAACTGACACTACTAGTGCATTCGTCCAAAATGGCAAATCTTGGCCTATGGTAGAAAAGACGAGCCATGGCAATTCGTTGTTGAACACCCATACTCAACTCTTCCTTCCACTCACGCTCTGTATCCCATGAATATCCTTGATTGCCGCCATGCTTTTGAACCTTGCCGCTGGTGTTGACAATTTCGTCGATTTCGACAATCTTTAAAATACCAAGCAACTCATCGTCACTCACAGTGTTTTCCTTTTCGCTACAAGGATAGATTATTTGCTGGCGGAGAGTACCTCTCGAAAGATAAGGGCGTTGAGGAATGTAAAAAATGTCTGAAGCAGGTGGCTTGATTACTTTACCTCCCATTACTGGCCACAATCCACCAAGGATTCGGAATAGAGAACTTTTACCACATCCGTTTGGACCAACAACCAGTAAATGATCTCCACAACGTTCTTCAAAGCACAAGGCGCGAACCAAGACATCTCCATTAGGACTTACAATAGGAACGTCCTTGAAAATAATGTCAGTTCCTAGCACAACCTTACCACGACTAGCTTGATTCTCCTCCTCTCCTTTCTTTCCCAGAAAATCGCCGCCTTTGGTCTCGGTTTGCTTGGTTTCATCAACGTTTTCTTGTTTTGACTCTTCAGTGATACTACTCTTAGTTCTACTTTGTTCAGCAGAAATCATTCGCTTGACCATTTTACCGTTCTTGATATCATTCATGACATCCAACAGTAACCAAACACGAGAAGTATAGCCAGCAAGCTGTGCAATCTCCTTATATGAGAACATAATTCTACCAAATGCATCAGAAGACTGCATCAACAATCTTCGGTTAGTGATAAACTTTTGAGTGCGGCCTCCAACAGCAGCTTGCTCCAAACCGGCGGCGACAGCACCACCGACAAACGGCATGTCTTGAAAAAAAACTGGGACGGAACACAAAACCAAACCCAAAGCTCCCCAGAAGTACTTGATAACAAAATCTTCCATAAATCCATGATAAAGTCTTCGTCGAAGGATTCTGTTGACATGCTTGATCAATGCAAAATAAGAGGTATCAAGCGTCGCCTTTTCCAATAACTGACCACGGTATAGAGCGATTTCCTCGGCATTATCAATAACTCTGGTGTGCTGAAATCTAAAATCGCCTTCCAATGCAGCTTCCTGGGCAACGTATTTGCCAAATGGAGGGGTCAAGACTCTTAACGCTTGTGCAGAGACCTGAATAAGCATGCCAATAGCAAACAAACTTTCACCACCAACACTGCGAGACAATTGCCAACTATAAAGGAACATGTCCAAAATGGGCTTGGCCAAGTTGGAATATAACTGAGCCAAAGACGAACTAAAGTGTGCAATGTCGGCAGTAATCAGCTGGTCTGCATTCGTGATTCGGTCATCCAAGTTGTGAATGGCATAGTACATTGGTGTCGTCATAGAGCCTGGAGACTTACGACGGCGTGTTGATTCGCTTTTAATTGTCTTTTGCGAGCTGGAAGCATCTTGAGGCTCTTTTACTTTGTCTTTGGTCAACGGTTCTGAGTCCTTACCCTCCTTGTCATCTTGTTCTCGAGCTTTTGCTTTTGCTTCGGCATAAGGCAGATACTTGTCAAGGACATATTTAGTAAGCCTATCTCTAAATCTCACAGCTAGTATACCTTGCAAATATTGCAGCATTGAGTTTGTAAATGTTGCTGGTATAGCCACACACATCCACCAGACGAGGCCTACTAAGAATTCTCTTCCCCGGCCCTTGACAAGAGCAGCAACGAGCTTACCATCGAGGGTTGCAACATAAAGAGACAGTAATGTTCGCAAAACCAAGAAGCACGAGTGGATGACCAGTAACCAAAACTCTTTTGCCTTGTAGAAGGGATATGGAATAATGATGCGAAGAAGACGGGCGAGGCGTATGAAAAATTGGCGGTCAACCTCCACCTTGTCTGGACGTTTTTTGTCTGAGCTTGCCCCCGACTTTGATCTTTTGCCTTTTTGATCATGGACACTCATTCTCATACCATTGATCACCGAGAGGAAAGTCGTTATATAGATTGTCCGTGAAATGAGCTTGCGGTGTTGCCCATAGTACTTGAGGGAGGCTTGCAACGCCTGTGTTATCCTAGGATCTGTTGGCATGTTGTCAGACCAGCGTTATTCCTTGGAGATGAAAGGTATTTGTATTGTGGTGAATAGGTTCCAATTGGAGATAGAAATTATGGATTATTGGCAGCTCAAGTTAGCCAAAATGAAGAGTTGAGCTTAAAAAAAAAACAGTTTGTTATTTTTATCCGACAGGAAAAGATTCTTGTTTTTTCACCTGGCGAGTTGCTGCTAATAATCAATAAATTAATGCGATATAGTTGTCGGATAATACAAAGAGATTGAGACTGATGTAGCGGATAGTGAGAAAAAAGAGGGATAAATGACAGAGATCTTGTGATGTGGAATAAAGAAACTGAAGAACAGGTTTCTGGAAGGTGGAGATTGCTAATTGAAAGCGCAGAACAAAATCACGGGCTAGGGCAAGTGGGGGATCACGGCCAATTTACGTGATATCTTAGTCAGCTGTTTTCACATGCTAGCTTAGGTAACCAAATGTGGAGATAAAGCGTGATTATCACGTGTAGGTGGTTGTTATAGACACATGATTGTGATTTAGAGCTCGCAACTGTGATATGTACAATAGCAGAGCACTAAACATGAAATGTCACATTCATTTGGGAAACATGTTCACTTTGTAGTACTGCGAGGTCTCTAAAGCAGCCATTAGCTGGGTTGAGGAGAAAAATTTAGCCTGATATGCTTATAGGTACCGATTACAATATATATAGCATATATACATGAGACTTATGGAACAGGTGCCGGAATCTTTTAGGTCCACATTCCTAACTGGATATCAGAAAACAACACCACGGATAATCTGATGTAGATGCAAATGAAGTTTGCAGCAGTGTATACACAAGCATCTTTGCCTCTCTGCCAACCGCTTTGAGTCTGTTTGAACTTGGGCTTGGATATCAGTCTACAGATGGCGGCTTCAGCTTGAACTAAACCTTGCAAACGAGATACACACAAAAATTTACAGCCTAAAGTACATACTAGACTAGAGGCTTTCGTAGTCACTCACCGGGCCGGGTGAGAAACGCAATCCTTGTTGGATCAGATGAATATACAGCAACATGTGAACCTTATTGGGGGTATTTGGCCCAAATTGGTCCAGGGATCCCACAACCCTGGTCATGCGCGTATCAGCTGACTATGTATGTATCAGCTCGTATGTCCTTGGTTCGAATCCGTGGCAGCGCATACATTTTGTGGCTCGGGCCTTGCCTGACACACGCAGCCCTCACTCACCGCTGCCCGTCCGCAGCCTATCTCCAAAAATACGAGCTGTCTAGACTTTCCACAGTATCGCAGCTCTAGACCAACAACACCAACATGGTTTAAACTAAGGCACCAATCACAACCCTGGATTTAATATAGATATATCATATATAATAGACAAATGGCTGCTTTTTTAATGCAGATGCAGGTAGCCGGAGCCTCTGACGAGGAAATCAGCAAACAAACGCTACTATTTGTCACAATTCAACGACTGGCATCCGGACGCCCCTTTTTTTGCCTTTTTTGTCCTAGACACAAGGACTTCGGCAAAATGAAATATCCAGCCACACGCAGCTTGGTACCGGTTCCCTATTTCCTTGAGAATGAGTGTGTGAGTAAGTAAGGGAGAGTGTGTGCTTAATGTGTAGGAAAACTCTCTCGTTATAAGGTGTGCGTGCACAAGTCACCTCTATTCGAAAGCCCTACTAAATTAATAAATAAAATAAAATAAAAAACACCACAAGCTATATTACCAATTATTATGTACAGCAGGAAAATTAGACATGAATGGAATTATTGCAATCAGCACACCGAGCCACTTTTTAGCACATTAGCATAACGAGAGAAAAAAAAAAAAGATCACCGCCAGGATTGAGTCAATTAGTTTTGATCAGTACCACTTCTCTCAATTTTCTATTCCGGGGGAATGATATCTCGTCAGAGAGCTCGGTTACCTGCAACGCCATCCCCCGGAATCCCATCTGCACCGTGATTAGGCACTGCTTCTAACATACTCACTCTCAGCCAGAATGGTGGTGATGGATAATCAGCGTTTGAAAGCTTTTGCCAGCTTGTGTGTACAATTTCCTTATATCCAATGAATGCTTCATTGTTACACTGAGCTTGAATGCTTGGACTGCTGTAGCATCCTCTAGTCGTGGCTAGCCCATTGCCGTTGCCAGAATCAGCTCAGTTTTTGAATTTACAGTGCCTTAGCTTTTGTCAAACTCTCAATTTCCGACAGTTAGCGTGGAATTTTCGTGATCAGAGCCATGTTTATTAGGTAAACCAAATTCGCCCGAGAATGCCGGTGCAGAAATAAACTAGAAGAAAAAAGGGAGTCTAGAATTGTAAATCTAGGGGACTTTACTCAAGAAAACAGGGTCAACTCTAGTACGAAGATGTCAAAGGTAGTAGAGGAAGCAATCAGTACTTTGACTAGAATAGCAGAGTGATTTGAATAAATCGATAGTAAGAAAATGAGCCTGGAAAATGTCACCAGGGTTATTTGGCTTGTGAGTATAAAGGAGCACAGCCCCTAACGAGAGCTCTGGCAATTGAACAGAGGAGATACCAGGAGAGGAGGTTTCAAGAGCTATTACGACATACAAGAGAATGGTCCATAAGCATGGTATCATCCTTGAGACGCCAAGTAAGAGACGTATGAAGGAGTTGAGTTTTGTTCACGAGGAAACCGCTCACTAGAGGCAAAACACCAGGTTGCAATATCAGTAATCACAACAGCAGTATTATGACAGTAATAAATAAAAACATTGAAGAATGTCCTTTTTCCAACGTCAGCGTGTATTCGTTAAATGTTTTTGAAAGTTGGTACTTACAAGGGAACAAATGTGCAATTGTTAATCATGTTATCACGCCTTGAGATTATCAATAATGTATTACCAAGCACAACGTACGACTCTCAATCAAGTAAATACATCTTAAACAAGGGCTCTTCAAAGACAGCAGAAATGGAAGATAATTCTAGTCACCAGATATCAGTACTGACTAAATGGCTAGAGAAACCATTCCACAAGAGGCCTGAGCTCTTGTAGGTATGGTTTCTCAAATTATAAGAGGACAGAGCTTGGTTAAGAAGCTTCCTTCCAACAACATCCAAATACATCCAAACGTTAATAAGGAATTTGCTATCATGGTCCATTAAGAGGCTACACCAGGGCCCTTGATGGAACTGAGGCAAAATAATAAAGGCCCGGAGTGACCATAGACAGTCCAAGTTCCTCTGAAGGCACTACCAGAGATGTCAGGTACTAAACAGTGCGTATACAAGTAATTGACATTAGGATTGCTTAACGACGCACCATTATTTTCAACGCTCGGTGTAGCGGCCAAAGAATTCAAAACTAGACAGTTTGACACGAAAAGACCTGAAGACCTAAATACCTAAAATAACAATTGATAAACAACTAAAGGAAGAAAAATGAAGTTAGCAACGAGTTAGACAAATCATTAGCCAGTTCTGAGTTTGACGAAAGTCCCCAAAAAGTATGCGAAAGTCTTTGTAAGTCTTTGAGCTGGAAGATATGTGGAGAAAAAAGCAAAGTTATTGCAAGTTAAAAGAAAGAGATTTTTGGAGTTTAAGCGGGCTGATATTTAAGATAGAGCGTGTGTTGCCAGTGTTGCTACATTTGGGACAATATTACTCTGACCCCAGCAACCAATTAGCTTTGCAGAAAAAATAAAATAACAAAATGTAACAAAAGATATAATCTGGGTCAGAATTTACTAGCGCCATATATACATGCAATTTATGATATAACTAAAATATCACATATGATATAAAGACATAAACCGTTTAAGGCGCAAGATTAGCAAAAGTAGGAGATTTTTTCCAAAATAGTGATCAAAAAGGATGCCGTTACGTGTCAAATGGAGACACAAGCTAGGTATTATTTGACAAAAATAGCATCATTTTAACCAAAACCAAAAAGCCGGGTTTTTTGGAGTTTACGGATAGGTGGCAGGAGGTTGATGTATTTTTTGGTGAAGAGCAATTCCAAGCGGTGTTGCTTTGAAGAATGGCTGGGTGGTTATTTGGTCAAATATATATAAAAAAAATATACTCTTTAGCAATTACAAATTTATGAATAGGGTTTTCTATGCGCTTGAAATAACCATCTGGCAGGAATTCCCAGGTTTGTCTCAATTAGAAGATTACTTGATATGGAACAAGATAGAAATAGGACGTCCAATCCAAATTTATATAAAAGGCTTTTTGTAAAGCAAGACGATCAACCTTGTAACAAAACCGCATATCGAATGCTACCAAAGTCAAGCAGGCTGAAATACCTTGATTGCCCTTTATATCAAGCCACGCTAAATGTGACGTAAAATTAAAAAGCCAATGAGTATTCAATGACAATTATTCCAAAGACATTTTTGTTGTAACATCAGCATTTTGGTCATTTGTTTGTTTAAAGTTGGGATCAATTAACCAATCCATTGCGCCGAATTGTTGCATCTTTACGGATATATAACAATGTGGAGCGTTGCTAACAAAGGTATCATATTTGGTATTAAACCCTAAAATATTTTGTGTTTGTTAACAAAATTGAATATGCGTCAAGTTAAACACCTGAACGCCATAAAAATATCGCCATGTAGACCAGCCTCCAGGCATGTTTGTCTTTGCCCTGTGCATCTAACCCGTGGGCTAGGGATCCCACCCGTCTTTTTTAGGGGTCTAAACTAAATGCATTTCGGTTCAACTGTCTGTTGGCTTGGACAATTAACCAGCTGGAAGCTAAGCTAATCACCAGAGTTTTATTTTTATTTTCATAATTCTTTTTTGCCCTGTTGCCAAGTATTTGTGTTGTATCTTTTGCCTCGAGGTCAGTATTGTATTTCCAAAGAAAATATATTAGCTGGTCTCAACGGCGACCGCACTGTTGTAGACGAAGAAATGAGCGTACTCAGTTACTCATTCAAGCACTGAAAGAGTACAAATATTCTCACAAGCTACGAAATTAGTGATGGTCACTTGATATGGATTTAACCATATGGACTGGAAAATTTTGAATGACACCAGATACAACTTGGAAGAAATGTTCATAGATACGCTAATTCCTAGAGAATGATTGCGGATTGGCAAAAGAACAGGCCTTTTCTAATCAATAGAATCCAAGCATAAAGAAAAAAGCTTTTAGATTTATTGAACAGCTCGATTGAAGAACACAGAAACCGAACAAGATTTTGACAAAATATTACAAGTGGGCAGAGTGAAGAAAAACAACAAACTTTGGTCCAAACCTTAGTGGCGTTCTCACAAAAAGAAATAAAGCAAATGAAACAGTTTTCAAATCATAGTTCATCCTCCATAGTTCATAGTTCATAGCTACCCGACAATCTTTAATAGAAACTGAATGAGAGATTTATGTCAAAAGAGCAAGCAGCAGAAAAGAGAAACAGGGTTGGTTGAATCCAATTGAGAAAGGTCATGATAGTCTCGGGATTAATCTTCCAAAAACTTGCGCCAACATATAACAATTAAGAAAGACGTTTATTCACACATTTGAAAGCGTATAGCGGACTTTTTTTTAGAACAGCCAATGAAGACATATGCTGAATTAGAATACATGCTTTAACACAGCCTGAACCACCAGAGTATCCTAAGGTTAAAGATCTTTTTGATAAAGTATTCAATGACATGGACCAAAATAAAACTGTTAAGAAGCATACCAGAAAGTTTGTATTTCCTCAGTACTACTGTAATAGCTGCTGTTGATTTTACTGGAATAGCACGAACCAACGACCCAGTGCTATGAAATATGTCCAAAAACACAATAATACATTGGTACGACATTTATAAAGAGTTATAAATTATTAGCAAATCCTAAACTAAAGCCTACACGGACATTTCACTAATCAGCAAGATCATATTTCTATCACGCTTATTTTGATATAATCGTCGACAATTATGCACAGCTTTTATTCAGAGCCATGGTGCACATTAGCTGCTCTTTCGGTAAACTTATTTTGCTTTATATTCAAACTTTGCACCAGACAGCAAGGATATATTCGTCAGTCATGGCAGCATCAATATCCAAAGCACAACATGCGATAATTCGAGCACGGTGATCTAGAATGACTCGAGTAACATGATCCAGAATTCGTCGAGAGCATAATCTGAACAGAGCAGAGCCAAAAGCCAAGTCTAGTTCTATTGATGATCCATAGCCCGTGGTCCATGAAGATATCATACTGTTGTAAGAAATGAACTTTGTGACAGAAATCTGATCTGCAATTGTGAGCATAGCTTTTCATCCAGCAGTGGTTGAATTGGCAGAATGAGAAGTTCACTTTTTTATAACAAGAATATCAAGTGTATACTTGGTATAATAAGGCCTTTTATAAACATGAATACCGCGGGCAAGTTCATTCATACCATATGTTGTAAATAAACGATTTCAAATGAAATTATCGTACCAGACACTAAAAGAGTTGATCCTTTGAGACGACAAGACAAAACAGACCAAATGTATTAGCTAAAATCCAATAAAAAAGCAAGAAGAAGAAAAGAGTATAATTTGCTACTGGACGTCTTGTTATTGAAAATGCTTTTGAGAACCATGGTGACCATGTTGTATATATGCTGTAGATGGCAAACCTTTACATACAACAAAAGACTTGACTAATCGGTCACAAATTTAAAAGTCGAGTGCCCCAAGTTTTGATTTACACATAGCCGCATGAGTATAATAATGGCCCATAAATCAGGGCGAGAATTGAGTTTTGTTTATTTCTGGTATTCACAGTTGAAATTGAACCAGTACTGTAATTATGCAGTTGTATTACCAAATGATTAGTAGTTGATTGTAAAAAAAAATTGAGCAGAGTTGCAAAATGAACCGTTTGATAAATTTTGGTGAATCATAGGTCTAACAACCTTTGAGCAGTTTAAGACGAACAAGCGGTTTCAAAAAACCGGGTAGAATATCTAAACCAAATCTCGGGTGCTTCGACCAGCCGTTAACGATGGTAATAAAAAGCGTTAGACAAATATACGGAATACTATTATTGTCCAGCATATCAAAGATATTCAGTTCAATCCTTCAAATAATATAATTTGTATAGCTTGTTCATCTGGCGAAGGCGAAGCACGGGGAAAGAAGGACAGTTCTTTGTAACAGAAGCACCATGGAGATGACATGACAAGGATAACTGCATGAAAAATCCATATATTATCTCTTTTACATGAATATAAAATAATTTGGTATTATCGCTTATACATGGTTTCTAATTGCAACCGTATCGTTTGAAAACAGTTGTAGAAGCCGCTTTATACTTCACCATCCATTACTTATATCAAAGAACGGCCAACCAGAGATAGGAGAGCTCTATAGGTCACAATGAGAAAGCAACACATATCCGCAGATCATTGTGTATGCAGAAAGTTGCGGAGGAATGGCTGGTTTAACGGTGTGTAAGCGGTGCGCGGTGTGCCCAGAACAACAACAATTCCAGTGAACCAGCCCAGTCACTCGCGTCCGAAGCTGCTGATCCAATTCATCTGTGTACTAGCGGATTAGGTGTAAGGATGGTTGTGTTTGTGGTAAAATGGCAAGAAAATGGACTCAATGTATAATGTATATTAGTATATAAGTAAAAGTAAAACACTCCTAATCGGTTTTCCATTCTTTCATTCCGTTATAAATATACCTCTCCAGAAAGTTGTTATGCTATCCGGCATTAGTATGTTGCTAATACCCTGGACCAATCTTGAACTAGCAGCACATGAATTATTCCGAAAGATGTTTGTGAGATATAAACGTACGCTCGTAAATTCTAGGACTTGGAGTCTAGAGCTTCTCAGGAACATGTCCTCGAAAAAAAAAAAAAAAAAAAAAAAAAAAAAATACCAGCAATAGGGGAAAGGAATGAGAATGACTGGGATATATGTGTTGATATAATTCCATTAAACGCATACCAGGCTTTTATAGACGTGGGGAAATAGACATTGAAGTTTTTTGACGCGGATTTAATAAAAATATATGAAGCCAAACAGAGTCTAAGCAATATCATTCGAAATGATATATTATACCGTATACCAAAATGTCCATACTACTGACCGTTTCAACTAAAGTCATATGAACAGGAACATCTGGACCATGGTCCATTTAGCATTTGGATACGAGATGAGCACTAGATTGTAAAATGCAACTAATCGCAAGGGTGTTTATTCTAATTGGCTGCTTTTCATCTGCTTCTTCTTTAGTTTTCACTCTTTACTCAAAGTCAATAAATACCCTGTCGTTCCTCACTTTGTGTTACTTTTTCTTGAGTCCTTTTATTTTTTCTTGCATTTTCCCCTCTATCCCATCTTTCTATACACCCATTTCTATTTCGCCTCCTATTCCAGACTCTTGCCATCCGTCTTTTCTTTCTTTTCTTTCTTTTACGTGCGTTACAACTCTATTTGATCTATTTTGGAGGTTTGCTGCATCCCGCGGGCCGCACCTGAGCCTAGGGTTTCCAGCCGTCGTAAGCAAAACTCCAACATCTCTCTCTAAATTTTTTGCTCAATCATCCGTGTTTTCAGTTTCTTTGATCTTTGCACATATATCACTCTTATTATTATTTTATATCTAATACTAACTATATTTTCCATTTATATCACATCCCTACAATTATTTCCCCAATAGTGCGCAAGAATTTTTGTACACTAATCCCATGGTATTATTGAGCCAGCCACCCCTTGCCTGAACAATAATATTATTTTATTAAAAGTCTCTTGCGTGTTAAGTTACCTTGTTAAACCTCTGCAATTCTTCCCCAAGCTCCTCCTTTCTTCTTCCATTCAACTTCAACCTACTTGAAAGTTGGCATCTCTTTGTCTTTTTCTTTTCTCGTCTTTAAACTTGCCAGTAATGCTTGTCTCAACGCCTCCAACTCTCTTTACCAGCATCTCATCTCATCTCATCTCATCATCTTGCTGATTTATTTGCCTCTGTTTTGGCCTTGACAAATATGTATTCTTCAATACAGTTGTCAGCCAATGCTACTACGATTTCCAGATTTTATGTTGTACCGCCTCTAACATTCATCATCACATTTATTGCCATGAACTCGCCTTCATCTCTCTCTAGTCATTGAATTGACTACTACTCTCCTATTTCTTTAAATTTCCAAATCCTTGATTTTCTGCCACTCCTTCTTCTTCTTCTTCGTCTTCTCCTTCCGGTTCCACCATGTTTTGTTTTGAATTCAACTTAACTTTTATCACAGCTCGTTCAGCATCCTTCAGCAATTACAAAGTTACTACAAAGCGCAACAAAACCCTCGAATTTTATCTTTCTAGAAACCCAATTTGTTGTTGTTTAAATCTCTCTCCAAGATTCTATTTAAACCTCATCGTCTCTTGATCAAAGCCTTTTTTATATTTCCCAATCACCGGTTCGATTCCCCAACCCAGTACTACTTGATGTGCTATCACAATATCCAGATATATCCCTCAAAAAGCATACATTATTCTCTTTTCTGAACATTTTCTCGTTTTTGGAAGGGTATATTTTCTTTTCGATGAATATTATTTTCAATTGAAGTCATTTTATTACATTTCAACCTTTTTTTTGCGACACACCAATACCTTATTTCCAATCAACCTCTCCAGCTACTTGTGCCTATTTTGCAGCAAGATGTAAGCAAACCGCCAATACCAGATACTATAAAAGTTGTTGAATCGATGCTTGTTATCCGTTGTGTTCTTCCACGTGTATCCTGTTACAAACTCAATTCTCTTCCAACCTAGCACACCTCATCTCTCATCTGAATCATTTCACACCAGGTATAAGCTTATTTTCGATCAACATCAGCAGACAACATAATACACTCACATAAAACAGTATTTTTCTTTGCACACGTATTTGAAGAATTTTCCGCTTTGAGTTTTGTTAGTCCATCAAACTCACAATGGCTAAAGAGTTTAATTCTCCCCATGCCAGTTCTGTGCGAAAGAATAAAGGAAAAATAACCAGGATTACAAATTTAAACCATTTGATGTCATGTATACGATAGACACCCTCTCAATTTTCCGGTCTAACATTCCTTTGGTTCTTTTTCTTGAACGCTTGCGTTCTTTGTTTCTGTTTTTGTTTTTTTCGTCTTAATCTGCAACTATAAAACCAGCCTTTTATACCCATTTCAATCACTTTCCATGGCACGGGTTAATGGCGGATCTCAAGCTATGCAGTTGACTGGAACAGAATTCTAAGCCCCCATTCTAACAACCAATATCCTTTCATTACCGACTTGTTTTTCTTTACCCATTAAATCTCTTCTTTTCCCAGCATCCTCCACTATTTAGATGAGCTCCATATCAACATTCACGCTTCGATACTCAAACTTGTTCATCAACTCGTTTCAATACCTTGATTAACTTTCCAGAATCTCTCAGAATTTTCCATCCCGTTAAGAACATCACTACCAAACTTGATACCACCTAGAATTACTCTCATTTGTTTACTCAACAACAATCAATCCACCAAATTCGACAAAATTCGCAGTTCTTCTTTTGAAATCTAGCCTAAAGTTCTATCAGCCTTATACTCTAAATACCATCAATGCCTTTTACTATCCACTAACCTAGTATTCATAAACCTCGCCAGCTCCTCGACATTGAATCATACACCAAGATTGCAACTTACTCCAACTATTCATCATTTGCGCCACCAACGTCCTCCAGTTTTTTTTTAAAAAATATTTTAATCATGTATTCATTTCTATTAATCATGGGTAAGTATTTTTGAACACTTTTAAAAAGGATTATGTGTTATTAAGCGGAATAAATAAATAGCAAAAAAGGAAAAGTAAAAAAAAAAAAAAAGAAAGAGGAAATAAGTATACAAAAGGATGAAAAAAAGAGATTATAAAAGGAAATAAACTTATAAACAAATGTACTGTCCATTATCCATTATTAATCATATACTAATACCGTACTCTTTGATCTTTGCAACCAGCATTCTCATTTTTTGAGAGATCCATTATCATAAAAGAGCAGAGCACATTGTTTGTTTGGATCCTTGACGACAATTTCAACATGGTATTCTAGTTGGGGTTAAAGTGTTCTTGGGGGAATATTTCATTATTCAACAGTAATGAACTGCTTTTCTGTCACCAAAATTAGGCAAACATTTTCCATCGTTTCACTCTCAACCATTTTTTTAAACCTTGATTTACCATAACCAACAACAAATAATTTAATCCAACAAATCTGAAATAGATACCTTTCCAGACTTACGTTTCCTACTCGGACGGCCACTATTAGGTGAAGCTTCATTTCCTTCTTTTTTAGGACTGCCCGAGGTTCCTTCGCTCTCATTTCTTTGCCGACGTCTTTCAGAAAGCTGTTCAGGAGCAGGTCGCAACGAATGCAATGAAAGGCCGGAAATAGTATTCGCCCTTACCAATGACGCGCTTCCAATGACTGAGCTTCCAGGTGCTGTTCGCCGACCAGGAGAAAGATCAGATCCTGCTTGATGCAAAATCCCAGCACTTCCAATTAATGGGGTATGTGGCCTTGATGGTGCGAATGACAATGGCGGCGCAGATGAAGAGACGAGAGGTGCTTCTACTCGAGAAGGCTGCTGATTCCCGGAATATCTTAATGCCTCTGGCTGTGGCAGCAATGGGCTCTGAGGATATTGAGTTGCCAGAGGTGCATGAGCTGCCATGGATATTGTTGAGGCTCTCGAAGATACAGATGATGGTGTTTCTGGAACTGGCTGCAATAACTGAGGGTACCCGTGCTGAGTGCTTAACGATGACTGATACCCTGTAGGTGGAGATCCATATGGAGTTGCACTTGTGATACCTTTGTGATCATCATAAGATCCTGAAGCAGATATTCGTTCTCCCACCGGTGTTACTGCCGCGCTACTTGTTCTACTATGGCTTCTTAGAGGCTCTGGAGTAGCACTTCGTCTAGAAATTAAGTGAGGAACACGTGGGGAAGGCTGGCTTGACTGTTGATATCTATATCCGCTATACTGGCCTTGCTGATATCCTTGTGGAGAATAAACTGGCGTCGTTGATGACGACACACCAGAAGTAAGCGACGGTGGAGGTAACGCTATTGATGGCCGTCGAGCTGGATCACCGTGTGAATGAAGTGAGGGGTTACCTGACTGTTCTGGAGCCGTTACGCTGCTAGGCCTTGTGTTATAAGGCAATGCTGGCGGCGGGTATTGGGCAGAACCTGGTGGCATCGGATATGGATAAGACTGCGCTCTGCTCAGTGCTGTTGGGGACTTTTGAGCCGGTGAGTATCCACCTGCACTCAGATGTGGCAATTTTTGCTGACCAGGGATTCCACCAGCTGGTGGAGTTGAAGAAGAAGAAGAAGAATATGGCCATTGCTGCTGACCTGCATGTGGCGGTGGCGGAACATGTGCTGGCACTTGCGGCTGTTGCTGCTGTTGCTGCGACACTGGCCTTGGTGAGTAGTATGGCGGAGGCAATGGTGGCGGCGATATTGGTGCACTTGTTCCATAAGAAGGCCCCGTATGAGTACCCGCTCTTTGCATTGGCGTTGTTCCATACGGTGTCATTGGACCTTGCTGCTGCGCCGGTGGTGACGTGTATCTAGTTGTTGCAGAAGGGTGCGGTGGTATTGGTGGCGGGGCCAGAACTCCTGCTGGTGGTCGTGTTTGAGAGGGCTGCTGATGGCCTGATGGCACTGGTGGATACGAATATTGCTGAGCTGGCTGTTGTTGCGGCGGCGGTGGCTGGTTCACGTAATATTGTTGAGGTGGAGGAGCCCCTAGGCCAGCTGGTATTGTCTGCTGCGGATAACCTGGTGGGTACATTGGCTGGCCATATTGCTGCTGATAATGCTGAGGAGGGTATCCTGGATGATGCCCAGGAGGAGGATATCCTTGGATTGGCGGTGGCATTTGGCCTTGTATCACTGGATATCCTTGAGGAACTTGCTGTTGCTGGGGATGACCAAGATGGTGTTGATAATATCCAGGATCTTGTTGATGGACAATTGGAATAGTTGTCAACGATGCGGACACGCCCATGACTGGTGCAAATATGCATTCTTGATTGAATCGAATACAATTTGTACATTTTCGGTTGGTATCAGAAGGAACAAGGCCCGAGCAACGAATCTAAAGAATACTTAGTATATGATCAAAGAAGAAGAAGAAAAAAAAAAAGTTCTAGACAGTTTACTTACTTTCCGTCGACGGCAATAGTTACAAGCAATGGCCGTTCGTTGCCTTACTTTTGTTGGCTTGCTTTCCTTGTCACCTTCACGCCGTTCTTTATCTTTTTCTTTGCTGGCGTTGGTGCTTGTACTGCTGCTTGTATTACTTCCAGCACTACCACCACCTCCAGCACCACTAGAACTGGTGTTTGTACTTGCTGTGCTTCCGCTGGAGCCAGTGCCACTAGGCGCGCTTCCGGTCCCGCTGGTACTACTGGCCCTGCTGCTGCTGCTATTGTTGAGTTCGCTAGTCGTTTGATTGAGCAAAGCTACAGCAAAAGGTACCACTTTCCCTGGTGAATGATCAAAAACAGTGTTTGATTCTGATACCTTTTGAGTCTCAATATTGTTTTCAACAACGTGGTTCTCTGTCGTGTCTAATGTTTGATGAACGGGAGACAGCGGCAATGGTAGTGACGAAACAACTGTCACATTTTGCAGACCTGAAGCTAATGTTTTGATTTGGTCTGTTGATGTTGAAACAGACAAGTTTGAATCTGTCGCAGTTGAAGGAGCACTGGCTGTGACGACACCACCAACGCTATGACTCTGGTAGTCTTGCAAAGAATTGATATTACTGCTGCCGCTGATGACTTTGCAGTCATGGTTGTGTTGCGTCTGCAAAGTTGATGAGTGATCAAGTTGTGGTGGTGATGTGGGTACAGGTGCAGAGGATAATGTGACTGACACTTGTGGTGACGCTAGTAGTGACGCTGCTGCATAAACTTGGCTGGTTGACTTCAACGTGCCTCTCAAACCAGGGTCGGGAGAAGAATGTCGCTCTGTCATTGGTGACGAGGTTAATGCACCCTGATTATGTCCATTCTGCTGGTTATGCTCGTCATTACCAACAACAACTGTTGATGTGGTTAGGTAATGAGATGTACTGCTATTTGCTGTTGTTGTTGTTATTGCTGTTGTGCCTTTTTTTTCAAGTGAGTAAGACAACGGCAATGACTGTTTTGAATTTGTTGTTTGATCTTTTTGTTGCTGAATCTCAAACTTTAGCAATTCGACGCCATGGAGATTTTGCGGCTGCTTAGGGTGCCGACCATTATCTTCTGTTGTTTTAGATATTGCCATATCTGCAACATTCTCCATACGCTCGGCACTTGGATCTGGCGGTTGTTCTATCCGCACTAAATCGTCTGATAATGTCAGCAACGCCATAGGTGAAACAGCTGCAGAGATTGATCTTGCCATGATTGATGATAGTTTCCTTTTTGCTTGGGGCTCCCCTATTATTGGCTTATTTTTCCCTGGTGGATAGTCCTCTGACAGCCGGTGCTTGCGAACGCGTATAGCGGCTAGTGGTATTGGTTCCGTACCACATTCTATACTGGTTTGATCTTGAAAACGCGTCTGATCATCATCCTCCATGCCCGAGGACGGCTGTAGGTTGATTTCATCTTGTGCTGGCGTCTTCGGGCTGCTAGCAGGCATGGCGCTGCTATTGTTGTTGATGCTAGCGGTTGGGGGTGAAAAAGGAACTGTACTAAAGTCGGATTTATTATCAAATGGGTTGGAGATTTGAGTATTGTTCTTTCTTGTGCTACAGATGGCTTCTTCAGACTCATGGTTGTGAACCTCGCTAAGATACTTGGCGCGTCTTTTGTGGTGCGATGGCAAATGAAGTGGAGGTAGTGGCAGCAGAGTGGCCACGTCTGGGATTTCGCGTTCAAGCTGTGCTGTTGTCGGAATTAAAGGAGACAAGTGCTCAGATTTGGGAGAAAGAAGGTTAATCTGTGAACACAGCGTACGTGGTGAAGACAGAGGTGGAGTGGATGGAAGAAGGAAAGGATTAGAGTTTGGGGAGGAAGAATGATGTTTCGGCGAAATTTGAGTGGTGGGAGGTTGGATGTGAGGTGTGGGTGCCTGGCCCCATAAATCTGGTGGTGGGCTTTTGAGCACTTTTCCCTGATCTGGTTGGCTATAAACTCGACATTTGTGCAGTAGCCCCGTCGAGTTGTGGCTATTTCCAAAGTTTTCTGAATTCGGCGGCGTACATTTGGAAAACTTTGGTGACTGTAGAGAGCTCCAATTCCAACGTTGAAGTTCCGCATTTGGCACATGACTGTGTTTGGACTCGGATGGATGTTTTAGTTGAATGCTGCACGCTTGCCGTTCTATAAGGGGAACATGACAGTGTTCACGAGGAGACGACAAACAGTGTGCCGAAGATGCGGCAACAGTGACTGCAACTTGGGATATCGATACTGTGGTCGTGGCACTTGATATTTGAGGTGTGAACGGGCCGAAAAGTTTTGGTGAGGGTGGGAGGGCTGAATTTTTGGGCGATGGAATGTTGCGAGCGAGGATCGAGCTTAAGGGAAATTTGGTAACGTGAATTGGCAGCGAACTGGAATGTTCAACAGACTCAAATGGATTCATCAAAAAACAAAAACAGATATGTACAACTAGCTGCTAGTGGCTGCAGAAATAAACAGCTGCTGTGGGGAGTGGGGGATGGTCTGCAATTATGTAGATAATATATAGAGGGAGATATCGCAGATGACGTGTGATATGAAAAATGAAAACGAAAAAAAATGACCTGAATATAAAAATGTGCTGCTGTTTATTGAGAACATTCAAGCCGGACAATCTCAAAATGAGAAAAACGAAAGATAGGAGGAGAATGGAGATTGAAATGGATGAGCATCCATAAAAGAAAATGGAAAATCTTTAAAAAAAAAATTAAAAGAAAAAAAAAAGAAAGAAAGATTATTGATGGTCAAGTTTTAGAAACTTTGGCGAGAAACGGTTTCCAAAAAGTGAATAATCTGGCGTCTGTATTCAGACTCCAAAAAAACCCTGAGACAGAAATATGGATGCAAAAGAAGTTGAAACCTAGGGGTAAGAAAAACCCGAAACGTCAAATCTTTGGAGGTTTTTTCTGTAAAAAATTCAAACTATTAAAAAGGAAAAGGGAAAGAAGAGGGAGAAGAGAAAAACAATAATAATAATAATAAAAAAAAGTGAATCAGTCAGTAAAAAAGGTTCTTTTCAACAAAAATCTTATGGATCAAGAATGAAATGTATACCAGTAGTTGAGGATACCAAAAAAGAAGCCCACGAAAGAGGAAAAAAATCAAATAAAATAAAACTAACTCAAAAACAAAAACGGACAATGATGATTTTGATTCACTGTTGCCATTCTTGTATGAATTTGAAAAACAATTGATAATAGTAATAATAATCTTTCTTCTTGGTATTCTTTGGAATCGACAACTTGGGTATCACAACCCGTTGATCTGTACTGATAAAAAGAGCAGCTAAATGTATGAGTAGTATTGTATCAAAAAATAAGAGTCTGTATCTGTGTTTGCGTCTATGGTTTTTTTGTTTTTGTTTTTGCTTTGTGAAATGTTGTCGAAATTCTGTCTAATGTATAGTAGATGTTGTTTTAGCTGCCAAAGTTAGTAAAGTGTAAAGGTTAGTAGGTAAGCAAACTGGATGACAGTGAAGAAATATAACCAGCTGTTAAATAAAAAACGGCAATCGATGGAAAGGTGTAGCTAAAATAGCGATGTTTATTCCAAGTTGTTTCCAGGCTTGTGAAATAAAAGGATCTGAAAACAACAATAAGAAATAAAACAAGTAATATACAGGAACGCAAGAACAGTCGATACCACATAAACTTGATAACTGTCTTATATCCACAATCTTAAGTTTGAAGGGAATAGGTACGAGAAGACTAAAAAGAAATGAAGATTAGTTAATGATTTGAATCCAAAATATGCCAAGGTTTCTTTTTCAGGTACAAATATTTAATATATTCATGTTTTGATTTGACACCAGCTCTCTAGATTACCAGTAAGGCGAATAATGAGATTTCTACAAACAAAAGAGTCTTCGAAATAGAAAATAACAAGTAAAAATAAAAATAGAATATGTCAGTAGTTTCAAACTCTTTAGTTTTATATCTGTCGCCCATTTGTCTGTTTTCCGTCTAGCGTGTTAAAGGCCGTTGCATGAATTTCATAACCAGTTGATGTTGGCCAATCTAAAGAAAACAATCTTAATGCCAAACCAAGAACCTGCAAAATTCGCAAAAAGATAAATGTAAAATAAGGTATAAACATTTGAAATAGGTGGATGTCATATTCCAAAAGAAGGTATCAAAACGAGTACAAGCTAGTTGAAGTCTAGATGTCAAACTTTCAGATGTTGAAAAAAGAGAGAAAAAAGAAATAAAGAGAAACAAAGCAAATGAAACAGCGTCGACTCATATTCAACAACTTAAAAGTCAAACTGTTTAAAACGACGATTTTTGTGATTGATGAAAGGTATTATGAGAATGGGTAAAGAAACGATACAATATAGAAACCATTAAACTGAGCGTAAATCGTGAGCAAATATTGGAAAAGAATTGAAATGGAGAAATGGAGATATTGAGAAATCCACGGGCATTTTTAGTGAAGAATAAAAAAAATAGTGTGTGAATCAGTTCCAGCATGAATTCGGCCAAGATGGATTGTGAAAATTGATCAGTGAGTGAAAAGAAATGAAACAAATGAGCTATGATCCAACCATGAAAAGGGGGAAAAAAGACATAAATTACTCAAAAAGACTTGAAACTCTTGGGGAACCTTTTTCTTGTTCTTTTTAAAACTGTCAAACTTGAAAACGAAAAATAAAAAATAAAAAAACCAATAAGAATGACAACTGTGGGGCATCAAGCTTGAAAGAAGAAAGAAAAAATGTTTCAATTGTCCCTCGGTTCAATAGAAGAAACCAGAGTAATGAACCAAGTAAATAAGACAAACATTGAACTGATATGACTGAGGTAGTAACTTTAAAGGCCAGCAAGCATATGAGAATTGGCGAGTATATAAAGGAGAGGATATGCAAGAAAAAAACTGATGATGGAATTCGGGTATGCAGGATACTTGGTATGGACAAGGTAAACAATAAGAGGAATCTGGGTAGTTGAATAATAATAACAGACAAGCGGAGCTTATGCAAAAGTTGAAAGATTGCAGTCGCTTGAGGTTGAATAAATTATGGTATCAGAGAAGCGTTGAATATAAATATTATGCAAGGAGTCAACAAGAGAGAGAGAGAGAGAGAGAAAAAAAAAACGAATCAATGATAAGAAACAAAGAGAGACATTAAACTAGTAGAAGATGTCAAAGACAGCATGAAAGGATTTAGCCGAATTGTGGAGTTGGATAGGCGGCAAGAAGAAAAGGAAATAATCAAAAAAGAGGAAAGTAACAAAAATGTATGGGTAATTTAAAAGTAGAGCTTCAATTGGTGATATTAAGGTGAGATTCTGGGGGAGCTGTCAAAAAGATACGGAAAATAATAATGGTGCAGTTTGGAAAAATAGTTCCGGTTAAAGAAAAGAAGACCAAAAACATAAATTAGACACATTTTTGACCTAGTTTGGTATTCAGGGAACCAGATGACCAGATGTTGGGTAATACAGGATATGGGATGTGCGTTGATGGGTGCATAGATATGCATGGCAGCAAGTGGTGGTATATGGATGAAGAAAAGAGGGTAACAGGGAAGGGAAAGACGGATGAGGTTGAGAGATGAGAAGAAAGGGAAAAAAGGAAAAAGGAAAAAAGAAAAAAAGGGTTTGATGGAAATACATAAGCAAGAGGATAAAAAAAATAAAGTATGAGTGTATATCTTACCGTATAAGATGGGAAATGGCGGTGAAATCGTGGGGAGACCTACCTGAAAAGAGTGGGTGGGGATAACGGCCCATTAATAAAATATAAACAAACCTGGGAAGAAGCAGAATAGAAAAAAATAATAATACACATGACATGAAAGATGGCGGATGACAGATGGCAGATGGCAGACGACAGACAACGGACGAATAGACAAACAGACGAATAAGCAGACATACGAGACTTGATACTTTTTTAAGATTTCAATTTTTTGGCGATGGGGACATGGGTTGTTGAAAGTACAGATCAAGAGACTGGTAGGAAAAAAAGAAAAGAAAACAGCGCAGGATTTTTACACTTACGTAGTATTTTCCGAAAAAGGAACTATGGTTTGTAGGAGCGGTTGTTCCGAAAGGTAAAGAAGAAAAAAAGAAAAAAATGGACAAAAGAGGGCGGACAATTGAAAGTTTGAAATTTGACGTGATTGAAGAATTGGCAAGAAAAAGCACAGAGGGGCGTATATAGTGTAACAACCAACGCGGGTTTTGGAAACTGGATTTAACGAGAGTTATGCCGCGTACACAAAGAATTAAATGAAAGCGGATATTTCCCAGAGATGCTTGAACCGAGTCGGAGCAGGGGTTTTGATGGATTGGGGGAGAGAAGAGGCTGAAGAAGGGAAGAAGGACGGTTGGTGGGAAAAGGCAGAGGGTAGGAAGGCTGGTATGAGAGCGAAAAAGAGTTTTAAAAAGAAAGAGGCGAGAGACGGGGGATATATATATATATAGAAGAATGGAGGGAACGAAGAGGAACAAGAGATACTGAAAGAGTTTAACAGATTACAGGTATAGATATAGACGTACAAGTTAGTTCAAGACCCGCTTGTATAGTAAATGAGGCGCACGAATAAAACAAAGAAGAAAGGGATGTAAGAATTGTGTATGAAAGAATGGGTGTACTGGGTGACGATTGCTGATGAGGATTGCACCGGCCTGATGATTGCTGTTGATGAGCACTGCTGATGGGTACTGATGGTGAATATTGTTGTTGTTATTGAAGAGTGTTATTGTTGGTAGTTGTTGTGATGAAGAAGAAAGAAAGGGAAAAGGGGAGAAAAAAAAAGTTGAAATACACAGGGCTGATGAGATATTTGATCAAATAAACGATTGAAATGCCCTGCTGCCTAAAAGCGCGTTAGTGTATGAAGCGCACCACATCGCCACACATAGATGAGTCTACTTGAAGGGAATAATAGGAATAGCAGTAATAGCAGCAGTATAATAATACAGTGGGAATAATGGCAATAATGGCAATAATGGCAATAATGGAAACAGCAGCATAGTAATAGCGTTGGTGTATAGCAAAAACAACTGCTGGAAACGTGGTTGATCTCTTTTGGGAACAATAGGAATAAAGGCTTTCATAGCACGGCCCTATTGTTTTCGCAACCTGTTCGGCTCCAGTGTATTTCAAATAAGCATGTACAAAAAGGAATTTGAACATGAATCAAGACGAGCAGATAAATGAATATCTAAACATGTGTTACTACTACCATTGCGATTATTCACATTTATTCCCTCTTCTCCGTCTTGTCTAAAGCAGGGTAAACCGCTTGTATCCTTCTGACACTTACATACAGACCCGTTCAGCAAGGGCCTTTTGTATGTAATTGCAATTGTCGTTTGGAGCTGTCAAAACCAAAAGGTCCCTTACGGCTATCTGGCTGTAAGAAACCCTAGAAATACAAATAACGAAGAAGATGGCAAAATGGCAAATCAATAAAATAAAATAAAATAAAATAACAATAATAACAATAATAATAATAATAATAATAACCATATATCAACAGTCCCGTCACATCTACCAACACCATCTTGTAAATCCTTCAACCACGCTTGTATACAGAAATCGACATTTGTTTTTTCGTCTCCTTCCTCTAAAATCTATAGCACCCTTCTATCGATCTGGCCGGCCCTATAGTCTCTACTCCCTTCTGCCTATTTCGCTTGGCCACTTCCTTTTCCTTTTTTCTTCTGCCACTACCGCTTTTCCCAGTCCTTGAGGCCACTCTTCTGCTTACTCATATCCACTATTGTTTATTCTCGTTTATTCATATACATCCCCAAACTAAACCCAGCGCTTTCTTTTTCCCGCTCTGCTCGGCTATTCAAAGCTGACCAGTCCGCTTTCTTTCGATAGATTTCCGTCCTTGTTCTTTGTGTTCCCGTTTGACAGATTGCGTACATATCAACCGGGCGTTCTTGCTTGATTGTTTGAAGTGCTGGCCCGACGACCCATTGGCACGTTCATTGATAGAATTGGCGGGTCCTTTGTTATCACGCAACATCCCACCCGTGCTCAAACCTTGGACTCAGCTTCATCCAGACTGGCAGCACTTTTGACTTTTGAACCCTTTTTAACCACATGAAAAGCAAAAAAATAAAACATAACCCAAGTCCGTGCACAAGGAATGACAAATATGACGTTTTGACAGCTTGTTTATCGAAAGCCTGGACGACTAGGCGTGTTGCATCTCTTCTTGTTACTCTCGTTAATAACAAGGGCATTCTCAGATTCATGCGTAGTCCAACCTGGATTCTGCTAATCCTTGAATAACTTTGCTTTTCCAGTGTTTTCTTTCTCTTTCAATATCAACTAACTACACCTGTAGATATTTCGTATAAATATATATCATATTAAATCCCAAGTTCTAACTCCAACTCCAGCTAGTCCATTGCTTGTACCGATAACGCCTTAGCTTCCTCTGGGCTCTCGCCGCTCATGTGACTGCCATCTTTTTTAGCCGCTCGTCCTTCAAATGTCCCCACCAGCTGGATATTGGCCCCATGCCGGTACACTTACATCATATTCCAAATATAAAATACAACTAGAATTGCCCAAGATGGCTGAGTACGCCATTTTTCTTGTTTCTATTTTCTATTTTCCGTTTTATAGCCACAAGTATACCTCAGATGTATCTATATAGACGCTTCATTGCTCCTACGGTTTCCTTTTCAGATGAATAGATGAAAAATCAATCCTCATTGTCATGTGTAATTTTTGCACTGCTGCTGCTCAAGAAAGCCACAGATTTAATCAAATAATCAACAAAACAAAACATGCTCCTTCCTCTTTTCATTTTCTACACACAAGTCCTTTTTATTTGGTCCATGATCTACGATCTATGATCTATAAACTATTAGGTCTCTAAAGCCGCGCCTTGTTATCAAACCATTTACAGTTCTGCTAAAAATATCACGTGAAAGTCCAGTAGCCCAAACAGTTTTGTTTCCTTGTGACTGGAATATAACAAGGTCTTGTTATATTCATGCCAACCATCATCATCCCTGTTATTGTTATTCCTGCTAGCATCAATATTCTTGTATTTTTGTGGCTTTCTTTAACAACGTGTTGTTTTGATACCGTTTGTGTCTTTCCTCAAACAATCTCACTTTGTGGACCTTTTCCTCTCATTCAAACCGATATTGAACATCAAGATGAGATTAATTCATATATTTTAATACTCTGAAAAATTTTCAAAATCACCCGCTCTCTTTTTCTTTGCTATTCACGAGCTTCTCAAATAACGAATTACTCCATTATATAGCTACGAACCCGGTATTTAAATTCCATGGGAGCCACTTTTAATGTTTGTTTATAAAAAATTTCAGGAGAATCACTAGTCCCAAGATGGAACTTTGGCAAAACACAAGTCCATGAGACCACAAGTTTAATCCTGAGAGATTTAGTTGTGCTTTCAATGCAGAAAGACTCCAGTACAGTATTTCCACATAAAAAACGGCCGTTTAGAGAATAGAAAGAGGGGCGTTCAATGCCATGTTGAATTCAAAGTTGATCATCAACCCCATGAGCCAAGAACCATAACCCACAGGCCGTAGACTGTAGACCGTAGAACTTAGCCTGTAGACTACAAACTCCAAGCTATAGGGAGTCGCTGTGGCCCATGGGACAGTTTGCTAAACAATCAACCAATATGCGACCATCTCGACGGGTATATGCACCTATTCTGAGCATTGTTCGGTTGGGGTAAAATGATCCTAGGGCTAAAAGGATCATTGTTGTTGCCAAAAAGAAGGTTGCCACTAAATTAGAAGGAAGCTAAAAGATGGGAAATGATTAATGAGCCTTTGTTTAATAAACATTACAGGGTTTCAATTGTACTATAGATTGTTTAGATTACAGATCATAGATTATAGACTATAGGTTAGAGGTTATAGAATATAAATATAGATATAAAATAGATGATAAAATATAGATTATGAAATATGGAATTCAAGTTATAGGTTATAGCATAGATTATGTCTATTCCAAATCCCATCACTTTCAAACGATACATGTCCGTGAAAAATCAAATGTCCCTTTTTAAAAGTCATGGAAGTAGTACACTCTCATGTGATGAGACTGTTGAAAATTAAATGAAAAATGGGTATAACCCTGGGCAAGACTAGAATGAGAAAATTCCAAAGGCGTTTCTTTAATTAGTAATAGGTAATAATAATAACGACAATAACAATAACAATAACAATAATAATAATAATTAATGGTAAATGAGGATGATTCATCCCGTACACCAGTTGTAATCCCTCATCTCAAACAGCAATATTGAGTTCATGTGGGATTCAAATCTGCATGTCAACCATTCATGTTTTCAAATGCTATTTCCTTCTATATTCTCGCATCCAAAATATATGTAAATAAAAATAATAATAAAACCAGCAAGTATAAATATACTCTGCTAGCCAGCGTTGTACTGACACAAGGAGCGGTTCCACGTGAACGTCAGGTGATGCGTGCTACTTTTGTATATTATTATCCAGTTTCGCTCACTTGATAAAATACAGCTAATCAAACACAAATTTATTATAGCTGTGAGACCTGTGATCTGTAAACGTGTCGATATGTGGACTTTTAATATTAGCTCATGCTCTGTTGATATCAACTAGCCAGTGTACATGGATATTGATCCGACCACTTTATATTGGAAACTAGTTGTGAATCAATTGAAACAAAGCCACTCATTTATTATTATTATTATCATATTATTTCCAAAATCCTTGGTAATCTTCACAACCGTAGCATCTCTTGTCATATTCACCAAAACCTTATGAATACGGTACAAAATGGTTCTAGAAACTGGCAAGTTAAGGAAACATCTCACGATTCGGCAATTGCGGATTACACACGATCAATATGCTTGGTTATAGTTACCATCTTCACTATATTCACCTGGAACTCAATATAAAGCACAGTTCAGGGCGGTTGGCTGGATCTCATCAATATTAATAGCTCTATACAATCGTTATGATCTTTAAATAACACAAAACCTGTGATTTCCTAAAATCCATGCCATACCCCAGATGGCAATACAGCACGCAGAATTGGCCATCCAGGCCCATCTTTTGAATTTTGAATTTTGAATTTTGAGCTTTTGACAGTTGACGAATTTGGAAACTAGAACTGGGCGGATTTAACAAAACTAGCACCTTCATCCTTTTTTTTTAGTTTTTTAGTTTTTTCCAACGTTTAAGCTTCTGATCCATGTTGTCTCTGATCACCAAATGTACCAAAACTGAATCTTGGTTTTGTTTACACCCATCACCATCCCTTTTGATAATCCAGTAACCCGTCTCTTCGCCGTATTCCTTGTCACCTCGATTCGTGATCAAAAGCTTCTACTACTGCACTTAACAGTACTCCCTCGTTTCTATCTAAATTTAGTAAACCAAAAACAGAATGAAGAAGAAGAAGAAAAGATAGAATACTTTCAAAGTGCCGTAATGAAGCTATCATATATGCAGCGTGCCCTCAAAGTATTAAATTTATTATCAAAAGGCTCCTTAAGGCAAACAAGAAAGCCTTGATATGTATTCTTTCAAATTATAAATACTAAATCTATAATTTATGTTGCCGGATTTGATCACTCCTTCGAGTCCCTGAAATCTGCACCCAAGACTTCTTAACAACAACTCCTGAACGATTTTTATCATTTAGGCACTCTACCGGCGCAAAAGGGATTAATTCTACAAATCCCCATTCCACTACTATGTCAACGTTGCTTCTTTATTCATTTTCTATTTGATCAATCATATCAAGTCTCAACTATGTGTAAAATCGCTTATATACTCAGATTCTCCCCATCACTGGTCGTCGCTTCTAGAACCCGACAAAATAGTTCAAAATAGTTCAGAATAATTCAGAATAGTTCAAAACATTCCAGATGACAAATATTCTTTATACCAGATTTCTTTTTTAAACACATGTATATAATGACAAGTTAAGAAAAAGGGATTGAAAATGTATTGAAAATAAAGAGAAACTTGTGAATCATACTGTAGACAAGTCTTCAGAAAGGAAAACTGGTTCCATTCAATATACCTATATATGAAATGATGATACAAATATTGTGTGTCATGTGACTCGTATATACAAGCCTACGGATTTTTCGTGGTATCATCAATTTGGTTTTGTATCAGGACCAATGTATATCTTTCAAATATTGAAACAAATATTCCGCCATTTCTATTTGATCAAGTCTTATGATCTTGGAAAATCAACATTTGTAATTCATTACATATTTTCATTCATCCTACAATTGATCTGTGCCAAACCAATCTAAAGCATTTAAGAAACCTAGTGTTCACAGCCCAAATACATTTCCAAGTTTCGTATTGTTGGAGGAGTGTCATGGGAACTGCTGCCCAAAGGCTTTTGTATTTCGAGACAGATTTAAAAAGTTCTATAAATTTGATTTATTTAATGTTAATCCCTATATCCTTAACCCCAATCACCTTTTTCCAATGTTTTTACTTTTTCCTGATTGGAGATTCTCTAGGAAATCGAGTTGGCTCTCATGATTCAAACTAATAAACGCCATTCAATGATCAAACAAATCTTTAAAATCATTGCTTTCAAACGCATGAGTCATACACTCTTTTAATAAATAAAGTTCCAAAAGGCTTATAACTATCCTCATGCTATTCGCAAGTGAAATAAGCTGTTGCCGTTCTTCTCACTAAAATGGTTCAAGGCTCATGGAACATTAAATATGGCGCCTGGAGACTTGTAGCATTAAATATTTTAGAAAATAACAAGTTAGATTTGCTTTTTTGGTCCAGTTTACTGGTTCTCATAGCCTCTTTATCTACCATCTGTAATTATATAACTCAATTTCTCAGCTATTGCTGTTCATACTGTTATTATATATACCTAAAAAAACAAATTCCGAGTACCTCCAAGTAATTGCAACTGTACTTTACAATCCAGAGCAGTAGAATCGTAACCGATTAGTGAAATCATATTTTATAAAATTTTAAATTTATGTTTTGTAAGAGACCAAAGTCTTTTCCAACAACTATACGAGCTGTGACAGGATTAAGGAACAGCTGATCCTCTTTTGCTTCCAAGAGTTCTTGACATGATTTTGAATTGGGTATGTGTGTCTTTCTAGGTTTGAATTTTGTATAATGAATATCCAAGTATATATTACCGACTATTACTATTAACCAAAGAAACTTGGTTAATATCTCTTAGTCGGTTGCTAGGATTTCTATTGCTCACAAATTATCAAGATTGTCACCTTTTTGAAAATAAAAAGTACCTGTATTAAATACGAATATTCCAATTAATTCTATTGACAGCCTTAGCAGCACGATCTTCTTTATACAGGTCTTTAATAAGCTATGCCTTTTGCCTTTTCTCATCTTCAGTTTCAACAAAAAGAATATACTTGGTTACCAGTATTGGCCTCAAGTTTTCAATCTACAGGTCGCAATTATACAAATATTACATGGACATGCAAATTTACATCTATCATTAATTGTCGGGCAATTAATATTAGAAATAAAAGAACATTCTTTGAATGTTGGTCCGCCTTTAACACTGTTTCTATTTTTTGACAATCTTGCTAGATTAAATTTCCTCCATATTATCCTATATATTATTTTTGGACTTCTACAACAGCGCGGAATAGTGACCTTCCATCATTCCTTGTGATTAACACTGATTTTCATTTTTGCTTTTTTCTAGAATGCCATAATCAATCTCTTCGTAGCTATTCTTTTTCAGAAAAACGAAATCGAAAGTATTACGTGTTGTGATTGAATGATTCAATCAGTAGCGACAAACAAAGATACAAGTTATTAGTTCTTCTTTTAAATGACAAAAAATCGCCGTAGCACCTCATTGATGAACCTCGAACTTTCTTACGCTACTCTTTTCCTTCATGATTAAAAAAATTTGGAGAAAAATTCCAATAAATGTGATATAGATTGTTTCCAATAAACGGAAATAGTCCAGTTAATAGCCATATTCAATTTAGTATTATTATTTGAACCAGTTATTAGTACTCAACCTCAAGTTCCTTCGAGCATGTCGATCAACACAACTTGTGTTCATTATATTATTTCAACATTCACTACTTCCTACTCCCATCCTTGACACATATTCTTTTCATTTCCTTACTATACTTACTGTCCTTTCCTTCTCTTTCAGTCTCCATACAATTTTATAAGTTTGCTACAGATTAAGCTCTCCACTAGCTTAAATCTATGTCTCACTAATCTTGACTTGGTACTTCTACATTCAAGTCTCAGAATGATTTCTCTATTACCCCACACAGAGTACTTGTCCTTTTGGTCCCAAAGAAATATAAAAAAATAAATAACTTTTTTTTGGCCAATGAACTGAGAATTACCTCAGTCTCACATTTACTACTCTTGCTACTACTTCAGCCTTTCATCTCATAATACTTTATTCAAACCATGATGGTTTTAATAAAAAAAATATATACATGGTCTTTCTCCAATAACTGTTATCCATATTTCTCTTCACATGCTTTTATTTTATCTTTATTATTTTAATTTTAATTTTTTTCTTTTTGCCAACAATCTTTTTTATCTTACCCTCATGGCTGTATTCTATTTTTATTTCAGTATTTTCGTTAACAAATGTTAGCGCACGCGGTTATTTTATCCAATGAAATTCACAAAAGATTGGTAACAAATGCTCTACTCTGCCTCTAGTATAATTTTTATTCTTTCCACATCCGATTCATGTTTAATGATTGCTTACCATCTTTATTGTAGCATAGCACACTTAGTTTACACATAGAAGTCGAAGTTGCTTTCATTTTACTACTACTTGGCCTGTCGGTTTTAAAATATCATCAAGTTTTCAGTTCACTTACTAATCCAACATAATCCAAAATTATGTCAACTCATATTTGAATATTAATTTACAAGTTTTTCATTCATTTTTAGGCTTCATTACATATTTTAATAAATGTTACAATTGGTATAGTTGATTAAAAGTTGGTGTCTATTTCCCTAATTGCCACAATCTTCACTTGTATCATATCAATTCAAAAACGTCTTGGCAAAGATTGAAAAAATAATACCTTCTAATAAATATATCCTCCAAAATGTGATCTAGAATGATAATTAATCACAAAATATTTTAAATCTCCTCCAGATATCAGCAAATTCTCTCTCAACAAGTTAATTAGTTGCTGACTTTATCTCTCAAACTGGTCAAGAACTGATAGTATGATGGGGATTGATCTGTTCGGTCCTCAACAAGGAAAGAAGATGCCCAGAGCTTGAGTGCTGGCTCACCGTCCTCAGCAACAACGAAAAGAGATGGCCATGTAACATTGTCATTCTTTTCACGAAGCTTAGCAATAATCGCACGGATACGAATATTAAGAGGGCTGTCGGTTTCAGGCATTTCAACCTTGCCGTACTGAACATGCTCTTTAGACTGGAATCCAAAGGCATCCACGATAAGCTGAGGAACAGCATCTCTTCCAATCCACAAAAACATAGTCTGACCATCATGGATCAAGTACAAACCATGAGAAACAACAAGTTCACTAGAAAGATTCTGCTTGGGTGGCAAAACAATATCACCTGAGCTCTCATCTGGATAACCAGCTTCATCAGGCATATCGTGAAGAGAAAACAAATCGGGATGCAAATATTTAATAAGGTATTTCACGGGAAGAGTGCTGAGTAAGCAAATAGAAGCAGATCTCAAATCAGAAGCAATCTGACCAGACTTGCGAATAGCGACACTTTTCAAAAGAGAGTTTACAAGCAATGGAAGCATACGCAAGTTGGCACAGAATTGAAGGGGTGCTGAACTTCCAACATTTGTAGTCATCAACTCCTTCTTATAAGTGGTAAGAATCTCGATGAGCTTGTTGTTAACAAATTGGCGGGCATCATCCAAACCGGAGGAGAGGGCTCTTTCGCATGCCTTGTGGGAGAGATAAGAAGCGATTGCAAGCTGGTCAGAAGAAGCATAGATATCCTGAAGAGTGGGAGAAGTAGGAAGAGTAAGAGTAACAACACGAATGCGACGTTGGCCATCACATGTAGAGTGCAGAACAGCAACCTGAAAGGCAACAGTTGGAGCAGAAATGTTCTCTTCAATTCCAATTTCAACAACATAAGACTGATCACGAGGGAATGAAGGGAACGCGCAAAGATCTGTCGATCTGTTAAAAAAGTTGCCGTAAAAAGCGGTAGTCTTGAGAGCAGCTGAACAACGAACACGCATAACAGCTTCATATGTAACCTCCATAGACATATGCTCTCCTAATTCATGTGCAAGCTTGATAGCATCTTCAGGTCTAGATGCACTCCAACCAGGGTAAAAGTAAGTTTGACCACCAGTGAAACGAGGCAAGTTACTCAAAGAAGCAACATCCTGGTAACGAGAAGAAAACAAAAACATATCAACAGAAACCTGAGTCTTATTGCACTCAATTGCAAAGGTCTTGTAAAATTTATGAGCTGGCTGAAGCAAAGCGTTTTCTTTAGGGGTTCCCAAAACCTTGCGATCTTCACGAACCTCCAACTTGGCGATACCAACATCTGGCAAAGTGGCAGTTAAAACGACAAGCTTACCACCAATAGGAGCAATAAGCTGCTGAGCAACAGTCAAAGCAGAGCACAGAGCACTATTGGGATTAATGTTCTTTGAAAACATTTCACTGATATTATCAAGAAGCTTATCAATCTGCTTGCGGTATTCCAAAAGATTGACCAAAAGACCAGTTGGCATTGGCAAGAAAGGACTCTCCAAATCAGTAACAACGTACATAGGAGGCATTCCATCTTCTTCACATCCAGCAATATCAAAAAAGTGAATAGCTTGGTCAACAGCGATAATTGAAACTCTGCAACGATCATCTTTGTTGGGAAGTCTGTCGAGGTTTTCTTTAATAACACGGGCAGCAGTTGCAAGTAGACCACTTTGAATAGCCTGTATACTGACATCAAGTAAGAAGACATATACCGGTGGTTGAGGGGCGCGAACCATATAAGCGGCTGGTGCCACGAAATCAACAACACCGTAATTGAGCTCCTTTCTGGACCAAATAGCATTATTATCGAAAAGTCTTTGAGGAACATCATTTACAAGACCACAAATGTTACACTTCCAACGAAGAGCTTGATTTTGGAAACTGACAAAGGGATTGATGTAAGAACGGCAACGTCTGCATCTGCAAATTTCAGAATCGTCGACAACTGGAATGTTTTCATCGTTATTATGCAGAGCTGCGTAGGGAGAAACGACCAACGCAAATGGAAGCTTACTCTTTTTAAGAAGGTTGTTAGTTGTTGGTGCGACGTTCAAAGTGCTGCGAATATAAGTTGGGCTAGCATTGGCATCTGGTGATTGAGTGCAAGAAGCCTCAGGAGAAAGAATGATTGGGGGTGGAGGCAAGTCAAGATCAGAGATTGGAGGAGGCCAGTGGGCAAACAGATCCAAATTGTAAATTTGATTAAGAGGAAGAGCTGGTTGGGAAGGAGTCGCATTGTATCCAGCAGATGGGTAAGTACTAGGGGCAGCACCAAAATAGGCTCCTCCAGAAGAAGGTTGAGAAGCGTTACCACCCATGCCCATACTAGAAAACTGAGATATAAGAGGATCTGGACCAGCTGCAGGGCCAGGATATCCAGCACCCTGAGCTCCACCAGCTGCCATTGCAGGAGTAAAAACAGCTTGTTGAGCAGGGATTTCATTGGGGTGCTGTTCGATAGGGCCAGGCTGAGCTCCACCTACATAGCCCATAGGATCGGGGTAGCCTGTGGAGGCGGGAGCAGCGTTGAAATTGTACTGCTGAGTGGGGTATTGTCTTCGCTTTGAAGAAGACTGAGACTCCGGAGCGACGTCCATTTGGGAAGGGACTTGATTGGGGTATCCCTGCTGAGGCTGGCCGGATTGGGACATGGTCGAAATTTGGATGAGAGGTGGATGAGGAGTGGAAGGAGTGGTGATGTAAAGGCAGTTGATGATGAGCTGGAAAAAGGAGGTGGCCACGTATCTAATGGCGTGCTGGATACTGCGCGCTCCAGGGTAGTCCTGGGTATTACACAGTCAGCCGTGTACATACCATATTTACTATCAGCATGTCACACCTTTATCACGGGGTGCGAGCTATTTACGTCACTAGATGTAATGACGAGGCTGTTTGGTTTGCTCCAGGGAAATTGTTTCAACTTGGCTTCCAGAGGCAGTGCTAATTTATAGTTTGTTGATGTGGGTCTTATTATAAATACCTCTGTATATATATATATAGATACATATCCTTCTTGGTTCCTGTTTTCTTTCCATTTTAACTCACTCATTACTGTTTATTAGAGCCCATATCCCAATCTCACAATGTTCCGCCGACCCAAAAATAACATTAGCCCACCTCCGGTGAATTTCAACAGTCGACCGGATTACGGTAAGACCCAGGAGCATTTGGATGGAGGCATTTCTCACGGCCCGCGTGTTTTTAACGTCAACAATAACGACATTGTTCATACACGCCTCTACACACTGGAAGGCTCTGCTGGTCCAATCCAGTCAGGTGTTGACTCTTCTATCATCGTTTTCCATCATATCAACTCGTTTCCCAGTTTGAGATACCAGGTCAGTGATGGATATTTTAAAGCATTAGTTCATCTCAATCCCGGCGTCAACAACCTTCGTTTGGTGTGGGAAGATGGCAAGAATCCAAACCCCCATTCCCGTGAAAACTCTTCTGAAATTACTATCAACTATGTCCCTCTCTTGCAAAATCCGCCAGTCCATTTTGCTCTCATTGTTGCCAAGGATTCCGAGATGGTTTTTGACTCTCCAGAATACCGAAAGACTAAAGAGGGTAATGGACTTGATGTTGCTATCAAAAAGGTTCGGTTAGCCTCATACATGATGGCTGCTTATACCAATGAACAAATGAGAAGGGCTGGCTATGGTCAACGCACCTTCCGAATTCATGAAGAGTACACCAAAGATACCTTGAGTGACAGAGATCAAAGTCTTCGTTCCACTGCCAAGGTCCACATTATACGCTCGGAGATGACTGTTGCTGAGATTAGAGATCCCAACCGCGCTCAGCAAAACAACAATGGTAGTGATCGTGGCGGACTTTTTGGTATCGCCCTTGATGCAATTTACAAATCTGGAAATGAGCTGTTTCAAGATAAGGGTGAGCAAGTTATGGTGACTGCACTTTTTCTTGATGCTCATTGGGACCCCACGGCAAGGCTTATCACGGGACATGCTGCTCTTGGCGGAGGCGCGGGCCATATCCGTCTGGCTATCTTTGGATCCCATGCTCTCTGGTCCTTTCCTACATCATTGGAAGAGATTACCCCGCGCTTTTTGGACACTACCAAGATTGATACAACCCAGGTCGCTAAGGATTGCGACGGTGAAGGCACAGCTTGGGAAGTTTTAAATGTCGGGTTCGGTGCCTGGCTGCATGAAGTTGGTCACTTGCTTGGATGCGCTCATATGCCTTACGGTATCATGCTTCGTGACTGGTGGATGAATCGCGCTTTTATGTCTCGCGAGGGATACGCTTCCGGTCCAAAGACTCAGGGTAAGAGACCTTTGCGACCACAGGATGATAGTGTATGGCATCCTATTGATATGGCTCGTTTCAGATTTCACCCAGGTTTCCGCTCACCATTTGAAAATAGAATTCCACCTTCAAAATTTGCGTTATACCCCTTGGAAAATGGAATCTTTGTTTCCTCAATCACTGGCATTTTTATGGTTGAAATGTACTGTGAGGGCAATATGGCTGGTAGCATTATTTATAAAGATCCTTGTACTGAACTGTTTTTGTTTGAGGATGATTTGATGCAAAGTATTGAGAACCATAAATTCCGTGACCCCAACAAAGTGGTCTCATTGTGGCTTCATGCTGTTGGTGGTGAGGAGTATGAAGTTAAGGATATCCGAGAATTTGAACGGGCCAATAGGACCAATGATACTTTTGGGTTGAACCGCGGTGTTCTTACGGGTTTCCAATCCAGTTTTGTAGGAGGATGTGAAGGTCAGGAAATGAGTGCCTTTTTCCCCAGGAATACTGCTGGTGTTAATATTAGATGTGGAAGTTGGATTGATTCCATTGAATTCATTCCTGGTTCTGCTGGATCACCTAACCGATCTATTGTTGGTGGTCCTGGAGGCGGATCTCATGAGTTTTACTTTGACCCTGGTGAGTATATTACTGGTTTCTATATCAGAGCTGGTGGTTGGATAGATGGTATCCAGGTCATCACAAATAAGAGAAGAGGCCAATTATATGGTAGCAGTACCGGTGGCGCTCCTTTGGAGTTAGTCGCACCTCCAGGATACCAGATTGTTGGTGTTAAGGCTCATGTTCATCCTACTAATCACTGGCTCACTTCATTTGCAATAATTTATGTTTCTCGTGATTAATCTTTACTTTTTGAATGTGAGGATGGTGCTGGTATCAAGGTTATTTCATATTTTAAACGCTTGACTTTTCAGTATGGTGAATTTGATGGCGTTTGTTTTATAACAATGATTGGAGTCTACGTTTTGCTTTTATTGATTTATTTATTTTTTCTATATATTTTGGATTATATTATAATTTAGTTTTTATTGTCCGGCTTCAAATATTAGTATGAGGTCTCGATGAATCGAGTAGTAACCGTCTTTTTCATGTCCTACTTTTGCTAGATGAGTACATATTACCCCGCTAAACCAATATCTTCAGAAAGGGTTCTTGGTACTCAAGTTGAAACAGGGCTAACATTGCTCAGAGTTACATACATGTTCACATGATATATCACGAGACCTTCACCCCAATGTTTTCATCTTGGTTGGTTGGAGGATCAAACCCTTGACGAGAACATTCCATATAGTCCTAGAACAAGACGTTTTTGAAGAATATCCCAGAAGATTATACGTTTCTTGGAAAGTTTCCTTTTTAAAATCAAACTCTAACGCAAAACACACCTTCAACCGCATTATGGCATATATTTGTGTGTAATAAATTACGTCACGGGTAATTTTGTGCGCAAACAGAATTCGCCACATTTTGTCTGCCAAAGGAAGTGCGGCGGCAAATCGTGAGATCTCATGATCAAGTCAGTGCAAAAAAAATATTTATCACGCTTCACTCAAGGTCTGGTGATGCGCTGTTTCTTAAGTCTATAAAATGAGAGGCATTTCCTGCTTTTCTCTTTCTTTTTCTTTCTCTTTTTCTTCTTTTTTTCTTCATTATCATCTTTATTTTCTTTTCCTTTAGATATTCTCTCACTGTTAAAATTTATTCAGAAAAATGTTCGATATGGGTTTATTACCTTTCTTTTCCTAGTCTATTTTTATATTCTCTATTTCTTAGTTGTTATTTAACACTTGTCTAATTTCTCAACGTCGTATAAGATGTTTTTTCTCTGTTTTTAAGAATTTATAAGAGTTCGGTGAAGATTATGGCCTTTTGCCGCTCAGTATTTTACGTCCATTTCGATCTCCGTGACTTGATGTTTCAGATTTCGAAACTTGTTCGCTAGTTTGTTTTTGATGTCGATATATATTTTTCGGTCATGTATCTGCTGGCACCATTGCCCCCCTGTCTTTTTTAATACCCAGGATACCCCGTAGTTTGTAAATTTTGATTTTCCTGCTGATGGTTGGTGGTTGTTGGATTTTTGGGAGGATGTGGAATTTATATGACGGCTTTTCGGCTTAATTCGACAACATTAGCAACATGTTTTGTATTTAAAGCCTAATTTTAACTGTGATATCAACATGAATGCGCCCATACTTGTTATGATTCAATGAATAGCAACTGACGATCGATTTACCGACAGCATTAATAGCTCTGGCAGTGTCCATGTATTTTCGCCATTTTCAGCAAAGATTTTCGACATCTTCCATGGCAATAGTAATAGTGATTTAATAACGACATGTTTTGGATTTTTACTCGGCTTACGGTTTACGAATGTGTAGGATTGGTTTTGTGGTTTTGCGAGAGATTTTTGTGGTTTTGGAAAGCAGTGAATAAATACCTGACAGGGTAGCTTTGGTAGTCTTGCGTTCATGTTAATCTAACGTTATTCAGTATCAGTAATTATTTTAAATTTACGAGAGCCGACTTTAAAGTCTTGTTTAACTATGTTTTTTGAGTTATTTCAACCTTACCTTTCACTTTGGAGGTTTTTTCATTCAGCTGGTCCTATCTGTTCACTTTTTGTGTAATACCTTTCGGGCTCGGTTTCCTCGTCGTCTATTATCCGTTTTGTTTCTTTAGAGTTTAGTATTCTTTGAACACAATTTCGTCTAGATTGTCTTCACCGATTCGATGTTTCGATGTTTCGGTTCAGTTTTAGATTGTTTACAGTTGCGCCGTTCAGTTGTTTGATAAATTATTCGGCTTCAGGTTTTATGTTACACTTTGAGTTTTCAGGCGTTGCACCAACGTTGGTTAGGCCTTGCGATCGAGTGATTATGCTGTTGAGCTTTGAGTTACAATTGAGAGTAAGCATGACATTGATAGATTGCTTTTGTATGTCCCAATAGCTGCCTTTAAAGTCTATTGTTGGTTGTTTTACTGCGTGTCGTTTATTTCAGTGGAGCCATTTAGAACAAGCGTTTGATTGTCCGAGAATCTGTGTTTTGGTTTGGTGGTGCGGTTTTTGGGTGCTGATGTTCTGGTATTAAAAAGAGATTAACATACTCTGGTGTATGCATGTGCTAGTACTATTGCGTCCTGCAATTGTACGATTCTGGTTCTGGTATATTATTTGTGATTGCCTTGGCTTTCATTAAATCTGGTTGAGTTTTTGTAGTTCTGTCATAGTTCTATTTTTGTTTGGCTGAATCTTGTTCCATACTTGATTCTTCTGGTTCCAAGGTTTTTTATCTCTTTTCCTTTGCTGTTGGGATTTTTGTCAGTTACCTTTTGCGACGGTTAGATGGTTAGATGGTTTTGTTTTTTTCCGCGCTTGTTCATCTGGCTCCTTTCACTATTTGTTGGATTTAAAATTTGCCGATTTCAGATGTCCATTTTTTTCCTGGTTGATTTCTCTCCACAGCTGCAATGATGACTCTGCATAGAGTGTCTTGGTGTATTTTTTTTTGTTTTAAATACCTGTCTTCTTGCAGCTTGCCGGGTTTTTTTTCATGGAACTGATTTCATTCAAGGCTTGTACCTTTTTATTGCTCTCTTGTTCTATCGCTCTACCTAGATATTACGTCTCAAACACTCGCCATTTTAGTAGGTTTTTGGTATGGCTTGGTTTTTTCGGTTTCAACTTGTCAAATATTTATAGGCTGTTCCTGTACGGTCTCAGATTTTATAAATCATGCGATATAGTCGCTTCAAAGTTTTTTTTACTTCACACTCCTGTCAAGTGAAGTTTTTTTTTTTCTTCATTTTGTTTTTTTCCTCAATCTTCATGAGGTTTTTTTTTTTTTTTTTTTTTTTTTTTAAATAAATTTCAAAACCATCTAAAATTCAGTCAAAAGTTTCAACTTGTACTCCGTATCGAGTATATACAATTAGAAGAATATTCCTAAATATTATTGTAGATCCATAAGAATTATTTCTCGTTTACACAGAGATTTATAAATGATAATTAAACAAAAGATTTTTTTTTTTTTGCCAAAACTGTTGGTTCTTTATATAGGGTCCTTTAAAAACAACAGATAAATAAAGTTCATTTATCAAAAACAAACACTACTTTAGTTCAACAATTTGGTAATCTTACCAATGGCAATGGTAATTCCCTGATCACGGAGAGTAAATCTACCAAGTTGAGGATGGTCCTCATAAGTCTCAACACAAACAGGCTCGGTGGTTTCAAGAACAGCAATGATCTTCATACCCTTCTTGGCGAAAGCAGGAGCCTTCTTGGACTTACGGTTGGTACCCCTTTGAAGCTTGTGTAAAAGTTCAGTAAACTGAACCTCTTCAACAGCAGTGTGGACATGCATAATGCATTGGTAACCTGTAGCCAAAATTGAGTCAAGCTCGACAATGGCCACCTGGGCTTCGAAACGAGTAACAGTGTGAACTGGGGCCTTGAGAGATGAAAGAACATAACCAATTTGAACATCTTCTTCTTCAATACCACGAACACGGAGCTTAACTTGCTCACCACTGAGAGCACCATTGACTTCGGTTTCAGTTTCATTGTAAACAGCCATAACTTCAACCTTGGACTTGTTAGGCATAACAATCAATTGCTGGCCCTTCTTAACAGCACCAGATTCAATCTTACCTTCAATCATGGTACCAAGATCTTTGCCTTTACCAGAAATGGGAAGCATGAAAGGTGCATTGATCTTACGGTTCTCAAGCTTAAGGGAATCAAGATACTCAAGAAGAGCAGGGCCATCGTACCAAGGACAGTCCTTCTTAGAAACACGATCCTTAAGACCAGCACCAGTGTAACCAGAAACAGGCATCATAACGACATCTGTCTTAAGGTTATAGCCAGTTCCCTTCAAAAAGTTTCCAAGTTTACTTGTGCACTCATCGTAACGTTCCTTAGACCACTGGACAGTAGGGTCGTCCATCTTGTTGACAACAACGATAAGACGGTTAACACCCTGTGTCTTAGCAAGAATAGCGTGCTCACGAGTCTGACCACCCTTTTCGAAACCAGTTTCGTACTCACCCTTTCTAGCGGAAATGACAAGGATACCCACATCGGCCTGAGAAGCACCACCAATCATTGATGGGACGTACATCTTGTGTCCAGGAGCATCTAAAATGGTGTAGCGTCTCTTCTCGGTCTCAAAGTATGCACGACCAACTTCGACTGTCTTACCTTCAGCTCTCTCTTCCTTGTTGGTATCCATTACCCAAGACAAATACCAACCCTGACGACCAGCATCCTTAGCTTCTCTCTCATACTTTTCGACAGTACGTTTATCGACAGATCCTGTCAAATATAGAATGTTACCACCCATTGTAGATTTACCAGCATCGACGTGGCCCATGAAAATAACAGACATGTGATCCTTTCCACTGACATCACCACCAAATAGATCTTCAATAATTTCTTGATCAAGCTCTTCTTCTTGTTCTTTGACAAGGGCGTCAGCGGTTTGTTTAGAAGTAGAATCGGAAGTAGATGGCTTGTCTTCTTCAGTCTTAGCCTCAGGCTCAGGCTTAGTTTCCTCGGCCTTTGGCTGCTCAGGCTTTTCCTCAGGCTTATCTTCAACCTTGGGTTCGGGCTTGGTCTCTTCAACCTTAGGTTCTGAAGCCTTCTCTTCAATCTTGGGCTCGGGCTTTTCCTCAGCCTTTGGTGTCTCAGCCTCCTTGGTTTCAGGCTTCTTTGCAGAAGTGGATCCTGAGCCATCAAGTGTAAGGACCTTGTTCTTGTTGCCTGTTGTGGTAGTAGCAGCGGCAGGAGCCTTCTTCTTGAATATTGGGGCATTGAGGTCCTCATCTTGCTGAGATTGATACTCATCTAATGTCATGGCCTTTTTGGTATCTCCTTGGTTGTTATAATTGTTGTTGTAGTTGTTGTTGTAGTTATTGTTATAACCTCCGCGGCCACGACCTCTTCCACGGTAGCCACCACGTCCTCTGTAGTTGTTATTGTTGTTATAGTTTTGTTGGTAGCCTCCCTGGTAGCTTTGCTGGTATCCTTGTTGGTAGCCTCCTTGGTATCCCTGTTGGTAGCCACCCTGTTGGAAGCCACCTTGTTGAAAGTCACCACCATACTGTGAGAACTGTTGTGGCTGATAGCCTTGGCCGGGGGTAAAGCTGTTGGCAGCCATGTTAGGTGTGAAGCTGAATTGGCCACCGTAAGCAGGTTGTTGCTGCTGGCTATAGTCACCTGCGCCCAGATTGGCCTGGTTCTGAAAATCACGAGCGAGTTGCTCTTCAGAGTTGTCGTTGGGGTTGTTAGACATGTTGATCAAATTGGCTTGTGGCGGATCAAATTCTGATGTCAAGAAAAAAGACGACAGTCTGGTACAAAAACTTTGGTTTGTTTTGCCACGCAGTGAAAATTTTGCTATCACGTGGAGAAATTGCTATTCTGGATGAGTAATTAGTTACAAATAATTACAAATATCTTGATAAGTGCAGCCTTACCATAGGATGATTCTTATCCTTGATCCATTTGTAGTTTGTTTGTTTTGTAAACACAACTACTGAAATGGAAGAGATATTAGCAAAAGTACGTATTTCATATTAAACGTTATGAATCAAGTTCTGTTTCTAATTTGGTTAGGCAGGAAGTCAAGCAGTAACTTTCGCCATCAAGTCGGGCGTGGCTATGGCCACGAATTACGCCGTCAAAAGCTTGACGCAATTCATAGCTACAATACCTGACAACGTTGGGGAGAACGAAAAGAGGGCTTTGGAAAGGAGCCAGTCGAGACTTCAGTTAAAGATTCAGGTTATTACCCCTGCTATTGATCTCATTGAGTTGATGTGAGTAGCACCTTTTATGGTTTATGGCTTTGCCGGGTTTTGTTTCTAACTCGTTGATTAGATCTGCGCGAGGAAACACGTCTTTGAATAGCACTCTCCTTTTGGTAAACCAATTGAAAAATGATATTACTGAGTTTGAATCTCGAATTGAAAAGATTAATGACTCGAGCCTGCAAACAGCATCTGCAAAAGAGCGGCAAATTGCACTCAAAGAGGTGCAAATATACATTAAGGACTTGATTGAGCGTATTGAAGAGGCGATTCCTTTGATATCACTAGCATTGACAGCATCCGGTGCCAATTTGTCTTCTCGTATGCCTGATTCCGTTTCACCTGGTCGGTTTTTACAAGCTGGCCGGTTTCTTTCAGAAGCTGATTCAAAATATGATGGACTTGTTCAAATGCAACCCAAGGAAAACAGGCGGCCTATTTCAGTTCAAGTTGGACCAAGCTTTGTCTTGGTAATGTACACAATATTTTACGGTCAGACCACACACGTGTCCTGGAAAGAAGAGTTTAGAAGGTGTAGGATCCGACTTTGGAGGGTAAATGGTTTAGGGGCTCAAGCTCTGTATGCGAAAGAGACAGACAATGAAGGCCGGCTAAAGGAAAGAAAGTACTTGTCAAATGATACAGATGATAATGATTTCCAGTATCGTTACGTTATGACTATTGAGGAAAGTTTTAAAGATGGAAGATATCATGATGAAGATGAAGAACGGCCAAGATTTAGAGTGTTGGATTTGGCCACAGTGACACGTTTATTCTTTTCAGCGTCGGGTAGATTGTTGCAGATTGATGAATCCAAGTCTCCAGTTCTTGTTTTGAAGCTGAATTCTATATTTGATACACATTTAGCTCATCGCAGTCCTGTGAAGACTAAGGAAGACAGTGATGACGAAACAGAGGGTGAATCAGAGGAGGAAGATCTTTCGTTTATAGGAGAGGCAAATAATCATGTTGAATGGCTAGCTTTCGAGCAATATTACACTGTGCAAGATGATACAGTTATCTCAAAAGATCTTGAAGATCCTGAAGAAGAGGACTCTGAAGATTCTTCTTCAGAAGAGGAGGATGAGAATGTTGGAGGAGCACTTTCACGTAAACTCGAGTCATTGTCTTTGGAAACTAGTGATACTCAGAAGAAAGAGTTGGACAAGGGCCAATCAAAATTTGTTCCACCTGATGCCATTCCTGCATCCAATTTCAAAAAGCAGTTTTCAAAGGAAAAGGTTTCGCTTAGTCATTTGGAATACTTGATTCGACTATCTGCACTTCAGTCTAATGATCAGGAATCTATTTATAACACTACTGATGAGCGTATTGCTTTATATCTCACCGACGAAAACTCAGATCAAAGTAGGCGAGGCGCTCGCTCAACCTCTTCCAAAGGATCCGAGTTTCCAAACTCTGGTAGCAGAAAAGCGACAGCATATCAGGGCAGTAGAAAGCCATCTACAGCTGGTACAACTAAAAGAAACAGCCCCAAAACTCCAGAAAATAAGGATAATGATCAAGAGACGCCAGCGTTGACACCATGGGAACGTGACAGACTCGAGACCCGCCGACAGATTTTGTTGAAACGTAAAGATGATTTAAAAGAGTAAAAAAAGATTATTACGACTAGTTTACATTAGTCAAAATAAATAGATTACATATATATAAATAATACAAATTTACCAAGCAAATCTAAGTTGAGCGGCTGTAAACACGGGAGGTTTCCATAATAGTTTATCAGGATCAATTTTGTGGCGTTTCTTTAGCTTCTGCTTTTCGTACTTTTCAACCAGGGCTTCAGTGAGGCAAATGATATGTTGTCCCTTGTAATACTTGAGCATGTTTAGTGCGCCCAACGTATGAAGAATATCGGTTGTTGTCATTGATGTCGTTGAAGCAAGGTCGTCAATAGTTGTTTCCGTTTTGCCAGCTCGTGTATTTTCCACAAGGAGTTCGATGATAGTGTCGGCCCAATAAGCACGGTAACTGAGCAGACCCAAATCAGACAAGGGTTTCTCAGGAGATCCAAACTTGGCTTCTTTTTTAGACAGGTTGTAAGAAAAGTCAATAAGAATGCGGCCGTAACCATGACGCTGGTATTGGGGTAATGTGAGAATACAGGCAACATTGTATCCTTCGGCACATTCTTTTTCTTTGGAAAAGTAGCCAACGAGGTGGTGGCCCATTTCGTCGCGGCGGGTCATGCAGTAGAAAAGAAATGGATCCACGTCATAGTACAATGTCTTGTGGTCTAGAAAGAGTTTAGAAAGCAGACAAAGATTACGGCACCAAGTGCGCTGTTTTCTGCCATCAATTTCAAAAAATGACACGCGTTCATCGCGATAAATTTCATTGCCTGGTGGGTATCTTAATGTGCTCTTTGCTCTAAAGCGTTCAAACTGTTTGCGCGATCCAAAGTAAGATAGGGTGAATTCGCAAATGTACAGCACGTCATCTTCGGTCAGTTCCATTGGGTATGGACTGAAATACCAAGGCTCTACTTCAAATGTTCCCATGATGATGCGCGATATGTTTTTCACCCTGGCCACTTCGGCGAGGTTTTGGGTCATGGAACCGCTTGTTCGCAGTTTTTCAATTTCTTGACCGCGGTCTCTTATTACTGCGGATGCATTAATATCAATGGCATCTATATCCACATGATCATCTTCCATCGGCGTGTCTTCTTTATCAAACTTTGAGCTCTTGTTCCTTGTGCCAGATCTCTTGTTGTTTTTGCTGCTTTTTGAAGTTTTTTGGGCGCCTGCGCCGGCGCTGCCGGGCACTGGAGTTGAGGTGCCTGTTCCTGGAGTTTTCTTGAGCTTGTCAAGTTTTGGCCAGTCGATTTGTTGCGAGAGGTCTATTCGCGACTCCTGCACCCATTCGTCTAAACGCTTGTTAAACTCGACGTAGTGTACATAAAAAAAAAGGCCAGCCTTTTTAGGCTGGCGGGCGAGAAGTTCTGCTTGGCGGTACTCGCCATCTTTTTCGACATAGACTTTACAGCCAATGGGCAGCGCGCTGGTGGTTATATTGGCAGCTAAGGTGGCGGATATGTCACCAGGCGCGGGAGTGCCGTTGACCGAGTTGGATAACGAAACCAGATCCTTGCCGCCTTGGGAACCAGAAGAGGAGTCGCGAGTAGTGGGATTATCAAGGGTTGGATCAGTCATTTAGAAAGTTGATCAAGTTTTGACGGCATAATACAACAGGAGGCGGGGTATATGCACACAAAGCCATGTTGATGATAGTATGTTTGGAGGTTTGGGGGAGAGAAAAAAAGGCAAAATTAAGTCTCGTGTCACATCATGTGCTATGCATGTGATCAGCGTCCATACCCACTTTAAGAGTTGACAAATGGGTCGGTCGAGCGTTTGCGGAAAGAAAAAACAAAAGAAACCAAAAAGGTCCTTGCCTTTTTTTTTTAATTTTTTTACGGGGTCAATATAGTTTGGGAAGTTTTAAAAGTCGAGCCCTTTATTTTTATCAAACTGTTGCTTTTGTTTGCTTGGACGATTTAAAATCAATCGCTTCAAACTATCCAAGAGGTTGAAATGTAAATAATGAACAGGAACGTAATATTGAACGAATTTACAATATCAAAAAAAAAAAAAAAAAAAAAAAAATGAAAGGCAAAGCTAGAAATGCAATCGCAGAAGCACCGAGCAATATAACACTTAGAAATAGGTGAGGTCTTCTCCGCCGCTAAAAGAAAAATTGTTGGTTGACAATATAAAGTGAATATGTTCAAGTAGGGCCTTGGCACTGCGCTGGACGTGCTTTTTTTATGTGTTTATGAAATAAAGCTACAAAGAAAACAACAATAAAAGCTAGTTAAAGCTAGCTGCAAATATTCCAGTAAAAACTGGCTGGGAAGGTTATAACTACAACTACAAAGGAAAGAAGAGATAGGTCAACAAAGTGGTTTGTATTAGCAGAATGGCATGAGTATTTGAGATAATTAAAGCGGACCAGTTCCCGCTGGATGTTATTTAAGAGGCTGCCGGCATTTGAGAGGGGTTCGTGGGTGTATAATCAACGAGTAATGGGGTATGTCCCATGGTAAATTACTACAAGCCAGAAGTATACCTCTGGTGATATATTTTTGGCAGAAACAACAACAAGAATATATTTCTTGTGCTGGGGTTGATCTTGAGGAAATGTTAACTTTAAGAAAACAGCTCTTGGATGCAAAAGGAAGGAAAAATCTAAAAATTCTGTATCCTGAGATCATGGAAGGGATAGGCGTGGCCTTTGTAAATATTGGAATTAAAAAGTGGCTCTTTTTGATATGGGTCTGGTCTCGTATCTAGGATTTGGAAACCCGAAAGAAATAGGATGGGAAGTAGGAACTCAACTGTTATTAACAGATACCTAGTGATGTATATAAATGTATATGCAACCGATTGCAATTAAGAAATATTTTAAATTTTAAATTTTAAAAAAATTTGGTGCCTTGTGTATATAGCATAGTAATCCAATGAGCCACGCAATTGCACTAGCACTCAGGTTGGACAATTGTTTTTGATTTAGCTTCGGTGAGGGGCTAATAAAAAACATATAATAAAAAAGTACTAATTATAATCACTCGTACAGGCAAGATTTGCAGTTTGTAGTTGATTCCAGTTGCTAGTTATTTTAAGGATTTAAAAAAGTTGAGACTTTAAGAATAAGGGTTGATGATTTGTAGTCACGTGATTGATTAAGAAGGTTTGACCTGGACTTGGTTAATAAAGTATAATATCCAAGATGATAATGAAAGCAGTCTTGAATTTGTCTTGAAAGATTTTAAAGATTTTAAAGATTTTAGATATTTCATTTTCAATTTTTAAACGGGTGGAGCATTGAAACTCTCAAATGTTTGAATTTCAAATTTATAGAAACTCTCTTTGTTAGATTCAATATTTTAAATATTTAAATAGGTTTGTTGATGTATAGCAATTAGTATTTAAGATTAGCATTTATAATAAATCATGGTAAAGGTAGAGTATAAGAAAGTGTGACAGTGAAATTTCTATATTGTTCTTTTAATGGCCTAGATATATAGACGATGTTTCTGGAAAGTCATTGAAATATCCAATATCAAGAATTATCAGGCACACAATCAAGTCCATCCAAATACACTGATTACCATCACTATTCTCTTGTGATAAAAAAAATAAAAAGTGATTAACAGATTTGTCTATTTTCAAAGAAAAAATGTATGGCCTTTTTTCATGTAAAGTTCTCTTTAAATTATTGCCTGTTGTCTCGTGGAATCCAGCATATTATGAATGGAAGACAGATATATTGGCATGAAGATCTGAAGGTTCCAGAAACAATAACAATCCAGGAGAAACCCAAACTTTGGTTAATAAAAAACGAATGCCTGACGAGTTTAATATGTATGAGAAAAGAGTGTTCACATGGAACCAAGTTTCTAGGTTGAAAAAGGCTGAAACTTTACGGATTAAAAGATGAAGATCATGTATAAAAAGTAGGTGTGTATATGATAAATTTACTAGAGAATCGAGATAGGAAAGACGGGAAAAATGTCAACGGGAGGATTTGTTATGCTCTAATGTGACACATGAATTCTAACAGACTGGATAAAAAAGGGTTTGGATTTGATTGAATGATTTAAATACAGTCAGGTCAAATCAAATCCAATAATTTAACTTTTTTAAAGTTAGGTTTAGAAGGTTTGTTTTTTCCCTTGGTAAGACCCTGTAAATCACAACTAGGACAGTGTTCACGGACCGAGAAATTGAAATATCTAATTCCAGTGAATGCTAGCGCATTTGTTCTGTCAAGAGACTGGTTAGAAATTGGCATGCTAGGTATTTGGCATGATAGGTATTTGAAAAGCTCGATTGGAGGATTGGATTAAAATACAGTTGAGCCAGTAGTTAATCAAAAACGTTGAAGCTGCTTAAGCATGTGTGTAGCTTAACCAATAGTTAAGACGAGTTTGTTGTAAACTTGAAAAGCTGAAATTGTCCTGGCCATGAAACACCAGACTTGAATAGTTAGTACCAATAATGCCAACTAGCCAATTAGCTGTGTGAATAATATATTTAAGTAAAAGGCATTTGGATTGGATTATTGGATTACTATAGTTGTCAAAAGAAGGAATTCGATCCTTTTCAAAAACTTGAAATTTTTTTTTGTCATATTCATATTCATATTTAAGATATACTACTGATTTATTTACTTGTTTCGTACTCGATAATTGATAGTCATTGATGGTATTAGCAATCGAGTACTCAGTGTTCTAACAACACGTAAGACAGGTGGCCGTTTCTATTACGGGGACATCCAGATAACAATGTCAGAATTGCCGTTCCTTCAGCACAAAAAAACCGTTCGTTTTGTTTTTTTGTCCTGAGGCAGGAAACAGTTTATGTAAGCGCGTGGGGTGTAATGTGGGAGCGTAAAATGCCGTGTAAAAGACAAAGCGCTTCGTAAAAGCAGGTAAAAGCCAATATGCTTACCAAAAATTGGTGCGGAAAAGGCACGGAGTGGATTAACTGTTTGCAGATGTGGCTCATTTTTTAATCAGAAGACTAAAGGCTGGGAACAACCAGCGAGTATGGATATAAATAAATAAATAAAAATAAATAAACAACCAAATGGCTAGTTATAAGGTATAGCGTGTGTATATACTATATATTATAATGGATATTATAAATTATAAATTATTTATACATTTAGTTGAAGCAACAAAAAAGTTTATACCCAAAAAAGCCTTCTGGTTCTTCTTCTCGATCGAAGCCGTTTCTCCTAAATGTGACATTCCTCGAATGATATCATTATATTGCACTTTTTCTTGCCAACGAGTCACCTAGCTAGTTGGGCAATCACAGCAGTTTGCCTTGTACGGAAATAGTGGGTGCATTGGATAACTGGATATGTATCCTTTTTGCGGTTGGGCATACTCGGCAATTGATGACTATGGCAAACTTGGAATACGAGCTTTGGGTATTTGAATAGAAGGGTGAGTACAGTGATAATATATATTATACAGGTGAACCAAGAGTGAACTAGATAATAAAATAGAAACAAAAGGAATAAAAGGAATAAAAAGACCAGTAAAGGCTGAACTCCGGCGGCATTGTTGTTTATCACATATAATTCGCAACTACAGGCACTCTATCTGGCGATCGGCAAGATGGACAGTCTGTTACCAGCTTTCCGTACAGGTCATAGGCGTGTAAATAGGGATAAGGGTGATTATATCAAGCCAAGACCTGTCCAACACTCGAGTCTTGCTAGGATTCAAGGCAGGCAGGTCAGGCGAACCTTAAGTACAAGAAGCAGCAATATTTGGCGAATCTCCAAGACTTGAGAGTGTTTTTTGGACTGATACTAGATACTAGACACCAGATACCAGACTGAATGATCGTAAACTACAAAGCTGCTAAGCTGCCAAGCTGGTGATAAGGCGCTTATTGTCAGTGATCGTCACAATATTGGTTGGTCTCAGCAGGGCATGACGGAAAAGGAAATTTTATTTTGGGTAGTGGGATTTGAGCTGAAAAGAGTACCAGATAAAAGTGAAAAGTAAATACGCAAGTGAAAATAAAAATAAAAATAAACAAATGCCCAATTTTTCAAATAAATGCAAATATATATACAAATTATATAAATTATATAGATTATACACAAATTATAAATACTCGTCTATATATTGCCCATTTTTTGATCGTTGGTTTTTGGTTTTTACAAATATGGATGGGTTTTTTACGTCGAGCGTCACATAAGCCGCCGTCCGGATCAGGAATGGGTTTCAGTCAGCACATACATATGTATCAACTGGAAGGTATTTGTATGATATTCGTATACTTGTTTCTTTTGTTTCTTTTGGGATATGATTGCTAGACATTTGCAATGAGAGCCGAAATGATAAACTGATTATTAATAGTCGTGCCCTTAATAGAATGTTCAAATACATCGAGAAAAAGGTGTATGTAAATAAAATATATAAATACATGAATACAAAATACAAAGTACAGAATACAAAATATGGATAATAGCCTGTTGTTTGAACGTCTACTGATTTGGTAATGGGAATATAATGTATTTAGGTGTTTGGCTGTGTGTATCTGTGGGTGCAAAGCCATTACCATTGCTGCTGCTGCTATTGATACTGTTACTGTTGTTGATCCTGGTGCTATTTTACTATTATTATTATAAATTAGCTTTATTTATTATCATTTTTTACTATTTATTAAAGTTTCGCAGGCTCCTGAGTCATCAGCCCACTGGTGATTAGTCATGTTTGAGTAAAAGGCCTCGAGTAGGTTTTAAGCCACTAGAAACCTAACCTTTTTGGCCTAGTTGCATGGAGAGTAACATGATACGGATGCATGACTAAGCGGGTAACGAGAACGGAAAAAGGAAAACAGGAGAGCCCGTGTGATGAGGATTAATGAATTAATTAATGAGGATTAAAGAGAATGAGGGACAATAATAATATAATATAATAATAATAATAATAATAATAATGATAATACTAGAATACTAGACTTATTACTAATAATCAATATTACTGCTGCTATTGATCCACAAATTAACAGCTTCTATCAAATCGCACGCAGTCGTCATCCGGATCATTCTCAGCACCACCAGCAATCACCGCCACTACGCTCCCACCACACCTGGCAAAAAAATAAATCCCTAAATCCGCGTTGATCAACATGAACGGAAGACAAAACTACAAAAACACAAAAATTACACGGCGATGTAGGGTTAGTAGTTCCGAAACACTACCCAAATGCAGAGCACCGACAGCCACATGAATTTTGGTGTGTCCCCATGCTATCTGTTTGAGTGGTTGATGAGATGAAGTCAAATTTTGGTTTAGATGGGGGGCTTTTTTTTTCGTAGAAATAGCCAACTCGCCGGTATGCATTTATTACACAGGCGTGGATATGACATAGGAGGTGGAGGATGAGTAAGTATTATGTAAAGATTAGTCATTGTTGGTCAGCATGTGTTCTGTTATGCCTTTTTCGGTAATAAAATCCCAGTGCTATGTTATGTAACCAGTAAAAAGAAACCGAGCCGCTGTTTTATTTTTTTTATTTTTATTTTTTTTATTTTTTATTTTTTAAATTTCAAATTTCAAATTTCAAATTCTATTCTATGATTTTATTATTAACATTATCATATATTGTATATATATTTACACTCATGTACATTGGAAACCTCAACCATAAAATTTGCATGGCTTCTTGCCGTCGCTTTCCTTAGCGAGCCCGGAATAATCTATAATACCCACTCTCTCACGGCCTATAAATCCCATTAACTTTGTTTGAAATATACAAATACAGCTTCGTCGCAGAACCCTTTTGAGTCATTTGTCATACAAACTCAATCCCCAGGTTACACAAACATACAACATTTGCCGAGTCGCTTAAGGGTCTGTGAATTTCTTTTTTGATGCATTTTCCTTGATACAGCTAAGATTTTCATGGTGGGATTTGTGCTTTTTACTAGTCATTGGTCATGATTTAATACAATATATACAAATATATAAATATGATGCGTGGCACTATTTTTTTTTTTTTTTTGCTATTTTAAGGGGGTTATTTCTTTTGATTTTTTTTTTTTTTCCTCAAAGAGCCTTGTATGCCTAAAGCACCAAATCTGAATCTGAACACGAAGGAGAAAAATAAATGTTATTGCCCAATATGGTGTTTTTGTCAGTCTGTGATGGAGAGTCACACGTGGCTCTCTCCTAAGCGGTTGCATGTAATGTAAGCTAAGTTGCAATTACCCAACTTTCCCGTGACTGTAGTCGGGTATTTCCTCTTTTTCCCTTTGTTCCCTTATATTTATAATCACGTAGGAACCTAGAACTGTAATCGTCAGAATATTATAGTAACAGTAACAGTAGCAGTAACAGTAACAGTAATCGTACATGTATGTAAAATTTCTTTTGGCGTCTTTTCTTTTTTCTTTCCCTTTTTCTTTTTCTTTTTTCTTTTTTTCATTTTCCTCTCTCCCCATGTCAGTTGCAGTGGTGTTTTTGGCGCCTAAATTCTTTCAACATAAGGTCAATTAGATGGGTGTGCGGTTCCTACACTCATATCTACATCAACAGCTCTATCTGCCCTTTGCCAAAATCCACAAACTACTCTGTAATCTTAAAAGTCCTGGTCCAAGCCGGTATCAGCCATGGAGACATATGCTCCTCTTGAATACACATGTCACACTGCTATTCATTCCAGTCATCAACCATCATTGTATATCGATCCGTCTAATCCGCGTTTGCCTTACACTATTACTATTCGCCTCAAGGAATTATTACCTCATTTCAGCCATCTGTTGCATTCCATATAAATGCCCTCTATTACCTTTGCCGGTTTTCAAAGTGGCTTTTTCACGTGACTGTAATTTACCGTTATCCCCGTAAAAACACATATTTTTGTCAATTTTTGTCAATTTTTTTATTTTTGTACTTTTTACCTTTTTTACACTTTCTTTTTTACGAATTTTGACACGTTCTTTCCATTAGGCTAAATTTTGTGTGATTAGCCGTCTCCTATTTTACATACATGGCGATATGATTGGTCTTTTTTAAACTTACATACATGGTTTATTATCTAACCTGGTTGTTTATATAAATTTATACTTAAACCCCCCAATCTGTCTTGGGAATTTTTTTTTTTTTAACAAATATTTTTCATCATTCTGGTGTTTCCTGTTGATTTTTTTTTTCCTCCTTTTTCGTCTTTACCAGTTCATGCTTGGATTTTGAGTTTGAGTTTTTTTTTTTACTCCCTGATTTCTTCCTTTTTTTGAGTTTAACGTTCTCATCGTTACTTGTAATATATATTATCTCTCTCTCTCTCTCTGTCTTCAAACCTGATCTCCATCTTCTTCATATCATCATGAGTCGCTTCGATCCGTTTGCTGGTTATACCTCTGCGGAACCAAACCCATATCCAAACTCTCAGCAACAACAACAGCCTCATCAACAACACCAAAGTCTTTCTCACAACTTTGGCCACTCGTTACTTGGCCATGCCCCTTCTACTTCACACCATTACACCCCTAATCTATCTTCACATTCCGGATATCAAGGCCTCATGAGTACCTCCTATGGTTTGAATATCAATAATACAAACAGTAACTCATTTTTGGACTCTCAACATCAGCATCAACAACAGCAACAGCAACAACACCCTTCTTCTTTACACCAAAACTTGATCAATCCAGCCTTTGGTAAAATCACAAACCCTTTAGATTCGGCTCCCAATCCCCAATCCGCCCAGTCACAATCCTTACCCAATACCGCCATCTACACCAATTCTCCAGGCTCTAGCACCGGTAATGCTTCGCCTCTCTCCGCATCGGCGGAACAATTGTCTCCTTTGTCATACAACACCAACGGAAGTACCAGTTTGACTAGTCTACAAAGCGCCCCATCTGCTCTTGAAAGTGGCACCGTTACTCCTACTACCCCAGATGAGGATGATGCCACTGTTCGCCGCAGTCGACGCGGCCGTCGTCCAGGAAGTGCCAGCTCTGCCAGTAGTGCCTCAACAGCTACTACCAAGAGTGGCAGTGGCAGACCCCGTGCGCGATACATTTCTGTCAGAGATCCTGAATGTGTCCATGCACTAAGATGTCTTGTCGAAGCAGTCAAGATTTACCCCCGTCGCAACAGTAACCAGTTTAGCAAGGAGTGCCTTGAAATGGCAGCAAAGGGCTGGCGTGATTGGCAGGCTGAAAACCATCGTCCTGAGGATGCCTCCGTCGCCCAGATCCGAGCTCACTATCACAACAAAATGAACGAGTGGGCTGCCTGGAACAAGCGAGCTTCCAATCCCGAAAACAGAGTTGTTGACGATCGTGTTTACTTTAAAGACTGTCATGGCAAAACTCGCTCAGCTAGAAGATTACCTATTGAATTGGAGAATTTGATTCTTGAGCTTCATAAATCTTTACCAAGACCTGGATATACCAAGCGTAAATCTGAAGATAACACTCCGGCAAAGACTAATGTTGTCCCTTCTAATACCAATCCTCCCTCTTCTTCTTCGTCTATCGCCATTCCTTCTGCGGTTTCCGCCGTGGCATCCGTTTCACCCAGTGATCACCCCATCAAACACGAAGAGGCCAAGGACGTTTTCATTGAAAATGTCCTTTCTTCGTCTTACGGCAATAACAATGCATACTATCAGCCGAATCAAGCACAAAGCCAGGACCGTGATTTCCAGCAGCGAATGCTTCCACCAGTTAATTCGGTTCCTTTGAATATGAGTGTCAACCAGCTCAATTCCCTGTCTTCCAATCCATTAAACACTATTCCTAGCATGCAAAGTGTGAATCACATGGATCATTATTATCAACAGCAGCAACAACAACAACAACAACAACAACACCATCATCAACACCAATCTCAGCAACAGCACCGCAACTCTTTGGAGTGGAACTCGTCAATTAACTCTTATAATCACTATAATCAATACGCAAACCAGCACAATAGCCAATACATGCAGCAAAATGATTCCAAACATAGCTATTCCTTACAATCATTACTTCATCCATCACAAGGTGAGAAGAATGAACATTGAAGAAAATGAAAATTGTAAAGTTGTCTTATTATTATTATTATTATTGTTATTATTATATTATTATTATTATTATTTGTTATTAAATTTACGAGTATGTTATTTTTAAATATTTGTTGTCTTTTTTCTCTTGATTTTGTTATTTTAATGTCTTACGAAATGTCCTTTTTTTTTCTTTTTCAAAAGTTGAGATCATTTTAAATTGTTTGTTTTTGTTATAAATGTTTTACATTATATATTGTATATTCAAGTTTATATTATTTTTATATTTCATATTGTACAGTACCACTGGTATAGACGATGTTACTGAATCCAATTGTTTCGTATTTTTTTTTTTTTTTTTTTGCAAATTTTAGTTTGGCATAGCCGTTGATCCATGTTGATTATAAACGAGAACCATAAGGAAGAGTATTCTATATTCTAGAATATATAAATGAAATGGGACTAGATACGACATGGGTATACAACAGCGAGTATAACATGATTATATTTATTGAGTGAAATAAACTAAATAGCAGTGTGGCATTACTTGAAAAGCTCAGAATGGAAGCACATCATATATAGGATATTTTACTCAAACCATGTAAAAATAAAAAAATTGAAAAACAAAAACAGCAGAGCAAAAGGTGTAGCACAGTATTGATATAGACAACTATTGCGATTCTCCAGGTGGTATTAGTATTAGAATTGGACTTGCGATTGGCGGCTACACGGAAAGGACAAGAAGGAATTGTTGGTTATTAGAATATATATGTGATATATACGAGGTGGATAAGAAAGGATGAGACGACGGATTTAATTGAGCATTAAGCAGATACCCATTGGATACTAATTGAGGTCCAGGGATGTAAGAAATGAATCAAGGTTTATGTGAATTCCAATTAGGAAGTTGCACGAAATGTTACACACAGAGCCAACAGGCAAGCTGTGTATCTAGTACCTATATTTGTTGTGCAACTGATAGGGTTACTAGATGGGATGGAATTTTTACGTTTACAAATCTTAAATTGTATATCTATTTGAGCAACAACGCATAAAGCCAAAAAAAGTTAAAACTGAACCAAGCTCTTGAAAAAAGGTATGTTCTTTTTGGGTAGCAAATGCCATGGGGATATTGTACAACATGTTGTGGGTGAGAGAGCGGGGACAGGCATTAATATGGCGCGTGATTGGCTTGCAAGATAGGAACAAGACAAGAGCCATTTGGCTGGTGGTAAGTGGTTTTAACGCAAGAATCCAGGCAACAAAATAAGAAGAAAAGGCAAAGGTTGATGACGGGGGATGAATATATAAATATATATATGGTGGATTTAACAGGATCAAGACAGAAATGTGTAAAGCAAAATGTTGAATCTATGAAAATTGCTATAAGTAAAATAGGCGGAATATTGAATATATATGACTGTCAGATAAACATCTAACTGATACTCTATTATTCAATGACTTGAAAGCTGTGCCCTCTCGGTGATAATCTACCACATCGGGTGCCTTGACTTTATTTTGGTTGGCCAAATTTTCAGCCCTGGTTTTGAAAAGACTCTGGGAGATTGTCGTTCTTCCATTAATCGATGACGAGATGACTAGACGATTATACACATTCCATTCTATTATAAAACTTTAAAATTAAAGATATAGATAGATAAATTCATTATATACATATTGATTCCTAATTTTTTGCGACTAAAGCTGGCGTGGTTGATGAGCATTGCACAAATCCACGGGTACTACGGGTACTATATTCTCAAGAACATGTATTTTAACGGAAAACAAGTGCGTATCTCAGCATTAAATGAAATGGGAAATTTCTGGTAGAAATGACTTGGACTGGGATGGTTGACCTTTTTTTCTGTTGTATTTAAAAAACGGTGTGGGAATATTTGCAAGAGGCGAAAGAGCATACAAAATACTGAACGCCAAGTATATACAAAATACAAATAAAGGTACAAATAGGCACAAGATACAGGGTAACTCTAGCAGGAAACGATTCAAATTATTCAAACATTTCCGAAATCAGTTTATGTTTTAAAACATTGTTGTCAAAGGATGTTTGGCGTGGTACTTGAATATATAGTTTCCAGTATTACAAAAAAAAAGCTTTGGAACCAGGCGTGGACAAATTCTGTTTTCCATGTGAAAGCTTTGAAAGCCGAAATAACTTGATTATAAAAAATCAAAGACTGGAGAAAAGAATTAAAATAAAATAAAAAACATATTGTGAGTCTAACACAAAAGAAAAAACAAGCCCTACGTGGGGGTCGAACCCACAACCTTGAGATAACTTTTATCCTAAGAGTCTCACGCTCTACCGATTGAGCTAGCAAGGCTTACTTGATTTTTAGTTTTTTTACAGACTACATATTATTCTATGTGTAATATTTCACGTGACATTAATACATGACTTCCGGTCGAAAAACGACATACAAAAAAGATGGTAAAGAACCCAATAGTTATATGATGTATGTTACGTATATCCCTTTAATTAAAAACAAAACAAAAAATACAACGGCATACATACATTAGCCGTTTGTGCACTGTTTAAGGAACCAAGAACGTTGCACTTTCCGACATTTTGTGCGCACAGACAAAGACTTGCGCAAATATGAACCGTCAAGCCTTTATGAATTTCGTTTCATTTTCCTTTTTTATTGACAACACCAAAAAAGAGACATTTATATGTATATATATGCCATACACCAGATATATTACATCGACCCAAGACTAGAGTTGCAAAAACGGACAAATTACAAAAGTTACACAATATGGGGCGATTCGCAAATTCCCTAGATGACGCGAACAAACCGTGTGAATTTTTCATATTGTAGGAAGCCACTACAAGAATAGCATGATGACGATGTATATAGTGACTGTGTAAGTTTCCCAAGATGTTTAGGCGACAAATCCATATACCAGCTACAGAAACAGCAATCAAGCCGAACCAATAAACGGTGGAACAAAAGTGAGTGCCATGGAAGGGTCAGTATTGTAGACGAGAACACCCAAAATAATTTGGTTAGAAAGATTACCAAATCAATTGCGAGGAAAATGGTGTGCGTTGATTTGTGGGTGTAAAACGACCATGTATCATATATTATATAGCATATAGCATATAGTTATGTCTATAGTAATAGGCAATAACGGTTCAAAATATATATACAAATGGATAATTAAAAGTGGATCCAAGCTGCTTTCCAGGTTTAGAACAAAAAGACAAAACAAAAAAAATATTAAGCATTTGTCGAGTAAACATGATAAAATATTACAAATTCGCTAAAAATCCATCAGATTCAACAAAAAGACTGGCATTTGGAATTAATCCCAGTGATGCCGGTGCGGCTGATTGGCTGACAAATTCTGGGGAATTCTAGGCTTGTACACAAAATTTTGGCTACATTTGGGTGGACAGCAGGTATATAATAGAAAGCCGTTTTTTGATAAGTATATAAACATCAATAAATGAATAAAAAATGGTCAAGTCTGGTATACATTAATATTCTATTTCTATATAAAACTGATCAGGCTATGGTCCATGGTAAAACAGACGTCTTTTCCGGATAAAATTCGCCTTTTTGGCCCCCCGGCGGGTTTTGAGTTGAAAAATTTAAGGGTGAAGGAGTCTTACTCAAAAATCGAGATGGCAGAAATATCACATATAATAGATAATAGATAATGTATATGGATATAAATGACCTAAATGACCTAAATGACCTAAATAATAAAGAAATTTAAATTGCATAGAGCCACTTTGAAATTCTTTGCTTTGAACTCGTCGACACTTGATTGAAAAGTCTCAAATGTCCTTTTACATGTTAAAAAAAGTGGCCAAGTTGGGCATAATTAGCTCAGTAAGAGTGAAATAAATACCAGCCTTTGTTTATTTTTATTCTTTTTTACATAAGAATACTATAACCAGCCTGAGATATCGGATCCTTTATCCATTTATTTCATTTGATACCCTCCATCTGGAATTCAAATCATTCTCGTCAAAAAGTTTTGAAATCAACAGATACACCCCAAGCGTCTTTTATAAGGACCAACAATATTAACCTATTTTTAATTCCCATTTATCTTCCTGGTTCTCAAGTCAAGAGTCGATCGTTACGATTCTCAGTCAGCTGTAAGCCCTGCCGCGTTTTATAGCGCCAATCTAGGTAAATGTAACTGCCACTACTGATCCCGGGGTTACTATAAGATTACAGGAATTGAGTGCTCACAAGGAAATTGTCTCACCTGGGTAAACGGCTAGCTTTGAATCCCTGCCGGTGCAATGAACCTGGGCTAGTTTCTTGAGATTTGGGACCGGAAAATCAAGAGATGAAAATGTTGGGAATAAGAGTTAAGGCGAGATTTCAAATAGCAAAAGGGTGGCCACAATGGTTTTATTTATTTAAAATAAATTAAAACAAGATTAAATATATATAAAAAACAAGATTAAATGAAGGAATAACAGTGTCGCATCTGTCACATATTATATACATTTCCAATTGTGACTGTTCACACTTGGCTTGAATCATATGGTCGTAGGTAGTCGATGTTCAAGTAAAAGTTTACCACTGTCTCAGTATGGTTGACTCGAGAAATTCAGATTCAAAAGCAGATTTACACCTCCCGCAGGTATTTTGCTGTTACTATCATCTTACTGCTTTTATTATTATGAGGATTAAATTTTAAATTTGGTCGAGAAACTGGTAACTGAATGCTGAAACCCCGACGCCAGCTATATTTTTGGCTGACATTTAAACAAATCAAGTTATGGCTTTGATTTAGGTCCCACAAGAATTAAGCCTTTATATCACGTGACATAAGACATGGACTTTACGCCCTGTGAGGCTTCTTAAGTCCCAGAGTCTATTTTATTATTATTATTCATAGCTAACACGGGCTTGTATCTTATTTACCATTATTACTACTACCACCTGCTGCTACTGCTACTACTCATAACTATCAATAGTGACATGTGGGGGATGTTGAGCTATAAAATAATGTTATATAAATAAGCCCCTTGTCGCCACAGTCGATCCGGCTACTGGATTGATAAACGTCTCCTCATGTTGAGCCGTCTAAGGCCAATTATCATGGATCGACATTCACTCATTCATAACTGCCATCAAAAGTATCGCGATGGAAAGAGAAATAAGAAAGACCCATCTCCACTTGACGTTCGCTCATAAACAGCTTTTTCAGGATGCAACCAGCCGTGCAGTCGAAAACCGGGTCTCTTTGAGAACCCCCACGTTGGCCCTACCGGCGTGGATCAAAGATCCGATCGTTGTGATCCAATTGAATCGGCTTCAACGCAATGTTCAGCACCACCCGTGCAAGACCTGTGCCAGACTGGAGTATGACAGGTCAGACGATTACGCCGTCTTGTATTCATATTCAGCATCCACGGTGAAGACGCAGTGGAGGAAGCAGAGATCACGTGACTTGATGGTATATTGATCCGTCCTAATCGTACCAAACCCCCCGCACCTGCTTTGTAATTTTTTGTTTTATCTTTTATATCTTTTTTTCTATTATATATATACTCTGTGTGGATATATAAATACCTGTCTGACTCGTTGATTTTTTATTTTATTTTTCATCTTATTATTTTTATTCCTTCTCAACATTATCCCTTTTTCCTTATCATCATCGTTTCACAATGACCCGCGCTTTTCAAGTAAGTTGACACCCGCTCATTCCGGTTTTCTTCCCATTCCACGTCTTGTCCTAACACAAAACAGCGTCTTATTCGTTTCATCGGTTCCGATAACCTTGCTCACTATGGTGATGCCATTCTCCCTCACGGACAAACCGATGCAAACTATGCTAAGCAGGCCTACTTGATCAAGGGAGATCCCTTTGGCTCTTCTTCAACAAACGACCCCCCTTACACTGTCACCGATACCAAGCTGGACATTAAGAAACTACTAGTCCCAATTGACTGGGAAAATAAGCCATTGACTGTTCGCTGTCTCGGTCTCAACTACATCAAACACGCCAAAGAGTGCAATTCTCCTTTGCCAAAGTTTCCCATTCTCTTCTTCAAGCCGCGCACCGCGTTGGCGGGCCCTTCCGGCGACCTTGTTGTTCCAAAGTTTGCCCAGCAAGTTGACACCTTTTCCACAGCCCCTGCTGGTTCAGGCCTCGCTGAAGTCGACTACGAAGTGGAGCTAGTTATCGTTATTGGAAAGGCCGCTCGTGACGTTCCGGTCGAAAAGGCTTTGGAATACGTTGCTGGCTACACTGCTGGTAACGACTACTCCCACCGAGTATGGCAGATGGGCCGTGGAGGTGGCCAGTGGAACGTCGGAAAGATGTTTGATGGCTGGGCTCCTATCGGTCCTGCCATTGTCAGCTCTTCTATCATCACCAACCCTCAGACCTTGCGACTCACCACCAAGCTCAATGGCGAGATTGTCCAGGACAGTGACACATCTGACCAGATTTTCTCTGTCGCCGAAGCGGTCTCCTTCTTGTCGCAAGGTAGCACTCTCCTGCCCGGTGACCTCATTTTCACCGGTACTCCCTCCGGTGTCATTCTTGGAAAGACTCCCCAGGAATGGTTGAAGCATGGCGATAAGGTTGAGGTTGAGATTGAAAACATTGGCAAAGTCTCAAACACTATTGTTTATGAAAAGACCAGAGATGGTTCTAAACTTTAAAGGGTAGAACATACTTTATCTGACTATTAGAGTAGTAAATAAATCACATTTTTTTAATATTAGCACCAGTATTAATCCTTGTCAATTTAGCCTTTTAGCCTGAAAAGACTAAGAACAAAAACTTGAAATGTACTTAATGAGGCTACTTGGATACTTAAAAAGGGATTTCCCAAAGAAGACAAATTACAATTCTTTCCTTCCGCCAAAGCCAGGTTGTGTGCAATTCTACTGGTCATTATTTATAAAGCATACGTGCCGATTTGGACAAGAACGTCGGACTTTGACTTATTATAAATTGTATTAAGTACCCAACTTATTAGCGTATAAAGCCTATGATCCGGTAGACTAACTCACTAGTTCAACGAGATTTATCCTATTATTAATTACAATTTATCAAAGTTAATCAAAATTGTTAGAATTAAATATAGATATATGGTCCCCTTTGGAAACACATTCATTTACAGAAACGTTCTGTCAACTTGCAAATAAAATTCAAAGCGTCGCTGGATTGTCCAAGGTGTAGAATGGTATTCGCACATCTGTGGTGACTACCGGCAAAAGTTAATCAAATTGGGTTACGATCAAACATCGATTTCAAACAACAACTGTGATTCTTCTTCACTGCCATTCCAACCTTTTTCGTATTAGGTATATTGAAGACTGCTGGCTGTGCGTGGTGGCAAACCAGGAACTCTCTCAATTGAATATTCCGTGTATGTAATAACCATATGGCCATATATGGCTCACGCTATTTTCCGAATCACGTGGCATCACCAGCACTTGTTGTCAACCACACCACCCATTATATCATTTTTTAATTTTTCAAGGCAGAAAAAAAAAGTTGCACGCAGAATCTCAGTGACTATCATGGCGTCTCGATTCACCAGTACTTCTGCTGTGTTCTTGCTTAATCGCCTGAGCTCCAGATCTTTAGGTTTGGGCGCACAGCCATTACGACCTTTGACAGTTCGTCCCTGCACCGCAACACACCCTCTTTCTTTTCATCGAGGCGTGAAAACCTCGATTGTGGACTGGGAGCCTGTGAAACAGAACAAGGATCAGAAAAAAACCAGCAGCTTTTCCTCGCGAGTGTTTATTGGCCTGTTATGCCTCATGCCTATAATCTCATTTGGATTAGGAACTTGGCAAGTTAAACGGTTACGCTGGAAAACGGATTTGATCAGCGAAGCTGAAGACCGACTTACATTACCACCACTGCCTCTTCCTCCAGTTGTTAACCCGAAAATTGCGTCGTCTCATGAGTTTGATTACAGAAGAGTGGTGGTCAAAGGCACGTTCCGTCATGACCAGGAAATGTATGTGCTGCCTCGAATGAGGGATGGTAAAGAAGGATTTTTTGTCCTTACACCTTTGGTACGTTCTGATGGAAGCAAGTTGTTGATCAACAGAGGATGGATTGCAAAGAAATTCCTACCTCAAGAAACTCGCCCATTGTCTTTGCCTCAAGGAGAAGTCGAGATTGAGTGCTTGCTAAGAAAAACACCTGAAAAGAATTTCTTTACCCCAGACGCTCCGCCAATCGAATCTCCAATGTACCACTTTATGGATATCAATGACATGTCAAGGAAAACAGACTGCCAGCCAATTTATATTGAAGAGTTGTTGGATTTGGAAGGTATATCAAAGCTGCCTGATATCCAGGGCGAGATCCTTTCTGTTGAACAAATTGAGAGAAGAGGAATTCCTGTTGGATCCTCAGGAAAGGTGGAGTTTAGAAATACACACTTTCAATACATCTTGACTTGGTATGGTCTTTCTGTTTTTACCACGATCATGCTTTTCACATTGTTCAAACAATCTAGACAATCTACCAACACCATTAAGAAAAAGTTGGAGCATGCCAGAAAGACAATTTAAAAAGAAGGAAAAGATAACCATTTTTACTGCTTGTACATATTGAAATATTGAAATATTGAAATAATCCATTAAATATACCCTAGTTAATAAATAAACTGATACTACAAATACAAATGCCAACTGCCGCTTTTTTTTAATCAAAAGGAATCATTCCAACAGGACGAAGATGTTGTTTTTGATGCTCAGCTTGACTAGCAGCAATTGCACTAGGAACCTTGATACCACAACAGTCTGCCCAATTACTATGAACATGTGGCAGTTCCTGGCCGGGAATTGGAGCAGGCGAAACCCCGGCGGGAGCTTGGACAATGTGACCAAACATGAAATGCTGCATAATCGGGAGTTTTCCCAGGACCTCTGCCTTGTACATTTTAATCATTCCTTCATTGACTTTTGCCCAGCGCTTGACGCCGGAAATGTCATCCAACATAGGAGAGTGCCAGCGCAGCGAAGCTGTTTTGACGTCGTTGATAAACTTGATGCAGGCAAGGTACATGTACTTGGGAGCATACATTTCCACAATTTCGGGGTCGTGGATACTAATGGGACGGAGATGCTTATGAGTGGCCAGCTGCGATGATCCAAACATAAAGGGAAGAAAATGGTAGTCATCAAGACCCCAGACACCATGTGATCCAGCAGGTTCTAACCAGTAAACGGTCTGGATCTTGCGCATAACAGAGAGGTATTTGAGAAAGACTTTAAGAACGAGGGCAGGAGCATCAGCTTGCTGAGGGTCGGTGGCCGACCAGGTTGATTTGGTGACAAGCGATAAGGATGGAGCAGGTGTAGCAGGCTCTGATTGTTTAGCAGGAGTCGCTTTGACAATTCCAAGGATATCAAGCGCCAATAAAAATGTCATAAAGTTGAGTTCGTGGCCAGATCCATAATCGATTCGAGTACGGTTTCCCCATGATTCAACTAAATAGGCCTGCAGCTCTACAATCGCACCCTTGTGGTTGGTGGCAACTTGCTCACCAGGGAGATTGGGTCCTAATAAATATGTCTGAAGAAGAGTGCTGGCTTCAGATACCAGCTCGTCATAAAAGTCTCGGAACTCGGGCTTTCCAAATCGGGAAGAAACTGTGTCTGCTGGGGGGTGTTTGTCAACCAAGGTATCGATAGCATCTAACAACTTGAGAATAGACTCTACAGCCTAAAAAAATAATAAAAAATTAGATTTGTTAATTTCCAATTTAAACATTGTAATACATACCGGAGAGACAAATACTTCTTCATCATTAGTCTTTCCTCTCACCGAATCATTAAGTAAAACAACAAAGTCTACAATTGTGTCCTTGGTTTGAGAAGTGGAAAAGATTGTATGATCGTTTTCAGTAATGATACGGCGAGTGGGAACAAAGTATGGAGCAGTGTCTTCGTTAGAAACAATTGGTGAGGGCTCCGCAGCACCATGACTGCAAGAGCTAGAGTGTTGATGATCCGTCATTATTTTGTTTGTAGCAAAGAATCAAGATCGCTGTTGGTGATGGTTTGAATTTAAATGCAGGTTGAAAGTGTGTCGCCTTTTAATTTTAAACCGCACGCTCCCAAGTTATAACCATCACGTGAACACATGACCGTTGTTTAGTTTGACCAAACCTACAACTATTGGCTTTTTCTTAGTCTTTTAAATCCCTTTCCTCCCAAACATTTTAGTACACTTGCTTTTTTTAAACAGTGACACTACTTTTGAAAGCCTCTGCTAACGATGGTCAGGCTTCTGGATCACTTGGAGCTTAAAGCTAGTCTGGAGCAAAAGGTACGTGCTTATAGCCTTGAATTTTTAACGTTTGGTATATACTGACAACCAGTTATTATAGTCCAAGGATGATCTCATGGACATCCTTATCAAGCTCCAGCAAAATTTCATTTGCCCAATCTGCCAGGATGTCATGTATACTCCTTGCACTACGGCCTGTGGCCATGAATTTTGCTACTCGGTATGCTGTTGTTTTTGTAACGATGTGAACGACTGGTGATACTAACTGAGATAGTGCTTGGACGAGTGGTTTAACCAATCTATGACATGCCCAACTTGCCGAGTAGAGATTGAGCAGCGACCTTCAATCACTCGAACTGTGAGTTATTTTTGATTTTATCTAAACCGTGCTCTCCATTTTTGCTAACGAATGCGTTGACTTTGTTTGTTTGTTTAGGTACAATCAATGGTATCCACGTTTGTAGAAATCTCCCAGTCTAGCAGTTTGATAGAAGCCAAACGGAAAGCGGACGATGACTACAGTCACCTTGTTGAACTCCGTGGCAAGCCATTTCCAGATCATTTCAATACAACTTTGGAAGAAGCTCGGTTCGACAGAGATGATAATGTTTACCGGTGTCCCAACTGTCATTGGGAATTGGAAGGATCCGATGCTACGGGCTATTGCACACATTGCCACGAAAGAGTTATTGGAGTAAGGGCGTTTTCGTTTAATAATGATACGGATGAGGAAGAGGACCTTGATTATGATTTGAACGAGGAGTTTGATGACGGGCTCGATCTGGATGGTTTTGTTGTCAGTGATAGCGAGGTTGATCCTCCCAGAAGAGCTTATATGGAAGAGTTATTGTCTTCAGATTCCATCTCTTTATCTGATGACGACGATTCAGATAGTGACAGTATTAATATAACAGAAGAACGATACCATGATGCTTCAGAGCCACGCCCAGGAAACCCAAACCGACCTTTTGGACCACCAGGAAATAATTCGGGATTCGTGCTTGCTTCCGCATTAGCAAATAATGACTCTGATTCAGAAATTACTTCAGTACGGAGAAGTAGACACATGGTTACAATTTCAGATGACGAGACATCGTCTGAAGAGCCCGAAAGACATTCTACTGCAGCAGGCAGAAGCACATCATTGCCAGCTAACAATCAGCCATCGTCCTTGGCTTATTCCGGCGGAGACCCATCATTACGCTTTCTTCCAGGAAACATTAATCACCATAACAGGGCTGCTACAGGCTCTACAAATGCTGCATCTGGAAGAGCATCATCTATACCCGCTGCTATGATCAGTGGTGCTAGCGCACCCAACGTTCACCCAAGTGCAAGAAGTCAAAGAATAGGCGTTCCTGGAGTAACAGGAAGTTCTCGGCAAACAGTAGGGGCTATTTCTTCTCCTGGATACCCCCAAGGAAACCCGATGTACTACCAAGCAGCATCATCATCTCTCTTTATGCCAACTCCATTTGCGGCGCCAAACAATAACCCGCCAAGTTCTACCGGACAAAACCAACCCCATATGTACACCAGGCCGCCGCAGGCTACTGGGCCGTCATATAATTACCCATTGCCAATGACTAGTTCTGTTGGTGCCCCACAGCCTGGAGTATACTCTTCTAGCAGACAACCCAGTGTAGAACCTCATGCCATTCCACACGCGGTTGATCATTCTAGCCAAATCCAAAGGAGTGGTGGCGGTTCAAATAGTAGCTCAAGTTCAAGTGGAAGCAACTTTAGTGAAATGAGTACAACATCTTCCGACAGACCCAATGGGCTGGGAGGGCTTCCATATCCTGCTTTACAAAGCGTTCACCTTTGGAACCAGCAGTCGTCAGGAAGCGATACTGAGACGGCAAATACCCAGTCTTCGTCTGCTGTTACTGCGGCGGCTGCGCGAACTAGTAATAGAAACTCGACACGGAATAGAGCCGCTCGACGACGACAGATTGTTATTAGTGATAGTGAGGAGGAAGCTGGGGCACCTTTGCCATCGAACATTTCACAACCTGTAGCGGCATCAGCATCAGCATCAGCATCAAGTAGCAGTCAAGGTGGTAGTAGTTCACGAAGCACTATTGCACCTTCAACTTCGGGTCCATCTATTACATCAGACGGAGCGTTTGTTCCCCAAGCACTTACATTTGATTCCGGAGGATACCTGAGTCTTACAGAAGCAGATTTGGCTACTCGAGACGGGCGTCGAAGACAGCGAGTGATTAACTTTCGCAACCGAAACGAAGGGGAGTATCAGCCGGAAGAGCCAGAGGAAGATAATGGGTTGGATGAAGATGAAGAAGAAGAGGATGCGGAAGAAGAGGTGAGAGGCAGAGGAGGCCGATTTAGAAAAATATTTGGGCATCGACATTGAGAAGATACTTATGTTTTACGAAAAGTACGGTTATGATTTTGCATGTTTTTTTATATTGTTAAACTTCCGGTATTAATGAATTAGTTTTATAAATGTTAATTGAGTTTTATATAATATGGATTAAAGAAAGCCCCCCAGAACAGTACGATTAGGATCAGGATCAAGATCACCTTGTAAGGTTTTTACAGTGGACAGAAAAGCGCCAAAGAGCATGAAACTTTGGAGAAAAGATGGGCACAGGTTTGGTAAACGAGTAGAAGTAATTAGGCTAATAATAAAAATGAATCAAACAACTTTTCAATATGCACTTCCCCTGAGCGGAATAGGGTACCATGATGGTATTTTCTTCAAGCCCTGCTGTTCATTGAGCCACTTGTTGCAACATGGAAATGGGGTGAGCTCAATTCGACCTGTGCTATCAAGCCTACAAACACACAGCTTGCTTGTTCTGGCAACTGAACCGTGAAATATACTAGTACTACTACTCATTCTGGAGTCATGAAATCGATTTCATCGCAGAACGAATGTCTTCTTTTCCACACACGCCGAGCTGACAGTTGATGCCACGTGACTCGTTATGCAGCCCTAACCCGCGGTCTAATCTAATTACGAGCTAGTTGATAGTGCTTTGCCGCTTCGAAACGTGTCCGTTTTGTGAGCAGTGCCGACTGCAGAAAAGGATATGGAAAAAATGAAATTAAAATTACAAAAAATAAAACCTTGGCCAGGTCTTGCTTTTTTTCGTACTTGGACATGTTTAGCGCAAGTTAGGAATGCCTTTGACATGCTTTTGGCTACATATTATATTGTATAACAAGTTGGTTGCTCATATATGACCTGGATCCACCCAATTTGACCGATTGGGAAGCATTCGACATAATGGGTATAAAATGTATATATAACGTACACAGAATCAAACAGATTTTCGGCTGTGGCACTTTCACATATATACTTTTCCAGCGTCTTCGGACGCTCTGATTACATTGTTCTTTGTGTACCGCTATTGCAATGGCCCTTCCGTTTTTGGTTAGTAATAAATGCTGACGGCTTCCGTCCGGTTGGCCGTCCAGTCTCGACCACGAGCACCAACCAAAAGGATACAAATATACAAGTGCACAAATATGTAGGAAAAATCGACTTAAAGTGGACACTCTATCCCTGGGCTCGTTGGTTGTGGTGGTTTAGTTTTTTTCCCTGATACACCTTGTTCCCTACAGAGATAAAACCTAGCTTTTTCCTGCCAACCTCCTTTTAACTTTATCTCTTCTTCACTTCCCTCCAGTCCCCCCTCGCTCTCTCTCTCAACGTTCATCATGATAAAACGCAGAGTGTATATGCTGTATGCGGTTATCGCATTCATTTTTATCCTGTTTCTACATGCTATCAACAATGTTTATACTGTCAAGTACGAAGGAAATGGCGAGACATCACCTGTCCCTAACGTAATTGGCGCCCCAGGTTCAGCCCCAGCTCTTACTCCTCCACCCCACGATTCCTCTGAAAAACCTTTCCAAAATGCTGAGAAGCCAGAAACCCCGAAAGCCCCGGTCAAAACTGACAAAGAAGCGGTAAACAAGGAAGCCGAAGAGACCCAGGCCAAGCAAAAGGAAAAGGAGAAGGAGAAGGAAAAGGAAAAGGAAAAGGAAGAGCTTAAACAAGCCGAGAAAGCAAAGGAAGAAAAAGAAAAAGAAGAAAAGGACAGAGCCGAAAAAAAGCTGAAGGAAAAAGAAGAGCTCGAAAAAGCTGAAAAGGCACAGGCTCAGAAATTGAAAGAAAAGGAAGAAGAAGAAAAGCTCAAACAGAAGCCTATCAAAGAAGAAACCAAGGAAGAAAAAGAGCTTCGACTTGTTGAAGAAGCAAAGAATAGAACCGATTATGAACCGCTCTTCAAGAAATATCTTGCCAACACTGTCGATACTTCCACCATGACTTTGAAACAGCGTATCAAGAACCGACACGACCGCTACGAAGCTTACATGCTTGCCAGCAAGTCTTTGAACGAAAGCGACACCTTTGCCGAGTCCTGGCAACTAGAGTTGAAGTCGTACGAATGTGAATGGAGCGAGTTGGCTGCTATTGAGACCCCTATCACATACACAAAGGAGGATATGGTCGATGGAGCTGTTCAACCAGCCGGAAACAAGGTTTTGATTTTGACTGCAAATGATGGTAAAGGCAATTCGGAAATTGGCGGTGTCAACGAGGCTGCCCGCGAGAACCGAAAAGAATACTGCAACTACCACGGGTGTATCGAGTACTTTGTCAATCTCGGTCCATATGTCAAACCTGGCCATTATGCCGTTTGGGCCAAGATGGACGCCATTAGAGAAGCTTTTGAAAACAACCCAACCGTCGAATGGGTCTGGTGGCTTGACACTGATGCCATCATTATGAATGCCGAGCTTGATATTGCCGAACACATTCTGAACCCCCGTGCTCTTAAAGAAAGACTGACCTATGGCCGACCCTTACGCAGTTTGGGAGACAGTCGTTTCCACAACTTTATCTACATGGAAAAGGGAGAAGTCGATGTTAATGGAATTGATTTCATCGTTGCCCAGGATTTCAATGGTTTCAACGCTGGATCATTTTTCATTCGTCGCTCTGCCTTTTCTGACTTTCTTTTGGACTATTGGCAAGCACCTTTCCATCATACCAACGGCTACCGATTTGCTGAGCAAGATGCCCTTATCTACATTTTTCTTTCTCACGAGAGATTCCAGCATCACTTTGGATTGGTCCACCAGCGTCTTATTAATGCTTACTCTGATGATCCCAAGGGTGTCTGGTCTTATAAGCCTGGCGATTTCCTTGTTCACTTGGCTGGTTGCAAGGATCGTGGCTTATGCAAAGACATGTATCTCAAGTATTGGCACGCGCGTATCCAGGCTCCTGAAAAGTATCGCGTTGCTAACCGTCTTGATCTTGACAAGTTGCAAATTCCCAAGCAAAAGACTGAAGGATAAATATGGAACATTGTTGAAATACTGCTGGGGTATTTGGTAATTGATGAAAAAAAAAAAAAAATGCAAAAAATATAGATTAATTTCCTGGTTTATTTATGCATTTCAAGTTGTAATATTAACATTTTTTTGGATATAATAATATAGTATATAAGCCTTGCCAATTTTTTTTTTAATTGAATTATACAGGTGAATGATAATAAAAATCGGTTTCATTTCGTTTTGTTTTGCAGGACAGTTCTTTATACACATCTTTTGTCTTTTTTGTTCTTATTCCATATTTTCCAGTTCCAACAGCTATGGCTCTTCAGCTGTGCTCGTGCTCAACCCAGTTGCAATGCTAGTCTATTTGCAACGTGCCGTCGATGTGCATCCCAAAATCTGTGCGCAAACAAATCAGATGGCGTGCCCCTGTGCTTGGTTGCCGTTGTCACTGTCACCGCCGATACACCTGCTTGGGAAAGCTCCAAAGTTGCGTTTACTGTGTTGGTTTGGAAATCAGGTAAAAGCACTTCACTGTTTTGGTTATTTTGAATACCTGCTTGTGCTCTGGCTGACAAATCATGCACTACCTTGAGACCTGATCAAAGTGAAAATGAAATAATCCTGATTTTGGAATATTCTTGATTAAACCAGGCGCATCTGGAGCCAAATTCTTGTCCTTTCTAACATCAATTTGAAATGAAATTCACATCATCCAAAGATAAGACATGTGTACATACTGACTCAAGAATTGTTCAACGTTCAAAGCTGATTTGACCTAGACATCTTTTTGTTAAATTTTTGGAGCTTCAAGTGTTTGATAATGGAGGGGAAAAAAGTCAAATTTACATCCTAAAACCTACATCAAACCAGTTGGCTATCATATGCCAAACAGTATTCCCAGATACCATCCCTATAATGTCTTTTTTCCAATAGAGCCGTTATGTCTCATTTGTCCTTGACTGATTACTCCAGTTACACAATTACATAGACACAAGCTACATCTTGTTACCGAGAAGCTGTTCATTCCTTAAGAATCGTCATCTCTTGATTAGAACCCTGTATGATTGACTAGCAAGCAAAAGGCCACTTTTTGATTCATTTAACCAAACACTGCCTTTTTCACATATTTTCATTGCTGCTTGACTGGCCTCATCAGCCCCGTTAACATTTCAAGTCACCCTCTTAAAGGTACCAGGAATAAATCGGTCTCTCTAGTTGATATGATTATATGTAACCTGACCTTTTCTCAAAATCTCACGTTCCGCTTCCATTATGCTTTCATCTATACGCCCAATGTTCCGCTGAACATCCTTAATCCCAGGCTTGGATACAATATCGGCATAACATTCAAACTTACCAACCTTCCTTGGAACAACAATATTGGCTATGGTTTTAACACTTTCCTCAATACGGGCTCTTTCAACTTTCGATGACACACCATACCAAACATCAGTTCCATCTGTACCCCTCTTTTCATCAGAACTTGATCTTGGCCCTTTAGAAATCCGAGATTTCACATGGTTTTAATCACTTACTACCCTCGCCATATTACATCTTTCTAGAGCAAGTAAATGATCCAAGTTTGTAGGTAAATTTTCTTGATCCTTTGCACATAGCAAAAAGTTCTCATTGATTTCATATTTGGGTAGACCTGTAAGATGTTCCTTGGTAAAATTTGAAACTGAAAGCCCTATGTGTTGCTTTTCTCTTGCCCATCGGGGTAAATTCTTTGAGTTTCACCTTATCAGTATTCTTCGATACTTTGGCAGTCATCTTCATGAGAGATAATCCATTAGTTTAAGAATAATTTTGTTTCACATTGCCATTCAAAGAGACATGGTTTGAATAATCAATCCTCTCACCTTCAACATATCTCAAACAACTTCAATGTCTTCGCATATCGGGCCGCATATCTCTCATTCTCCTCACATCTGTGTTCATCCTTGTAGAACGTACCAAAGTTCTTTACCACTGTAAGATCACTCACATCTTAAGAGGACACTGATACCTTTATCTATAGCAGATGGGACTCTGAATAGTTCATTTGAAAGCTCCACAGCTTTCATATACTCAACCAAGTCACTTCCTCTAAAGTTTTTAGACTCATTCTGGTCTGACGACTTTATCAAACCTTTGTGAAAATATCCTCCTGCTTCATTTTTCTTATAGAGACCTGCATCCAGGTACTTTCTCTTTGCTCGTTAAGCTTTATACATTTTTGGCTATTCCGTGATCGGTATTTCTCATAGAATTAAATTGAAACACACACGTCGAGTGTTGAGTTACTCAACCGAGAGCTTTCTAGAGGCTTCTTAATCTGTTGGATTTAGATGAAATATAAATCAAATTTTGTTCCGATAGAGTTTGTTGAGATAAAATATACTAAAATGTAAGTCTTTATCACTTATTGAAAAGTGTTGATCTTCTTGTTGATTCCTGGTAGTATTCCCCAAGAATCCAATATAAAAGTATCCTTACATAACAGATAGCATACAGCATACTATGTATGTGTATTACATCTTTCCAGTTACCTTGCATACTTAATTCCGTCTCCAACAGTTTCTCATTGCCTCTTTCTGATCATTTGCCTGAAAATTATCTTTCAAATATTATTAAAGACCAAAAAGCTAACAGCGGCTAAACACAATCTTTACCTATTGAAACGTGCATAGTATTTCCTTTCGAGTCATTCAATTACATTTTTAGCTCTGGTGTGTAAAAACCCAAGAAACTAAATCAAAGAAAAGGGTGGTATTTTATTAATTGTAACAGGCTCTGGAGGACGTTATGTCCCACCTGCAATTAATTTTATTGTCTAGCTAATGGTATCGGTAATGCAAACCTAAATGCCATGATATAGGTCACATATTTGAAAAGCAGGATTTTATGATGCTGTAAAATATGCTATATGAAAAGGATATCAAGGTATATGTATGACGTAAAAAACTGTGTGAAGCGGTTTACACAAGTTAAAAAACATGGAAGTCATGAGTCAAAATATATGGACGGTGGTATCTAAAAGTTCAGCCTAGGTTTTAGCAAAAGGATTTATTGAGTATTTGGTCATCAACAGCCTGGTAAACAGCACGCATGTTTCAACTTGGAATAGGAATGTCAGCCCACTAGGGTATATCAAGAATACTCTGCTATCTATGCATTACTCTTTAGTACTCTCCAAATGATAGGAGCGAGAACGGGCTAACTGCATATGGTTATTGCAATCATGAAAAGTGGAATATTAGCGTCCGTTAGTATCATTCAATCCTTTTTGGGTAACAAAATACTACTTTAGCATTCACAGAGTATTAATTGGGCGTTATCAATAGGGTGCTTGGAGGAAAAAAACAAGTTTAGAGAACTGAAACGATCATGTAAGAAGAAGAAACAGGAAGGGCTGTAAGAGCAGTAATAAAAATATTTCAAATGAAATAGAAAAAGAGAAGCCCTACGTGGGGGTCGAACCCACAACCTTGAGATAACTTTTATCCTAAGAGTCTCACGCTCTACCGATTGAGCTAGCAAGGCTTGAAAAAGTCATATGTAACTTTTTATATCAACTGAAAATTAGAAATTTGAGCAAAATTTTCACATTTATTTATGGAACCTTTTTGAAGTCTAAAGGGGTTTATTCGTAGTATATAGAATTTAGCTCTTTGGAATCTATATTTGACGCTGTCAGGATGATTATTGTTATCACAACTTGCTCAAAGAGCAGGAAGATAAACTAGAAGCAATCCAAAATTTTGCAATAAGAAGGGCTATTTCAACTACAGTTGGAATCTGATATACCCCATTAACGTTGAGACGGGTAGCCTCTACCAAAAAACAATAGTAAGGATTTCCCAAATATTCACAGAATAACCTAGCGAGAAATCACTTATAAACACCGTTTGAAAATATAATGGTTGCTAAACTCAGAGGAACGCTTCTTAGCGTGGAAAAATAGGAAGAGATACTACAACTGTTTAAAGATTTTTCACTTTGAGACTTGAACAAAGCTGAGGATCAAGATACAATCCACGCCAAGATGGAAAGAGTTAGAATCCTAGAGAAATCTTGAAAGACCATAAGCAACACACTGATAGGTGGATGTATATACATTTGTACCACTCTATTTTCCAGAGTGGAGCACAAAGAAATAACTGGGAAAAAGGAATCCAATACCAGAGTCGCCAAGCTAATTAATTACCAAAGACTCTATGAAAAGAATGATCAAAAAAGATTTGAGCAAAATCACACAACTTAAGACAGACCATGGATGGTCTGGCTGATAGTTCAAAGCGACTCGACTTGGAATCAAAAAGAGAAGGATTGAGAAAGGTATACTCAAAAATGGAGTTATGATAGCTATGAAAACTGGGCTCTGTTCGAGCCGGCTGGAGTACACACAATGATGTCAACCTCTATGGTTGAAAATGCAAAGAGAAAAAGTTGCCATAGAGAATTTAGAACGTTACATTCTATCAGCAATATTTATAAATCATGCTTTGTAAAAGTTGACCAAGTAGCTATTATTTATAACATCTATAGCACCTTAGTTAAAAATACTCACTTTTCATTTCAGATATGCTGTAAGATTATATCACAAAAATATTAGGTACATGTTTCTCACTGACATTCAGTAATTCAAAAGTCAATAGAGAGTGTCCTTTAATAGCATGAAATACTCCATCAAATCAAGATATACAAAAGCTACCGTTTTATTTCATGGAGTCGAATTCTGGGGTATAAACTACCCCAGTTTTCAATAAAAGGCTAGAAGCAATGTATGGACTCCTGCGCATTTAATACGAGTTACGCAGACACGACATGTATGAAACAGCAACACACTTTTTATTGGTTTTTTATACAATTTTAAGGGGAGCTTTTTATTTACACGTTTGTCAGGGTATTGTCTATTTTTGTGGTGGGATTTTTGCATAGTTGGCGGTTGGCGGTTGGCGGCACTGTGGGCGGATCCCCCGTAGACTGTTCTCGCTAATTTTATCACTTAGAGGCTGGCAGCAAGTAGCGCCCTCGCCGGAACACAATACGATACCGGGCGGGATAGCGGATTGTGATTAGATAAAGATAATACTGTAAAAAAAAGGCTACGGGAATTTTATTCACGTAGTTGTCGGTTCTATGGGACTTACCAATGTAAGATATCAACTGTTTCAGTCTATTGTATTGGAGCAACTAGGATGAATGCTTATTTGTCATTTCTGGGACTTGAATCTTTAGGAATAAAAATGTCTTTAAAATTCAACTGTATCAGCATAGTAGCCTGGTTATTATTTTATTACCTTGAAAAAAAACTTTATAATGCAATTGTAAAAAATCAGGATTATTCCCCTTTTGGTACACGAGTATTGGCATATGAAAATACTCGATATTCCAGTCCTCCAAAAGAACTCAACACTTCAAGAATAGCTTTAATTTGATATAAGCAGATTACGATAAGACGATGCTATGAGACTGTAAGCAAGTGGGCTACGGCTTAATATTTTCTGATAAGAATTGATAATAAGCTGGTGCGTAACCATTTGAAAAAAAATAAAAAATAAAACATAACAATCTCAAGTGATAAAATCCCCTCAGGAGCCTTTCAATGTGGAGATAAAAGGTGCTTCAAGGGATACTACATCCGATTTTCATTCATAATAACCATTAATTCGGAGAGAATGAAATTCGTAATTGATCTCTGTAATTGTTGGGAATGAAGAGGAATATTCCAAAAAGGGTAAACTGTAAATCCGCACATAATTAGGCCATATATTTTGCATTTGGATAGTCAATTTATTCTCAGTATGACATCATGAAAAGACAAATACCCCGGATTAAGGTATCGGAAGGGTATCTTATGATACTAGAATTAGCAAACAAAAAGCAAAAGAAATGATATCAAAAAGATGGGGTAATGATAAAAGGACATTTCAAAAGTGAGGAGGCAGTTGAAAAGAAAAAAAAACCTGCGAAAGAACCTCTAGAGAGAGGTTTTACATGGTTATCTTGCAAGACAAAAGAGGCAGTAAAAAAAGAGAGAAATCAAGATGTCTGGAAGGAAAACAGTGGTATAAATGTTATTGTAGCGTGGATTGTTCCCGAGTAGAACAGGTATCGAAAGACAAGACTCTGGACCCAGACGGGCTTTTTGTGAACACATCATGGCCTTGGTGAATTGGCCGCTACCGGGGCAAAAGTGGCAAAGGCAACTTGAAGGTTTGGTGATTTGGTCCCCTAAGTACAGTGAACTGCGAGGTCATGTGAAGTGATTGACGTTTAATAACGTGACAATAAGCATGTTTTCACGAGACTGTTTTTGAATCATGACGGGCCGCGGATCACCTACGGCATCGGGATTTGAAGATGTAAAGGCAAGCTGCGCGTTGGCAGCCTCTAAGAGCAAGTGAGAGAGAACATTCTTTGGGCTCAAGGAATGACAGCCCAGGTAACCGCGCAGCCGTTCGTGGCGGCTTTTACCCAAGTAGGCTAGAAAGAAAAGTTTTCAGGCGAGCCTTTGATGCCAACCGCCTACCACCAAACAATTGCTATGCCCTCACCTCGCTCCCACTCGACTTTAGGGGCCATGGTTTGGCCATCGCGACTTTGGAACTTGGAAATGGGACGCTCGGATGACGAAATGGAAACATGGGGTTGCTGCGATTGAGTATGGATTGTGTAAGGACTGATAAGAGATAACTAGGGTAGTTATTGCGGAAAAACGAGGTTCAGGAACTCGAACGACATGGGCCAGAATTATGAATACAAGTATATATTTGTAGCTGTTTATATCACATATACTATACTACATTACACATTATATTATATAGAATACACAATCCAATTAAAACCCTTATTATTACACACTTCTCTCGTCGGATCATTCGCGGCTTATCTATATTATTTAGTCCACACGTGTCGGTATTCGCTTGACTATTCGCAAGCGACTCTCGGAGCTTTTGGTTATCACATATCCTAATTGGCCATTAAATTAGGAAACTACGGCGATTTGGCAACGTTGTCTGTCTACAAGTCTCTTCAGTCAACCATGAAATGGCTCGAAACGTCCCGTTTGAAGTAATCAAAAAAAGAAAACCGCTCTTATTTTTGGAGGATATTGAGTCATGTATGCGTAGAGGGCATTCTACAAGACATTAAACGAGACTATTTTTTACAAAATTTTTACCGCAATGCTTAAAATATATACAAGAGTAAAGCAGGTCGTCTCGTCGTGACGGGTCTTTTCTTTTTTTTTCTTTTCTGGTTTGGCCGGTTTTGTACCGCTAAATAAGCCAATGAAAATAATGGATCAGAGTAAAAAAAATTTCATAGGCATTAGCCACAGTTTAAAAATGGAAAATTTTTCTCACAAACGGTTTTTAGATTGATAAAAAAATAAAAAACAAAAAAACAAATAAATAAAAAAATAAAAAATAAAAAAAGCATTTGACTTTTTGAAAGTTAGTCTTTTGACCGTGGAAAATCTTTTGATTGTGTGATTTGACATTTCTGGGTACGCACGCACCTAAAGACCTAAACACTCCACAAACCTTTTCACCCACAGTCTCTATATTCTATATACAAGCTATACGTGAAAGTTCATTTGAAAACGCCAATGCAAATTACTAATGTTCAATTAGAAAGGCTTTCTGTCACTTTTTTTTTTTCACATACCTATCTTTTTAAGGTTGAATCGTCGTGGAGCAAGCTTAGGCTTATCGGGCTTGTGATAGGCTTATCGATAGAGCTAAAAGGCAGTGGCGTTTCCTGGACTTGATTCAAAAGCTTTGCTGTACTGTTTAGTATCATCCTAAAGATGTCAGTAAGGCCATGCTGCCTTGCTCTTCACGTTACTGCTTGGCACTGTGATACCTGTAGCCATTCGCTAGGGATATATACAGTTCGCTTGGGACAGTGGACAGTGGCCGTATAGAGGACAAATAGCCATTCCATATGATCCATCTTCAACCCAACCATTGTGAATAAAGGCCCGTTTGCTAGAACAATTATTCAAAACCATGTAAAGTTTACCAAAAAAACCGGTCGAGTTGTAATTTGTGTCCAGGGAAGCCCTTCTAGAACCCTTCCTATTTGAATTAGTGGCCCACATATATACAAGTCGATCCATAGGAATTCAATTATAATTACACCCAGGGTATGAGGGGAAAACTAAAGCTAAAACAATAAATAAAAAATAGACAATAGGAACCTTGTGAATCATTGTGTGCTAATAGAGGCGGCCTGGGACTATAGCATTTAGGATCTCTCTTGCCGGTATAGAATATAACCAGTTCTTTGCAACACCCATGATTTAACAGACATTTAAAGATGCAGCTTTTTTAATTTTTATTTCTGCCAATATTGAGTTTCCTCTTAGGCCAGATCGGCCTTTTATTAAAAGCTTTCTCTGTCTCACATTGCTCAAGTATAGACTTGAGCGTGTATACGATAGATAAGGGCTGTACTATGCCATTCAGATCAGGTATAATTCCAAATGTCCAGGGCTTGAAAGTAGTGCTTCGTTCCTCTCGCCAAAAAAGCTGCTAGCGGGAGACACCTGTAGTTTATACGTTTATACGCCACACCACCTTTAGCCAATGGGAGCCATCTGACAAAATAGCAGAATACACACTGTAAAATTATTTGGCTTTTCTAAATTATGAAATACAAAATACGCATTATCATCATTATTATTATCGTTGCCAGTCTTCATTATCTTAATTAAGAAGCAATTTATTAAATAAACACCCAAGATCTTAGTTCTTACGACCGTCCGCTAGAGGAAACCTACTCCGAAAGACCAAACAAGGTTTAAGATACCACAAGCAAAAGAAGCGGGGAGGAGGGTTGGAAGAGTCATTCCCATAGCCCTGCCCTATTACTTAAAATTTTCAGCGCTTTGATTTTTTAATACCTAAATTTATATATATATATAAAGGCCTAACCATCCTTTTCTTTTTTTTTTTTTTTCTCTCTTCCTCTATTCTTTTCTCTTTCATTTCCATTTATAACCAACCCTTCTTATTCAAAAATGGATTACAATAATAACGACGCTGGCTTCCGCTACTCGTCCCAGTTTGCTCCCTCTTCCTACGATGAGGAAAAGGCTACTGACATGAACGAGCCTTCTTCCCTTAAAGAAATGTCCGCTGACGTGCGCGACGTTTCGGAAGGCGATCTCGTCCAGGGCGAGGTCAAGCGTGAATTAAAGTCCCGACATGTTTCCATGATTGCTCTCGGTGGCACGATTGGTACCGGTTTGTTTATTGGTACAGGCTCAGCTTTGCAGGACGCCGGTCCCGCTGGTGCCCTTATCGGCTACGTCTTTATGGCTACTATTGTATACTCTCTTGCTCAGTCCATTGGTGAAATGGCTACTTATATTCCCATCACCGGTTCCTTTACAGTCTTTTGCTCCCGCTTCGTCTCTCCCGCTCTTGGTGCCTCTGTCGGTTGGATGTATTGGTTCTCGTGGGCCATCACTTTTGCTATCGAACTCTCCGTTGTTGGACAAATCATTGCGTTTTGGACCACCAAAGTCCCCAACGCCGGTTGGATCGGTATCTTTTTTGTTATATTCACAGCATTAAACTTTTTCCCCGTCAAGGTGTACGGTGAGATTGAGTTTTGGGCTGCTTCTATCAAGGTTATTGCTGTTGTTGGCTGGATCATCTACGCTTTGTGCATGGTTTGCGGTGCTGGAAAGACCGGCCCTGTTGGCTTTAGATACTGGCACCACCCCGGTCCCTGGGGCCCAGGTATCTTGGTTTCTAATCAAGGTGGTGGTAGATTCCTTGGTTGGCTTTCTGCTCTTGTGAACGCAGCCTTTACTTACCAGGGTACCGAGTTGGTCGGTATCACTGCTGGTGAATCTGCCAACCCCCGTAAAACTGTTCCCAGAGCCATCAACCGTGTCTTTTTCAGAATTGCAATCTTTTACGTTGGTTCCATCTTCTTTATGGGTCTTCTTGTTCCCTTCACCGATGCTTCCTTCAGCTCCACCTCCTCTTACATTTCCGCCTCTCCCTTCGTCATTGCCATCGTCAACTCTGGTACCAGGGTTCTTCCTGACATTTTCAACGCTGTTATTCTTACTACCATTTTGTCTGCCGGTAACTCTAACGTTTATATCGGATCTCGTCTTCTTTACGCCTTGGGCTCTGCCGGTATTGGCCCCAAGTTCCTTACCCGCACCACCGCTTCTGGTGTCCCATTCATTGGTGTTATCATCACTGCCTTGGTCGGTCTCCTTGGTTTCTTGTCCGTCTCTGAAGGTTCCGAAACTGCCTTTAACTGGCTCGTCAACATTTCTGCCGTCTCTGGACTCGTTGCTTGGGGTGCCATTTCTCTTTCCCACATTCGATTCATTGCTGCTTTGAAGCACCACAACATTCCTCGTAACAGCTTGCCATTCAAGGCTCGTGGAGGTGTCGTGTACGTTTGGTACGCTCTTGTTTGTATCATTTTTGTTACCATTGTTCAAGGTTTCACCTCCTTTTGGAACTTTAACGCATCAGATTTCCTTACTGCTTACATTTCCCTATTTATCTTTATTGGGTTATGGTTCTTCTTCCAGTTTGTCTTTTACAGAGGCAGACTTTTCCGAAAGGCTGATGATATTGACATCTTTACCGGATCAAGAGGCCCTGGCGTTGATTTTGTCGAAACAGTGCACGCCAATGCTTGGGAAAAGTTTTTGGACTTTATCTTTTAAAAGTAAAGTCAAAGAAACACTTAGAATCCTTTATTGCATTTACATTTTCCCTTAACTCTTGATACCTTTTTATGTCTAGACATTTTTTTTGCATTACCCTAGTTTTGTTTTTCATGAACTTTTTGGTTTATTACGATTTTTACTTTATTTTTTATTATTTTTTTTTTTGTATTTGTATGTTTCTATTGTTATTAATTTGATGAATTGTTTAAAAATGATTAATCTGGATTGTGAATCTCCAATGTACTACTCTCAACGATCTTTCAAAAAAAAAAAAAGTGGCTGGTTTAAATATCAGAACGACAAAAAATTGTTGTTAGCCATTACCTAAGCACATCTTGTCCAACAGCTTTATAGCAACCAGCCAGCCAACCGCCGCCACCCCATCACATAGCCACTTGTCTTAGAAAACAGAGTTGCAGCAAATCTCCTTGTTCGTCTAAATTTAATAGTACTTGACGTTTGTAGCTGAACCGAGCTCTATGTACGTCTTTATATTTTCGTCTAGTTTGTAATTTTCTTGTACTGATAAGCTATTATCGTGACGCAACATTAAATATAAAAAACGATAATAATAATAATAAAAAACATCTCCGTCGTAGAAAAACTAAAAGTTTAAAATACTAGAAAAATTAATGCTGCATCATGGACTCAAATTTTTCTTTCCAAGTTTAAAAAGTTAAGAATTCAAATAAGAAAAACTCGGCGCCACAGGTATAACATGTTTTTTTTTTTTTTTTTTTTTTTTTCATGCGAGGAAGCCTAAAGGACAGGGATAAGGTGACTGCTACGCCTGTTGGACGGTAGCAGCGAACAAGTTTCCATACCGTTTAGACTTTTGATTTCTTATCAAGGTTCATTTGCTTGTCTTTTTGTATAAGCTCTGGTTCTAAGAGTATTGTTTCTCTTGGTGGCTGCGTTTTCTTCTTCCTGCTGGATTGGATCTAAAAGACTTCAAGTGATGAGACCAATTACTAATTGCTTACTAATATATAGAAAGGTACCAGGCTGCTATGGCTACTATATCGTGACAATGGCCACTATACCGAGTGCTAGCTATCCGCTGTTATCATCACGTGCGCTGCTCAAGTTTAAATATTCCCCATTGAGAGATCCCTCCTTTCCCAGGGCTACTGGATCTTGGAGAGACACCATAAGCACATGTGTTTCAGTGAGAAAAGCGGCACCATCATGATTGTGCTTCTTTCTTGTCCCAATGCCTGATTGGTTCAGATAATGATAATTATTATTATCGTCATCGCTCTCACTATAATTGCCGTTTAATCAACTATCATTCTTTTGTGACAGCGCCGAAATGGCGCCCCTAGCCCATCCTTTGCGCCGCTTTTCTTTCATTACGAGCATCATCGGTCCGTCCCTTTAAATTGGTCTCCATACGGCAAAACATAAAACAGCTTGACTCCGTTACTAGTGTAGGCTTGTGTCATTCGAATTCAAATTTTATACATTTGTGCTGTCTCTAACAGGCTCACATATTGGTGCAGTACTATTCTGACTGCTTGCTAGGAAAGAAAAAGAAGGAATATAACTACGTGGTTGTTTCATTTCCATACAAATATTTTCACAAATAACCTGAACTGTCTTTATTAATTAGTGAAGAATGTTTGATGGGACACTCACATGGTCACTTGACTCGGGGATTCTTTCTACCAGTGCATTCCATTTCATATTTCATATTCCATAACCACAATCACGTTCACAATCACAATCACAATCCTGCTTCGGGCTTGGCCGAGTTGGTATTTTCCTTTCTGTTATTTTAGGTTTATATTAACTCTTATTTTAATAATATCAGGACTGGAATTGTGATTCAAATTCAGCATGCCGTATAACATGCTCAACTTTTACACGGCGATCCGCGGTTGCACCAAAGTTTAACCAAAAAACTTGCAACTTGTTTTTGTATCGTTTCTGCTTTTTTGCCTTTTTGCCTTTTTGCCTTTTTGCCTTTTTGCCTTTTTGCCTTTTGTTTTTTGTTGTTTGTTTTCGTATATATTTGCTGCTTCTTGGTGATACGCTCAAAGTGATAAAACGAGCAAGAATGTAGTTTCTCTAAAAGTTTTTTTTTTTTTTTTTTTTTTTTGGTTTTGAGCAAATGTTGGCTCTGATATATCGAGTCAAAAGTATTTGATTCGTTAGGCACAGACCAATATGCTGGATGTAATATATCCAATAATGTAACAGACAGTTTCGTATTAATTATGCTTGTATGTTATGTTGTTCCCTTTATATATAAAAAGTTCTCAGGGATTTATTTCTGTTACTTTTTCCTGACCTCCAACTCGAAATCTTTCATTAATTCCAATAAAATTTACCATTTATTTAATAACTTTTAAACCCAACACAATAATATATGAAATGTAACATAATTTTAACCTAACAAAAACAAATAATAACAAATAACAAGTAACAAAAAAATCAGAGTCTGGGAAATTATCCATGCCCGTTTCGTTTTATTTCCTGGACCCATAACCAATTTCAAACTAAAAGCTCGTAGATATAATTAATCATACCCATCCACCCAAATCGCTACCACCCCACTGCAACCCGCTCGCATATCGCACTTAGCAGCTCCTTCACTTGATTGATATAGGTGTTCGGCAAATGGCGAGACCGCAAATTGGAAAGCTCGTTCAGCATCCGTTTAATCCCCACACTTAGATATGTGCCGTTGACGTCTTGCAAAATGTCGTTAGAGTTAGAATCGCCGCCAGTGTTTCTGGAAAAATAGCCATTAGCGGGGTGTCCATGGAAGTTATTAAGATTATCTTGATCAAAATTATTATTATTATTACTATTATTATTCTTACTATTATGATTATGAGTATTATGGTTATCATAATTATCATAATCAACATAATTCGAGTTCAAATTGTTATTATTACTATGTTTATTATAATTGTTGTGGAGGTTATTGTCATTGCCCAAGCTTTTGTTCCCATCAGGTCTTTCCATCAATGGTATGCCCAAAATGTATGTTTGTGTAACTCTTTCTAATACTTCATAGATGCGTATAGTTTTGGTATTAGTCTGGTTGGATGTCTTTTCTGTTTGGTACCATTTCTTCATTTCTGATAGAAAGGCTTCGATCCGGTCTTCGTGATGCTTGACATCCTTGTCAACTCGCACATAAGACAGAAAGGTATCAAATTCGGCTCGGGTGGTTTGTTTGAGGATATAAAAATGGCAATAGCTTTGGAGGTATGCAAAGGCATCAGAGTTATGACTCGGAGAAAAGTATTGAAAAGACGCATCCAAAATATTAATAAGGGTCATGTGACTGAGGTAATCCTGAAGGGCTTGGGCTTGCTGGAACATATCTTGTGGTGACACTGGGCTATGCTTCCGTGCGTGCGGCTTCTTTGACTGAGACTCATGCTGGTATTCCACGTCCCGAAGCTTGTTGGATCGTGCTTGTTCTAGACCTAGACTCCCATTGGGTATCGACGGCATGCTGGGAATCATATGCTGGGTATTTTGAGCAGCACTGCCCTGATGCTGATAATATTCGGGATGCTGTGGAAAGCTCGTAATAGAGTTCATAGTATTCATGGAAAAGTCTCTGCTGGAGCCCGGATGAATGTGGGAATTACTGCTTGACAAATGGCTTGGGTGTGTGCTTGGTCCAGAACTAATGGCCGGCTTGCGTTTAGGAGAAACGGAAGTTTGTTGTGGTACAAGCTCCGCGGGTATAACTCCTTGGTTGGGCTGCTCCAAGCGTTTGCTCAGACGCTGACGCCGGCGCTTTAATATATATGCCTCATCAGCAGCTGCTGCTTCATTGCGGTGCGTGTTGTTTTTGGGAACGTTGTCAAACTCCCTGAAGTCGTAAATGGAATCCTTAGAGTTGCGCCCATAATCAACAATTACAAGTCCTGGAAATGTATAGTAAGTGTTAGTACCACAAAGCTAGTCGTTTGAGCACGCCAATACTGGAGATAAAGTCTAGATGATATACTCACGCCTATGAAGATGCGCTAGTTCCGAGCTGCTCTTGTAATCTATATCCGGGCTCAACCCCATGTTTCGCATTCGCGCTTGCTCGATTTTCGAAATGTTTGTCGGAAGTCCGGTCTTGGTGGAGATCTCCAGGCTGTCGAACACAGAGTACTCTTTGCCAACCATGTTGGCATAGCTCGACGTGACCTTGTCTGGATAACTTTTATCCGAGGTTTTTTTCTTGTTCGGATAGAGTGGAGCCTTTGAAGACGGAACGTCGATAGGATCAACAAAGCCGTTCACATTATACGTAGGAAGAGCGTTCAGATTATTGTGGAGATACCTATGCCCGTCCGAGTTGGGCTGGTACAGGTCGACCGAGCGGCGTTGCGGAGGTTTGGCAAAGATCTTCGAGTCTTGTGGAGTGAGAGGAGATAATGTCGAAGAATTGGACACCGACGATTTTACTGATGACCTGGCTGTTAAATTATCTGAGCTCGAATTACCACTAGGACTTACGCTACCGTTGATGATGCTGTGAATGTTAGACATTCTATCAGGTGTGTGTCTGTGCCAATCTGTGTCTGTTTATGTGTGTGTGTGTGTATTTGTGAGTGTGTGGGTGGTAAAAGATTAGAAATATCAAGTGCTGGGAAAAGTATAAATAAAGAAAAGATGTATATAAGTAAAAAAAATAAAAAATAAAAAAATGTATATATAAAAAAAGGATCTAGAAGGAAATCAGCTGAGAGTGAAAAACGTGGGCACGCGGCACTAAAGTTGTAATCTTTGTTAGAGACGCCAATCGACCAAATAGCTCTGGTACCGACAAAGATAAGTATTGCTGCTGATGCTATCACAGGTCCAAACTGGGCTCGCGGTTCAAGTAGTCTTGATAACACACTGGCTAATCCAAGGTTGGCTTCAAAAAGGTGTGCAAACAGGCTTTTGAATTTATACATGTATATAAATTTTTTTTTTTTTTTTTTGTAGTGAAGGCCTGGCTTGATGTTGCGTGCGACCAAGCGACCAAAGCTTGGTTTACCACAGAAAATGCTCTTTGTTGCTATACTACATTTTTTTGGTATGTTACCAAGTGTCTGTTTCTGTGTCTGTTTGCACTTGTACTTCTGTTTTTTGCAAGATATGCGAAGCATGCCGGTGTTCGGTAGAGCCCATAAAAACGCATCGTTGTTACTCTGGGGATATGCAAAAAAAACAGGGTTAAACCTTGGGCAATCTGCTGGGCCCCGCTAAAGGAAATAGCCTCAAACTTCCCGCGCCCGGTGTCTTGACATCACGTGCGCGGGTGACATGACAGTCAAACAATTATAAACATTGTAATTTATTCATGTTCGTTTTCATAAATACATAAGCTGTTGTATGCTACACCTGTGAGGCACCATACTTTACACACACACACACCTCTTGGGGAACAGTTTAAACGCGCGACTTGATAATGTCAATAAACTCAGGCTTGAGGGAAGCGCCGCCAACGAGGTAGCCGTCAATGTCAGATTTGCCGTTAAAGGTGCGGGCGTTCTTGCCGTTGACAGAGCCACCGTAGAGAATTCTAATCTTGGCAGCCTGCTCACCAAGCTTCTCGGTAAGGTGCTCACGGATCTGCTTGTGGACCTCCTGAGCGTCTTCGGGGGTGGCAGCAAGACCAGTGCCAATGGCCCAAATGGGCTCGTAAGCAACAACAATGTCCTTCCAGTCCTTGACCTTCTCAATAACGGCATCAAGCTCTCTGTTGCAGACCTTCAAAGTCTCATTGGCCTTGCGCTCCTCAAGAGTCTCGCCAATGCAAAGAATAACCTTAAGGCCATTGTCCAAAGCATACTTGGTCTTTTCGGCAATAAACTCATCACTCTCCTTGATAATGGTTCTGCGCTCAGAGTGACCTAGAATAACCCAGGTAGCACCGACGTCCTTGATCTGGGAAACACTGACCTCACCAGTGTAAGCACCGTTGCCGGTGTTGAAAGAGTTCTGGGCAGCAACCTCAACGCTGGTAACAGTCAAGGAATCCTTAGCCACCTGAAGGTAGGGGAAAGGAGGAGCAATAACAACCTCAACATCCTTAGGCAAGTTGGCCTCATTGAGACCCTCAACGATGCTCTTGACCTGGGCCAAAGAGCCGTTCATCTTAAAGTTACCACCGACAAAGAAAATGCGAGCCTGAGATAGTAAAAGACGAGTTAGACTTGATCAATTGATTAAAACGATAACTTTGAACCATACCATTTTGATAGAATAAATATGTTGTGATGTGAATAAACGAAAATTGGGTGATTAAAAGAAAAGGTTGGTTAGGAAGAAAGAAGTAAGTCGGAAGTGCAGCTTTATTTAAAGGCCCCAACCGCTGTGTAAACTGCCATACCCTTATACCACATCACGTTACTTTCCTATGCTCGCAGCAATGCAGCCCGCCTACAAGTATGTCCCTGGAATATTGACGAATGACGAATGACGATGACGATGCATCATCTATTTCGCTTGGACATGTCAGTCCATTCATGAGCTTCACCGTGATTTCACCATGATTTCATCCTGATGAACCATCGATTTGAATTCTTTTTATGCCGAAAAAACTCCCTAAATCCGGGGATGTCTGTGTTCATCTACGGTAACCTTACGATAATCTTTAGGAAACCCCTCTTAGGCTGAGAACATGGTCTGATTGGCTAACAGATATCACATCTTAGTCTAGGTGCAAAAACCACTTTGACAGACGCTATTTCAATGGGTATTACTCTAAAACAACCCAAGATGAAGAAAGTATTAAAAATATACACCAATTACAAGCTACCTGACAAGAAGTAGACTAAAAAGAAATTAGCGATGCTTGGTTTCGATCCAAGGACATCAGGGTTATGAGCCCTGCGCGCTTCCTCTGCGCCACATCGCTGTTTGTTATATTACTGTTTTAGATGATACATATATATACGACATGTTTAAAAAAAGAAAAAATCTAACAAAAAAAACAGCAAAAGCGTTTAAACAATATAAAATACAAACAAAATATAAGCAATACCACCGCTTATAACGTACATGTCAAATCCTACTCATATTACATTCCATGATCTACAATCATTTGAAAAGCCTTCACAATACTTGGTATTCGTACCAATCAATTGAACTATCAATACTGACGTCTGTGATTTCCATAACTAATAAATAATAACATTTCTAACCCAAAAGAGTCTCATAATAATCATAAATGTATAATTGGTTTCAAAAGTTTCAATACTATATCTCTCCTACCAGGGAAATAAATACATAGCAGCCAACCCCGTAACCAGTTTTTAATCCAACTTGCTATAATTTCCCAAGCCTCCCCCTACAGGAACACTACGTTTGAGCTCCTGTTTCAACTTCTTAGGAAAATAGTGGCCGTAAAAAATGGCCGCACAAACAGCAGCAGTAGCAATAGAAGAGGCCAACGAGTAGAAAAAGATGGCATGGCCTGCAAAGTAAGCAGACGATGCTGAAGGTAAAAATGGGCTTTTATACCACTTGATACTCATAAACAGAGGCAGTGGATCTCCAATAATAAATCTCTGAACCTTGTTACCAGACGAAAATCCGATAGAAGAACTGATAGTACCATAAGAAACATTGGAGAGCATGGCCACATTGAGAACAGGATCAATATCCAAATGGCTTTCTTGCACAATACCACGGATATTCAAGGTGAGACTGGTATATATTGTCTTGACATCGGCCTCTGCACCGGCATGGGGTACAATGGATTTGGCATAGGGAATTCGACATGAAAAGGGAACATCTTCATGTATGTATAATTGGAAAATGTGGAAAAACTCGTGCCCAAGATCAATGCTGCAATTAACGCTCTCGTCAACGCCGTATCTCAAGGACAATGGAGCATCGGTTTCAAAACACTTTGGAAACGGCGCGTATATGATATTTCCTAAAACATGGTGTTAAAATGGAATTCTGCAAGAGGTTGGCGTCTGTAATCTCAGTATATATATATTGGCGTCACTTAAACACCGACAAGAGCGACTTGAGATTGAGATTCAGGAGAACCCAACATTGAATGAAATGAAGCAATTCACATACCTTGCTCGTCGAATTTATGTTCACCAGTTTCCATGTTTCTTTGAATACATTCAATTGGAATTTCATCGCCAAAGCTATATCCAATCAACTCTGCATTGCTGGGAACTTCTGGGAATGACTCCAGATGGACATTTAGTTGACCCAATGCTGGTGAGATTGACAAGGCGGTGAAAAGCAACGGTGAGAACAGGTTGAATCTCATCTTAATATATGGCTTTAATGTTGATCCCGGTATGAAGTTAGGGTATTATATCAATCTTCAAATTATATATTTCGTGGTATTTTTCAAATAAGCCTCGAAACGATCAATAGTGAGAAAAGAGAAATCCAACAGGTAAATAAAAACAGCTGAAAAACTATTTGGAAGCAAGTTTAGGCGCCAATATGAAACAGAACCTATCGATACACTAGCTTAGAGTTATCAACTAGCGGAGCCCTGTCTTAAATGTGCCAAAAGAACAGATCACTAATCACGGGACGTGTACAAAACAATGGTTACCCGGCTTGCATCCCCCACCTCCACCAAACAAACAACTTGCCTTTCCAAAGTTCCAACTTTGATTTTTCAGGCCTTTCGACTCAACCTCATAACAGTTAACCGCTCACAATGTCGACCGTTACAGACTTTGCACGCGCTTCAAAGCAGCTTCCTGCTATACCGCTTCCTTTTAATGAATGCCAGACAAAGACTATCCGAGTATACCCCGTCACCAACTATACCTTTGGTGTCAAAGATTTCCAGCCCGAAGAGGACAGTTCAATCATGGCTCGATTACACAGACTCCAAGATCAGTACGAGAGACATGGAATGCGAAGAACTTGTGAAGCTATTTTGGTTTGCCATGAACACGGCCATCCCTATATTTTGATGCTTCAAATTGCCAACACGTTTTTCAAGCTGTATGTATAATTTTTTTTGTTTTTTTAACATGTGTACGATCTATGCACTTGCTAACAATCTTTTCTTTTATTACAGTCCCGGTGACTATATCCAGCACGATGAAGAAGAAATTAGTGGATTTAAACGTCGTTTGAACGAGAAGCTTGGCCCTCAGTCTGGCACGCCAGCTGCTGACGACCAAATCAACTATGAATGGGAAATTGGCGACTGTGTGGCTCAATGGTGGCGCCCTAACTTTGAGACTTTTATGTATCCATTTATTCCTCCTCATATTACGCGTCCCAAAGAGTGTAAGAAGACGTATCTTGTGCACCTTCCGCATAAAAAGGTTTTAACTGTGCCGAAGAACATGAAGCTACTAGCGGTCCCTCTTTTCGAGCTGTATGACAACTCTGCGCGATACGGTGTCCAGCTTTCGTCTATTCCATCATACCTTTCAAAATATAACTTTGAGTTTGTGGATACCAATGACAATGTGATTTCAACTTACTCAATTAAAGAGTGGGGAAAGCCTCAGATTAGGGAATTGGCTTTTAAGCAAGACGAAGAAAATAAGTAATAAAAAGAAAAAAGAAACATTTAGGAATATTATAATTGAATATTAGAATATACTAGTATTCACAATACAAAAAAATAATCTTTCTTTGACACAGACAGGAATCGAACCTGCAGCCTTTGGATTTGGAATCCAATGCTCTACCATTGAGCCACTGCATCAACTTGAAAGTTTTAGAAATCAGACTAATATAAATTGGAAATAATAATTGAGGTTTCACAATAACTATTATTTTGGCGTTTAATTCAATTCAAACTCTTTAAAATACGAAATGGCTTAACAACATATTTTTTTAGTACCAACATATTCATAATGTCTCGCCCTAATTGATTATGACGTGTGCCTCACTAAATCACATGATAGATCACATGGCAACACTGCCACCACCACGAGCCTTTAATTATTAACAGCGCATCCATTTTTCTCCTACCACACTTGCTGCTTTCCCCTTAACGCCCTTACTTACCTCTTCTCCCCTTTAACTCTACAAACTCAATCACATTTCAACATCTGAAATCCACAGAACCAGACTACAATATGGCCGACCAACTTACCGAAAAGCAATCCGCTTCCATCAAGGAAGCCTTCTCTTTGTTCGATAAGGACGGTGATGGATACATTGGCACAGGTGATTTAGGCACTGTCATGCGAAGTTTAGGCCAGAACCCTACACAAGCAGAGTTACAAGACATGATCAATGATGTGAATGCAGCTGGCCGCAACGGCAAGATTGATTTCCCCGAGTTTTTGACTCTTATGGCTCGCAAGCTCAAGGATGAAGACAGTGAAGAAGAGATCCTCGAGGCATTTAGAGTTTTTGATAGAGATGGTAACGGATTCATCTCAACTGCTGAACTCAGACACGTCATGACATCCATTGGTGAGAAACTTTCAGAGGACGAGGTCAACCGTATGATCAAGGAGGCCGACAGCGATGGCGATGGTCAGATCAACTACAATGAATTCGTTGGTATCATTATGCAAAAATAAGAAATAGGATCGAATCAACATGAATTTTTAGGATGACAAAATAGATGTGGGATTATACGGGAAGGAAAAATCATACCAAAGCTCAGTTAATACTAATTGATCTTGACGACATTTGGGCTATTTATCACGACTAAATCGGAAACTTGGAAATAATTTATTCAAATAAAGAATTAAAATTTCTTGTACAATGCTATGAATATACTTACATTACCATTTCATTGATTGAAATTTTGGATTAATGATGGGATCAAATTGTTTTTATCTGTGTAGATAAGATTGTTGGTTGGATTCAAGGGTCAAAACAAACATAAAGTTTAACAAAGTCCCAACTTGATTAAACCAAAAGTTAAAGAATAAAAGATTTTTTTAATTCCAGTAGTTTGAATATGGATTCAACAAATCAGTCGAACCAAAAGGCTTGAAAGATTGAGAATTGAATAGATTTCTCATTTCAAGAGCTTGGCTGACAAGGGGTTGTAAGTAAAACCACGTGAACTAGAGCCATAAATCATGTGATATACTGAGGTCAAAAGTATTTCTAAGATTAAGAGTCTTCTATATGTATCGTTTACAAGTCTTTATTAGAAAAACCAAATTGATCAATTGCCAAATGCATGCTTTTTTAGTTTGAATAGCACGGGATCTTTAAATCCCGTTTCCGAATAAGGATCTCTATACCTCCAAACGTTTCCTTCTTTTTTAATCCGTAGCCAGAGATCACCCAGGTCTTCTGTCTCGCTTTCTTGAGTTTTATTGACTTTCTCTAAATCTCTTTCCAAGTCAATATCGCTATTTCGGTCTTCCAAATTTGCTCCCTTGCGGAACGCCCATTGTGCAATCATTGGAGGATACACTGCGTAGTTGGTAAGCTGGCCAGTCAAAACCGCTTGCATTGCGACAATGTCGACTGGTGTCTTTGTCATATACATTGACTTGAGAAGTAGTTTGGCAGCACCACGCCTGGATATGGCGTACCCGCTCAAGCAATAGTCGACACTGTTTCGGCGAATAAGGCGCTGATTTGAAAGAACTGTGTCAGTTGCTACTTGATACTTGTAGTCGGAGAGCTCTTCCGTCCCTTGTTGCTCTTGTCTGGATGGGCCATGCCCGTAAGAGTCGTGGTATAAATAAGTTTTGTTTGGGTTAGAGACCGTGGGGTAACAGCCACTGAGTTGTAAATAGTCCCATTCGTCGGCAAGATATGGGTCTTTTTCCGATCGGGACTTGGGATTGTGGCTGGCAAGACTGTTGATTGTTGATTCCAATTCTTCTGAAAAGCGAGCCATCATGCTTTTGATCTTGGCATCCCACATCGCATCGGCTTCAAGAATCAACGCGCTTTGGAGGCCCTCCTCCAGCATAGTGCGCCAGACATTTGAGTGGGATCGGAAACACGCTCGGGTGGTCATTTTTGCTGGTCTAATACCAAAGCTGAAGCTCTCTTTTTCTAATAGAGTGATTTCTTCCGGCGTAGTGGCTACTATTTGGGTCAGCGAGAGGTTCGTAAAGTGTGATTGGAGAACCAGGACATCGTCGTAAATGGGCCGGTCTTCAAGATTGATGTAGTAAATCTTGCCAAATCCTAGTGTCCTGTTGTGTATGGAGGAAATGGCCGCTGGTGGCTTTTTGCCATGTGTGTATGATGTTCGGTTGTATGGCCAGTGCTTATGAATGGAATTCATAGCACTGGGACGAATGTCATTGACAATCCCCCATAATTTGGTGCTTGAGAAACTCTGCCGGGTACCAATCGGTTCAAAGAAATGGAAGGGCTCTGTAAAAAGAATGGATAGTATTGCAAAGAAACAACAGCCTACGCAGAAGTACTTAGGAGACAATCCAAAAGGGGTTAAAAAAGAAACAAGACCTTTAGCACCAAGCATTTGGACAACTGGATGAATGTATATGATGTGAAGGACATAGCAGGACAGAAAGAAGACTTGAGAAGTAAAAGTTGCTACATCATGAGGGGGGAAGTGGTATATATATTCTATTAAACTAAGCCGGATCATTACCAATTTCGTAACTCAAGACTTGTTTTTATTGTTTTGAGAAGTATACCGAAATGCTCGACTAACTACTATTTAGCCGCGTTCGTTGACAAACCTTAATAAATGATTCTCAAATCAGAGAATTCCCCGTCGTAACTATTTAATATATTATTATTATATTTAATACTAAATTACCGGTTCAAGTATATTTATTCCTAGCTGCTAAAATTTAACATTACTGGTGCCATCAGACTTCTTTCTATTTCCAATTGCTCTTCTTTTTTGTTTTCAATTGTGCTATTGTGCCTGTGAATATTGGTCAAGTCAATGACATACGTATAATTGGTTTTGATTAAAGCAATGGGCAGCTTTCTTTCCCTTTGTTTTCCGCTCAATTAGTAAATTAGTCATTGACCTTTTTGTGCTTCTCCAGTTTTCATGTAGCATTCAGGCGTCATTTCATTTCATTTCGTGAAGCAATGGTGGGCACATTATATGGTGTTTATCTTTGGAGTCTTGCACTCAGAACTATAACTAAAAGATACTAAAAGATCTATCATAGGAATGCCGTAACATGATGTATATATCAGGAGATTTGCTTAAACTATTTAAGAGTTTTCTAATTGATCAATAGCTCCACATAAACAATCTATAATACTTGCCAATGCAGAAAATCCACCACTTTTTGAATTATTCCGAATTTTGATAACATTCTTTACATGCTGTTCATTCCAAGAAAGTATATCTCAAATATACCTCGAAAGGCTATAGTATAACTCGACCAAGAGAGGGGCAATCCGGTCTGCATTGCACCTTGTTAACGGGAACAGAACAAAGAACCCACAATTGCAAGCAGTTTGAATAAAACTTTTGAAGGATGTATTACCATGTAACTCTCTTGCTAGGCAGTTAGCAGATGGCGAGGCTAGCTATGTGATTACTAAAAACTTGGCGTTCCGTTACTAGCTTGTTATTAAATTAAAACTAATCCTAGTGATTACAACATGGTATGAAGAGATTTATTTAAATTCGATATTGACAAATTATATGAATTTTTGAAAAAAAAAAAGATTGTAGGAAGATAGACTCCAATTTATAATACAATGTGCGGTATCCTTCAGTACTAATATTTGTCAACGCCTTGAAGGCTCGTTTTTGTGATGGCTCATTCCTCGAACACGTTTCTTCAATTGCAAAAGCTAATAGTACAGCAATCTGCAGGGGTATTGATATTTGGTTTGGAGTCTTAACAAATCGAAAGCCCGAGTCGATTAGAAAACAATTTTTTTTAGGTATAACTGGGTTTGAAGAGGAATTGCAAGTTATGATGATGTGTGACATGTGGTAGTGTAATATTAAAGTATAGAACATACAGAATAGTGCCAGTTGAATTTGCTAAAACTTTCCATTAGGAGGTAACTCTCACTACACCTTATGCTAATTTAGAATAGGAGGTGAATGACGTTTTTATCGAGGAAGAGAGCCTGGAATTATGGGGTACGAAAAGTCTGAAAAAGTAGCTTGGCGGCATGTCTGATTTGGTTGAGCAGGCGAATGTTCTGTTTGTTGAAACAGAGGCTGAATACCTTGAGATGACTGTTGAATGATCATGTTTTTTGAAAGTTTTCTACCAGAACGAGCTGGAACAGATTGTTTAGAAACCTGTTGGGAATATTGTTGGACAGTAGCAATAGCATAAGGTTGACCATTCAGAGGAAGAACCGGGGGAAAATGTTCTTGATTTTCTACCATACCTTGCTTCATGTCTTTCTTTCTCAAGGACTGGTTTGAATGTCTCATATCGTCAATCAATGAGTTGATACGTTCCTCGGTATTCTGCTGACGACCATTTTTGGGCACTTTTCTCGCTACCATTCTTCGCCTATCGTCACTAGAATATGACACAGCTTTTGATGAACGAGGGAGACAGGTGCTTGCTCTGATACCATGTTGATATGGATCAACATCACCTGGCTTAGCTCCTGGACCATTAGCATAAATATGCCAGATTGATAACTCTTCCGATGGTGCTGCAGCATACGCCTTTCCAGTTTTGAGACTATATTTTGGAGTCGGAGTTTTATTGGAAAGGTAGTGGGAACCTTCATAACTTCCAGCATGAGACAAATGTTGATGATTATTAGCCTGTGCCAAAGTTGCTGATCTGCTAGACAAGTCAGGATAAAATCGACTTGAGGGATAGTCAGCATAGTCAGCGTAGTCAGCGTTGATGCTAGTGTCAGCCCTTTTTTTCTTGGAAAATAATGACATTGGTATAGTATATGTTGTCCCAGATGATTAGAAATATATAACCAATAAAGCAAAAAAAACAGGCTTATCTGTTTTATTTAAAGTGAATCCATCGAATACCAGATATGAGCGTGAATATTTATACAAGTATTTGTTAGCAAGATGATTTGCAACCAGAAGCTTTGATTACGCTCAAAAGCTGGCAAAATCTAATCTTTTTTCAACAAAAGCGGTTCAGTCATACTGGAATACTGAAAAAGCTAGTTATAAAGTGGTAAAATTATTCGGAGTAAACACTTCACAAGTTTCTTCCAAGAATCTAATTAATATCAAACAGAGGAGTACAGCTAAATCAAATCATTGCGACTATTTCAAGCCAGAAAAAAGAACTACATTTGATTAGATTTGAAAACCTTTTTAACTAAAAACAGGCTAACTGAAACAAAAGTAATTTTATACTGACTTGTAGTTTTTACTTTTTTATTTATTTGTTTATGACTGGAATATGGAATATGGAATATGTCCTAATCATCTTGTTTTGAAACTTGTCAGGTATCAATTGCTTGAAACCTCGTTTTTAACTTCATGTAACCACTAATGTTATACTATCCAACGTGCATCTCAATGAACACCCTCGGAACTTTTTTTGAAAACTGTCAAACCCAAACCTCATGGTTTCTCGGATTTAACTATTCCAAAAGAATGCTTGGCTAGTTGAACTCGTCGAAACCACTCTCAGCCGCGCTTTACAATATCATTATTACAGAATGCACGGCGTGTAACATCTTCAATAGCTAGTTAATCACCATGATTTTTCTTATTATACATTTACCTCAAGTAATGTTATGTTAATCAATTTTAGTTTTAAATAAATACAGTTACTGTTCGTTCAAAATGCCTTTCCTTCTCAGTTCCGCAACCTTTTGTAATTTATGGATCTGATCCATACGTTCATCGTTATATACATAGTACGAACTGTCAAGCTTTCCCCGACCGGTGTATCCCCACTTCACTACAACCCAAAAGAACTCCCATAAACCAAATTCTGGCCAGAGGGTAGAGGTAAATTCCAGCAGTGTCTCTGTAGGCAAGTTCTCAGAATCGGTGCTCTGAGTATTCGGGTGTGGAGAGCTGGTAGAATCCTCAGGCACTTGCCTTCTATTTCTAATGGTATCAGGTTTGTCAGCGAGTCCCGTACTAGATGCTGTAGCTTCGAGCAAAGTGGACCCATTAGAAGATGCAAGAGACTCATCACTAGAGGCATCAGACAAGTTATGATGAGGTTCAGTATCGGTTTCGTCATCGTCACCTTGTGTGTAGTTGGAACCGCTGGAGGATGGAACACTTGTGTTGGACTTTTTCTTGCTGTGTATTTGCCAAATTAAAAAGTCTGATAATCTTTCAACACCCGAGGTTCGCACAAATATGTCGAGCGGTGGTGAGTCTCCCAAGAACATTTGGTAGTCTAAAAATTCTTCGGTAATGTCGTCTGGGGAAATTAGTCCTTTGGATGCTAAGTTGGCACAACGGCTAGATGCATTTGCAATGTCATGGCGAGATGTATATGGAAAGCAAACATTTAAAACGGCTCTAAAGGAGTGTTAGCATAAATAAATAGAAGACAGTATTAATCAATCGCTACATACCCATTGTTTTTCTCTGTCATTTTCATTGCCTTGTCCACCATATCCCTTACGTCTTTTCTGAGTAAGCTTTTATCTCCAATGATATTAATTCTAACGCCGTATTTTTCGGCGAGATCTCCCTTTTCGCAAACCTGAATAAGTTTTTCTTTTGTAAGTTCCATAAGATTGTCAACCTCGTATTTGGAACGCTTAAAGTTCTCGATTGAAAATGCAAATATCGTAACAGTGTTGACACCGATGGAATAACATAATGACAAGAGACGGGCAAGACTGTCAAAACCAGCATTATGGCCTTCCCGTGTCTCTTGATTCTGCTTTTTAGCATATCTTCGGTTTCCGTCCATCACCAAGCCAACATGCTTGGGAACCGGGCCTGCCCGTAGCAATCCTGCCAAAAATTCCTGCAATAGCGAAGCAAGATAGGCAGAGCCGGGGAATAGCGTTATCCAAGATGCTGATGACATGGCTTATATAACGAGTAATCGCAGCTGGAGGTGTGAGGATATTTATTATCACACTCAGACTAAGTCGACCAGGCAGTAAGCGTAGAAGACAAAATCGGGTTGGACTAGGAAAAAGGTTCTGCAAAGGACAGCGAGATTTTCCAGTCACGTTACAAGTGTATGTAAGCTCGTCACATGTATCAATCACATGATATCGTCACATGAACTGACAGGGTAGTGTGCAATTGAATGCCAATAGACCAACAGTAACTTGTGATTCAACCAATTTAACAAATAAATAAAATCTTATATTAGTAACTTCAAATACAACTAAACCATCTAATAAACGCTCATGCGGAAACTCTTATTTCCTAATTTCAAAAAGCCAAGGGAAAGCCAAGTGGGTGACGTTGTCGTCGTCAACAAATTTGGAGGTGGCTTCGTAAACGCCTCTTGCCAAAAGACCATGAGGAGCTTCTTCTTCAGCAAAGGTCTTCTCGTAGTATGGCTTGGCTGAGGTGTTGGGAGGGTATGATCCCAACACTTCCTGAGATTTGTCAACTCTAATACCGGCTCTCTTGACAGACTGGAGGTATTTCAAGCCAGTAATGATTTCGTGCTGGACTCTAAACTTGATGCTTCGTCGATACTTGGAGCGTTCCTTGATAGTAATGGGTTTCTTCTTGACATCCTCCAAAGCACCGGGCCTTTCCAAGTCAATGATGATCGGTTCCTGGCCATTGACGTCGACCCGGAGCTCTAGAATAACAACTCGGCGGTTGTCGCCAGGTGCAGCAAGAGTATCACCGCCAACTCCCAAGCTCTCCTTCCACTTCTTCAAACTTTCATCTTCAGCATCTAATTGGGTGTACTCGGCAAGAGTCTTCTTTTCGGTGACCTTGTATCCAGTGACGTTGTCAACCTCGAGATCGTGATCTATTTCGGCTTGCTTGGACATGACTTGTGTTGCTGTAGGGGGGTCAGTAAAGAAAACTTATTTAAACTTTTAGAAGAGTATCAGATTCGAAAGTATTTATAGGAAACCCAGGCTTCAATTATCGAATTGCTGGTGTTGAAGAATGTTGGGGTTGCTGAAAAAAGAGAAAAAGGAAAAGGAAAAGAAATGGAAACATACAGGAGAAAGGGGGGAATAAAAAGGAGTAACTAGCCGGCTTTAAGCTCTACACCACCACACCACTGTCTAAAATCTTCAAACAAAAAATGACTTCATATATTCTCCTTGTATAATTTTCCCTTGTCCGAGTAAAATTGATGGACTGAACCTCTCAAATCTCTTGGTTCTAATAGGCTTTCAGTATCCACTTTTAGAAATCTACGTACTTTATATAAATACCAGTATAAGTAAACGGCTAGCAATGCTATATATATATACACCCCTGACAGTGCTTTGCTTTGGGTACCAGCCGTCACTTGACCAACTTGTATGCTTCGTCAACAACAACCAGCTTCTTTTCCTCAACCATGGCATCCAAGAACGTTTTGAGTTCTTCCATCGACTTGGTGTACGGTGTATTGGCTGGAACAAGCATCTTGAGAAATGAATGTATCTTGGGAACTGGGATTGCCCCCAGGTTAGTTAGCATGCCGACAATATATGACCAGTAAACACGCATTTCTTCGTTGGACTCTTCTCGTGCCGATGACGTTGCCTCAAGATTGTAAACTACATGTCATAAGTTAGCACTGGAATTTCATAACGCATACAGACCAAGTCTCGCCTGATTATAGAATTTGAGATCACAGCCTCACACAAATTGAGCCAATAGTTCAACTTACCACTCTGTTTCGTCTCATTTTGCTCCTTTTGCACACAATAAACCTCTGCTGCTGCTTTGAAGTACAAGACTCCCCGATTACACCAGAATTGCAGTGCGGATCGTGCGTTTGGTTCCTTCATCTCTAACTGTGTGCAAACGTCAGAAATGGCCCATTCTTCTAAAAGGATTGTTAGATGTTTACCTTCATTGCTTCATACATCACAACGTACCTTTTTCTTGAAATAAATAAACAACAGATGCCTTCTCAGGAGAAACAACATATTCAACAATGTTTTTCTTATTGTCTGCAGAAGTGTCATCTTGTTCTATTTCAACTGTCACTCGCCCGATATTCCCCATCCAATTGAGAGACCGGCCTTGCTTAAGCTGTTGAAAGTACAAACTATAAGAAGACATTTGCCTGTACAAGAGTATTAGTAGAGATTCATAGCCATTCTCAGAAAGTTCACTTACTCTTCAATTTCTTTTGGAGCTCTGCAAGAAGAATAATTATACTTGGGCCAAAATAATTTTGATATCACATTCGTATGGAACATCTCGTCAACCTTCTTCTTGTCTTTAAGTGCTGCATCCTCCATATCAACATCCCCACCAAGAGGTAAACTACTACTCGACACATGGACAAGGTTATCAATTCTTTTGCTTTCTGACATGTCTTTGATCATGACATCCAAGTTGGCCAATGGGTCTTCCCCAACCTTGATCTTCAAAAGTTCAATGGTCATAAGCTAAATCCAGTGTTAGTTATATTTCAGAATCATCTAAAATGGACCACATACCATTGTTTCCTCATTGAAATCTTGAGAGAATATTACTGTATCTGCAAATCTCTTCATCAATTCCTTTGCCAGGATATCCTTGTTATCAAACACAGAAACTAAATTGGATATGACGTCAAAGGTTTTATTGTCAATTTGAAAGTTTGGAGGCGCATCCATCGGATCAGGAGCCCAACTCATATCTGGATCCTTAAGCAGTGTTTTGTATGTTGAAGACATATTCTTTGCATCTTCTAGATCTTCTCGCTCCTGAATTCCGGCAGCTGGGATATAAGGCTCACTAATATTCACAACATCAATAAGCTCAGACGCCAAATCCTTGATCGGGGAGCGCTTGTCCCCTAATAAACCTGACAATACTTCGCGGATGGTATCCTTTCTCTCTTTCAGATATCGACGAATTGGACGTGCGATTTTATGGAGAAGTATTCCTCGAGGTTCTAATATCGCAAATACACGGATAAGTGAAACATACATTGCTAGCACATCAACTGTATTCGCACCTCCATGCAGTAACCTACGAGAGCAGCTTTGTTGCATAGATATAACTATTGATGCTCGTTGTGCTGATGTGTGTAAAAACGCCTATAACTTGTTAGTTACTAAATCTGTAAATAAAAAATCCTAAGTACTCACTCTCATATCGTTAATGGCAGGTAAAGACTCTGGGTAATTAACCACAATGTCAAACAGTTCATGTGTCCTTATTTCCAAGAGGATATCTTTTGTCAATCGCTTTAGATTTGCATTAATTTTCAAGTTATCTCCATTTTTATCTTGCCCCCATATTCCACCTGTACTGTTTTCAGGAAACAACTCAATAGCGATTGGTGCTAACACATTTTCCGTCCATTCATCAATGTCCTTAATGACAGTTCTGTCCCAGACACCGCCATATTCTTGTCTAAGGATTGTAGCCACGTCTAAAATATAAGATCTGAGAAGCTCATTCTGGAGAAGTGCGCCTGTGCCTTGCTCCACTGTTGATCCAACGGACTCTCTATATATATCTTGTAAGGTATTAATCAAGTCCATACTCTCCTCCTTTGCACTAGCTAGAACAATTGAAGACAGGTAATTTTTTACTGCCTTTAATAGTTGGGGAAATGGTAGTGCTAAAGCTGCAAAAGAGGAAAATGTATTGTCAACAGCAACTTCCAGTGTAGGTGGGAAATCAGGAAAATAAGATAATGGGTATAAATATTGGAATCGCGCAGTTTTAAGCAATGAAATCAAACAAGGCAAAACTTCGTATGACTTTAGTTTTATTGCACTGGAATCTTCAGAGATTGTCGGTAGTCTTGGATGCAGACTCGAGGTATGTTGCTTATATTCTAGTCCGCTGAGAGCAGCTTGTAATAACGGTGCTAACGTTTTTGTAAAATGGATTCGGATATCCTCCATGTACTGGTCAATCAAACAGGTCAGTAAAGCATTACGCTCACTTATAGGACTCCTGCTAAGAGCTTCAATTGCTTGAGCTGCCATCTCATCCGGCGGTGTTAATGTTGATTTAGGCTCCATCCACGAGCTTATAGCGGCCATGGCCGCCGACGCAGGATCATTGGGCTCTGATATCTCAAATGGTGAGGGAAATGATACTATAGAAAGATCCAAGACGTTCATAATGGAGTTTGAATGTTATACGGAGCCGTTACAGTAGGAGGTTTGTGATAAATAAATCATGTTTTGAAATCCCATTTCAAATGTACAGCCGTACATCACGTGGCTTAGTCATTTGTTTTGATCACGTGAAACAAAAATTTCATTTGAACCACCGAAAACTTCTATTATCATGGCTCTTTCACACATTCCTTTCTTCACACGCTACCACAACAATGGCTTTTCGACAGGCTCCAACACAAAAGGGAGCTTTCTACCCTATGGCTCGGATTCCTGTGAATTTGACGCCTCCACTTGGAACCGTTCGCATGTCGGATATCAAAAAGGCATCAGATCCTCTTGAGCTTGCTGCCAACTTTATCGGCTCTTATATGGCCAATGATGCGCAATACCCAGAAATCGGCCGCATGTCACTCCGTAAGTTATCTTAAGCCATCGATTGTTGCCGTTGGAAAATTTTGCTACTCAATTGATTTTTTATTAAATTTTATTTTAACCTTTCAACTTTTAATTAGAAGCTGCTTGGTCTCAGTATCTTTACTTTGAGTCTTCACAGTCCCTCGGTCCATTTGCCCCATTTTCTCGCATCGAGTCAATAAGCATTCCGGATACAGTTTATGAACAATACAATCAAACAGAATGCAGAACTCAGATGGGTTTATTTTCAGAGATAGAACGTGCTTGGATAACCGTCGACAATCGTTTATACTTTTGGAATTACCGGGGAGGACGCGACCTCCAGACTTTTGGCGAGTTTGATCGACCTATCACTGCTGTTGTCTTGGTTCCTCCTAAAAAAGGAATGTTTATTGATTCCATTAACCATTTATTGGTTCTTGTTACAGTAACTGACCTTTATATCATTGCTCTCTCGTACAACAAAGAGCAAAACTCGCTTGAGTTTTTTGAAACTGGGATGACAATTTCTGTCAAGGGTCTCGACATTTCTCAAATCGAAGCCAGCTCAACGACAGGCCGTATCTTCATGTCTGGCGAGTCGGATGGCACTAATGTTTGGGAAGTTCTCTATTCCAATGTTGAGACTTGGTTTAAGGGAAAATGCTCAAAAGTTTGTCATACTAGACAATACATTCTATCTTCAATTACACCGTCTCTTCCTACTTCCGACCTAGGTGTTCTTGAAAAGCTTCCAGTAATCGGTCCTTGGGTCAAAAATCACGAACCAGAAAAGATTGTTTCAATTGTCATTGATGACTCTCGCAACTTGCTTTACACATTGTCCAACGTCTCTACAATTAGAATGTACTACCTGGATCCAAAAAAGAACGATCTCGTATTATTATATACCTATACCACCAACCAACTTGTTTCTCATTTAAAAATGATCCCCGTTCCACAGGATCAGCAGCAGCCTCAAGCTACTACCAACCCTAAGACTTTTGCTTTGGCATCAATCAACGTTATTACAGCTAGTGAGAGTTCTTTGTTAAACCTTGTCGCTGTCACCTCAACAGGTTCTAGAATCTTTATTAAGGCTGCCAATACATCATCTGACGTCGGCCCTCCAACAACAATGCAGGCTATTCAGCAGCGTTTCCCTCCAGCTGGTGCCACACCAGGCTCAGTTCTTCTCCGAGGCACAAAAAGAGTTTCACAAATATTTTCCCCAGGATATTTTTTCGATGTTATACCTTGTGAGAATCCTGAACATGGTGATCGCCTTTTTGTTGCCGCCCCAGATTCAGGTAAAATTATTCATCAGATGACACCTGGTTCCAACACACAATACTTTGAAAACGCCTGTTTCCTTGATATTGAGGGGTACATTCATGATATAGCACTTCTATCATCATCGCCTTATGCAAAGGGAGGAAAGAGAACCCCTGGATTTGGTAATGAAAGCAGAGACCAGCATACAGTTCCCAATCCAAAGGTGATCATCTTAACCAACACAGGCATTCATGTGTTTATCCGAAGATACCCTTATCAAATTTTTGAAGAATTAGGACAAGATATACGCCCATTCTTTGAATTTTATGGAAGAACAGAGTCTTGTGCAAATGCTCTTAGCATTGCCACTCAGCCCGCCCTCTTTTCCTTTACAGAAACTGAGTTGGCCAGTAAAGTGTACATTGAACTTGGTGGTAAGCCCCATTTGAAGGTTGATGATGAGAACACATATTCATTGTCGACAACATCAACCAACCCTGCTAATATTGCGACAGGACCAATTACCAGTTCTGCTATCACTGGAAGTTTTGCAGGACAGACCGGATCTGCTGGGGATCTAGTTCGATTAAGTGGTCGATTTGATGGTTTGGCAACATACCTTGCTAGAATCGTCTGGCCCATCTGGGATCAACGCCCTTTCCCAATTAGTGTTAGTGGATCTGGCGCAACTGCGACAAAAAAATTTTACACAAATTACCAAAGAAAATCTTTAGAAAAAGTCCAGCTTACTCTTTCTCAAATAGCCGAGTATCTTGACAAGAACCGAGCATTTATCGATGGTCTTAGCGGTGAGCCTAATATGAGCAATTTGGTCATTTCTGGTGGCCGATCAGAAGAAGTTTCACTTCAAGCAGAGCACAGAGCTTTACATTCACTTGTCAGACTTGTTGCTTCTATAAGAGAAGGTCTTTCATTCCTTTTACTTTTACTCGACGAATCTTCCAAGTCAAGTGAAGGATTGGAATCAATTGCCAAATACTTACCACAACCAGTCCGTGAAAAGCTTGAGGCGTTAACATTCAAGGCATTTTTTACAACTGCCGACGGTACTGAACTTGCCAAGGAACTGGTTACATGTCTTGTTAACCGCAATGTTTCTGATGGTGGATCAGTTGACAACATTAGCGTAATCTTGCAAGATCGATGTGTAAGTTATTGTTCTCCTGATGACGTTATTATCTACAAGGCTTTAGAATGTTTACACAAGGCTGAGAGCCTAGATCTTGATTCTCGTCTACAAAAACTTGATGAAAGTTTGCGATTATTCCAGAAAGCTGCAGGAAGCATTCAATTTGAAGTCTTAAAGGACACGTTGACTCAATTTGTTAAACTCAGATATTACCCAGGTGCTGTAGAGCTTGCGCTCTCTGTGGCTCAACAAGAAGACCGAGGAAACTTGGCTGCAGGATATCTTCATGATGATAAGCCAGAATCCGATCCTCGAAAAGCACTTTATGAGAAGCGCCAACGTGTTTATCAACTCATTTTTGAAATCCTTGAAGCTGTTGATACCCGTGCTGATGAAGAGGAGAGAACTCGGGGAGGACCAAATACTTCTGTTTCTCAAAACAGTAGCACAGAACAGAAACTTCGAAATGAAACTTATGCTGTATGCCAAAAGTCAAAGGACGAGGTGTTTCACTATAGTTTTTACGATTGGATCATTGCCCATGGCTACAGTGATCGCCTTTTAAATGTTGTTACTCCTTTCATTCAACAGTACTTGGAATTGCGTGCCAAATCAGACATTACCATTGCAAATTTACTTTGGTATTATTACCAGCTTAGGGGTAACTATATTGGAGCTGCCGAAGTTTTGTATAACTTGGCTACCAGTTCCTTTTCTCTTACTCTTAGCCAGCGGATTGAGTACCTTTCTAGAGCCCGCAGCTTCTGTGGCTCTGCTGCAGGTTCTGGTGATGCACAATCTAGTAGGTCTCTCCAGTTTGCAGCATCGATTCAAGATCAGTTGGATATTGCGGTTATTCAGGACGAACTTGTTAGAAGAATTGCCGAAGATGAACAATTTGACAATGACAACAAGATTGCACTTCTTGAGCGTTTGGGTGGTCGATTTGAGAGTGGAAAAAGTGACGCTTTAATTAGCGGCTTGGAGAGCTCAAACGCTGTCGGTGGGCACTTGCTTAGTATTAGTACTTTGTATAATGAGTATGCGAGCAAGTTGGAGTACCACGACTTGTGCATTGAAATGTTTTACATTACTGACTTTCGTGGCAATGATGAGATTAGTACAGAATGGGCCAAACTTATTTCATCCGTCCACGAGGTGGCAGCAGCTGAAGCGGAGCAATTTCTTGAGAGCCATCCAGACCAGGATGCTTCTTCTGCTAACGGCGCAGTGGCCCCTCCTTATGATCGCATCTCTACTATTGTTCAAACGATTGGTAAGAAGGTTCAGCTTGCGGAGTTTGTTTTCCCTGTTGAAGACCTTGTTGCTAAGCTTGAGGCATATACAGTTGAGCGCTCGCCATTGGCGCCTCGAGGCTGGGTTGTTGAAACGTTTTTGGGTTGTGGTGTTTCTTTTGATGCTTTGACCACGGTGTTTCGTGACCTTGTTGATAGACGGGAATACCCATTTGACGCTGAACAAGCTTATAAGAGATTAGCTGATGATGCGTCCTATCTTTTAGACAGGTGGGCTAAAGAAGCACGTGGTGGCCTTGAAATGAAGAGAGATGGAATTGTTACATTAGACTTTATTCAGCAGATTGAGCAAGCACTTGATTCTAAAGACAACACTGTACGTGTGAGAACGGCGTTAGGATACACATCGGCCGCTCCAGTCAAGCCCCGAGAACCTACGAGTTTCAACCTTGGTGGGTCAGCGAGCAACTTTGACACTTCATCAAATGGCTTTGGCGCTGCTTCTAACACGACGTTTTCTGGGTTTAGTGCAAAGAGAGATGCAGGTATTACTTCTAACACGACATTTTCTGGGTTTGGTGCGAAGAGAGATGCAGGAGCTGATGCCCCAAGTAATGGGTTCAAGTTTGGATCTAGCACGGGAGGTCCATCGATTTTCTCGACTACGGTGAATGAAAGCAGCAATAGTCCAGCGTCGAGCTTTGGATTTTCATTTGGAGATAACGAAGCCAACAAGAGAAAACGATAGACAATATAAATAGAAAATAGAGGTTTTTAAGGGGAATTGGTAGGATATTGGAAATATGTATTTTAGCGAATTTCTAGAAGGAGCAACATTGCTAATGCTGATGTTAATTTATTTGGAATGTTTTTGTAAAATAAATGTGAAATGATACATTCAAAGAAGTAAAGAGATAAACAAATAAACAAATCGTAAGTATGCTTTTGTGACTATGTGAATCACGGGAGCTTCACGTGACGGACGCCGTTATATTTCTTTTTTTTATTTTGCATTCCAGGCATCCCTAACCCCACCAAACGGCTTTCACAGGCCCACATCACGTCTAGTGTTCAGCCATGCCACCACTTATTGGCTCGCGGCTAAGCGCTCGTTAACCATGAGCAGCCAATGGGCATGCGGCTAACACGCTAAGCCGAGATGGCGATTTTGACAAGACATAAAGAGTAGCAAAATAAAAATAAAAATAAAAAAATAAAAAAAAAAGAAGAAAAAGGAAAAAATAAAAAATTAGAATGGTGCAGAGGAGAAAAAGATGAATAGGAGGCTGATTGTATTTGAGAAGAGCCAAGTATATTTATAATTTATAATTTATGATTTATGATTTATAATTTAAAAGAGAGAGATGGTTAAAGCGTTGCTGTGGAACAGCAAGCCAGCACCGGGGGTGGTTGGCATTTTGGAAGGACGCCCGCGACTGGTTGTAATTTCTGGGAACCAGGGATTCTAAAGATTCCAAAGGTTCAGGAATTCTAAAGATTTTGAAGATTCTAAAGATTTTGAAGATTTTGGAGATGAAATGGCCAGTCAAACTTGTGCTAGTCGTTGATCGCTTGTTTAGACACCAAAAAAAAAAAAATAATAATAATAAAAACAATAATAATCCCCCCACCCCTCCGGTTAGGCGGTTCACTGATCTATTCTTTTCCTCTTTTCCTCATTTCCTCTGTTTTGTTTCCCCTTTTTTATTTCTTCATTGCTGGCGGCATCCAGGGACTGTATACACGTGCGAGGAGCCTCGTGATCCAATGAATCCTCCCGCAATCCGCAATTGGAAACGGCCCACGACAATGATATCATCGTGTATGTGTATATTTGCTTCTTCCCAGACGTAATTATGTTCAGGCTGTAGTAATCTAGTAATGCTGTACATGTACTTCTCTAATTAACAAAAATTACATTCTGGCGGTTAGTGAGCCTCTTGAATAACCCTGCTGTAACCCCCAATTCAAGTCAATACACAAAAAAAAGATTGTAAATATACTTTATTCAAATCCCGTTAAATTTTGATAGTTTTTTTTTTAAAAAAAAAAAAGAAATACAATAATCATCCCAAAAAACAAAAACAATAATAATAAACATGTCTCTTTTTTATTTTCTTTCTTTTCTTTTCTTTATACAACTTTGGTCCGTGTATGATTCGCGTATAATCCTAATGTATCGGCCAAACTTGTTCTAACATTTACCTGTAATTACAAGTTGCCATTCATACTGACTTCTTTAATCTGTTGAATCACTTTGCAAGCACCCGACTCAATATGTTGGGCAATCCACTGGTCGCTAGACTCAAAGGGCATATGGCATGCCTTGCACTTGCCAGAAGTTCCGTTTCTCATCTTCTTCTTGGTACCAGGTGGGTACTCAAAGTGCATCGCCTTGAGATGGTTCTTGTACGTGTCGCAACGCGAAAATCCGCCGTTTTGGTGGCATGCCGGCTCAAGGTTGCCAAATGCCCCGTGGGTAAGCGGGCCACGAACAAACAGAGGGCAGCGGAAGGGCGCGTCGCCTCGGTGAGACTTTTGGTGGCGGAAAAGGTCGTTGGGACGGGCAAAGCCACGCTTGCAAACTTCACAAGTGTGTGGTCGCGAGTTGTTGGCCATGTGAATGGAACGGTGCGTAGCAAGGTTAGAGAACCAGCCGTGGCACTCAGTGCACTGGCGCTTCTTGCGCGACGTGCCAGAGCCACCGGTAGAGGGATGATGGTGGTACTCATTGAGGCGCTTACCGTTGCTGTTGATCATGCCATTGCCAATCATACTGATGGCAGGGTCGGTCTTTAAGGCCATACCGTGGGGTAAGTCAGAGGTGGTAGTGTGCATGTGACCGCCGTGATAGCCATTGGTGTCGTAGCCATTGTTGAGAGACGAAACAGGTGGCAGGTTATCAGGGGACATGAGCGAGGCGGACTGTCTTTGAGACCAGCTTTGAGGAGACAAGCCGCCGTCGACTTGGTTGGAAGTTTCGTACATGCCACTGTATGACTTGCGCTTTCCATTGCTAGTGAACTTGGGATCATACACCTCTTCCGGGGATCCCAAGGGTTTAAGGTAATTGGCCGAGGGGCTGATTGATTGTAAAGAAGGCAGCGTGGTGCGACCATTCATGGAGGGAAGAGCGCGGTTGGAGGTGTTTGGAGACGTGATACAAGCAATGCTCATGAGATTCAGAGAGCCGCCGGCAGCGGCAGCGCCCTGGCCCTGGGCCTGTCGGTCGTAGCCTTGGTAGTATTGGTTGTATTGGCCATTTGCATTGTATTCAGCTGTCGTAGTAGGAGTGGAATAAATATTTGAATCAGTTGACATGGCAGCCAGCGATGGATGGATGGCGGGTAGTGACGAGTTTTGGCCATATTCTTGAGAGTACTCAGGATCCTGTTCACGGGCGGCTGAAGCAGGGCTTAGCTGGGGTGAGTCGCTACCGTCGTTAGCAGCAAGTTCAGAACCTTCGTGCTTAAGTTGAGCCTTGTCATCGTCATATTCAGCCTCGCCCGACTTTGGAGTGGAATAGACTTCGGCATCGTCATCTTCTTTTTCCGAGCCTTTTGAGGCGTAGTTGCTCAAGAGGGCGAGGTTAGACGCGGAGGTGGAGGAGGAAGAGGAATTGGTGATATTTTGGTCGTTGGGGGCGGAGGAAGCATCCTTGTGGGAGGATGGAGAAGGAGGGGTATTGTTGTTGTTGTTGTTGTTGTTGGAGCTGTTGTTGGAGCTGGAGCTGGAGCTAGAGCTGTTGGTGGGAGAGGATTTCAAGTCAGGGTCGTTGGTGTTGGTGTTGGTGGTGGTGGTGTTGCTGTTGTCGGCGGCGCCGGTAGCATCATCGGAAGTGGAGGAGGGTGCATCTTCCGTGTTGGCAGACTTGAGACTGACGGCAGCGTCGGCGGAGATGGGGGAGGAGGTTTCAGCGGAGGAGCCATTCGCCGCGTGTGGAGACGACGAGCCCTGGTTAGGCGAGGATCGTTCCCTGCCGGTGAGGGCGGTGGCAGCCAAGGACAGAGTGTCAAGAGCCGACAGCGTTTTGTTGTGAATAGCCGGACTAAACATGGAGAAAGAGGTAGAAATACAAAGGAAAATAAAGCAAAAGAAACTAGGGTGGAACAAGAAGAAGAAGAAAAAAAAAAATAGGGAAAAAAGAAAAACGGGTGAGCAGGAAGGAGGGAAGAGCAGGAAGGAAGGAAAAGCAGGCAGCAGGGAAGAAGGAAGGAAGGGAAAAAAAAAAAAAAAAAAAAAAAAAAGAGAGAGAGAGCGAGCGGAAAGGGAAGAGGACGGGAAATCATCTCAGCCAAACCAACCACGCCAACCCAAAAATTTCAGTGAGGCTTTATTTTCTGCCTGAGTACATCCAGGCATGAGCCAGATTGGCCGTGCCACCTTACGTAAGCGCGTACAGCCCCATGATTTGGCGACACGCAGATGACTCAGCGTCAGCCCCGTGTGTGCCGCAAGATAAGCAGCCAATCATGTTCAGCCGTGCTCCAGCGGCTGACGGGCGAAAACCAGAGAAAAACAGAAAAACAGAAAAACAGAAAAACAGAAAAACAGAAAAACAGAAAACCAGAGAGAAGCAGAGAGACGGGTGCCGGTGGCGGTCGCGCGGACGGCACCGGCGGAGGGTGCGAGCGCGCTGGGGGCAACGGGTGCAAGCCATGTGAGGCTGTCGTGGTACAGCCTTTCGCGATGAGTTTACTGAGCAGGCAGCGCGAGGGCGACTGCAAGTGCAGGTGCAGATGCAACCGCAGGTGCTGGCCGTGGAGCCTGAGCAATGCCGGCTACGGTTGGCGGGCGGACGCTCGTGGCTCGGGTCCTCAGTCCTGTTTTATCTACGGCCCGCGCGGCGTCCGCGGAGAGCTGTGAGGGATTTCGGTTGGTTTTAGACAGGAGGAGCGCCTGGGACGCCGGGTCCGGTGCATTTGCAGGATGGCTATAGGTCTACGCATAGCCGTTGTCGCTGCCGCTACTGCTTCTTATACTACTACTACTAATACTGCTGCTACTGCTTCTAATACTGCTACTGCTACTGCTACTACTAATACTGCTGGTGGTGGTAGTGCTGCTTGCCGCATCTCACAGATGACACACGTCCTCTCAGCCTTTTGCGGTTACGTAAGGGCGACGTACGGCAATAACCGACCCTGATTTGCTCACCAACGGTACGGATGGCGCCTATGCCAGCGACGAGCTAGACCGGTTAAGAACAAAAGAGTGTGTATGAAAAGTTTGATATTTATCTTTTTACTGCTGCTATTTAATTTTAATTTAATTATAATTTAATTATAATCTAATTACTATTTTTTTTGTATTTCTTTTTTTTGTATTTTTTTTTTTTTTTTTTTTTTTTTTTTTTTTTGCCACCACCTGCGTTTCTTTTGACACCAAGAACGCGGCTGACACCGAAGATAGCCGTTCCCGGTCCCGTTTGTGTGGTGTGGTGGAGTCATGTATGTAACCCGCAACGAGGGGTTTAACCTCCGTGCGCTGGAACCCGCCTCCTGCGACGGGACAGCGACAACGCGGATTGCCCGCTGCGTGTCTTTATACACATTGCGATATATCGCGTCGCAGCACGATCCTGCTGATTGCTACGCTTTTCCGCCCGTTTTTCACTCGGTTTTAAGAAGCGGGGTTAAGCAACTGCGCTCAAAGACCTGCCCAAAAAAACAGTTAGACGGCTTTGCTTTGTACTGTCACACCATCACCCGCCATCCAGTTACGTGCCAGCGTCGTATTGCCTTGGCCCTGTCCTGGATCCAGGCGACAGCTGCTAGTTCCTTTACGCCAGCAGCTCCTTTTTCCCAGCTTCTGTCTTTTTTCAACAAACCCCGCCAAATTAAATAAAAATGAAAATAAAAACAAAAACTTTATAATAAAAAAAGCCTTTTACTGCTCGCCGCAACAGTTGCCAAATTAAGAACAGCGCGGTATTTTCATTATTATGTAATACTTACTCATCCAGTGATTACTAACAATTAGCTAATCATAACTAACCATCTCATCTTGTGATCTTGTGCCCTTCCTTCATTCTCTTTATTCTCCCATAACCCTTCTTCTTTGCATCCAAGTCTTGTAGTCGAATGGCAAAAGACAATCCTGGTCTATTAAACACAGTCACACCTCTGGTAATGCACCAATAAAAATAAATAAAAATAAAATAAATAACCAAACAAATAGCATCTGTGCACGTTCAACCTGCTTTCAAGGTTCCAATACAGCGCTGCAAAATATAGCTATATACAAAGGCGTTCCACTAATCCAATACTATAGCGCTGGCTCGTCCTTCGCTAGCACATCCCACAAACTCTTATTGTCAATCAAACGTGCCAGCGCTTGCACGGCTTGTACGGCTTGCTCCTTCATGATGAGCCGTGCGCAGTGCTTGGGCTGGCCATAACTCATAACTAGGTCGCCCATTTAGGCTGCTTGGCCACAAGCCTCCGTGCTTATTCTCAAAAGATTTAATCTAGTTTCAAAAGGAAATATATTTGTAAACGTACTCTCGCTTTGAGAAATCAATTTTCGCTAGTCTGCTTATTTGGGGTCCCTCAGGATCTAGAAATATATTTTCGTCTAAACATTGTTCCTATTTTCGTGTCTCAACTCTCCTACTAGCGCTGCGAAACATTTTTAATCATCATTAATCGAGAGGATGGAAAAACACAGAACATCAAAAAAGGTATAAAAAGGCCAGATATCTTCTTGTTTTTTTGCTTTTTTTTTTCTACCAACACTCAATTCAATCTCCTATCATCTCTTCACCTTTAATCAACTCTTAATCATTCAATTCACTATGCAGTTCAAGTCTCTTCTTACCACTGCTACAGCTCTGCTTACCATCAGCTCTTCTGCTGCCCTCCCTTCTTTCATCAGCTCCTCTCTTGGCGACCGTCCTTTGTGTTCTCTCGAAGAGTTTGACAATGCCGGAAACTTTACCGGTATCGTCATCCAGCACCAAAAGTCAATAGAGTACCCTCCTCAGGACCACCTCCGTATCACTCGTTGTCTTGAAGGTAACGACCGTCCTTATGATGCATATGTGGCTACCAACATGGTCCAGGACATTCCCTGGGGTCGCAAGATTTGTACTGGCTACAAGAACCAAAAGGCCTCTTGCTATGTCATTGCTCGTCGCCAAGGTCTTCATAAACGTGAACTGTCAGTCTATGCTGCCAATGAATGGGTCGGCGGCATCTTCCTCTGTCCCGGCTCTCTTTCTGATGATGGTATTGCTTGCACTAACAAGAATGCTGTTCCCCTGTATCCTCTCATTGGCGCAAGTTACAAACATTATCGCCAAAATGTCCGCATCTCTACCATCATCCGTTCTCCCATTCTTGTTTCTTTTGACCCTTTGACTGAATCCACCCATCCTAATCCTTATGCTCCTCGCGACCAACTTCCTGAAAACTGGGCAGAGTACATTGACATTGAAGAAAACTACAAGGACGAAAGCCATGGTATTGAAACAATGTTTGAAAACTCTTGGAACTATCTTCTCAATCTCTTCCGCCACACCACCAAAATGAGCTTGAGAGTCTTCTTCTTGCCTTCTAACGCAAACTTTAAATCCTTTGGTGATCTCCGTGTCAGAAGACCCATTCGTAAACTTGAAGCTAAGGTTACATATGAGCAAGATCCTGTTGCCTTTAATATTGCGCCCTCTCTTTCGTATCTCGAACGACCCGAGTTTTCTAGAAAAGGAGCCAAAAAGGCTATGAAGAAGGTTCATGTCCAAGCTGTTGACAATTCTGAACCTGTCCACGCTGAAAATGATGCAAATGTTGCAAATGTCGACCCTGCTCAAGTCAAGAAGATTCTTGCTGATGCCGATTTTCTTGACGCTTTTGACCAAGACGGAACTCCCGTGGTTTCTTACAGTGAACTGTCGTTTGAAAACCTCTCCAACTTGAAAAAGGTTTCATTCAACAAGTTTATGGAACTTGCTGTCACTGCTCCTGACCACATTTTCCACAAGGTTATGGAAAAGGTTGTTCCTGATTCTAAATCCCAAGTCAACTTTCAGGAGGAGCTAAAGGGCAAAAAGACTTTTAAGCATGCTGAACTTGACCAGCATCCATCAGACTTGCTGGAGTCTTATCTCTCTAGAGATTAAATTTGAATACTTATTTATTCCGTATTTGTTTTGTCGTAATGTGTAGCTGTTAAATTTAATTCAATGCTGAAATTTAACCAAGACTTGTATCTATAATGCAAAACCCTTTGTATTTTCTCTTTCTTTCACTGGTATACTTTACGGTATAATTTCAATTTTCAATTTCAAATTCAAATTCAAATTCAAAAATAAAAATAAATAACATTCAAAACTTCCTACTCACATTGACAAATTATACATAATTACACGACGTTCCTCTGCCGCATTTGCAAATGCCACCAATATCCAGACTCCAATCACAAGTGCCAGCAGCGTCAAGTCACCGCTATTTACTGCGACACATGCAAACAGTCCTACCGCCACCAAATTTGCAGCATTTTTCATTTCATTGATTACTTTGCCGAATCCCCCTCCGTCTCCGCCCCAGCTTTGTGCCAAAGTTGGGTTCTTCATCTTTTTTTTCTTTACTTGGTACATATTCCCAGTCACCGTTACGGGCCCATCTTGTCTTTTTAAGGTGTTCCAACTGCTCTTTGTAAGTGTCATACAAGACATGTTGCATTGTTCTAAACTTTTCCATGTCTGAGACTGTCAGCTTGGAGAGATCCGGTATCCGTGTCATATCCTGTTGTTGCGTACGCTCCAGAGACTCGGATGGTTGCGATGGGACTGTAAGCTTTGCAAGTTTCGAAAGGCCGAGGCGTTGATTAAGCGTCCCGCTGATTGTAGTAGCTTCAAAAATTAATTTACGCCGTCTGTAATTTGCACTGGAAAGAGAGATTTCGTTTAATACTAGTGCTTTGTAAAGATCTTGGCCGACTGACACATTATCAAGTGATTGCAAGTCAAGCAGTAGCTGGTAATGCCGACAGGCCCGTAAATGATGTCGGTAGTCTGATTCGAGTTGCAGTAATTGGTCGAGCCCGCGTGATAGTTTCTTTGAAACGGTTTTTGAATTATTATGTTTTTTCTCATCTTTATCTCTGTTTCTGGAAGTGCACGTCCCCGTCTCAGCATGTTCTCTATGTTCTCTATGCTCTCTATGCTCTCTATGCTCTTTCAGTTTCTTTGCAAGCAAGGCCCGAACTTTTGGTGGTGAAAAAAGTATAGCTGGTATAGTTCCACACTTTTCATAAATCTTCCAAGCAATGTAGACACACGACTTGTAAAACTCTTCCGACTTGGGTTTCCATACAAAATGAAATTCTGGGTATGTAGTGTAAAAGTCTATTACAACGGTCAACTCATCGTCTGTAAGCCCTCTCGTTTTGCTTGTATTCGGATCTTGTTTATCCAGGGTATTGTCAGACATTTTCTCTTTATCTTCTGCACTTGATTTCTCAGGAAAGGTATCAGGAATTTCAGTGAAAAATTGATTGGTAGGCCGTTTCCACATGTTTGGCAGGGTCACGGGCAGCAGCGGCCAGTTTTCAGACGCCAGATTTGATTCACCCTGAAATATGGACAATATACGAGTGGAATCTTCTTGTTTGGTTGATTTCTGGGATTCTCGGGATTCCTGAGACGCTCTGCGGGTCCGTTGCGCTATGGTGGACGCCGGTGAGCTGCTGGGGTGCGATTTGGCCTGCTTGATACGGTTGGCCCGTAGGGTGGAAGGTGGCGAGGCAGCCGGTTGCTGGCCTTCTTGGAAAGCTTTCAAAGAGCGCTTCATGTTGAAAATGTACTGTAGAAAAGGGCGGTTTGAGAAACGACAGGTTGAATAGCAACGTCTGACTGAGGATTAATCCCATACGGTATAAGCGTCTCTCTCCAGCTAAAGCAAAAGCCTCACTCACACCGGTGGTATATTTTATTTCTAGTGCTTATCAAATCACATGATCTTCACGTGACGAGATGGGTCTCTGTTTTCCAACATTAAAATGGAAGTCTGATGCGTCTTATATAAACTCCCGATCTAATGCTGAGATTCCGTGGAAACCGGCACAAATGACACTAATCTTCACTATCGGACTTGTCTCCCTCACGTTACCAGTCCGCGCTTATCCAGCAATCAAGCAAAAGCCATGATGGGCCCCTCAGCCTGTGGGGTAAGTGCGGGGATCATGTGATACCCCACTATTTCTCACTTTCTTGGGTACGCAATGGTTCCTGCGCCTGAGCAAGGTGCGAGATTACATTCGTCCATTCGGGTAGTCCATGGAGAGGTATTTTCGTTGTGCGGTACGCGTCGATCCACCACCGTTCGTGGGGTAACAGCCAACCCTCCGACTAGTAGCTTCGATGCTGTGTGCGGGGTCAGACGATACCAAAATGCTCCCCAAACTCAAGGATTAGGGAAACTATGGACTAAACGCAGTATTTCCGGGTTGCAATGACTGTTGTGGACCGTTCGGAGATCGTGGATGGCTGTCTCCTCATTGCATGTCGCTGGCAGGCAACCGCTCAAAAGTCATAGTCCGTCGTGGTGGTGGTGCCCTAGGGCCACAACAGGCCACACAAGCATCATGTTGGGTAGCTGAAAGTCCATCCGGTAGCATTATTTTAAGCTACTAAATTAAATTAAAAGAGTGCGCAATGGCTTGTCAAAAAGTCTCCGATTCAAATATGCCTGCAAAATCGTGACTGCCATCTTATCCATCTACCGACTTTAGAACATAGGGCCACCCACAACGATTACGATTGTGCGTACAAATTCCAATCACAGCTCGGTCGCCTGTTCCAGAAAAGTGTATGAGCTCACAGCTGTATAGCCCAAGCTTAAATTACAATCAACTTTGGGTGTGTCCAGCCAAGCTGGACATGACAGGCGTATTCCAAGAGATGGCCCGCTACAGACTGTAATCAGTGATATACAGGTAATGTACACAACAGAGTCCGGCAATTTGTTTGTCCATGGATTAAATATAATAGCCAAAGAAAAACAAAAGAAAAAAGAAAAAAGAAATCGCACAACTAAAGCTTTCCAATTAACCAACAGTTGGCTTTTCAAATGCCACTGTGCGTAAAAGGACTATACCTATACCCAATCAGCCGTGCTTATAACGTAGCCAAAATGATGTAATTGCCTGATTCGGGTATGAGGCTCAAAACAACCCCAGGTGCTGATAGCTGTTGGCTGGCTTTTGCATCTAACCACTAGGCTTTTATGTTCCTTGGAGTATCACCAGTCTTTGCTAGATTCAACTCCAAATCTCCTGTTGTGTAGTTGATATTAAAAACAGATACCCAAGCATAGTGTATTTCCACGCATTAAAAAAGCATTGACGTTCTCTTATATCAACCTGTTGGCAGCAAATATAGCCAAGTTAAGTTTCCTAACCTAGTAACTCTTGTATAACCTGAGACTAACATGCTGGCAATTCCCTAAAATCCAAGTCAACCTCTGGAAAGCATCCTTGTTTCATTGGAATTTGTCACAGCATTATCGGCGCTATTAAAATGTTGCATCGACCTGGTTCTCTAGGTTTAACTTGCTTATGTCTGAGTTTGCACTGGGAATCGTCACTATGTAAATCTCCCTATCTAAACTTCCCTCAAACTGGCTAGTTACGGAAAGCGTAGCTGCAACTCCGTTTCATATTTCTTCTCTTATACAGCAGTAGCAAATCATGTTTGAACTTTGAAAATAGAAAGAGCAATGTATTTGTTACGTAATTTGTATGTACCCGTTATTAAAGCTTATAACCTTGTACAACTTACGATTACTATATTCAAATGGAAGGACTTTTCTTTCTACCATTAACTTTACAGTATAATTTCATTCACCATCCAGTTCAATTCCAATTCCATTATTTACTCCCCTTTATATCAACACAATTGACCATGTCTGAAACTAATTATCCAAGAAACTGCTGTGCTGAGGGCTTCAAACACACTGGCACTCCTGCTGGAAAGCTCATAGACATTGATGGCGTCGAAACCTATGTTACAGGCGATGAATCGCTTGCCTCAACCAAGACCATTTTCTTTTTGAGTGACGTCCTCGGTCACAAGTTTGAGAACGGCCAGCTTCTTGCTGATGAGTATGCCAAAGCTGGATACTTTGTCGTTTCTCCTGATGTGTTTAAGAAAGATCCAGCCCCTTTGAACCCGCACAAGGGCTTTGACCTCTTCAAAGACTGGCTCCCCAAACACGGCCCTGCTGATATGGACGAGAGAGTCAAATCCATTTTTAAGGCTGTGAAAGCCAAGTACCAGCCCAAGGTCATTTATGGCATTGGCTTTTGCTACACTGCAAAGTTTATCTTGCACCTTCTTGCTGTTCCAGAATTCCAAGCTGCCGCCATTTATCATCCCTCTGCAGTTACAGCTGAAGAGTTTAAAGCTATCAAGGCACCTCTTTATGTGGGAACTTCTGAAACTGATGAGATTTTCCCAGCACCACTAAGAAGACATGCTGAAGATGGGCTCCTTGAAGCAAAGGTTCCCTACAGAGTGACTCTGAACTATGGAACAGACCATGGGTTTGCTATCAGAGGAGATCTCAGTAACCCATGGGTTACCTTTGCGAGAGAACAGGCTTTTTCTGATACATTGAACTGGTTCAAGATTTCTAATGCTCTTGCTCAGAAAAAGTAACGTTGCGCGTTGTTTAAAGTGGGTAAAATTATGCCAAGGCTGACCACTTGTTGAAATGCTATTTTCTGGCTCACCACTTAGTTGAAAGCTGGTGAGTTTAAGTTTTCTCGAGTACTGTTGCAAAAAAATGTGATTTGGTAGGTGCAACAACCGATTTTCTTTAACATACTATTTACAATGTCTTTTTTTCAAATGGTTTATCATAACACGTATATTCCCTTCAACTAATAATACTGTAATGAAAATCGGGTAAAATGATTTGAATAAATGATTATTGATATAGGCATTGGAAACCACGAGTAATGTGTTCATGAGGACGCAACAAGGCCCAGATATACCATTGCTCATATCCGAGCACCTGATTACCAAAGCTTTATTATAACAAATTGTACCAATTGGACGGGTGTTATGTTAGAATTGTAAACTGGACATTGGTGATCACGCACGTGGCGAAACAAGCAACCATCACGCGGCTTGAACGATACAGTTATACAAGTTGCACGACCACTTTTCAACAAACCAGGCTAGTTATGTAGACCATATACTATATATGGATAGCCAGACAAGATCTTCCTAAAGATATGGCAGACCATGAATTTCAAAATGAATAGGTAAATAGGCAAAACGTATTACAATTTATTGAAATAATCGTTTGGAACTAGCGTCTAAACAATAACAGAATCCCTGCTGTTCTGCCAGCGAAAAATATTCTTGAAAAGAAAGACTAGCGACTGTGTAAGTAAAATGTGATTAGTTTCATAAACTAAAGCTTTAGCCAAAAACAGAACCTTTACAGTATGTTGAATTCAATTCCAATTTTTTTTTCGAAATCATAGCAAACTATTTTTTGGTCTGTCATCTAATCACAGTAAGACTAAAGTACCGAAACAATAATTTTAGGTCGGTCCTAAAATGAACCTTGTATGATTCCTTTCTTTGGCCCTTGAAAATTTATTTCGCAATACATCTGATTGATTATTGTGTATATCTAGTTGACTGTGGAATTAAAAATAAGTATTGTTCAAAATTGTATAAAAAGGCCAGATATCTTCTTGTTTTCTTCTTCTTTTTTTTCTCTACCAACACTCACTTCAATCTCCTATTATCTCTCCAGCTTTTATCAACTCTTAATCATTCAATTCACTATGCAATTCAAGTCTCTTCTTACCACTGCTACAGCTCTGCTTACCATCAGCTCTTCTGCTGCCCTCCCTTCTTTCATCAGCTCCTCTCTTGGCGACCGTCCTTTGTGTTCTCTCGAAGAGTTTGACAATGCCGGAAACTTTACCGGTATCGTCATCCAGCACCAAAAGTCAATAGAGTATCCTCCTCAGGACCACCTCCGTATCACCCGTTGTCTTGAAGGTAACGACCGTCCTTATGATGCATATGTGGCTACTAACATGGTTCAGGACATTCCTTGGGGTCGCAAGATTTGTACTGGCTACAAGAACCAAAAGGCTTCATGCTATGTTATTGCTCGTCGCCAAGGTCTTCATAAACGTGAACTGTCAGTCTATGCTGCCAATGAATGGGTCGGCGGCATCTTCCTCTGTCCCGGCTCTCTTTCTGATGATGGCATTGCTTGCACTAACAAGAATGCTGTTCCCCTGTATCCTCTCATTGGCGCAAGTTACAAACATTATCGCCAAAATGTCCGCATCTCTACCATCATCCGTTCTCCCATTCTTGTTTCTTTTGACCCTTTGACTGAATCCACCCATCCTAATCCTTATGCTCCTCGCGACCAACTTCCTGAAAACTGGGCAGAGTACATTGACATTGAAGAAAACTACAAGGATGAAAGCCACGGTATTGAAACGATGTTTGAAAACTCTTGGAACTATCTTCTCAATCTCTTCCGCCACACCACCAAAATGAGCCTGAGAGTCTTCTTCTTGCCTTCTAACGCAAACTTTAAATCCTTTGGTGATCTCCGTGTCAGAAGACCCATTCGTAAACTTGAAGCTAAGGTTACGTATGAACAAGATCCCGTTGCCTTTAATATTGCGCCCTCTCTTTCGTATCTCGAACGACCCGAGTTTTCTAGAAAAGGAGCCAAAAAGGCTATGAAGAAGGTTCATGTCCAAGCTGTTGACAATTCTGAACCTGTCCACGCTGAAAATGATGCAAATGTTGCAAATGTCGACCCTGCTCAAGTCAAGAAGATTCTTGCTGATGCCGATTTTCTTGACGCTTTTGACCAAGACGGAACTCCCGTGGTTTCTTACAGTGAACTGTCGTTTGAAAACCTCTCCGACTTGAAAAAGGTTTCATTCAACAAGTTTATGGAACTTGCTGTCACTGCTCCTGACCACATTTTCCACAAGATTATGGAAAAAGTTGTTCCTGAATCTAAATCTCAAGTCAACTTTCAGGAGGAGCTAAAGGGCAAAAAGACTTTTAAGCATGCTGAACTTGGCCAGCATCCATCAGACTTGCTGGAGTCTTATCTCGCTAGAGATTAAATTTGAAATATCTATTCATATGTTATTTATTTTACTGTGTAATGTATAGCTATTAATATTTTTAATGTAACACACTGTTAAAACTTAGTCAAGCGGCCTGATCATGAATTACTGAAGCTGAATGGATAATTTTGGCATTTAATATTCCATCTTCTCAATTACATTACCTAATTGTTCCATCTCCAACAGATTCTTAGTGTAACCTCACACATAGTCAAGGTGTTATAAAAAAGATTTAAAAAATTCAAGCCCTACGTGGGGGTCGAACCCACAACCTTGAGATAACTTTTATCCTAAGAGTCTCACGCTCTACCGATTGAGCTAGCAAGGCTTGAAAAAGTAACTTTTATCACCTATAAAACTTACTGTTTAAAAAAGTTGAAAATCAAATTTGATATTTTTACAAAGTTTTCACAAAAAGACTATACATTCATAATCTTCCAAACTTATAAATACCCCATGCAAGGCTTAATTGAACATTCGAATAAATTCTCTTTGGTGCAAAATCTTCTGGAATAATGACAGTTCCATCGTATTCTGATGATTCTGTGGCTGGCTTTTCTTCAAAAGTTGCGTCTTTTGGTATCCATTTGGTATCTGCACCAAGAGCAACAGCAATTGGCATGATGTGTTCTAAGGTTGGGTGAGCTTTTCTCGCAAGCGGTTGCTTAAACAAGTTTGTAATTCGAGAAAGGCTATCTTCTTTAGAACGGGTATCTTCAACAACAGTCTTCAAATCCTTGTCGAATGAAAAGGCGTATGGCTGAGGTCCTGTTGAACTGAAGACCTCGCGAAGGTTGTGGACTGACATTCCGGAGCAGACAATTGTTATATCATTGCCTTGACGATCACGCAACTCGCGCAAGGCTTGGCCCAAGGCATAACTAGCCTTGGTATCGTGATCAACATCGCTGGGTCGGTGAGAAGTAAACCCTGATGGGGTAGATGGTAATGAGACTTGGATAACAGGGAAAGGAATGTTCTTTTCGGCAGGGACCTTTTCGGACTTGGGAACCTTTTCACCAGACTTGGGAAAAGCAACTCGGAGAGGAACCCATAACCCGTGGTCAAATCCTCTCGAGCCATAAAGCTTGGTGTTGAATCCTGGGTAAGAGGTTCCGTCTGGCAATTCTTGGGGCTTGCCGAGAACCTGGGAAATGCTGCGAGCAATTTCTTTTGAACCAACAGTATGGAACTGTTCCTCATACATGTGGTTGGGGAATCCGTAGAAATCATAGATCAAATGGTTAGGCCCATCAGTAGAGGTGATACCAACAGTACTATAAGAGTTGCCAGTGCTGAGACCAGAAGAAGAAGAAGACTCTTCTTGCCAGTGAGCAGATACAACGACAAGAGCTTTAGGAGGGTCGTTCAAAATCTCTTGTCCAAGTGAGTTGATGGTATCCCAGGCACCAACATCACTGTAACTGTCGTCTCGATAAATAAAGGTAGGACCTCCGTGCGAAACAAAGTATATAGGACGGAGCCTTGAAGTGATACTCTTGGTAATTGTGGCAGGCATTGTTGATTCTTGCTCGACAGGGATGTCTATTGGTTGTGGTTGAGGAGTTGGAAGCTTTGTGTATACGAACAGGTACACCAGGAGAGATGCAATAAGAGCGAGGGCAGATGTGTAGAACGCTTTCTGGGAAGAAAATAGCATATTAAGCATAGAGAAGAAAGAAGGACATGACGGGAATGATAAAGGTATTTATATATGCTGGCAATGTTGGTATTGCTGCTGGCGTCAAGACAAGCTCGAAACCATCACTAATTATTGATAATCAGGTAGCGATATAATCCCTTACTCAGAATTACTAACAGCCACTGCTCGGGTGCAGCCCCATTTCCCTTTATGGATTGGTCACGTGCTATGTGTGACTTTTTACTGTTTTCACGTGATACTCGGGTATTTGGCTAGGCCCGGTCCATACGAGCACTCGGGACATGATAAGAAGGACGGTGCGAAGCTTTTAAACGTTAGAATGTGTTTTGAGGAGAATCACGGACCGACAGTTCGTTCTATTCAATTTTGGGAAACCTCCAGCACCGGTTTTCCAATCGCCATATTCTTCTTTGAGCCACGTAACAGGAAAAAAAAAATTGTACACCCTTGGCAGGCACGTCTAAACAGTCTCAGCTTTCCAAACCTTTACTTTATTTTTTTTTTCCTTCCACGCTTTCTTGATGGCCTAACTGGAGTTGCTAGCTTTTCGTCTTCTCATTGCAATATTTTGGTGTTTATTACAAAGAGAGCACTAGGATAATCCCTTCGTTCAGCATCACCACGTCACTCACTTTTCATTCCACTACCACCACTCCTTTTTTCTTCTTTCCATCTTGGTTAACAACACAAAAACCCACAGCACTCATATAACAATGGCAGCACTTCCACGGAAACCTACAACGCTATTTGCCATCTTCGGCTCGGCGCTTTTCATCTTTTATCTTTTATTCTTTTCGTCTTCATCTCCAAAGATTGCACCTGCCCGTCGTGTCAATCCAAATGACCCTGTTATCAAGTCATATCAGCTCAATAATCTCCAATCAACACCTCGTTCATGGAACAACAAGGAGCGAGTCCTGATTCTTACTCCTATTGCTCGATTTTACGATGAGTATTGGGCCAACCTTTTGAATTTGAACTACCCACGTAACCTTATGGAGCTTGGATTCATTATTCCTTCCAATTCCGACGGTGATAAGGTTCTTTCTAAGCTTGATGCTGCTGTTAAGAAGATCCAAACCGGTCCCGAGCTTTCACGTTTCGGCAAGATTACGATTCTTCGTCAAGACACTGACTCCTTGGACACTCAACATGAAAAGGCTCGCCATGCCCTTTCAGCTCAGAAGGCACGACGCTCTCAAATGGCACTTGCCCGTAACTCTCTTATGTTTACTACCCTCGGTCCCCAAACCTCTTGGGTTCTTTGGCTTGATTCTGACATTATCGAGACCCCACCCAGTTTGATTCAGGACTTGGCTAAGCATGACAAAGATATCATTGTTGCCAACTGTTACCAGCGATTCGTTGATCCTAAAGATGGGCCATCTATTCGACCTTATGATTTCAACAACTGGCAAGAGTCAGAGAAGGGTTTGGAAATTGCCAGCCAGATGTCTGAAGATGAGATTATTGTTGAAGGTTACCAGGAGATTGCTACATATAGAGTCCTCATGGCCTATCTTTATGACGCTGCTAAGGACCCCGGGTTGGAGATTCCACTTGATGGTGTAGGAGGTACAGCTATGCTTGTCAAGTCTGAAGTTCACCGAGATGGTGCTATGTTCCCTCCCTTCCCCTTCTATCATCTTATTGAGACCGAAGGCTTTGCTAAGATGGCCAAGCGATTAGGATACCAAGCTTGGGGTCTACCCAACTATTTGGTTTACCATTACAATGAGTAGACTGAATGAAAAAGCAAGCACGGCCAGTCATAATGTCAAGAAAAAGAAATTAAAAAAGATTTTGCAATTTGGGGTGGTAAATAAAATAATTGGGTTCAAATGAGCGGTCCTCTTTGTGGAACGATAACGGACACAAGTTGATTACCCAGAAGTGAAATATTTTGGATACAGAAAAGTGGTTTTTTTTCCTTTCAATTCTTTATGAAACAATTGTACTATATAATATATATATTCAAAAAATAGTTTTCTTTTAAAAACGTATATATATATATGCGCAGATCAAACTGGTTTTTAGGATGATTAGATGGTTATTCAGGAGGTTTGGAATTTCCATAGATCACTGTCACAAAGGCATGTATGTAATATAGCCCTGCAATAACAAAAAACGATTGCTTGGTTGGAGCATGAGCCAGGCAAGTTTCACTTATTGTAGCACTGTATTTAAGCGGATCAGCAAAACGGAACGTGGTGATAGTCTCTGAAATTGCAGCCAACACCAGCTAATGAAGATACGGATCAAATTCGATATGGTCTCTGTATGTATGTTGCACGTGCCACGGCTATGGAAGCTAAATTGTGTGCATATGGCAAGACTGGGAACCAGTTTGGGAACCAGATTATAAATTAGCCCGCTAGTTATAACAAGCTGGAGATGAGCCCTACTTGGTTTCTGGGTAGTTGGCATCTCGACACTCGTTCACCAAGTCACCATTGAACCACTTTCCAAATGGTTCCAGGACACTAGGTGCTGCTTCTTCTGGTTTCCTTCTTCAGGAAGTCTATTAATTGTTGCTGGTATGTGCCTTTTTATTTTTTTGGAAACTTGTTCATTTACTCGAGTAAAAAGTCAATTGTTCAAATAAAAGTCTCAAATTGATAACTACCAATATGACCTAGAATTATTCAGCATCTGTTCAGCATATACTTGTTTTCGTCTTGAAATACAGTAAAGTGCAAGAAGAAACCTTCGTTGAAGAAACACACGCTTACAAAAAAAAAGACAACGGAACAAATATCATTAAGTGGTATCCGAGTCCGAGCTAGTTCGTCACCATGGACCATCCCAATCGCCACCATTCTTCTTGTCACCTTGACAAACATAATCTAAAAATTATGCAAAACTTCAAATTAACTAAACAGTACAAATCTACAAAAAGAACTACATTAAAAAGTAAAACAAAAATTTAAATGTTAACAAAGAGCAAAATAGTTAATGACAATAAAAACCAGACAATATCCAAAGAAAGTAACCAACAGCAACAAAAACGGTTACAATTCTTCTCTTTCAACATAATCACCAATAATATGCAAAAATACTTCTTCTAATCTGGTGGGGAAAACAGAATACGACTTGAGACCAAGCTCGTGCTTGTTGACTTCCAAGGCGTTGAAAATCTGAGAAACCTTGGTAATGTTTTTTCCAGAACCAATGTTGTGCTCATCAACAATTTGGTGGTCTTCCTCAGGAGCTGGGTTATCAAAGATTCCAGTGGGGACTGCCATTTTGATCTGACCCTGGTACATACGATCTTCAACAAACGCATCGTCACCAAAGACAGCCTTGACTCGTTGGACAATCTCTTGCATCTCTTCCAAGCTGGTGTAAGGTGCTGACTCACAAACCAAGTGAACATGGAACAAATTTCCACCATACCTCTGACGCAACTCTTCTGTTCTACCGATAGCCAACATCTTTTTTGCCAAAATACCAGCACGGTTAGACAATGCGTCAGCTTCTTCCATGGAATGGGTTGTGAGAACCATGGCCTTGCTTTTCTTAACAGCTGCCAATGCACGCCACATGATACGCTTTGCAAAAGCATCCATACCACTAGAAGGCTCGTCGAGCAACAAAACAGAAGGATTGCCAATCAAAGAGACAGCCAAAGATAACTTGCGCTTGTTACCACCAGATAGCTTGCTAGCAATTCTGCCTCGGAAACGATTAAGACCAACACCCATAATCAACTCATCAATGTGCTGGTGAACTCGACTCTTGTCACCACGAAGACCACGAATCTTGGAATAAAACAAAAGAACCTCGGAAACAGTCATTCTATCCATGGCGTCAAACTGAGGACACACACCAAGCTTGGTACGGGCCAAAGCACGGTTTCCGTTAACAGATATACCAGTGACATAGATTTCACCAGAAGTAGCAGGGACTTCACCACGAATAATGTTAAACGACGTTGATTTACCAGCTCCGTTTGGACCTAACAGAGACATGCATTCTCCTGGAAGGACTCCAAATGTTACACCGTCAACCACATTCTTCTTACCATATCGTTTGCTGATAGAATCAACAACCAAACCCTCGCTGTATAAAGCGCGGTTTTGGTTAATATGGTCGATCTCAGCAAGAGCGTCTTCACTTTGCTCCTCACCATCCTGTTCCTGCTCAGAAGTAGTACCCTTCTTTCTAGAAAAGAAACGAGTGAAAGAAGACCATAATTGAGGAAACGTACCAGAATCCCAACAGACCAGAAAGCCAAACAACAAAACATTTTGAATAATCAAGTAAAGAATTGGTCCACCATGTGCAAGAATGTTACCCATATAAGTGATTGGAGGTCCAGAATTACACAAGATACCAAAGATGTTAAAGCCAACAAACAGTGAACGCATAAGAGACTGGGACGGTGAAATAAGAGCGATTGTAAATTGAATAATATTGACATTTCGTTCAACATTCAAAGGGTTAGCAAATGTTTCGGTAGCAAGATAACCAATCAAGAAAACTAGAACCATAACAGCCTGGTAACCAGCAGTAATAGCAAAAGCTGCAAGCTGAGAGGGCATGAATAAGGAGAGAACAAAGGCCATCAGGACGGAAGCGTTAAAGTAAAGCACAAGAACAAAAAACATGTAACCAGGACCATACAAACCACTGATACCAGCACTCATGATTCCAATAACAATAGCAGATATAATAATGATCATAAACAAGTTGAACAGCATATGAGCAGCCCACAAAGGCGCAACTCGTAAACCGTTGGAATATTGCATAGCACGGACATTGCTCAAGCGCTCAAAAGTTGGATACAAGCCAGCAAACGAAGGTGCAACAGCGATACCCAAACCAACATACGCAATATACTGAAGAATGTCTCCAGTAGAGTCAACCCAAGCAATCTGGAAAAATGAAAAGTTGGTGATAATGTTCTGAGAGCCGTTGGAAATCAGGTTGGTAAACATGTTGAGAAGAAGACTGGCATAGTAGACAGCATCATCTTTATCGGCCTGATAGGCAAGAGCAAAATCACCAGAAGCCAAGGAGAGACCACCAGGAACAGCTGAGCTGAAGTTTGCCTCAATATAGTTGTAAAAGTCATTGAAAGAAGGAACAAATTGAAGACCAGAAAGGATAGTATCATTCAGAGCTTGCTCTAGAATAAGATTGTTGACCCAAGAAGCTTGACCGTCAATAAAAGAGTTATACCCGGTAGCAGCAGACAAAAAGTCCTGTCGAGTCGCAAATGGGATGTTTGCTTTTCCGTCAAACTCCAAGGGAGTGTACTTTTGGTTACTGAATCGACTCTTGACGTTGCAAGTGGTTGTGTGCTTTGCGCTTCCCAAGAAACTGTTGCAAACACCAGATACAAGAATGGGCAAAACGAAAAAGGCAATTTCCGGTAAAGGGCCTCGTCGGAAAATAATGTATCGTTTCCACATCACGGCCATGATCTGTCGAAGGAAACCAACTTGAGAGCTCGAAACATCTGCGGCCGTGCCCTCTTCAATTTCATTTACTGTTGCTCCAGTTTTATCGTTGAAGGAAGCAGAATCAGAGCCAGTCTTTTCAAACATCCCGTCATCAAGGGTTTCACCTTCGTGGTCCTCTTTAGCCAAGTCCAAAAACACATCCTCGAGCTCTGGGCCATTTACTCTGAATTTAATATTGGCGGCTTCCAGAGGCTTGATGAATTCCAAAACATCACCAGACGATGGTAATAGATGAATTTCTTCATGACCAGTGCCAGAACGATCGATAAAAATGCGGTAACCAGTACCAAGTCTCTGCTTTAAGTCAATAGGACTGCCTTCAGCACGCAACACACCCTTGGACAAGATTGCAATATTGTCAGACAACAAGTCAGCCTCATCCAAAAAGTGAGTAGTCAAAATCAAAGTATGTGTGTTTTTGAAAGCTTGTAAGATGTCCCAAATGACACGACGAGACACGGGGTCCAAACCAGAAGATACCTCATCGATACAACAAACGTTACTTCCACCAGTGAACATGATGGCAAGCTGAAGCTTTCGCTTTTGACCTCCGGAAAGATCTTTAGCAAGAGTATCAGCTTTTTCAGCCAAACCACACTTTTTGACAAAGAAATCAGCAACGCGCTGTAAATTGTCCTTGGGAACACCCTTTAAACGAGACCAAATTTTGATGTGCTCCCTGACTGTCAAACTATCCCAAAGAACATTTTTTTGGGGGCATATACCGAGCTTGGTGTTGGGACCAAAAACAATGGAGCCTGAAGAAGGAGCCTGGATTCCAGCAATCATTTCAAGAGTAGTAGATTTTCCGGAACCATTTGCACCAAGAAGACTGTAAATTTGATTGTGGGTAATATTCAAAGAGAGATCACTGACAGCATGAACAGTTTTGGATTCGGTGTTTCTGAAAGAGATGAGAGGTGAATAGGCCTTGTTGAGGTTGCGAATTTCAATAGCGTTACCGCCTTCCGCAGTCTGTGGTAGGGCCTTACGACGGCCATAGATCAGATCCTCGAGAATAACAGTGAGGCCAAGATAGAGGAAGATTTGGAAAATGGGAGCAATGAAGACAACAATGGGATATGTTGTTCCACCATTCACATGCTGGGCGAGGTTGATAGGAAGATAATCGTATTCACTTTCACAGAGCAGCTGGAGGAACATGCAAAAACTCATGGGGTTGAACAAAAAGGAGCAGACGTAAATGGCGGCTGGGGCATTGGGACCGTTACCGAGTTGAACCTGGACAGAGGTCAGAATAGCGAGAATCATTGAGATACCAGCGGCAGTGATACCAGCAAGTTGAGCACTGGGGAAAAGAGTACCGAGTAAGATGGCCCAGGTGACGGCTGCCAAGCCGTTGAACAGGGCGAAGAAAAGGGTGACGGCTACACTCGAGTGGGCGAAATAGATTGTTCCGTAGAGAATACCGATAATGACCCAGGAAGGAAAGTAGATGTTGGTAAAGGCCGTGATGTATCCACCAAAACGAGCAAAGCGGTTGACCTCCATACTTCCCAAAAGGTTTGTGAGGCCCTTTTCCCTGTCAGCAGCAACGTAACCAGACAGATGGAACACCAAGCCGACAAGAGAAATGTACAAGGCAGGAGCGATCCAGTTTTTGAGAGAGTTCATAAAGCTCTGGTCTCTCTTTTTTGTATTTTCTTCATTGGAGATGGAGGTAAAGGGAATGGAACGGACGGAAGTAGTAGTGTTTCGAATAGCGTTGTCGACAGCGAGTTGCAAGGGAAGAACGTACTTGTCGACATCGGAGTTGTCGCCCGAAACATCGACGATAGTCAAGCCGGAGTTTCCGCGCACCGTGTAGTTGTAGAGGTTAGTAGCTGGGTCGAGGCCGTTCCACTGAATACCGCCGTAACATTTGGAAGTGCCGCGAAGGGTTTGGGTACAAATATCGAATAATTCTTCAGGATCGGTGATGTAGTGTATTTGAGCAGGGCTGATGCCAGAAAACGCCGTATTCATAATACGATGCATCGTATTTATGGACACCTTTGATTCATCTTCAGCGTAGTAAGGAATGATCAGCGAGCTGCCGACAGCGTTCGCGAGCGACTGGATGGGCTGGTGGTCGTTGGCAACGCCGAAATGCTCGATAGGGTAGTATATATATTTAGACTCTCCCATATAAATTGTAAAGGCGATGGGAATGATCAAGGCGCGGATCAAAACAAAACGAATCTGGCGGGAGAGGAGGATGATGTTTTTGAGATACAGGGCAAAGGTCTGGACGAAAAAGGTGTTGGTGCCGGACGCGCGGCCGGTAGAGCTGGCCATCTCGGCGTTGATGTCGTTTGCCTCCTGGACATAGGCTTCATGGTAGTTTTTCTTTTCAATGGGGAGCTGGTTGCGGACGACGTTGAGCTCGATATGGGAGCCGGCGGGGGACGGGGAGGCCGAGGTGGAGGCGGAGGCGGCGGCCAGCTCTGCCTGCTGCTGGCGCTCCCGTTTCCTCTTCTGGCGGCGCTCGTAGGCTTTGTAGAGCAGCATGGTGAGAGCAGAAAGACGGAGGGCTAGTGGAGAAAAAAGAGGACGGGGCGAAAGCAAGCATGAGCCAGGAGAATACGGGAGATACATATATATAAGCACAGAGAGAATTAGTCCCCAGGAAAAGAGCGCTTATGTCGCCAACACGTAAGCGGGATACATACACGACTGCGGATACATGTAGGAGCGGCGCAGCACCAGAGCGCAGGCAGGCGGGACGGGGAATTCTGACGGAAGGTGCCGTACTGGCAGCCAAGCCCACTGACAGGTAAAAAAAAAATATGAAAAAAAAAAAAAAAAAAATAATAATAATAATAATAATAATAATAATACAACCCCATCAGTGACGTCAAACCATAATTCAAAATTCCAAATTTCCATTTTCCAAACAAAAAGTTTAATCTCTCCATGCTGACTAACCACTAGTTTCTCTCTCCCGCACGGCTGAACACAAGCAGGGTAGCCAAACCTCCAGTAAACCTGCCTAACTGACACCGCCCTCCTTTCTAGCCCCCCGTCATCATCATCATCACCACCACTCCACGCCAGCACACCCACAACCACACCCAATGGCGTCTTCCGCTCCCACGTCGTCGCAGTCCGGTGTGGCCGACGAGAACTCGCTAGTCCAGTTCTACCACACGTTCAGAAAGTTTCTCAACGTGGATTCCGCCTTTAATGAGTCGCACAAGCGTCGCTTGCAGTCCAACCGTGCTCAGCAAAAGCTGCTGCGTCTGAGCGCCCAGCAGTTCCACGAGCTGTCGACTGACGTCTACGACGAGCTGCTCAGACGCACCGCCTCTGACGGATCGTCCAGCTCTGAGTTTTTGACGCCTCTCGATAACTTCCACCCGAAACGAAACCAAGCACGCCAAAAGCTGTCTTTACTTTCTCCATCGCGTTTTAACGACCTGTCGTTTGACATCTTGTTTGAAATCGAGCGCCGTCTCAAGCTACATCCTACTCCAACAGCACAGGAGGCTGTTCGAAATCCCATCGCTGCCTTTAATTCCCCTACCCAATCAATCATCTCGACGCAGTCTACTGCAACTCAAAATTCACAAGTCCCCCAAAACGCTCAACCAAGCCAATCTGCCCCCTACGGGATCAAGACTGCAATCCTTCCTGAACCTAATCGCGGCTCCCTTGCACCGTCTTTGAATTCTGTCAGCTCTAACCCTCATGCGTCTTTTGCGTCTCTCGACTACAATACTCCAACCTCTGTCACCGCACCAATCATAGTGCCTGCTGCTTTCTCTTCCCAATCACCCAACAGCCTCTCACAAGCTTCTCACTCTTCGCCGACCGCTCCTGCATCGTCTTCTCCATCCACACACAGAGGCCAGCTTGGTGCCTCCCCCGACAAGAGCTATCCTCAGTTGGCTCCTCCTCCGTACGATACTTCCGATCCCAAGAAGTTTGAGGAACCAACACCTCAATACATCCAGCCCACTACCAAAACCATCACTCCCGAAATATCTGATCTCGTCGAAGAAGATGATTCCGACTCCAGCTCTGAGCAAAACAATGACGAAGACGAAGTCTACAGTGAAGTTGGTGACCAGGAGGCTTCCAATGATCCCCTCAATTCTGATATGCCCCAGGACATGATTGATGCTGCCGCACGAGCATGGGCGAGCAAGAATAGTAGTCATGCTGATCTGACAAAACTCAACTCTGCAACAAATCTTGACCAGATTAATGATAATGCCTTCTCAAGTCAAAGTCCAGACAATGATGGTGAGCATCATTTTCAAGACCAAGCATTGGCATCTCCAGGGTTTCAGGAAAATTTCGATCAGTACGGTCCACTTGGGTTACATTCCATTGCAGAGGAAAAATCACCATACATCCCTCCTAATATTTTGGCAAATGGTTCGTTTGGATCTACGGGTTCTGACGGCAAACGCTTGTCTTTGAGTGAACAAATATCGTCCAGTATCATTCGTTCCAGTTCCGCCAGCAAGATTGACTTGGAAGCTGTTAATTCTCAACGATCACTTTCTGTTCAGAACGATGCTCAGCGTGCTGAGAGTCAAAAACAAATTACCGATCTTCAAGCCGAAGTCTCCAGACTACAAAATCAGCTCAACGACCAGAACAAACAGATTAAAAACTTGGTTGATGAGGGCACGCGCTTAGACGCGAACATCAGCAAACTTGAACACCAACTTCAAGAGTCTGAATCCCTGAAAGAATCTTTGGTTGAAGAAAACGGTAGACTTCATCAGATGATTTCTGATGTTGAATCAGGAAAAGACCAGCAAGACACTCAGATTTCCATCTTACGCATTGAATTGGACAAGAAGACACAGGAATTGGAAGAAAAACATCAATTGGTGGAAAGACATAAGAATGAATTGGATGACACAAGCAGAGAGTTTGGTATGAAGACAGAGCAGTATATTAACGACCTTGAAGAAAAGCATCAGGCTATGCAAAGTCTTGAACAGCAGCATGCTAAGCTCAAAGAAAAGTATAATGACGTGATGAATAAACAAAACGAATATGCTGGGTCTTCTGCTTCATTATCTAGTAAAATCATGTTGCTTGAAGGACAACTTATCCAGAAGGAGAATGTAAGTATCTGTATTTTTCTTTTTTTTTTCTTCTTGTCTAACAATTTTTTCTAGCAAATTTCTGAGCTTCAATCCGAGCTTAAAACCAGAGAGGGGGAGCTTGCTAACAAGCACCAAACAGTCACTTCTCGTGATACGCAACTTAGTGAAAAGGATCAGCAGATTGCAGAACTGTTAACCCAACTTTCTCAGCATGATGAAAATCAAAAGAGAGAGGTTGACAGGGCTGTCGAAGAAGCTATTGCTCACACCACTGCCCAAGCTAGTCACTCTGCTGCTCAGGATAAGACTGTATTTGATCAAGCCCACCAGCAAGCTATGGAGGAGAACAACCGTATGAAACAAGAGTTGAATGCTTCCAGAGAAGCCGAAGCAAAGGCTGAGACAAAGATTAAGCATCTTGAGGCCGCTGTTGCATCTGCAACTGCTGCGATTGCTGCCGCTGAAGCAACTAGTAAACACCTCGAGGCTAATGGGCCTGTCGAGAAGAATGAAAAGTACATTTCATTACTTGAAGAGAATGGCCGATTACAAAACAACTATGAGAGATTACATATCGAATTGGAGCAGCAACAAATCGTCACCGAGCAAGTGAGACAAGAAGCCTCTAGCTTTTTAGAAGAAATGAGAACCCTTGCTGAATCACAAGATTCGGGCTTCAACACGGAAAAATATGTTCGAGAAATCGAGGAGCTCAAGAAGGAAGTGATTGAGTGGAAGCAAAGATACAGCAATGTCAAGGCAAAATTACGCAGTCTTAAGACTACATCCTACTCCAATGCCCCAGCTGGATTCCCTCATGTCAAAACGGTTCCTTTTTTAAATGGTGAAAATGACATGGCAAGTGTCACAGATAAAGCTTTAGGTGCTGTTGATTCCAAGTTTCTTTCTGAAGATGGTAAGATTCTCGACACTAATGTGATCAAGTTTCAAGTTGCTATGGATGATTTTTTGGTCAAGATTCGCACAAGTAATTTCAAGCATGTTATGGATCATTTACATAGTGTTGTTGCCGCTACCAGAGTTATCACCAATGATGTCAGCACCAACTTTATGACAGAAAAACAATTTGACAATGAAAATGTTCAGCAACAGCAACAAGATAAGGCAATCAAGGAGTCAGACATGATGCAGAGTGAAATTGCTCAGGCCACTTCTTTCGTTTCCACAACAGCCACTCATCTTATCACAACAGCCAGAAACCACTCAACTAGTGGCGGTCTCTCTCCTTTGTTTTTGATTGATGCTGCTGCTACAGATCTTTCTCAATCTGTTGTTGATCTTATTAAATTAGCAAAGATGAAGCCGACCTATGGGATGAATTCGCCTATTTCAACTCATAGCCATGACAGCAGAGGAATTAATGGAGTTAACGATTATGATGGCGATATTGTCTCTCCTAACCCCAGCGAGTATCAATCTTCAAACGGTAGCCTTACCTACAAGTCACAGAATAGATCGCGTCATAGCAGTGGAAGCCATCACCACCATCACCATCATTCTTCATCTGCGTCTTCTCATAGACACTCACAGAAGCCTAGTGATTCAAGATCCAGACCTCAGTCTATCTCCCAACAGTCACCACAATTAGGTCATCAGAATAGAGCATCTAGTTCTCAAATAGCAGTGGCAGAAGCAGTTGGAATAGTAGGATCTAGTGGATTCCAGCAGGCTAATCGTATTCCGGCTGCTCAACAAGACTCACGCTCGGTTTCGGGTTCTCTTCCAGAGCCTCTAAGACAAGTTCCAGGGGCTTCTGAAACCAGATCGGCATCGGGTCCAATTCAAAATGTTGCTACACCTATTGAGACGAATGACATCAATGATGGAATGCTTTCAAGATCACCACCATCCCCATCTACCTTTAGATCCCAACATGCAGAGTTCCAAGGCCAGACTAGTAATACCAATGGTAATAGGTATAGTCAAGGTAGCCAGAATGATCCAGTTGGTCATACTAGAACAACGCCATCAGGTTCTGTTGATTACGCGATAGACATGCCCCAGGTGTCTCCCATAAAAGTCAATACTGCTAAACAGCCGAGCAGCCCTCAGCCCCAACCTCAATCTCACCAATATTCACAAAACTCTCAATCACCTCATCATGAACAGTCGCCTGCTTCTCTTCCACCTCTTCCTACAACTACTCCTCTTGTGCCCGCTCCACATCCCAGCAAATCATTGGCATACTCTAACTCTAATACTAGTACTGTAATGATTGATCCTGAAAAGCGCACAGTAAAAGAGTTGCAAGAATATCTTGAGACTCAGACTGTGGCAGTTATTGAATCCATTCAAGCTTTGCTTACGGGTATTAGAGGTAAAGCTACTTACCATGAAGTACGTCACTCCATTTTTACCACTACATATTGTGTCCATCCTGTTATTGATGCTACTTCTCGTTCCATGACTCAGACTCGCAATTGGCGCCTCAAAGACCTTGGCCAATATATTGTAGAGTCTTTGAACTCATGCTGTGAGCGCATGCAGGCACTATATGACGATAGTGAATCATTAGATGAGAATGGAGGAGTTCCTGACAGACAGTTCAAGCAACGTCTTGCTGGTATTGCATTTGATACGGCTAGATGTACCAAGGAACTTGTAAAGGCTGTGGAGGAAGTCTCACTTGATATAGAGATTAGTGAGATTGACAAAAAGCTTGAAACCAACAAGGTATGATAAATTTACGGAGAAGAATGAAAAAAAAGATAAAGGCACTGCAAGCTTAATGATAATAAATGGGACTATATAAAATTGGGAATTTTTTATGAGATTGTTTGGTTGGTTTGAACAAAATTAGGTTATTTTATGTTATTTAGAAAATGGTATAATTACAAAAGATGAGTATTATCAAGTTAGTCTCCATAATCAATCAATCAGATACTTTCTTTATAATAATAACGATAGCCATAACAAACCATGACAAGCAATACAATGACCTTTTGTTCCAAGCAGCAATACAGAGTGCTGACCGATCGTATGCAAGGCTCTGATATTTCAACATGACTAGGTGAAGAATATTCTTACCTTAAGGTTTTGGAAAGTCTAATATGTTATAGAACTAACCTCATATCAATTCCCGAAGCTGCACAGCCACGCTGACATTAAGGAAATGGAGGAAGACATTGACGGCTGAATCACGGTTTGCAAACCCGCCTTTATACAAGAACCCCCTTAAAGTATATTGTGTGCATGGGTATATATCAAACGTTAGATTATAACTGGCGGTAGAATATGAGCCTCGAAAAGCGAAATACCTCTTTGCCTTTCGGTCGTCAATCATGAATCATTGTATTTAGCATGCCATGATCCGGTGAGGTTTATAAAAACGACGGGAACGTAGTCCGAGTCAGAACCTAAAAAGCAAAAAAAGTAAAAGGAACAAGGCATCCAAGCGTTTGTTGATATTCCAATTGAGCGCCGTTTTATGTCGATTCTAAAAGACCCATATTACGCAGTTCTACTTTTATTCTAATCGCTATAAAACATAAAATACAATAAATTTGTTAGAGTCATATCACGCAACTTTGCCTATGTTTCAATCTCTATAACCGAAATCCATGCTAATACTTTTGACATTCTTTATCAAAGTCCAAGGCACAGCCATTGCTGGGCGAGACATCTTTACCAGATTTCCTAATACGGATGGATTTTCAAATATAGATAGGATAAATTAGCCGAGACCAGTGATGCAATTTCATTGGATAAACGGGTTTTGACTATATTGGAGACTTTCTATTTGCCAAAAAAACAAACGAGGCGTATTTTAAATTTGACTAGGAAAAAAAAAACCTGTCGTCATTTTTTTGCCTCAATACCGATCAATCGCTTAAAACACTGTTTACTTTTGTCTGTATTAATTAAAGGGCTATATACCTAATATAATTGATCGGCTCTTCAGCATATCATATCCCTGTCCACATCAACCGTATATATTTTCGTGTGGCAGGCACCGTTTCATTCCATGCTTTCACCGCGACTCGCAAAAACTTTGCCGGCCTTAGCATCGGCCCGAAATAGAGCCCATCTCCCTATTCTCAGCTCATGTCATGAAGACACTTTGCGTTACGTAAAAGCTTATAGGAAACCCACACTGGTCTTGTGGGGTTTATATTTTTTGTTTTTGAGAGAGAGATGCGCGATTCCGAGATAAAAACTAAAAGTATTAGATTCAAATTCATGACCAAAACGAGGAAGCATAACTTATAGTACGATTAAATAGGTAGGTTTACTTTTCTTTTCCGCCTTTTATTTTTTATACAACGTAGTTTAAAAACTCCAAACAAACATGTTGAATAAAAATGCAAAATATAATAGAAGAAATTATATATTCCTGATGATATCAAATTTCAACAGTCCGATATAGTGTAACGGTTAGCACGGTCCGCTTTCACCGGGCAGTTCGGGGTTCGATTCCCCGTATCGGAGTATTCTTTTTTTCCTTTATCTTCAGCACGACTAGTTTGAAATGCTTTTTTTTTTTCATAATGAGAGTTTATACGTTTTGGTATTACTTATCAAACTCTTCTAACACAGATAACTTGGTAAATCGTTGTTTAATACCTGAAAAACTACATCTGCAAAACTCTTGTAAAGTCTAATCATTTTCAACTCCAGGTTTTAATGTACATTTCTTCAATCCGACTTTGTTAATCAAGTCATGATCGATGTAGTCCTATTTATGTCATACAATTGTTCAAGCAAGTAATCAGATGTTTGAGTAACCTTGCTGAACCTCTTTCTTAGAGATATTTTTCATAACCAATGCTGAGATCAGAACAGGCTTGAGGGTGGTTGGTTTGATGGATTCTCCAAAATCTTCAAAACTACGTTCATCTCTTTCATTTCTTTTTGGCACACCTTTTTCATGGTGTCTGATATATGAAAACTCAGATGATTAATGGCATCCTGAAAGTTGGCTGTAGTAGCACTAGCCGCCATAGAAACAGGCATGCTTTTAAATACAGCTTTAGACTATCAATAGTTTCCAGATCATTCAATTAATAAACCACATTCTTACCTTCTGGATATGTAATTGGTATAATTAGTGTCAAGCAAATCACCTATAACCCACCTACAGCAAGTAGCTTGAGTGGTAGATGATTCAGGATTCGAAAAATGACTGGTATTTATGGTTGGAAACACGTTTTCTTTGGCAAAACCTGGTATGAAATAATGATTTTAAGATATTCTAGATGTACCAAAGGTATCATCGACGTAGTAGCTCGAGATCTTTTCCACATAATCATAATATTGGGGGTACTGGGCTCCATCTCTGTTTATGAGCCATCGGGTGGTATCAAATCATGGACTCTGTCTTTATTGCAACCTTGGCCACTTTACCTTCTAATAAGTCTAGCTCTTTGCCGTGTAGATAATGGTAAGACTCATTTCCAGTCAGCATATCAGAACTAGGTATCGATTATGGCCATCCAAAAAACACCAATTTCTGAGATCACTATCATTACTATGAAGAGAGGCAGAGGAACTGCAGCAAAGGAAGGTAGATAAACATGACAAAGTAAGTAAAAATCTCAAAACATGGGTTACAACGCAAGTAATGACAACTTTCTTTTTGCAAAAGAAAAAGAAATGCGTTAGCCCGGAGTCGAACCGGGGGCTCGACGATGGCAACGTCGAATTTTACCGCTAAACCACTAACGCTTGTTAAAATTCTCTACGAAAATGTATATATATACATTTTTCATTTTCAGTAGAAAAGTATTGAAACAAGAGAATCGCCGATTTTTTTGGACCACATATTGTTAAGTACTTTGTAATTTCATTTTCCCAAAAGCATTGGGAATTGGAGCTTTTTTCGAGCTGGTTGAAATACACAATGACGCCAACCATCTTTATGAAAAATGCAACGAGAAAAAATTGCCATAAAAAAGCTAAGAATATGTTTGATTTGTAGAAAAAAGCTTTAATCTCAGAGTTCTATCTATTTTTTTCTGTTCCATCATTGTTTAGTTTGCAGTCTAAAGTTTCAAGTTTAGCTTAATCACCCCCGTCAGATTGTATCCTTCTAGTGTTATACTATGGGCACTTGAAATAGCTGTTTTGGCGCCGTTAACTAGTTTGTGGAACTTGAAACTACAAGGAAAGCTATTAGATTGCAATTGAATAAATAAATAAAGCTAGTGGTTTTGTATATAAATCTCTTTAATCTTTCCATTCTCATTGTTCTTTTATATTTTATTCTAACATCCGATCACAAATCCCAACTATTATATACTTTTCCTCATTTTTCATCATGCATCTTTCAAAACTCAGATATATTGCTCTTGCAGCTTTTGCATCTTCTGTAAAGGCAATGGCAACTGTTTTTAATAATACTCAACCACTCAATGTTCCTTGCAAGGTCCAGCTTTTGTCAGTCCAACCTGATAACGGAGATCTTGACTTTAACCTTCCATCTATTGGCACAAATGGAAGTTTGGTAATCTCAAACAACTACACAGAAGTTTTAGCTGGTATATGGCTTCCAAATCACTCTGTTCAGTACTTGAACTCTAGCAATGTTCTTACTAACAAGTTTCTTGCTATTGAAAACCATAAGCTTGTCATTGGGGATAATTTTTATCCGTGGTCTCTTAGCAATATGGAATATCCCACTGCCAGTGATCCTGATCCTTTTCCAGGATTCCTCAGTAATGGATCTTCTGACCAGTTTGTTGCTGTGAGCAACGGCCATGGTGTTTATAACATATACACAAACTATCCCAATAGTAATGTAACTGGAACTCCTTTCCAATTTATTGTTGCAGTGTCTAAGAACAAAGACGCGCCTATCAGGTCTTCTATTTCTGGGTCTAAGAGTAAAGGCGTGTCTACATCTTTTACTCTTGATATTCTTCCTAAAGCCACTCCCATCAATGAAACTGTTTTTAAGCTTCATAATACTCCTCAAGCTAAGAACGAACTCACTCAAGTTAGTGTTGCTCATACGAGCAACTCCATATTTGCTTTAGTAGTTACTGCCATGGTAGCTTCTATTCTTTTTTAAGTTGTTTGGTCTATCTGTTTATTTGTTTGTTTTACTGTACATATGGTCTATTCATTAACATGATACTCTTTTTTATTTATAATTTTCCGAGTTAAATCACTAACAACATTTCAAAACCGGAGTGCTATCTTTTTTAAGCCAGCCAATAATTAGCCTAAAGTTTAAAGTATGGCCATTTTTATCCATATGTAAGGTGTATATGTCCGTGTTATCTGAGTTAGTGATTACCATAGTACTTCATTATGGTAACTAGCTAGTTCAATTCGGTTTAGTAGAATCGGTCTTGCAAATTTTATAAATACTTTTTCTTTTTATCTCTAAACACTTTTACTTCATAATATACAATTTTTTGATCTTTTTCATTTCTTGGCTGTCACTCACAATTCATTTTCACCTTTCCTTCAGGCTTTGAGCCATATTTATCAACAAATTTATAATCATGTCCTCCATAAGTCCCTATTTGAAACGGCTAGTCAAAGAGTACGAAGATCTGAAGCTCAATCCACCTGAATTAGTGATTGCTCGACCATCTGAACTAAACATTCTGGAGTGGCATTTTATTTTATCTGGTCCACCCAACACACCTTACGAGGGCGGAAAGTACCATGGACGGCTCCTATTTACCAAAAATTATCCTTTTTCGCCACCAAGTCTCATTTTCTATACTCCTAATGGTCGCTTCAACACAAAGCAAAATATATGCTTGTCAATAACCAATTATCATCCAGACCAATGGAATCCTTCTTGGACCATTGAAGGCATTTTGATTGGCTTGTTGTCTTTTATGACATCAACAGGGTTAGCATTGGGTGCTGTTAAAACCTCTGACCAAACAAAAAAATTGTTAGCAAAGAAGTCAATTGAGTTTAACAAATCAAACGAATTATTCGTAAAACATTTCCCAGAGCTGGTAACTTTGGAAAAGAGTGAGCCAGTCAAGAACAACCAAAATCAAGGCTCGAAAGAGGAAACTGCCGAGAAAAATGACGCCAGTAAAAAAGAACTTGACAAGCCTCTTTTAAATAACGAGTCAGTTTCTGCAAAAACTGAAACTGAAGTTGGCTTTTTTGGAGCGATTATCAATAAGATTAAAGGAATAAAGTAATCTTGTTCTTAGCTGCATAATAATATAGTTAATTTTCATAGCAATACTCAATCAATCTTGGTCATCTAAAAGAGTAGTTCTCCAGAAATTTCAAATAGAAAGAAATGATTAAATTTTTTAAGACTATTTTTTAGATATATTATTGATAACAGAATGATATTAAAAAAAAAAGCATGCTTAGGGAAATGGCCCCTCTCCATACAAGACGCTGCAATTTTAGAGCTGTCGTAAATATCCCAGATCAGAGCCGCAAAACTCCTTTAAGCAACACGAATCTAGTTTTGGTTGGTGCACAGCCTCACCACCACTGGTAGCTTATTCTCGTAGCAGCCCCCTCCTTCAACTCTTCAACTAACGCTACAGCGGCTTTTTCTCTTTAATGTTTGGACTTTTTGCAACTAGTTTTGCGAAAGGACTTTAAACCCAATTGTCCAAATTGCACTCAAATGGCAGCTAGGCCCGTTAGTACGATGGACCAAGAGGAACCTAAAGAGATCCGGATTCAAAGCGCTTTATCGGTTCTCCGAGACCCCGCAAACGAACTGTCGCGACACCAAGTGGCCACAAAGTATGGAATACCATATGCAACACTAACCGACAGACTAAATGGCAAACTTCCACGGACGGATGTGAATAAGACTAAGCAGTTGCTGACACCAGAACAGGAACACACATTGGAAGAGTATATTGTTGATATGGCCAAAATGAACATTTCCACTACACCTCAAGAAGCAAGAGAAATGGCAGCAAAAATAATTCGCAAGAACGACCCAATTGCCCCAGTCCCCTCTGAAACGTGGTTTCGAAGTTTTATTAAAAGATCAAAGAGATTAAGCCATAGTAAACGCGGGATAATTTGTGTTGCAGACATGGAGCAATCAAACAAAGAAATGTCCCCCGGTTTTGATGAAAATGAGCAGGATTCAGTAGTAGAGCTTGATAGAGCATTGAATGCGTTAAAGTGCGGAAACATTACAGAAGTTGACTGGCGAATATGCGAAACACATCTCCTTGAAAAGGATTCAGAATACTTGGCACGCGAAATCAAGCGTCAGCTCGAGTACCGTTCAAAGGATTGGGAGAAAAAAAGGCGACTGGAAGCGGAGCTGGTTGCCTTGAATCAAAAGGTTAAGAAGCTACAAGAAGTTATTTCTGAATTAAATGAAATTGGAGATACCAGGAAAAGAAAGCGTCCAGAGTTGAGTGGTGTTAGCAGTAGTAGAGGAAATAGTGGTGGTGATGATGATGACGGTGATGATGCTGTGGCCAATGATCAAAGCCAAAGACTTGAGCTTCAGCTTCAGCACATGAACCAGAGCCAGAACCGGATTACACAGATACGTGAAATCAATTCTAGCCAAAATATTAGCCAAGTTGAGGAAACACACACATTACGCTCGTCCGGCCCCTTTGACCCACATAGTCCAACCGTCTCTCTGCAACGGCCAGTGGCGACTTTTGGATCAATTAATATGCAGCAAATGCCATCGACTGACCGCATGGTTTCCATTGGCTCGATAGCATCTATCCACCCGCTCAGTCAAATGCCTGAGCTCAACCAGATTACGGACTTGGCACAGTTCACTCAAGTAATGTCGATGAACACAGGCATGCAACCCTCCCCTACCCAAGCATACCAAATGGATCGGGAAGGGCCAGCCGATTCATACATGAAATAGAAATGGCTTTTATCGTCTTATCATCCTTACTTTGCACAATATTGGCTTTACCCATTGTATTTTTAATTCAATCATTCTTATGAATTCAAACCAGCCCTTACCCATGGCCTCATCGTCGTGTTTATCACGTGGTTTGTTCAGCCGTGCTGTTTTATTATTATTATTTCTCGCTCAAGTTGCAATTTGAGTCAATTCAAGTTTTTTTTTTAATTTGAGAGATCCTAGATACATTCAAGTTTTTCTTTTGTGTCAACTGTGTTTCTTTCTCATACAGGTGTTTTAGTGCGTTTCTTCTATAGGCCATGTTTCCTAATTTGAGCATGTATATGCCAGCCGACACACAGGAAATGGCAAACCCAACGTGACCTTTGCCAGCAACTGATCCCACCCATATAAAGCAGCACAGCAAACCCAAAAGTAAGTTTATTGTCGGGAAGAGGGTTGGCGGTATTCAGGAGCTATAAATAATCTGTGTTGTTGAGATTGATCAATCAGTGCAGAACACGACTAAATAAAATACTCACAACTACTCCTCCAATAACTTTATAGATCACCATTCCACGTTCTTACTTAGTCATACATTATGTGCCTATTAGCCTCTAATATGTATAGCCCGTATCTGGAACTACCATATTCGATCATATTTGATCACCTTATCACGTGTGCCATAACATATTCCCTCGTTATAAGATTTGTTTTGTTTTTGTTGGGACTGGGCTATGGTAGTTTGTTCATGTAACAGTGTGTTACACAAACTCAATGGAAATAGTGTCCGCACTGGCGGTATGATCCTAGCTGGAACGTCACTGAGCCCTTGGTTCTCCCGTGGATCCTTCATATGTTTGAGATACTCGGTAATCACCGTCCTTCTGAATAGCACAGGCCTGATAGTGAAATAGATAAGCAGTAGAACTGGTTATCAGCCGTGTATATGCCCTTGTTTACCTTTAGCATATCTGCCAGGGTGTTGGTTTGTGATAATGGCTGATTGTCTTCCATTGTCAATTGATACGACTGCTCGGCTTATCTTGACAAGCCTTTTATCATCAAATAATGGCCGTTTCTTTCACAGCCTAGACTTTAATCATATATATAATCGATTATAACATTAAATCATCGCAATGGGATCATTAATTCTGCAATCTCAAGGATATTACTAAAAAAAAAAAAAAAAAAAAAAGATATTTCAAACACTTGGTTCAACAAATAATAATAGTCGTCAATAATGAATAATATATAAATATAAATAACAGAAATGTGAGTATAATAAATAATAACAATAATAATAATAGTGAGTAAAGTAAATAAAACAACCTTAGTAGTCTGTATCGAACAGTACATGGTTCTGTGAAATTCAAACGCAATCGTAATAAAATCAAACATCTTTCATTTGATAAAAAAGCATTATTCAATCGGCTGAAAATAAAAATAGTATCATAATATTAATGGGGAGGATTTGACCATCTTCCATGTATAATGTTCGTCTGTCGTGCCATCATCAACTTGCTCATGTCACAATCAACAAAGCGTCCTCATCGTCATCATGCTTCTCAAAGATCACCATGCTTTGCATTGCTAATTCTAGCTCTGCTGTTTTGGACGAATTCCACCCTGAACTTTGTAAAAAGTTCTGACTGTCGCCATCAACTCCATCTATAACAGCACTGTCCATCTCATGCAATACATGCTCATCAACATCACTAAATAACGGCGTACCCCCTTCCGACCCTGATCGAGATGCCACTTCAGATCCAGAATTAGAGTTTGTTCCTTCCTCGACAATTAAAACTCCACCAAATTGAACTTGTCCTTTGGCCCGGCCAAAATCAAGTTCTTTAGCCTTGATGGGCAAACCAAACATGGTGCTGGGATAATATATGTCGTCACCAGGAATTGCATCACTTGACTCCTGGTATGCGTCGTACATCTCTTCGCTGTTCGTAGTGTTGTTATCGATCAAGTTCTCATCTTCTTCGTCCTGATAAGTGGCCAAAATAATGTGCCGGTCTGTGTGCAAAAATGGATAAGGAAGACATGGCTCCAATTCAAAGAATGCAAGAGGCTCTATAGTCTTGATAAGCTGAGGTCGGCGATCAGGCTCATCCGAGGCATGTATCTTAGACTTGGTCGTTATATAGTCCGCTTGCTGCTCGGCACCAGTTCCTGGTAAGGATGAGGATGAACCATTGTTGCTACCTGTTGAAGCATCACGAATGATCTCAATGCCAATTTCGCGAGTTAAAAAGTTTTCCGCAACAGGATGCCAAGGTAAATCATATTTCCAAGAACAAGTTCCTGTAGTGACATCAACAGCCAGCAACTGGCCTTCTCGTAGCATTAGAACTCTAGAGTAGTGGGGACCTTCCAAGCTGTATGTATCGTACGAAACAAGAGCAGGCTCAGCCACATCCTCTTCGTCGTCATCTAATATTAGGGCCTCTTCATCGGCTAGTCGGGGGTCTTTCTCGCTTCCAATAGTTTCGGGGACTAACATCATACTTTGAACGTTCCATCCACTAAGTTTCCACATCTTACTTGAGTTTGTAAACATACCTAGAGGAGCAGACTTAATTAAAGATGCAGCACCCGCAGCTGTAGAGCCCAAAGTTGAGCCCACAACACCTGAACTACTGGGAGAAACAGATGTACCACCGCTAATATTATCTGAAGAGTTGAAACTAGTTGATTCATACGCGTTCCAAGGTTGGCGTTCAAACCAATGAACACTGCCTTTGTCTCTAGTAATGATGCCGAAACCACCGTCTACATCCCATTCAACTTGATGCACCTTGGCGGGAGTTACACCCCGTACATATTTTCCAGATAAAGAGACTTGTTGTGGAAGAAACGATAGATCAAACGTAAATATTGTCTCTCCGCGAGCAGAAACAGTTGCAAGAACGGCATCGTATGGTGATAAGGATATATGAGAAATGCCTTGTGGGGGTGTAAATGTACAAACAGGCTTCTGAATCTCCAGGTCAATGATTTGGACAGGTGGAGTGTTTGCCTGATTCTGGAAAAGGGATGATAAAGCTGCCGGAAGAGATGCAATGACAGCTGATGGAACCGGAACATTAGGTCCAACCCTTCCAGTTCGACCGGGAGATCCAGATGTAATGGACCCGGAGCCACCAGAGCCTTCTTTAGTGGCAATAGCAACGCGACCAGATGAGTCAATACTGAACTTGTTGCTTCCAACAAGAACAATATTTGCCTGTCGCTTCTTCGCGTAGTCATCGGCAAGCGAAGCACCATGCTGGCTGGTAGAAGATGACAAGTAATGGCGGATTCCAGCTACACCGGCATCTGATATAGACTTTAGAGAAGATGCAGTGGTTGTGGACAAATTCTCTAGGATACGATCAAGAAGCTGCCCAGGAGGCGGTAGTTTGAGTGGGGTGCGAAGGGCTGATGACGAGGGTGCGGTTGAAGACTCGGAAACTGCCTCAGTTGGAAGCGAGGTCGGACAGTACGCCAGCCATCTTCCAGACATGTCAAAGAGGGGTAGGCCTTCAGAGTTTAAACAAATCTCTAAACCAGATAATGGTAAAGGATGGAACTGGGGCACCGAGAACAGAGTTACCAGGCCAGATGTTGTAATAACTGCAATGCATGAAGAAGAGTAAATCGAGTATGGGCCAGGGCCCGAAGAGGCGGGAGGCAGCACTAATGATTTGACGAAAGAAGGCTTTTTGTTTAGCTGGTGAACCTCCAAATATATGGTCTCCTTACGCAGCACCTGAAGCAAAACAAGATTGCGAGTGGCGTTTGCCGACAGCATCCCATTGTCATCATATGGTGAGTTCCGGCTTCGACGTTCGGCATTACCGTCCATGTGAGGATCTGAGTCTGAGTCACGCCGAACTTTGGTGCCAGTTTGTTGCTGGTTCGGACTCGCAGTTGCGGGGATAAAATGAGCAGTGATGATCTTGCCATTGACGCCAAAAGTGGAGCCTGATATGCAAAAAGCGCAATCTTCCTCTGAATACGACCATATTTGAGCCACCGATGGATACGTCAGTAGGACTTGGCCTGAGTTGGACGACAATTCAACGTTGGGCTTAGCGTGATAAGCGTTACGAGCACTAGCATTGAGTAAAGCCGGATCTGCGGCTGGTGTGCCTGGAGCAGGTGGAGGTGAACTAGGGCCACCGACCCCTACAGGAGAAGGGTTGACTGAGGCTGAAGAGAATATGCGAGATTTGGTCCATCGAGAAGCAGACGCCAGGAAATCGGGGCCATTGAAAGGAATTGGGCTATCAAAGAGGCATTAATTTTCTGATAAGAACAAAACCAGGACGGTAGCAATACTACTTACGATTTGTAAATTTTTGTAGAGTCATTGGTTGAGAACGAAGACTTGCGAGACATGCTAGAGTAAGAGTGGTGGTTCGTTGAAGTATATAATGTTGGAGAAAGAGAAAGGGAGGAAGAAGAGAGAAAATAAATACAGATAAAAAAACAAATAAATAAGAGAATGGACGAGTGCAAAGCAGGCAGTTTGTGTATGAGTGTCATCAAACTGGCTTATCACAACCACTGCTAGATCATGTGACAGACTGACAGTCATGTGAACGGCCAAACCCTTCTCCACATGTGACCGCTACCGCTTAGACTTGCTTGCTTGCTGCTCCACACCCCATAACCAGTTGGCACCGCATAGGTCGGCAATCTTGGAATCTGTAGGGCTTGGAAACCTTAGCGACACTACTGTGGGTGGATTATAAAAGGGACTGATTTGCCCCTCTTTGGTTTTTTCTTCTTTCTTTTCACTTGTGTTTTCTTGTCATATTTCCTATTTCAATTTCCATCTCCGACTTTCTTTCCCTCTTTACATAATCGTTACTATCCTCGTACAGGCTTTTCTAACAACTCGTTATTCATTCACATGTTTGGTGACTACTTCCAACACAAAGCTGACATCAAGGCTAAGCGCCAGGAGCGCGCCGACCGTATAACTGCTCTGGAGGCTGAGGGCTATGGTGAGCCTTTGACTCCTCAAGAGCAGGAGATTACTTCTATTTACGTTGAAGATGCGGTCCAAAAGGTTCGTGCTGGTACTCTCGACCCCGCCGCCATACTCAAGGCTTACGGTAAGCGAGCCCTTGCTGCTCAGAAGGAAAACAATTGTGTTACCGAGTTCATGATTACATCAGCCGAAGAGCAAATCAAGGACGCTGCGTCTTCTATTGCCGCTATTGGAGGTGCTCCAGGTGGTGCCCCCTCTACAAGCGCTTTTCAGGACCCTAGTAAACCCCTCGCTGGTTTTCCCGTTTCTTTGAAGGATACACACAATGTCATTGGATACGACTCTACGATTGGTTATACCGCCAATGCCTTCCACCCAAGCACTAAGGATTCCCCAATTGTAAAGCTTCTTAAGGATGCCGGTGCGGTTCCTTTTGTCAAGACCAATGTTCCTTACACCATGCTTTCTTTTGAATGCTACAATGATCTTTGGGGATACACCGAAAACCCACATGTTAAAGGATACGCCCCTGGTGGTTCTACTGGTGGTGAATCTTCTATACTAGCCTTTGGTGGTTCGCGCATTGGAGTTGGCACTGACGTTGCTGGCTCTGTTCGTTTGCCTGCTCACTTTGGTGGTTGTTATGCCCTTAAGTGCTCAGCTGGTAGATTCCCCAAGATTGGCAACACCACATCAATGCCCGGTCAAGAAGGTATTCCTGCTGTATACTCGCCAATGGCACGAACCCTCCCTGATCTCGGCTACTTCCTCAAGTCTATTATCAAAATGAAGCCATGGAACTATGATTATACCGTTAACCCAATGCCTTGGAATGATGCTAAACTTCCTAAGGGCTGTAAGGTTGGTGTGATCTATGATGATGGTGTTGTTACTCCCTCTCCTGCATGCAAGAGAGCGTTGGATATTACTATTGAGTCTCTCAAGGCTCAAGGTCATGAGATTGTTACCTTTGATCCACCCAGCCCATTAGAAGGTCTTCGTATTGCCTCCCAGTTACTTGTCGGTGATTCATCCAAGATTGCTTTGAGAAAGCAAAGAAGTGGTGAACGTAACGATACTGGTGTTAATGTGTTTTTCAATGGTGCCAAGTTTGTTCCTCGATTCTTCAAGAAGGTCTGGGCCTGGTTCCTTGAAAATGTTTGGGGTGACAGTGTTTGGGCTACCTTGGTTCGCGATTGGAATGAGAAGACTATTGAAGAGCGTGCCGATCTTGTTGCTGAACGTGAAGGTTACAAGGCTGATTTCTTTGATGCCTGGGTTGACTCTGGTATTGATTTCCTTATTACTGTTCCTAATGCCACCCCTGCTTTCCCTCATCACGGTCTTGAAGAAGCTTATGCGTCTTGCGGTTACACTTTCCTTTTCAACTTGCTTGATTATGCTGCTGGTGTTATGCCCGTTACTCATGTGGATAAGGAGAAGGATGCTTTGCCTGTCAACTACTTTAAGTCTAAGGAATTCAAGAGTCTTAACAGAGTGGCTCGGGGTGCTTACTCCCAATACGATGCTGCTAAGATGCACGGTCTCCCAGTTGGTGTCCAGGTCATTACTCCAAGACTTACTGAGGAGTTGTGTTTGAGCGCCATGGAGCTTGTCTATGACGCTCTCAAGTCAAAGGGCTATGAATACAAGCTTCTTAATGCTTAATTCGATTAGTTTTAGGTGAATATGTTAGTAATAGACTCATTTGCTGTTGAATGATGTAAATTAGGAGTAAAAAATTAATAAATTGACTGGTTTTGAAACTTGGTGCCGAGGAGGGTTATGGAAAGAGATAAGTAGGAGCGAGATTGAAATAACTGCAGAGCCATGTACAAGACAAGCGACTCTAACAGAAAGATTAAGAGAGCTGTGGTGTGGAGACCTTTCCAGCTAGCACTGAGCGGTTAAATCTTGGTGGGGGTGGCCATACACAGGGTTAATCAGCAGTAGTTGACGATTTGACACTTTGAGAGAAATTTTTAGAGAGAAATTGCGATAATTGTTTAATAAGACTTTTAAATAAAGGAGCTATTTTATGAGTTGACGTTTTATTGCCTGGAACTTGTTTGGAACCAGCTTTGAAGTGAAATATAGTCCTTATCTTATCGGCATTGCCAATTAACGACCGGCTAGTTGCCTACTTGTCACTTTAAGCGGGGCATATTGTGTAGGCGCTCTAAGCAAGATCACAGAGCAATAACACCGGTTAACGAATGTGGCACAGGACACCGCGGCTGTGCTTCGTTTAGCCTATGTTAGCCGAGCCTAGGATCTATGTATCCCTAATAACAGCGCTTGAGAGCGAGCTCCTTGTATGTGTCATGAGAACTACAATGGGTTCCCCAGAGAGATGCGGCAGCCTACCTGCAGCTTTGCCGGGACTGAGTAATGGCCGCAATAGTAACAAGCGGTAAAGTGTGATAGTCACGTTTCTGCGATGTGCCCTTCTTGTTAATCAAATGTGCTATTATGGCCTCTGTTGACGGCAAAGTGATTGCACGAGATACCTTGCCTGTATTTTTATTTCTAACCAGTATTGTATTGTTCTCCGGAGCCACTATTCGTGATGTCAATGTCTTTCTATATTCAATAAGCCTGACTTTAATTAGTATCACGTGTATGTATGTATGTATGTATATATGGGTTTAACATCATGTACAAGTAGTAAGTAGCTCCCATAAACACATTGTCTGACGACTGAGCTCATTCCCAGAGTATTAAAAAAGAGTTCTTGGGATCTTATGATTATGTATCTGACACTAAGCTTAAACACATCTCACTTTTCTGCCTAAGAGACTTTAAATTAAATAAGCTCATAGTTGAATGTAGGATTTGAACTGTTCCAAGACTAGATACAAATCTAGTGTGTGTTTATCATATTAAAACTAGCTCTAAAACTTCTCTTCAAGATTATCGACCATTCTAATTTAGAGGACATTATTCTTGTTCTTCGTAACGGTGTGATTACCTTTACTTTATTTTTATACACGATTCATAAATGCGTGAGAGTTAGGATCATTCCGTCTGATGAGCATTTGATTAATAAATTCAGATCAATAAGTCGTAAATATAAATGGATCCGAGCAACGATGGATAACATAACAGGTATGTTTGTATTTTGAATGTCCTTATCAACATTACCAGCTCTTTAACTAACGTTTCATAGTTCGTTTAAACGGACTATGAAATTAAACAGCTACTGAAGCTACTCGTTCAGAGGACTCTTGGGGATATCCATCTGCTCTATTAGCAAATATGGCCTCTCTCTTCTTTTCACAAATATAATCAACATACTGCCTTGCCATTTAACTACCCTAGCTATAATTGGTTAACCCAAGAATTTATATATATTACACAAATATATTTTCTTGACAGATGATTTGCTCGAATTGGGTCTGCACTACAGCCGCATCAGCTAGTAATGATATCCCGCCAACATTCACCAATTCCGATTCAAATGGGTTTAGTTTCACTGGATAACTTGACTCAATAGAATCAAAATCCACTGTCCTTCTATTGAAATGGAACGATAGTTGCGTACTGACATCAGTTCTACACCCTGAGAGTGTCTAATAAATGCATGGAAGCCAATTGCGCGTGCTGATTGGCCAATGTTATTATGTCCGAAAAGCGGCCACAATGCAATATCACAAGCAGCAAGCTGAACAAGACTTACGTACGCGGACCATATACGGGGTTTCTAGAAGACCTGTACGCTAAACAAAAATAATCACACATCTCGTTGACCCTGCATTCCTCCTCTGGAACGCTGAGATATACCAGGTGTGCATGGCTATTAAGGCTAGTTATATCATCTGATGTCAGTGGGCCGTGAGCGCGTCTGAATAAGAATCTTCGAGTTATATGTTTGCAAACATGATTCTGACGATCAATGTATCTCATCTGGATAATAAGGCCAAAACAACGGAACAAATTTACGCCGGTTTCTGATCAGAAACCACGAAATTTACTACCTCTCTGACCATCCTGTAGGATTTAGAGAGGATAACGGAATACAATTGAAAGGTTCGTGAAGAGCTTAATAGTTATATATATATTATGTATAGTCCTTTAATTAAAATCAAAAACAGACAGAGCACGGAGGAAAGAGGCCGTAATATGAAGGTTGTTTGGAATTCTGATTGTTGTTTCTAGGTTGCAATACCTTATTTGGTTTAATAAAATGTTTATAATCGTCTTGCAGAAATGTGTTCCCGCTTGCTTCATCAAGGCCTTTATCTGATGTATGGTCATGGAGTTAAGCCTTACGTCTATTAAACATATGCCGAATGACAACCGTATATATACCAGGACAAATCCTCGATTTTTTTTTTTTCCATTCCTCCTTCATCATCAACAACATCATCATCTCCTTTTAATCTTCTTTTTATACTCCCACTACAATCATAAAACCACAATGGATTCTATTGTTCTTCCCAGCGACTTCAAATATGTCTTGGCAGCCTTGAGTTTGTTGCCCATTGTCAACCTCTACCTGGACTCTTCAGTCATGAAGGCTCGTTCTAAAGCCAAGGTTCCCTTGCCCCAGCTTTTTGCTACTCCCGAAGAAGCTGCTGCTGACCCTGAAAAACAAAGGTTTAACTGTGCTCAAAAGTCTGCACTCAACTTTTCCGAGCACGTTGGCTCTGCTGTTGCTGCCTCTATAGTCGTTGGTTTCCATGCTCCCAAGATTTCAGGTGCCCTTACCGCTGCCTTTGCTATCGGCCGTATTTTCTACCACCAAGGATACTCTAGCGGTGACCCCAAGAAGAGAAGCCAGGGTTACATTGGATCCATCGGCTATGTTTTGCTTACTTTGACTGGTGCTTTCTTCGCCGTTAAGTCTATCGTGTGTTAACACTGAACAAAAATAAAACAACAAAAAAACTTTAGAAATGATTAATAGATTTATATATTGTACGTAATAATTAATGTTAATGAACACCTTATTCTCTTTAAACTGACTAGCGAAATTTCAAAATTTCGTCCTGCTATTTTATCAACATCAAGTCTGAAAAATTGAACGCAGGCTTCCCCGGCATTTCATTTCTGAATCTTAATGTTTTACTCATTATAATAACTGTAAGCTGATTGGAGATCTTTGCCCGTGAAACCCTAAAATAATACTCCGCCACAGCACTAACTCATAATAATAATTGAAGGACTCTTGAGTGTGGAGCCAATCAAACACAAACAGCCACCCTTTGTATTGTATCTTTGACTGACATTCACCACCAATAATACTGATATCTCATAAAAACATAACAATAAAGGTTCAGACATTATGGACACCTACACTGCGTACATCATTACTAGTCTCTATGCTCGTTAACTATCATTGAAAAACGTCATTTTCCCTAAGGACTTCCAAGCAGAGATCCCAAAAAAAAAAAAAAAAAAAAAAAAAAAAAAAAGATCAAGAAGTAGCTTCAGCAAATTTGTTTCTTTCACCCAATATAATATCTCTAAATAAATAAATAGCATTAGAACTATGTATAAAAATGAATCACGCTGTTGGTGTATAAGCAGGTAACTCGTCAATATGATTCTGGTTCATCTGCGCTGCTCTTACTGCTTTCTCAAACGTTTTTGCAAACTCCAGTGCACCTCCGGCAGTAAAAGTCATTTTAATCTCCCAAAGGAGCTGGTCAGGTTCAAGTCCACCATCTTTAACAGCAGTGAAAGCACCAGCCCAACCATTAGGTCCAACCCAAGGTTGGATTAAACGTGCCGAGTTGAACTTCTGAAGTGGTATGCTGATATTATCAAAGTTACGGTCTCCAAGACCTTCAACATGGTATCGCGTACTGGGACCAACTAACCCGCTATCACTGAAAGAGCTCCAAATAGATCCCAAAACACCGCCCCCACTGTTACTAGAACTCGTAGGTGCTGTTGATTCAGTGCCTTTACTCCCCTCTGCAACATAAATGAGGCGCTGGGCACTTAGATAGACGTATCCATTGCTGCATTCAATTATTCCGACCGGTTTCGAGCTTGTTGACGTCGTTCCGCCCGAGCTGGACGCAACTGTCTGGATGGTGGCGGGAAGTTTCTGAGAAACCTGAGAGGAGAAGATAAACTCTTCACCAGGAAGTGGAACTGGCACTCCCTTTCCATTCAAGTTAACCCAATTGACACTCATTATAGGAATTATCTGTTGTTAAAGTAGTATATATGGCGACTTAAATGCTGAACGATATGGTAAATATCTATGTTAGCAAAAGGTGCGAAAGCGAGATATCCCCAATAGCGGTGTGGCTGGAATCTGATGCTCACTTCACATGATCCAAGCCTTGAAGGTTAATCTGTCGAACACCACAACGTGGTATAAAAATCATTTCCATCTCAGCAAAATAAGACTCTATTCAAATCTGCAATACACGCATTCAACAAAACTACCTCAACGATCTTTAGTTTCTAATAAATCTCCTCTGCCGGCATATGCTCAGCACCGTACGGCTACTATTAAGTAGTGAAGATGTTGTCCTTGCGTAAACCGTAGCACACCCTAACCCATCTAGCCGCACCAAAAAAAATTTTAAGATAGAAAAAAATTTCAAGTTCACGGGATTTCTCATCCAGCCGTGGAAAAAATTTTGGAAGTTTATCAGCGCCCTTTGGATACTTTCATTCTTTCCTCACCCTACCCACTCACTATCCAGGTTTTATACATCCAACATGCAGCTCACTTGGAAGGATATCCCCGTTATTCCAAACTCTACCGAGTTTTTGGATGTTGTTCTTAACAGAACCCAGAGAAAGACTCCAACCGTCATTCGACCGGGTTTCAAGATCTCCCGTATTCGAGCATTTTACATGCGTAAAGTCCGATATACCGGTGATGGTTTCTGTGAAAAGCTCCAAGAGGTTGTTGAGTCGTTTCCCAACATTAACGAAATTCATCCTTTCCACCGTGATCTTATGGATACCCTTTACGAAAAGAATCATTACAAGATTTCATTGGCATCATTGTCTCGGGCAAAGTCCTTGATTGAACAAGTTACTAGAGATTATGTTCGTCTCCTCAAGTTTGGTCAATCTCTTTTCCAGTGCAAGCAGCTCAAGAGAGCTGCTTTGGGTCGTATGGCCACTATTGTTAAGCGACTTAAAGATCCTCTTTTGTATCTTGAACAAGTTCGTCAGCATTTGGGACGTCTTCCTTCTATTGATCCCAACACCCGTACTCTTGTCATTTGCGGCTATCCTAATGTTGGTAAGTCTTCTTTCTTGAAGTCCATCACTAGAGCCGATGTTGAAGTTCAACCATACGCTTTCACCACCAAGTCATTGTACGTTGGTCACTTTGACTACAAGTACCTCAGATTCCAAGCCATTGATACCCCTGGTATTTTGGATCGACCCACAGAAGAAATGAACAACATTGAAATGCAATCTATTTACGCTATTGCTCACATCAGATCATGTATCATGTACTTTATGGATCTTTCAGAACAGTGTGGTTTCTCTATCGAGGATCAAGTCAAGCTTTTCCACTCCATTAAGCCCCTTTTTGCCAACAAGACTGTCTTTGTTGTCATCAACAAGATTGACGTTGTTCGACCTGACGACCTTGCTCCTGAACGCAAGGCTCTTCTTGAGCAAATGACTCAAATTCCTGGTGTTCACGTTGAATTTTCTCAGCTCTCTTGCGTGACTGAAGAAGGTATTATGGAAGTCCGAAACAAGGCTTGTGATGTTTTGTTGAACACTCGTCTTGAGCAAAAGACCAAATCTACCTCTAGAATGAATAGTATTCTTAACAAAATCCACGTTGCCCGACCTGTTCTTCGTGAAGGCATGGACGAACGTGGTCCTCACATCCCTGACGCTGTCGCTGCTCTTAAGAAGTACGACCGCAATGATCCTGAGCGCAGAAAGTTGGCTAGAGACATTGAAGCTGAAAACGGTGGTGCCGGTGTTTACCAGCCTAACTACAAGGAGTCTTACTTACTTGAGGATGATGAATGGAAGAATGACATCATGCCAGAAATCCTCGATGGTAAGAACGTTTACGATTTCTTGGATCCTGAAATCAGCAAGAAGTTACAGGAATTGGAAGAAGAAGAAGAACGCTTAGAAAATGAAGGTTTCTATGAATCCGAAGAAGAACTCTTGGATTCTGAAGAGGAAAGCATTCGTGACAAGGCCGAATGGATCCGTGATCGTCACGCTTTGATCAAGGAGAAGAAGAAGGCTAACCGATCGTTACAGAACCGTGCAGCTATTCCAAGAAAACTTGCCCGTCGTTCTGTCCAGGATATGGAGAATGCCATGTCTGACATTGGTGTCGACACATCCGAACAGACTAAGAAGGGCAAGCGGGCACTTGCTGCCGCTGCCGGCAAGAAGAAGGGTTCTCAGATCCTCATGAAGGAACAGGACTCAGAAGAAAAGGATGCTGCTCGTGTCATGTCCCGATCTCAACGAACCAAGGTGGAGGACGGTACTACTGCCACTATCAGATCCAAGGCCGAACGTCTTTTAAAGCTCGATGCAAGAGACCGTGCCAAGACAGACAGACTTTACCAAACAGAAAAGACAAAGTTTGCTGCCTTGCCAAAACATTTGTACACTGGCAAGCGTGGTATTGGTAAAACTTCGCGTCGTTAAATTCTTTTGCTATTTCTTTGCATTCTTGGTGTGTGTGTATGTGCGTGTCTTGTTTTGAGAGTTGGAAGATGGATTACAAAACATTTGAAGTTGGCCTAGCCTAGTCACTTTTTATTTCTATTATTTGTTTTATTGTTCACCATTGCTTTTCCTTTTTTGTTAATTATTTTTTTGTTGGTTTATTTACTACGATTTTGTTTACTTTACATGTCCTATTTTCACAAAACTTTTCAAACTTAAAAACTCATTTTCTATGAATACCCATTTGTACTCTTAAAATTACTAATTGGAAATAAAAAAAATATCTAAAATTAAAAGTCATTAACGTCATATATTGTACAAATGCAAATTTATGAGAATAACGATTCAAAGTCACCGAATAAATCGTCCCCATCCTCGTCATCTGGTAAGTTAGGAGCCGTAGCGTTTACTGGCTGCTGGTCAGGAATAGTTGTAGTCGCTATTAGTTCGTCAGTCTCCATAGTCAAGCCAAGAGTTGCAGCAAGGTCAGCAGCATGGTCTTGAGGCAAGTTATCATCCTCATCCGATTCTTCCTCGCCGTCTATGTCGTAATTTTCAATCTCACCAGTAGCCCGTGGAGTAGAATTGAAGGCAGAAGGAGGGCCTGAAGAAGCGTCTGGAGCTGGAGTGGGGGCGGTAGAACTTAGTGGTATATTCATGTTACCTGTTGAAGCGCCAAAACTACTGATACTTCCCAGACTATCAATAGCCCCATATCCTCCCATATCATGTATGAGTGAGTTCTCCGTCATGCTATGGCTCATGCTCATAGAAGTATTACTGGGTCCCATAGAAGCGCTCATGTTACCAAGGTTTATCATGGGAGGAGCAGTTGGAGGCTCTAGACTTGTACTTGAATCGTGCTTCTTCGTAGATGAACTAGATCCAGACTTTTTCTTATCGCCATCAGCTGAGTTCTCAGCTCCAATTCTCTTAAGCAGCTCATCGATATCATCCTCGTAACCAGGAATTTTCTTAAACTGTCGCTTCTTTGTTTCGATTTCATGTTTAATCTTCTTGATATCATTGAGAACACGATTCTTAAGAATGGGATTCTTTCGCGTCTCTGCTTCCTTTTCTTTTTGAGCGAGACTATGAACCAAGTCTTTGAGTTCCTCACGAATAATTTGGTTACGCCGTAAGGCCTCTTGGGACTCTTCATCAAGGTCTTCACCAGCGTTGCCAGCTCCAACACCACCATCATCATCATCGTCATCATCATCGTCGTCATCTTCATCATCATCGTCATCATCGTCGTCATCATCATCGTCATCATCTTCTTCCTCTTCATCTTCATTATCAGCCTCAACTTCGACTTCTGGTTTAACATCTCCTTCATCAACAACACTCTCAAGAGCCTTTTCAAGTTCAACATCTAGATCAGAAAAGTTTACATCATCCTCATCCTTAGAAACAGAATGATTAGTTTCATCAGCCAATAATGCAGACTTAGCGGTTGAACGAGAAGAAGCAGACGATTTCTTAGGCGTATCGAACATATCATCCTCCTCTTCATCCTCTTCGTCATCATCCTCTCCTGGCCGTGGTGTAGGTGCTGCACTTCCTGCTCTAGAAAGCGAAGGGTTATTTATTGCATTTGCATCCAGCAATTCGTAGGCAGTTTTCATTGCCTCCTCATCTTTCCGAAACAATTCATCAACACGAGCCTCAACACTCTCAATAACCGTTCTTGAAATGCGTTTTCGAAATCGTCGTCGGCGAACATTATGAAGAGGTGGAGTAATTCCATGCTGTGAAATTGTCGCTTCTGGATCATCTAGTGAAATCAACTTAAATAAGTCATCTTCTGATGCAATGGGCTCTGTCACTAGTAACATTTGACAGACATCGGCCACCTTGTATATATTTTTTCGATCAAAAGACTTTTGAGCTTCAGTGATAGTTGGCAGGTCAATAAGTTTTGCCGCAAATAATTGACCATGAATATTGACAACTGCTCTTCTTGAATCCTTAAATTTGATAGTAACGTTTTTTAGTTCTCCCTGTTCGCACGCATCACGTAAGAAATCTAAATGCTGACCAGGAACCATTCGTAGCACAATTGCTTCTTCTGTCATGGGATCCTCTTCTCGATCTGGAGCTTCCGAATCATAGCCAGATCCAGGTTGTCGTACTGGCTTGACACGAAGTGTAGGTAGCTTGTCTTTCTTGGATTTCAAAACAACCTTCGGAGTTAGTTTCGTGACCTCTTCTGGCGGTGTTCCAATAGTTATTGGTTCTGAATTCATGGATTCTGACTTGATTATATGCTCCTCAACATCAATTACTTTATTTCCGCTGGATGGATTCACAAATTTAATTTTTGGAGCTTTAGCGCCCTTGGGTTCAGCCTTGACTTTGGATGCCTTAGGCTTTATAGCTTTCGGAGCTTTTGGAGCTTTTGGAGTTTTTGTTGTAGAAAGTTTGACTTTAAGTTTCGGAACTGTACCGCTGGAAGAAGCTGGACCCTGGTCAATTGGCTGATCTAATATTCCTGGTGGCAATACACTGTGGTCAGTATCTGCCGCTAAAAAGTCTGATAATGACGCGTCTGGTAGTGCTGTTCTAGCTTTTTTTGATGGTTTTGTGGAGACACCCGTAGTAGAATTTTGAGCAGACAATTTACCAGAGGCATTGGCATCAGATTCAGTTCGTTTTCGTTTGCCTTTTCCAGGCCCTTTGGATTTAGACTTGGCCGGTACTACTTGAGGTGGTGGTAGAGCTTGAGAAGCATCGTGTTGAGAGGTAGATTCAGCAACGGACTGACCGTCATCTGATGGCTTAGTTTTCAGTTTTAATCTGATCATTTTAATATTTCGAACTAAATGAGCAATGTGGTGTTTATGTGTAGTGAAATCCAGAGTGTTGATGCTCTCGCTTGAAGTTAAGGTGGAGTGAGCCTAAAGAGGCCGGGTAACTTAATTTTCCATATTGAAAATTTTTATGACTAAGACGGGTGGGAACTAGGAATTGCCAGTTAACAAGCCAATATTTGATATTGAAGAGCATCAAGATGTCAATAAATATCACGACGGAACTTATCAAAAAGGCATTTCCTAAATCTACTGGTCACCGATATGTTACAGACTACAATTTATGTGGTAAGTTTATCCTTCAGATGCACTTTTGAATTTCTAATAAAGGTACTAACCAATTTAGTGAGAACGATACAAAAGCTGAGATTGCCTGAATTGTATAAAGATAATGTGAGTATTATCGATGCATATCCAGGCTCCGGAGTATGGTCTGCTGCTTTAAATAATGAACTTAAACCAAAGTCTCATGTATTGATGGAGCCTCTCGTCGGTGCTCGCAAGTTTTGGACGGGACTTGTCACCAAATCGGGAAACGAGTCATTGAAAGTGAGCTCAGATGATCCCTTTAGATGGGGATCATATACATCATTGATAGAAAACAAACTTTATGAACCAGTAAACCATCCACGGACAGAGATCAACCCTCATTTACTGTTTACAGCAAACTTGACACATATTCAGGGAGAGCAGCTGTGTGCTCAGTTTATAAACTGTATTCTAAACAGAAATTGGCTTCAGAGATATGGACGAGTTAAAATGCTTTTATGGCTGAGGTATAGCACAATTGTTAAGCTTCTAGCAATCCCAGAATCAAAGAGACGCCATCGTATTGGTATCATGACCGAAGCTTGTTCGGATTCAAGACTGATTGTTGGAAATAAATTGTCAGACGTCGAAATGGATCCCCAACCTCATGAACCACTTGAGTTTGTTGAGGACATCACACAACTCTACCCTCAGGTAAGTGTATGAGCTTGACATTATCAGTTTAGGAATTTACTAACAACCTATAGAATTCGACGGCTACACTGGCGTTTGGCCTTGTTCAAATGGATCCACTAGAAGCTGATATTAAAGAATTGGATGCTTTTGAGTATGTTATCAAGAACCTATTCATTCTCAGATCAAAGCCATTGAAAGAGAGCCTTCAAATTCTTGGTCCTGGGGCTAAAGAGGATTTAGGACCTAAATTAAGTCACCTTCTTAAAAAGCGACCAATGGATATGAGTCTTGAAGATTTATTTTGTATCACGACTGCGTTTGCTGAGTGGCCATTCAAACCTGAGGTGCTTCATGACTTCTATGCGGAAAGGGAACCTACAATTGCTGACAGTGCAAAAGAAAAGAGATCTTAAACCAAATTAAAGTGGCTGAAGAATCAACGGGAGCATACTTCGGCGTGTAGATAATGTCAATTCCAGACGGATCAGGTATTTAGAGGCCATTAGCTGTGCTTGAAAATACCAGCCCCACAAGATCAGTTGCATACGGCTAGACATGCCTTGATTTAAGGAAGGACCAATCGGGCTTTAACCAAAGACCGGAAAAATGTACTATGACTGTAAATATATCGATTATATATTCTATATGTGAATTCATATTGACTAAAATTTCAAAAGAGAGTAGTTAAAGTTGTTACATTATACACTCATGAGTATTTCGTGTGCTAATTGGGACGTTGACCAACGGCTATAAACAATCTTTTTCTAATAAGATAGTAAAGCTCACCATCAACGTTAATATTGTCGTAAAATCGAACACCATGAATATAATGCTGGGTTCCTTCAGGGGGGTTGGAGTCACCTTCAACAGCACTCATAATATGGTGCTCCTGGAATCTAGAAATGTGGGAATCGCTAGCCCATAATGGGATATTGAAAACTTGAACCTTGATGTTGGTCAAGCCAGCTTTCTTAAATGTTTCCTCCATCTCAGCCTCAGTAAATCCACCTCGATGAGGAACGACGTCGCTGGGCTGTTCAATAACAAGATCGCTAGCCCGAGCAAGATCAACAACATAGACATGACCTCCGGGCCTAACCTGACCTGCAAGAGTTCTGGATGCTTGGTCAATGTCATCCAAGTGATGATAGGCAAGAGAAGCAACAGCAACATCAAAGGTGCCAAATTCAACGGGGGTTTTGTCTTTGTTGGCCTTGACGCTATCTTCTTCAAAGAGGTTTACCTCAATCCCTTTAACTTGCCCGGGAAACAAAGTGCTCTCTTGAACTTTATGGTTGAAAATGTCAAGCATCTCTTGGGTAATATCGACACCGACAACTTGCTTAACATGGGGAGCAATGCCCATACTGACGTTACCAGTTCCGCATGCAAAATCCAACACAGTGGTTTTATCAGAGAAAATATCCTTGTTGATGCCCTGGAGTTCTCGGTTGAAGTACTGATTCGAGTGTTCAGTGTGAATCTTAGCAGGCCTGGGTGGCTCAGTTTCGGTGATGTTAGGATACTGAAGCATAGCACTGGATATTTCATGACCTACACGGTAACTCATGAAATTGTCATACTTTTTAGCAGCTTCAGTAAAATGCTCTCGGTTAGCATCAGAGTTGGATTTTAACATTTTAGAAAATACTTTTAAATTCTAGTGGATTATGGAAGTGTTAGAGAGAGGTGAAAGTTAGGAATTGTGGGGTTTATATCGGAGTTGGTTGAAAAGTGGAGTGGCGAATTTAAAACGTTTGCTTTGACTCGTGTCGTTAATTACTAGTTAAAGTTAGATTCAATTGGCCAGCAAATTTCATACCATATGATTTGTTACAGGGAGTTTCTTTCAAGAGACTTTATTTTGACAAGTAATGATATCAGAGTTATCAACAAGATATTAGAGCAATTTGTTAAATCGATCTAGGTTACGGGATTGTGGCGAATGCTCATCGGCAACGGCTTATTCAACCGTGGAATTTGAAAATAATTCGTAGACAAACAGCGATAGCAAATAATAGTGAACAAGTCCCCCAAAAAAGAGATTTCATCTTAAAACAATCCGGCTATATTTAATACTATCAGACTAACTGAAATCGTCAAATAAAACGAATCGATTCAAATATTAGGAGCCAAGACATATATGTCGAATACACAATACCTAACTATACTCGTCTCTTTTTTAAAATTATATAGGTATTGAAATAAAAATTTGATCATATTCAGTTGAATAACACAAACACTGAGTTCATATTCTCAGTCAAACATCTTCCATCCAGGTTAGACAGTTTTCGTCGAAATGCTGAAATAAAGAATGGTACAGTACTTAAACCACATGTTGCATTTTCACCGAAATTATAACAACTGTCACGTGAATATACATAAACCGTTGGATATAACTTATTAGGAGATGCGGCAAAACCATTAGATAATGGAACACTGATACTGACTCAGCCAAAAAAAATTTTCTTTACGATAAAAATTTTCTAGGGCCTGTTACAGCCTCAAAACCTTTTATATAAAAGGCCGCCTTCTGCTCTTGTTTCTTTCTTCCTTTTACTTAGACCAGGCCAATACTGATTCTTAAGAGAAAGAATACACAGTCCCCCTTTTCAACTTAATAGAATCTTATAGTTCAACATGTCTTACGGCGACAGAAATAGTTCTTACCGCTCCCATGAGGAGCGTGGCGGTGAACGTGGTGAACGTCATGGTGGCGCTGACCGCAGAGGTGGAAGTCGTGGCGGCTTTGGTGGCCGTGATCGTGGCAGCCGTGACAATGGTTACGGCAGCAACGGCGGCTACAACAACGGTGGTGCTCAGTTTGGTGACAACTTAGAGAAGCAAGAGTGGAACCTCGATGAGCTTCCCAAGTTCGAGAAGAACTTTTACAAGGAAGATCCTGCTGTCACTGACCGTTCTGATGCCGACGTTACTGCTTTCCGTAACGAGCACCAAATGACCTTGAAGGGTGACAACATCCCCAAGCCCGTTCTCACCTTTGACGAAGCTGGCTTTCCCAAGTATGTTTTGAAGGAGGTCAAGTCCCAGGGTTTCGACGCCCCTACTGCTATCCAGTCTCAAGGCTGGCCTATGGCTCTTTCTGGTCGTGATGTTATCGGTATTGCTGCTACTGGTTCCGGTAAAACTCTTTCCTACTGTCTTCCATCTATTGTTCACATTAACGCCCAACCATTACTTTCCAGAGGTGATGGTCCTATCGTCCTTGTTCTTGCCCCTACTCGTGAACTTGCTGTCCAGATTCAACAAGAATGCAGCAAGTTTGGCAAGTCATCTAACATTAGAAATACCTGTGTCTACGGTGGTGTCCCACGTGGTCAACAAATTCGTGATCTTTCTCGTGGTGTTGAAATCTGTATCGCCACCCCTGGTCGTCTTATTGACATGCTCGAGTCTGGAAAGACTAACCTCCGACGTGTCACTTACCTTGTTCTTGATGAAGCCGATCGTATGCTTGATATGGGTTTCGAGCCTCAAATCAGAAAGATTGTTGACCAAATTAGACCTGATCGTCAAACCCTTATGTGGTCTGCTACTTGGCCTAGAGAGGTCCAGCGTTTGGCCAACGACTATCTTAATGATTACATTCAAGTTAACGTTGGTTCCCTTGAGCTTTCTGCTTCCCACAACATTACTCAGATTATCGAAATTGTTAGCGAATACGAGAAGCGCGAGCACATGAGCAAGCACCTTGAATCCGCTATGGAGGACAAGGGTAACAAGACTATCATTTTTACTAGTACTAAGCGAACTGCTGATGAGATTACCAAGTATCTCAGACAGGAGGGATGGCCTGCTTTGGCTATTCACGGTGACAAGTCACAAAATGAACGTGACTGGGTTTTAAACGAGTTCCGAACTGGCTCATCTCCTATCATGGTTGCTACTGATGTTGCTTCCCGTGGTATTGGTAAGTATTTATTTTTTCCTTTTTTTAATAACCTGATACCTTTTAACTTAATATCCCTTGATGATTTACTACTATGAAGTTGTTTATACCATTGATTATACGACTTATATTACGGATACCCCTTTAAGCTTATAGGAGTTACAGTCATGCATGAATCATGCTGTCTCATCCTTGCTTTTTCTACTTCTTTAACAGTTGCCATATTGTACCTTTGTGTATATTATTCGCATCGGGATTGTTCAATGATAAATGTTTTGAACTCAAGATATCTCTTTCTATTGATACTTTATTTTGACAGTGTAACTTCTTAGACCAATTTGTATTGGGATCTTTGAGGGTCACTTGTTTCTAACGACCTGCAATTCTCCAAGGCCTAGCATTCCTTGATACCCCTACCTTGATTCCTTTCAACATTCGACAGTTGAATTCTGTGTGTATTGTTGATATATATATAGAAATGCCATTGCAGGTTTTAATAGAATATTTAAACTAAAGTATCCTTCCTTTTGAACTTTAAAGTGTACTTTAAGTTCTTGTCTTGATTTCAGAACGTAGAGCTATCCCATTCATTTTGCTTGACGGTTGATTATTGTTGGCTTGTAGTGAGACAACCTTGGCCTTCTGTTTTTGCTTTTTGGCAATGTCGAGGATTTATAAAAATGCTTATGAAAAGGGGGAAAGTGGTTTGATTAATCGAACCATCTTGTATTATTAAAGCGAATGTTTTTAACATTCCTTTATCCGCGTCGTTGCTACTTATACATACTATTCGTCAGTATAGTAGCAAATCTGTTATGAGCTGCATCGAAGACAGTTTACTTCTTGCAATATGTCATTTGTGTTTTGATGTTTTTAGATTTACTTACTAACAATTTTTTTTCTTTTACAGATGTCAAGGGTATTACTCACGTTATCAACTATGACTATCCTAACAACAGTGAGGATTACGTTCACAGAATTGGCCGTACTGGTCGTGCTGGCACTAAGGGTACTGCTATTACCTTGTTTACTCAGGACGACAGCAAGCAGGCTAGCGACTTGATTACTGTTTTGAAGGAGGCCAAGCAGGAGATTAACCCCAAGCTTCTTGAAATGGGCCGCTTCAGCAGAGGTGGCAACTCCAGATACGGAGGCCGAGGTGGCCGTGGTGGCCGTGGTAGAGGCTTTGGTGGTGGAAACCGCGGTTTTAGCGGTGGTAACAGAAGCAGTAACGGCGGTAGCTGGGGTGGTGATAAGCAGCGCTCTTCTAGATGGTAATCGAGCTCTTTAACCTTATCATTCATTTATCTTGTGGTCTTTTAGAACGATACTTATGGACTAACTCATATCCAAAAGGCCGTGACACTCTAGTTTATTGAAGTGCTGGCTCTATCGCTATCTTATCTTTGTTTTCATGTATTTTTATGAGTTTATCTTTCAGGCATACCTTTTTGTGTTTCACTTTTTATTATGATTTATTTTTATGCACTGTGTTTTATTGATGGTTCGTTATATCTATTCTTTTATTTGAGTTGAGTAAATTATTTAATATAGAATTAATATTTTTTATCCGTGAAATTTCTTTTCCAAGATGTCTCTAGAGATCTTATCTTAAGCAATGCTAATGGCATTTGTCTTACAACCTTTTAGCTCCAAAATATCCAAACCAACAGCCAACCAACCTAATTCCCGATAGTCTTTCTAAGTCCTCTCAACACGATAAGCCTCCGCAAGAGACGTTAATTAGGTTGATTTCATTGCTCAACTAATGACTACTGGTTTACTATCAAAACTTGACATTGCAATTCCGACCGATATTTCAAAGAAGTTTAAACCAAGTTATATTATATCAAATTATTCAAGAAACATACGCACATAAAGGAGGGATTGAAGAAATAATATACTAAATACCAAGACGATATGATCACTCCTTTGGCCCACCTTTGATATTATCATGAGAACTCTCAGGGTAATACAAACAGTTTTGTTTCTGATCAATGTTCTGAACACCGAGAAAGTTTGTGAATGATCCAACGATAGACCTATTATGAGAAGTTGGGAAATCGGCACTTGATTCCCACCACATACCACCTCCAAGCTTATTGCCGCGAATGTAATCTGCTTTTGCTTGCACAGTCTGGTTGTTGTCATAAGTGACAAGGAGTCTAGACTGGGGATCGTAACAAGAAACTGCAACCGCCTTCATATCAACATGCTCATTGGCATTGTTCAACGGAAGAGCTTTATAATCCCATGTTCCAGCTTCCCAGGAACCCTCACCAACGCCTTGGAACGGTTTACCCAATCCATCGGTATTAGCAAAAGCACGTCCATATATTGGCATACCCATGACAATTTTTCCAGAAGGAACGCCTCTGGATTCATAAAATTTGACAGCTCTATCCGATGAGAGCTCTCCTTCAAAGAGGTTACTGTGATATTGCGCAGAAGGGCTCCATGAACCAGCAAAATCGTAAGTCATGAGATTCCAGAAGGACAAGTATGGATCCATTTCAGCAACTTTCAACTTTTCATACTGGGCTGGGCCAGCGGGAGCAGCAACTGACAAGTCAAATTGATCTCGGGCAATTCCAATATGGAGAGAGTAAGAATCTAGCTCAAGGCGGATTTCGCGAAGTAGGTCGACATACTGCTGAGCCTCTACTTCATTGTTGGGGTATTCCCAATCAATGTCCAAGCCATCCAAGCCAAGGTCCTTCAGAAGTTGAACAGCGGATGTGGCGAACTTTTTGCGGCGTTCTGGAGTACTTGCACCACGAGCCACATTGCTGGAATATGTCCATCCACCGATTGAAAGAAGAATTTTCAACTTTCTGTTATTCTTCTTTGCCTTATAAAACTGGTTAAAGCAACCCTTTAAGTAGCTCTGGGGATCATTCCAGCTGTCTCCTTCCAATACAATATCCTAATTTTTCGTGTTAATGTGGAGTGTATTATTCAAACGCATATAATATACTTACGGTATCGGCCCATTTATCACTCAAAACGACCTCGCCTGTGTCAGGAACAACATTTGCGAATGCGTAAAGAACGTGGGAAACACGATCAGTCGGAACATCTTTGGGAAAGTGTTTTCTTCCATAGATAGCCCAACTAAATAAGAAAGTTAGTATGAACAGGAGAATAAAAGGTGCAGCAACAGTACTTACTTGCAAAAGTACAAGACAGACTTGTAACCATGCTGAACATGAGCGCCACCATGGTTAATTGGAGGTACAATAGGCGCTTCGCCATGCTCCTGGTGGTGGTGGTGAAATCCAAATACCATTGTAAAAAATATGAATAATAGGATAATCAATCTCAAAGGCCAATAGCTTCTGTTGTTTGGGCGTTTAGGTCGAGACTCAATAGTTTTGTCTGAAGCGTCTGAGGTCGCTTTATGTGGAATATCGCTCATGTTAGTAAATCTGATCTATAAGATAGAAATTTTGGAGTCTAAAATAACAAGTCTTGTACTCGGAGAAGAGAGAAAGAAAAGAGAAAGGAAAGCAAGAAAGATAAAAAAATTTAAAAGGAAACCGCAATGTCTGTGCTATCGACATGTCGTGCGCAGGGTGATAACACTACTCACTTAATCAAAAATAGGCTAGTACTGAACAAACTTTAGCAAAATGCTAAAAGCTTTAAATAAAACTAGGTTATGAGGATCAATTGACAAGGCCAACTGTGTGTGGGATTCCAAAAAAGTTAGAAAGGAGGATTAAAATGCTCCATATTTATCAGAGCTCAGCCGTATCACCGTTACAGCCACCTCAGGCACACAGCCAATTCATGTGATAGTCACGATGGCAGGGCTAGGGCTGCAAATTTCACTCCAGGTCGGCCTCCAGTTGACTATCACCAACCAAGGCATTACTAGTCTCTGTTAGCGACAAATGGCGAGTTGATTCCCACCTTGCCATGATGAACCGAGTGAAAACGTTATGGATCTGTCCGAAATGCATAAGTTCCCATGGGACATCCAAACTTTCACCTACCAACCATGATAGGAAAGGCCTATTTCGATCTCTACACTCAATCTCATCCATACAAAGCCATAACATTTCACTGCCGAAGATTTCAAAATCCCAGGCCAAGTTAGATAAACTGGATAAAATTTACAAAAGCTCGCCTGATTTTGATATTTCATATACAAACCACAAAGTGCGACAAAGAAACTCCTCACGAAAATTGCCAAATTTTGGACTTCGACTAATTGATTACATGGGTGTCGAGAAGCTTGATCCCCCACTGCTTCGAATAACCAACCCTAAGTCTCCGACGTTTGATCTGTATAATAATCGATTTGTGGTACAAAATATTACACAGCCACCTGATCTGAAGCTGCCAGAAAAATCCACGGCACAGAAATCACAAAATGAACGAGTAGCCCGCGTATGGACCAATTCACTTGAGCGATTGACTATTCTTGCCCTTCGACTAACTCACTTGCGAGAAGGCAAATCCACGGTTGAGGAGATTCGCGCCCTTGCTCAAGTTCTTTTTTCTAACATGACTACTTCATTATTGAATAGCGAGCTTTTAGAAATTTCGCAAATAATAGAAGACAACTCTCAAGAGGTAAGCGCAGAATACGAATACCTAATTAATAACGCATTGGATGTATCTGATTCAAAATTTACAGATACTAGAACCGCACGATTATTAGAACAGAACGGATTCACAAAGAAGGATTTGGATCGGTGGGTTAATTGTGTTCGTGCACCAACGCTATTTTCAGCGGTACAAGCTATGGAAGGCGACTCAGTTCAACGGCGATGGCCCAAATTTTTAATCTTATTTACCATTCGAAGAAGTCTCAACTCAAGGCTAGAGGCTTTGGAGTTGATGAGACTCTTTTATCAATACTACCCCACACTTGATCACATCTCGCAGACAAAATTCTTATTTAAGGTCATCTCACGGGCCCAGCAATACATTCCAGATATTCTTCCAGATATTTGTCAAATTTTTGTAGATCACAGTGACAAACAAGTATTGAGGAATGAAGCTATTTTCAACCAACTTTTATGGCAACTATCCTCTTTTGGAAGAACTTTTACAACAGCAATTGACATTGATAGTGGCCGCAGCATTTCAAGAGAGGCGGACATCATTTTACAAGCTCAAAATACTGTTGTGACTAAGATGAAAGAAGCCGATTTGGATTTGGATACCAAAGGTTATCTCGCTTTAGCACACTCCTTACGTGAAGTATCTCCTGAACGTGCCCGCTCTCTTTTAGATATCATTAGGACACACGATTACCCCGAATCTGTAGCCGAAAAAGCAGTGTTTTCTGGAAATTTAGATTCACCAGATGGAGATATTCGACGAAGAATACATAGCACCGGTAATTTCCCATATTTACAGGGACCAACATGCCTTGAAATTCTGTTCAGTAGAAATAGTGATGAAGCGCTGACAGCTCTTGACAACGGCATCAAATGGTTTGAATCTTCCAATTATTCGGGCCCGCAATACAATTTCAGCCAAAGCAGTATGTTGTGGGCCACATTATTGCGACAGCTTAATATATTGGGAGAGCTCAGTACCGATATGACTGAGTCATTTTGGACCAGAATTCAGGAATCCGGAGTCAATGTCTCTCCATATCTCTTGTCTCAAATCGTTACGGGCCTCAGCAGTTCTTCAAACAGAAATGTTGAACCCCGCCACATGCTACGCCAGAGTCTGACCTCTGAATTTGACACTTCCAGTAATGGCCACCAAAAAGCTTTCAGCTTTTTGAGGGACGTTGTTTTCAAAAAGTATCACAGCCTGGGGTCACCATCTCTTGCGTCAAAATATATTCGACTGTTGGCTGACAATGTTGGAAAGCTTGATACCCACACAAATGGATTGTCAATGGCCAGAGATCTTGTTGCAAGCATGGGAACTACCGCTCCACAATCTTGTCTCAACGCGCTACTATTTTCCGAGGTTCGTAATGATCCCGAGTCTGTGTGGAAGACCTACAGTCGTATGCTAAGTTATGGACATGAGCCAGATAACCTGACACTGTACTATTTATGCCGAGCTGCCTATGATACCAGTTTGATGTGGTCTGATACACAAACAGGCACGATATATGCATCACAAAGAGCTGTTGTTGAGTTCAAGCATTGGGTTCGCGGTGCTCATATTGACGGTGGTGACTCTTCAGATCTATTAAAAGTCTATCCGTCTTTGAGACTCATGTTTGCGTACACTGTAATGTGTGGCCGCTCTAAATTTGAGCAAGAGCTATTAGAGGTTTTACCTTGGATGGAGCGAATCGGACTACAACCAGATAAACCTCTTCTTTGTGCGCTAATTGCGTATAGCCCTAATGGGCCTTATTTGATGAAGCATGGACAAGCTGTTAACGCTAGTTTTGAAAACAGTGACGATGCCATAGATCAGTTAAGATTTGGTAGCAAAACTCACTGGCCCAATCCCACAGAAGTTGAAATGTTTAAAAATATCCAACTCAGAATGAAATTCTAACTACTAATTTATTATCATTTTTCTGCATTTTTCATGGTCTTTTTTGTATATATATGTGTAAGTCTAACGAATATAATATAACGAACTGGAAATCTAATTGGTATTTAAGGTAGTTTCGTATAACTTTGCCCTTGTGACTAAATCGGAAATATGATCATCATCTTCCCACTCATATTTATATTCGTCATCACTTTCAGATGCCACAATAACTATACCCTCATTTATTTCCTTTCCTGCATCTTCCTTCGGCAGTCTTGCAAGGTCCTTTAGACTACTTTGCAGCTTATACAGGTACTCGCGGTTTTCGCCCGATGGGCCACGAGAATTGATAATGTGTCGGGCAAGATATTCTGGGTCTTGAGGTCCCGCAAATGCAAAATTATCAGGAGTTCCAATGTAAACGTGACAAGTAAGGCTTTCGGGCAAAGTTACATTTCCATAGTTGCCCTTATTTTTAGAGTTGTTGTTGAAGTCTATTCTATACTGGCTATGAACAGTGAAAGGAACTCGGTGCTCAGTGTAGCCGTTTTTTTCACGGTAATCAAGGTATTCTTTGACGTACTGTGCATGTTGAGGTAATATTTTGTAAGCAACACCCCATGTTTTTCCAGATAGAGGAGCTGGATGAGGATCTATGGGGTTTGTATTGGTAGTTTGGCTTGTCAAAGTCGAACTTGGTCTGGTAAGCTCTTCCCAAAACTCGTGCTCGATCAAAGTAACAACACGGCCAGGCGCTTGAGGGGTTCCTCGATGGTCATTTGACGACTGCCAGAAGCGTCGAACGTAACCGGTGATGTAGCCTGGGACCCGAAGCTCAGTGTATGGAGGTGGCTTATAGATGAGAGAACCATACCCGTAAACCCAGTAGTTATTGGGGTCGATTTGGTAGTCATCAGGAACCAAAGTTGAGCTAGATGAAGATGAAGAGTATGATGCAGGCGTAGATGTTCCGGTCATGTTTTTCCTTTTAAATCTTTGAAGAAATAGATGTAAATATATGAAAACACAAGATTCAGAAACATAGAAAGAGGGTTTTATAATTTCAAAATCAGGCACGCGAAATTTCGTATATGTATGCGCCAAATTGCATCATTATCAATCACGTGATTATGTATTTCTAATGCGTATATGATTTGTATGAGGCTGTTCCGAGGATGACCGACATCTCTTTTGTTTCTCAGCCGGTAGTCAACAGTCGACGTCCCTTCTTCCATCAAGATAAGCGTCGGATCCAGTGCTTACAAATATAATCTTGGATTTCATGTCTCTGGATATGAGATGGAATCATATTGAGGTAAAAGAAGAAGCTAGGTCTGTTACAAATTAACATCAGCAACTGAAAATTAATCTTCATCTGAATAAGTATGTTGGAAATATGATTAGGATGGGCGAGATTGATGATAACAACCTACAATACAAGCCAATGATACCAAATTTCTCTAGAACGGAACAATACCATAAATCGTTGCCGGACAAATGCAAGAGGATCTGGGGTGAAAGAGGGCTAGGCTTACCTTCAAACCCAACAATAATAAGATTGTCTAACATAGTCTAGTAACAGATGATAACATATGGAAACTTTTGAATAAACACAAAACAAAATGGGTTTAAGGACTAATATGTAGAGGTAAAGTGGAAGAGATTGATGTGCCTTATCCAAAAGTTATTTACAATATGGATGCGATTCGACCAATCCTGCAAACACTGTCAAGATATCTAAGTTTAACCAACTTCCAGAAACTGTGACCCGAAATCACCTATATTTTGCATACCACTTTATTACTTGGCCAAGTGTGGTCATTATGCCCGAAATTTAGGTCATAGTATCACAAGATATTTAGTGAAAGGTGGTGGTTTTCAGGATTCCATAGCCAAATAGTGTATAGTACTAACTATTGATTAGTCGTCTACTGTGCTATATCTTGGAAACTAAATAAATTTTGAGAGACAGGAGATAATTCAAATTACAGTGGACAATATATAGTCTATAGCGATCACTTACCAGATTGTTCTAGTCCTGCTTTAGCAGTCATGCAGATAGAGAGCCATTCTATTTGTTCAGAATGCAAGCTTCAATCAGTTGAGTGTGCCTTCTATTTACTCTCTGACAAAAAGACCAGCATAACCCTGGCCTGTGGAAGCACACATAGATACCACACCCAACTCCTTGTCTTGTGCCTTTAATCCATTTAACAACGTTGCGATGAGTCTACCACCAGTTGCACCAAGAGGGTGACCCAACGCAATGGCACCTCCAAATGGGTTAACTTTACTGCGATCCAATCCCAGCTCCTTCAAGACATATACAGTCTGTGATGCAAAGGCTTCGTTCAGCTCCCAAATGTCAATATCCTTGGTCTCCAATCCAAAGGTGTTTAGCAACTTGGGTATGGCGACAGCTGGTGCGATTCCCATAATTCGGGAAGGAACTCCTGCTACTGAGGATCCGACAATCTTACCAATTGGAGTCAATCCCAGCTCTTGTGCCTTCTGGCGGGTTGCCAAAACAACTGCAGATGCTCCATCACTGATCTGAGAAGAGTTTCCTGCTGTAGTTATACCATCTTCTGAAAATGCTGGCTTCAGCTTTTGGAGCTTTTCAAGGGTGAGTCCTTCCCTAAATCCATCGTCCTTATCAATAGTTTTCCATTGGCCTTCAATCACGTTGCCAGTCTCTTTATCAAAAGCACGAGCATTAACCGGTACTATCTCGTTCTGAAAATGACCACTAGCCCATGCTTTGGTAGCACGTTTGTGAGATTCCAAACTGAAAGCGTCTTGTTCTTCTCGTGTAATTCCAAACTGTTTCGCGACTATTTCAGAAGTGAGGCCCATGGGGAGCATTACGTCTCGAGCTTCCTGAATGTCAGAATTAGCAATTAGATCCGAGATACGTGTAGGGACACCACGATGGGGGAAATAGTCAAAACTCATGGACTCCACGCCGGCAGCAATTGCAAGTTGAGGGCCGGAACCGGTTCTCATGGTGTTAGACAGATAGGACGCAGCTTGGGCGGACGAAGAACATTGACGATTGATGGTGTTGATAGTAGTAGTATGGGGGAATCCAACATGTTTAGCAGCCGCCGCAGAAACCTTTTGACCACCAAGAGTTTGCAGCACAGCTCCAACAAGGATGTCTTCGACTTTCTCCGGTGAAATCTTGGTCTTATCTAGAGTGCCTTTCAGAACAGAGGCCAGCAACTCCTCTGGAGACATTTTAGCCAACCCGCCCTTGATTGATTTGGTGACGGGTGTGCGTAGCGCAGACACAATCACGATATCAGTGGGTAGTTTTTCAAGAATGTTTGAGAGTCCTTTTCTGAGCATTTTTTCTGTATGATTTTTGATGATTCAACATTATGAGACTGGGCGAAATAGCTCATTAAATATGGAAAAGCTTGGTGTCATTATCCGACGTTGGTGATCTCTTGACTAATTTGTGACAGCCCCTACAACCCGGGACGTACGGCTAATGCTCCGACATTGATCCGACGTACCAGAGCTCTGATTTCCTAGGGACCTGTTGAAGGCCAGAACTTCATATTAAGATGAAAATCACCAGCGGAACATCCAGGTGCTGCTGAGACTATCGATTATCGGTCACTGCATGGGCATTTAGAAAGACAGCTCGCTGCGGGGTAGGCGGTGGTGGCTGGGATCCCCACAATGTGCCTCTTCTACACTTGTTGGCTTTTTCCCCCGAAACTATTCCAGTCGCCACGTGACTCACTATACTCTTTCGAGACTTTTCATTCGTAGCATATAAGCTGGCCATTTCCACACTCTCCATTGAAATATATCACCATTCCTTAGTCTAATCACCATGATCAAGTCTGTTCATACCTTTGTGCGTGCTCCTCGCATCATCACTCCACAACTTACCTCTATTCGACTATTTTCAGTCGCTAGAGCTTATTACTATGAGTCTAAAGTCACCTCAGTAGCTGATGCCGTCCGAGGAATCAAGCCTGGTTCCACTGTCCTTTCCGGAGGTTTCGGACTCGGTGGTGTTCCCCAAACAATCATTGACGAGATCAGAAACCAACCTGAAATCAAAAATCTTACTGCTGTTTCTAACAATGCCGGTGTAGACGGTAGCGGTCTCTCAACTCTTCTTGAGAGTGGTCAGATTGTCAAGATGATTTCATCTTACATTGGCGGCAACAAGTTTTTCGAATCAAAATATCTCAATGGTGAAATCGACCTTGAGTTGCAACCTCAAGGTACCATTGCTGAACGTGTGCGCGCTGGTGGTGCCGGTGTCCCTGCCTTTTACACACCTGCTGGTGTCAACACATGGATCGAGCAGGGTGAGATCCCCGTCAGATACGCACCAGGTGGTGGTGAAGTTATTAAAAAGTCCCAGCCCAGAGAGTCTAGAGTTTTCAACGGCAGAAAATACATTTTGGAAGAGGCAATCGTTGGTGACGCGGCCATCGTTAAGGCTTACAAGGCCGACAAGCTTGGTAACGCTTGGTTCAGAGGTTCTTCCAACAACTTCAACTCTGCTATGGCTCGTGCCGGTAAGTACACAATTGTCGAGGCCGAGCATATTGTTGAACCTGGTGAGATTGTCCCAGAAGACGTTCATCTTCCTGCTATCTACGTTGATAAGGTTATCCAGTCTACTACCCCCAAGAACATTGAAATTTACAAGTTTGCATCCTCACCTGAAGATGCCGACGGCAAGCCTCGCAAGGAAAGCGATGTCAAGCGTGAACGAATTGTCAAGCGTGCAGCCAAGGAGTTTAAGAATGGCGATTTCGTAAATTTGGGCATTGGTATCCCTACTTTGATTCCCAACTTCCTTCCTCAGGGCGTCCACGTTACTTTACAATCCGAGAATGGTATTCTTGGTCTTGGACCCTACCCACAAAAGGGTCAAGAAGACCCTGACCACATCAACGCTGGTAAGGAAACCGTCACCTTTGCACCTGGCGCTTCTCTCTTCGGCTCTGAGGAGTCATTCGGTATGATCCGTGCTGGTAAGATTAATGTTACTGTTCTCGGTGCCATGCAAGTTTCTCAGTACGGTGACCTTGCCAACTGGGCTCTTCCTACCATGGTCAAGGGCATGGGTGGTGCTATGGATCTTGTTTCCAACCCTGCCAACACCAAGGTCGTTGTTGTGATGGAGCACACCGACAAGAAGGGCCGTGCTAAGATTCTGAACGAATGCAAGTTCCCTCTTACCGGAGCCAACTGTGTTTCTAAGATTGTCACCGACCTTGCTGTCTTTGATGTCGATCCCAAGGACGGCCTTACTCTTATTGAGGTTGTCGAAGGCACTACTCCAGAAGAGTTACAAAAGATGACTGAGGCCAAGTTCAAGGTTTCTCCCAACTTGAAGGCTTATGATGCTTAAGTATTTATGGATTTTAATTATTTTATATGCAGAAGAGACGATAGATAGTATGAATTTGAAAATTAATTTATTGGAATAAAACCAAGAGTTGATAATGACTTTCTCCTATAAAACGCTTGAAATTTTAAATTGCCCTTCCGTTTTCATGGATTCCGTGCCAAAGGGATCTTCTTTTGGTTAGAAATAAATATTTCTAAACAGTTACTGGACTCTTGTGTTGGTTATATTTACTTTCAACCCCCCCACAAACGGCATAAGCCGTGTATTGCCGAAGTCCGTATGTAAAAAATGAGTGATATAGTACTTCAAAGGTACATATGCGAAACACATTTTCAAAGATGTCGGTTATCCGTGATTTGAAATGTTATTTTAAAAATCTTAGTCAACCTGTACAAAAAGTATTACTGAACCATGTGTAATTAAAGCCTGAAACGGCCAAGCTTCAGGCCGTTAAAATCTCAGTTAAATCCTAAAAAACTGGGGGAATCGCTTTCGTTTTATACCAGCATTTTTTGTCTCCATCCTGAAAAATACTGGCCCAACGGATATCAAAGCACTCTGGTTTCAAAACACCTCGTTATGAAAAAGGAAGATGATTCGATTCAATTACCCAAGTTGTTGGAATGATATTGAGTACTAGTCATCTTTAGGGGAGATTTGTCGGAATCGGTAAAGAACTGGAAAGAACTCATATAATATAGACCTAGCTTCCGAGTCAACATTGACTGGGATGGAAGTATGTGGAATCTCTCTTTTGGCTGGATCATTGTTTAACTCCTTGATATATATTTTGTGGTTACCTGGAAAGATATGGTCATAGAGAAGAGTGACAGTCTGAAGAGAATCATGAGCTTTCATAGTTTGTTGAAAAAAATCGTTTGGAAAGCTCACCATATTTTTGACATTAACAGTTTTAATTGTAGAAACAGAGATGAGTGTATAAAGAAGATACTCATATGCGTATGAATACCATTCGCCTGAAGTCCATTTACATACACTTTTGTCTTTTTTCTTGATCGATTTAGAAACGTTTTGTGCAATGGATTTGAAGACTGAAAACTCATCTTGTGACATCTTTTCAAGCATATTCTTCATGACCACATCCCCCTCAGAGTTACCATAAAGCGAGGAGGGAGTTGTGATATCACCATTAATTACCATTTCTGCAAATTCATAGGACCTAGTGTAAACAGCAGCCTCATACATGAAAATTGAGCAGCGAAATGATTCAAGAAGTGGGAATATATGAAGATTTGTAGCCCATTGCCACACGTTGAAGTGACTAACTTCGCAAACAATCGATTTTATCATTGGCCATGGTGTTGCAAAAAAAGGAATGGTAGTAACAGGGTTTTTTAATTCTACAAGATTAGGAAAATATGCAACTTCAAACAAACGTTCAGCTGTTTGGCGATACGAGCTTAATGCTGTAACCTTGTTCAATGTAATATTTTCTTCCAAGTTTTTTAAATAATGATCCACCTGATTGTACCCTACAAGCTCACCACCAGCTGACTTGGCTCGAAATCCGTAGTCTAACAGTCGTATAACAAATTGAAGTGGAGAAATTTCAATCTCTTCAAGATGCTCAATAAGAGATGAAAATCTGGCTTTGGTGGCAGACCACCCCTCTGACTCATCTGTGTAATAAGGAATGCTAACTTCAAGAGCTTCACACTTGGATGCACTACTTAGAATATGAAGAACTTTTAAAGCTCTTGCTGGATTAAGGATTTGAAGTGAGATGCGCTTCAGATTTGTAAACCCTGGACTTTCGAATAAAAGGTTATCCATATCTGTATTAGTAAAGTCTGAGATTGCGAGGATGGAAAGGTTATTGCAAATATCCTTGCTTCTTATTGATTGCATTCCTGCAGTTGAAATTTCAGCTCTCAATGAATAATTCAACTTGTCAACGGGGAATTTTGCAGACTTGACAGCTTTCATAAACCCAGTGTAATTTCTTGAACCATTCTCTTCAGATATCCTCAAAATTGCATTGTAGAAAATCAGATTTTTCACTTGACTAAACTTTTCCGTAGAGATGTTTTTCAAGACTTTAACTGTTCCACCTAGCTTTTTGCTGCCGCTTTCCAGTGTAGTTTTGAACCAAAACTCAACAACTCTATCGTTCATAAACCAACTGAATTTCTCTGGATTATAAAACACACGAGCTGGGATACAGCGGGTATTCAACAATTCATTGTCATAACGCATTTCTGAATAATTTTCTGATGTGACAACACTGCAGCTTGCCCATGACGGAGGTGTGTAAATTTCACGATATTCCTGACATGTCTGAGAAATAGAGATTAAATCAGCAATTGGAAAATAGGAAACCAATGCAAAGTATATCTCTTTAGGAAGAGAACAAAAATTGGTCATACTGATTTCTGTATCGAAACATTAGGAGAGATGTTAAGAATGATAATCTAAAATGGATTTAAAAGTAAACGCAGCTAGAAGCAGCCTTTTTATCAATCTTACATACATTTCTAAGCTCAGGGGCACAGATTTCCCGCTCTGTCCGACAGGAACAACCCAATACTAGCTAGTTTTCAATGCTCCATGAGTGACTGGTGAACTATGTTTCAAAAACTTGGAATTGCAAAAACAAAAAAAATAGCAAAATACTAAAGTATGCAGAATAATTAAATGATGTTTTAAATATAAAAAATTGCAGCCTAACCAACAAAAATTTACACAATTTATGAAATACTATTTTATATAAGCATTTTTCATTAATTCTTTACAACATTAAATAGGCCCGATGGTTTAGTGGTATAATTCTCGCTTAGGGTTACTAAGCAATTTGCGAGAGGTCCCGGGTTCAATTCCCGGTTGGGCCCAGTCCTTTTTTGCATCTGGAGTGTTGGAGCTCAGCTTTAAAGCCTTGTTCAGCCGTTTAAAAATTTTTTCTTAAACCTTTTTTTCATCCAAACAAGTTTTGGCTCCAGCCCACACCACCACCTTGTGAATTCCCTAAAATAATGTCAATTTTTAATGTTGATGGTTGGGATTTACCCACCAAGATTGCAGTTGCTACTTCAAAAGAGAAGCAAATAAAGGATGCCAAAAAAGCTGCAAGAAAGGCATTTGCAGAGGAACAGAAGAAAATCCGAAAGGAAGCAGCAGAGACACAAGAGGAGAGCGATGAAGAAGAAATTCCCGAACCACCAAAGAAAAGACGATTATCTGTTGACGAAGATGGATTTACTAAGGTAAAGAAGTCCAAAAAAAGCCGAACTGAAAGAACAGAAGACACCAACGATAAGGAAGCAGAGGCCAAGATCGAAGCCCCAACCAATGAACAAGACGCAAAGAAGGACAAGAAGAGTAAGAAGAATAAGGAAAAGAAATCCGATGATACCAAGGAAAAAGTCGAAGAAAAGCCCGCTGCTCCAACTTCTTCCATGGCTAAAGCCTTCCAAAAGACAAAGCTTACACCGCTACAACAAAAGATGATGGAAAAGCTGGCCGGCTCCCGTTTCCGTTGGATCAACGAGCAACTTTATACCACCCGGTCTGAAGAAGCTGTCAAGTTGATTGAAGAGCATCCAGAAATGTTTGACGAGTATCACACTGGTTTTCGAAGTCAAGTCCAGGGCTGGCCCGAGAACCCTGTTGATGCATTAGTTGAGCAGGTGAGATTTCGCATGTTGAAGCCAATTGGAGCGCCTGGTGGTATGCCCGGTGAGAGGGATGGAACTATCAGTATTGCCGATATGGGTTGTGGTGAGGCAATGTTTGCTTTGAAACTTGTCAACTATCAGAAAGAACGAGAACAGGATGAAAAAAGAAAGCTAAGGAAGAACCCAAGAGCCCGCACTTCTAAATTACCAAAGTTTGATGTCCACAGTTTTGATCTCAAAAAGGCTAACGATCGTGTCACTGTCGCCGATATCAAAAACGTTCCCTTGGCAGACGAGAGCGTGAATGTTGTTGTGTTTTGCTTAGCTCTTATGGGTACTAACTTTCTTGATTTTGTTAAGGAAGCTATCAGAATCTTAAAGCCTAATGGTGAAATTTGGATTGCTGAAATCAAGTCTCGATTTTCAGAAAACAACACCATAGAGTTTGTCAAGGTTTTGAAATCTCTTGGACTATTCCACAAGAGCACTGATGAGAATAATAAAATGTTTGTTCGTTTGGAGTTCTTTAAACCCAACAAGCAATATTTGGAAGATCGAGATCAGAAAGAGAAAGTTAGGAAGTCTAAGCGCAGAACTTTTGAAGAACATGATGCCGAAGAGGAGTCCGTGGATAAGAGAAGAGAGCGTGAACCTGAAGGTAAGTGGTTGTTGAAGCCTTGTATTTACAAAAGACGATAACTGTAGTAATAAAAGATGTTGAACAATAAAAAATAAGATACTCAAGTATTGTTAGGTGCAAAACTAAAAATAAAATAGGCCGAGTAATTAAGCTATTAAATAAGGTACAAACTAAAATGGGTCTTGAGTAGTTGTTACAATATGTGTAATGTCATATAACTGCGACTCTCCCCAGAATTTTCAAATTTCCCACAAAATGGATGACTCAGTCTTGTCGAGCCACTTGTTCTTGAAAACATTAGCATATATTCTCAGAAATTCCTACTCATTGAGCCTTTTTTGTTATTGCTGATTAGATCAATTTACTCTGTGGATCTTCAATCTTTATATTAATCATGGCTTCACCACTCTCAAGTAAATCAAAGGGCCACTTTCCACCCTTTGATGAAGATCAAATCGCCAAATGGAAAAAAGAAAAGCTTATCGGCATCATCGGGCTTGGTGATATGGGCCGGCTATACGTTAACAAGTTTCTCAGCGCTGGATGGAGGTATGTGTATTGCTTTTCCATGCATAATAACAATCAGTTCTGACCGGTTTCCTAGAGTATGTGCTTGCGACCATGAGTCCAAATGGGAAGCGTTAACAGAAGAGTTTAAAGGTATGAAGTTTTGAGATTGTCAGTTTCAATCTAGTTCAGTATGCTAATTACACTATTTTTCACGTAGACTCCAAGGTTGATATTATGAAGAACGGCCACTATGTTTCTCGAATTAGCGATTTTATTATCTACAGCGTCGAAGCTGAAACCTTTGACAAGGTTGTCTCTCTTTATGGACCTTGTAAGTATTTGGTCACTTTACAGTTTCTTCAGAGCTTAATGACTTACCATTTTAATCAATTAGCTACAAAAGTAAATTCCATCGTTGGTGGGCAAACGTCTTGCAAAGCTCCGGAAATTGCTGCATTCGAAAAGTACATTGCTCCAGATGTTGATATTGTTACATGCCACTCACTCCATGGCCCTAAAGTAGCGACAGTTGGACAGCCACTTGTTTTAATCAATCACCGCTCAACTGGCGATTCGTTTACGTTTGTTCGAAGTTTATTTCGCGAGTTTGGGTCGAGAGAAGTTTACCTCTCAGCTGAAGAACATGATCGTATCACTGCCGATACCCAAGCGGTAACTCATGCTGCATTTTTAAGCATGGGCGTGGCGTGGTATTCGAATAACCAATACCCATGGCAGATTCCCAAGTGGATTGGGGGAGTAGAAAATGCTAAGATTAATATTTCATTAAGAATTTACTCAAACAAGTGGCATGTCTATGCTGGAGTTGCCATCTCAAATCCACACGCTCATCCTCAGATTTTGCAGTACGCTCGATCCGTAACAGACCTATTTAAGCTCATGATTGAAGGAAAAGGCGATGAAATGAGAAAGCGGCTGTTCAACGCTCGTGATGCGATCTTTGGCTCTTTAGATTCTGTTCAGGCACAGCACCGTTTGCTCTTACCAGATGAATTACTTGAACGATTTTCGCTATCAAAGATACCCCCTGATGGAAAACGAGCCAATTCACACCTCAGTTTGTTAGCAATTGTTGACAGTTGGTACCAATTGGGTATTAATCCTTATGAGCATATGATCTGCTCCACCCCTTTGTTTAGAATATGGCTTGGTGTCACCGAGTACGTGTTTTGTACTGAGGGAATGCTGGAAGAGTCCATTAATGCAGCTACAAGCGAAAATAGTTTTAGAGGAGATGACCTCGAGTTTTGCTTAGCAGCCAGAACGTGGTCTGACATTGTTTCACATGGTGATTTCAAACTTTATAAATCTAACTTTGAACGCACCCAGGCTTACTTTGCCCCGATGTTTCCTGAAGCTAACAAGATTGGTAATGAAATGATCAGTACAATTCTTAAGAAAACGGAACAGTAAAATAATTAAGTCATGCATCTGTGCTATTATAACAATTCTATAATTATTAATTAATATATATTTATGAGCTTTACTGTTAATATTTGCGTAATGATAGATAAAACTCTGAGTATATTTGAGTCTGGACATGTATTTAGAAGCACGCAAAAAGGGGAGTTTAATAAATCTTTGCTCCTATCGTAATCCCCCCTTCACTTTTCCCCCCTTTGTTTTTATTCTTCCCACCCCCCTTACATACAAGCGACAATCCTCAATTTCTCCATTTCACAAGTTTATGTAGGATTCAATTTATTCGAATATCGCGTCAAAAATCTTAATTTTGCAACTGATCCATAATTTTATATTCAATGGCAGCTTCTGATCAAGAGGTACCCCAAAGTTCGCTAAAACACGGTTCTGAGAGTACAGATACTCCAAGTAGACATAATAAACGACGATCCAAAAGAATCAGTTTGCTTAGCTTGGAGAAACCTTCTGAACCATCAAATTTGGAGAATTTATCGACAAAATCTGGCGAAGTTTCACTGGGCGAAATTTCTCACAAAGTGCCCCCAGTTTCGCAATCAACACCAGTGCGACACATTGCGAAAGATAATTCTGAGACCTCCATTTCCAACAAAAAAAATCAAAATAATGGGACCTTAAATGATGAGATAGATTCGAAATCAGACCAAGAGGGAGATAAGGAATTAGAGAATGGCTCCGCTGAAAGAGTAAATATAGAATCGGCTGAAGAGGTGAATCAAGTACTGGAAGAGGAATCTGAAGAAGAACATATTCAAGAGTCGGGATTGTTCCATGCTGATCATGAGGATGACGAAGAAGAAGAAAGTTCAATTTCTAACGACCGTAAGTACAAACCAAATAACGAGTTTGATCCAAATGATGGGTTTGATACTATAGAAAGTCAAAGCTCGGGTTCATCAGCACCTCAGTCAATTGGGTTTCACGCCATGAATTCCGGTGTTTCAAGCAATAATGAAAAAGATACAGCACGCGTATCTGCCAATGAACAAAGGATTGATGATTCCAAGTCACCTGAACCTGAACGAGAAGAAAGGCAGGTACAAGGAGGCAGGATTTGGAAATCGAAAAGAACCAAAAACGAGCTAGAAAGAGATGACGACGAAGCAAAAGAGTTTACCGAAAAGATTGCAGGAAAGAGATTTTCACTTGATGAAGACTTTGTTCTTTTAACTTATGTGTTTTATTTCATGAAAAACAACCAATATGCCGAGTCTGCGATATTCTACAACAACATGATCAATGCCGCGTTCTACAAGCATACTGGAATCAAGCGAACTGGAGAATCAATGAGAAGCCGGTTCCGGAAGCAGATTCGACCGCTGATTGAACAATACCTAGAGAATCGACTGCCAGAGAAAATGCTTAAGTACCGGCCCATATTTGATGCTAATAAAGATATTTTGAGAAAACACTATACCAAAGTCAAGTACGTGAGAAGAGAGAGAGTAAGCCCTGAAAACTATGGAAAAGCAGAAACACTTGGGGCCGGGATATATGAAGAGTTGTGTGATGGTTTAGACGCAAAGGTCGCAGATGTGTTGGAAAGTATTGGAAGGCCGATAGAAGATGATAACAGTTCATCAGACATGAGTGAAGAACAAGAAGAAAAACAAGAAGAAGAACAAGAACAAGAAGAATATTTTGAAGAGCTTAATCCTGGGCAACAAACTATGGAAGACTTGGATCTTTGGAACGCTGAACCACGAGGCAAACTTGAAGCTATGATATCCGAGCAACGGCGAGCCAACGCGGCTAGCCGCAAGAGGAAATCGGTCTCTGTCTCAGAAAGCTCACATTCTGAGGAAGACAGTAAAAGCTACTCGCGTTCTGATGAAGCTGTTGTTATAAATGGCGGCGAGCCGAGCAGAGAGGTGTCGTTTCCCGATTCTCAAGAAATAGAGATTGATGACAGCGAATCATTTGAAGAAGCTAGAACCGTGTTTCTTATGCATCAGAGCCGGATCATTCCCGTACCAGAAGATGATGTGTATCGGAATCCAGGAATATTCACACTGAGTGATTTGGATATCAATGAACTAGAATATTAATGTTTGGTTGAAGGCATATATTCAGGTATTTATTTAGTTACGTAACACATTGTAACCCAGTTATATTTAATTTAACCTAATCGGTTAATATGTACTTAATAGCCGCCTTATCGCGGATAACGACTATACCAAGTGGTTTCAGGGTAAAATGAATTTCTAATACTGATTAATTTTTAAAAACTAAAATCTATTGACCTTTTATATATAAATAACCATAATAGTAATAACAATAATAATAATAATAAATAACAAATGCAAAGAAGGAATGAATCATGAGCTAACGAGATCGAAACAACAGTATAAAAAATAAATAAAGCCAAAAAAATAAACAAACAAAACATGAGACAACAATTGGAAACCATAACAATAAATAAACAAACAAATAGTAAATAAATAAATAAAAATTCAGTTCTTGGGGATGGTCAAGGTTCGAGTGGCAACCTTTCGCTGCGTCCCAGTAGGCTGTGCTACGGGACTGGGGGATGGGGATAGAATGCGAGGTTTGATAGCTACAAAGCCAATATTTTTGAGAAATGACTTGTCTGAAGAAGAGGAAGAGGGTGTTGCCGGTGCAGAGTTTAAAACGACAGAGTGTATTGGTGTGGTATGCTTTTTGGATAATGTCTTCGAGTTCGTGGGAATATTAGAGCCCTTAGAGGCTCTACTACGAGGACTAAGGGCAGTCGGGGGAATCTTGGGCATGGGGATATCAGATCTAGAGACCGTTGCAGCAGCAGACGCCAATAAAGGTTTGGGTGCAATTCTTAATAAAGGTATCTTTGTAGTTGAAGGTGGCAATGATGATGAGTTAACAGCAAGTCGAGAATCATCGGTAGAAGTGGAGGGCTTAGGAGCGATGGGGCGAAGAGCTTTACCAAGAGTTCCCGTGTTACCATTAGCAACAGCATCTAAAAGCACCGGGTCATACTTGGCAGCAGCGGGTTTATCGGGTATGGGAGAAGTGGATTTCAAAGAGTTAGTATATGCAGATGTATTAACCTTCTTTGAGGCCGGCTCGCACAGTCCCGAAGATACCGCGGGTCCTATATTTGATGCATTCTTTAAAGAGGCAGAAGTTGCTGTTGGCTGAGAACTTTTGGTAGTCTTTTGTCGCTTGTTGGCATTCCCAGACGTATCCGAAACTGAAGAGGCCGTGATAAGTGGGTCAGATGACACTTTCGGAGCAATGTTAGCAAACCGCAATGAAGGTGAAGACAAAGAAGATAAGCTAGTGACCTTTGGGGCTATTGTGATAAGCTTTGATCGTGCCTTTAAAACAGGCTGTGAAGCCGGTCTGGTAGTAACTGGCTCATTAGATAAAATAGCCCTGTGCGGTTCTCTAGACTTTGGGGAAGTCGTGTGACTCTTTTGTTGGCTGGTGGCGAGTGGAGTAGGCTTAGGAAATATTTGTCGATGGAGTGACTCCTTTGGAGGGGTAGACGCAGTACCGTTCCAATCACGCAGCTGCGCAGGCTCAGATGGTTGCGCTGTTTCGGTCCTCATAGACCTGGGGTCAACAGCTCCATTCATGGAAGAAGGAGAAGACAGAGAGAACGGATTAGGGGTGGGAGCTGGCGGAGTTGTTTCTTTAGCAAGTAATGGACTAGGAGGGGCCCGGGGGTTAGCGGCAGGAGAGTCGTCGAATCTACGCCTTTTGAGATTCAACAGTATCAACGCTTCCTCCTCATGTTCTATTTTGATGCCAGACATGCCGCAAGATGGGAGTTCAGTCCGAATGTGAAGAGCTGAAGAGTCAGAGGGTGGTGAAATGGGTAAGGGGTTTAAGGAGCCTTCTTGAAACCCCTCTTTCTTGATAGTCATGGACGATAGAGGGTCTAAGCCACGTAGTGTTGAACCGCTTCTGCTAGCTTTTAAATGATGCTGGCTTAATGAGGTATGGAGGTTTTGTTGTGGAGCTGGTGTTCGAGAGAGTCCTTGTGAAACAGTCATACACTGGTGATACGATAATAGATGACGGCGTATATAAAAAAAAAAAAAAAAAAAAAAAAAAATGGGCTGAAGATAAAGCGGTTGGCTGGTGCTGATAAGCAGCTGTGACGGGCAGAGGATTCCAGGACGTGGCGCGAACGCAGGATTCGAGAACAAAAGGTCAAATAAAGTAGGGAATAACAGGGATATTAAGAATGAGGAAGAAGAAGTAAACCCAGCGGGCAGTACAAAGGACTTTGTGTGTTATTATGATTTGAAGATTAATTAGAGCCAAAAAAATTTCAGCCTTGTTGTCACCGCATGCAGATCAGCCAGTCCTACGCCAAAAGGCTGTCACACACTGGAGGGGCTAAGGCCTGCCGCTGCCCCACCTTTTGTGACACGCGCTGTCTCTCATGTGCGGTCATGTGCTGTCATGTGCAGGCGTGGCCAGCATCTATATAACCTAACCCCTCAGTAACATGCTATTCACGTGCAGACATTTTATTCAACCTTCTGGAAAGGAAATCCCTCTCTGCATTCAGCTCAACGCGATATGAAAAAAGTCTTAGAGATCGTGACCTATCCGGGATGGAACAGCAGAGCAAGCAGCGATCTAGACGCTCTGACATATGGCACCTCCCCCATCACAAGCACCGATGTTCTGGCTTGTCTGACTGGGCTGATGGAGCACCGCTATTCTGAGTCCATTGAGTTAAAACTTGTCAGTCCACCGACGCCGCTGCCTGACACCGACTATGTATATAACGTTGTTCGAGGGGTTGTCATATCACCATATTACCTGCATCAGTCCTGTAATGTGAGCCCGCTGAATGTGGTCAAAAATACAGAGTGGTTCAACTGGAGTATACCCAACAAACCAAGCCACATGTTTTGCATTTTAGACGATGAACATTGGAAAGTCTTGTGGATCGTACGCTATGGTCGGCATAAATCGTCCAAAATATACTACTTAGACCCCGTTGCCACGAACAACTACGACGCTTGCTTCAACACTGTGTTCAGCTCAGTAGAGATGGAAAAATATAAAGAGAGGGCGCAAGCTTTCATTTCTATAGCCACTGACCATCTTTGGTCTCAGTTTGGAAACGTTGCTCTCAGCTGTGTGCCGATATACCAGGACTCTAATCGAAATTATTCTGGCACAATAGTAGCGCTCAACATTGCGAAAGTAATGCAGGACTTTGATCCAGACAACATTGACCTCCTTCGGGTCACCATAACACATCCAGACATTATTGATGTACGATCCTTTTTACTTTATGACATTTTGACCCCCAAGTTTGACTCTTTCAGAGGGGATGAGCCTGCTTTCAACAAGGTAGAGAATGTAGATGAGCAGGCTGAAGCTGAAGATCCCGCAAACAACGAGGATCTGCGAGAGTTTCTTGATCCTGAGTTTCGTTCTATTTTTCCAAGACTATTTCATATCCATTCTGCTGCAAAACTTGTCCAAGATTCCGTCGTGTTACCCATGGATGACCAAGACCTTAAAAACGAGCTTATGAAAGTCAACTTTTTGGATTTCATCAACGATGGCGATAAGCTTACACAGAAAGAAAAGAACACCATTATGGAATCGCAAATGGTAACTTTCCCCGCACCTATTTTCAAAAATTACCCAGATATTATCCGGAGAAAGGAGGAAAACAAAAAGATGTGCCCCCTATATGCCAAAGTATTACATGAATGTGTTGATATTATTGAGATTGAGAAGCCGTTCAAATGTGGCCCGTTGACGGAAAAGGCATTGAAAGACGCGAATTGCGATATCAAGACATTTCTTCACCGCCGGGTAGATAAGGTTGAAGAAGAGCAAAAGTTGAGTTACAGAGTCCAAAACATGATGGTATTACGCTATTTTAAACGCAATAAATTTGCGGGCTACGATGATTCCACCGGGTATCCTATTATTCAAAAACCCAATAACCAAACATATGTTATTGTTCCTCCTCTTGATTCTATGAGAGCTGCAGATGAGGTGTTGAGTAATTGGTGCATCAACACAAAAAATTCACAACCTCCAAAGTACCGTGTCGGTGGCCATAATTTCAAAAAGCTCATTGCTGGTAGATTACTCAGGTCTAGAGACAATGGTACTGAAATTAATGGAAACTCCAATAAAAGACGAATCTTGTTTGACGAGGAGCATGACGAGGATGAAGATGATTTATTCGAAAACAAACACCAACGCATATCGTAAAATTGTGATCCTTATTAATGACTAATGACATAACGAATTTGAATGGTAAAATTGTTTCTAAAAAAATCTAGTTAATGATATTTTAAGTTTTGAAACATAAATAAATTGAAAACTGGTGAAATTAATTATGAATATAAGAAATCAAATAAAGAAAGGTATAAAAGTGTGCGAGCCAAATCACATAATTGTGCAATTCTCCTGGCGATATTTTTGTGCGTTAGCCTCTTCGGGTGATAATGACCGGTGGTGTCTATGATGATGGTGATGATGATGATCGTCTGCAGTTTTCCCTTTAGACCGCCTGAATGGTAAACTTCGTGGCTTCTTTTCCTTCTCGGGTTTGTTGTAGCTCTTTTCAGTTTGAGGTTGTGTGTGTGGTATGTGAGATGGTTGTGGGGCCGGTGGTTCCAACTCTGGCTCTGGCTCAGCTTGCCAATCTGGTCCCTCACTTGGCAAAACAGTACTTCCGGCAGCATCCTCTGGTCGAACGTCTTCAGTAGAAAGGCGACTGGGTTTTCGTAGGCCCATACCAAATGTTGATCTGACCTTCTTCTCCTTGTCGACCTTATCCAGCGGTTCAGAAATCGGTACTGCAAGCGAAAGTGAATTCAAATCATTCTGTAAATCTTCGATTTCAGCACTTGAAAGTGCTGGAGTTTCAATATTGTTACTGAGTTGAACTGTAGATTCATCAGGACCAATAACGCTAGATGGAGCAATACTATTTCGAGTACTTGATGATGAACTGGCTGCACCTCTACTAGATTCATATGATCGACGTGAAGTCTTAGAAGGGGATACAGATCGAGCCCTCACAATCCGTTCATGACTTTCTTCGTGGGACTCACGCACAGGAGAAACATCACGAGAAATTGAACGTTTAAGTGATGAAGCCCAATTCGAATATCTGCTCTTGGATCTTTTGGGTCTATCAGAGGCGTTTGATGTGGGAAGAAAAAATTCTAGTCCTGAACTTTCTTCAGGAATCGATGGGCCTTTCTTGAAGCCAGGGACATCTAAGAATTGCACGGGTTTGTTTGTATGAGGCGAGCTTCCAATTGAGGCAATTGCATCGGATATTGTGAAAACTGAATGTGAATCTGCTTGCTGGTCAGTGGAATCCGATTGGGGCAGTGGATCAGAGGGTATACTAGGAGGTCTAGAAATATCTGGAGTACTCGTAGATGCAAGTGGAGGAGAAGTTGATATCATAGATTTATATTTGAAGTTTCTTGGGAAACGACGTGAGCCTGAACGCTCAGGAAAAGAAGAAAGTTGAGGATCTGGATCATCCATCATAGATAAAGCAGAAGTTGACGGATTATTGATATCAATCTTAGAGCTAATTTCAGATGCAGCGTTGGAACTAACAATATAAGGGGTGTTTATAGGACTTTGTTCTCGAGCGTAGTCGTCAACAGTCACTAGCCTGTAAAACAAAACATAGGGACTTTCTCTTTCAAAAACCTCCTGGTACTTGGCCTCCTGAACTTGTTTTCCTGATGGAAGTAAGTCGTCAAAAAATAGCCATCTAGAAGACCGAGCAATTGGGCTAGCATCCTCGCTAACTGAACTTACCAAGGAGGCTTTTCGCTCTCGTTCAGAATAAGGAGGTGCTGGATCTTCATATCTTGGTGGTTCTAGTTCAGTAGTTTGAGCAGAAGATGATGAAGTGTGAACTGGAGATGTAACTACCGTTGCACCCATAGATGACGCCTCCTGTTCTACATCATCTGCATATTTGATATCAGTTCTTTCTCTAATCATTGAAACAAAATGGCCTGAAGTAGTGCTTGAACCCCTATGAAAAATGGCACCTTCCAAAACCAAAATATAATTCTCATGGGATTGCTTGTTTGGAATGGCGTAATTATTTCTATCAATTTCACCAAACTCATCATCATCGTCAGCTACGAAAGTGGGGAAATGAATAACTGGAGGAACTAAGACCTTGCGACTATTTAAAACTGGTTGCCCTTCTGAGTCCCAAGTGCTACGTTTCAAACACATGGCAACTACTGGTCGTGCTCCAACAAAAGACTCTGTTGCTGACAAAATTTCTTGGGGGTTTGATGGGGCTTCGACAGCCTTTGGGTTGGTATAGAACGGTACAATCTGCAGGAACATCCATGCTGGCAAGGAAAATTCTTTATTAGGAGTCCAGAGATTGTTTGGGGGTAATGTAGACAATGCTGGCTTTTCAGGAAGAGTAAATGGAGCTGGTGAGCTACCGTCGTACAATGAGTTATATGAAGGAAGCAGATCTCCAGTATCAACGCCGCTAGATAACGGGGAATGAGATCCAGAATGAACTTGAGGGGCTTCTGTAATGTTTGGGAATGGAACAACATCTGAGACAGACGTCGCTGAAGATTCTTCAGTAACAGTCTGAGTCCCGAGAGTATCATTTGAATCGGTAGAAGCTGTTGATTTTCCAGAGCTTTCTTTAGAATTTGAAGATAAATCATACTCAAGCAAGCCTTTGAAGGTGTCAGAAGTGGTTGGTGTCAGCATGGGTGGGTTGTTACTTCTTTGACTCGTAGTGCTCGAAGAATCTGTCTTGATGTTAGAAAGATGGCTATTCACCAATGCTCTGATTGATAGGGGAACACCATGTGAATCGCTAGCACCTTTATCTGTATCTCTTTCATGATCATGTGGGTCTCTATTAGATACTCGAATTGAAAGCTGTCTCTTTCGAGTGCTAGGTGCAGACATGCTTCCTATACTATCAAGAGTCTTTCGGCGAGCAAGTTGACGGTATACTTGCACTGAATTCTGAAAGTAGTTTTCCATGCACTCTTCCAAAGTGATAGGACTATCGCCGGAGTGCCCTGGAATTGTTACTAAAAGCATACGCTCATTGACAAATTTGTGGTCATCTTCTTTTGAGTCCAAGCCCTCGTGAGCAATTTCAAGTTTAAGCGTGAGCATGGGCATGCTTAGCTTATCTGTGATGAAATTGAACAGTTCGCACGTGTCTTGCTGGCATACTGCTGCAGATGGCTCCCAACCAGCCTTGATAATTGCCTGGATCAGAACTTTTGTGATATCTGTAGTTATATGTTTGCCACGTCGAAGGAGATTGACATATAGTCGTAAAAGCGTTGCCAGCGTATCGAGTTCTGGATTTTGAGGAAAACGTCGCGATAACATAGGTTCAAAGTCTGCTTGCCGTGCAAAGAGACAAAACATTAGAGAATCGAGGTAGCATGTTACTCCATTACGATTGTCAGCACCTAGTAGTCTGTTTAAAACAGGCTCTTCGACGGACGTGAGCAAATTGGACATGTACTCAACGATAGGTTCGATTTTTCCTTGGGCTGAATCAATGAAGACTTGTAGCAACATCACGGCTTTGACCAGATCCTGGCTTGCGAAATTGCAGTTATATGCAACAATAACGTTTTCATCGGTTATCATCTCTTTTGGATACCCATTCCCAACAATGATTTCTCGAATCTCAGCAATAGGCGTGTTGCTTGCAGCAGCCAGTGTGTTGATCTTGTTCGACGCCGGTGAAGCGGCAGAGCCAAGCTCACCCTTAAGTTTATTTAAGAGTTTCTGATAGTTGGTTAATACATGCGAAAAATAAAGTAGAAAAATTCCAGTTGATAAGAACATACCCTGTGGATTCTGTCGTCTTTTTCCTTGTCTTTCATCGTTGGGTGTACGTGTTGGGAAAAAGAATAAATTAGTGAGTGAAGAAATTCATAATAGCCACATTTATATAGATGGGGGGAGGCGGAAGCAGTGTAGGGGAGACTCAGCATTTAAAAAGAAAAGGCTAGCTGGATGTACCGGAAGCTTTGACGACTAATCGTCTCAAAGGCACTATGACGCAAACCTTAGCAATGTGCATCTTTTTAAAAATAGCGTGCAAGTGCTTGATGGGCTGGCTTAGACTGTTTGAGCACCAACAGCCACCTCGAGTTCGACTCAGGTGGCATAGGAGTCCTTGAATACGTACGGACAAGAGCTCGTGGAGGAATGGAGGGCTCGAATTCCGGATTATAGGACGAAACCAGCGTTGGCATGGCTTTGAATCCGCCAACATCTGATTAAGAGGCCACTGGTTCATACCGGCCATACTACCTCCATGTGATCCTAATCTCAAAGTCCCGGAGCAGCGCGTAGGGCCCGGTCGTCAAACTGAGCTTCGGTAGCGTGACTGTAGCGTGACTTGGATCAGGTGACTTGGCTGTTGTTTGCCACACATCTCACTTAACCACAACCATCTCAATTCACCATCTTCATCACATTTTCATTCTTTATCCATCAACCATTTTAATTCAACTGTTATCTAAACTAATTCGGCGTCGGGTTTTTTTCTTCTACTTAATACACTTGTTTTATATTTCCAATGGACGTGTTACTGGGCATTACCACCGGCGATGCTGTGATTCTCGCCACTTCCAAGGCCGCCATGCGTGGTGTCTCTGTCCTTAAAGACGATGACGACAAGACTAGAGATCTCAATTCTTCTACTGTTATGGCCTTTTCTGGAGAATCTGGTGATACTGGTAAGTAGCGCTTGTTTTATTACTTCCGTGCAAGAGCCCCCTTCTAACATGATCTACATTGTTACTTCAATTTGTAATTTAGTTCAATTCGCCGAATATCTTCTTGCCAATATTAGATTATACGGAATGCGCAATGGCTACGAAATGTCTAGTACTGCTGTCTCCAGCTATGTTCGTACAGAACTTGCTAATGCCCTTAGATCTAGAGTATGTGATCAACACTGTGACGTGATTGTTTGGTTTAAAAACTAACTATACCTTTCCTTTATAGAAACCATACCAAGTTAATCTTCTTTTAGGAAGCTACGACGTGAAATCCCAAAAACCAGCTCTTTACTGGATTGACTATTTAGCAGCTTGTGTCCCATTGCCATATGCCGCCCATGGCTACGCTTCCTACTACGTTCTGTCGCTTTTAGATCGCCACCATCGCCCAGGAATGACTCTTGAAGAGGGTTTAGAGCTTACAAAGTTATGTGTGGAGGAAATCAAGCGTAGAATTCCTTTAGATTTTAAAGGTATTCAGATAAAGATAGTAGACAAGAATGGTATTAGAATTTCCGAGGACCTTTAAGTGTGTTAGAATATGAGTGTAATTTGTTGTTTATATTAAATATATGTTATTTCTCTTGATTGATATAATTATTAAAGCTAACACAGCCAATTAATTGATGGCTGTTGATAAATTTCGATTCGAATCGAGCCTTTTGGAGGCAAACGGTCAGGTGATTGAATTTTTTTTTTTTTTTTTTTTTTTTTTTTTTGTTTCCAAGTCCCCAATTTATTTTAACTTCAAGTCATACACTACTTTCTAATATCAACTAATTTCAAAACTACATGTCAACAATCTCAAGATGAGCGAGATTGAGAAGCTTAAACTTATTTCTTTGGTATCTCGGCTTACTACAGAGATAGCTAAGCAAACAGGTGTAACCGACAAAACACTGGCAGAGTTTGTGCTTGATATCCATGATACAGCATCTAATTTATCGGACTTTCATGAAAAGCTAAGTGAGGCAGGCGCCGAATTCCCTTCTGACTTTGTCGATAAGCTAGACAAAATAATATTGCAGCAGCAACCAAAAAAATCGCAATCGAAAAGCTCTCACACTACCTCAAAGTCAAATCTAGATGACACCCATAACAATAAAGGAAAGAGCCTTACAGAAAAAGAAAGTCTGTTTAAAGGTCTTGTAATACCTGATGGAGTTCCTGCCGCTTATCTGAGTGACGAAGAAGTACGAAATGATAAACGCACTAGCCGGACCTCAAAGTCGACCCCACCCAGAAACGATAGAGTAAGCACCCGCAGAGGTAGGCAGCGAAGATACTCAGAATCTGATAATGAATCTCTGTCGCCACCGGGATCTATGTCACCCACTCCATCCCGACGAAAGGAACGGCGTGACAGAGGCGGTAGAGATAGACATTCTAAACAAAGTGACAGACATGACAGAAGAAGAAGCTATTCTGACAATGAAAACAGTGAAGATGAGTACGGAAGAAGGTACAAAAGTGGAAGCTCACACAGGGATCACCAATATTCTAAGCATGACAGGCATCGCGAATCTCGACGCGACAAGGACTCTAATGTAGACTCTGAGCCGGTGATGGGGAAAATATACACAGGGACTGTGATTAACATGACGGCATTTGGTGCTTTTGTTTCTATTGACCAAATACGAGGTCATCCTGACGGTCTTATACATATTTCGGCAATAAAGAATGGCGGACCACGATTGGATCACCCATCCGACGTCTTACACCGAGAACAGCGCGTTAAAGTGAAGGTAGTAAAATTGGATGGAAAGCGAATAAGTTTATCAATGAAGGATGTTGATCAAGAAACAGGAGAAGATTTAGAACCAAATGAAAAACCAACAACCAATTTCGCTACTGGTGCAAACAGTTTTGGATTGCGACAATCTGAAGACCCTATGAGACAACGTGCAAGTGAGGCTGGTCCAATAAAGCGGAAGAAAAGATTAACCTCACCTGAAAGATGGGAAATTCGGCAGCTAATCGCTTCTGGTGCATTATCGGCAGCAGATTATCCTGAGCTGAATGAAGATTTGCAAGCGCTTCATGATCCCGATGAGTTGGAAACAGAAGAAGACGTTGATATTGAAGTTAAGGAAGAAGAACCGCCTTTCCTTGCTGGTCAGACGAAGCAAAGCTTGGAACTTAGTCCTATTAGAGTTGTCAAAGCACCTGAGGGATCACTCAATAGAGCAGCAATGTCTGGTGCTAATTTTGCTCGTGAGCGACGAGAAGAACGTCAGCAAAAAGCTAAAGATCAGGCTAAAGAAGAGAAAGAGAAAACAGATCTCACATCACAGTGGAATGATCCACTGGCTGCAGATGGTCCAAAGATTTTTGCAGATGACATAGGCCAAAAATCATTTACTAGAAGCGATCCAGAATGGCGAAAAGCTTCTCGTCACTCAAAAGATATCTCTTATGGTAAACGAACAACTCTAAGTATTGATGAACAACGAAAATCGTTACCCGTTTATCAACTCAGAGATCACCTAATTCAAGCAGTTAAAGACAACCAGATTTTAATCGTGGTTGGAGATACCGGTTCCGGTAAAACGACTCAGATCACTCAATACCTTGCGGAAGAGGGATTTTCAAAAAGAGGAATGATGATAGGATGTACCCAACCTCGTCGTGTTGCTGCTGTTTCAGTTGCGACTCGTGTTGCGGAAGAAGCAGGAGTGAAGCTTGGTAATGAGGTTGGATATACCATTCGTTTTGAAGACTGTTCTTCCCCACGAACACGAATTAAATATATGACTGATGGTATACTTCAGCGAGAGGCTCTTTTAGATCCCGATATGTCTCAGTATTCTGTTATCATGCTTGACGAGGCTCACGAGCGTACAATTGCTACCGACGTTTTGTTTGCGTTGCTTAAAAAGGCGGCTCAGCGTCGACCGGATTTACGACTGATTATCACATCTGCTACTTTGGATGCCAAAAAATTTTCAGATTATTTCCTTTCATGTCCTGTTCTTCATATTCCTGGTAGAACCTTCCCAGTTGAAATCATGTATACCAAGGAGCCCGAATTTGATTACCTTGACGCTGCTTTGATGACAGTGATGCAAATTCACTTGTCTGAACCTCAAGGTGATATTTTGGTATTTTTAACTGGTCAAGAAGAAATTGATACAGCTTGTGAAGTTCTTGATGAACGAATGAGCGCTCTTGGTGCTGATGTTCCTGATCTGATTATCCTTCCAGTCTATTCTGCATTGCCAAGTGAAATGCAGTCCAAAATTTTTGAAGCTGCTCCTCCTGGTGCACGAAAGGTTGTTATTGCTACAAATATTGCTGAAACCTCTATTACTATTGATGGTATTTATTACGTTGTTGATCCAGGTTTTGTCAAAATCAACGCTTATGATCCAAAACTTGGTATGGATTCACTGGTGATTTCGCCTATTTCTCAGGCACAGGCTAATCAGAGAGCTGGTCGTGCAGGTCGAACAGGTCCAGGCACATGCTATAGACTGTACACAGAGCAGGCATATCAGTCAGAAATGTTACCCAATACTATCCCTGAAATTCAGCGTCAAAACTTGTCAAACACAATTTTGATGTTGAAAGCAATGGGTATCAACGATTTACTACATTTTGATTTTATGGATCCCCCTCCGGCTAACACAATGTTAACTGCATTGGAGGAGCTTCACTCTCTTCTTGCTCTGGATGATGAGGGCCTGCTTACTCGGTTGGGTCGTAAGATGGCAGATTTCCCAATGGAACCATCATTAGCAAAGGTTCTCATTGCTAGTGTGGATGCAGGATGTAGTGATGAAATGCTCACGATTGTTGCAATGCTTTCAGTTCAAAATGTGTTTTATCGCCCCAAAGAAAAGCAAGCTCAAGCTGATCAGAAAAAGGCCAAATTTCATGATTCAACTGGTGATCATATGATGTTATTAAATATTTTCGAAGCATGGGAGAGGAATGGACGATCCAAAACATGGTGCAGCGATAATTTTATTCAAGAACGAAGTTTGAAGCGTGCTAAAGATGTTCGCCTTCAATTGGTTTCTATCATGGAACGCTACAAACATCCAGTTATTTCTTGCGGTCCTAACAAGCGGTCTGATGTAATTCGCAAGGTCCTTTGTTCAGGATTTTTCCGCAATGCTGCTAGAAAAGACCCCCAAGAGGGTTACAAAACACTTATTGAAACTACCCCCGTGTATCTTCACCCCAGTAGTGCTTTATTTGGCCGCCCAGCAGAATATGTTATTTACCATACTCTGTTGTTAACAACTAAGGAGTATATGCATTGTGTAACTGCTATAAATCCTAAATGGCTTGCTGAAGCAGCTCCAACATTTTTCAAGGTTGCAGATCCTTCTCATCTTTCCAAACGAAAGAGGCAAGAAAAGATTCAACCCCTCTTTGACAGGTATGCTGCGGATCCTAACGATTGGAGACTCAGTGCTCAAAGAAGATCTGCTAAAGGTGGTTCAACCACGTTTGGTTAAGGCTACAATTTTAGATAATATGTATCATAGTATTAATATATTTCCTTGCTATCTGAATAAATTTACTGATTAAAACTTGAACTTAATTAGGAGTTTGATTACATTATGTTAGTTAAACTTATAGCGTGTATGTTATTTGTAAATACAGAGCCACACATATAATATGACTAATAGATGCTTTATCAACCTTCTAAATAACAAAAAGGAACAAAGACAAATAATATTAAAAAGACATAAATTATTAAAAGACCAAGTTTCAAAAAATACACGCACAAAAGTGTTTAAACTAGATTATATAGGTTAATAAAAGTTACACTTTCAAGCCTTGCTAGCTCAATCGGTAGAGCGTGAGACTCTTAGGATAAAAGTTATCTCAAGGTTGTGGGTTCGACCCCCACGTAGGGCTTAATTCTTTTTATATAATCATTTTAATTGTTAAATCTTTTTTTCTAAAAATAATTCAATAACATTGAGGAGCAAGATTTAAAAAAGGTCTCACCCGGATTCGAACCGGGGTTAGCGGAAGAATCTATATCAGAATCCGCTGTGATAACCGACTACACTATGAAACCCGTTAGATTTATTAAATTATTAGACTTATATAAATAATTGTCTAGAACATGCTTTTTCATAACATTGTAGAAATTTTAACATAATCCCTTTTAAATATATATTATAAGCTTTATTTATATATTTGCATAGTTCTTTCAACATCTTTATCACTTAATAGTCGGTTAAAATGTAAATTACAATTATATTGATATCACGTGAAATCATCATTTTGTTTTGATAAAGCCAAAACCCCAAGCTACCCACTTAACAATACAGCTCCTCTTGCGTTTAACCATCCAACAATGCATTTCAGTAGGGCCTTAATTCCCAGTTCATCTGCGCGAGGTTTGACGAAACGGTTTGTTTCCAATATTTCTGGAACCGTTCATGACCTCCCAAAGCTTTCAGGCGAGGGCCCATTCCCCATGTGTTAGTACCAATCAGATTTCTGCATTGAAAAAGTGTGTGTTTCTTTATTAACATTAATATTAACAAAAAAATTTATATTTTGTGTTTAATTTTGCAGATCCTACTCTGAAGTCTTTAGGATCTCTTGTGGCTGTTACCCTTCCTCCATCATCAGCATTGTACACTCGTCGAGGGTCTGTCATTGGTGTCAATGTCGACGTTTCACCAGATGCTGTCACTAGCTCAACTGCTACCGCTACTTCATCGCCTTCATCTGCAGTCCGTTCTTCTCTAGAACTTTCACTTATATCTCAAAAGTTTCCTTTTATTTCCACCAAAATCGTGTCGACTCGACCTGCAACTCTTTTGCTAACGTCAAGTGCCTCGCCATCCATTTCGACATCCTCAAATTCAACCTCAAATTCGGGTTCTGGGGCTCATGCAATTGTAATCTCACCGACAGCTGACCAAGATTGGGTGATTCCAGATAGAGACAGTGTTCTTGCGTGGGCTGGTCAGCCCGGCTCTTCCGGCTCCAATTCTACTCCAGAATCGGTATTTAGCTCCCAAAAATACGGTGCTCTACGGGTCCACGGTATTGCAAAAGACCCATTGTCACCATTGAATCCTCAGATTGCTATATCTGCTAGTGGTTCAGCCTCTGGAACAGTCCTTGAGGTCAAACTCTTGCAAAATGAAAGTATATATGTTCATCCGGGTTCGGTCTTAGCTTACTCGATTCCAAAGGGTGAAAAAGCAGTAGAGGAATTGGAAACTATTGAACACAAAACTTCTTTGCCTCAATTACCAGCAGAGGAAAGTGCCAAAACTAAATCTTTTCTTCAAAAAGTCTCAGAAATCGTGAAAATTCCCGTCCCCGCTTTCTTTCAATCTTACGCGACATCGACGCGAAACAATATTCACAGATGGCTGTACAAAGGCGATGATATGTTGCTCAAACTATCCGGCCCTAAAACAGTACTAATTGCACCCGGATCCAAACAAGCTACAGCTTTGAATCCACCTCTTGTAACTCAGAAAGGTTTAGAAGCATTAGTTGGAAGCGCACTAGAAACAAAGTGATTTCCAGAAGTTTGTATATAATTTAAAAACAATTATCATTTTAGTTCATTCCTATCTATTTATAGAGTTTTAATCCTACATATTAACAATCAAGAATTCTCTATGAATAACTCATGATATATAACAGCTCTTGGTATCAATTATGCATAGGTCCAAACCTCAGTTCCTTCATTTTCCATCCAAACACTCAAGTTCTTAAGATCAGTATCCCACTGGACAAGTCGCTGTCGCATGCCCTCGATGTTTTCTTTGTTAAGGATTATTGGTTGTAACCAAGTGACGGTGACAGTTTGAGCAACCTGATCAATAAATCCCTTGAGAAGACCGAGAGAAAGTGCCTTCATAACAAGGTGCTCTACTTCGTTAGTAGCAAGTCTGGTTTCTTTAGCGATTGTCTCAAAAGTGAGGGTACGGTTAGAGGCAGGTCTTTTGAAAACAGCTTCAATGAGAGCTGTCAAGCAAATCTTTTGACGTAAAAAGGGTAATGAATTCTGAAGAATTGGTAACTTGGGAATATGAGTCGAAGTAAGAGTTTCAAACTTTGAAACATTGCCATCATTAAGAGCCAGCAAAAGTTCAAGAAGCCACTCATATTCAGTGTCCTTAAGGGAATCAAGAATAGGATGGAGTAAAAGCTCTCCAAAATTGTAAATCTTATCACCCAAAATAGCGGCAATACTCAAGTCGTAAGCGCGCTGTTGTTGAGCAAGAGTTGACAAATCTGTTTGAACGTTGATGCATGCCAAATATAACAGAGCATTGCGGTAGTAAGCGGTAAAATCTGTCTTTGATTTAAAGTACTCAGCTTTAACATCGTAATAAGAAGCATTAATGACGGCGTCTAATGAGTCCTGTTTGTCCATAGTCTTGCCGGCCTTGTCGAGTAATTCTTTGGCATCATCAACCTTTCCAAGAGCCAAATCAACTCGAGCAATTTCAATGGTAGCGAAGAGATTAGCATCCCAAGATTCAGGGGTATCAACCTTATCAGCAAGCTTAGCAAGGAAATTTCTGGCTTCTTGAGGGTCTTTGCACTGAGCAGCAGCAAGAAGGCCAAAGGAAACGACACTCAAAGGGCTGATCTTGCGCTGGAAAGCTTGAACAAATTGGGTGAATACTCGAAGTCTCAAAGGCTCACTGCGGGAATCAGCATAAAACTCTTTTAATGTTGAAGTAAGTTGATGCCATAACTTTCTCTCCCATAAATCTTCCATTGTGTAAAAAAGAGGTGCAAGTTCTGGGTCAGCCTCCATGCGAAGGGTGGCGAGGATTGTTGGCACGTCGCGGTCGATATCCATTGACATTGTTTAATATGAAAAGAAGAAAAAGAGAGGTAAATAAAAAGGTATGGAATCACGACAAACAAATACTGAAAATGATTAGTGTTGTTATTAAAAGAAGTTGATAGATGTATAGAATGGTTGTGGTGATGATTTGAGTGGAGGTTTGGCAAAAAAAAGGTGGCGAAACAAAGTCTACCACAACATCAGCCTCTCCTACATACATGCACATCATCACCACTATGGACTTTATTAAGCCCATATCATATATGAATATTATTTACGGGTTTCGGAGCAGAGTAATAAGATCATTAAAAGAAATCAAGAAATATATATACATATACAAATACAAAAAGGTAAAAAGGTAAAAAGCAGGCTGTCATTAACTTGTCGAAAACATGCTGAGCATTGGTGATTTGGCCAACTGTTAAGTCTTCTTGGATGTTGAAACCCTAGTAGCAGTCTTCTTTTCGGTAGCGGTGGTGTCGGCACTCTTTACTGTCTCGTCTTGGGAGGTTTCTTCTGCTTCCTTTTGTTCTTTTTGTTCTTCTTGGATCTTCCTAACCTCACCGATGAACCAGGTTATGGCAGCCCATAATGAAACTGCAATAAGCGACAAGGCAACAAAGTGAAGCGATTTGGTAGCAACCAACATTCCGATGAGAACAGTCAGCAATGCGGCAAATGAGGCATGCGTGGCTTGGACGAGGACGGGTGTAACACCTGGAGTCAAGATCGACTTCCAAAGATCAGTTCCGAATTCAATGACGGCAGACATTTTGTGACAGTATTGATAATCAAAGGTATGGAGTGAGTGTTAGATGAAAGAGGGTTGGATGCAGAGTGGTATAGTTTTAAAGGAGAATTTGCGCTATGACCGATATAAAATTTGCTGGAAACTTTTCTCCATCCACTACTTTCATGAATCTTCAAGTCCAGTCAGTCTTTCGTAGATCAACGAATTTTTCAATAGCGCAGCCTAGGAGGCAGCACTAAGCAGGCTATATTCGCGTGAAAGCTTCTAGATCAGATGAAAGTCACGTTTTAACCGATAGGCACCAGGCTTTAGTTCCTAAACCCCACAAAGCTCATAAAGCTAGCTTTCAACCATCCAGAACTAAATCAGAGTAGACCGTCAATATGAGCTCCCAAGACCAACCTAAGACTAGATTTGCTCCCAAGGAGCCCGTTCAGCTTGATGCTCCAAAGGACCGAGGATTCACGCGTGCTGAGTTAGCTAGATATAATGGTATGTCACACTGTTTGCGGGTTTGCAGTCCCCTCTTTTACGACGCCACCCCAAAGCGATTGCAAGTCAGATACTAGTCCTTGTACTAACCTATTTGCTTAGGAGTGACTGAGCCAGAGTTGTACATTGCAATCAAAGGCGTAGTGTATGACGTTACTCGTAACAAGTCTATGTATGGCAGTGGCCAGAACTACTCTGTGTTTGTTGGCAAAGACGCATCTCTGTTGTTGGCCACATCCACCCTCGACGGATCAGAGGGCTCAAACTACGAATCAAAGAGTAAACCTGAGCGAGACCAGATACTCACTCAATTGTCAGACGTCCATAAGAACACTTTGGAGCAATGGGTCTCTTTTTTCAGTCAAAGATACAACGTCATGGGAACATTAGTAGACTGAGGAATGACGCGGAAACGTGATATATGTTATTATAACCGTTGTAATCAATGAATTAATATAACTTGAATTAAAATATTTGCAAATGACCACTGCTTTTATATATTTATTTGGCGCTTTCCAACAGTTCAATCACAGATCATTGCCAATTGCTGGAACCCCTCCTATCACATGAAGCTGATTTTGAAAAACTTTAAACGGGGCCTTTATGGCAGTAACTAACCATCGTATATATAAAGACCGTTTATCTCATTGCTTTCCTTGTCCTTTACACCACCATCTTGATAATATTTTTTTGTCTTAAGACCGTTATATTTCAACAAAAAATGGACTCAATTGACTCTACAACTCTTAGTTTTGGCGCCTCCAGCCTTTTCCACACCAAGTCTTCCGATCCATTGCACTCTGTGACAATATACAAGCACAAGAGCGCAGAGTCGCACCCCAGCTTTTGGTTCATCTTCTATCATGGCGGGGCATGGCGTGACCCTAATCAGGATCACAAGGACGGCGAACCTTTGATTTCTTATTTGCTAAACAAATATCCTGATCAGCTATCCGCAGCCTCGGTCGATTATTCTCTCACTCGACCCTTGGTGAAAATCGGTGACAAATGGGTAAAGGATCCTAAAGGCGCTATCCATCCCGACTTTTCTAGAGATGCTTTAGCCGGACTTTTAGAAATCAGCAAGCACTACACGATTGATGAGTTTGTTTTGGCAGGCCATTCGGCTGGTGCCTTTATTGCAACGCAGCTCTTTATCAAGCCTTCAACATTGTTTTCATGGGTGCCTTCTGAAGTCGAGGACGCACAAACTTATTCGCCCGAATTGCTCAAACAACTTGATACCGAAGCTGAGCATGTACTTTCAAAGTGTACTACAATCTTTGGATTGGAAGGAATTTTCTCACTGCCACTCTTTGTAGTCGAAGATGCTTCGTACGCAGAATTTGTTGAGCCCGCGTTTGGAAAGGATGAACATCAATGGGAGAACTACCATGTTGCACCATACATGACGACCAAGGGTACTCTTTTCGATAAGGTCCCAAATCTTCAGCTTGTTATCATTCATTCTCCTGAAGATGAACTTCTTAGCGAAAAGATTCAACCAGTTGAAGCGGCAGACATCTACAAGCGAATTCTCGGCGCAAACAGCGTTATTCGTGAAACTACAGATGGCACACACGATGCTACCTTGACGCATGAAACTACATTTGAAATCGTTTCAAAACATTTGAATAAACTTCTTTAAGCTGGTCAAAAAATTATATAAATAGCTTTAGTATTCATATATGCTACTAATTAATTATACTGGACAGGTTAGTGTTTGTTTTGCTCCAAATACCTATTCTTTAGTTCAACTCTTCTGTTCCTGGGATACGCTGAGACCTAGGTATTTTATTTTTCAATGGAGGATATGAGTATTTTCTTGTCAAGTTTTCTGTGTGAGATTGGTATTCAGCAATATCTTGTTCCTGTTTGTTTATTTCGTCAATCTCCCGCAGCATAAGCTGGTTCAACTCATAGTCTACCAACTTTTTATGAGTATTGACCTTCTTCAGCCCACGCTTTGATTTTCTAGTTTTTTCTTCATTGATTTCTAGATATCCCATAGAAAGACCCATTCTGGTATCTTTCAAGTGTTTTTCAAATCGCCGTTCAAGCTCTTCCGTTTGGTTTTTGGTCAAAGTATAATCACACTCTTGAAGATTGCTTTCCCTTTCAAAATCTCTGACTACTTTCTTGCGTATCATGTTGATATCATATGTTAGTGCAGCCTTTTCCTGAAGGAATACTCCAATAAGCATATCTTTGTGCCTCAAATTATTTTTTTGCAACATTTTCAAAGTAGCATAAGCTTCAATCAACTCACAAAAGGAAGTAATTGAGCGATTTGTAGCATAACACTGAAATCTTGTGGGATCTGTCATAAAGTAACGGATGACCTCAAAGTTCAGATCAGCCATTAAGCGTCGTTCAGTCGGTGTATCATAATTGTACTTGATACAACCAGCAAAGTCTACCTCAATGTTTTTGCGCATCTCTGTAGTGAGAGATTGAGGAAGATTAATCCTATCCCAAAGCTTTGTTTTATCAGCATCAATTGTAAATATTTTATTTTTCCTTGAGGCCGTCAACTTCTGAGGATGGCGTTCCTTGATAATACTGGTAATATAGTCTAGTCTCTCTCTCCTGACCATGTAGGCTGCTATGATACGCTCGTACTTAATAACTACTTTTTTCAAGTCATCGGTCTGGACCTTGAGACTTTGAAGGTAGTCAAGCTGGTTATCAAGCCAATTGGTATTGGTTTTTTTCATGTAACGATAAACTTCAATTTTGCTCTTCTGATCATATATCATTGATTCCATCTCAGCAAGCTTTTCTTTCAACAACCGAACATCTATCATCATAAATGAGACTGTTTGAGCTTCGTAGTAGGGATAGGCTATCTCTAAATGTTGCATTATGGTTTCAAATTTGACCTTGTTTGCAGATTTCACAATGCCAACTCCAAGATGCCATCTATCCAAAACTTCTTTTCTGATTCTATTGCACTCTTCTGGTGTTTGTGCTTTTGCTAGCTCCTCATTTTCCTCATCTGGATGAGCAAAAGCTTCAAATATCCAGTGTGTTTTTGGATTTGGATTAACCAATTGATGGATTTTATCACCAATCAGGCTGATAACGTCTGTTGTAAAAGTCTCCGAGCAAACCCCAGTGATGCACATAAATCGTTTGATCAAGTATTCTTCACAAGCATTGAAATAGTCATCTGTTGACTTATAACGACGGTCAACCCGTTTAGGCTCTTGATTACTGCCAGGGTGGTCATCAAAAACCTCGTTTGCAATGGAAAATCGGATAGACTTTTTGGAATTGTCTTTCATCTTGGAGCCTGATTTGGATAATTTTCTCTCCAGTTCTTGCGTCTCCTTCTTGTATTGCATCTCATGGGCCATAAGGAACATCCTGTCTTCTGGACTATTTTTGTCCAGGAATGACTTATTACTGTGGTCGGAATATACAACAACTTTCTCAAAATGTCTACCATTGATTATTAGTTGATGTAAATCAACAGGTTTAATACAATGGATCCAATGTTTCCGAAAGGGAAACAATACTGGAAGCATTGAATCGTAAGTAAAGTAGTGCACTTCATCAAAAAATCTGACTCGTGTTGAAGTTCCAGGTGTGGTGCGGATAGAACGATATGCTAGATTTTGGAGTCTTGCACCAAGATTTCTTTGAAATGTTTGAATCGGTCGTTTAAACATAACCTGAAAGCTACCTTGTTTTTTGGAGACGACAGCGGACTCGATATTTTTAAGCTTGACAAAATAGCTCGGAGGTCTAATGATATTATTGTCAAAATACCGATTAACTGGGTAGGACGTGGGTTTGAGAATAGATTTCAACTGGAGGACAGGCTCATAAACATCTATAAAGTGATCTGAGCTTAAATCGAACATGCGGCCAATTCCTTCAAAGTAGTCAAATTCTTGAGCCATGGTATAGTCATCGGTATCTATTGACTGTTTTGTTTCACAGCTTTCATTCAAAGTGCTGTTCAGAGAGGAACTTCCAGATCTGTTGAGCTCTGTTGTACCTTGCTCGGAGCCTCTAGCATTTTTGATATAAAGATGAAGTGACATTATAAAAATGTTACTAGCTAATGAAATCCTCAAGTTCTAAGTGTAAAGTTAGCACAACGTATTTTTGGAGGTAAATTATCTAGGATAATAGTGGAAGGTGATTTAGTAACTTGATAAAGGCAAAAGGGAACAAAAGATAGGAAGAGAAGAGGAAGGTATATGCTATTTAAAGAAAAATATTATAGAGTGGAATAGAGGGTATTTGTGTAGCATTATCTAATGAATGTATATGTGAATAATTTATTGGTATTTAATGTTAATTTTTAATCATTAATTCAACAAATACTTTATGAGCCAAAATTAAATTATGGTTTTTCATGACATAGCTAACTGAAAGCTTATTAGCTAACGAGATGTTCAAGTCGCAAGAACCATCTCAGCCGTGCTAGTTTCAAAAACGAACAGGTTAGTGTCGAATTTACAAGCTACTGAATTCATGCTAAACGGGGAACTTTGTTTGCCAGGCTAAGCATATGCCTCTATAGCCTCTTTGTGAACCATTTTGAACAAACCTCCCACGGTTATCTCTTCGTCGCCAGGCATCCTCAACATATGGGGCCGCGTGAAAAACGTTTTGACAACATATTCATGTAAAGGCCTGACATAAGATCCCCAGTCTAATATTCTGATTTTGTTCACCTGTTGCCATTGTTTTGAATCGGTTAAATACCTAACGTATTGGTATTTGGTATACAAGTTCTTTAACTGGTTAATGTATATGAAAGGGCAGCTGGAACGGCGCCTGTGGAATGATTGGTATTTTCCCATATTCTGATAATACAGCGAGATGAGCGAACTGACATATGATGGAATATACTCAATACACTGTGATTCATACCACCCATAGTTGTTGACTAACTCGGCTTTTAATATTGGCATGCAAGCTTCGATAGTACTTTGACGGTATTGCTGAGAAACATGCTCAATGTCATGTAATTGTTCCCATACAAGATCAAAATCAGACTTGGTATTTTCCATCTGAATTGAATAAAAGTCTTTGAATCTATATGCAGGATCTTCAAGAATGCTTTCCAAGTCGAGATATGTCGGATCTATAGTCAAAGGGACTTGATCGTAGTGTGGCATGCCAAACCGTTTTAAAGGTTCATCGGTTATGGTTGGGAGTCGGTTGCATCGCCGTCTAACATAAATAAGGCTCATTATGAAAATATCAACGGCTAAATTTGTAGCTGTATAATGAATTAGCAAAAGCTCAAATGTTAAGTTCAAATTGAGAAATAGTCTAGGTTAGCGGTTGGAGTGTTGTTTCTGTGAGAGAGTGTGTATGAAAAAGGAGGTTTGTCAAAAGAAGTATGTTATTAAGCCAAGTCCATTTGGACAACAAAAGTCCTGTCATACTTTTGATCATTCATAATCTTCTTAGAACATGCTTGAAGCAGGTCTAATGTTGATTCATTGGTTCAATTGACATAGCTAACTGAGATCCGTTGTAGGCTCTAAATAGGAGTTCAAATACAAGCATCATTTGAAGGATTTTAGTATTTTTTTTAGACTTATTTTAAAGCGATTATAATTTAGACAATAATTAGATTAGCATTCTTATTTCTTCATGAACAGAATTTTCCCATTACTTGGTTCTTGTTATATATTAACTCAGCATTGGCCATATTCTTAAATAAAATTTACACAACCAAAATATTCTTCTTTCCGCTATGTCTTCAAGCTATCTTGATATGATCAATCAACCCGGCTTTAACCACTCGTCAATTGCAGATGAGTGCCACAGTCAATTCGAATATGTACCTAGCAGCAAGCTGGCCCAGCCCAAGGTTCCACGCATGGAAGTGTCTGAGCGCAACGATGTGACTTCTCGTGGCTTTAATAAAGCTGAAGCAAGACTAAATGCTTTTTGGATTCAGTACAAGGCTCGGCAAGACACTGCTGACTTTATCCGTGACCTTGAAAACGCTCGAAAGGTCTCTGATTCCAGAAATTCAAATAAGACTGAGTATCATGGATCCATGTTCCATCCTCCCATTAGCTTTCAACCTCCATATCAAGATTCTGATGATGGGAATAGCGAGGATAATGTGACTTATTGTTTTCAAAAAGAGAAATCCGAGTTGCCCAGTGAATCCACTAGCATAAAAAGTACATATCCCAATCTTGTTGAATTTTTGAGAATGTCTAAGCCCCAACAGGAAAGAATCATGTGGAGAGCTAACGAGGAAAGAAAGAAGAATATTCCACCAGAGGAAGAGATTCTACGTTTTGAGCGCCAAGCTCGCGAGGAAATTCTTCTCTACCGCGACAGTTTGCAATACCAATCTACCGATACACTGGTCAGTTACCAAGGTAGAAATAAAAAATATCGTGCATTTTATTAAACCGGTGTAAGTATATTACCAGGATTCTGATTCAGTTTACTACCTTTATACATAATTATGTGACCACTCTCCATCATTTTAATCAATATATTTATTTATTTTTATATTATAACCTGAGTTTTGCTTCAAATAAGACATGTATAATAATCCTTTTTTAGTATTTCGTCTAACTTTAGCAGGCAAATTTTTTTACTCTATATGCCTATATCCCAACTCTCCATCATTATCTTCTTTTTTTGTATCCTTGATCATAAAGCTGGATGGGTTTGCTATAGACTTGGATATGCAATATTTTGACAATGGTCTTGATCTATCGAATTCCTTGTCAGCCAGAAGTCGATCCATAAATACTTGTGTATTATTACTGTGTTCGACGTTTTCCAACAGTTCCAACATAAACTCATGATTCATACCCTCCTCTTTTCCTATTCTAATAAGTTCTGGGTGTCGTAGAATATAGATAATGATCCATTCACACGCTTCTTCCTTAAAGTTTTTCTTTCCTTTCAACTCGATGGAATATTGCATCAACTTTCTGTCCCTCCAATTGTTAGCGCAAACATCATTTACAGCACATTTTTTTGAGTAAAAGAGCTGAAACAACTTGATAAGACTTGCTATTTCTTTATTTTTCTCTTGATATATCAGTCTAGTCAGGTATTCTTTTCGGAGGTTTTCAAACGCTTCTGTTTTTTTAAACAGCGAGCGGAAAGGCACTTTGACTCCTGGCTTTTTTGAATCCTTCAGAATATAGCTGTACATGATTTCTGCATGAAAAATGGCTTGCAAAGTAAGATGATTAAAGTGTTGTTTGATGTACCATTTGAGGTAGTTATATGTACGTTGTCGGGAATCCATAATAGCTTTTTGGCGAACCTTCCTCGTACCTAAAATGCTCAGAGGACCTGGTCCAGCTCGAAATGCGGGTGTAGCTTTGTCATTCTCAATCCATTCTTTAGAAGTACTTAAAACCACTGGTTTGGCGAGGTCATGGATAAGATCCTGATTACGTCGAATAACACTGTCAATCAAGTCAATACTGGGAACAATGCCCGTGAACATGTACTTAATATCGGTTTTGTCAATATAAGTACCCAGACTTTCTTGAGGAAAAAACGACTGTTGTATGATTCTAAAAATAATATCTCGCTTTTTTCTTTTAGATGAAAGTCTCTTCTTTCTCAAATTGATCTTTCTGTTTTTTGAGTCCTTATTTGTAAAGCCATCAAGAATGATTTTGTTGCAACCGTCACTGTCCGTAGAACTAAGAGATTCCTCATCCGATTCAGAGTTACTACTTTTTTGTTTCATTATCTGATTGAATTTTGAACAAATTTGACTAAGCCGATTAGAGGAGTGACTACTTGTGGGTTGTAAAGCAGGGTGTTCACCGGGAAGTCTAATTTTCTCGGGAGCCAAATTGTCTTCTAGAATTGCATATGGATGTGGTCCCGTATTACAAAGAAGATATTTACTGCTCAAATGTTCTGAAGAAATTCCAAAATCACTATTGAATTTACCATTTGGAGGTTTTGTGTTGGATGTGCTCTTGGCAAGTGGTGTGGAAGAATCTGTCTGCATGTTGGTGAACTTGAAAAAGTTCAAGGTACTCGAGAACACATTTCTAAAACGAGACTTTTCAATGTTTTCAGAGTTTTTTTGAGGTGTTTGCGCGCCTTTTAGCATTGTTTGTGTTTAAGACTGTGAATAAGAATAAAGGACAATATGATTCTAATATAGCTCTAAATCTTCTTACAATTATCTCTGGGGAATGGCACTTTAAAATACTTTCAAATCAGAGTCAGCAAACATAAATAAATGAAATTGCAAATTCACAGCTTGTGCCTTACAAGCATATTATACCACAATTAATATGGAGAAGCTAGCTAGGCTCAAAGTTTAAAAATACATGAATTTTATTCAGCAGCATGGTATTGCTGATATCTAAAGTCTATGGATAAGAGTTTACTAGTTTTTCCAACATTATCAGTATTACTGTTGGTTATCACACTTGGAAATCAAACTCTTGATAATAAGCAACAAATTTGGTTCCAGCTGCTCTTTAGAGTTATTAGAGCCATTGTTATCATGCATGAATCGCTCTCGAAGGTAGTCTGACAATAGTCCGGCGTAATCAATTCTCACATGCTGGGGAGCTTTAGCAAAGCTGCCCTTAATGTATTTTTTATTGTATCGGTCAAGCAATGTCTTGATACCGTCAGTGAAGGATGGGTTTGCTGCCGATACGTAGAAAATTGGAAGAATGGTATTCCAGTATGCGACACGAGGATAAGAAACACCATCTTGATCGCCAATACTTCTAGTCAAACTGTCAATAATATGGGTACCCAAATATAAACCGTCAAGTTGTGCAGACTCAGTTTTAAAGGAGTTGGAATCATCTTCGGAGAAGTCTTTGCAGAATGGGGTAATCATATCAAGAGTCTTATCGCCAAAGCGCTCCAAAATCTTTCTCTTTTCCCGGGGTTCGGCTGTGTACTTGACCAGTTCTGGTAAAGCGCTATCAAATACTAATAGTGCAATGTCACCACGTAAAGCTGGATTAGTTCGTGTGTCTCCAAGCATATCAACATCGACATCTGGTAACGATTTTAGTTCCTTGGCAGCCTTTGATTCCAAGTCAGCAGTAAACGTGGGAAGCTCAATGACGTCTTTGTTATTCTTCAGATCCTCTCCATCATCTTCCTGCTGGTCTCGTCGTTGCTGAGCCTCTGTGATGAGTCCAAGAACTCTGCGGCGAGCTAATAACTGAGCGACATAAATAAGCTCCAACTTGATGTATTCCAACCACATTTCGGTGTTAGTAGCGTTAAACTTAAGACCTCTTTGCATGATGGCTCTTGCTGCTCTGATAGCACCGTGTGTGTCAAGTTCATACTTTGCGGCCATAACCCAGACAGCAGGCATGGTGGGATGAAGTTGTAACAGCCTTGAATAGATCTTGGCTAAAACAAATACTGCGCCTTGAGACTTTGCAAACTTGATATATGGGAGCCATAGAAGAGCAATTTCATTAGGGTATTTTTTGGTTCCTCGCTCAAAGATGAAAAATATTCGGCGTGGGCCTGCATATGATGATATTCCGCGGCCTTTGGACTTGTCTTTTTTAGCTCCTGTCTCATCGGCTGCTGCTGCTGACCCATCGACTTCTCCATCATCGCCTTCTTCTGCTTCTTTTCCTAATCTTGCGACTCGCTTTAATCGTAACTTTTCAACGTTAATCTCGTACTCAGCGTAGCGCAAATAGTCCCGAGGTTTGGTAGCCCGTGATGCGATTCGGTGCTCAAAATCAGTACGTCGTCGTGTGATTATATTAAGTTCATTCTAACCTGGATGTTAGCAATAGAAATGCCAATAGTCAATATTTCTTATCCAAATCATAAATCATACCTTGTCAAAAAGTCCTTGCTCTTGCAAATCTTCCAGCTCTACCAGAGACTGCTCAAGATAGTATCTTGCAGTTTGAGCCGCCATTTTAATATGTTGTTTTAAAGTGAAATACGAATACCAGTTTCAGTGAATCGTTGAAGAAACTGTAGAAGTGGTTTGAATTGGAAAGGCTTGTAGGCATGTTGTATATGGAAAATTAAAAATTTTCAGGATCACGTGTGCAAGGCTGAAAGTGTGCGGCTTGAATAAAGCGCGTACAAAAGCAGTATCAATCCGCATAATTAGAACCAGTCTTGCTAATATTGTAAACCAAAAGGTGAGTTTCAGTTTATAATAGATTGAATTTTGAATCAAAGGAATATGTGATAATATATGATAGCATGTGTGGCACTTGTACAAAAGATATTATTAATAATTTAGTATACTCAAGGCTATTGTCCGGGTATTGGTTTTCAAAAGATAGCCTAGATTTGGTAGTCTTTATCTTCAGGCCACTGGTCTTTGCTTCATGGCTTCAGGTACTTGTATACATCGATCCGAAGGCCAGTCTCGAGATACTACACACCTGGAATCACCATAGGATTCTGAACCGATTTCATTCAAAGTGTATGACATTTGACAATTCCATAAACTTTACTTGAGAGATCTCAAAGACCACCTGGCATCGCCAGCTCAACACTTTGAATCAAGCCTTGTTCTATTGCTAATGTAATCCCACTCTAGATCTTTTTTTGGATCAGCTGTATTCTTTGCGTGATATTGAGTTTAATCCTAATTACAAATATTTAGATTTTGCGCCAATCCTACGTATATGTGTGTTGTTCATAAGTGTAGCTCCATTTCTCCAAGGTCTGTCTTGGACGGTTCTTCTTTCAGAGAACAAGTGCTTTAAAAGCAATCCAGTAGCATTACTAGAATACAGCTTTTCCAGCAACCTCAGTTTAAAAAAAAAAGCTTTTGCGCAGTATTGTATTGCATTTTTTTATACATAAATGACTTTATGTTACAAAATGTTGGCAAGATTTGAAACATTGGCCCGCGTTTTTTGCCACTCCATTTGGCATTTCTTCAATGTTACAGTATATGCTCTGATAGCTTGACTGGAATCTCAAATTTCTGTCCTCTGTGTGAGTGAGGATATGAAAGCTTTATCCCTTGGACTCGTTCTTGTATAATGTGAGAGAGGTTACTGCTCTTCAAACTAAAAACCAGCAGGCTAATAGATTAATAAAGCAATATAGACCAATTTATAGCTTTAGGAAACTAAATCCAAATTTATACGTGCCAAGGTTAGAATATCCTCCAGCTATTCTATTTTTGTATACCTCTCATAACCAAGTCGGGAGTTGTAGACATTTGTTGGTTATGTAAAAAGAAAAAGACTAGTCCAGATTTAGCCCACAAACTACAACATCATGTACATCCTGCTTCATACCAAATAAAGTTGCCTTCTGCTCATACGAATCCATCCAGTTCCTGCTGCCAAATCGGGTAGAGCCTGACAACATGACATGCCAACTCAGAGATGAACAAACCTTAAAGCCACTCAAGTCTAGATGAACATCAAGTAATATTTCAAGAATAACACATTTGTAAATAATAATATAAAAAAAAATAAGCATTTAAATCAGACATATATATATGGAAATAAACAAATAAAATAACGTTTAAGAAGATTCAAACCATTCCATCAAAAACACATGTGACCTTGACTTGCGTTAAATGTTTGACAGTGACATGGACAAACTCAATTACTTGGTTAAGCTGTAGTCAAAGAACCTGGTACTTGAATTTCTTTTTCAGAGGCCGTATCGAATGAAACAGATTGCTGAATCTTGGGCGACGACAGGAACGTGGCCGCAGGTGAAGAAAGAGCAGTATTGACGGGGCTTAATGGGTTCTTTTCTTGTTGGGATGGAGTCGTAGATGTAGGGGTGATGGTATTAGGGGTATTCAAAGCCAACGAACTCATTCCTTTATTTAACTGAGGCACCGGGGAATTCTGCTGGTCTAATCCCGCAAAGCTGCTTGATCTGGAAGGTGAGGTATATGCCGTGGGAAGAGCAAAGCCTTCTGGTTTGGGTGCCATAGAGGGCGAAGACTGGGTATTGGCAGCCATCATATTAAAGGAAGCACTGCTATTCACATTACCCGAACAAATGTCATCAGTTGTGCGACGAAGAGTTTCGCCAAGACTGGAAAATTCAATTCCATAATCGTCTTCACCCAAGCCTCCACTCACACCGTTTAAGCCTGCTCCAGTCGACCCATTGCTCAAACCCGGCTGGTAGTTATCGTTGAAATTTTCATCCTCTTCTGAACCGTCGTGCGCAGCATTGGAAAACGAGTAGCTATACTCCTCTTTTGGGTTGCTTGCAAATGTCTCAGTAGACGCATCTAATGATGGATAACTTTCCGTAGCCGTTATGATACCAAATGGATATTGAGTAGGAAACTGCATCGAGTAAGTCTTCTTAGAGCGCAATCCCTGAGTGGGAAGGCTGTTTGGGCTGCTAGCACCGGGGGGATGCTCGGGATCAATTTCAGTATTATGTTCAGATGGCAAGTTAGACGTCTGAGCAGGCGGCATTGGCAAACGAGCCTTGGCATCAAAATAGTATTGGCCATCATCTTCCTCGTCATCTTCATCACTTTCTAAAGGATCAATGGAATCGCGGAAATCATAAGGATGCTTCTTTGAAGGGCTAGAGTTGGAAGACGCAAACCGCAGATCTTTGGCATCTGCCGAAGTTGCATATGACGTAGCACCTTGTGAAAAGTAGCCAGAAGTTGCTGTTCCAGCAGAAGTTGGAGGAGTACTTGGAGAAACTGACGATGAGGCAGTGGATCTGGACCGGTACTCAAGTGCGTTGTTAAGCGACAAGTTGCTAGCAGCTTTGCTAACTCGAGAGGGAGATTTGGAACCAGGAGAAGACATATACTGGTGAGAGGAAAATGAAGACGAAGGTGAGCCGTAAGCCAATTGATGGGGGCTTTGTAGATTGCCTTGGGCAGATGCTGAACTAGATGCTGAATTGGCAGCAGCCGGAGAAGCACCTGCAGTAGTAGTAGCAGCGGCAGCGGCAGCTGCAGCTGCGACGTTTTCGGTGGAAACTAAATCAGCAAACGAACAAAATGAAAGAACCCGTAAATTCTGGCGTTTAGAAGTGTCTTTAGATTCCTGGTGAGACGATATGGTCGAAAAAGAAGACGAGTGTTTAACTCGAGGTGTTGTTCTAGCAGAGGAAGGGGAAGGCGCTCGTGGCGATGCCGGAGTAGAGCCAGCACTGAAGGACTGGGGTGGTGGTGACGACGATAACGCAAACTGCTGTTCCGGGGAGGAGATTGAGTTGTACGAAACAGAGCTTGGAGAACGAGTGTTCGAGCTGGGAAGAGGAGGAGCAAGAGCGGGAAGGGGAACAGACTCTAGGCCATGAGTCAAGAGGCTTTTTCGGGCAGCAGAAGTAGAGGGAGAAAGGCCCGGTGAGGGCAGTAAATTGGGATTATCTGAGGGCGAAAAGAAAAGAGCAGCACTGCTTGCGGAGGACACACTGAAGGACCGAGAAGGCAGCGGAGGATAGGTCGGTGTTTTGGCACCACTGTTGATATTACTGTTGATATTACTGTTGTTGTTGTTGTTATTGTTGGTGTTGGTAGTGACACTGCTTCGTTGGCTGGTGCTACGCACCGATGCAGGTCGGTAGATGGAGGTTTGAACCACTAGGACCTGCTCTGGGTCAATGTCATTCGCGAGCGCTTCAGTTGAGGCCGTGAGAACGGGTGGAATGAAGTCGTCGGATGCGTAATGAGAAGGGATTTTTTGGGTGTAGGGGTCTGGAGACGCGAGGTCCTGGACATTGCGTTCAAAGATTAGCGATGGAGACGGAGATGGCAGGGACGCAGAGCCATAGCGCGGGCTATTCTGGTTCATTTGTTTTGCGGGAGAGGTGCTGATACCAAGATTAGTATGCGGGCGGGAGGAACTGGAGATGGGTATGGTAGGAGTGTTGCTGTCAACGTTGGAGTCGGCCATGTTGTTGGCGGTGTAGAGAAAAGGCCCAGGTGGTGAATGCAGGTGGTCAGCAGACTTAAAGTTTGAGGTTTGCTTCATGCGCCGTGATTCGTGAACAACTGCCACTCCACCGGCCCCAGCAACCCCCGTATGAACTGTGACCAGAGCCAAGTGCTCGTCGTCATCGTCGGAAAGCGTCTCGTCGCCCAAAAACGCGTCATACTCGGGCTCGCGCTTCGTTCTGAGCAGCGACGACCCCAGGCCCGATAACGAGGCGATCGGGGACTGTTTGAGGGAAAGCCTCTTTAGTTTTGTAGATAGCGGCATCCTGGGCTTGGACTCGCGACTTTGCACGGGCGTAGTAGGAAAGGTGATCATTGAGGACGTGGAGGGCGATTGGGAGTTGCTGCCAATGCTGGACGTGGAGCTGTTCAGCGTGTTTGGCATTTTCAACCGTTCGAGCTGCGCGGTGCCGGTATAGTCGCTGCTTGTTATCATGATGCCATTATGGTTCGCCGAAGAAGACTTGCTGTTGCCTTTGTTTTTAAAAGGCCAGAACCCCATTGTTGAAAAGTTATAAAGAAAGTTGGCCCAAGACGGCGAAATAGATCGAAATAGATAGAGTATGGGATTAGGTATCAAAATAAACTAAAAAGAAGGAAGAGGATGAATTTGAATTTCCATTGGGAAAAACGACGGCAAAAGTGTAAAATATGGCAATCTATCTATTTTCTCCAGCAAAAAAAAAAAAAAAAGACAAAAGACAAAAGACAAAAGACAAAAATCCAAAATCCAAAATCCAAAAGCCAAAAGCCAAGCCGGCCAATTATTCCTTCTTTGTCTCCACTACAAGTCTCAAACTGTTTTGAGCAGCCTTGACGAGGCATGTCCAATGTTTACTATGGTTTCTTTTTGCAATGAGAGACAATATCAATTCCAGATCATAAACACGTTAATGCTGTGATGTGTTGCTGTAATTAAGGGCTGTCAGTGTTTTGCTGTTGTTTGTTTATTCAACCCGGTGTATTTAGACTCTTGATTATTTTATTTACTACCGACTTTAAACTTTACCCTCATATTTCTTATATTTCTTATATTTTTCATATTTCTTATATTTCTCATATTTTTCATATTTCTCATATTTCTTATATTTTTCATATTTCTCCTATCATGGTTGTGTGCTTTTCGCGTGGAATGTACCCCGGAATCGCCGATTGGTGCCGCTGCGTACATACTCCACAGAGCGTCCTGCTGCGTTTCCTTGCGTTTCCTTGCGTCGACCAGACGGCTGCCTGTCCTGAGAAACTTGTGACACATGCTGGCATTCCACTTGTGGCTCATCAAAGGCTGTGCCCGCCTCGACAACACCAAAAGGCACATGATCCGCTGCTATTAACTGGTTGCGTCCTCTGGCTCTTCTTCTCTTCTTCTCTTCTTCTCTTCTTCTTTTCTTCCTGCAAACCTCTTTAGATTCCATTGCCAACATGTCTGCTCCTCCTGGTCCTCCCCCCGTGCCAGCAGGCTGGTCAACCAAGTTTGACGATCGCTACAACAGGTGAGTTCTCTTTGTCGTCCGATTTTACCCACAGAGTCTAACGCTATTTTGGTTTTAGCTATTATTATGTGAACCTTTCTACAGGCGAGTCTCAATGGGAGCGTCCCACTGAAGAAGCCGCTGGCCATCGCGGCGGCCCTCCTCCCTACAACCCCTCTCGTGGCGGCGCCAACGAGGGTCCCGGCTATGGCTACAACAGAGCGCCTCATCCAGGCCCTCATCCTGGCTACGGTCCCGGTCCCGGCCCAGGCCCAAGCCCAAGCCCATACGGTGGCCCCCCTCCCCCCGGCTACGGTGGCGGTGGTGTGTACAACGGCGGCTATGGCGGCCCTCCCCCTCAACAACGCTACAACCCTTCTCCCCAACAGGCTCCTGTCGTGGTTGAGCAGGTTGCTGCTCCTCAAAAGAAGTCCAAGTTTGGTGGCATGGGCGCCGGTATTCTTGGTGCTGGCGCTGGTTTGATCGGTGGCGCCATCCTCGGCCACGAATTGACAGAGTGGGATCGTCCCCAGGAAACTATCATTGAAAACAACTACAATGACTACAACAACAACAACTACGACGATAACAACTATGTCGATAACAACAACTACGACGATAATAACTATGTCGATGACGGAAACAACTACAACGATGGGTGGTAAGCTACCTGAACACTGATTCCCCAGAAATTTAAATGATCAGATGCGATCTTGATGCTTGATTCTACATAGTAATGGAATATTTATTTCTATTTGTATTTTGGTCATTAGGGCTGTGCTGTCATGTTTGAATCGGATGTGCTAATGGGGGGTGCATGCGCAGTCACATGACTGATCGGCTTCATATCAAAAAGTCATGGGGTAAATGTGTGTAACAGGCGTTTGTAACAGACAGCACATTAGGCATCAGGTACGTGCTGTTTGCCGAGGTAAGAGAATGAAATCCATAATTAAATGATGAAATAATTAAACAATCAAATGTGGTATTTAGTTCCTGGTGCAGAATCAAATTGATAATAGAAACGCGTCTCGTCTTTCTTAACTTGCAAACAAGACATTTGATTGGCCCAGGACCCGGACCGCTGCAAGCTTATCAGTTATATAAACGCAATATACGAGACTTGTGATGTATGAAAACTACCAGATTACGTTTGTTTATTTCGAAAAAACTCGGTATTCCAGAAGCATACATACCCATAACGAGATGCTCATCTCACAAGCTGGTCCTAGCTTGAAAACCAAGGCACTTGACAAATGTATACACAACTGACAGCTGTCACGAATCCATTAAACGTCCAGTTATTTTGTGTGAGCAACACGGTCGTTATGAGGACTGTCAAGCGACTGCCGTCAAATAATAAAAAGTATTAGTGACACTGGAATAGGCAAATATGCAAATATGCAAATATGCCAGCAAAGTGTGCGGATTTCAAGCAATCAGAATCAATCAAAACATTGCATGTGCAGCCCACCAGATTTCTTCCAGCACATGGCACGTGCAAATACATTGGCCCAGTGGTCGACAGCCCCCCAGGCTATCGCGTCCTTGCCTATCGCGGGTTCGACTCCCACACGCTGCCCTCTCAACCCAGAATTACCCACCTTGACTAATGATTACCGATCTGAGATGATGATGGGCTTCCATGCTTTGATTGCAAATCACCCTGTCGTGTATTCGTGTCTCTGGGAATTCGCGTGCTCCTAGACCCGCGCCTTAGTCATCCCAGTACCCAGTCCGGAAAGCTTGGACAATGCATAACCTGCCGGCCTGCCTGTGGGCGTAAAACTCTGCCCACGCCTATCGCCTATCCGCCTGTTGGTGGCTCGAGCAGCCGGCTTTTGATTCATGTGTAATCCAATCGTGGAACTTTGCGCCCTAATTACAAATCATGGAACCGGAAGCTACTTTTACCTCTTGTCCCTTGTCGTATTGGACTTTGATAATTTTTTTCCGTTTACACCATGATTTGTATAAAAAATGAAAGGTTTCGTCTTGCAATATGATTTTTTTTTTTTTCTTTTTTTAATTATGATTTTTTAAATTACCATTCTCTTTTCATTCTCTTTCCACTCTTAAATATCAATTAATTCATCATGACCCGAGCTGATCCTTTATACACTCCACTCACTGTCGGTGCTTACACCTTACAGCACAGAATCGCTATGGCTCCTATGAGTCGCTCTCGTGCTACTTTGGATCACCTTCCCACTCCTGTAATGGCCAAGTACTACGGCCAGCGCGCCAGTCAACCTGGCACTTTGCTAATCTCTGAAGGAACTTTTATTTCCCCGGGGGGTGCTGGCTTCCCTCGCATCGCAGGCATCTGGTCTCCGGAACAGATCGAGGCTTGGAAGCCCATTACCAAGGCTGTCCACAGCCACAACTCCTTCTTGTTCATCCAAATTGCCCACATTGGCCGTCTGGCTTGGGAAGCTGGCCTCAAGGCCATTGACCCTGCTCTCAAGGTTGTTGGCCCTTCTCCAATCGCCGGCCCCTCTGATTTCGGAAAGGAGTTTACTGGCGGCGCTTCCCCCATCACCCCCAACGAGCTCACAATTCCCGAAATCAAAGACATTGTTCAGGAGTATGTCCAGGCTTCGAAAAACGCAATCGAGGCAGGCGCCGATGGTGTTGAACTCCACAGTGCCAACGGCTTCCTTCTTTCCCAATTCCTGTCTCCCCATGTCAACAAGCGCACTGACATTTACGGTGGCTCCATTGACGCCCGTTCCAGATTCGTCTTGGAAGTTATCGATGCTGTTTCTGAGGCAATCGGAGCTGACAAGGTTGGAATCCGTTTGTCTCCATTCTTATCCCTCGGTGGCATCACTTTTGACGGCTCGCCTGTTCCACAGTTTTCTCACTTGATTAACGAGCTTGAGCAACGGGCCATCAAAGACCCCAAGAAGCGACTCGCATACATTCACTTCTTTGACCCTGCTCTCCCTGCACCTTCTCAACCCGAGCCATCCAAAGACGTTGCAGACTCTGCCAAAGATCTTTCTTTGGAAGAAAAGAAGCCCGTCACCATCCACAATGCGAATATTTTCCGCAGTGTTTGGAGTGGTGTTATCCTCAAGTGCGGCGGGTACGAGTTGGCTGAAGCCGAAAAGGAGGTCCAGGAAGACGACAAGGTTGTCATTGTTATGGGCCGTCCTTTCATTGCCAACCCAGATCTTATTAAGAGATATCAGACTGGCGCCGAGTTGGCAGCTTTTGATTTCACAAAGTTTTACTTTGGCGCTCACGCTCCTGAGGAAGGTTATACCGATTATCCTTTTCTTGGAGAAGCAAAGGTTGCTTCATCTGCTTGATTAGATTAAAATGGTGATTGAACCACATTTGTATTACAAAAATATAGAATAGAATAATACATAATAGCACATAATAGTATCTAATAGTACCTAATAGTACCTAACAATACACAACTAGGGTTTGATAATGAGTTGTTGTTCATGTGACAATCACGTTTCCGTATTGACTAAGCCATGGACCCTGTCGGTGGTTAATATTCAATATTCAATATTTAATATTTAATAAAACGTATGCCTGGCTGACAATTGATTACCAATTTTTTTTTTTTTCTTTTCCTGTTGTTTATGTTTATTCATGGCGTGTGGACCTCCGAAAAGTAGCTGGGACTGGTGTCGGTGTCGAGCAATCACGGATTTCCGCACAATGGATCAGGCTCAGGTTTTGACCAGCGCTAGTTACTCTAGTTACTCTGTCTTAACGCTGTTATTCAACCTGCAATTTACTTTAAGCGCTGGACCGTGGTGCTGAACTTGCACATGTACAAAAGCTACACAAGTTGTGTGAGCCTTTTCCTGGTTTCGGCTTTTGCAGAGGCAGCACACCAGCGTGGTCTTGCCGCCGTAAAACTCGCAGAACCTTTTTGTTACTATGCCTTGGGGCGTGGAAGAGGCACATATGCAAACCCATCGGAGTCCACCCGGAGTCCGACAAAAAGACTCAGCTCGTTTGATTAGACCCGTTCTACGCTGCGATCCAGCCTTCCCTCTGTGATTTGACATGGATTCATAACTAGATGACAAACAAGGCTCGTCAACACTTGAAGATAACACGTAAACGTATAAATAGTCCAGCTCCCCCATGCCTCTGTTCGGTTTTCACTTGTAGACATTCTATCATCTCTTAAAACCTATCATGACTCAATCAAACGATCGCATCTTCTCCTCTATCAATGTTGGCTCCAAGGCTCTTGGCCATCGCATTGCCATGGCTCCGCTGACTCGATGCAGAGCCACCTCTACTCACGTCCCGACCCCGGTGATGGCTGAATATTACCGTCAGCGCTCTTGTGCTCCTGGCACGTTGATCATTTCTGAGACCGTCTATCCCTCTCCTAGAGCCAGCGGCACTCCCAGGGTTCCAGGAGTTTGGTCTGCAGAGCAAATCGCGGCCTGGAAGCCTATAACTCAGGCTGTTCATGAAAACCACTCATTCTTTTTCATGCAGCTTGTTCATGTTGGTAGACTTGCCTCTGAGGAGGTTCTCAGAAACGTCGATCCTTCGTCGCAAGTTGTTGGACCTTCACCGATTCGCGGAGTGCCTCGCCCTGGATCGCCTTCTGTGCTTTCTATTCCCCACGAACTGACCATTCCTGAAATTAAGGAAATCGTGGAGGACTTTGTTACCGGTGCTCGCAACGCTATTGAGGCCGGCGCTGACGGTGTCGAAATCCAGGGCGCAAATGGGTTCCTTATTTCCCAGTTTTTATCTCCTAATTCTAATCACAGAACTGATGAGTACGGTGGGTCTATCGAAAACCGTGCCCGATTTGTGTTGGAAGTTGTCGATGCCGTTTCCAAGGAAATTGGAGCAGAAAGAGTTGGAATTCGATTTTCTCCTTTTCTTCCACATGGCGGTGCTACTTTTGACATCTCTCCCATTCCCCAGTTTTCCTACCTCGTCAGCCAGCTTGAGAAGAGGGCAAGAGATGATGCCAGCAAGCGCTTGGCATATATTCATCTTTTTGATATTCCACTTCCCATCAACTCTGCTGAGTCGCTAAGAGGTCTTAGTCCTAAAGAAGCTGCTGTGATAATCGCAACTTTGGACAAGAAAGACATGGCTCGCAATGTTGGGTTTATCCGTCAGATTTGGACGGGAATTCTCATCAAGTGCGGAGTATTCGAGCTTGACGAAGCTAAAGAGGAAACTGAAAAAGATGACAAACTGATCATTGCTTTTGGCAAATTTTTTATTTCCAATCCAGACTTGGTAGAAAGATTCAAGACTGGTAAAGAGCTAACTAAAGTTGTGCAGAGCACTGTCTATTTGAAAGAAACCGCGCCTAGCGAAGGGTACACCGATTACCCATTTGCTAATTGAATATAACCCCTAATAAATGCTCATTTATTTTGTATGTAATGAGACTAGATAACAGATAACAGCCTGGTACGGCTTATCACCGATTGAAATATATATATGTTGTTGTATTGTTTTATTTACGGAATCATAATATCAATAAGATACGGGTTTAGTCAGATATTCCAAGCGTTATGATTATTAAGAACACCACTAATGAACAGCAATCAGTAGAATTGTTGGAATATGAACATATTCACGGGAATCGGGAATTGATGAATTGATGAATTTGAAATGTATCTGTGAGCATTTGTGGTATTACAATAGTAATTCGCGTAATTCACGTAATTCACGTAACTCGCTGTCGGAACCAAAGACAACTTGGTCTTTCCGGGCCTAGCACACTATACAAGACTGATGACTCATGATTCACCACAATTAGTAACCTTTACAAATGTGCCTAGCGGTGATTACATGGTCCAGTTGATGCAGTTTGGTGATTCCCCTGGAGCACCAATGGATGTAAAGTGCGGATATCCATCAAGACGCCGGCAAGTTGTTTGTTTGTTTATTTCGTTTAATACTCAAAATTCAAAATTCAAAAGCCAAAAGACAACTCTGTAGGTATTTTGGGATTAAATCATTTTAATACACATTCCAGCTATTTTGTCTGGTCTTAACCAAGTATAAACCGGTGTAAAGTCAAAATGATCAAATTTCCGTCTCTGTGGCCTATCATATCCAAGGGTTATTTGTAAAACTTGTTGCGGAAAAACAGTAAAATCAACCTCGTCGTATTCCACTTGTTTTCAACTTTATTAATCAAGAAGCAATCGGAGTCCGGATCTCCACTTTTAGTTATTGAAGGATGAGATGAGCTTCTTCACCAATCTTACTGATGATTTGAAATATATACAATCTGTAAATTATTGAATAATCTGTGCAATTATTAGCCAATACAGATTTAACAGTAATATAAATATCACCAAAATTATCTTCAAATCCCTTTTCTTGATTTTTTAATTTATTCTATATTCAATATTACAAGTAATCAATTCCAAAATGACCCATACCACTGATCGCATCTTTTCTCCTATCAAAGTGGGCTCCCTCACTCTTGGCCAGCGCATTGCTATGGCTCCAATGAGCAGGGCTCGAGCTTCTCTTGATCACCTTGCTACTCCCATCATGTCCGAATACTATGACCAACGATCCTCTCATCCTGGAACTTTGATCGTTTCTGAATCCGTCCATCCATTTCCTGGCTCTGTTGGCATTCCCCGGATTTCAGGTATTTGGTCTCCAGAGCAGATTTCAGCTTGGAAGCCGGCCATTAAAGCTGTCCACGAAAACAAGTCCTTCTTCTTTGTACAACTTGCTCATATTGGCAGACTAGCTTCCGAGGCCGTGCTTAAAAGCGTCGACCCTTCTTTACAAGTAGTTGGCCCTTCGCCAATCCCTGGCCCCCCTTCACCTGGATCCCCCACAGACCCAGTTACTCCTCATGAATTAACTGTTCTCGAAATTAAGGAAATTGTTGAGGGCTTTGTGGCTGGAGCGCGTAAAGCTATTGAAGCTGGCGCAGATGGTGTTGAGATCCATGGGGCAAACGGGTTTCTCTTTTCTCAATTTCTGTCTCCCAAATCCAATCAACGAACTGATGAGTACGGCGGATCTATCGAAAACCGTGCCCGATTTGTGTTGGAGGTTGTTGATGCCGTTTCCGAGGAAATCGGAGCAGAAAGAGTTGGCATTAGATTCTCCCCATTTATTCCCCTTGGCGGTGCCACTTTTGACATCTCTCCCATTCCCCAGTTTTCCTACCTCATCAGCCAGCTTGAAAAAAGGGCCAGAGATGATGCCAGCAAGCGCTTGGCATACATCCACCTTTTCGATAACCCAGTTCCTGCTAACCCCAGTGAGCGGGAGAATGGACTCAGTCCCAAGGAAGCTGCTCTTGCCGCACCTTCTGAAGATGAAAACCTGGTTCGCAACGTTGCTTTTGCTCGGCAGATTTGGACTGGAGTAATCATCAAGTGCGGAGGATACACTATCAAAGAAGCCAAGCAAGAGATTGCAAAAGACGATAACTTGATCATCGCTTTTGGCAAGCCATTTGTTGCTAACCCAGACTTGGTAAAGAGATTCAAGGCTGGACAGGAGTTGAACCAATTCAACACAAGCACCTTTTATCTCAAAGATGGTAATCCCAGTGAAGGGTATACTGACTACACATTTGCTGCTTGAACTTGTTGAATGTGAATGTGCTGTTAGCTCTCATCTTATTGCTCGTTTCAAACGACCCTAACATTTGTTTGTTTGCTCTTCCAAATTTTTGTGCGCGTATGCATGTAGAATTTTTAAAATATTTGCAACGTAAAAATAGCATTTTTTTAACGCATGTCAACTTGGTCGAAACTACCAGTTGTTCATCAATTTTTGATGTTTTGTCTCAATTTCAGTTTCTTTTTAAGGTGCCTGGTTCAAATAGCTATGGAAATCTGGTAGCTCAAGGTTAAGACTGATTAATTGAACAAACTGGCTTTGCGTTTCCGTTACGTGTATGCGTGTGTTACGTAATGCCAGTTTTCTAGGTCCAAATGCGTGACCCTTTTGTCGTATTTTCCTCTCGGCCGGCAGGACAGATTTCAATGGTGCATAGTGATAGCCTGGAGGGGTAAGGTAGCCACTGATATGTTTGTCGCATTGGAATTGGCTTTTCTGCAAGTAATCAACATAGAAATGAATCATGTTCCTTTAGGATTGGTTAACAGGCTTGGCAGTTTAATACTACCCAACTAGAACCGTCATGGTTATCATGGTTATCATGGCTATCAAAGTTTTCAACAAATTGTGATTGAAATTCACACTACTATATATAAATACTATTAAATACAAAAATGACAAAAATAAAAACATCAAACAAATGCAAAAAACTTCCTCGTAAAGCAACATCTTGTTATTATGAGCACTGAAACGGAGGCAAAAAAGATTGCTCCTGAAAAAATCATCAGCTTTGGATATCCTCTTGTTGGATCAGGATCTGATCCAAGGGTTTCTCTCCCAGTTGGCAAAAAACTACCCGCAATAACATTACCCAGAAGGGCTCCAGGTGCGCATACAAGCATGTACATACTGACTCTTGACGATACACCGTTTACACCAAACAGTTGACCAATTACCGCAGGAGGGAGGGCAAAAAAGGCACCAGAAGTAATGCCATATAGCAAGGCAGTCACAATGTCCAACGCTTCTCGTCCATTTTCTTGGGCAGCGGCAGGCAGCCAAAAACATAGCACAAAGAGACCACACCCTCCAACAGCAAAGATAAACATGTTCAAGCGCCCAATCTTGTCGCCGAGAATGCCCGGCAAAATGCGTCCAAAGATTGAGGAACTGTTCGAAATCGTTAGAATATTGTTTTTCACACCTGAGCTAATGTTAATCAGATTGGAGAATGAAGGAATGAAAAACAAGGGAACAAAGAGTCCAAAATAGCCAATAAAATTGGCCAGCAAAATTAAACAAAACCTATAATCATGCAGTACCGTCCAGTCTATTATGAATTGACGGTGAAAAATGTTCCTTCGTAACCATGATTTCTGGATAGTTGGCTCGGGTGATTGTACTTCTTCTTGGTCTTCCACTTGTTCTTGTCGTGTTTGCTCTGTGTCATGAGTTTTTTCCAAGTCGTGTTGCTCTTGAGGTTCAATAACAGGAGTGGTATCATGGCGCCTAGCCATTTTGTGGTCTCGTGGAATCATCGCATAAGCTTCAAAGGTGATTAGTGGCAAGTAAATAAAGCCCAGTATCCTGTTAGCCCAGGCAAACCCAACTTCTTTAATCAAATGCTGAATGGCTATAGGCCACACTATGCCTGCCAGTGATGACCCAGAAGACATGATTCCCAGGGCCATTGCCCTCTTTTTCTTAAACCACTGCTGGGGAAGCCAATAGCATACGAGTACTGGGGCCGATGTGGCGGCCCCGAACAGGATACCCTGAGACAATGCCAACTGCCATACCTCGGTACACAGAGAAGTCATCATAAACGAGAAGGAGACAACAAGACCGCAGCCAAATACAGTTAGACGCGGTCCAAACCTTTTTAGAATGATTGATGACGGGATGCTGAAAAAATATACACTAAAGGCCTGTAAGGAGCCTATAAGGGTGAGAATGCTTTGTTGCTCGTTGGGGTACACAGTTAGATAGTAGTTCTGGAACTCGCCAAATGTGTTGATCATGCCAAAAGACGTCGCCATGATCACAAAGGTACCGGCGATTACGAGCCAGCCCAAGCCGCCTTCAGGGAACTCTTCCACATCACGCTCATTGGCTTTGTGGTCTATCGACACAATCGGATCATTAAATGTGTTTGTAGGAGACAGAGAGTGGGTTGATGGTGGCCTTGTCGGCCTTTGTTCAACTAAAGACATAATGATAGACTGGGTAATTAGGAGGGAGCCGTTGCACCCAAAATAAATATAGCGGTATCGTGAAAATGAATGAGCGGGAGATTCAAGAATTAAAAAAAAAAAAAGAAGCAAGGGAACAAGAGGTCGCACTGTTGTGTATTTATAACTGGCTTCTGGTTACAAAGAATGTTTTTGGGGCCATGTTCGCATGTAAGGAAAGTGGGAGGGAGGGGTGTCACCGGCTTTTGAGTTTTTCCAGCCATTCACCGGCAAACACCCCCACACCCTTGACCAGGTCGGACCGAGCAAAGTAATTCCGAATTGACATTGGGGATACCTGGAGAAACGGTGGAGTTTGGCTTTTGGCTTTTGGCTTCGGTTCCCTAAAGAAGCTGACAAAACACGAGAAACGGTGGTGAGCCTGGGGAAAGGGCACACGGTAAGGTGGGCATTAGTAAGACTCTAAGTATTGCGATATTCCGTATCAAGAGACACTGCGAAAGGGCTTGAATCCGACCAAGGTCCAGAGGAGAAGGCACAAATCACCGCGTCGGCCATAGGAGTTTCCCAGAATCACCTGAGGTCAAGCTACCGTCGTAAAGGCTGCGGTCCGAGCAGTGATGATGCTTTCAGTTGGGCAAATAGTGGCCTTTAGGCGGTGGTGCTGTTCCCTTAGCCGTTCGGTAGGGCAATAGTCATAGCCGCTGGGGTTATGGGATGGCAGTATGGGAATGGCAGTCTCGTGAATGTCGCCTGATCAAAAGGCTTTGCCCAGTGACGATTCTCAGTATACTGCACATATTGCAAGGCTATGAAGTTCAGGTCTGGTGGGGGTCAACGGTCTTGACATGATTATTATTACTTTTTTTTTTTTTTTTTTTTTTTTTCCACGTGTAAACCAGACTATTCAAAATCACTCATTTCAAATCAACCATTTCCATAGTCAAGATTTACGTGGCATGGTAGCTAAGACTCGGATCCTGCCGGTATATAGTTTAGATAAAACCGGTCGCTGGTCATCAGCATGCTGAAACCTTTCGGCGAGACTTTCAATCATCTCGCAAGCTTAGTGTAAACAAGGTCGTGCTGATCTTATTCCTCTAAAAGGATTCCTCAGAACTGTGTATTCTTGGTGAAAGTTTTTCCAGCTAAGCATGGCCCACCCAAGTCTGGCAAAGGTCAAATCTGGAAAGAGCCCGGGCCAACCTAGCATCCCAGCACCACGACCTTCATGTCGTGCATGGAGATAGTGCCGGGTTAATATGCACCTACCAATACGATCCCGTTTCGGTATATAACCTTGTTGTGTTCGTCACGGTCATGTTGTACGGTATATAACCTTGTTGTGTTCGTCACGGTCATGTTGTATTTGTGGTAATCCTCGTGTGTATACGACCGATTTTGGATGGAGCATTGCAACGCGCTGTTTCTGGCTTAGCCACTCTTGAAATCCTGCTTCGCGAAAGCTATGAGATGAAGAAGGACTTTTTATCTTACAATGTATTCAATCCGATGTAAAAGCAGAGAAAATCTCTTGACAGCCAATATACCACCTCGGATACCCGATTCCAACCCCAAAGGCCATCCAGTTTTCGTATTCTCTTTGAGGAACCGAACAAGTGTTCTAGTTGAAAGATGATCAAGGTAAAGGCTATTGTTTGAATGAACTGGCTTTGACCTATTTTGCATTTCCAGAATAGTGAATACATCTAAACCGAAGAAACCTGTGAAGCTTATTCACGTCAATATCAGCACAAAATCGTCTTTCTTTCCTCAATTGGCTATGGAAAACGCGTTCAATTTTCCAATTTCAATGTATTCTAAACCCCGAACCAGACTGGACGTAATCAGATTATCTTTGGGAACTTTTAAACAGATCCCGTTGACTAGAATAAAGTTTGATCTCTTCTTATTTAAGGGTACTCTCAAAGCTTAGCCGTTGACATGTTTTAAATATTTGAATAACGATATCCAACGCACACTCGACGTTTCAACTCATCTGTTATATGGATGGATTAGTAAAGGTGACGTACAATCACATCAGAATATGTCAAATATTGGGTAACTCATAGCAAATTCCTTTTGAAGGTTAAGATTATGTCTCAGTTGATGTCTCATTAAACCTGCACACCAATTGTCATAGCATTTTGAAGGACACCTTACAAAACCTCACAGGTCTAATTAGAGTAAAAGAACAGCATACACAACAAATTCAGTTGCTTATTGCGAAATTATTTGGATCTTGCATGGGTATCGATGTTGAGGGCTGCCGTGAGACCAAGCGTAAGGCAAGTGAAAGAGATTCGCTTTTTGAGGATGCGGTAACAACAACCAGCGCTCTTGTGTTACATAAGCATGAAAAGATTTGGGTTCTGTGCATAGAATTCAGTTTGATTATCTACTTTCCTCCCTTTTCTTCTGTCAATCCCCTTCTTTTCTGCTTTTCTGTTTTTATGATCAATCTTCACTTATTTATTGCTTAGTTGTCAACCTGTTTCATCTGTTTGCAGTCTCAACCTGGACTGCACATGCTCGTAGCACCGTCCCCTTTTACCCAGTCTTTTCAAATACCTTATCACACACCTTATCATGTCCTTTCATAAAGTTATTTCAAAGAATTCTAACTCGTCGCTTCCAACGTCCAGTACTTTGAATGACTCTGCTTCTAAAAAACCCAAGGTTTCGTCTTATAGTTCATCAACCTCGTCCAACCGCTCGTTACTCCCCGATAACAACACAAAGAGCACATCATCGGCATATACCACTGGCCCCTTAATAACACCAGCTATTGCATTACCGTCTTCATCTGTCGCAAGCTCACCAAGACACGTTATACACAGTGAGCGGGTAGACCAGAAAAATGATTTCAAAGATATTAAAGACCCAGGTCTTCAAGCGCCTTTGAACAGCGGATTCAGCAGCTTGCCTCCAAATGCCAGCCTGAAAACACACGTGGAGAAGCCTTCACTGTCGACGTCTTCCAGCTCGGCATCTTTGAAAAACAAACCTTTATACAATTTTCGTAAGGGGAAATCTCCCAATGGTATGTTGTTAAGAAATGAGGGGTAAATCAGCGTTTGAAGGTAATAATACTAACTCAGCCTTTTTTGCCATAGCACAACCAAAGAAACTTGGTCCTTCTTTACAGGACTCTCATCGTTCCGGGAGTATTAATTCGCGGCTTCAAGAAGATAACCGCAGCTTAATCGCGGGTCTACGAGTCACCAATGTCAGCGATAAGAGCGCGGCTGAACCCCTTGCTGATACTGGAAATTCTGTTTCTCACCACGATGTCAGCACGTTTCACAGTTCTGTAGCCGGCTCTTTAGTCAATAAAGATGCTCCGCCAACCCTCGCGAAGACTGAACACCCTCCTTTACCACACTCGCAGGTAAAATCATCGTCAACACTGCCTTCATTGAGCCTTAGTCCCACGTATGCAACGGCCGTACCAAGACAAAATAAACAAAAAACTAACCCTTCATTTCCTAAAAGCATGTCAGCCAATGATCTCGATCTCGGTGCGTCAACTAACCCGCCTAATCTCAATTCAAAAGGAAGGAGCATTTCCACCTCTACTTCCCACTCGTCGCACCTTTCGTCTCAAACAAAAGGTTCTTCCCCTACTGACAGGGGTTCCTCGGATGACATTAGTTTAACACGCAGCTCCAAAACCTTACTACACCCGTCTCAAAAAGAAGGGCGTCAGGGTTATGGAGAGATCCACAGCAGCCACCCAACGACAAAAGCGAAACGCTTTATTAAAAATCTCAAAAATCGTAGCAAATCTCGCTCTGGTTCTTCATCATCAGTTACTGATAGCTCTAGAGACGAATACGAAGACGACAAAGAACAAAAACTACGAATCAGCCAACAATCTCACTTTTCTCACCCCCAACTTTATCCACCGGACTCTACTCTCCATAATATGCCAGAAGAAAAGAAAAGGTCAATGGGATTATTCGGTAAAAAGAAATGGAATGGCGAATTTTCGTCAAAGACCTACAATTACTCAGCTCATACTGCACAGGGGACGCATATGCGACAGTCCTCCACCGCTATCAAAAACCCCCAAAATGAGCCAAAGAGCAGGCCTTCTCCTAACTCATTTACTGAAATCCCCCATTCTGGCGGTAATACAGCTCCCTTAAAATTTGACCAAAAAATTCATCCAGAAGGTCTATTTGTTGATCATTCATCTTCTCACAGTTCCTCATCTTCCTTCAGTCTCAGCTCTGATGACGAAGTTGAACTCTCAATTCACGACAGACGTGTGGATAGCATTTGGGACGCTCATTGTGGAAAAATTAAGGAGTATATCAAGACTTACCCCATAAGTTTGGAACAGCAAAAGGTATTGGTAAAATTTGGAAACCCTGAAAAATCCAATTGGCAAACAGCTCTTGCAACGCTTGATGATAAGTCCATTCTTATCTTGTCCACACTTCCTACGTCGTCTCAATCGTCAACCCAACTTGCTCGACATGATATCCGTTCTGCCCGTACCACTATAAATGTTAGAAATGGAACAATACTGCTGAAAATTGAAAACGCGTTTGGCATGTTATTTGATCCAGAGTCAGAATCTACCTCAAAAGATGAAAAGAATTCCAATTGGGATGAAGGAATATTTATTACCATTGGATGCTTTTTCAGCAAAGATGGATGCACCAAACAGGAACAGCAAGAAGATCTTGACAGATTCTATCGGTATACTGCCTCTATTCTCGTACATGCCAATCTTAAGTCGCCTGGCCTTTTTAATAAAACATATACCCCGTTTACTGCAGATTTTGAAGGAGGAAAGCATATTCTCATTATGGAAGGCTTTGTGGCTGGGTTTGTGCCCGATATTGCCAATCATTCTCACAATCCAGATGCAGCGCCAGACGATAAGTCTGTGTCTATGGCAAGAATTGATTCAACATTGCTGGATGATACCTTTCCTGCTTGTACGGCAGCTGGGTGTGCCGGATCACCATTCAACACTGTACCTTGGGAAAAGTATTATGCTATGCTGTATAAAGATGGGACTTTAGTACTGAAAGAGTTGGTGGAAGATACTAATTTACCATCCTCTGATCTAAACCCTAACAAGCCAACTACAATTGTAGGAAAGGAGGTATATCGAATTCCTGTTGGTCACTTGCTTTCATCAGGAATTAGACTTGTTGACCATTCTGTGTTCGACGTGAGGAATGTTTTATACCTTGGCGACAGACCGTTTGGTTCTGAAAAGTTTGAAAAAAAGTTGAAAAAAATGGCTACCAGGTTCAAGCCAAATAACACAACATATGTACCACTTGACCAATCTCTTCATTCGGACTTGGAATCTACATCAAGCCATTCTAGTTCTACAACTCAAGTCTCCAGTGACTCTCAAACAATTCAGAATCCATCTAGCAGCCAAGTGACATCTGTGATCATGGCCACATCCACATTCAACTCAACAGTTGGTAAGCGTCGCGCCTCAGTGAACAAGCCTGTTACTTTGCCATCTACTTCGGTACCTTCTCTTGAACCATCTCAACCTCAGTTCAACATACCTAGCACGATTTCTTCTCCTGGTATGAAAACTCTACTTAGTGCCAATAGCACACCTCCAACACCTACTCCATCAGTCGGTCGCCACCAAACCACTGAAGACCTCCATCGAACTGGCTTAGCTCCTGCATTTGAGCATGTATCACCAGAGAGCGCAAACCATCAACTCCCAAAACCTGCCCCTGGGTCTTATCCAACCATCCCAACTCAGCCTCCCACTCGCCAATGTAAACGTCCCCGTCATGAGTTTTCACCATCCTCCTCAGGCTCAACAAGTTCTTATGTTCTCCTTCATTTTGGTGCTGATCATTCTGCTACTAGACGCTGGTTTGCTGCTCTTAAGAGCCTTGCCCGTCTTGAGATATTTGCACCATCAACCGGCGACTTTCAAAGTTCATTTAGAATCTCCAGATCCATAACATTTAGAATTTTTGAGGCTAAACTAGACCCTTATGATGGACCTTGTTGTGGCCTTGGTACTAAGCCTGATACACCCCTTTGGGGGACAGTTGACAATAACAATCCTTCACCTTTGCAAAACAAGTCTTCTCTTGCATATCCTTCGAAAGTGTATGCTGCAAATGAGCATCACCAAAATTTATCACATGGCTCGAATTCTTGTTCGGTTTCCGGATTTTCAACATCTCCTAACCAATCTCGACCTCTGCCGGTCATTCCTCCTCAGAAGTATCCTGATACTTATGTTGAAATTTATTTCGGGGATCGTGTTTGGTCACGAACCTCTGTTGCATCTTCTTCAAGAATACCCTTTTGGCGTGAGGACTATGTGTTCAAGGATTTTCCTGGTGAATCGTTTCCAAACTTTTATTTGGTTCTTCGACAACGTCTGGCACCTCGTTCTAGCCCTTCTCGCGACCCCGCTTTGGGTTACCTAGTGCTTACACCAAAAGATATCCGTCGTAATGGCAATGTGGAGAAGTGGTATAATTTTATTGCTTTTGCTGGGGCACCGTTGCCTATGCGTTATTATAGATCTAGCTTGTGCCTAAAGATTCTTTATGAGGAGTTTACTGTTGGCCCTGCAACAGTGTATTCCACAGTTGGAAAAACTTTGGAAACTCTTGCCAATACCAACTGGTCAAGCCTTGTTCAAACAGATGAGCGAAGGGATGTGACACAGATCAGTGAAACATGTCTAGAAATTTGCTTATCCGGATTCCAAATTGAAGCAGCAATTAAATGGATTCAGTCACTGATGACGGAAGAAATTAAAAAAATAAAGACTATTATGATTGAGCGTTCTGGCGATCCGTTATTCTTTACTCGAAATTTGCAGAGTGACACTGTCGAAAGCGAGCAAGATGCTGAAGCTATAGAGAATTCCAAACGATTTGCTGATTTAAAACGAAACATTGATAATACACTATTTCGCGGAAATTCCATTCTCACAAAATCTCTCGAGCGTTATATGCGCATTGTTGGAAGCGCTCTTCTTGAAAAGACGGTTGGCACTTTTGTTCGTCAACTTGTTGCAGATGCTCCGGACCTGGAGGTTGACCCTTCTCGTATCAACCCTTCTTATATTAGCTCTAACAGCATGCCTAATACCCCATCCTCAGAAGTCATGGAAACCGTAACGGCACATCAGGAAGACTTGTATAATTACACTAGCATGATGTGGAATCTTATCAAGAATAGCGCTGATGATATTCCACCTGGATTCAAACAGCTTTTCAGTCATTTGGCCACTGAGCTTAAAAAGGAACTTAACCAGTCTGAATCTTCCATCTATAACTCTGTGGCGGGCTTTCTCTTTCTCAGATTCTTTTGCCCGGGAATTCTTAATCCTAAGCTTTTTGGGTTGATTAGAAGCCAGCGTGTTAACAAAGTTCAGCGCTCGTTAACTCTTATTACAAAAATGATTCAATGTTTTGCTAATCGTACGAGATTTGGATTCAAAGAACCCTGGATGATACCTATGAACTCATTTTTTGAGGATCACGAGAGAGAGCTCTTTGATTACTTTGCAAAAGTACTAAATGTCAAATCCGTTTCTATGGAACGATTTGAATCTGATGAATCTATTTGTTCGTTGAACTCTAGTGGAAATTGGTATGAATACCAGCCTCACCCGCTTGCTGAAAATTTTAATAACCCTTTTCTTATCGATCGAATTGCAACGATACCAAGGTTGATTGAGCTCTGGAAAATCTCTTACTGCACTTCTGAACAGCTTCAGAACCTGTCTGTTCAACGTGACACCCTCATTCGCCTTGCAAATACGGCTACTGAACCTGTTAAAACTAAGAGCTCTTCTTCTAAATCAGCTGATTCTTCAGATTATAGCTCTTCTTTGGCCTCTTCTTCTCTCCCGACATCTTCAGAAGACGCACATCATCTCATTTCGTTGGCTACTGACGATAAATTCCTCAGTGTTGCTCTTCCTCATTTGTATCCGATACTTTCTGCTAAAAAGGCACCAGAAGGGTTTGAGGTTCAAGCAATTCCATTGGAAGACCTTATTCTGGATTTCTCTAATTTGTGTAATTACATCGACGATGTTGTTCGCCGTCTTCGTGTTAAGCTAGAAATTCAGCAAGAAATATTCAACCCAAATGAGTGTGCAATCTACGCGGATCACATTCACCTTGCAGCGAAAGAAAACGGCCAAGAGGGTGTTCTTGTCAGGAAGGTAGGAAGTGATTGCGGCCTTGACTATACATACACGCATAAGGATGAGCAAGGAGGATCAAAGTCTCAACCTATTACAAATTGCGTCAATGACACAAACAGTGGAAAGAAGGAAAACGAGGCTGCATCTCAGCGTCTTGAGCAGAAGGTTGAGTGTGTAAAAAATTCAATTGATGAGAAATCACCACTTGTTTACCTTGGAAATGATCACACTTTAGGTAAAATGATAGAGCCTGACTCCTCAAACAGCATAAGCTCAACAGCGCAAAAACCTCTGTTCAATACCATTCGAGAGGTTCCCAAAGACGAAAGTGATGATGATGATATTCCCATTATTATTGGGAAAACTGTTCATGGTTCGATCTCTTCTTCCACTCTCGTTGCTTATGATTCTAGGGATTCTTATCCCGCTGTCCAGGCTTCTACATCATTCCGAAATTTGCAGATATCGAATCCAGTCTTTGGTCAGGCAGCTAAAAATGACGTTGCTACCAGCGCTTCATGTGCACCCGTTCCAGCAACTGGCCCACAGACTATTCTTTATGATTTTTCCGCCTCTATTGCATTAAGGGATACCAATCCCAGTCCGGCTACTACCAATAGCGAAATCACGGATCTTTCTGACTATTATAGTGTTAACGGCGACTTTGGTGATGAGGATACAGACTCTTCAGTTCGTCGAAAGGTCTCTGAGGGCCAAATGGCTCACCCTATACCCAATAAAATTTTGGCAAGACCTATGATTATATCTAATTCATTGGTTTCTAATGGCTTGGGGTCTTCTGATGTTTCTCCAAAATCCAATTACAAAAATGTTTCGGCTTCTACAGCTCGTCGCAGTGTGTCTAGTACATCTCTTTCCAGGTCTATCGCCAACTCCAACAGTACAATTCCAATGAATACACCTGTTTCTAACCGACTTCCTTCGTTGCGATCCCGCAGCTCTAGTCGACCCAGAAGCTCTAGCAAGCCATCAAACCCTTCACCAAGTATGGCCACTTTTTCACTGCGCAATCGTAGTAGTAGCGTTGCATCTGTTTCACAGTTGGTTGCAACCATACCTTCTTCTAACTCTGCAACTGCCGCAGCGGCAGCAGCATTTGTTGCGCGTCCACCATCTTCTGATTTCGGTAGTTCTAAGGTTCCATCCCGTCCAAAAACTCCGACCAAATCTCTCCATTCGACTCCATCTCTTCGGCCAACTACCCCAACTCACAGAACCTCTAAAACCAAGTCCCTTAACTGGCCTTCTGAGGTTTACTCTATTCCTCAACCAACTATTCCACCCGTGCCTAACATGTCTAATGGAATTCAAAATTCTGGGTCTAAGCAAAAGCTTGAGAGTTCTGGGCGTTCTTTAAATGGTGAATGTTCAACTTCAAATTCCCCGAATACTTATACCTCTCTTCGAAAGAAGCGTCCGATGTCAATGGTAGCTGGAACTCCTAATTCTCCAACTTCAGCTAGCCATGTGTACACCAAAAGTGTTTCTTCCAACGCTCTTTCATCTGCCAGTCATTCTCCTACTGCTGTTTACTTGAATACAAGCAATAAAACGTCTTTGCAGAAGTCTAATACCAAGCCCAATAGCGATGGTTCCAGTACTCATGCGCCCACGTACATACCGGTGTCTTCTACAATACCCCATTTGACTCTTACAATTCCTGCTTCCTCTTCCCTCTTTTCGCAACCTCCCTCAGCTCTTTCCTGGAATCAAGATAGCCCTAATGCTTCCAATGAGTCCAATTCTGGCTTATCCCCAAGCTCTGTCACGCCCACATCTGCATCTGCCCACTCAAAAACTAAGAGTTTAGCTTCCAGTATATCATCGTCTAAAACGTACAAGCACTCGTCATCTACCTCACATTCAGCATATGGCTACCAATCAAGTCCCATCGGTGGCCAAGGTTCAGGGCCCAGAACCATCATTGATGTCGGAAAAAGTGGGCAACAGTCAGCTGAAAGAATAGACAGGGTTGTGAGAGAAAAGGTAGACACGGAGAAAGGAAAGGCAGCAGCCGCCGCAGCAGCAGCTTCTGCTGTCAGAGCAGCGGCGGGGGCAAAAGCTCCACAATACAGGCCAGGCTGGATCTGAGTGGTTTTGGTAATTTCTTGTTTGCATTTTCGTTTAGATTATTTTTTTGTTTTTTTCATTGTAATGTTTTTTTGTTTTTTTGGTTACGGAAACGTAGCTGATGTTTTGAAATACTTATTTCATGTTTTGAATTATTTGTTTACGTTCGTTTATTATTTATTATTTCACCTTATGATTATCCTTTTTGCTTCTCGTTTGCTTCATTAATTTATTATTACAAATTTCTTAAAAAAAAGTTTGATAAGTTTCGAATATTTTGCCCGTCATGTAAAATGATAAAAATAAATATATTGGCATTGGTGGTTGGTTAATCCAGTATGATGTCCGAAGACTACTAATACAAGCATGGCTAACATTTATCATCTTGCTTAAAGTTCATCAACGACCGGGGTTTCTCTTAAAATCGTCGTGATGCTTCCGGTGATAGTAACAATGGTTTCAATAAACTCGTCCGAAATGGAATCCTGGATACCACTCATGATGGTTCCTGCAAGGTCTGTTTTCCAATAATCCTCTCCTGACCCAACTGACGGAGTCTCAGTATCCACCCTTACCGCCTCTGCCATTACTGTTTCAGTTACTACTTTGACCGTCTCTGTAACAATTGTATTCACCAGGCTCGTTCCATCCGTCCCCGCTGCCACGTTGCTTTTCGATACAACCCCTCCCACTTTCTTTCCAACCCTGACAACAACTCTTCCTAAACCAAGAACAAGCATTGTGGGAGCCTTTAATATTCTTCTCCAGATAATCCACAGTAAGACCAGTCCTAAAAATCCTAAAGATGCAAGCATCATGTATCGATCCTTTGTGTCTGCCATCTCAAGCTGTCGTATCAGAGCCTTTGAGCCGTTCAATAGTATATTGTGTCCCCCGTATTGTTCATGCAGTGTGCGGAGGTTCTTAGTAGATTCTTCAAGGCTTTCTAAATTCAAAGTGGAAACTAGGGCTTCTGTTTGGGCTAGTCGACGGACATTATGTAACACGGAAGTTACTTCTTCGGCTTTTGATACAACTGCAGAACTGGATTCAAAGTCAGAATATTGAAAAATAGAAAAATAAATATATAGATTAAAACTTACGCCTTTTTCTTTTCCGAGCGACTTCTTCGATCAATCTGCTCATTTATTCTGTCGCCAAACAACTCATTTCGAACTGCAGCAGCCGACTTTTTCTGTGTGAGTTGCGTTCTTCTGAATGTTGAACGAGCACTAAACAATAGCAAGTCAATAACGTGTTGAAACAATAGGGAATATGTCCAGAGAAAGAAACCCCAATACGTACAATTTAAATTCCTCAAAAAGCCCGTCATATTTCCGACTTAACCTCGTTCTCTCGCTCTCATCTACCACATCTTGTTCAAGAGCCAACTTGACATATTCAAACTCTGACTCAATTGCTCGAAATTTAAGGGGTATTATATCTGTCAGAGGTGCAGATCCCGCAGCTCCGCCCAAACTCCCAAGTCCGAAAGTCGATCGCGCTTGTGTTGGCTCTTCATTGCTAATGCTGATCGAACGGTTCCCCTGGCCTTTAAAGGAGGCTACAAGATCAACGATCTCCGATACATGTGCTGAAAGACTTGAAAATTCTTGATCCAGTGACGCCATCTGTGTTAGTATTGTGCGGATATTGTGAAAACCTTGCAGCTAACAAATGGCTATGTGAAATAAAGATTAAAGTCCAATGCTGGATTCCAAAAGTTTAATGAACACGATTCAGTATGCCAGCAATGTTACCCGGCCTTTCTTATTCATAGTCTCCACTTTTCATTGACAGCCGTGTGCTAGCTTGTCGTCATGATTACATCGTCAAAAAATTTTCTACAAAAGCCAACGTGCATAATAGATTGAACGGAAAGCAAGGAAAGCAATAATGACCCTCGATTTTGATAAATACGTGAAGCCTGGCCGCGATTATTACATTGCCATGGGCCTCGAAGGCTCAGCAAACAAGCTGGCAGTCGGAATCGCTAAGCATATGGTGGGTGCGCCTGGTCCTGACAACAACTGTATTATCCTATCTAATATTCGAGATACCTATGTTTCGCCACCCGGTGAGGGTTTTCTGCCTAAGGATACAGCACGCCATCATAAGAATTGGGTTGTTCGACTAATCAAGCGAGCGCTGGAAGAGTCTGGCCTCTCATCATCGGATCTGGACTGCATATGTTATACCAAAGGCCCTGGTATGGGTGCTCCTTTGCACTCAGTTGTGATAGTTGCACGAACAATTTCTGCCATGTGGGATGTCCCTTTGGTTCCTGTCAACCACTGTGTGGCGCATATTGAAATGGGTAGAGATATTACAGGTGCTCAAAACCCTGTAGTTTTATACGTTTCGGGAGGTAACACCCAGGTCATTGCATATTCCCATAACAGATACCGAATATTTGGAGAAACGCTAGATATTGCTATTGGAAATTGTTTGGATCGTTTTGCAAGAACTCTTAAAATCTCAAATGATCCAAGTCCGGGCTATAATATTGAGCAAATGGCGAAGAAGGGCAAAAAATTTGTGAGTTTGCCCTATACAGTGAAAGGAATGGATATGTCTATGTCTGGAATTTTAGCATATATTGATGAGTTAGCACGGTCTCTTCCATCAAACACAGAACCCATCAAAAATAAGCAGAATAAACCACTTCCCAAATGCGACTACACCCCTGAAGATTTGTGCTACAGTCTGCAAGAAACATTATTTGCTATGCTTGTTGAAGTTACTGAGAGAGCGATGGCTCATGTTGGAAGTACCGAAGTGCTAGTAGTCGGTGGAGTTGGATGTAATTTGAGATTGCAAGAAATGATGGGTGAAATGGCGAGGGCTCGTGGAGGCTATGTTTTTGCTACAGATGATCGATTTTGTATTGATAACGGCTTGATGATTGCTCAAGCCGGCTTACTTGCTTACAGAATGGGAGCAAAAATCTTGGTTGATCAGGCTACTGTCACACAGCGATTTAGAACAGATGAGGTTCTGGTTAATTGGCGAGAATAATAAATACCCCATTTAAGATAGGGCATAGAATTGGATGATATATGAATATTGTGGGACTTTAAATCGTTATACTGTTGGAACCGCTAGCGGTTACTAGATTTTATAATCATAGTGAATGTATTAATGAACTATTTACTGTTTTGATTTTGATTTTGGTGGGAATTATCCTTAGTAACAATTCATAATGGGGAACCAATGGCCTATTACAAATAGCCATTTTTGATATATTCCAGAGGGTGATAGCAATATTATCATATTTATTATTTACAACTCCATTTTGACGATTGACCATTCATCTGACTGCTTCTCCAAAGGGTACATTTGACTTCTTTACTGTTTGACAGATGAACCTCCACAACCACCTTTACCAAGATTAGTCACGGGTCTGTTGCCACTTCGTTTGAGCTTAATAGTCTCGTTGTGACCCAGCTCTGTTTCTTCTCGAATCTTGATGTGATATGTATCGGGATCCTTTTGGGACTGGACACCCTGAACAACGTTTTGCCGTAAAATAGTATCAATATCCTTGGCAAACTGAAGCTTTTCTGTGACAGCCTCAGGGTCACTTAGATTTCGGTTTTCGATATAATTCCTGTTGATCTCTGATACAGCAGCTTGCATGCGAGCTCGGTCACCTAGTTATAGCAATGAAAAAGGTTCCGGTGTAAGATTCAAAGTCTAGTCTTAATGCTGCCACTGACAGCAATGGCAAGTAACATACCCGAAAACAAAGAATGACAAGCACGAATTAGCTGACGATAGGACTGAATGGGGGTTGCGAAAGATTTGATTGGAGCCGACATGTTTGAAATCAATGTCTTGTTGATATAAATGTGATGAAATGCAAATGTAAGGTAAAGCTGAACGAAAAAATTTACTAATATTATATGAACATTTGTCACATGATTAACATCTGTAAATCACGAGCGATATTATTGGGAGTTTTACAAATCATTCACGTGATACCTGAATCCCGTGACAAGCACACTTGTTGCAAAATGGGGCTGGTAACTGAGTAACAAGTTATGACTACTGAAGCTATAAATGGTGGTAAGTGGCCTCAAGAGACGGACAGCCATACCAGACAAATCCAAATAGTAGTCAAAAGTTGTTTCCAACTAAGTCAATATTGATAAGAATCATGCTACAAGCATGATCCATGAGCTGGGTTCCAAAGATCGGAAAGAAAAAGGCATACGACGTACTCACAGTGTACCAGACGCCTGTCAGCTCAAAGTTGTCAGGTATTTGATGCGTAGCATTTCAAAAGAGCCTGTATCTGTTTAGTTCTTTGTGTGTATGCCTGCGACTTTGGAAGATGACGGTCGAAAGCCAGTAAATAAACACAAGGAGCAGGGCATATTCGTTGAATCGTTCAACTCGTGAAAAAAGGTCGGACCACAACCAAGATGCAAAATCGTCGGAAGGAATATCCCTCAAGAGAAGCATCAACTCATGAGCAGATTAAGCGTTTAAAATCAGAATTGGCTGGTAATATTACCGATATTGCAAGTACAAAAAAGCAGCGCAATGGGTATTAGAGTTGGGATTAGTGATGCTGTTAAAACAAAATCTAATTTGTGAGCATATTTTCGCCTAGTATATAATTTGCGCAGGTGCATACATTTGCCATGCTTCTGTTTTCGGTTCATAGGCGATGGCTAAGAACATTAACCAAGACGCAAACCGATATTTTCCTCCAGTAAACCACTACTTTACTGCTCAGGACCGGCATTTACATACTGTTCACACTACGGTTAAAACCCTCTGTACGTGACTTTTCACCGGTACGGCTGACGCCTTCTTGGAGCTACGCGTCTCCGACCATCGCAATCCCTTTTTGGGACATAAAAGAGCTCAATCTTAATCTTCATCTGATTTCCCAAAACGGAAGAGTCCCTAAAACCAAGAGATTTACCAAGTGTGTACAGGTTCAATTGATTTAAAGACTTTTTGTATACACACATATTATAGTATTGATATATATATATATATAACTCCATGTCTCCCGTTGTCGTGTCTTTATTTCCAACCTTTGGTTTTGACTGTATCCATTTTGCACATTTCTTCACTCGCAATGAAAGACTTTAACCCTTTTTTCATGATATTACTGGCGTTTTGGGTGTCTGGTGCTTTTGCACATGGCACAGCTCATCACGACGACGTGGATATGGACTCCAGTATGTCTTTACCATCAGACGCCGATGACACTGGGATGGATCCTAACGCCATCTCATCATTCGATGCCTCTGATGCTCTTGGCGATCTCTCACTACCAAACTTTGCAGGTTGTGTGAGTGCGGCAAACGCGCTGCTGTTTGACTGCCCTTCCTACGAGGCTACAAATAACTCTCTGGCGAACGCCGGTAGCTTTCTCTCTGCCTGTAACTGTTATAGTTCTGCCTATATTTCTACCCTCAATCAATGCTGGAGTCGACTTAAGGGAATTAACATTGCCCATTTCCAGCAGCTAGTTATGGACGACTGTGCAATGTGGGACATTCCTGAAATACCTATGGCAGTTGAAAATATAACAGGTATTTTTAACTCTACCCCGGCTTCTGAATACATCAACGAGTCTTCAATTACCAACACATCTACTATATTTTCTGTTCCAATTAATCTAGACGAGGAAACAATTTTATACAACATCAGATGCTACTCTGCCATTCAGTATCCAAGATACACTGGAAATCTTTATGGGTAAGTCTGCTGCCCCAGTGTTCTTTATTTGACCCGTCTACTAACGTTATGACTAGTGGCCTACTCTTGACATACTTCGGTACTATTATTTTTATTGGAAGCATCATTAATTTTTTTAAGAAGGGTTATCCTAGAGTTGTTCAAAAAGCGTCAAAGAACAGGTTCTTCATGACCTTTCGTCAAAAGGTTGCCAATCCAGCCCTTTTTGGATACACTCACTCTACCCCGGTTAGAGGAAGATTCTATAGCTTCATTGTGCCATCTCGAGCACAGTCTATTGTTCTCCTTGGGTACTTTGTTATGCTCTTCATTTTCCTCTTCATTAAATATGACCTTATTGATAACTCGCCTGCTATGCCCGGTATGAGTAAGGGTGCTCAGCTCGGCCAATACATAGCAGAACGATGTGGTATTATGGCTACATCTCAACTCCCTCTCATTTACCTCTTTGCCGGAAGAAATAACGTCATGTTATTTTTCACGGGTTGGTCTTACAACACGTTCAACTTTTACCATCGTTCTATTTCAAGAATAACCTATTTTTTGACCTTCGTCCATGCCTTTTCTTATTCTGGAAGTTTATGGGAGTCTGACAGTTATGCGGATAACCTTTCTATGCCATATATTCGATGCGGTGTTGTATCAATTGTTACGTTCAGCATTGTTTTAGCTACTTCCGGAAGAGCATTTCGTGAGACTTCTTATGAGATATTCAAAGCTATTCATTTTATATTGATAATAGTCATCACCATTTCTATCTGGATACACGTGGCACCCATGGGTCATTCTGTCTATCTCAAAGTCTCAGTTGCAGTGTGGGCATTTGATCGCGGTACTCGCATAGTCCGTGTTATTTTGTCATCAGTGAAATCTAAAGCCAAAATTGAGTTACATTCTCAAAATATTCTTAAAATCAAGATGAAGTATTCAGATATGTGGAGGCCAACGTGCGGTCATTATGCTTTCATAACGTTTCTGCTTCCTCAGATGTTTTTCCAAAGTCATCCTTTCACAGTTTATCCAAACCCTGATCCTAACGATGACTACAGCTTAATGATGACTGTTAGAGTTAGAAATGGCGTCACAAAAAAGCTGTCAAACTACTTGATAGCCAACAACAAAACTGCCATTGTTCCTGTGCTTATTGATGGGCCTTATGGTCATAATTATACAATTGCATATAATGATACCATTGTTCTGATGGCTGGAGGTGTTGGTGTCACTGCAGCGTACTCTTATGCCTGTCATTTGAAAGATCTCAACTATATAGATCGAAAGAAGCGTGTCATTTTTATTTGGTTTATCAGAAATTACGAAGATGTCAATTGGTTCCAGGAGGAGTTGAGAAATATTAGTGAAGATGACTCAGTCGATATCAGGCTATATATCACAGATGTGTCTGACTTTTCAAGAAGTCAAGTCGAATCACAAAAGAGTACCCAAGACCTAGACAACAAGAATAGTGAAACTACAAGCAATAGCTCCCCTACTTCAGATATTCACCAGTTCCATGAACTTGGCTACGAAGAAGAGAAGGTAGAAACAAAATCCGAAATTTACAATGTGTTACAAGCCTCACATCACCATAGAATTTCAGGGTATGGACGGCCTAATATTTCAAACATTGTGAATGGCATCACTCAAGTAGAAACTGGCAATACTGGATTCTTTGTATGTGGGCCTGCAGGGCTAAACGATGAAGTTCGAAGTGCAGTTACCAATCACATGGGAGCCGGAAAGGGAAGAGTAGAATTATATGTTGAATCTTTCAACTGGTAAATGAGTGTTTGTTTGAAAACTAAATATATTGGAAAACGTTGCCGTGATAGTGCTATTGTAGTGGAAAAAACTATTGTTCATTTGTTTTTCTAACACGGAAATTACATAGCTTCTTTTAACTAGAATTTAAATCGAGTAACTATGACATGTTTAGTTGATATCAGTCAAATAATTGGAATCGTTGGGTCAATTGATTCTTGCAAGTTCAAACTTTAGAAGGGGAATCTAAGCTAATATTTACAATTAGATATTTGTTTTTACAAACTTTACATATATCACCAACTTATGGCTTACATATGTTTTTTTATTTTTTGAATAAGCATCATTGATTCACGTTCTACAAGTTGTGGATAGGGAGAAGCCAATACAAGCGATATGACGGCCTCTGATCTTTTGATCTTCCAGTGCCAGCTTTAGAAACCCTTTTGTCTGATACAAACTCTATAAGGTACTGATTGGTTTAAGTAGCCAGATCTTCAATATTTGTTAACAATTCTATTTTGCAAGTAAACAGTGGAGATGTTGGTTATCACGATGGTACGCGGCTCTAACAGAATGAATATGTGAGAAAGTATGGCAAGGTAAAGGAAGTATCTTTACTCTGATATTAAAGAGTTTTGGAAGGCAATTTTGCTACTTGAAGCGTGATAGATATTATGGAATTTTGTTTGTAAATGTTTCTTAATGGTTAATAGTTGTGTTTCTCACATTTTCCTGACTATGCCTGTCATAGTGCTGGGTCTGTTGTTTGGGTTAGGAAAACTTGATGATATCCAGAATTAGTGCCATAAAAAACAGTTTAAAAAATATCTCTAAAATTTGGGTTTCTGCCAACAATTTATTGAAATCAACAGCTTCTTTACAGAATTACAATCTAGAAAAAGGTGCGATAAAGCAAATCCTTGTAAATTTCCTAGCATGTTCAAACTGCATTTGATACAGTTACCCGGCCTGTGAAATAGGGTTCATTTAACATTACAATCTCGTCAGCAGCCAGCCATTGCCAAACTTGGCTTGTTTACTTTCAAGTCTCACGTAAAACTTATACGTTTTCATACTCCACGCGAACGTCAACAACACATTCCATCCACCATCATTAGCCAACGGTTCCTGATAATTCGCACATTGGAATTGCTAAGGCTTTCATTATAATCTTTCAACTTTTCACAATTAATGCCTGCTACAAAGCCAAGCTCTCCTGTGACACCGCGACGCTCTGAACGCGTACGCGTCAGAACACATGAAAAACAAGCCAACGAAACAGAAAGTGCGTTCTACAAATTGATGATGCTACTACTTAATCATTTTATTTGAATACTAACTCGATTCTGTAGATGATGATAATGAATTCGACTCCAATCTTGAAAGCTCTGAAGAAAGCGGCGATGAGTCAGATAGTGAAGAGGAAGAAAACGACAGTGAAATTGAGTCTCACGCGACAAAGACTCCTAGAAAACGAAAGGCAAAGGATCAGGCTGCTTCACGGTCTAGCAAAAAACGAGCAACTGGGACCAGTAGGCAAAGAAGAGTTCAGTCTGTTCCTGAAGAACAAAGACCTACATTTGAGAATTTTATATATGGTAAGCATCTTACGTGTATTTTTACTTTTGATTTACAGGTACCTAACCGCAATTCTGTTTATAGATTCAATTCTTGATCCCGAAGTTTCAATCAATGAACTTGCTTCTGGCTGGCTAGAGTCGTACTCAGAAAACTCTGATGCTGCTATCAAAGATTTAGTCAACTTTATCCTAAAGGTAAGTTAATGGAAATTTTGACACTGGGACGCGAAAATGTATTGAATTCTAACTTTTTGTTGTAGAGCTGTGGATGTGGCATCCCTGTCGAAATACATGATATTGAAGAGCCTGAAAGCGCTACTGATACACTTGCTCAGATTCAAGAAGCTTTCAAACAAGATGCACTTAAAGAATACCCCTTGGTTTCAAAGAAGCCTGAGTTTAAAGCATTTCGACCTAACTTGATTGAATTTTTTAACAACATTATTCACAAAGCTGCTGAAAAGGGTATCCTTTATGATAACTTGAGTTTCATGGAGGACCTCCACATTTGGGTTGCGTCTATGTCATCATCAAACTTGCGATCATTCCGTCATATTGCAACCCTTGTATGGCTTACGATCCAGACTAAACTTTGCCATCTACATGTTGCAGCATCTGAATCAGCTAACCAGAACCAGAAAATTCTCGATTCTGAATCAGAAAAATCGCGTCCCAATCAAGCACGCGTGAAACAAGCGCAATCTTCTGTTGAGCTTGCTTCATCAAACAAAAAATATCTTGAAATTGCCATGGATGACATTTTCAAGACTATTTTTGTTCACAGATATCGAGATGTGGATCCTAAAATTCGCATCGATTGCATGCATGAGCTTGGTATTTGGATGGAAGTCTTACCAATTATTTTCTTCGATTCAAAATATATCCGTTATTTTGGTTGGTTATTATCCGACATTAATTCCCATACTCGAACTCAAGTTATCAAGTCACTGACAGCTCTTTACAAAATTCGAGATAATATTTCTGAATTCCGGCATTTCACTGATAGATTTAGGCTCAGAATTATTGAAATGGCAGTCCTTGATGCGGATGTTAATGTTCGGGTTGCCACAATAGAACTTCTATGTGTTCTCCGTGAGGTTGGTTTCCTTGCTACTCAAGATGTTGAAGTTTGTTGTCGGTTAGTTTATGATTTGGATCCACGCGTCCGAAAAGCTGCATCTAAATTTTTACTAGCTCATTGTGTAGAAGAGGCTGAAGGGCGTGCTCAAAGTGAATTTTCGTCTCGTGAGCTCAAGACTTTGATGGAAGTTTTCTCTGGGGTCAACAACGCATGGCTTATCTTTAAAGAACTATGCTTTATTATTAAGGCTGAGCAAGACGAAAATACAATCAAACCTCCGGATTCTGATCGGGTATTGGAAGATTTGGAAGATTTATACCCTAATTATTCTTCTAGAATATCCCTAGCTGGTGAAGCTCTCTGGGAAGCAGGAATCGGAAACAATGTTCAGTGGACAGCTCTTGTCTCGTTGCTTTTATTTGACTTTTCCTCTCTAGATACCAAGGCCACCACTAATACATCTAAGAATTTTGTTGCAATGTTTGCTCTTGATTCAGTTGATGAACTTATTTTGTTGGAGCTTCTTTTTGGTCTGGTCAGCGGCAGTATCAAAGAACTTGGACATCATCATCTTGTATCGGCTTCAACTCTCGGTAATATGAGAAAAAAGAATATGTCTAGTGATGAGATAGAAGCACGGCAAACTGAAATCCAAGCCGAGCTAATTCATTCTATTCCCAAACTATTAGATAATTATGCCCACAGTCCTGATGCAACTGTTCAAATCTTGCGGCTTCATTCACTGCTAAATCTTGACTCATACCGCCAACTCCATATGGAAAATAAGTACAACGAGTTGGTTGCAGTTATTACCAGTCAATTTAAAACGAACACCAACAAACTTGTTTTGGAAGAATGCGTGAATGCATTTTCAAAAACCATTCAAGATCAAGCATCTCTTGCCTTTTGTGAGGAAGTTCAATCAAAGATTAAAGATCTTTTGGATGATGTTGGTTATGACTTAAAGGCTACTTTAATTGAGGCCCGAGATTCACCAGAAGAGCCATCTGTGGAACAACTTTCGGAACTTATTTTACATCCAGTCTTAAAGATAGATGCACTCTCTAGGAGTATAGACATTCAACGCGTTCTGGAACTTCCACTTGTTTCCGATGATGCTGATGCTCATGATGCAACCATATTAGTGGAGAATTTAAGAGACTTTTTAAAAAGATACTCTGTGGGATTACATAAGGACTTGAACCTTTCTCTAATTCTTTCACTCTTTAACCTTCTTAGAAGCTATTGCATGTGGAAATTTTCCGTGGTGGTTACGGATGCTATTGCAGCCGCAACCTCAACTGGTACAACCCTTGAGAGTGTTGATTTAGACTCGAAGACACTAAAGCAGATTGCTTCCATTATTGATACATTTGAGACGGTTGTTGAGTGCTCTGATTCAATACATGTAAGGTCTATTGGCGCTAAAGCTCTTCTGGACCTTCTTGTTACTGTCAATGTTACTGTGGCTCAGGTTTCAGCCCTTGCTGCATGTTCCGCTCTTGATACATCACTCCCCGAAATTCAAAAGCTCAGTTTATTTGAGCTGCCAAACAGGATGTCTAAACCAATCGAGAAAATTACAATCGGAATTTTCCTAAAGAAAGAAAGAGCTTACGGAGAAGCTGTACAACTTGACCTTAAAAGTCAGGATGCTGATGCTGAAAGCCTTGCTTTGTTGCAACCCAGAGACCACCTGGATAAAAACAATGAGCATGAAGCAGAAAAGGAATCTGGTGGTGATAAGGACAACAGTGATAGTGACTTGAGTGACTTGAGTGATGCCGAAGATGACCATGGGCTTGATGATGCGCTACCAACTGCTTCTCAAACCTTAATGTCACATGTCCTTAACTATGATAATATCATTAAGATCACCGATGATGAATCACGCAAGCAGCAGAAAAAGTTACTCTTGGATGTCGATTTGTGTCAATTCACAGCTAAGATTCGGATGGCTGCTCTAGCAAATGTGATGGATATCAATCTTGCCAGACGTGTTGCTCTTAACAGCAAAGTATTATCATCATTGTATCAGAGACTAATTTCTGTTGATATTGCGTCAGCAGGTGTTGCGGAGCCAGACGATTCTAGGAGGAAACGAGGTGGGCGGAGGAAAAAGGTTCCGGGTCCTCTTTCTGATGAGATTGTGGATAGTAATATCAGACCAGAAGATGAAGATTTAGCTGGCTCCAACGCCATAACGAATAGGAGAAAGAGCACTGAACCTGAAGACGAGGATAGAGATATTGATATGGAAGAGAGAGACGATGAAGATAAGAATCAGCCTGAAAATGAGGATTTGGAAAGCGATAAAGAGGAAGAAGATGGCAGTTCTAAAAAGGGGGATACCACTGACCTTGAACGTGAGTTAGATGAGCAGCTCGATGTTTCAGGAGATGATCTGTAAGCTCATTAACATCTAACGTTTATTAACTCCTAATGTGTTATTCACTAGGTGCTTTACAAAGTACCCTAATGTCAAGTGGTTTGATGTCAACTCATATATCTGGTGCCATTGCCAGGAACTTGTTTAACTTATGAACTCATGAATATTGTTTATTGTTATTTTTAATTTCACATTTTTGGTGACCATTTCTGGTCGTATGCACAATGCGTGTGGCCCTATTTTAAAATAATCCACGATTTTTGAAAGTAAAATCAAAATATAGTTCTAAAAAATATTATTTTAAATATATTACAAGAAGTGCAAAAATTGGTTGGTTTTGCCGGTGTTTTTGTGCTTTTCTAATTTTTAGAAATCTTCACCAATTTTCAGGGAATATATACGTCTTGGAAACAAATACTTCAACTTTGCACATTTTTTATCATTTAATATATTAGATTCGTAAATAAGTCCCATAAATCAGTAAACTATTCGTTTATGCATCTTTTTAAAGTCTATTACTATAATAAACGTGTAAAATCATGGAAGTAATCTATGCAAAAGATTTCTCGTCAGTACTGATTTATTTTAGCCATGAAATTTCATAACTACAGGGTGAACAAGAAAATATTTAAATATTCAAATCAAAATTTATCTATTTAGTACAACAAAAAAGTAAGTTAAATGTATAAGAAAATATATATAGTTAAAACAATAATAGCAAAATCAAAAAATAAAGCAGACAAAAAACCAAAAGGCTCAAAAGCCAAAATATACAACTAATGATGATATTTCCAAATCAATCATTTCTTATTGATTTCAGACAACTTATAAGCATCATGGGCAATGGTTAAAAGAGAATCCAATTCACCAGAGTTAGCACACAGAGAATAGAAAATGGTACTTTGGTCCTGGAGTAATTTATGAGGATGGTCATATTCAATAGCCTCTCCTGCATCCATAACAAGAATCTTGTCATAATCAGCAATAGATCTAAGACGGTGTGCAATAGTAAGGATGGTGGTTTGGGAGAACTCTTCACGAATGGTTTTTTGAATCTGGGCATCACTTTCGTAGTCGATTGAAGCAGTGGCTTCGTCAAGAAGCAAAACCTTGGGAGACTTCAACAAAGAACGAGCAAGACACATAAGTTGACGTTGACCCTGAGACAAATTGGAACCACCCTCAGAAACAGGTGTGTTAAGATCATGGAAAACATTGACATTCTCTTCAGCTGCAATAGAAGCACTCGCAGCCTTCTTAGCAGCACCAACAATAGCAGCCGCAGCTACACTGTTAAGAGCAGTCGTAGGAGCAAGGGTATTGGGGGAAGCTGCGCGAGATGGAGTACCCTTTCCTTTATCTTTCAAAGCTCCAGACAACTCATCCGGTTTAATCAAATGAACACGTCTCAAAGCCTCAAAAATATCCTTGTCTGAGTATTGTTCAAAAGGATCCAAATTAGAGCGAATAGTTCCCTGGAAAAGAGTAGGATCCTGTGGAATAATGGCCAAGTTTTGACGCAAATCTCTCAATCCAATCTTAGAAATGTCCAAACCATCAATCTTAATGAAACCAGTATCTGCCTCCAAAAATCGGAAAAATGCCGTGATAATAGTTGATTTTCCAGCTCCAGTCTTTCCTACAACTCCAACTTTAGAGAAAGAGGGAACATCGAAAGAGACGTTCTTGATGACCAAAGGAAGTTCAGGTGAATATCTAAGAGAAACGTTATTAACTTCAATCTCACCACGGTTAGGCCAGCCAACAGGAGGTCGGGAATCAGGGATAACCGCTTCAGCTTCCTTATCAAGATCCATGTATTCAAGAAGACGTTCAACAGAGTTCATATTCATTTCCATAACGGCATAAAGACGAACAATCCAAAGAACATAGTCGTTGAAAGTGAGAGCATAAGAAAGGGAAAGACCAGCAGAACCAGCATCAATTTTGTTGCTACTGAGAATAATCATAGTGGCGGCAGAAAAAGAGACCAAGGCACCGGCAAGATCAACACGGAAAGAAAGCCATCTGTTAGCAACCCACAGGAAGAAGAATGGTCTGTTGTTGTTATCCACTTTGTTCAAGTTGTCCTGGACAAATCGGTTTCCAACACCGTAAGCTCGAATGGTGGAAACACCGGAAAGGGTTTCACCAAAGTGCTGGTAAATAGGAGACTTGGAGATAGAGTCAAGACGCTTGATTTCACGGGAGGCTGAGAGGTAGAAGATACCAATGATATAGTACAAGACAATGATGAAAAATGCAAAGATCAAGAAACCGGGAGTAATTGTCGCAATCAAAATGGTAGTAGAAATAGCACCAAGAGAGCATCGAACAACGTGAGAAGCCATAATAGACAAATCTTGATCAACACCTTCCATATCCTTAGAGAAACGATTCATAATACGACCAATGGGAGTAGAATCGAAGAATCGAATTTTAGAGCTCATAACGCTTTCGAGAACTTGCTTAAAAATCTTACGGGAGGCATTAACACCACCCAAGAAGCTGAAAAGAACGTTCAAAGCAGTGAAAACCGAAACAGCGATACCAATCAAAATGTACATGATCATGTAATAAGCAGAGCTCTCAGTCTTGTGGTCCCAAGCGTTAACGGTTTGGCCGACAAAGGTATCCGTATTCTTGACATAGTTAATAGTGGTGTAGAAAATGTATGAATAGCTGTGAGAAAATAGAGAAGGGAGAATAGCACGGTTCATAACGGGGGATTCAGTCCTGTACTTATAAGTTGAGAATAAAGTGACAGTATTGGTATCATCTTCATGAATAATTGCAGATGTCCAAACCTTGATCCAATAAGAAAGACCAATATCGAAGGCAGGTTGAACAACATACAGGAAAATCAAAAAGGCCCAAAATTTGTAACCACCAATAGCTTTCATATAGGAGAGATAAACACGGGAAGAGACATGACCTTCAGCCTTGGTTTCCTCAGCAATAAGCTTTCCAGAACCCCTCTTGCGCTTCTTCTCGACCTTCTTAGAATTATTCTTAGCCTCATTCTCCTCTTCAATAATTTCGGCATCAGGTTCTTCGTTCAACTTTGCAGCAATTTCTTCAGCCATAGTGACAGTGATTTCAGCCGGCTTGGGGACGCGATCAGAGGTAGTAGACAAGGCAGCAAGATTTGCAGAGGAAGCAACACGAGAACCAACACGAGAACCAGCACGAGTAACGGAAGCACTAGTAACAAGCTCATCATCACCGAGGTGGCCTTGGGCAATGAGGGTAGATGGGTTTCCTTGAGCCTTAATACGTCCATTATCCATAACAATAACCTGTGCGGCTTGTTGGATAGTAAGAGCAACATTGTGAGAAACCAAGATGATAGTTCTGTTTTCAGAAACAGGACCAACTAAACAGTGCTCATAAATCCACTTAGCAGTGTGAGAATCAACGGCAGACAAACAATCATCAAGAATCAAGTGACGAGAGTTGGAATAAAAGGCACGAGCAAGAGAAACACGCTGCTTCTGACCACCGGATAAAGTAATACCCTTCTCACCAATCTCAGTCTGATCACCAGCATCCAAAATTTCCAAGTCACGACGAAGGGAGCATGCTTCGATAACAGCCTCGTAACGCTCACGATCAAAATCAGCACCAAAGAGAACATTATTTCGGAGAGTATCATTCAAAAGCCATGAAGATTGAGAACAGTATGCGACGGTTTCAGAAAGACCAGTAGTAGGGTTAGGAATAACTTCATCACGGAGATGAGCACCTGGAAGATAAATAGCACCAGAAACCAGCTCCATTTCACCAAGAAGAGCAAGTAGAAGAGATGTTTTACCAGAACCTGTAGGACCAATAACTACATTAAGCTCGCCAATCTTGAAATCAACGTTAATATCGCGAAGCTTGAAATCTGTCTTGGAAGTTGTGTTGACATCAGAGGATTCCCAAGAAAAGGTAGCCTTTTCAATACCAATACGAGGGGTAGAAGATGCATGAACACCACTGTGTAAAAGTTGCTGATACTTGGAAGTTTCACGCTCGCCCAAAAAGTCATCAATACGATCAAGGGAAACCTTGGCTTGAAGTAACTCAGTGATAATTTCAGAGAGCTGGTCAAGAGGACCACGCATGACGTTAAGAAGGGAAAGAACCGTGAAAGCAATAGGGGCAGTAAGCAATTGACCTTGGAGGAAGATGTAAGAGGCGAATGTCATAACAGTAACAATAATGGGAATCATAAAGTAAACAAGAGTAGCATAAGTCCAGAGAATGTACTTGGTACGAAGATGAGTCAACTCCTCTTCTCTAATCTTCAAAACACTCTCCGAAAACTTCGCTTCCCAAGCAAAAAACTTAATGATACGAATTGACTGGAGGATTTCATTGAGTCTGTTAATACGACGATCGGTAGCAGCCATGAGCTTCTTTTGGTACTGGGAATAGATCTCAGAGATCTTGTATTGAACTGGCATAAGAGCCATCATAGAACCAGCACCAACGAAAGCACTCCAGCCAATAAGATAGTAGAGGAAAGTGACGCACATAATGGTAACAAAAAGTGACAAAGAGATGAAGTGAAGATAAGCACAAATTTCAGAGACCTTGAAAGTATCGACAGCCATAAGGTTGATAATAGCACCATGGTTTGCATGGTCCTCTTCTTCCTCTTCTTCTTTGATGTCCTTCTTCTTATTCTTCTTGTCTTTCTTACCCTTCTTGTCCTTGCTCTTGTCCTCTTTTTCTTCATCCTTCTTGCTGACAACAGTATCACGACGTCTAAGGGTTTTTGCGTAGATTTCACCAATAAGAATAGATCTCATTCTAATGCAGATTCTTCTACCAATGTAAAGAGATTGGCCTTGAACAATGTTAGAAAAGATACCACAGAAGAGGAAGGCGAAAACATAAAGCCAAACAATACTTCTAGGAGTTCCCACTGGATTTTCGACGTACTCCAAAATAGCCTTCAACAAGAATGGAGGTCCAAAATTGGCAAGAGAGTTAAGGAATGTCCAGCAATTAGAAATGATCAATTCTTTAATAAAGAACTTGAAAAGTTTGATAGATAAGCTGTCGCTTTTATTTTGAGAAGCACGGAAAGAAGTGAGAACAAATGAAGAGTGGTCATCAATGCGGAGTTCCCAAATGTCCTTCGCAGAAAGAGACCTCCAGTAACCATCCCAAATGGTAGAATCGATCCATGAGTATGTCAGGATAGAAAAAAGTGAGGAGATAGGCTCAATGGAGGGAAAAACGTTGGCCCTGACATAAAGCTTTCCAGCAGTATCACCAATTTTTGCAGAAAAGTTGTTAACAAACAAGACAAAAGAAAGTGCAGACTCAATAATGTTAAAAATTTGAGACTGGCGAGAATAAGGGTAGAGAAGAGAAGAACGGAAAGTAATGAGGTAGGTAATAAAAGCAAAGAAGTAAAGACCAGTGGAGTGGGCCCAAAGAGGAACAACCGGTGTTACAGAAGCCTTGATAAGAGAGATTCGAGTAACGACGAGGAAAAGGGAGTAAGACCAGAAACCAATGAGGGCAATAAGAGTAGCATAACCACCGCCGTAGTACTTAATGTATGGAATTCCAGGTTCACTAGATGGACCTGGAGTTTTGGAGGTCCACTCGTTTCTGACGGCAGGAATAAATAATGTAGAGACATACAGAGCGACCAAGACAATGTTACAAGCAAGTTCAATAAACACTTTCAATCGTTCAGCTTTTGAACGGGCCACAGTAACGATGGTGACAGTACCAGTAGCTGACAAAGCAGCATAATCTTTCTTGTTTGACTCATCTTCGGCAGCTTGGGAGTCAAGAGAGACGGTTGAAGAGCCAGATAGGATTGAAGCAGAATCGCTAGCTTCTCCGTCACTGAAAGAGGGAGTTTGGAGTGAGCCATAAGTGCCGTCGGGTCCAAAAACTTTGAAGACTTCGTCAACCGGAACGACATCCTCCTCGAAAGTGAATTCTTCAGGAGTTGACTCGAGCTCGAGAACTCGGGCCTTGGGGACGTTGGTTGATGCGTAAGCCCCTGAAATAGCGCTGCTGGCGACCGAAGCTGTAGCAGCAGCACCTGCCAATAATGGCTGACGCTCTGGGTCATTGGCAGCATTAGCAATAGCAGAGGGAACAGAGGCTAATGAGAGGCCTTGACGTTTTCGAAGAGCAGTGTAGTAGCGAATTAAGCGAAATGCAAGATAAAGAGCAGAAGCTGTAGAAAGGGTAGCAAGAGGATATAATTGAGTAAATCTGTAAAAAACATCAGAGTAGATATTCTCATCCCAATCTCAAGACTGACAAATGAAAAGCAGCAGCGACCGAGCATAATTGCTTGGAGCTGCACTTGATACACCAGTTTTGAGATTGAAGATTAGAAAATCACGATATCGCGACTGTTAGTGAAAAACAATTCAGACAGACTTTAATAACAAATCAAAAGGAACGTACTGATGTCTATAGCATGGCGTAAAGTCATCATAGACCCATTTAGGGCCTGCACTACAAGTATCAAACATGTTGGAGATGTTGGAGTGACATGGAAGGAAAAGACTTCAGAAAGGGCGGTGAAAATTGGAATTTAAGCATCAACGGAGGAGGACGTGCACGGCGCTTACAGCCACACACCCTTCCCAAAAAAGTGAGTAAGGGCTGCAAAAAAAAAACAAAAAAAAACAAAAAAGGAATATAAATAATAAATAATAATAGAAAAATAAAAAGCAGAAGATAAAAATTTTTATTCGCATGTATAGGCTTCCGACATCTCCTCCGAATTGTGCGATGCCGATTGCAATATTCAATCAACTCTTGCCTGTGAACTTTAAGATAAAATATAAATACGTAGCTACCGTCTCGTTCAAGACCTATTGTTTCGAGATTAAAATCAAACAGACTCGATATTTTAAGGTTGAAATCGTTAATAAAATTACTACACCATTACATGTGAGTCAGTGTTACTCAGCGCGCTTGTCAAGCACCCAGTAAGACCCAGTCACCTTGACTCAACTTCTACCCCTCCACATTCAGCTAACAGTCACAGTCGAGGTTCCTTCAGTAAATCGGGTCCGAAATACTCGATTGGCATTGGTGAACATACCCTCCTTCAAGCTGACGACAATAAACTGGGATCCATGAAACCTAGTCTTGATGAGATGGCCAATGTTCTGAGTATGGTTCAAATCGAGCGCGGCATCAACCTCGTCAAGAATGTACATTGGGGCTGGTTTGAACTGAAGCAGTGCCAGAATCAAGGCCAAAGCCACCAGAGATCTCTGTCCACCACTTAATTCTGCAAGACTCTCTTTCCAGACCCCTCCCAAAGCAACCTTGATTTCCAGCCCCTCCGTTATCTCTTTTCCTTCGGGAGCAACGAGCTTTGACGAACTGCCAGGGAGTAATTCTCCAAACACCTTTCCAAAGTCCCTACAAAGATAATGCAAAATACGTTAGTTTTTATGGTTTTGTCAGCTTATCGTGTCATGATGCCCCAGTCATAGCTAGTCACTTTTGGCACTCTACCAGGCTAGAGCTAGCGTGACGCGACAGCAAATCTTTATCTAACAATACATTCCAGTAATGTTATGCACAATAAGGTTTGTAGAAAAAAAAAAAAAAAAAAAATATGGTGACTTACTCCGTGACTTTAGTCCATGTTTTTTCAAGCGCTTTCCTCTTATAGTCGTCCAGTTGCACAATGGTCTCCTCAATCTTCCGCTTATCTTTCTCAATGGTTCGGACCATGCCCTTGAGTGTGGCTTCTTTCTTCTCCATGCTTTCAAGGGTGTTGATGACCCTGGTATTGACAGTGCGCTTCATGCCTTGGGACCGGTGGACTAGACGTGCCAGCTGCTCTCGTAGAGCCGGCATGTTGTTGATCTCATAGAAATTGTACCCGGTTCCGGGCTTTCCGAAATATTGGGACTCGGTAGTAATCCAGGAATGGTCGTCCTGCAGCTTGTCAAGCCGTTCCTCCAGCGCAGACACCTCGTCACCCACCTTTTCCACATCGTGCCGTATTTTCTGAGACCTGAGGCTGTTTTCCGATAAGAACTTGCTTTTAGTGGTTAATGTCCGTTCAAGCAGACTTAACTCTTCGTCTAACCCAGCAAGCCTGTTTTTTTCTGTTGTCAGCTTCTTCTCAATGTCGACTGCTGCTTTCCTAATATCGTTAGCTTTTATTCGAATGGTTTCAAGTTCAGAGTCCAGTTCTGATATAGAGGTGTCGTTTTTTTCTTTCTCTTCTAATAAGGTCTCTAGCTCGCCGCTCCATTGTTCTAAGTCAAAAAAAAAATTTAATCTCAAAGTTAGCTCCACTTATCTTTACAATAAACATTTCTGCCAAATAAACTTACCATTTTCAACTTGGGCAGTTTGAAATTGACTCTGCTTTTCTTGGACCTCTAACTTTTTCTCTGCAGTTTTCCGTTGAAGATTGTCAACAAGTTGTTGCAGCTGTTCAAGCTTGCCGCTCTTGTTGCTACTAAACTCTTTCATTTCGTTTTCAATTCGCTGGATTTCTTCTGCTCCATCTTTGATTGTTCTTTTGGCCTTCTCAACCTCTTGCTGGAGCTCCTCTATTTGTATTTGGCGTTTATTATAGATCTGCAAGATCTGTGCAGTGGGACCCGAGCTAAGCTTTTTCTCAGCCAATGCTACTTCATGGCGCTTTAAATCAAACTCTTTTTTAAGCGTGCGACACTCGCTAGCCGTTTGATTCTCCTGCTGAATCTGCTGCTGTAAAGCATCTAGCTCTTTCTTCAAAACAGCTTGCTGTTTAATAAGCTCATTGACCTTTTGGATACCTACTATCAATGTATCATCCTCATTGCCTTTCCCTTTACGGCTGCTTCCTCCGGACAGCGTGCCATTCGGATCATACACATCTCCTTCGAGTGTTACCGTAGTAACCCGAATGCTGGGGTTAAATGCCACTGCACGAGCCGAGTCCGAATCTGCACAAATTAGGGTGCTGCCAAAAACATATTGCATAGCTTTCTCCACCTCCTTTTCATACCCGATAAGATCAAGAGCAAGATTGACTTTCCCTGGCGCTACTTTTTGAGCAGCACCAAGTTTCTCAGCAACACGAGCAAAACCAGGCGCATTTACTTTATTGAGTGGAATAATCGTAACACGACGTCGTAACTGACCATGCTTAAGAATCTGTGAGGCCGTAGTATCTGAATCAACGACAACTTGATAGAGTCTGCCACCGGCACAAACCTCTAGAGCTGTAGCAGCCTCAAAGTTCTTTTCATCAAGGGTGAATAACTGTGCAATAACACCTTTCACGCTCTTGGGGTTGAAACTGGGGTCTGGAGGATGTGTGTATTTAAAGTCGATATTAGCAAAGCGTCTTTTTCTCGATTCGATGGTTTGAGTAAGCTGCCGAACTTGATCGTAAAGTTCACGCTCCCGAGTACTGAGTTCTTCTAATCGTTCAGGAACAAATCCTGATTGTTCAAGTTTAGTTGTCAGGAACGCTTGCTGGGATTTGAGCTCTTCCAATTCTTTGGCCTCATTTTTAATTTGTTCTTTAGCAGCCGTAACTTTCTTTCTATCCCGCTCCATATCTTGCTGAATTGATTCCAATCTGGCTACCGTACTTGCTTTTGTAGTGTTGGCATCAGAAACAGTGGCCCGAACTAGTTGAATTTCGTTGTTATAACCTGTTTCTTGACCTTCCTTTGAAGCAACACCCGTCTGAAGCGACTGAAGCAATTCTTCTTTCTTTTCCTTTTCTTTCACAAGCACTGTATGTTCCTCCTTTGATTTCAGATATGCCTTTTCAAGCTTGGACAATTTGGAGTGACCTTCTAGTTTGCGTGTAAGTTCGGTAATTTTATTGTCGAGTTTAACTTGATCGCGGAGGGCCTCCTTGTGATTACTGGATTTAATTCCAGCAAGAGTTTCAAGACGAGCTTCTTCTTGTGTCAATTCTTTGTAGTTCTTGGCCAACTCTGCAAGTGAGCCCCCCGAGCCATTTTTCATTTGTTCTTCAAGGCTCTTTTCCTTTGTTTCCGTAATCTGCTTATTCAAACTTTCAATTTCAGACTTTGATTTTGCAATGACCTTATCAAGAGCTTCCACATGTGCCGTTTGAGAATCCAACACCTGCTGTTGCTTTTCGAGTCGATCTGTAATTGTGACATAGTCGTGACTGACCACTAGTTTTGTTGCACGCTCCAACTCTGTTTGAACTTGTTGGTACTCTACAAACTGTCTCTTTTCTGATCTGAGCTTATCCAACTTAGGTTCCACCTCTTCGGATAATAGACTGTTAATCTCTTCAACTTTTTTTTCCTTTTTGGCCATGGTTTTGATAGCTTTTTCTCGTCGATCTTCGAACATACGTGTACCTGCGGCTTCCTCAATTAACGACAAGATTTCGGAAGGTTTCATATTGAGAACCTTGGTGATTCGTCCTTGCATAATGAGGAAATTTGGATTGTTAATGTTGAGTTGCACAGATTGAAATAGTTGTTGAACTGTCTGTTGTTGCGCTCTATGACCATTAATCAGATATTTTGAAGTTCCACCCATAACAATTTGTCTGGTGACAGATATATGTCTCTGATCCTCAAATCCAATAGGAGAGAGTTCTCGATCTGAATTATCAAATACAATAGTAACACTGGCTTTGTTGACTCCAGCCTGGCCTCGTTTGTAGATTAAATCTTGGAGAGAGTGCGCTCGAACAGTGCTCATCGTCGTAATACCAAGAACAAAGCAGATGGCATCAAGGATATTCGATTTTCCAGAACCGTTAAGGCCTGTGATACAGTTAAACTGTGGGTCCCAGTTGGAAATCACAGTTCGAGTGGCATATGATTTAAAGCCGTCAACGATCAGCTCTTCGACTTTCATAGTGAGGGTATGTGGAATAAAGGTAAGGGAATAGACTCAAGTCTTATGAGTTAATTGAAGATAATAAAAATAGGATGTACTGGGTTATATTTATCAACTGGTGATCTTTGGAGTAAGAATAAAAAAAAAAAAAAAAAAACAAGGAAAATGGTATCGATCCTAGCCCGGCTGATTTACAAGAAACAGAAAATAAACAAACATAACATACTGACACATTGATCACATGACCGTTACCGCAGCAACAACATCATCTGAACAGATTAATCTGATAACACGCATTAGGAAATCGTACGCATCTGTACTATCTTGTTAGTTCTACATACATAGTTTATAAGCAGGCCAGGAAAGTAATGCCTTGACGTAGTCTTATCACTCTTTTCTTTCTACATATATTGCTCTATATATATATATATTTTATTTCTCTTGCCTTGCTATATTGGAAGTTGTATTGCCTCCAATGGTTTCACACTCGTACTTTACTTTGCTGAACCTGGCAAGTTTCTATTTACTCTGCTTTTTTGCTATCGGCATTGTCGTGTTCGTTTCAGCTACTTTGCCGATATTTCTAACTGATGTTCTCGGTATCCACCACAAATTAGTAAGTTTTGAGCAATTTTATCATGTCCTTCACATAGATTGAGCTTTGCAGTTTTTTTGACCATTAATTCAACTATATATAGGGAGACTATACTGGGAAAATCACATTTGCGGATGAAGTTCTCACAATGATTTTTGCCCCTCTCTGGGGGTCTTTAAGTGACAAGATTGGAACTAGACCGGTAAGTAAGATGCGTCTCTTCTCGCTGACGTTCAATTAGAAAGTAAATGACATGGAACTAACGAACTTGAAACATCACCGAGTTGTGATTGGTATTGATTGATTATAGATTGCTGTGACTGGTTTTTTCATTATTAGCATTGCTCTTTTCCTCTACCCTACGATCCATAATATATACCCTGGCATGCTACTATGCCGTCTTCTCTTTGCTCTTGGAGCCTCTGCTTCTAGTTCGATGATAACAGCCATCTTAGCAGAAATTTCGACCTTCAGGGTGTCTGGTGGCAAGCTATTTCGCGCCGCTTATCACAAGTTCTGCGCTAGATTTACCAGAGTTGTTAAGAGAAGACAGGCAAACCAAGTCACTTTTGGCGGTCCTAATGGAATAAGTATTTCTGCTGATGATGACTTAAATCCATACAATACCCATAGCCATAACCCCAGAAGTTCTAGTTCCGAACCTTACAGCGATGATGCCCCTGAGTTGGAACAGTCAGAAGCCACCCCAAATAAAGGCCTTGCAACTAGAGAGAATGGAAATGAGGACAAATCCAAAACGACATTAGAGACAAATCCAGCTCCTTCTGAACCATCTCCATGGGCCCGTGAAGAGATTGAACAAGGCGCTAGTTCGCATGATGGTTCAAGTAGCATGGGAATGCAACCATATGAGTTTGATTTCGATAGCGGTAACAGTAATCCCGCACCTATACCCAATCCCTCAGACTACAACTACTACGATGAAGAAGAAGAAGAAGATTATATTGATCATCATGGATTTCCATTGCCTAGTTCTGCTACTGATGATGGGTTTATCGAGGCTGTTCAGCCAGGTACACGTAATGGAAAGGGAACTGCAGTGGTTGGTGTAATGGCAGGACTGGGCGCTTGCTTTGGAGCGTTTGTTTTGGTTGCTTTACCTGTTTACCTGCGTTTGAATCATGGATTGAAGCCTGCTACATCTGTTAGGAGCGCTTATTTTATTGTTGCAGGTATTTCTTTGGGTACATCTATCTTTATGTTTTTCGGTCTGCATAATGATCGTGCCAAAAAGATTATGTACTGGGTCTCTGGTAGAATCCCTGAATCTGAACGTGTTGCTCTCGGTGTTCATACTGAAGCTGAAGAGGATGAAGAGGCTGTTGCAAACGATACGTTATCTCATCTTGCTCTTAGAATTTCATACATTAATATTTTGAAGCAAGGATTTTCAATTGCTTTGTCGGATCCTCAAATTTTTATTGCTTATGTTGGATCATTTGTTGCCCGTGCAACCAGTGTTTGCACTGTGATGTTCATACCGTTGATGGTGTCAGCTGCAATGACAGACAACGAGAATGCTTCTCACTGTGTTACCAGCGTTCAAGGTGAGGAATTGACCGGTAGCTGTAAACGGGGCTATATCCTCAGTTTTTCAGTCATGGGTATTGCTCAAACATGCACTCTTGTGACTGCACCACTTTGGGGATTGGCTGCTGACAGGTTTGGAAGAAAGGTTACACTTATGACGTCGGCGATTTTTGGAATTTTTGCTTTTTCCGCCTTTGGATTCTTTGGAACTGGTGCTGCTTCTGCTGTAATTTATTTCGACAAATCTACAGGTGGGAAATCTTCGTCTTCTTTAGCAGGTGCTCCTGGCGGATCACTCACTGTACTTTACTTGTTTGGCTCTTTAATGGGGGTTTCTCAAATTGGAGTCATGATTTCAAGTATGTCACTTTGCACAGATACTCGTCGCGCTTCCAGTGGGTCAATTGCTGGTGTATATTCATTTTGTGGTGGACTTGGGATTCTTATTCTGTCATTAATTGGAGGAAAGCTTGCGGACTACTATTCCGGTTTCCCATTCCTGATAATTGCTATTTTGGATTTTATTTTATTGCTTGCCGTTTCGCAGCATGTTCACGTTCCTATTCTTAGCAATCTTGTGGGAAAAATTGGTCCTAACATTGGAGGCAGGGTGCCAACTGGTGGAATAAGATTTGATGAGGATGAATTTGATGGAGTCTATAATAATAATGGGCAAGGTAATTCAATCTTTGGTAAAGCTAGAAATTGGATAACCAATATAATTCCAGGAAGGCGCTCTGGAGGTCGGATTAGATTAGGCGAGTCTCAATCTGATGCAAATTTTATCAATTATGAAGATTAACGACTGTTTTGATGAGTTTCATGAAGCAATGGTGTAATGATAAAATATTTAGAAAATACTATATCGATTGGATATCTTCTGAAATAATATTTTAGAATGTTAAAATTATGTTATAATAACAGGAAAATAATATATACAAGATTTTATCCACAAAGTATAATTGACTTTTGAGTATTTCAACTTGATAAAGCATCTCTGGATGCTATATAATTCCAAATATCCTTTGGTAGCCTCTGGGTTATCACTTTGTATAAAGCCACATTATCGTATAAAATAGGAGTATTATTCAAAAGAAAAATCCTGGCCATTAACGGACATAGAATCAGTAATGTTGATGATAATACCACAATCATCTTGGTTATGATTATTGTGAAATACGCAACAGAAATTTCTAAAGCTACCAAACACTAGTCTACGATGTTGAATCCAACCATCAACCCAGCCGCATAGTCACGTGTCGGTCAAAAAATATTTTCACTCAAGAGTATAGAATTCAGATACTAACTTGAGCCTTTCTTTCCAACCATCTTTCGTACGTTTCACTTTTTTTTTTTCATTCCAAACAACACTTGTACCATTGTCCTTTTCAAATGAAACCCACTATCCATTCCCGGAGCTCTGGACAAAGAGTGTCCAAATCCGGGCCCAAAAGTAGCTCCAAATCTAAACCCAGCAAAAAGTTACATAAGCGCCACAAGCTACCGTCTTCATTATACTCTGCAGAGAGTGACGACGATGAAGAAATTGAGGATGAAGGACTCCAGAGTCGTAAAGGCCTGTCTAAGGTATCATTTGATGTGCTAGCCAAAGTTCAGGACGAGTATGAAGAAAAGTATGGCGCCAGCAAGTCGAAAGGCTCGGACGACGAAAGTGATGATGGAGCACCCGAGGAAGAGGGTTATTCAAATGCACAAGGAGGAAGTGATGATGATGATGATGATGACGACTTGCCACCTGAAGAATCGACTTTAGGAGTTTCAAGCGGTCCATCATTGGCAGCCAAGCGCCAAGCACGAGAAGAAGAGCGAAAGAAGTTAAAAAGAGCTCACAAACATGCACCCAGTGAAGTGAGTATCAAAAAGCGAGTAAGTGTGGTTCGTGATATACCTGGACTTGAGCCGTTATACAAAGCACAGGCCGAAGATATTCGATTTGATACCGTTTTCGGCAAAGCAGATTTGCAGCAGGCGCGAAAGAATTATGCATTTCTAGATGACTATAGAAAAGATGAGATTAGCAAGTTAAAGGGAGTATTGCGAGAAGCTAAGATGGCAGAAAAAGCGAACGAAGCAAAACGCAAGAAAAAGAAACAAGGAAGCGATGATGAAGAAGGCGAAGATGAAGATGAGGAGGATGATGGATATGAGTTGCCTACAATGGGTGAACGACAAAAGGAGAATGTCAAGCGCCAGATCCAAAGTTTAGAGGGCCAGCTGGTTACAATGAAGCGACGTGATTTTGAGAATGAGGTTGTAAGCAAGTATAACAAGCAAGTGAAGGACGGTGCACGAGACGGACCAAAGTTCTTGAAACGATCTGACAAACGTAAATTGGTATTGGCAGAGCAGTTCAAGTCCATGAGAAAGAAGGACGTAACAAAATCACTGGAAAGAAAGAGAAAGAAAAACTTGGCCAAGGAAAGACAGTATATGCCTATGGAAAGAAGAGGTTGAATGGGAGATTTATTAAACTAGATTTAGGGGTTATTTATTTAATAAGAAAAACAAAGATTGAATCAAAAAATGACCGTGATCGAATAATGGGGTATTCAAAATTTTGTAACATTATCAGAACTGATTTGCAATATTTTAACGTGTAGAAACAAAGCAATCCTTCTATTAACATTAATCGATCCAGAGATCTATTATCAAAGTTTTACTTTTTTTCCTCAGTATCTTTCTTGGGTTCTGGGAGCTCTACAGTGCCATTGTTAGCAACCCAGTCCGAGTAAGAGCCAACGTAGTTCAATCGTCTATTAAAAGAACAGATAAAGATATAAAGTTAGTTAAACAATGTGAGATTCAAAAGATGAGGTTCTATGAGCATTGGATCCTGATCGGAAATGTTGGAAATAATTGGTAGACCAGGCAATATCATGCTTGTTTTGCGACACAAAGTTTACAAGGGTTGTTGTGGCATGATACCTCACTGTCTTTACTTGACGTAAGGGAATAGATCAGCATATACAATGAATCGAAGTTACATGATGCCAGTTGAAAAAGGAGAGGGTTGTAGCAGACGTAAAAAGAAAACAAGATGGTTATCATGCAATTGTGTCATCAAGATAGACGAAGCGGGCTGGGGCTGATGCTACACTGGTGAATATGAGCACACATAAAAACCAGGAGCAAATGCAAAAATGAAAGAATAAATAAAAGGACAACAAAACACTTACTTTTGGTAGCCAAAGGTGGCAGCAAGAGCTTCGGCAGCAGTAGACCTGACGCCAGATCTGCAGTAGAAAACAAGTTCCTTATCAGCAGAAGGTTTTTCAAATCCGAAAGCTTCTTGAAACTCTTCCGCTTCTAGACCGAGAGCGCCAGGTGCAGATTTGTAGGGCAGGTTAATAGAGTTGGGGATATGGCCTTCAGCATATTCGTCAGGCTCACGGACATCAAAAATGAGAAAGTCTTTGTCGAGATGATTGGTGGATGCGGCAGAGGAAAGTTCCTTGATCTTGTTAAACTCAATGACAGGTGCGGGCGCATCGATGGTGACGGCTGAGTAAGAACGAGCGCCGGATAGAGAAGACGACTTGAGGAGATCAGCAAGAAAGTTGGATCTGGGGGAGTTGAGCTTGGGTTGAAAATGAGAGCGAAGAACAGGGGGAGATATTAGCATCAAATTGGAAGATGAAGATGAAAAGGATCTTGAGGCCTGAATGGTGCCGGAAGAGTTCACGCAGTTGCAGCCAGAAAAGTCAGAAAGACGAAGAAGAGAAGAAGTGGGGACTGAGCATGCGATCGTAGCCTGAGCAGCTAAAGACACGCCGGCATAATTACGAGCAATGGATCTGAAAAGCATTGTGAACGATTTGGAAATGGAATATGGTTGGTGGTAATGGGACAGGAGTGACAGAACCAGATAAAAACATATAGTGGGCTTATGTAAGAACGGAGCAAATCGGACGGTTACAATATTGGGGTTTTAACATACAAGATGTATAAGAATTGGATTGCTTTAGACAAGGAATCTATGGAACATACGGAAATAAATACAAATGGATAAGAGAGTAGTAAAGTAGGAATCATCTTATTAGTCATTAAGTCGTTAAAAAGCTTCGTTATGGCCTGTGTGGGAAGTTAAACTTCCAAATTTGGCTATTATGAAAACTGCAAGCGGTTTTCATATTTTTGAGCAACAAGCTGCCTGAGCTTGTCGTGCTTGTGTGGATGAGGGGGCTCATCCAGATCTAGGTTTAGATGCAACAGCCTCGAACCACAAAAATTCCTCAGATTCAAGGCCATCGCCAATGTCATATGGCTTTGACAGCGGGGAGTCAGTGTGGCTGATATTACTGGGTGCAGCCTTGGGCTTTGGGAATTGGTTTTGAAAAGAGTTTAATAATATGGGGGGCGAAGCTTGGATTGTAGCAGATTCGTGAAATATGTAGTTTCGTAATTGCTCCAAAATGGCCCTGGAGTTGGGAACCCTGTTAGGGATGCTGATGGAGGCTTTGTTGAACGACACACGAGCGTCGGATAGAGTAAAGAGGGAAGGCGGTGCTGGAGTCTTTGAGATTGCGGCTGACTCGGTTGCTGACACAGGAATAGTATTGAGATACCCAGTGTTAGCCAGAGCTGGCAGGTCAGTAGATGAGGAAAAAGGAGACATTGAAGCGATTGCAAAAGTACGCCGTAGATTCGGATCGCTTAATTGACGTTTTATGGTGGCATAGGTATCGCTTGAGCTTTGCACGCAGATTTTGACAAGAAACAAAGAGATGTCAATGGTCATGAATATCACAACGGGGGTCAAGCAGAATAAAGCTAGCGTCAACTGGAGAAAAGTTAGTTATCGGCCATTCGACATCAGAGAAAAAAGCAAAGTAGATGGCATACAGATAATCGCACCACAAAGAGCTCAATATCGCTCGCTAGCGAAGAAGACGGGAGCCAGGTCATTAGTGATGAAATGGAAATAACAGAGGAAGACATGAGGAAATAAGAAACATGGGGGGAAAGAGGCAGGAAAGAAAGCGCAAAATATAGTGGAAGAGACAAGGGTATTTATATAGATATTAGACGATGATAATCTAAAGGAAGGAAAGGAATTATAGCGAGAAAAAGGACAAGGGTGGACTGTGTGTTACAAGGGATGGCAATATTACAAAAGTGTAATGTAACAAATAAGGTTTGCCATTAAGGACTCGGAATTACACCACAAGGACCAATATAAAAGCCATTCCATTTGATCGAAGGCTTATGGAGGTTTGTGCGAGCTTGTATTGATAACCACATGCGTTAGAATGAATATGAGAACGGAGTAGGTTTTGGAGATAACGGAATTTGTCTAACAAGGTAGGCCTAGTTTTGGAACCAAGGGCAATATTAAAATTTGGCAATTGGTACAGACTGATCCGGAAAAACTATATTTTTAGGGAATTAAGTGACGATAACTGCACTTGTTCTTGTTTTGTTATTGTTTGATTAGGAGATTTTATACGTACGAGCATAATTTGCATGTGAAACCTGGGCCAGACGGGGAAACCGCAGCCAAAGGGCTTGTAACCAGTCATTCGCGTTCAAGCTATTTTGATCTCCCGCAGGCTTTTTTTCTTGTAAATGTTCCAAAATGCCGTATTCCAAAACATTAAGCTATTCGCAGTGAAACTCTTAACCAGCTCATTTCGTATCTCAGGTTAAAAGTTTGAATGAGCAACAAAATTGGGGACCGGCACGATGACGCAAAAAGAAGATCTGCCACGGTCGTATTCACTTGTAGCTTCTACTCTGGGATTTTTCGTTCATGTTGCATGCTTTTTTTTAAAATAAGTCGAAATACATTCTTTTAGGTAAATTGCCTTCACTTTGTGATCAATACAAGAGTTAGAGCCTGTGGTCCTAGTCGTGTTATTCACGCACGTTTAAATTGGACAATTTCGACTTGTAAACTAGCTTTCGTGTTTTTTCTACTATCGATCAGGTTGATAGATTTAGCAACAAGTGAGTTTAATAATCCCACTTGCTTATAAAACCAAACGACTTTGGATCAAAAAGCTTGATGGCAAGTTGCTTTCACATTTGAACTGATAAAGGATACAGACACTGCAGTTAAAAAGTTCCATTATCATGCGGTTTGTCACCAAGATTTAGCTTTCAATACCAGTGGGTTGGGTGTAAATATCTCACCAAAGAGCTTGTGACAAAGATAAACGTTTTACGATGGCCTCCGAACGTAACGATGTGGCTTTGTAACACTTTGTATATCCTTGGCTCCTTTCCAGTTATCAGTTTCTTGCAAACGCTGTATTTCTGGATGGTCAAGGCCTGCTTCAAAGACCTTTGGTCTCTAAGAAATTCATGCCAACAGACACCCTATTTCTAAACCACTCAACTTTGCAGGATATCGAATCGATCAGTTCAAATCGGTTTATTGCGCCATGGCCCTTTTGAAACTGGTTGCACAGTCGTTTGGATAGTATCAAATTTTAAGTTGACACTCTTTTGCTGCTCAATCCATACGGAATCAAAAGCCGTCATTGCCAAGTAAACAGATGGAGAAAGGAATTGTGTTTCTGCTAACAATTATTCCAGATAATTAGCTTGTTTTGACTATTGCGTTACCACGTCCTCTATCGCAACAGTTAATGGAGAGATGAAAAAGTGGAGAAAAACATGGGCGCAGACATATACCAGTTATCGCTACGAAGTTAGCATTGAAACCAGCCTTTTATTTCTCCCTTTGTAAATGAGCTTTATATTGGAATATTCCTTATAAACATCTTGGCTATCTTAGAAGCAGACTAACACATTTTAATGCCTTTCGGTTTGCCTGCCTCCGTTGCGTCCTTCCTTTTAATAATACACAACCTTTTTCTATCTATCCTGTGAGTGCCACGCCGAAATGATCCGACGACAGAGTTTAAAGCTGTTCGGAGATTCGGAGAATTGCTTGCAACATGGACCGCTATTTTTAAAATTTTAAAATTTTAAATTGATATTAATAAAACCAAGCCTCTATTCAACTTGTATACGCATGAATGCTTTCATTTTTTACATCAAGTGTCAAGCAAGCCTTTTGTCCTCGTATAAAAGAACCACTCTGTATAGTCCGTCTAATGATGGCAATATGTACACAATCAACCAACGGGTCAATTGGATAGGCCCTGTTAAGATTACTACTACCATTCCCCAATGTAACACCAAATCAAACCCAATTGCTCTAATAGACTTGATCAGAAATAGTAAAACCACCGCAAATTTTCAAGTATCATTCCAAATAACACAATTCAGTTACTATTTCGCAATACGTTTATGATTGCCACACAATTCATGTAGCAGTACTACAAATTAGGTTGAGAAACAAACACTCGTACGTTTTATCCTAGGTATAGACTTCTATCGAATCTTTTGTGGTAACCAAATAGCACGATATGATTGCAGCTGTACCCAGCTAATGGCCCATACACCAGGGCATTTTCAAATATCGCATAATAGTGATGTGCTATGATCAGCATTGGCACTACGTAGTGGAATATAAACCTTTGATGTATTTCAAGATTTGGTCCATAACATTGAAACCCCACTATGGCAATATCTCTCCGGCTGAGCTCAGGGTGCCTGGGTGCTGTTCTCCCTCTAATAGTAATAGATCAACCAGTTGGTATTGCCGATAGCATTAATGCTGGGTATTTCTCAGGTCATTTAACATTCCGTTTTACCATGTCTAGGCTCCACCTTCTGCGCTAAAAGCGAATCCTAAGCGTCATGGCCTGAAGGGTGGTCCTGAGTCTTTCAAATTTTAGATCCTAAAATGAACTCTTAGCCCCGCTCTTTAATTTAGTCCAAATCTGGCTTTGTGCTTTCTTATGTTCTTCAGTTCAGGCATCCGTACCATATTAAAGTTGATTAAAACGGTTGTACACAATTCCGTTTAAAGATAAACGCGGGTTCATAACTGGGAATTGAATTGCTAGGAAATATGTTACGCTGAAAAAGAGGCGTCACCAGCTAGGCTTTATTATCCTGATATTCACGTGAACAAACACGTTTACACGTATTACAAATATTACAATTAATTGTAATTACATTCGTTGGTTCACGTCACGTTCTCAGAGTCGCGTAACAAACACGTAAATTTGCCACCTGATTTGTCTGATTTGTTCTTTTCAAAACAAAACATTGGAATTTGCGCTGGCCCTTTTTTGTTTTGTTTTTCATACCTATCTTTCCAAATATTTCCAACTATTTCATTCGAAAAACAATCCCCATTTTCAATACTCCACTACTTTATAAAAACATATTCAACATGGATGACTACGGCGGAGGTTTCATAGAGGAAGACAATCGTGGAATTACATCTTCACAACCACAAGATGCGCGTCCTGATCGAACCATTCGCACCATGCTGATTCGACAGCTTCTTAAATCCAAACCACTTTCACCCGAAGAATCAATCCCCTATTACGACGACAGACAAGTAGTCAATGTTTGTATTACCGCACGAGTTGAGGAAGTTGATCACCGTGAGACTGCTACCATTTTGCAGCTGAGCGACGGTACTGCCAGAATTCGCGCCAGCTTTTTTGTTCTCAGCAATAATGATCTGGCCGGAGAACCCTTGCCCAGACCCGATATCTTGATTAAACAATACTACAACATCCAGGGAAGAGTGCAATTTCGAAATTCGCGATTGAATCTGACAGTCCAAGATATATCGCCAGTTAAGGAGTTTAAGGAATACATGCTCACACAACTAGAAGCTCTGGCTCAGCATCTTCGATTCTCCAGAGGGCTGCCTGAAGACCAGCAAAACGGCGGACAAGGCCAGCTACAAGACCAGAATAAGCAGCAGAAAGGTGGATATGATGATGAATTGTTTGTATCGCGGGGTGGTGAAGATGAAGGGGGAAGCGTTTCCGCACGAATTATCAAGTTTTTGAGAAATCAAGCCCAAAACGATCCAAACACTGGTATTCATGGCGTTCATTACAAAATAATTGCTCGCGGATTGGGCTTGGATGAATATAGCACAGAAAGCCATCTTGGCGAAATGGAATCTGAAGGTGACTTATTCCAGTTAGATAACGGATACTTTTCTTTACAGTGAGTATATTTTTATGTCTCGTCTTTTGACGCTTTGTTTGGTTACGAAAGTTAAATTATAATTTCATGTTTGTCTATTGTTGATACTCTATTATATAGCTGATCAATTCTATTAATGCTATTTGGTCTTTAAACTTGGACATGAAACGTTCTTTATAGATGTGGAATAAAAATACAGTGATAAAAACGATGGCTATTGACTGAATTAATTTTAAATAGCACACTTTTAGTTCAGTACTTGACTTTTATCTCTGCGTATCACTGTTTAATACCCTCTATAGAACAGAACCGTTGTAAGATGAAATAACATATCAACGTCCAGACAATAGGGATGTCATTGAAGATGCAAAAGAACAATATTCTTTTTTAAGTCATGATTATCAGTATCAGGTTCATGTTTAAAGTTAAAGCATGTACATCGAAACGACCAGCTTAAACTCAGAAGCTGGGTTTACAACACATTCATAATTACAATCAACTACAAGATTAACTTATTGAATAAATGTATTCCATGGCACAGTCGGCGTCGCTGCTACTTGAACAACGACACACAAATCGACAAAAAGTTTTCCTATCTGTTTGTACCAAGAACGGATTGATATAGGCATAATTTTGAATCTTAAACCTGGAGTGCAAGCAAGTAAAAGATCTTCGAATATGCCAAATTGGTAAAGTAATGTATCAGCCATCATAAATGGTAATCCAACAACTTCCAATCAAAAGGGCTAGTCACCCAAATAGCTACACCTCAAACTTGGGTTCAAGTTTGAACATGGGGTATTGAACTGGTGGATCATAGGTTGGAGTATGGTATTTGGATTATATAATCGAGAAATTAAACATGTATCACGTCATTTTACAATTGTAAAAGGATGTATATGGGTATTAGTAAAAGTAAGAAAATAAGTTAGTATTTGAAAAAAGAAAGAAGGAAAGAAAGGGTAAAAGGCGAATTTAAAATTTTTTGTACCCGGCAAGACACTGCGGTAGGTGACATTAGATATTAGGGCTGATGTAGGGGAAGAGGTTACCCTGATTTGGGTTCTTTCAGTTGTTACAAAAATATGAGCCAGTCTATGTAACAGTGAGTTGTAACTAGGTCGGGTTGTTTCTTTGTTTCTTCTCTCGCTCTAGTTTTTTTTAATTTTTTTTTTATGTTTAAAGTTATCATTGTGGCAGTGCCTATAACTAGTGGGTTTTGGAAAGGCACTTGGAGAGATACACACGGTACATATTGTACATATTGTACATCTTTAATCGTGATACCTTCTACCAGCATTTCACATAATTATTACGCTCTTTGATACTAGTTTCGAGAGAACCAACGATTCGCATTTCATTCAAATTTAGCAGCCATTTGCAGGCCTTTCTGGTAACCAGCTTGTTTTAAGCATTTGACAGATAGCATGTGCATTTTCTCTCTCGCAGTGGTAATGTTAGTTTTATGAAAATTTTCATATTGAACCTACAACTAGATAGATCCATAAGGCCCATTTGATAACCATGTGCTGGTTTGACTGCTGTTTAGAGTAACAGTTTGATCACCAGCCCGGGTAGTAATCCCAATTGTACAGTTCAACGTGGACTGTTCCGCTTAATCATATTTTACAACTAAGTTACGACTATAATCTCTGACGCGAGTCCTTTTTGGAGCTCAAAAGTAGGAGAGAATTTTTTTTCTTCCGACTTCCTTGGGTAGGCAGATTTGATGTGCGCACAAGCCATCAAAAACGTCTCCTGCTGACATCTATGAAAATGCCTACTAGCCCGTTTATTTTCCCAAAGATGATCAAGTGTCTTGATAGGAAATACAGACTTGACTGCTTGCATTCAAATAATCCATGATGGTTGACTGTTATTGCCGAGAGATCAAAGTTTGGATACATCCTAATTGGTTAACAGTGTTTAATTACTCTCTGCCATTTGCAACAGAAACCGTTTAAATTGTGAGATTTAAGGTTGAGTCTTCTCTTTCTTGTCAAATTAAAGGCTCACGGCCTATTACCAATCTTTAGATTGGCATTTGTTCTGAAAGTGTTAAAATTTTTCACTCTGAACCCAGGTATAACTAATTAGTTTTGTAGTTTTAAGGATCCTAATTGGTTTCGCTCTTTTCCATATTTTTGCCTGCACGTTTTCTATTAATAGAACCAATTTACTGAAAAGCTACGGGACCACTGTTGCTTTCCCCAAGCCTCCGGCATTGGTATGGATCTTGGATTCTTGAGTCATAAATCCTAGAGTAGTTGGCAGACTTGCTTTGAATATGGTTGAGCTTTATATTAAGAATGGGCTCTTTTCATCTTTTATTTCCAACATGGATATTTCCAACATGGATATTTTGTCCATTATTGAAACCCAAGTTTGAACCATGCTGTTCTAACACTGTATACGCTCATGGACTCTGCTACTATAAGATGCCAAATGCGACTCTTCAAAATGTCAGGAATAGTCTGGGGTCCCATTATGGGTAGATCAGCAGTGTGCTATCAAAACACATAGCAGTCATAATAAAAATAGCTACAAGTCAGACGGTGTGATGTTTGCTATTTCATTATTACTGTGGGCAATTCAAAACCCTTCTTCATGTTCGATCATGACATTGTAATTTCATAAGTTTATTAAGCATTCTATCTACTTTGGCATTATTCAAGTAAAATAGAGAGAGGAGATATTAGGTGACAAAAATCACAATCAATAATGGAGACATCAACAAAAAAAGACAATAATACAAAGAATAAAAAGTATGAAAAAAAATTATACATGAGATCGTTAAAGGAATGACTGAGTTAGATGAGATACTAGGCTTTTTCTAATAAAAATGGAGATAACAAGATTCTAAAATGGACGAGTCTATCTGGGTTGTAAAGCTGGCATCAAGATCCCAAAATCACTGTCTATAAAGTTTCCAACATTCAATGGAATCAAAGGTCCATTAAAAGTTGGATGCAGCGTTGGGTCTTGGAGCATGGTACTGATCAATGTTCGCTCTGAAAACATCAACTTCAGATGCATCGTCACTCATTCGGCCACCAACAACACCTGGGCCGATGCCACCACCAACAGTTGAAGCGGCAGCCATTTCTTCATTCTTTTCAGTAAAAAAGCGGTTCTTTCTCGCAATACCAGCAGATCCATCACGTAACCAAACTCTCCAAGCAACAAATCCGAGACCAGCAAGAAGCAAAAAACCACCAACACCAACTACAACACCAATAACAATGTTACGGTCCTTTGTAGATAATCCGCTGCCACCATTGCCGCCGTTGTTGCTGTCATCGTTATTGGTAGCCAATGTACCAGTCGCTGAAGCCTTAGAGCTAGATGGCTTACTGTCATCACCAGTTGTCTGGGTAGCCCTGGCAGATTCCGTTTGAGTAACGAAGACAGTCACACCTGAACTTGAACCCGAGTCGTTTTGGGAATCGGACGCAGGAATGCTAACAGATGTTTGTCCAGGAGTAACGGTGATAAAGTGAGTAACCACAGTAGTGGAATCGCTGGTGCTTGGGGAGTTATTGTTGTCGGATGAAGATGGAGAGTTGCTGGTGGAAGGGGTAGGAGTAGTGCTATCAGAAGGACTAGGGGATGCAGAAGTAGTTGACTGAACATCACTACTGGTTGGAGAAGGAGAAGGAGAAGTAGTTGATGTGCTTTCGGTCGAACTGGCCTCAGGAGTACTAGACGGGCTATTCTGGGAGGTAGATGATGCAGACGAAGTTGGAGATTCGGACTGAGACGAAGACTGCGAAGATTCTGGGACAGAAGATGTAGTTGAGTTCGAGCCGTCAAACTGGCGTTTGGATAAAATTGCAGAGGCTCCGGGAGGAAGTTGGAGTTCAGATTCGGATTCAGATTTAGATTCGGACTCGGAGCTAACAAAAGAAACGACTTCCAGCTTGTCCAAAACAAGTTGGTCTTCTTTGTGACTGTGAGGAACGACTTTCAGAGTGCTCAAAGGAAATGTGCTGAAAGCATCATCGCCTTGAGAGTCGTCGGGAACAAAGGTGGTTCGAGCTATTTGAGAGCCTCCCAGGGGATCGGGAGCGACTGGTGTATGAAAGTCGAGCTTGTAAAAAGCACTAGTCAAGCCAGACTGAAGAGACAGGACTGTGCACAGCAGAAGAGCCAAGCTATTAGAGCATGTCATTATTCAATATGGAACGGGGGTGTGTGGATAGGACGGAGAGAGTATGGCTCAGGGTTGAGATACGAAAAGTAAAGGGAGAAGAAGAGAAAGGAAGGCCAGACGATGGTTGTCTCAGAAATATTTGGTGCCCTGTAACGTTAAATAAGATGAGAAAATTATTTTAGGATTTAAAAGGCTAAGCAGGGCAAGAAAAAAAAATCTAATGATGGGCTCCCAAAGCGGTTTTGCCATGAAAAGTCACGGGGAAGAGGGTTTCCAGAGGAGCAGGCCGGTGGTTCTGTGGTGATAAAAATTTTTAAGAGGCAAAGAAAATAATACACATGAAATGAAAAATAATAATAAAAAAAAGTCGTATTTATAAACCATTTGAGTGTCCGCGGTTTATTTTAAGGGTTCAGAAGTGGTGTTGTTGTGATATTACTCTTGTTGTTCTCCGAGCATTGTTTACAAAGGTCTATTTTGGGTACTTTGACGCAAGCTAAGCACCGCACACCGGCCTATTCTATTAAATTTCAGCTTCAAATGGATATATTTACGTGGAGAAGAACGGATCTAATGGACTTCTCAATCGTTTGTACGAAAATTCCACAGCAAAACAGCTCAAATGTTTTGCACCCACAAGCCTGCAGCGAAGTGTCATTACACTTGACACTGGGCATATTTGGCGCGATCGTCGGCACTCCTTTGAAAAGCATCCGTTCCTTTCGCTTTGTTGACATTCCGAAGCCAAAATCTCCTGCTCAACTAGGTTTGAAACCGATTTGGACTCCTTGAATCAAGCGACGTTGGCTTTGTATGAGTCAGTGGCGCTGTGTTTTTCGTAGCACCACATAATGGGAGTGGCCATGGTCCATGATCTATGATCTATGATCCATGATCCGCAATTCGCCAGAACAACACAAGTAACCAAGTAACCGTTGATTGATACAAGCCGGGTTCGTGCTCTAGGATTGTAACCGTGTCCCGCGTAATACATTATATTTAACTCAGCGGCTTTCGGGCTGCTTTTCGTAATCTGTTTCTGCAGCGTTCTTTCTTGCCGTCTCCTGTCTCCTGTCTCCTGGGTGGCGTTTGATCCACTACCCTAGTTACGTGTCGTAATAATCTTATCCGAGGCCGTAACGCTCCAACTGTTAACCCTACATAGTCACCTCCCTCATACATCCGTCCGCTTTAAGCGTTTCTTCGTTACTTGTTGCTCAGAGACCAATCTGCGTCCATGGCCGCTTCCTACAAGCACTACAAGCAGCAGCATTCACGTGACTAATTACACTGCCAATGTCATTGTGTCATGACATATCACTCATTGCCTCAGGGCAAGGGTTGACACCTCACCTTCTACCAGCTGGGAGTGCGTATTGAATTGGTGATTGCACCAGGGATAGCGGTTCGAAATAAGAAGCTTTCAGTTGTCGTTCGTCTCTTTTAATCAACTCAATTCATCTTCTGGCACTTGCTACGGTTTCTCTCGTGGATAGTTTTTGTTGACTCGCTTATTGTGCTACTGCACCTGATTCTAAGACCACGTATCTGAAATTTGCCAGCCTCACTGCTTAATCCCTTCCATTCAACTGTCCCCATCCCTTATCTCGTTAACTATCCTCTTTATTTTGGACCTTCTTTATTAAATTTGGAGAGAAGCTTTACAATATCCATTCTGATACCTAACCAAGATATCACCTACTTTACAGCTTGCTTAAATCTTACTCTTCACTACCACTAGCAAGTTCATTACAATGGTTGAGGTCTCTTTGACTGTCGGCAAGCTCGATGCTTCACTTGCCTTGCTACTTACAAAGGAGCACCATCTCATAGAATTCCCTACTGTTCTTTTACCCAGCGATGTTGAAGCTGGTTCCATTGTCAGAATTTCATGCGAACGCGACAAGGCCAAGGAAAATCAAGATAGTGAGGTTTTTGGCAGCATTCAAGACCAAATCCTTTCTACGTTTGGTACCAACACTCCACAAGAGCCTGTTCTTCGAGTACGAAACGTTACTCAAACTAGTGTTGTTCTTGAATGGGATCCCGTTGATACTGCCACTGCAGAGATCATTTCACTCACACTTTTCAAGAATGGCGAGCGATTTGGTGTTATTCCAAACCCACTGAAACGTACTGCCACAAAACTTTCCGGCCTGCAAATAGATTCCTCACATTCATTCTACCTTGTCCTATCAACTACTGGCGGTACTTTCAAATCGAATGAAATAACCGTAAAGACTCACAAGATGACCGACCTTTCTGGTATTACCATTTGTGTTGGCAATCTTGATGAATCAGAAGTTGACCGTGCTGATTTGGAGGAGACTGTGAAAAAGATTGGCGCCAAACCACTCCAAGACTACGTTAGATTAGATACCACTCACTTCATCTGTACTGTTGGGGAGGGCCCTCATTGGAAACGAGCTCAAGACCTTAATATTCCAGTTGTTCGACCAGAATGGATCAAGGCATGCGAAGCTGAGCGTCGTCTAGTCGGTGTTAGAGCATACTATTTGAACGCTGATCCCAAATTACGACCACCTGTCCACCGACCTCGTGCTTCTTCCTACGGTACTCAGATTTCTGCAGAATTGGGTGCTCCTTCTACTGCTTCCATCCCAATTGAATCGGGTACTGCTTCTCCAACCAGCGGGAATGTAGGAACTTCTAATTCCAGACATCAGCGTGCTGTCTCTGAGATCCAGGATGCTCCCTTCCCTGTTGTCGCAGCATCAATTCCTTCCACAGCCCCTGTAATTGAAGAGTCTGAAGCTGAAGCGGCTGCAGAGGCTGAGGACAGCGTAAATAACAGTAGACAAGGAGTTCCTAGCGCTAATGAATCTAACATTGATCCAGCCCATACGGCCGAATCAACTACACCTAAAGCTGATTCTCCAGTAGCTGTTCCTGTCGAAGCCGAAGAAGAGAAGGATGAGCCCAGCAAAACGGCAGATGAAGCAGAGGAAAAGAAGGATGATGACCAATTTGAATCTGTATCTTTAGACGACACGAAAAAGAGTGAAGAGAAAGAAGACCTACAAGAAGATACTATTCCAGAGGTTTCAGTAACTACTCCATCTGGTGAAGAGCTCACTGAGGAGTCAGTTAACATACAGGAACCATCCGAAGCAGTTCCTGAATCTTCAGTAGAACCCGTAGAAGAGTCTGCAGCCTCTGTTCATGACAAGGAAGAAGACAGGGAAGTTATTGAGGCCGAGAAGAAAGATGAAGAAGCAGAAGAAGAGATTACGGAGCCAGCTGAAGAGAAAGAAGAGGAGATTACAGAGCCAGCTGAAGAAAAAGAAGAAGAGATCACAGAGCCAGCTGAAGAAAAAGAAGAGGAGATTACAGAGCCAGCTGAAGAAAAAGAAGAAGAGATCACAGAGCCAGCTGAAGAAAAAGAAGAAGAGAGTCCAGCACCAGAAGGGGATGCCTTAGGATCTGTTGAAGAAAAAGATGATACACCATCATCTGCAGGCTCAACAAAAGAGGATGAGTTAGATGATGTCCAACTTTGAGGTGCTTAACATGATGGTGACCTGGGTTTTGTATCCATGTTTTGCAATTTATGTTTAGATTACAAGAGCTTATACTACACAATTAAAGAGAGTAATATTATTATTTCTTGAAATTCCTTGTAGTCACGTCATAAACTGATAGATATATATGTTCCTCCTTATTAGACTCATGTTGAAAAAATATCAAAATGTATTAGCAGTATTAACAGTCATAAGAAATAAGAGTGTATGAAAAGAATGAAAATGAGGCATGTGCAATTATACATTTAACAAAATTGAATGATGTGGTTTGCGAATATTACAATAACATGGTGAAAAATAAAGATGAAATGATTTGGGTTAAATGCCTAGTTGGTGAAAGGACTCGTTTACTCGCCAAATAATCTTCTGACTCTTCTCAAGACAGAATCCTTTTCGGGGTCTATAAAAACAGTATTTGTTAGAAATCTTGATACGTGAACATAAATGAATATCAAACCTACCGTATGGGTGATCTTTTGATGGGATCTCGAGAAGTGATGGAAAGGCTTGTGTATATGTGTCGACGCGGTATCTGATCTTGTCAGCAATCTGTAATAAATAAACATGTTCAAAGCAAATTGTTAGAAACTGGTCATTAAGAACAACAAACAAAGGTAAAAAAGCAAAGGCTCTCTTTACAAGTCTTGTTCTTCAACAAGTAGTAATTAAATGGAAAGCAAGAAAGCAGAAAAGGGTGTAGCTGATGACTTACGTGTTGATTGATTAACAAGATAGCAATGTCCTTTCTTTCCTGAGTAAAATCATCAAAGGCCTTCTCGATAGCATCTGTAGAAGTCTTAGCATCGGTGACATAAAAGTTCTTAAGCTTTTCGCTACCGTCACCCTCACTGATGTGACCAATGCCGGCAAGCAAAAGTCCAGTGACGGAGTCTTCGTCGCCAATAACGGCAAGTAAGGTACGGTCCTTGTATTGGTTGGCAGTTGGAGCAGACATTTCGGGGGTTAATGCAATGTCTTCTTCTGGGTTATTTCCTGGAATGAAATGAATTCAACTCAGTTTGGTGTCTTATAGCCGCAAAAACTGGAAACAAGTAAAACCGATTTGCAAGTGCTTAGTTGAAAAGGGGGTTATATATTGGGTGAAAAAGTAGTCAATTCCTGGCGAAATAAAACAGAATCTACCAAATCGTCACAAAGGTCGATAACACAAGAATAAAGGGAACAAGTGAGAGTTGAAGATGGATGAGAAAAGGAAAAACGTACACAGACAACTGAATAGAGGACGCCTGTTGTGACAAGATGAAAATGGAAGTGAAGCTGTGCAACCTAAAGTGCAGCACAACGCTACCAGGCATTCACGTGACCACAAATGATAGCACGATTACAGGCCTAACCCTGATGACATGTGTAGAGCATAACCAAAGTAATGATTTTAGTCCGCACTGAAGTTTACAATGGAATTCTAAAGTAAGTCAGTACCCATGGAAAATGCAATCATTATTTCATCCTGATAGTAAATTGATTTAGATGAAGTAATAATCCCCTTTAACCGAGACTGATTACTTATTCAGGACTTAATGGGTGATACTTAACCAGGAACTGCCAATAAGTTTGAAAGTATTATTGCTCATCAATAGAAAAAAAACAGAAACTAGTAAAAAAAGAAGAAAACGAAGAATTAAAAAAAAAAGCCCATCAACTCAATAACATAATAAAATTACTTGGTATTAAGTGCCTGTGTTATCTTCCAAAAGAATGGTCCAACCTAAATGTGAAAATGTTAGCCCAACGTGAATCAGAGATACAGTAAAAGTGATACAGATACTTACAGCATTGCTCTCAAAAACCAGATCTTCTTGGAAGTATGGTGGCAGCTTTTTCAGTGTTTTTAGACCTACCGGCGTGCTTATGGGGCTGTATGTTACTGAAAAATTACCAGCAGCCGAAATATTGTTGATTTTTAGAGCTACTTTAGCTTTTGACGGTGGTCCACTGGGATTCGCCGTTGATTCAGACATATTTTCAATAGACAAGTTGTATTGTAGTTCCCCAAACCTCCCTTTGTGTGAACAGGTATATATTGTCTCTATCTCGAGGTAATCAATTTTTGTGACGGTAATCCCGCAGAGAAGACTGAGCAAATGAAGAGTATTTTGGACTTCTTGTAAAGTATTTTGGGCTCCGTCACTCTTACTACCGCTCAATGCCTCAGGTATATTAGCTTGTATATTGGATTCCAGCGTCCGATGTAACTGTCGTATATCTTTCCGTAACATTTCAACATCTTTATTTTCCGGCTCTTTAAAAGATGCAGTCAGTGAACGCGAAGAGTTTGCAACAACCCTTTCAATCATTTCTAGATTTTCTTGCTTAAACGAATTGAAGCTCGACCTCAGAGTATTCAAAATTTCCGCCTTTGTGGTCTCAATTGCTCTGGTATTTGGTCCCTGTAACTCTATATCGTCTGTTGACGTAAAAGAAGAAGAAGGGATAGCTTTTGTTGGCTGAATCAAAACGAGCTGCTTAAGATCTTCAATATTTTGAATAACCTCTTGCCATTTTCGTGACTCCTCTTGCATTAGTGCTTTCTGTTGTCTTTCTTGCTCCTCCTGTAGTGACCTTATAAAATCATCATTCTTCTTGCTTTTTGCAATGTGGTCTTGAAGCATTTGTTCCGGCTCCGTGAATCGAAGTTTCAACAGTGCCTCATACTTTTGCTTCCACTCATTTTTATCATCCTCTTCTTGATTAATGGGTACAAGTAATTCACTAAAAGGGTATTGTGCGGGAACACCTTCATCCTGATCGCTGTCAGAAGCCGGACTATCATGTATCGGAGCGGTCAGCTTTGTTTTTCGCTTTTTCAACGCCCTTGGCACCTTCTCTTTATCTGCCTTTTTGTCATTGTTGTAAACACCATTGATAATATTTCTTGCATTTTGAATTCGAGGAGGGGTGGGCGTTCGCATGGCAGCATCTCTAAGCTCTTCATCGTTATTCTTGGTAATAGTCTGGGTAGGAGGGAATTCATGAGTTGCCGGATATGTCTGATTGATCAACGATTGCGTAAACATTGGTAATAAATTCCGAGCATCTCTAGATGACTGATGCGGTGTTTTACCACCAGCAATTGTCTCTAAGATACTTCTAGATGGTGGATCTGAGTATTCGATTTTGTCTCCATTAAGAGAATCTCGAAGGAACGTGTCAGGATTTTGAACCTTCAACGGTGAAGATATATTGCTGATTCGGGGTGTCCCTGGTATCTCAAATTCTTTATTTGCTGGAGGTCTGAACAACTGTAGGCCATTAGTTGCAGTTGGACTTACTGTTTTGAATGCTTCTGGAAGTGATGTAATCAGTGTGCTACTCAATTTTTCATTTTTCTGAACCTTAGTAGCGTGTATTTTGGATGTTGGCTTGGTTGTTTTACGCGTCGTCGATGTTGAAACTACTCCAACAGCGTTTTTGCGCGGCCGGCCTCGTTTTGGCTTAGGTACTTCAACAGATTGAGCGCTTTCTATTAAATATCCACCCCCAGCTTGTTGTACCTTTTCCAGTTCAGGCTCAACATCTAGTCCGTTTAGAGTGTCACTCTTCTTTTGGGTTTCAGAATGAATAACCTTACGTGATTTTGGAGCAGCTTTGTTTCTTGTGAGGTTGCTAGAAGTGAATTCTGAATCTTCAAAGGAATCATCAGAGGAATCATCTAATGAAATATCGCTTTTACGCGCCTTTTTAGTCTGCTGACGCGGCATCAACAAACTTTTCCGTTTCTTTGGCATTTTGAAATGATTAATTATGTTGACATAGTATCATATCATAGAGCACAGTAACAACTCAGGTAGTTGTTCAGTTGAATATGTGGTGAACAGCTTTCCAAGAATAATAGTATGAAGTTAAGTCTGTGGGTAAAAACTCCAAGTGGTGTTTAAGATTGGTGTAGCAAGGCTGTTTCCAAGAGCTAATGTGGTGGTGTCCATGCGTCTATTTTATTTACTTTTGCTGTTGTTTTTTCAACCACCCATTTTTTCCCACATTTTATCTTAGTGAAGATAAATTCAACCAACACCACAACAATGAGTGATGGAATTATTGAAAAGCTTTCTGAAGAGTGGTCTTGCAACTCGACTGAGACCTTAAAGCTGGCACTAGTTGATGCCGATGGAACTGAACATCCCTTTGAACCTGTCTTCACGTACCCCATCTTTGGCGACTCCGAGACAATCTATGGTTACAAGAACTTGGCCATGTCATTGAAGTTTGACTCTAGCAGCTTGCTACCTCTTTTAAGCATTAGCTGGGAAGCAAAGCTTCCTGTTGAAATTGAAGACCCCGAGACCGTCTTCCGCAGGTGGCTTCCTAAGACTATCGACACTGACATCAGTGTTTGGAACGAGAAGCGAAAAGACGCCGATACAATTCCTGGCGAAAAGAAAGATACTTTCACTGATTCTGACGGAACTGAATTTACAATTTATCGAACTAGTTTCAAAGACAAGGCCGGAAAACAGATTCACTCAAGAATGGAAATTTTTGTACTGTTGTTTATTGAGGCTGGCGGATACATTGACGATGCAGATGAGCATTGGGAAGTCTATCTACTCTTTCAAACAAGCCCCAAAGGTGGCAAAGTTGACAATAAGAGTTTTAAGCCAATGTTTGCCGGCTATTCCACTATCTACAAATACTTTTGGTACAAGGATGCTATTCAACACGACGCTCCTAACGGCACCGATCCTTACATGCCATTGATCCGTAAGCGAATTTCTCAATTTGTTGTTTTACCGTTATATCAGGGAAAGCGCGTCGGAGGTGGATTCTATGGCACGTTATTTAATATCTGTTATGCTGATCCCCTAGTTGTTGAGGTTTTAGTTGAAGACCCTAGTGAAGCCTTTGATGATATGCGTGACCGTGTCGATTTGAGCCGATTGCTGTATAATGGCACTGCTAAGCAGATAGTCAATGCTTTTTCGCGTACAACGTTGGTAGATGGCGTTATTCGAGAACACCCTGAAGATGCTTCCAAGCCTGAATTTGAACAGGAATTGACATTAGAATGGATCAAAAACAAGCGATCTGAGAATAAAATGTCAACGCGTCAGTTTGATCGATGCATTGAAATGATTCTGTTAAACCATTTTGATGACTTGAGCAAATCTGCTAAAGGCAAGGGGAAAGGGACTTCGGTCAAGGAGTTGAATTTATCAACAGATCAAAAGCGATTTCGATTACTGGTCAAAAGAAGACTTTATCTTAGAAATAAAGATGCTTTAGATGATCTCCCGGTAGATGATAGAAAGAGCAAGTTACAAGAGACATATGAGTCTATTAAAGATGACTACAGAAGAATTACAAAGAAGGTCAACTTCAAGGTGAACGAGTCTGAGAAGAGAAAAGCAGATGACAAAATAGTATCAAGTCATAGCAAAAGAACTAAAAAATAAAGGGATTATAAATTGTCAGGGTAGCAAGGCAGATTTGCCAGTCAAACATTAACTTAATTTGTGAAATACATAAAATTACAATAAATTGCACCTAAGAGATGTCAATCTTCGTCTCGGACATCTACCCAAGAGACTAGTATTAACCGATTTTTATTATTGTGCTGAGCCAAAAATATGGCTTTGAGGGTCACATCTTTCTTGTGGGTATTGAGAATAAAGACTGTGCTTTTTTGGTTGGTACTTTGGTGCCAACGGAACCATTGGTATATTGGAGACATTTAGGTTTGAAGGATGAGTAGGCCCCATCTCTGTTAAAATATTAGTATCCGGTGTTACTTCTGTAGCAATATGTGAATGATTAGGATGTCTTTTCACATTGACAATAACTTTAGGTACAGGTGTGGGTAATGTGAAACGTGGTATGGTAGTTGTAGGGCCTGATATAGATGCTGGGGGTATTCCAGCTGGTATAAACAATGCATTTTTTTCGTTAAAATTAGACGAAACAACCATTTCATGTTCAAAAGGATAAAACTGAGTATTTCGCCCATAATAAAAAGGTATTCCAAATCGTCTAGGTGGATATGCCTTTCCACCATTCTCTATATCAAATACTGAAGGAAAATACATGCGGTAAAATACCCAGCCAACAAACGATCCAATAACAGCACCCGCCACTACATCTTCAAGAAAACTTCGATGATCTGATATGCTTAAACAACTGACTTGCCCTGCCATAACAAGAGGAATTCCTGAAATTACAGTGCGCCAAGAAAGTCCACGACCATCAAAAATGCGGAATCGACCAGCATTGAATAAAAAGTGGAAGGTTGCTGATGCAAACATCGCTGTAACAAAATATAATAGAAAAATATGTTAGTTAACTCAACTGTAACATTGCAAATTAGTAATAAAAAGAATATCTTGTAATATGGTATTTTATAGGTGCTTTAGTACCTGAAGCATGTTCACTAGGAAATGACTTAAAACCATCCCACAAAATTAATAGGTTAGGGTTAGAGCACACAGCGATATTAGCAAGTGTATTGGGTGCGGGTATAAAAGGGAATGGGATACAGCGCTGGATAAAATCTGGTCTGGGCTTGCCTGTTGCATTCTTGAAAATAGTTACCAGCAAAAATTGAATAGATACACATCCGAGCAATCCTAAAGAGTATATATGGTAATCCCAGAGCTTTGTTGGCCAGTTCCATATAGAAAATATAGAAAATATAAAGGCAATGACGAGGGGTATAATGGCCGCCATGATGATAAGAGCCCAAAAGGGAATCATCAAAATTGGTTCTGGAAAATATGAGTGCCAAAGATTGCGATTTTGCAAGTCAAAGTCCTGTAGCAACGGCTCAGTGAATGACAACCCTGCAGCGATTAAAGCAATAATGGCGTAGATGAACCAGTCAAGAATATATGAGAGCAGAGATAACAGAGAAATTCGAAACCCTAAAATGTGAACAAACCGATCTGTAATAGGAGCACAACACCGAGCAGTTCTTGACGGCCTATTGTGCTTGAATAACTGAAGCTTTTCAAACATTATGTGATATTTTGGGAGCGTTTGTTAACACCTTTAGCGAAATTCAGAGGAAGAACAAAGGTGAAGAAAGGCTTTGTGATGTATACAAGAATGTAAGGTAAAGAAAGTATGGGCAAAAATAAGTTAAACGCATTTTGAGAGGCAAAACATGTCAATTGTCCTGGCTTGCTAAAGTTTAATTCTATCACTGATAGTGTGGAGATTTTAAGTTACCCGGCCTAAGCAAAATTTGCATATAGTGTGGCGCAAACCGTTCACAACGTTCAGCCTTCTCCGTTAAACATCTCCAGCAAACTATTATTTACGCTGGTTCAGCTGCCTGAAGGGCATTAACAAGATGATGGCTGATAGATCCTTTCAATATCCGTCTACTCCAGTTCAGATTCCGCATTCACCTCGGACACCAGGGTCAAATGAGACAGTTGGCACGGTTGGGACAGTGGGTACTATTCCCTCCCCAGGCCTTGCTACACCCGGTTCAACAACACCAAAACGCATGCCTCGCAGTGGCTCTAGAAGATCACTCGGTCCATCTAGCACTTCAGTTTGGACTCTTCGGAAGTCTCAGTCAATGCGTTCTTTGTCCATGAGAGGCCCTTCGAATAACGTAGCTAAGCCAGACCCTTACATCTCATCCTTTCAAAGACGACGCTCATCACTTGCGAAGGAGAGCAATGCACATCTTAGTGTTCTTACCCCAGCATCTAAACTTTCCAAATCTTCATCCATATCTGGGCTTTCATCTATAGCCCGTGGCTCTGGTCATCGTACTCTCACTTCGTCTAAGTCTACAATAGGTTTATCGCCATACAGCAACAGCTTTGACCATCGCGATACCCATGATTCAAATTATAACGGATTTTCTACTGGCCAATATCCATTGTCAGGAAAGACGCTTACCAAGAGTTCTAGTATGAATTTTCATCAAACATACACTCGTGGGAGTTATTTACCCAGCAGGACATTGGTCAACTCGAAATCAATAGTTGGCTTAAATAGATATCTCCGAGAAGGAAATGACGGAAGTGGCTTCCAAAATAATTCTCAAAATTATATTGAAGAGGAATCTTCTGACAACTTGCCATTACGGGCTCAACATAGTTTTAGACAACCGTCATCCAAAGAGATTGAAGTGCATGATGAGCAAAACCACACTAGGAATGATATTACAAGGTTACGTCCTGGTTTACATCAAAAGGCCAATCACTCTAGTAGATCATCGTTAAGGCCATTGCCACCGGTCCCTAACAAATCTTACAATTCCTCGACCTATAATGACTCCCGCATGATATCAGCTCGAACTTCAAATAATGCCCAGCCACCGGCTCAAATACCTTTAATAGCTGTTTTGGATGAAAATAAAGCATCTAAACGTCGCCGTCCTAGTTATGACGTGAACGAAGCCGGAGATTTCATTGACTCACATGAATCCTTTGATCAGAAGCATTTGAGCACTCAAAACTTGGAAAATTCGCATAGCTTTGATAAATATTTACCCTCTCGCTATAAGCGCCCCAAATTTGAAGTTACAGAACGAAAAATCAAAACCATAGAAGAGATTGCTTCATCGACTGGTAAAAATCTGCTTAATAAAAGTAGCGGGTTTTTTGATGCTTCATCTATCAGCGAAGTTGACGACTCTGACGATAATAAAGAAAATGGGCATGAATTTTCTACATCACTAGCAAGTATTCAAAGTGCAACTAGAAATGAATCGTATTCACTTAGTAGTGCCGATAACTCGTTTGCCAACACATCAATATCCACAACACTAAGTTTTGCAGATACCACTACATCTGAATTACGCCCATCATATTCATTTTCTCGGTTTTTGTCGAAAGCTAGCTCAGGTTTACTCGGTCGGCCTGATAAACTTCCAAAGGCCCCATCTATGATCCGTGGCCGTAGACCAAAAGAAGAAGACGAAGATATTAAACTAAAACGAACTCAGTTGCTTGACTCCCGAAGAATGGAGGCCGAGAAGAAGGCCCGAGAAGAAAGAGAGAGGCTTGAACGCATTGAACGTGAGCGCCGTGAAAAGGAAGAACGCGAGCGCCGTGAACGTGAAGAACGCGAGCGCCGTGAACGTGAAGAGAGGGAAAGAAGGGAAAGAGAAGAAAGAGAAAGAAGGGAAAGAGAAAGATTAGAAAAAGAAAGATTAGAAAGAGAGAGACGGGAAAGAGAAGCGCGAAAGCAATTGGAGCAGGAGCAAAGGGAAAAGGAAGAAAAAGAGCGAATCGAGCGAGAAAAAGCAAGAGTACAACAGGAGAAAGAACAGAAAGAACAGAAAGAAAATGAAGAGCGTGAAAGAAAGGAAAAGGAACTCCAGGCTCAAGCATCAGCCTCAGAGGCCGTAACAGCAGCGTCGTCAGCAGTTGGCACCCCAACTGTAGCTCCTGCCAGTGGAGAATCCATTGGAGCATCTGCATCTGCATCTGCTGAGCCCACACCCAAGCCTGACTTCAGTTTTAATTTTGGTGGTGCTTCAATAAATCCCCCTTCTAGTGATTTAAAACCCTTGGATACCAAAGCTGGAGATGATGCTGGATCAAAGCCTGCATTTAGCTTTAAGTTTGGTCAGTCTAATAAATCTACTGAAGGATCACCCTCTCCTTCACTATTTGGAATTGGCAGTGACCCTGTTACTACTGCTTCTACTTTGGCTCCTACTGTACCCGCGTCTTCTGGTATTCCCTCTAACGATACCTCAAATTTAGCTAAGCCTACATTTAGTTTTGGAACTAGCAATACTACGTCTACTACGGATAACAATGTCAATAATCCTTCTAAACCTTCTGGGTTTTCCTTTGGAAGCAATACCAACTTGTCAAATTCTAACAAAAACGATTCAAAGCCTGCATTCAACTTTTCTCAGCCTAGTGCTTTTGGATCAAAATCACCAGCCACAACCCCTTCAACTTTCGGTGCCTCTTCAAAAAATGCAGGATTTGGATCTACCCCCTTGAACTTTGGTAGTACCCCTCAGAATAATGGATTTGGCACACCTACACCTGGAAATAATGCTTTCGGATCCAATCCAACATCTGGAGCAACTCCATTTGGTACTAATACAGCTAATAGTATTAATGCATTTGGATTTTCCAACAGTAATAACACTAACACCGCTAACATTAATACAAATAATGGAGGAGGTTTCAAGTTCTCTACTACTCCATCTTTCAACTTTAGCTCTAACAATAACTCTGGAGGAGGCGGTGGCTTTTCATTCAGTAATAACGGAGCCAGCTCCGCCAATGCATTCAGCAACACTAACAACAATGGCATAGGGAACAACAACCCAGCACCAACTCCATTTTCCTTTGGTAGTACTACTAATGGAATGAATAGTGGATTTGGAAACAACGCAACCCTCAATAACGGTATGAATAGTCAGCAATCATCTGGCACTATATCAACACCTGGTGGAATGTTTTCATTCACTCCCTCAGGTTCTCAGGTACCACCTGGTAGAAAAGTTTTACCGTTGAGAAGAAGGCTGCAAAGATAAAACTGATAACTGTAGTTTACGGTTGTCTCGCTTAAGGTCAAGAAAAGCGATTATGGGTATTAAAATTTAACTTATTTAGCATTTTGTGTTTTTTTTTTCTATCGTTTATAGATTGTTTTTTATATAGATTTTCAATAGAGATTCAAATAAAATAACAATGGTAATACGTCAATGCTTGTTTAAGTTGTTGTCAGTAATGTGCTGATAAAAACAAAGAATCAATATAACAAGGAATATATCTAACACATAACATCACATGGTAAACAATTTTTTAGATAAACATTAATAAATTGTTATTGGAGCCAAAAACCAGGCTCCAATGACTATTATCGAGTTTGACGGTATCTGCAACTGGATTTGGTGTTTATTCTGAGATAATTTCGATATTTTATTTATTGTTGGAAATCACTGGACAAAATAGCGTTGCTGATGATGACATTATTTGTAGAGGTAACTATAGAAATAGTAAAAGGTATTCTGTTTTATTGTTGAAAATAGTAAAATTTTATTCCAGCCATCATTTTTCAATTGAACTTTCGTACTTAAGCTAAGTTGATGGTTAGTTGGCGTGCCATAACGAGTATGTGAGTGTGTGAGCAAGCAATCTCTAAGAAACAAGAAACACTACCATCAAAAGCCCTTTCACCCACCCAAACCCTGTTTTCTCCTGCCACCATTCACCACCAACCAACACAACAATGGACTTCTCAATCCTACCTGAGTGGCCAGATCACGTTAAACTAAAGCTTGAAGAGCTTCAAGCAGACTTTGAGGTAACTACTTTTAACTAGGCTGCTACGAATATTGGCTACGCTTTCGTACTTTTGCTTGTCTTGACGTCACTCGGTTCAGTTACTAACCCATGGCATTATTCTTACAGGATGGCGATATCACCGAAAAGGGTTACATTAAGAAACGCCATCAAATATTATTATCCATAGAGAATGGAGGTTCCAATACACCTGGGTCTTATGCCTTTGGTGATCGACGCTCTTCAACGGCGGCGTCTATGGTCTCTGAATCGCCATCTAGTGGCTCGGTTCACAACACATACAGGCTTGACAGCTCGGGCAATCCAGCTACTGCTTCCATTTTACCAAACCGTGCTATAACTCCTGCGCCATTGTCTTTTGATCAACAGTTTCATCATACATTTCAAACACCTCCGCTGCAAGTCCAGCATCAACCAGCTCCCCAGACTCAGACAAATGCTATGCAGCAGTTTCAATTTGATCAGCCACTGTTACAGCCTTTACCGCAAATTAATCCTACTCCAGGATACATCAATCAGCAAAACTTGTATCAAAATGATGGTCGGGTATGTTCTTTCCTGGTGCTATTTACACTTGATTTTTCATCCTTCTACTTGGGTGTTGTGCATACGTTTTAATTACTCTTACACCAGTCTCTTATTTCGATCTCACCATTTTTATTTACAGAATAATCTTGGTTTTTGAACCCTTTGTTTGGAGCGTTTCAATGTTGAAATACTAACTTGTTTTTCGGTTGCCAAAAATAGACGGATCAATCTTCTGATAGGCTTTCATCGCAGAATTCATCGACAACCCACCAAATTGATTCACCATTAGCAGCGGAATCAATATCGGGAGACCTATATTCTTCTTCACCGTACTCTTCTAACCCTACAGTTCAGTCTACGAGTGGGTATCACTCCTCTTTCTCGGAAGGCCAAGGAGGTTATGGTGACGACCAATCACTCTATCAAGATGATCCAGATAATACTATGGGTACAGGCTTGTCCACCACAAATACGCTAGACTTACCAGATCCATCTATAAGCGACTCACCAGGTTACTCATCGGCACAGGGACTTTATAGCATTGCAAATCCTTCTGGCGGCCAGGATTCACAACAAAGCAGAAGTAATTCAATCTCATATTCTTTAAGTCAGGTGTCGTCAAGCTACAACCGATATGCAATGCCTCCTACTGAAACCCTTAGCAGGGCTTCTAGTACTTTAGCACCTTTCTTTACAAACAGTTCATTTGGACCAACGATGGGAGGCGTTCCTGAACATGAAGCTATCCAGATTCAGAATACAGTGCCTGTTGAGCCTCCTAAGCTTCAAAAACCCTTAGACCCAAGGGAATACACAGAATCAGATTTACATATTTCTTCCACACTATCAAAATTTGATAATATACCTTCTATTTTACGACATAGAGGTAAAACTATGCTTCGGAAAAATGCTTTCATTTGCTTAGATTCCAAGGGTAAAGAAATTTCAGCGCTTTCTTGGGAAAAGCTGTCCTCTCGAGCTGAAAAGGTTGCTCAAGTAATTCGTGACAAGTCTGGGCTGTATCGTGGAGACCGAGTTGCATTGTTGTACTCTGAAAGTGAGGTAATGGATTTCGTTGTCGCATTATTGGGCTGTTTTCTTGCAGGCCTTGTTGGTGTTCCTATGAATCCGTCATCAGACTTTAAAGACATTCGATACATTCTTAACGCTACCCAAGCACATTTGGTTTTGACGACAGATACCAACCTGAAAAATTTAAATCGGGTGTTATCAACACAGCGACTTTCATGGCCTAAAGACATCGAATGGTGGAAAACAAACGAATTTGGATCGTATCACCCACCTTCCAAAAAAGCAGATCCCCCGGCTCTCCAGGTTCCAGATTTAGCTTATATTGAATTCACGAGATCGCCAATAGGCGAACTTCGCGGTGTTGTATTGTCTCATCGCACGATTCTTCACCAGATGACATGTCTCACGGCAATGTTAAAAAGCAAAAAAGTCGACGCTAAACGGCCCTCAGCATTAACAGGACTTACCCCTGGAGACCTATTATTGTGTAACTTGGACATCCGGCAATCTGTTGGTTTAATTGTTGGTGTCTTGCTTACAATTTATTCGGGAAATACCACTGTTTGGGTTCCTCAAGCAGCCTTACAAGTAAATGGTCTCTATGCAAATATCATCACGAGATATCGCATTGATATGATTTTGTCTGACTATCCCGGCCTTAAACAAGTCGCTTATAACTATCAATCATTCCCTCATCTGACTCGAAATTTTTCCAAAAAGCAGCCAGTGGATTTGTCGTCAATCAAGTGGTGCCTTATTGATGCTTTAACAGTGGATACTGAGTTCCATGAAGTTCTTCAAGACCGTTGGTTCAAGCCGTTAGGAAACAAGAACTATCGAGATATTGTTGCACCAATGTTAACATTAAGTGAGCATGGTGGAATGGTAATATCCATGAGAGACTGGCTTAAAGGACAAGAAAAGCTTGGCTGTCTTTTAGAGAATCCGTCAATTGATGATGAAAACTGTGGACCAACTGATCTTTCGGAAGTTTTATTAGATAAAGGATCACTATCGACCAATAAAATTAAAATCATGACCTCTTCGCCATCAAGGAATAGCATCCTCGAAGATACAAAAAAGTATATTCGAGTCGGTGCTTTTGGATTTCCGCTACCAGATGCAACTTTGGCAATTGTGAACCCAGAGACATGTGTTTTATCACAGACGATGGAACTGGGAGAGATATGGATTGATAGTCCCTCACTAAGCGGTGGTTTCTGGGGACTGAGTAAAGAAACTGTTGCTGTGTTCCATGCAACATGCTATGATAATGATTCACCCGTTGATATGGAATTCTTAAGAACCGGCTTACTGGGATTCATTTACAATGGCAAAGTTTATGTTCTTGGACTATATGAAGATCGCTTACGTCAAAAGATTGATTGGAGTAATCGTGAAGAAGCAGCTGAGGCTGTGCCACCCCCAATGAGTACTACAAAGATTTCACAATATAGATATCACTACACATCTCACCTTGTTCACACAATTATGAGAACGGTTCCACGAGTATTTGATTGCTCTGCTTTTGATACATATGTCAATGGTGAGTTTTTACCTGTTGTAATCCTGGAATCACCATTAGCAACACCACCAGTTATTCAAACTCAAAATTTTTCATATGACTGGGTAGCACTAAACGATCTTGCTGAGAAAGCAATGGACTCTCTTTTTGATGGACACAAAGTTCGTGTTTACTGTGTTCTCATAACTCCGCCAAATAGTCTTCCTAGGATAGTTCGCAGTGGTCGGTCTGAAATCGGTAATATGCTTTGTAAACGTCAATTTGATTTAGGTAAGCTTCCAGCTGTCTATGTCAAGTTTGGTATTGAGAAAGCTATAAGATCACTTCCTGTTGGGCCTGATTTAGATGGTGGAATTTGGTCTCCGGCAGTTTCTCAGATGAGATGCGACTCTCTTTTCAAAGCTGAGAAGCAATACTCTGGTGTTGATTTTCGTGACATTGTTATTGATGATAGAACATCTGCTCCACTTTCTGACTTTGAGTCAATAATTCATATTCTTCGGTGGAGGGTTTCTCACCAAGGTGATGAGCTTGCTTTCAGTACAATTGCAAATAAGTCTAAGGAAGGGCCAGGTCTTTCCTGGAAGAAGTTTGACCGAAAAGTTGCTACAGTTGCTCTTGTACTTAAAAATAAACTGGGATTACGTTCTGGAGACCACGCGATTTTGATGCACACTCATTCGGAAGATTTTGTGGTCACTGTTTATGCATGTTTGGTGCTCGGTATTATTGCAATCCCTATTGCCCCTATAGATGAAGCACGACTTGACGAGGATGTTCCAGCATTGCTTAATGTAATCAAGGATTATTCAGTAAGAGCAATCCTGGTTAATTCAGAAACAGATTCTGCTCTTAAGGCGAAGGCGGTTGCACATCATCTCAAAGATACCGCATCGGTTTCTAAGTTATCATTACCATCAATCTACAATACTTGCAAACCCAAAATTATCAATAAGGGTTGTAAGGAAATGAACTTTGCCCTTAAGAAAGAGTGGCTTGCTTCTGATAATACTGCTGTTGTATGGCTGTATTGGACTTCTGATCATCGCCGAATTGCTGTTCGATTAAGTCACACAACTGTAATGGGAATGTGTAAGGTTCAAAAAGAAACATGTCAAATGTCTTCTACCAAACCAGTGGTTGGTTGTGTTCGCTCAGTTTCCGGTCTAGGATTTCTTCACACGTGTTTTATGGGTGTTTATCTTGGTGCTTCTACATATATCGTTTCTCCAATCGACTATGCCCATAACCCTTCATTGTTCTTCTTGACACTGTCTAGATATAAAGTCAAGGACACTTATACTACCCCACAAATGTTAGATCATGCAATCTCCAAGATACGACCCAAAGGCTACAGTTTGGCAGATACCAAGAATCTTATCGTTGCATTCGATGGACGTCCAAGAACAGATATTTGCAATAAGGTTCGTATCCTTTTCTCTCCCACCGGCTTAGAAGGTACATCTATCAACATTTCCTATACGCATATTCTCAATCCAATGGTTACTACCCGATCCTATATGTCATTGGAGCCCATAGATGTCTGGCTTGATCCAATTGCTCTTAGAAGGGGTTATGTATCTGTGGTCAACCCTGAGAATTACCCCAATGCACTTCATCTTCACGATTCAGGAATGGTCCCAGTTGGTACTCAGGTTTCTATCGTCAACCCCGAAACATGCAAATTATGCAAAGTTGGTGAGTACGGAGAGATCTGGATTTACAGTGAAGGAAATGTCTCTTCTTTTTACAAATCCAAGGATCAATTTAATGAAGATAGATTTCGAGGAGTTTTACAAGATCCAGAGTCTTCAACATCTGATGTTCAATACGTTCGTACTGGTGACTTGGGTTTCTTACACACCTTGACCCGACCAGTCTCTGGTAGCTCGCAGGTTGTTGAACTACAAACCTTGTTTGTATTGGGAACCATTGGTGAGACTTTTGAAGTTCTTGGGCTTAACCATTTCCCCATTGACGTTGAAAACAGTATCGAAAACTGTCATGCTTCGATTGTTCGTGATGGCAGTGCTGTTTTCCAGGCTGGCGGTCTTGTTATCGCGGTGATTGAGTGCACACGTCGCAACAAGGACAATTTGGCTGCTATAGTTCCTGTGATTATTAACGCTGTGTTGGAAGAGCATCAGTTTGTTCTTGATGTGGTTTCTTTTGTTGCTGTGAACGATTTCCCTCGCTCAAGACTTGGTGAAAAGCAGCGTGGTAAAATTCTGGCCTCATGGGTCACCAAGAAACTGCCAATTACTGGTAAATTTGGTGTTTCCAATGGAGAACAGTCATTGTTTAAGGCCCTCAAGTTTTCTTCGCCTATGATGGGAACTACTGAGGAAGGTGAACAGCAACAGCAGATTGATGCTCATACATCGTCATTAGAACTGGATACAGAACAATCTCAAAAATAACGGCCCTCATAACGATGGTTGTATATTTGATTTATTTATGCTTTGCTTTCTTGTTTTATGATAGATTTATGTTTCCTTCTTTGGTCCTTTTTATAGTCGTGATATGATCATGTATGAATGTATTTTTTTATGATTTGAATCGCTTTTTCCTTATTTAGCGGCCCCTTACTTATTATGATTGATTAAAATTCCACAATAAAATTATTATTTGTTTATGAAGAAATTGCATGATATTTCAAGTGTCATTATACACGGTGCAATAATGTTAAATATGTACAAAAGTAGTCAGGAATGAGTTCTGTGATTGGTATGAAAATGGGTAATAGTAAAGATTGAATGTCTTTTGATTAACATGTCAGTTTAAAATCTATTGGGTCATATTTTGTTTATCAAGGATATCAATTTCATTAGTTCAGTCTTCCTTGGCTTGATTTTTATTTCCGCGTGTGTCAATATTGATACTATAGCTGGTTGGTTTCACCAGTTATTTCATCACTTCAAAACTCTCCATTTTGGGTTATGGCTCATGGATCATGGCTCATGACTCATGGCTCAACGTTAGCCATTATGGTATTAGATAAAAAGAAGTTGATTTGATAGTTTCTGAAAGTAAAGGCGCTATTTTTCCTTATCCCAAACATTTTGACTCTCGCCAGGCAACCTAGGAGCTCTCACTTGTTCCCAGTTGTCAAGATCGCCTAGTTGTTGCAATCTCTATAATAATAGTAATAAAAAAAGCAGTTAATATCTCAAACACAGCCAAACTACGCAACCAACTTAAATCAAATCAAACCAAATATGGCTTTAGAAATCCAAATAATACGTACATAATATTCCTCTTTCATATCCACCTTTCTTTTATTCTGTCCAATGCTAAGTGCCTCTTCTTCGTCCAGCATTGTTACCTTCTCGTCACGACGATCGTATCGGATTTGGGTGAACTCGGACAAATACACGGATCCAAAGAAAATAGTGGCAATGAAGGGCAAGCCGAACAATAGAAAATGGTGTTTTTTGAGGGATGTACTATAGCGGCCGTATATCGTCTTTTGCCACGCCTCGTACTGTTTAGGCGACATGTATCGCTTGCTGCCGAGTTTCGCCATGATGGAATAATAGAGCTGAAATGAGTGACCTGAGAAGTGTGAAAATGCTGTAAGTAGTAAGTTATTATATATTGAACATAGAGATTATACGTATTGACTTTTGAATCCAAAAGAAGCTCTGAAAAGTATTATTGTTGTATGCCGTTGAGAGAGTGGTGTGATGGAACAATCAGAAAAAAAAATATCCACATACATATGGCTGTTATTTAGATGCCAAATTACCACAAAGCCCGTCATCACGTGATGTATCAATGTGTTGAACAACTGAAAAGAGATCAGTCAAGATGATACGGTTAATTCCTGGACCAAAGCTAGATTCTCCTTAACATACCAAATAGCCCATTCAAGGGGGTGAAGTTAAGACGTAGTTTTAAATGCGAGAAACCTGGCAGGTTTTTTTTTTTTTTTTTTTTTCAAATGCTCGCGGAACAGATGCTAATTTAGAGGTCTAAATAATTTTTCACTGGTTGTTTCTCATTGGATCACACGAAGACTCTACCAAGGTGGAGCTGCACAGCCAGAAGAGCTCGTTAAGGTAAAAACCGCATGAATGAAGCTCCGTATATATTACATTAAATAGAGCAAGTGAAATATGATATCTAGCACTAATACAAAGATACTAGCATTGGTGATGCCACCAAAATATTCACGCCGCTAGACAATGTAACGACCATAATAGGTGCCAGATTGGTGGCGGACCACCAAAGTTAGAAATATTGCTATTGGCAATGCTAAGGTTATTGGGACATTTTGGAATATCCACTCAAGTAGGTAAGATATATATAACAACATATTCAAGGATATGTGGAATCCGTGTGATTCTTACAAGTTGTATGGCTGTCAAAAGAATCAAGCACCGGGTTTTGTCAAGTAATCATGCTCTTTGTATAGAACAGAATACAAATAAATACACAATCCCAAACAAGGGAGCTCAAATAACTCTAGCTAGATGTCAAAACAATATTATTTTAAAAGCTACAAAACAGTAGAAACAAAAGGGATGCATTAAATCGTCATTATAATCGTGCAAAAAAGATAGAAAAATAGTAGTAATAACAAAAATATTTCATAAACAAACGTAGATCCTTACCACTGCAATCTAGGATACAATGCAGGCTGTCTTAAAGTCATTTTCTTTAGCATTGCAATTTCTTCAGTGGTCATATCTTCAAAAGACTTGAGGTATTCATCTTCTTGGTAATGATAATTGGAAATTCGATCTGGGAACTCCACTGGAGGTGGTGGGGTTGGAACGTTCGTCTTGCCAAGTTGTACTTGTCTTTTGCTTTCTTCCTTCTTCTCAGGCTTAGGCTTAACCTTTCTGGCCTTGGTAAAGTCTCTGTCGCCATCAAGTACCTGTTCAAGATATGCCATTTCGAGTTGGTGTAAAGTAGTCAACTTCCATGACTCAGTCCAATACATGCGAACATCATTATCTGTACAATAGTTTGTAATCTCATTATACTCCTCATCTTTATCAAAGGTTTTCATTTTCGAAGCCTCCTCAGCAACCACCTTTCCAGCCTTGCTATTCATTTGTTGCAAGTCTTCGATAAGTTCACCAACATATCCGCCGACTTTACCATCTTCCGTTCGACCAATAAGCAATTCCCGTAAAAATTCAACACGCGTAGAATTCCAAAACTTATTGTCAACACTTTCGATTGCTCCCAAATTCCTACGACATTCAAACTTAGTGGTCCAAACATTAAGACGTCGATTAAAAAGATAAGGTATTTTTGCTGCAGTTTCATCAAAGTCTTTGTACTCTTTTCGAAGAACACCAACAACATTGTTCGGAACGTAGGTGGGAGAGCCCTCATATAACGTTTGGCGCAAAGGATAAATTTCATCCATTGTGTAAAAATGAAGGTTCTTACATCCATACATGGTCTCGTTAAATCCACTCTGGGCAAGCGCAGTAATGTCAATGTATGCTCCGCTAGTAATATCAATGAATCTTGCATCAATAAGGTTTTCTCCATTGCCTTTTCCTCTATCGACATAACGGTTGGAGATTTCAAGCAAGTACCTTCCAGACGTTAATCTTTTGCGCCGCTTTCCATCGGGTCCAGTTTTAATTATTCCACTATTCTTGTCGTCGTCATACTCTTCACTGAAATCAACCACCAGAGTATTATTGTACTTTCGTGCGATACGATCCATCTCGGCAGCAGACATTTGAATATCAATATCGGTATCCCAAGCCATGTGCAAACCGTTCCAGTACCAGCCAAGCAAGGCGCCATGAGCGATCCAAGAAACGATTCCTTCTTCCTGTGAGAATTTAGACCAAGCCCGGAACAAGTGGTGCAAAATGATAGTACGCTCAGCTGGGAAAATACCGGTGCGGTAGAATCTGTAGTCAACATGGTCGGCGTTTTCTCCTCGGTCGTACTCGTGAAAATATTTATTGAGACGCGAGGCTCTACTTTGATAACGGCTAAGAAACAGAGCATGATACATGTCTTCTGTGTTAAGATTCCCATGAACTTTTAATGAATCAAATTGGTGTTCAGCTTGAGGTGTGCCAGTGCTAAGCTCAATCATGTTGTTTTGTTTGTTTTCCTTGGCGGTTGATTCTTCGTCATATTCAGCAAGCCCTGGAAATGGCCGAATGGTCCAGTCCTGAGGAGAGTAATCAGCAAACGCTTCTGAGTCCTTCTTTGACAAAAACATGCGATTTATAGAGTCATCAGAGTCGTTAATCTTCGTATATAGGTCCTTGTATAGAGGTTTGAGAAGACCTTCTTCGTGGATTGCCGCATGAACACGGCGAATAAGCTCTTCATCAGTGGGATCGTACAACTGTAAAAGATCCATGTTCTCAGGGTTCATACTTAATGTCTCAGGAAACTTGGACTGCGCATAACCAACATATTTGTCTGGAGTGTTACCCAAGTTTCCCAGGGAGGCTAATTTTTCTTCTTCTTCGGTTAGATTTTGTAGCCTGTTCTCGTTCAATTTGTATCTCGTAAGGGGATTAATGGGAATGTGAATTGGAAACGCATCCGTCGGAAGATCAGCCAAGCTGGTAGGCAGTTGTCGGCTTTTGAGATCTTCCGGGTTGCTACCATTATACGGCGTGGGCAAACCATATTCGCCACTGTTCTGGATATTAACAAGGTGAGTGATGTCTGAGAGGGATTCGAGCAACGATGCATCGAAAGGTTTCACATCCTTATATTTATCAGATACTCGAACTAATTCTTGGTAAATGGGCTGTTGATCCAATTTTCCAGGAAAGATTTGTACATCTGCGGTAGCTTCAGATTCTTCTTCACTAGATGGGATGAGCGAGTCAAGGATGCCACGACGACTAAATTGCTTGAGAGTGTTTCCTGAGGTTGTTTCGGTTTCAGGGCTAGAAGGGATGGCAGTAGCATTCTTTTCTTTCAACACATCAGGGGTTAAAATAATAATCTGAGCAGGGGATGGGACATGAAAGGCCAGCAAGTTTCCATGATCGCAGTGTCTAAACATTCTTTCGGATTGGGCTTTCCTCTGGCGCGAAGAAGCGGCGAAATACATGTCCCAGTTACATGTTTGGGGCTTGAATTCTTTGAACGGGTCATAATCCGGGGGTCTAGGAGCTCGTTTCAAGAGGGATGATAGAGAGAAACTAGTGTCGTTATAGCTTCGTGGAGAAATACCCATGTTTTGACGAACATGAGACTGCAAATGCTGATACAGCTGTTCTTTTAATGGTTCAATGTTCTTGTAGTCGCTGTTTTGATAGATTGAAGACAGATCGACCCAGTCTTTCCAATCAAACACATAATCGTTTTGCAATTCCAAGAGTTGGTCCAACCCATGGTAGGGCATGTATTCGTAAGGGTCTGGCTCAGCGAATGATATTGACTTGTAGAGAGTATCAAAAAAAGATGGGGACGATAGTTTTGACCGAACGGATGATCCATAGCCAGCCAAGTTGGTCACAATATCAGAGCTCGAGACGATGAGTATGAAGACCACACTATAGAAAATGAGCACCAAGCAAAGTTGGCGTAGGCGGACCGACCTGAGCACGAGACGCAGGACATACCTTATGTATAAGGGGCTCTGTCTCATGGTAGCAGGAGTGAGCAGGGAAACAACATGAAATAGAGACAAAAAGGAGTGAAAAGGGCGCGCAAGGAGGTTTATATAATATCTACTAGGTATAGAAAGGCAAAGAAAACGGCGTCAGCGATAAACAATGAGAGACGAGTATGCACACGTATCCTGCGCTAGGCCAATCACCACATGGGCTGTCGCGCTGAGAATAAAGCGAGCAGCAGCTGCCAGCTTTTGCAGACGACCAGGCAAGCCAGCGATCTCTGTTTTTCCCCGAGAGCTCTAATTCCAGGCAACAGATCAGAGCGGCCGACTGTCCAGGACAATAGCAGTTTTGACGTTGGTGTGCGACCTCGTGTGTAGGCCGCTCGTAAGGGAAAGCGGCGCGGCTTTTTAAAGGAGCGCTTTAGAATTAGCATTCGCACCAAATGCAAGGTGCCCAATCACGTTGGACGGCCACAGAGCAGAGAGCAGAGAGCAGAGAGCCCCTGACGGCTGTGGCAGTGGTCACGTGCAGAGCATGTGATGCAGTCACGCGACAGGTAGCGATGGGTGTAAAGCCGTGCATTGGCACGTGAGTCTAGTCACATGAGTATCACGGAGAAACCAGGCAGTATTTGTGTTGCTATAATAAAAATGCTCGCTGGCTTTTTATAAACAAGCACAGAGCTCAGAACACAGAACACAGAACACAGAACACCCTCTGGTGCTTTAATGCTTTAATGCTTTAATACTCTAATACTCTAATACTCTAGTGGACTAAACATCATTTAAAATCTATTTCACAGGTCGCAATTGAGCTCGCGCTCGGAGCACTAGTGACTTGTCCCCCGTAGTTTACTAGATAACCACGAGCATTAATTGGTACTAGCATCTGGTCCCGTTGACAAGCCGTGTCTGGTTATTAGGATTCCACGTCACAACCCAAGATATTACAGTTCGCACCCGTATCCAAAGCCTGCCGCCTGGATTTCACACCGGGTCAGGCACCTTCCTTCGAAAACCCTGTGTCCAGTGCTCATCAGCTCGCTGCCGATACACCTCCGGCTCCAGCGACAGCGGAATAAGCTCCAGCTAGCACGGCCTCCTTGCTACGCTTTGGTACTTGGCTATCCACACGTGCGGGACAAAGGACGGAGTCCAAAGTGGCTGTTTAAAATTAGAACCTGGAAGAGACTGCGATGGCGGCGGCCGCACTGCTGTCTTGTTGTCGCATACGAGTAGCAGGGGAATCGAGCTCAGAAACGATTCACACCTTGATGCTATTCATCCCGCTCGCTCGTTTCTAACAATAACCCGAGTCTAATACGCCCAGCTATAACGAACAATTATCAAATATGTTGAAACACTTTAATCCCAGCGAAACTCAAAAAGACAACAATTTGATGAAACTGTTCAAAGCTTAGATGAACATTTTTTTTTTTTTTTTTTTTTTTTTTTTCTTTTCCTCTTACAAACTCTCAACACTTAAATACTCCTTTTCTTCTCACCTTCTTTCTCGCATAATCGACCTTCTACCAAACACGCATTCTTTTAATCTTTTAATCTTCACCCAAACCCGCTCCCCACTGCTCATTTCATCATGGGTATTCGATTTCCCAGGTCTGGTATTTTATATCTGAACACTAGGCGCCAGCTCGCCCTTCTTCTGGCCCTTGCGATTTTTGGCATCATTTACTTCTTGTTGGTAGCCTTGGACTCTGAAAGGTTGCAATCCCTCCCCAGCGCGCCCTACAAGCTACCGTCATATATCGATTCAAAGGGTGAATATCGCAATCCATACGCCAAAGAACATGGCGAGGGCCTGGTTGGCACTGAATCGACAGACCCCCAGGGCCCTGCCCTGCCAGGCCAGCTTAGCGACCAAGACTTTGCGTCCGCTCACAAGTTGCGATTCCATCCTTCAACAGAAGCAAGCAGATTTTCGTCCAAAGATGCGTGGCGGCCTTTCGAAACTTACGATTCTTCCATTGAAGAACTTATTCTTGATTCTCCACTGTTACGACCCCATATTCTACCGTTGGATCAATATAGAAGCAAAACGGAATATCTTCGCCAGCCTCTCATTGCTGACTATGCGCCACACTCGGAAAAGATGTTTCTCATGATGAAAGAAGGCTCCAACGTTTTGTGGAACAGGATTCCAGTGCACTTACTTACTACTTTTACAAAAGTCCCGTACTTTAGCATATACGCTGATGGCCCGGACTCTATTGGAGGCTACGAAGTTGTTGACATTTTGGCCAACGTTTCCCGCAGAACGCTGCACCTCAAGGATTTTGAGCTCTATCGCAAATTGGTCGAGGTTCGCAACTACAATACAGGAATCGACCCGGCAGAACTAAATCTAGATGGAGGATGGGACTTGGACAAGTACAAAAACATTCCCATGTTGGCACATGCACTCAAGGTAGCTCCACCCAGCGTTGATTGGTTTGTCTTTATGGACGGCGATACTTACTTGTTCATGGACAGCTTAATGGAATATTTGCACAAATTGGATCCGAAAAAGCCTCTTTATCTCGGTTCTAGTGCACTGTACAAGGATTTGGATTTTGCCCATGGTGGTTCTGGCGTTGTTCTTTCCCGCGCAGCTTTACAAAAGACCTTGGGTGATCATCCTGAATGGGTTCAAGAGATGGAACTCATTACCAGTGACAACTGTTGCGGTGATTACATGGTGGCTCTCATGCTTGAAAAGGCAGGCATCCCATTGTCAAGAGGATCCAAATATCCAACTGTTGAAGACAAATTTCAAGGTCAACCTCACTGGAATTTGGCCGCCACCTCTTCCACCTGGTGCCAAAAGATCCTTAGTTTCCATCATTTGACGCCTCATGATGTTGAGGTATTGTGGGAATATGAGCGTTTGCTTGGTCCTAAAAACCGACGAGATATTACTTATTCTGACATATATCGTGATTTTGTGGCTCCCCATATCGAAGAATACATGGAAAATTGGAACAACATGGCAGACAACACTGAGTTTACAGAAGCCAAGGATATCGAAGAGGAGGAGAAATTATCAGAAGAAAATAAAAAGAAGGAAGCCACTGAAAAAGCCAAGGAAAAGGCAGAAGAGTATCGAAAGCTTTTGGAAGATCAGTCTAAGGTTGAACCATTGACTGAAGAGGAATTAAAAGCGTTAAAGCAGTTGAAAAGCAGCGAAGATGAAACTGAAACTGAAAGTTCCAATAATAAGCGAAGCATTCTGAACACTTTAGGGGGAAAGGAAACAGACAAAGAGGACGTACGAGGAAAAAAGACGTTACCAGAAGTAAAGCCATGGATGTCGGCAATAGCATGCGAAGCTGCCTGCAAAACGAAAAGCGATTGTTTAAGTTGGAGATATCTGCCTGAACAAAAATACTGCGGTGTTGATTCTGCTGTGAAACTTGGACGCCCAGTTCTTTCTGGACTTGAGTTCAATTACGTTGAAAACGAAAAGAACTTGGACCGTACAAATGCAGTTAGTGGTTACATGATTTCTAGAATTAGAGACTTGAGAAGGAAGTCAAAGTGTGATCCTTTGTACTACGACAAAGCACAGCGCAAAGATGATGTATATCTGAATGAAATAGAGAAAGGAAATGTTATTGATCGGTATGAGGGTTGGTACCGACGAATGCAGATGAAGGAGATCGAAGCTGCTAGAATGAGAAAGGAAGCATTGGATAAAAAGTGGGATGAAGAGCATAGCTGATTATCTCTATCTAGTCATCTAATCAGTTATAAAATTATAATTACAGCAAAATCTCGGCCAACTTGTCCGAGTATTCTTCATGACTCTTGATTACATCTTTGAAAGTTTGTTTTTGAAAGGTCTTACATTTGTACATTTGTGAAATATTTATATTGTTTATTTTAATACTACGTTTGGGCACATAGCATAGCGAGTAGTACACAATAAGTTTTCAAACTTGTTAGCTGCTACCTTTTCTTGCATTTTAATTTCTATGATCATTTGCTTCATCACACTTACGTTGCTGTAATTTTTTTTTTTTTTCCTTTTTGAATTTTTGGGTTTTCCCGATTCTTTATAATCTTTTAACTTAGTTTTTATAAAAGTCTCAACTTGTTTCAATCTCTCCGGTGAGTTTGACAACTTCTGTATTCTTCGCGGTTTTCAATATCCTATTTCTAGTCTGAATCTCTTTATTGTTGGGTCATTAGCAAGCATATGCTATTGTATACCATCTTGGTCAGAATTGCATTCAAGCTGTGTTCTCTAACTACGTCATGATCTGTTGGGAGCTTAAAATCTTGTGATTTGCCGAGGAACCCGCGTCTCGCTAACTTTTCTATTCTAACGTTGCCTTTCGACTGTGCCAACTTAATCGCTTGCCACTTATCTTATTGCGGATCATTTAAGACATGGGTTTCTTATAATTACTCGTACGGTCAAGGGTGGATTGCTGCCTCTTGCTGTAATGACCTGCTTCACACGGAATTTCCTTCTTTGCACTCTCACTGCCTCGTTATGATTCCTACCATTTCCTCAGCCTTTTTAAATACCATTTTGAACGGTTTAAACCCTTTAGCTGTTCATTGAGCATTGTTCCTAATGGTTTCACTTTTGCTTCCGGTGATTTTACCTCTCCATTATGTCTTTGGTCCTCAGATATAGAATACTGCCAAGTCTTTGCTTACTAATTTTTTGTTTTTAATTAAGGGCTATGCATAATATAACTAGTAGGCTCCTCACCAACCTTTTTGCTTACTAATTTTTTCATTGGCACCTGGAGTTAATCCAATCCCCCAGGGCAAGGGCAACTCCCTGCCCTCAAAATTACCACATCTGTCGAAAAGTCTGCTCCGTCAAGAAGGACTAGAAAAAGCCCAAAAGTCAAATGTGGAATGTGCTAATTGAATTGAACATATCAAGCTGTTTGCAAGACCCATTTTATTTCCAACTACACGCCGCTGTTTGATAGGATCGGCCCCTCACATTAAGTGACTGTTAGTCAGCATACTGACGTCTAGCCGTGCCTATCAAGTGCAACGGCGGATAGCTTGGTTAATCCGCTAATGTCTGGAAAAGTATGAGAAACAGGATGCTGTTGATGCTTCTTGGAGGCTGCCTGAATCTTCCGCTCTTTGAAGCAACATTATGAATACTACCATCTCATGGTTCAAGATCTCAGCTCTTGATAGGTCTTATCTAGTTGGTAAAAGTTGGCTTGCTATAAATCACACAATGATTTGAGTTGGGCTGCGGAAGTGAGACAAGTATGCTTTTTCAAAAGCTAATGAAACGATTAAAAGGCTATAAACCTTGTTAAAATCTGCGATCATATTCTCTAATTCAACCGTAATGTTTAGGTCTCAAACTACTAATTCAAGAATTAGTGGACAGTGGAGTTCGCTATTTAAATCCCTCCATATTATCACAACCTTTTGCCGAGATTCAGCAATATGTTGGTAAGAACCATGAACAATCAAAGGTTTCAGCATCCTGTGACAAGTTTTAGGTTGGTATTTAATAATAAATAGATAGGTGTAAGCAAAAGGCCCAAGATCAAAACAGACTTCTGAGACGTGAATATTTAGGCTGATATCTTAACCAACCTAGTTTTGAAACTGGTTGGATTATTCATTGATAGTGATAATTGTAAACACCAAGATAATAAGGGACTACTGGAGAAGTCAAAAAGAAAACAATCAATACCAAGGTAATTATATCTAATCAGAAACGTGATTATATGTGGATAGAAATGATACATATTGACCTTACCTTGAGGTTACTTGGAAATTGTTAACTACACGCCCGAATTGAGCAGCTAAATTGAAGCGTATTCAAGCTACAGAAACATTTTCTAGAATCCGGTGAAACATTATGCACCGCATAAATGTAGGTTGTGTGAAAGCCAACACAAGCACTTTACCATCCGTCTTCAATACCAATTCAAACAGGCATACACCCTAAAAAACATGTGAATCTACTGATTCGTTTAAATTAAACGAGAACTACACATTCATTAGAGTTATATTCCTGATGTGAAACAGGCCAGCAGCTCTTGTCTAATATAATATATGGAAAGGTATTTGCGTTTATAATATATAGGAATTAAATACTGAGAGTTTGTAAACATAGCCAACCGTTTTAAACCTGTTATTAAATACAATCACTTGTTGTGATCCATAGAAATCGCCGCAAAGTGAGTCAATACAGTTAGAAAATAAAACATGTAATCCTGAAAACAGGCAAAAGGAAAATTGGTAGAATCGAACAGAATAACTAGCCCTACAAAATTAAAGATGAACCAAGATCTAGTATACAGATATAGATAAGCTTTGAACTCGTATTAGGAATTTCATCAATCGTAAGATCCAGAGTAATAATAAATTTATTCTCTATTTATATTTCATTTCTGGGTATCAGCTATCAAGCAAGTCTTTCAGATATATATAGTATTGTCACATCCTGTGTCCCTACATTAAAACTAAGATTCAATATCTCACATGAGGATATGGAAATTTGCTTTGTCGAACAATATGTACATTTTGTCTATTTCGTAAGTCTAAATGCAAAGCATCTTGGGTTTAGGAGTCTTCAACGAGTATTCTTGTTTCCTTTGGAACCTAGGCCAGCTCAGCTTTAGGGTATTTTCACGGGGCCCGGCCCTTTCTCATCATCTAAATGCAAGCCACCAATATAAATTATTTCATCAAGACGTCAACATCTTTCACAACATGACACTTTGTGATAACAAAGCGCTGCTCTTTGTCTTTCCGCGTCCGTATTCATTACTTTGATTCTTCACCAGATTTTGACTTGTATGAGTCAATCTTAGCCGAGATAAGTTCCTTAAGAGTGTGGCCATCTTCTCGCTTAACACGCTTCTCATATGTTCCAAAAGCCATCACGCCGACAGCAAAGCCGAAAAGAGGATCAGCATACCTATAATAACAATATATTAGTCAACTGGGCTGGCAAATGATGATACATGTATAACACAACGTGTTGCAGTCATATAAATAGAACAAGTAAAATACTCACTTGGAAATAAGATAAGGGTATCGAAACGCTTGTGAAGTAGACATTGTGAGATAGTTGGTTTTGTTAACAAATCTATGTTAAAGTAAAGGCTTATGATAGAGCATTGAGTACTGGTGGAGCGACTGGGGTTGAAATAAAAGGTGATTGGTAATCATTATATAATTACATTGTAAGCTCCCGTAAACTACCTTCCCAAAAACTAAATGTCCTGGAAAATAAACAATCACATTCGCGAATTGTTCACATATTAACGTGTTTTTTTAAATTTTTTAATTTATACATTCACAATCTCAATTTAACATGACATCCGACAAAGACGTTTTAATTAAGCTGAATCGCAAGTTCAGCTCACATCATGGTCGTTGCCACGTTCTTCCATGCTCTGTTGAAAAGTCTGGTACCACGACAAGTGTGCGAAAATACTTTCAAATTCAAGATGCCGACCCATCCAATACTGAATCGTTTACCGCTGCTCAGCCGGTGGGCAATATTTTTACAGAGACCAATACTGATAAGTCTGGTGAGTCATTGACTCAATCGGCAAAGAGAGATGTTACATTAATTGAAGAAACCCAATCTAACTTTACGCCAACTATGTCAATAACAACAGATAATACTACATTGACAAGCGCGATATCTGATGTTAGTACTTCAAATAGCTTGATCTGCTCAAATGCACAAACCGATACAATGGAAAGTACGATATCAACTGCCATGCCAGATGTCCAACCAGATCGACAGAGCGACAAAGTAAAAGAAACGTACTTTAGGGGAAGGAAACTTAGAGGAATGGAACTAAGCTTGCCTCATGAGTTTATTGGTGAGTATATTTATTTAATAGGCGCTTCTTGTCTAAACAATTTCTAACAAGTAATTATGAACCGCAGGTGTCGTTTTGGAAGAAGGCCCACTAGCATATGAGTCAGCTGGAGGAAGTTCACTCACCGATTCAAAGTTAACCAAAACATGGAATCAAGTCTCGGATTTTGATAAACTAATTGTATGGGGTCATGAACTTGCTCCTGATAAAGAAAACGATCAGTATATTACTGGTGTCACAGAGTGGACAAATCTTGCACATTTGATTCATGATCCAATTGAATAAAGAATAAATATATAAGTATGGAATCTACGGATTGAATATATACAATTGGATTTTATTTATGAATTTTTATAGCAAGCGAACTACTCTTCATCACTGGCACCTCCACCAGAGGACGTAATTGACGCTTGTCGTTTGTAAAACTCAACAATCTGGTCTGATGATGTGATGTCTTCCACTCCTTTATCTTCTCGGATTCGAAGAAATCTAGGGAAACGTAAAGAAACACCCTTTCCAAGATTGTCAATACCAGCCTTATAAATTGGAGACAATGAAAGGTCAGCAGTCAAAACTTCCCAAACCATGGTGGGTTCGAACCAAACATCGGGCTGAGTGTTAGAGCCAGAATCATACGTATAGTATTCCTTTGGCTTTTCAATAACAGTTTTGAGAAGAGCTTTGTAAAGTGTGTCTAACATTTCGTCGCTAAATCCAGTTCCGATTTTACAAATAGTTTCGTACTGCTCACTTTCCTGATTGTAACAACCCAAAAGGAAGGCACCATAAAAGTTGGTACGTTTACCCTTTCCATGATATGCACCAAGTACTACCAAGTCCAAAGAATCGCCAACACCGGCAATATAATCCTTCTTAAGTTTCAACCAGTTACGACTTCGTTTACTAGGTTCGTAACCGCTTTCCTTACCGTTAAGAACCTTGATCATTAAACCTTCGCAGCTGTCCTTCACACTCTGGTCTAAGAATGTTTGAATATCTTCCACATTATCAGAATTAATAGATTTGGCAAAAGAAAAAGAGCCTTCCTTAGGGGTAAAGTGAGTTTCAAGCAATTGGCGTCTCTCTTGTAGAGTTTTGTTAAGCATAGGTTCGCCATTCAAATAGAGCAAATCAAAGGCAAACAAACATATAAAAACAGTGATTTTGCTTTCATCAACATCCTTTCGCTTTCTGGTAGACAAAACTTGAAATGGTAGCAGTTTTCTTCGCTCTCTATCCCAGGCAACTGCCTCACAATCTAAGATGTAACTCGTAGTAATTTCTTCTTTTGCAAAGCCAGATATACTAGACAGAATATCGGGATATCTTTGGGACATATCTTCCATATTTCTAGAGTAAACATGAATTTTTCCATCTTCTGTGAGATGAACTTGAGCTCGCTCACCATCATATTTGTACTCACAAGTGAACTCCTCACCATTGAATCTATCCAGGATTTCTGTGATTGACTTGGTAGGCTTAGCCAACATTGGCTTCAATGGAATACCAGCTGTAAGTTTACATGTATCCACAACATTCTGAATACCACCCTCAATAGCAGCTTCAATAATCTTTCCATAGTTGGGAATCTTGCAGTAGACGTCTTTAATCACCTCTTCAGTCTGGCTAACCTCTAAAGGTGTGGGTTTTCGTTTCTTTCCGGATTCGATTGACTCCTTTTCAACCTCCCAAGCAACAAACGCCTGGGCCAAGGCAGTAAGCACAGATTTTTCAGCCAAACCAATTCGTAGCTTTCCCTCCAAGCTTCGTACAAGATATTTTGCCTGGACACCTTGACTTGCCGTGAGCAATTTCTTGATGATAGTGATTTTACGAGTTTGGCTCTCTTTTCCAGAAAAAGTTGCAATATTGTAAAGGCCGTTGAAAACTGCTTGGATAGAAAGTGGCTTAGGTTTCATCATTGTGGATTGATTCTTACGAGATTTCAACGCAATTGAGCCAAGATCACCAAGATTCTTATATTCAGCCTTGATCTGGGGGATAGTTCTGCCAGTAGCTTCACCAAGCGCCTTCATAATAAGAGATTCACCAAGACCCAGTTCAAGTCCTTCATAATCAGGACCAAGACGGTTGATACACAGATATACAGTTTGTGACAGTTCTTCTGGTTTGACACGTAAAACATTGAGGAATAATTCGGCTGCATATTCGACAATCTTTAATCGGGAAGACACTGAATCTATCTTTTCGAAAGTTTCAGAAATGCATTCATACTCGAGACTTCCGTCATGAAGGATCTTGGGAAGGCCACTTTTTAATGCATCTTTTTGAATTTCCGTTGTGTCAAGTTGCGCGGTTAAAGACTTGCTTGTCGTTTTGGATTTTTTCTTTGGTGGGATTGTAGGAGATTCAGATTGTGTTTCGGATTCAGACTCGGATTTTTCGCCGGAAGTGGGCGAGTGGCTAGGAATCTCAGCAACCGTGATGGCGGCATCTTCATCTTCATCTTCCTCATCCTGGATTACTCGCTTTCTGGATGACTTGGCTGAGAATTTAGCAGGAGAAGAGGACCTTGATCTTTTAGGAGATGCTGATGTTTGGCGTTTTCCAGGAGACTCTGGAGGGGTTGTAATAGCTGCAGAGTTGTCACTAACATCTTTAGTTGAAGCTTCTTTATTTTCAGTATCTTTTGAAGACTTGGTAAAGTTGTCTAGAACAGACTGCTTTTTTGTTGATACCAGCCTTTTTGGGGCAAAGAATGAACTATGAATCATGTTAGCTTAACGGAATCCAAGTAAACACCAGCAAGAAGAAAGCAACAACTTACTTGAGAGTATTTTGAGTCACACCTTTCGCCATCTTGTATCTTGTGGGTTGCGAAAAGGAATCAGAAGATAAAGTGTGATAGCTATGAACGAAAAAGGGATAGGGGGATGAAGATGAATATGACAATACGGGACAAATCTGAGGAAATGATGGCCGAAGGAATATTGTTGAGGTCAAAATTGGGTGTTTTGAAATCAAAAGGCGCGTAAATTGCATTACGGTCGCGTTTATTTTTAAACAGGTGACGCGAGTACAACGCGAGATTATATTACGTAATGATGACCAATCAAGTCTGGGTTGCACGCTACCTGTGGAGAAAGTGACAGAGAGATTGAAACAGTCCGTAATCCCCGTGCGCTAATGGCAGTATTTTGGAAGCATGTAGAAATTCGAAAGTAAAAGAGATTACTGTTAGAGTGAATAAGGAATTGAGTGCAATAAAAGGGGAATGGCTGGAAGAAGAGAACTTGAGACAGAAAAAAAAAGAAGAGGAAAGAATAAAATAAGGTGGGAGATCTTAAAATTTTTTAGACAGTTGAGGACTGTGGTGTTTTAACTTTGCTATCGAGAGATTCTTTACACCGCACTCCAATTCAGTGAAGCAGAATGATCAGAATGTCAAGCAAACTTCCACGACTGGTACAAATCGCCGATATATCCTTGGCTCGCATGTCTCGGCCAGACATCTGTCAAAGATACATCTCACCGGCAATTCGATTGCAGTCTGTAATAAACCAACGCAGATTCAACTCAAGCAACAGCGACAATAATGTAACACCATCAAAGCCTGGGAGCTCGGTAAATCAGTCTACGGAAGTCCCTAAACCAGCTCCAGGAACTGCAACTATTAAAATGGATAAGCCTTCATATCACTTGTCATTTACATGCAAGAAATGTAAAACTAGATCGGGACATGTTATTTCTAAACAAGCGTATCACGGCGGGTCTGTTTTAATCCAATGCCCAGGGTGCAAGGTTCGCCACCTCATTGCTGATCACTTGAAGGTAAATTTCACTCGTTCTTAACTAATGGTTCTATTATAACTAACTAACTACTTAATCTACAATTCTAGATCTTTTCTGATGAAAAGGTAACCCTGGAAGACATAATGGCCCAAAAAGGTCAAAGCATCACCAAGGGTACCGCATCGGTCAATCCAAATATCCAAACTACTGTCAATGAATCCGGGGACATTGAAATCGAGCCATCTACATTGGCCACAGAAGCAACTCCCCAGTTAGAGTCTTTTGAAAAAGAGAAAAAATAATATGCTAAATAGCCTTAGTCATCTAAAAAACTGTTAGTTCATGAAACTGCTGATTGTACATAATGTATCAAATTCCAATAGTCCAACTTTTTATTCTTTGGGTAACAAAATATCTCCATATAAAACGTGTCAGTTGCAGATATATCCAGTTTTGTGATCATTTATATTATCACACGACTCTTCCTATCTTTAGTAAACAAAAGGATGTTCTTCATCATATTCGCGTCAATGTTTGCAAAGAAACTTGTTCTCAATGACAGTTGAAAACCAACTGAAAGTAAGACCATCAAAATAATAAGAAAATAATGGAATCCATTGGAAATGATATCAGCAAGCATTCAACTTACCATTAAATCGCACATGTTCTTAAGAAGAAAAGGAAAAGCCAAAGTGATTGAAGACCCCTTTTATAGTTCAAGCTGTTAGAAAATTTTTCGTGAGGGTAACAGGCACAGCTTAGGGCAAAGGGTGCCTAACCCTAAGATAGCATCTGCCATATTATGTAACCCTTGTGAAGGGACTATAATTATAACTGTTTCATTCGCTAGCTCTGCTTTGTAAGTTCTTGTGTACAGATTTTCTCAGACTTTTCGTATTGAATTCCAATACATGTGTTTGCATCTAGTTCAATATCAAAATTACAATTGTTGATGATACCTTTTCACTAGTTGCAATGTGTTCTAAAAAATGAGCACTAGTTCTTCTTCAGTCTTACACCTTCGAACCGTGGATCCTGGCCACACGGGGTCTATCCATACTATTCGGCTTAACTCGTCAGGAACGTATACCCTCTCAGGCGGTCAAGATAGAAAAATCCAATTGACAAACATTGATACCGGTGCAAGAGTGAAAAGCTATCAGCTACACGCATATGAAGTCGTAGGTTTGTGTATTGCTTCTGATAGCTCTATGGTATGTGTGAGCCATTTTATGACAAGTCAAGAGCGTGAAATTAATTATAACTTGGAATCAGTTTGCAAGCTGTGGTGGCGACAGAGCCGTTTATCTGTGGGACGTCTCCTCTGGAAATACGCTTCGAAGATTCAGCGGCCACCTGTCTCGTGTCAACTGCGTGGTGTTTAATGATAACGAAACAGTGCTAGCCAGCGCGAGTTACGATGGTACTGTAAAACTATGGGATCTGAAATCTGGATATCATAATCGCGGATCGGAAGACAAATGGGAAAACTCAACATCTGCCAAGCCGATCATGACCCTGTCTCAAGCGACGGATAGTGTTTCTAGTGTTGATATTCACGATTCAAAGATTGTTACAGCATCAGTCGATGGCAAACTGAGAGTTTATGATATACGGATGGGCCAGTTAATCACTGATCCAGTGACAAGTGGAACACCGTTGACATCGGTTATGATATCTCAAGATGGAGATACAGCGTTAGTTGGGTCATTGGACTCTTCAGTAAGACTGATGGACTTGGAGTCCGGGATGGCGTTGCAGGTGTATAAAGGCCATCTGAACGACACGTTTAGGTTATATTCATCCTTTTGTGGAAACGATGAATCCATTGTGAGTGGAAGTGAAGATGGAAACTTGTATATGTGGAACTTGATGGAAGGTGACGAGTATGCTGAGAAAATTGATGTCACAGCTCACGGGAATAAAAACTACAAAGGAACGAAGCCTAAACAGAAGACACCAGTTGCATTTGATGTTTTCACTCAGGAAGATGGAGTTGTTAAGATTGCAGCTGGAACCGCCGACAAAATTGAGGTGTACTCAGTCATGAGCTAGAATCTGTCTATTGGCCTTTTGGTGCGATTTTTTTCACATCCCTGTCTTTAACCGTTTCAACACCAGATATATATATGGATATATATATATATATATATATCCCTTGGTAAATTGACAATCTCTATAATTGCCCGTTTTCCCCCTATGTCTTGTCGTACGACTTTCTTCATTCCAAAATCAAATTCGCTCGTTTGGAAACAGTCGCACAAACGAGCCAGCAAATGCCACGGTTCGCGTACCACAACAGACATGTGCATATCATGTGATTCTGAAATAAGGAGATATTTCCATGGCTTTGTTGTTATGCCCTGATGAAAAATCTTTTAATTTACTCGTGTTCGCCTCCCCTTAAGAGATTTGCTTGTGATCGGCTTTTTTCTGGTATTTAAACCTTTGAGAGCGTGCATATTCTTGTCGTTATTCTTTTTCCAGCTCAGCAACATCCTCCTGCCCTGAATCGCTTCCCTTAACTGTTTGTTTCTCCTTTCGTTCTGAAAAATCTCTCACACTCGTTTCTATCTGCCAAATTTTTATTTCTTATCGTTTTCCGCAACACCAGCAGCAACGCAACACACGTCAGCATGCCCAGAATCCCTGTCATCACCAAGCAGGAGCTTGAGTCTATGATCGAGAATGCCGAATCTGAATCCGAACAGAGATGTCTTGTCATTTTGAACAAGAGAAAAGTTTACGACGTCACCCCATTTCTTGATGAACATCCTGGTGGAGGTGAAATCATCCGTGCTTATAATGGCCAAGATATCACTGAGGCTCTCAAAGATCCTATGAGCCATTTGCACTCTGAGACTGCGTACGAAATGCTTGATGAAATGTACTACGTTGCCATTTTAGCTACTGATGAAGAAGCAAAGAAGATTCTGACTGACGAAAACAGACAGTCATTCAGTCTCGTCTCCTCCCTCGATTCCTACAACAATGACGGTGAATCCTCTGTTAAGGCCACTGCTGCTGGCAGAAAGACTGTCAATTCTGAAGCTGAAATGCACATCACTACTGACTTTGACACTGATTACAGCCAACACAAGTTTATCGACCTCAGCAAGCCTCTATTCCCTCAAGTGTTCTTCGCCAAGTACAACAAGGAATTTTACTTGGAACAGGTTCATAAGCCTCGGCACTATGGTAAAGGAAGTGCACCAATTTTTGGAAATTTCCTTGAGCCTTTGTCTAAGACTCCTATGTTTGTCGTTCCTATGATTTGGATTCCTTTTAATATATACTGCTGCACTCTACCTTTGTCCAACGGCTTTAGCAAATTGGCATTCGCTTCTCTTTACGTTTTTGGCCTTTTTCTTTGGACTTTGGTTGAATACGTACTCCATCGCTTCTTGTTCCATGTTGAGGCATGGTTGCCCGATCACCCCATTGCTTTTACCGCTCACTTCTTGTTGCACGGTGTTCACCATTACTTGCCCATGGACCGTATGAGATTGGTTATGCCTCCTGCTATGTTTGTCATGTTGTGTCTTCCTATCTATAAGTTGTGTCACTTTATTTTCCGTGACTACAACATTGGTATGGCTGTTTTCTGTGGTGGTCATATGGGATATATCATGTATGATGTTACTCATTACTCTCTTCACCACATCAAATTGCCTGAGTTTATGAAGGAAATTAAGAAGAATCACTTGGATCACCATTACAAGAACTATGATTTGGGTTACGGTGTCACCTCCAAGTTCTGGGATTACGTTTTTGGAACTGATATGCGAGAAGACACTTCTAGTCGACTTTTGAAGACTTACAAATAAATTTATCAAGATAAATGATGCAGAGCAATTGATTGAACATTATGGCCGGTTAACATTATATGTTGCAATTTATAAGCACTCAGAATCTGGATACATGAGTGATATTCTGGATTAGGGATTAATTTACCCATAATAACTTGTTGGAGTTTTTTTATATACTATTTTTATTGAATTTTATGTGTTTATGAATTATTTGGGGTGTATATAATAAAATTATTTTTAGCATTTGAAGCAATCATTATGGCATTGCCTAGGGTTGACTATGTAGGTCCAGCCAGGGTCTGGATGTCATTATTTGTAATTAATCACGGGCATTTAACATTTTCTAAGTCAGTTTATTAGGGATAGAAGAAATGTGGAGAGGGCTGGGTCTGAGCTTTCTACCAATAACTAGCTCATGCGTATCTTCTTGCCAGCATTGAGATTTCTGAAATGGAGCCCCTCAAAGAATTCCAGCTAGTTTAGTTAGCTTAGCGCCGCGAAACCCAAATTGTTGATCAATCCAATTTAAACGAATAAAGAAGACTATTGGTTTTTAAAAAAAAAAAGATAATATTAAAAACATATGATCAATAATGGCATTATAATACAAATTTAAAAATAAAAATAAATAAATATGACTTAAAAGAATGGCTAGTTAATATAAACGGTAAAACGAATTTTGATGATAGATCAACAGAAAAGGCTCTATCAAGTTTGAACAACGTAATCTTCAAACTGTTTCTTGTTCATCTTCATCAATATACTCCCATTCATCGCTTTCCCCTTCTTCTTCTTCTTCTCTCACAGGCTCTGCTACTTTTGTTGCTTTAGTAAAAGCACCAAAAGGCTTTGTCAGTCCCAACTTTTCTTGGTTATCAAACATCCCTCCCACACAGTCCTGCGTGATTATGGGCGCCCCTGGAACATCTGGACCATCAAAGACATACCTTAAGTTAGGATATCGCTTTAAAAAGTTTACTGTATTAGCGTCAACAGATTCTTTTCGTCCAGTATACCCGATTAAATATAGTCGTCTCGATAATGGAATATCGTGACGCTCTGTTGGGGTCATAGACTGGCTCGGAGAATCCATTCCAACAAACCGACGGCCGTGGTGGAGATGCCTGAATGTTCCGTAATGCGCGACACTGGAATCAATTTCGCCGGGTCCGTTGATTTCATCAAGTTTAGATTTAACCTCATTATTAAGCTGGGTTATCTGTTCTTCGATGTTTTCCAATGTTTTCTTAGGTTTGGGCCCTCTATTAGTCCCGAATAGTGCCTTTGACTTTGCTGTAAGTTTTGGTGGCGCTTCACCATTAACACCATTCCAGTATCTGTAATTATCAACTTTTTTACCCGTTGCAACAGAAAAAACGGGAACAGGATCTATTTCACGGAAAATATCATTCTCTTCATCCTCTTTTGACCTGATGAGCTCAAAGTTACAGTCAATTCCATTCTCTATGGCTGATATTTGAGTCTTATCATAAAACATGGCTCTCTTAATCTTTCTAGACTCCTTGTTGCGAACGCTATTCTTTAGACTGGAAAGGTAAGAAGGACGTAAATTAAGAGGTATCAAATCAGGACGATATCCACGGCGAACATGAAAGTGATGGTTTTCAAGTAAAATCTTGACACGGGCTTTTCCTTGCTTATTTGGAGGCCTGTCTTTATCGCTCATAGCATCAGTGTATCGGTCTTCTTCTTCTTCTTCCACTTCATCCAAGGCTTCTATTTCTAAAATCTTCTTTTCCATTTGGTCAAAGTTCTTGGTTGAGTCTTTATCAAGCTCTCTATTATTAAATGACTCTGCTTCAACCACTCGGTCCGTAAGTTCCCACTCCTGTAGCTGCTTCATTAGGTCAGTATTAGAGGTAACACCATGCGAAGGAATATTATCTTTATCTAAAGCCTCAGGAAGAGACAATGGAAGGTCTCTAGATTCCAACCGCGAAAGAATTTCACGAATGTACATTGGGTAACCACTCCCGTTGACACTGTTTCCCCAACCTTGCATTATTGGATTAAAAGCATTTGGTTTCCGTTTTGGAACAACCCAATCTGGAAAAACTGTAGGCTTATTATCTATGTTTTCAGTTGGCCCTTCAGAAAAGGGTATATCATTGGCCAAGGCATCAGGATTGCTACTATCTCTCTCAGACCTGTTTCCGGTTACAGTTTTGCCCATGGTATTTGACAAATCAATATGTATTCCTTGTTCCTTAACAGAAGGTACCTTACGCCATAGAGCACGGTTGAACACTGTTTTGTTTTTAAGACCACGAAGGCGATAGCTTTGTTCGGCAATATCTGTATCAAAATGCATCATGAAATGCTGCTTGCGGAAATGACGAATTAGCCTCTCTCTGGTATTTGTACGGTCTTTTGACCGGCGGAATAGCGTATTATAGTAACTGATCTTATCCTGAGATACAAGCGTTCCTGGGGTATGAGAAGGATGGCGAGAGGTAGTCTGTGAAACTGATTCCAAATCCACAATAACTGGTTCTTCTGCTACCAGCTCTTCCTTAATTCTAGAATCAGAAACTTCTAGATTAATTTCTTGTGTATTGATCCGTTGTGGGCTCTCTGATTCCTGATCACAATCTACAGGCCGTTTAGGAACAAAATACTCACTTCCCAAGCCATAGGTTCCTAATAATGCGTCTATAGCAGCTGGTGCAGACTTGTTTGAAGATGGGCCGGTAGAAGTACCGTTGAAGTTTCCATTAAGTTGCTGGTTAGTTCTTCCAGCACTTCCTCCGCCACTTGTGCCAGAATTTGTTCCACACTCAAAAGGAGACCGCATTGCTGCACTGCCTGGAACAGCAGTAGCCTCAGCCAAAAGTGATTTGTACTGGTTAAGTGGATCTTTTGAATTTCCAAAGTGGCCGCTGGGGTCAAGAAGCTGATTCCCCATGTTGAGAGCAAGGATCTGACTGGGGGTAAGATTTCCTCGGATTATTGGGCGTTCCTTGCCTTGAGGGCCAACCTTTTCAATTGCTGGAGTTACGTAATCCACCGGAAATAGATAGTTGAACAAGTCATAAATAGGGCGTCCATCTTCAGAAAATGGCTTGTCTTGGTTGTTGATTGGAATATCAGGTTGTGAAATACTTGGGATTGGGGTATAGCTTTCTTTTACTACAGTTGGAGGCGAGGGAATATCGTTATTCTCAGTATTAGCATCGGGAATGCCTGGGTTTTTTAGTAATTTTTCAAGCTCTCTTTTCAAGTCGTCTGCCGTCTGTAACCCGGAATATCTGCCAGTTGAAGAGTCATACATGTTACTGCTGGGTGGCACTCTTGGATCATCAATGTCTTTGTAGAAAAGGTTGTGGCATCGCTCGTAAGTGTTACCAATGGAACCAGCTCCAGTTTTTGCAAGAACCTCAGCCCATGTCACTAAATTTTCAGTTCTTGGTCCTGAGGACAAATGTGCATGGTATCCAATTTGAATAAGAATAGTATCAATAAGATCCAATAACTTTTCGCGGGTTTGGAGAGGTAGTTGAGGAGAGCCGGACTCCACATTTGGTACAATTTTTGGTAACTTTTTGAGATCATTTTTATGATTGTCCTTCTGCTTGTGAATTTTATGTGAGTGGCTTTGTAACTGTGACATGAATGGATTTTCCATCTCAATAATTTCCTCATCAAATTCTTGCTTGATATCAGACTTGTTACGTTTTTTTCGATGTTTGCATCTCGTTTTGTATTGTTGTTTTTCTTGGGCCTTCATATTGACAACTTGGATTCTATCATAAATTTGTCGTTGGAAAAGAGCATTTAGTTCAAAAAGCATCAGTTGTCTAGCATGTGCCAGTCTCTTTTCAATCACTTCTGGTAGCTCGTCAATCGGTAGTCCAATTTCAGGGTTAAGTTGAGAAGGAACAGGATCTAAAGTACGTGGGTCATATTGATACTTTATTCGACTGTACGCATTCATAGAATCTGAAATTTTGTATCTCCAGTAGTTTTTAGGAAGACTAGAGGTTCCAGTAGCAATAGACTCATAAGGGAGAGCCTGTGGGTTATCTGGATCAACATAAACATCTGTAGCATTATGGGGTGGAATGTAATCGAGATTTTTGCGGTTCCAATTCTTGCGGATGGAATAATAATTATCAGAAAGACCACTAATCTTCTCAGCGCTTGGTGCTACTTGAGTAGTATCACAAACATTGGACATCAAAATATTAGCTTCCGAAAACTTTTTGAACAATGGTTTTTGAGAATGAGAAAATGTTTCAATTGTAACTTTAGACTTAGTAGTAGCTTCTACAGTCAAAGTGTCAGGGGTATCTTGAGCTTTTATACTGTCTACACTCTGATTGTTCCCTGTTTCTGTCAAATTAACAATCAACCCGTCCATGTCGCGTTGGGAAACAGTGGCCTTGTTCCTGTTTTCTTGCATATATCCTTGTGAAACGTCAAACGGATCTTTCTGCCTAGATATCCTCCTATCATGCCTTCGTTGATGTGTTGATGGCATTTCGGTTATTCCTTTCTGCTCTTCTGAAAAATGTGTCGCGCTAAGTGACGCTTTCAAACCTAAGCTCCTGTTATTGAGAGGATCTTTCCATCCAAGTCCTTCAACTGTTCTTGGTATATCCTTTATATCACGCACATCGTCTTCGTCAATCGGTAAGATGTCCTCTGGTCCATCTTCTAAATCTGGTCGGAGTGGCCAACTAGTCCATTGTGGTGGGAATCTGGAGATATTCTTACGACGTGAAAGATGATGCGAGTACAAATGAGCAGTCAAGTCTTGTTGGAACTCGTCATCTAATGAACGTATAACATCAGCAGCCATACCATATATCGGTCGCAAGCTGTGTAGCGCTTGTTTAAGTTCCTCGGTTGACGCGTCTGGGTTGTTGCGAGCAAGCACTGCGTTCCATTCAAACTCTGCAATATCCTGATCTGTTACCTGTTTAAATAGCATTTCATCAACTTTTCTGCCGTTCTTATTACCCTTGTTCTTGGTTTTTCTAAGTGTTCGGCCACGTTTCTTGGTTCTGCTTCGCCTCAAGCTTTCGCTATAATCTGTGCCACTATCTTCGTCATCGTCATCACTGTCACTGTCATATTCGGATTCGTATTCGCTATCTGTATAGTTAACGCTTCTTTTCCTTTTTTTCTCACGTTCAGTTATAAAACTCTCAAGAAGTTTGTCGTCTGAGCCGTCACTTTCATAATTCTCAGTGAAGCTCTCAACCAAATGCTCCACATCCGCGTCATTATCATCGGAATCATCAGAGCCTAGTTCAGTAGGGCTTACCAAATGGGGGGTGTCCTCACTAGATGATGATGATGACGCCGAACTAGTCATGTCCAAATCACTGTCGTAATCTGACAAAATGATAACTCCGAGACCATTGTTCTTTGCTTCATAGTCCATATTTCTAGTCAGTTAAACGAAAACTCTCCATGAAATGAAAGGCTCGTGAAATATTGGACACAAAGATAAAGAAGACTTGCTGAAAACACACACAGTATAGCGTTTAAGTCCAAATTGTATTAGTTGAGAGAGTGACGATATGATTTAAGACGCAGGCTGAAAAATTAGACATCGTATTTATCACATGACACCCTTGATAAACATGTCAGCCTTTTCCTGCAGGTATCTACGATCACCTGGACTCAGGTGAATTAGCAATCGTCTTGGAAGATTAACCAGATAATATAGTACTAGTTATGGAAGTAATATTTGGACTACAGATTTATCGTGTCAAATGTTTACATATATGTCAATTCAATTTCTCATGTATAAAATAGCTCTTTTAAAAAAAAAGAGAGAGACATGTAATATGGATGTAAAATATATTCGTTGAAAATAATAGAAAAAAAGGAAAGTAGGAAGACAATGATGTAATTTCATCTAAAATAATATGGGTACAGGTGAATAGAAAGTGAATATTATATGCACAAAGGACCGTGTTCAACGTTTCTAAAAGTTGTATCGTAAGCGGTGGTCGAATGATGAATTGTCTTTAAACGGCCTCGTATCAATCATAAATAACCTTTTTTATAAATGGTTTCATAGCTGCGTTTGTCGTTCGTATGTTCATTATCAGTCGTCATTATTTATTAACATTTTGTGAAATTGTTTTTTGCTGTAAAATAGGGTACAAATACTAAAAGAATCTGTGAGCATGGCCTATTTTAGTATTTTGTGTGTTGAGTCTAATGGCATTTACTCTTCGTCTTCCTCAAAATCTTCATCTTCATCACCAGGCTTGCGGCGGTTGTAAACCCAGAACTGGCCGAAGATCACAAGATCAAGGAATAGAGTTCCAACTGAACCAGCAAGCCATGAACCATTAATGAGAAGATATTTAGGAGAGATATCAAGAGCAAGAATAGAGATAATATATGTGAGGTTACCAAGACAAGCAAAGAGGAAAAAAAGGAAAGAAATACCTTCGACAGATTTGCGCTGGAAGTTCAAAAGAATCTGGGGGAATCGAGAACCAAGGTAAAGAACTGCACATCCCCAGCCAAAGATCTGGCCCCAGAAATCAAACTCCATCTCAGGGGTATCTTCACCTGGGGTACCAGGGTGCGCAAGATGTCTACGCTCAGAAACCCACCAGCCAGCAATGCCGGCAATAAAAACACCGAAAACAACAAGGGTATTGAAAGAGATTGTTCGCAAAGTGGAAACATTAGAGTATTCTTCTGATCCTGAAGAGGATGTAGAAGTACTGTCACTAAATGAGGTATTCTTAGGAGTTCTTTCAATGTCCATGGTACCGTGGGTAGTTCTAATGCCGCTACTGCTTGAAGCAGCATCTGAAGCGTTGTGATGGTGGTGGTGATGGTGATGATGTCTGTCTTCATCATCTTCGTAGCTCTCAAGCAAAGGGGTTGCTGGTGACAAGTGAGCGGCATGAACCTTTACTTCTAGAAGCTGCTTTGCATTTCGCTTGTTGTACATTAGAATTTGAAGAAGAAGAATCAAGTCGGCAATTGTGTAGAAGATGGATAACGAAATCATAGTAGGCAAGACTCCCTGAAGAATAGAGCCAGCGACATTCAAGACATCGCCAGCAAGCCACAAGATGACAAAAGATAATGAAAGGCCTTCTGCACTTTGTCGTCGAAACTATAAAAGGAAAAAGAGGTCTAATTAGATTACTGAGGGACGGATACGATATCAGTACTGTCTATAGGTGCATAACACTTACATTTTCATATAACTGAGGGGTGAAAACAATAATCCAGCATGATATGGAAATGGATCTAAGAGTATTATTGTTAGGATGCCAGAAATTTTGAATGGTGAGCAACTAAGTAAAGTTTTTCTGAGTATCTCAGCTATTGTTATAAAACAATGGGACGCAAGAGCTCGTATAAATTCATTGCAAACCGAGGCAGACATACCCAGTGATTCCACTGACGGCTCTAGCGTCTAAAGTAAGGGGAGGGGGTGGAGCCATCATAGATATAACGATAAGATATTTGAAGTTAGAATGGTATGGGTATGAGGTAGGTGTAAAAGGAAGAAGAGAGAACAAGGTTTCGAAAAGTGGGAGGGGCGTATGGCTGTATGCGTGGGTGTGCAAATAAAATGGAACTAGTGTCGTGACTCTGAAATTTGTGAAAAAATTTTAAGGCTTTGAGACTTCTCGCCAGCTACTGCTTCAAGTGGTACCACCAAATGTGAACTCAGAAACGATCTGGTATCAATGATGTCGGCGTTAGACAGTCAAAGGCGGGCTGCTACCAAATTGGATGCAGCCATGCTATTGTCGGTGTTTGGTGACACCATTTATCTTCGGTTGGGGTTTTCCTTTTAATACTGTTACTTTAGTTACTTTATACTTGAAAATTTCAATTTGGGACTTGGAGACGAAAAGTAAATTCAATTATTACGTGCTTCACTGACTACAAGTCTTTAAAAAGTTTCAAAATCTACTATATTCCTTGATAGTTGAGGATTTGATAAGAATTGTATTCTCCATGGGATAAAGGCTTATTGTTTATTAGACGCTTGTTGTTTATCGTTAAAAGTTGATGGAATTATGACCATTCTAGCTACCATACTTTCAAATCTCATCACTTTTAATGAAAGCTTCAACTGTTACAGTATACACCAAAGTCCCATAATCATATATCTGAGCATGTCTCTTTGGCTCAGTGATTTTTTTGTCGCAACAATAAATTGTAACAACGGCATTGATTAGAAGCTCCATCCACATGATGTAGCAAACGGTGTAACTAGTGAAGCCTTGCCTTTTCTCTACCAGCCACCACACAACTCGACATTAAAGAGCCATCAGACGTTGAATAAGCCGCTTAATGCTGAAGTGAATAAAGTAAGTATAGTGCTCATTGTTGATAGAAGTTGGTGTTAGTAGTAGGAATTATGTTATTGGAAAATGATCTTTGAAACATTGTCATTACAAGAACTGCAATGGACAACGTTTTGCCAGTTGATTTTAAGTCAAACTGGCAGTGAAACCTCACAATGAAGGAAAACACATGAATGTTAAAAGAACATAGCAATAGTGCGACATAGAGATAAACATGAACGAGTGACAGAAGAAAAAAGCACTGAACGGTAAGGTGTGTAAAGCTAATCAAGCAACAAGAATAAGAGTGCAAAAGGCAAAGAGTATAAAACTGAGCAAGCTACAGAAGAATAAAATCACCAGGAGTCAATGGGTATACAACTGAACATGCGACATAAGAATAAAACAATGGTCAGGTAGGTATGAGAGTGAGAAACCGCAGTAGCAGCCGCAGGAATATTGTAGTCGTGAACATAGAAAAAATCGGACATGACCTCTCCTAGGAGAAGCCCCTTCTCTCTCCGAAATTTTACTATTCAGTTTCAGATTCCAATTCCTCGGTGCCAATGAGTTCGATCAAGCGATTGTGGTAATGAACTCACGGGGAAAGAGCATTCGAAGGATTTGGGTGAATCAAAATATGATGTAAAAAAGGAAATAAAACGAACTTTGCAAATTGTCGAACAGATGAATGAAGGAATGAAAAGATGAATGAAAAAAACTTACAACGACATGTTGTTGAGGCTTGCCACGCTACACTTCCACCGTGTAGTTGCTACCTCCCCAAGGCCTTGGACCGTTGGCTACCCGCCTGAAGCCGTTATCAGGTAAGTAGCCTATGATTCGACTAACTGTGTAGGCAAAGACTCTTGTTGTCACCTCCTCCAATCACCATGCGAACAATTGAATACTAAATCTAAAAAGGAAAAAGGAAAAAAAGAGTGAAGTGAGACTCGTCATTGAAAATAACAAAAATGAAAATAAACAATACTAATCTGGTTTCTGAATATACCTAATTCTTGATGCTGCTTGTGTAAGTGGTATTCAAGTTGGCGAACAGGAAAGTGTCGAATAAAGTACTGAGTGAAGAAGAAGAAAGTGTCAAATGAGGTGTCGAACTGGCCAAAAGTTAACCCGGGAAAAAAACAAATGACTAAAATGAAAAAATATCTATATTAAAAGCAAAGCTAGCGTTGTCGAACATACTACATATTGTCGAACCTATTGAATACTTCTCACTCCCGCTTGTTGGAAAAAACGAGCAAGAAACCCAAGCAATTGTCTTGACCAGAATCAAGAATGAAGTAATGTATAATACATTCTAGTAATAATGAATTAAAAGCTTTGGTTAGATGTGTTTGATGGGCTGAGAAGATGACAGGTGATAGGTGATGAGGTTGGAGGTGGTATTGGGTATTGGGTAACAAGAGGTATTGAGAGAGAGAAGGGTGAAAACGCTTAAAAGGGTACTGTTAGAACTGAAAACGTGCTTTCCCTGCACCAGAACTAACTGCTGTGGCAAGGCGAAAACATCTTTACCACAAGACACTTCGCACCACGTATGGCAAACCAGATACCATAAATAAGACAACCAGACAGAGGATCAGAAAGCCAGAGTGATACCAGAAGATAGACAGTGAGCTTTAAAGACTAGAAAGCCGGAAGGGTACCAGAAGACAAGCGGAGAGGCAAAGAACCAGACAGATAAATACTCGACTATGGATTCCAAAAGTCCATGGCAGCGCAAATTAGTGTACCAAAAATCTTTATACCATTGTTACCCGCGGTTGTAACGACAAGGTGGTTCAGATTTGGGGCTACCTAAATGAGTGGTAGGACTAGAGTTCCATAAGTAGAGCTATCTTGGAATGGTCAAGGCCATGACTCTGCATTCAGAAGCTAGAGTAAAGAATGAGAGAGAAAGTTATTAGTTGGTTAGTTGGCTAGCTAGCTATTGGCTTGATAAGTAACTTGGACCGCGGAAAACAAGGATTCATACCATTAAGAGCTATAGGGGAGAAAACTCTTTTCCATACCAATGAGAGCTCGAGAGCTCAAGAGTAATAAGGCAACAGATATGGTGTCGTTAAGATAAGTTGAGCATCAATGTGCGAGAAGTGAGGTAGCGTCACTTAAATGGAGGATGGGATGCTGTATGATAGATGATTTTGGAAGTGTTGGGTTATTATGAAGAATAAACACCAATGGGGGATAGCATTGGTTAAATGGTACGAGTGGATTTTACCATCAATAAGTGAGAAATGGAGTAGCCTCAGTTAGAGAGAATGGGGGATTTAGGTGTGGTTGGGAACTGTTCTGAAGAACAGTGAGGTCAATGTAGGATATAGCCTTGTTTATAGTCGTGAGCAGATCTGAATAATGAGAAGGTGAGGATGTCATTGGAAAGGTTTTGGAATTTTTTGGGGGGATTCCAGTTCCTTTTATACTTTTCGTATACTGCCAGGTTTATTTGACTATTTGATTTCCAGCAACACAAGACATGAAGTGTTTTGTTTGTGACTGCCGTTTCCTATTCGGCACCCATGAATGAACTGAGCGCATGGTAATGATGAATTGTTTGACAAGAGATTAGGGCTGACTCTCTAGAAAGTTTACTACTGAAGTACTGTGACAGTTGGATATTAACACATGCTTGTGAATAGAACGAGGAAGGTCGTTTAAATGAGAATTCGAATATGGACCCAAGTCCTCGAAACGGGTTGCAATGCTGTCGTGATGACTTGTTCTATGAAGCTACGAATGTTTAATAGGATGATTAAATGGACAAGGATACTGTGATAAAGCTTTGGGTGTTTCTAGTTATTAGTTGAAGATGATATTATTTGTCATCCTGGGCTTGGAATCCGATGGCAATCAGGTCGGTTACTACTTTTGACAGTTTGTTTTTTATGTTCCAGCAAGAGCTCTGGAATAGTCAGATTATAGTCCTACGAAAATCGCCCAGTGTGGAAGAAAAAGTCACCATCTTGGGCATTTTCGTTCCCTGTAGCTGGGGTTTGTTCTCAGGAAATAGATAATGAGGAGCACTTGTAGGAGTCGAACGCAGAACCAAAGTGAGCTTTTAGATTAATTAGTCTGATTATGTAGTTGTTATGTAATACATATTGACATTTAGAACGTGTTTTAGAAATAACCACCGTAAAACCCAACACAATGCGTCACATGAGCTGTAACAGGTTTTGGCATTACCCGGTCTGGTTGAAATTTCAAACCAAATCAGCGAGAGAACTACAGGCGGAATGAACGCTATAACACTTGGAAATACATGATGGGGATGCAAAGGGGGGTTTCTGGAATACCTTGTTAGCGATATACAAAGCCAATTGACAGGGATATCGCCACCCCTCAGCCATACAGCCACCACCAACACAACACGCCAACCATCCATGTTGTAACCCATCCACTGCTTCATCCCGTCCAAAATTCAAGGACTACACGACGAGGAAAGTCCAGGATCCATACAGGACAATGCCTACGATGGTATACAAAGCACATACACATGCCCAATATGACAAAAACTGCATACAGTTAGTGAATATAGTGCCGCGTGACTGTCAAAAAACCAATGCTCTTCCCCTTTGAAGAAAGCAGAGCGTGCTTGTATGTATGTGTTGCACTGTGTGTACTACTAGATATTATGTGCTGCAACACCCCCCGCCGCCTACAGTCACAAACCCCCTCCAACACCATCACGTGCAATTCACATGATTCAGTGGGTGTTTTGTGTGTATGTTTAAGTTGATATAATCTTTCAGTGCTGCTGCTGCTGCTGTGGTAGTTGGATTCATTCATGCTAATGCTAATGGTTGCGAGTGTATATGCAGCTTACTTGCCTTTCCAGATCGGAGACACGTCTTCCATTCGCTAAACTCTGTTTTGCTTTTTTCTTTCTTATGCGAGCCATACTGGGTACGTAACCTATAGTGTAATTTTTCACATGGTGATTAATTATCATCAACTGTATTATTATATTATTTTATATATTATTTTATTATATATAACCAAAAATAAATAAAATTCCATACTCAATTCACTTTTTACTGACATTCCAGACTAAATCTGCTTGGAGTTTGACCTTTTTCAGGATTGATCAACTCTTGCATCCCTCAATATCATCCATCTTTGGACATCTCTTTTGCCGTGATACTATGCCCTGCCATAAAACAGGCCACTACTTCAAAGTTGTTCACCTGCTAACCTTATCAACTCTCGCTTTCACTTATTTACGCGTTTTATAACAAGAAATTAAAAATTAAAAATAAGTAAAATTACTTAAATTAATATATAAAGGAAAGAAGAAAAGAAACATTGTATAAAAACTAATGCGGTGCCATCAAGTGGAAACATAAGGCTATCAAGCACCACACATGTACAAAGAAGAAAATGGAAAGAAAAAAAGAAAAAAAAGCCATGAAGAAAAAAAAGTATTTCATTTTAAACAAAAGTCGAAAAGGCTACCAAAATAAAAGACAGACCAGGGTTCATAACGTATACTGCTGTGGGGCGGGGATTCAAGAGGTATAACGCGGCATCCGAGGGAAAAAAGATGGTGTAATGACATGAAAGCATAGCAAGAACTTCTAAGACCAAGTAAACATCATTGAGGGACTACTTTGATGGTCAAACTGTCGCGTTCTGGTTGGTATATTCACTCAGCCACAGCCAACTAATCAAAGTTCGTGTTCCGTTCTCCATGTTTAAGCTTCAATAGGCTCCTCCTCCTTGGAGAGCTCACCCTCAACGACATCGTCTTCCTTGTCCCAGTGCTCACCTTCCTCAGCTACACTCTCGGTATCTTCCAAGGCGTAGCTGTCGTCAACATCAGCGCGTCTGATAGAGAGGGTAGGCTTGATGGAAGCCTGGTCAAGAGTCCAGCTGCCAAGAGCGTTCTCACAGTCAATGATGATCTGCTTGGAAGCCTCGTAACCATCGTAACTGGGTCTGGTCTCACCAGGAGTGACAGGAGTGTCATCAAGGAGCTCAAGAAGAGCCTTACCGTAGCCAGCAATGAGGGCAAGCTTCTCAGAGTGTTCTCTGATGGCATCGAATTGGTAGTTAAAAGCAGCCTTAAGCTTGTCACGGGAAATGTTGGAAAGCTGGGCCTCGGCAACAAGGGACTCGGCTTCAGCACGAACAAGCTCCTGTTCAAGGACAATAATCTTGGGAGAGTTGGGGTCCTTGTACTTGAGGTGAGCAATCTGGTCAGTGATCTTCTGTTTTCTTTCACGAGAAGGCTGGACGGAGGCCTCAATGTTTCTGATAGCCTTAAGGGTGATACGGTACTGGTCGTACTTGTCAATGAATTGGTCCTCGAGCTCACCAATTTCGTAAATAAGAACACCTAATCTGTCGGTAACGTCGGAAACGTCGTCATCACCTTCTTCACCCCAAGCAGAGAGCTGCTTGGCGACTTCTCGGCGTTCACGGGCAACCAATTCGATAGATCTCATAACATTCTTCTCCATCTTGACCAATTGAGCAAGCTTACGGGCAAGCTCAGGGCCAAGAGAACCGGCGGTGGAGCGTCTAAAGGAGTGGGCTAAAAGATAATGTAATAAAGTTAAAATTACGCGACGCCAAAAATTGGCGAAGCATTAAAACACAAGGGGAAAAACAGAAAAGTGAATTGTTAGTATAATTCGAAAAAGAATGCTAAAGGCTAAGAGAACAAACAAAAAGCTTTAGTTTTGACAAGAGCATATTGGCCATATAGTGCCTTTTTTGGTTGGAATGTAGATGTTTCAGTGGAGCGATGAGTGAAAAACAAAAGAAAAAAGAGCAAACAAAACGCAAGAGGGACCGGACCTAGCAATTGACAAGAACAAAGCATTTCAGAGTGTTCTAATAGTGAAATATCAATGGATTGCAAACTTACCAATGGAGCCCTTGCCAAAGAAGCGACCAGACTTGGTGGAGGAAGGAGGGGGAGGGGGAGACTGGAGCTGGGAAGCAGTGGGAGCTCTGCTGTTACGAAGAGAATATGTTCTGTGCATTTTGTGGGAATAAAAAGTCTAATTAATGATTTAGAGCGGGACTGTAGAAAAGATACAGATGTAAAAGAGGGTAGGGTATAAAAATGACTTGAAGAGAGGAAAAGGGAAAGGAAGAAGAAAGGGAAGGGGGAAAAAAGAAGAAGAAAAAAGGGAGAGAAAAGGCGGAACTACGTTTTGTTATATAAAAAAGCACCAGGCGTGCACTTATCACGCCCTCAGTACCAGAGACGAAATGATTAAGCAATTAACCTGCCTTACCCAAACAAACACAACAATCTCTTGGGATGGCATTGTTGTCAGCGCTTATGTAAGCAGGAATTATGGTTTTATACAGGTTTGCTTGGTTGCCGTGCTAGTGCTAGAGCAAAAAAGACATTCTTGCGGCATGGGTATGTTTGCATGTCTCTCTGGCGCTTGGTTGTGCTGATTGCGCTCTGCGATGGTATTTTCAGGCTCGCTTTGCTGACTTTGCTGACTTTGCTAGTTGACTGGCTCGTTCGTGGGATGGGTGCATGGGCCTCTGGGGTTGGGGACGGCCGGCCAGCCATGCCCTCATGTCACAAGTTCCAAGTCGCAGCAACTTTATCCCAGCGTCACTGGACACGTTCCGCTGCACTCAAAGGATGGTCAAGAGAAAAAAGCTTCACGAACATTCTTTCGATTGTTTTTACAGCTCGAAAGCGCCAGTCATTCTGGTGTTGGCAACATGATGACGAAACCTTGTCCGGCAGACGCGTCACGACAGTGCAATTGCCGTGGGTGTCATCGTGTCATGGCACTATTTTGTTACTTGGAGTTTGTCTTGCGCCCATTTTTAATACATTTTCCTTTTAGGAAGATTTTCCAATACCTCTTTTCAATGGTAATTGTCCATTGTTTTCTTTCCTGATTTGTAGGCTTCTCCCGTCTGGCTGCTTTTTGCTCCAATTCCAGAAGCTTGTTTTCAGCTTTCGGCAACATTTCAGCTCTAAACGGACGGGTTTGCCATTCACATGTTTTACAATGTTATTAATTTCACTGCGCTGTGGACCATTAGCTTGCGCTGATCTGAGGGTTTGGCTGATTGGTAAATGGCTTGAATGATAACAGCCAATTTTGGAACTGAAATCTTTCTTCTTCTTTTTTTTATTTTTATTTTTTATTTTTTCCTTTCCTGATGACAGCCTTGCTATTGCATGCTCGCGCAGTACGTAGCTGTGCCTTTAATTGTTATCGCGTACTATAACACCCGTCTTTATTTACAATAACCAGCAACCAGCAGGCTAGCAGCACATCCATTCGAAAGCAACCGATTCCAATGGAATGCCAGCCTGAAAATCGGCAGCAATGCCCGGCACCCGTAGTGGGTAACATTATGACGTATTCCACACCCACGTGATGTGGGGTTTCCTGAGAACCACACCACCGAATTTCATGTGGCTTGAAACCATCACGTTTCTAGGGTTTTGGCGGGCCACAAGAGGTTTGCAGAGCGTGCACGGGCAATAGCACGATACAGGCCGCTTTTACAGGCGTATGAAATCTAAAGAGCGTCGGCTGATACGCACACCGAGGCTTTTACCAGTTGCCATCGGCAGCACAATTAGACTTCCATTGTGTTTCTATTCTTAGTGGAAAAGACTCCTCTGGGGTTTGAATCAGAGATGATTCAAACAATGGACAGGTTTTTCCAAACATGCACATGCCAGTCCCCATTGCCTTAGACTTGAGCGATTTACATTGTTATGAAAAACCATAATCGAAACTAACGGCTCTGCATCTAGTGCTCCGTTCGTAATTTGAGCCAAAGCCCCAGCCAAGCTAGAGGATGTGTAGGACTCAGTTACATTAACCCAGCCTAAACTTGTATTGCACACTAGAAGCTTGGGGATGGCCGCTGCTCATTTCCGCTCAAGCAAGACGGGTGTAACGTCCAAGACTCGCATAGTATTTCTAATTTACAAAGATCAGCGTCTTCTCAAGCTGTGAAATGCCTTTCATGTGTGCACGCGTCTTCACAGAGGCCCAGCTAGTTGCCTTAGCTAGACCGGGCACACCTACAGAATCGAACCCGGAACAAATCTACTGCATGGACGCGGCTTGCTCAACTATCTACATCACTCTCACGGGGTTTCCTAGTTATGTAACTGCAAAATTACACTGGTTTTGGCAAACAAGGCCAATCCTTCAGGGTAAGACATTATAAACCCTTAATCAAGCACACTCGTTCAGGCCACCCTTCCAATAGACCAGCTGCGACTCTGGCCGAACAGCGAGCAGCTACGCGTGTTGGAGCTTTGAAATTAGAACGAATAGGTGGGACTTGGTATTAAATGCGACATGTATATAGATTATGTACGCTAGCAACCGTGGTAAAATTTTACTTTGCGACTTATCTCACCTATACGGCTTTACATGCCTGTTATCGCAGCTGTGAGAGGTGCCCATTGAGGCTCTATCCTCTATCAGTGGGCTGTTTAATATTCTCTGAGGTTTCTCTAAAAACCACTGCTATGAATAACATGATATTATCGCTAGATTCTAGTTAGCTTACTGTATGACCAACATGTAGTATCAACAATGATTATTGAATATATACTATTTTACAATTTTCAAAGGCAAGTTTTTGCACCCCGTTCCATTGCTGCATCCCCAGATGGCTTGATCCTTCCATGCAGCCTTGAAGATCGCCAACTCCTTTGCTCTCCACCAATACCTGGGTCGCCGCTCTTTCTTTTACCCCCCCCTTCCAAAAACCCATTTAGACGCCAGTTCAATCCAACAAGTTTAGCCTTTCAAGCCATGTCTTTTGGAAAACAAAGAATCACAGTTTTTTCCTATTTAGCCAGCCCTGGCCATGGCTACGGGCCTTTTCAGCTTGGCGCGTATTTGCCATGGTTTTCCACCTGTTTCCACCAGGGTTTCTCCGCATTATGCCAGTACATACATTCATGGACCTGGTAGTCAACTATTACGTAACAGCACGCATCACATGATTATCATAGCATCTCAGTTCAGGTGCTCGATATCCTATGACGCCATAATATATCCATCTCGAAGATTGTTCCCGTTTGTAAACAGCCTTTATAAATTTTAACACGTAGTTTAAGAATCTTATTCAGGGAATTCAGACGCGACTCTCACAGATCACAGCGTGTACAGCGTCGAGACGAGCTATGACAAACGTTATATCCAAGTAGATCATGACACCCAGCGCTGTAAGTTCATCGATTTGTAGAAACCTCCTCTACCATTTGAATGATTTTTTTATACACGAGGGTTGCTAATTCAACCAAGACACAACAACAAGGCTTGGTTCTGAGTCGGTGAATAAAAAAAAACCATTGCTTTGAGTGGACTTGGCCAAGTAAAAACACTCAGTTGTTATAATCACCATTATTAACAGTTATAATATTACACTAATCCACAGGTCGATATATATGATCCACATGTATCACCAATACCCAACAGTGGCTGCCTTGTTCTAGATCTAGATAACGAGGGAGGGCATTCAGCCTCGTGGAGATCAATCTATCTTTGAATGCAAAATATCATGGCCCATATTTCCTTTACCAATCCAAGGAATATAAAAAAAACACACACATTTTATTACATCATGCCTTATCAATTCTAGTTGACTTTAATACATGATTCATTTTGTACAAATTATTTTTGGAATCATAGAATAGGTTAATACATTACATATGCAAAGTTTCATCATCTGTTCATTTCTGGAGTGATAAGAAAACACTCATTTTTTACTCTGTTTGCCTCTTACCACTTGTCTCATGCCATATCGGTAACACAGCCGTGAGAAGCATCAGATACAAGTCTAGTGTACTTAGCAAGAGTACCTGTCTTGTATCGTGGCTCAGGAGCAGTCCAGTTCTTCCTTCTCTCAGCAAGAACCTCTTCAGAAACAAGCAAGTCAATCTGGTTGTTATCAACATCAATAACAATCTCATCTCCGTCATGGACCAAAGCAATCGGTCCTCCTTCAGCTGCCTCAGGAACAATATGGCCAATCAAGAAACCGTGGGAACCACCTGAAAATCGGCCATCGGTGAGAAGTGCAACATCTTTACCCAATCCGTAACCCATCAAAGCAGAGGATGGCTTCAACATTTCTGGCATACCCGGGCCACCCTTAGGTCCCTCATATCTGATAACAACTGTAGTCTTCTCTCCCTTCTTAATCTCACCATTCTGTAAGGCTGTAATGAAATCCTTTTCGTCTTCAAAAACACGTGCCTTACCCTTGAAATAAGTTCCTTCCTTACCAGTAATCTTAGCAACAGCAGAGCCTGGAGCCAAAGTACCCTTAAGAATCTGAAGGTGACCAGTAGACTTGATGGGGTTGCTCAAAGGCCTGATAATCTTTTGCTCAGGCTCCAAGTCTGGGAAGGACTCGGCGTTCTGAGCAAGAGTCTTACCAGTGACAGTGTAAGTAGAACCGTCAAGAAGACCCTCCTTCAAAAGGTACTTGGTAACAGCAGGAGTACCACCAATCTTGGGAAGATCAGCCATAACGTACTTGCCGGATGGCTTCATATCGGCAAGGAATGGTGTCTTGTCACTGATTCTCTGGAAGTCGTCAACAGTAAGCTCAACACCAACAGATTTAGCAATAGCAATAAGGTGGAGGACAGCGTTGGTAGAACCGCCCATAACAATTATGTATGTAATGGCATTCTCAAAAGCCTTCTTTGTCATGATATCACTGGGCTTGAGGTCAAGCTTAAGCAAGTTCTTGATAGCCTCACCAGCATCCAAACATTCTTGCTTCTTAGCATCACTGGTAGCAGTGTTGGAAGAAGAACCAGGGAGGGACATACCCATCAACTCAGCAGCTGAAGCCAAAGTATTGGCAGTATACATACCACCACAAGCACCCTGACCAGGGCAGGAGTGTTCAACAACATCAGCTCTCTCCTCATCCGTGATTTCTTCCGAAAGATATTGTCCGTAAGCTTGGAAAGCAGAGATGATATCAAGTTCTTTGCCTTTGAATTGGCCGCAAGTACCAACACCTGTGTGGATTGAACCACCGTAAACCATAATGGAAGGTCTGTTAACCCGACCCATAGCCATTAAAACACCGGGCATATTCTTATCACAACCTGGAATAGAGATATTTGCATCGTAGTACTGAGCCATCATAACAGTCTCGACAGAGTCTGCAATGATATCACGAGACTGCAAAGAATAACGCATACCTTCGGTACCGTTACTCATACCATCAGATACACCAATGGTGTTGAACTGCATGGCTTTCAAACCAGCCTTCTCCACACCTTGGCTGACTTGGAAATTGAGGTCGAGAAGGTGCATGTTACATGTGTTACCTGTCCACCAGACAGAGGAAACTCCAACCTGAGGCTTCGCCATATCATTGGTCTTGAAACCAGCACCATAAACTAAAAATCTGCGGGGTTAGTTATTCCTATGACTTTTGCAAAAAAGTGGGGGTTCTAACATACGCATAGCTTGAGAAGGACCTTGATCCTTAACTTGAGTGAGCTGAGAAGAATACTTGTTAAGAATAATATCCTTGCGACAGCTAGAAGAAGTTTGGAAAGATCTATTAAATATCAATCAATGTTAGTTCATTTTGAAAAAAAAGCAAAGCGAATTGTGTATATATATAACTGAAGAGACAACATGAACCCCAGATATATATATAAACAGACAACTAAATTGAAAATTTAAAATGCAAGTTTAAAACCGACATACCTGGAGAGCTGCTTAGCAGCCTTTTTAGAGGCACCGGAACGACTGAACATGAGCATTTTGAAAATGTGTATAATAGAAAATAAAACAAAGCAAGGGGAAGAAGAAGGAAAAGGGAAAGGGAGAAAGAAACCTGTGATGGTTAATATTGAGTAGTGATTGAAAGCTTCGGTATGACTCAACCACCGACATCGCTCTCAGCCTACCAGTATCTATCTACAAATCAAGCCATATTTAGCGCACCCAACCGTAATCAATTAACCAAATACAACTACATCTAGGTAGTATAATCATCTTGAAACAATATATTAATCATTTTTGTGCATTTCGCATTGGCGTCTTCGTATCTAACACTCAATAACATCTTTCAGCTGCTTTGGAGCCAATTGAAATGACTGAAAAAGTCAGCACAAGCAAGGTTTCCTATTTCAAAGAGTTAAGCGGCTTGCAAGTCATGTGAAAATAACGTGACAAAAAACTTTTTTTTTTTTTTACTCGTGCAAGTGATCATACTGTAAACTTTGCTATGGAATCGCCATATCCATTATTTTTCGTTTGATTCTCGTCCAAATACAGTCTTTCGAAATTGACTAGATTGGTTGTTTTTATTCAAAATGACTTTTCAAATCGAATCCGAATTTTTATCGATTGGTGGTAATAGACACGTCAATTCCTCCGATTGGGATCCAACAGTTGAAGTCCTCGCATTTGCTGGAGGTAACCAGATCAATCTTTGGAAGCCCTTGGTAAGTGCTTGCTTTTTGAAAAATATGCTTATTTTTGATCTAACACTACTCTTTTTATGTTTTTCGTAGGAGTCTCCCAATATTTATGCTGCTCTCAAGGGCCATACCGCAGAAGTTACGTGTGTTCAATTTCTTTATCGTGGATCTTATCTTGTTTCTGCTGCGGCCGATGGCCAGATCAAAATTTGGAAACGTGAAAGTGATACTGAAAAAATTAGCACATATGTACTAGTTCAAGAATTTGGAGATCATCATTTAAAATCAGTCACAACACTTACTGCTGCAACTGGGTCAAACTCCTCAGTTTTCGTATCAGCTTCAGCAGATGGCCATCTTTCCTTCTGGGCCCTAGATCCTTCTGATCCTGAGAACCCTGTTTCTTTGGTTAACGAGTCTGAAGTTGATTTCAGCGTTCTTCCTTTAGCTTCTGCTATTACTACCCTTCCTTTATCAGATTCCCAAGACGAAGAGTACATTGTTGCAATTGGAAATACCAGCCGATATACATACATCTATGTCGGAAGCCCTTCATCCTCGTTTAAGATTGCTGCAAAACTCGAGGGCCAGGGTGACTGGGTTCGTGCGTTATCATTTTCTCCCGCTCAGCCCAACGGATCAATCATGTTGGCTTCAGGATGCCAAGACAGATACATTAGAATTTGGAGTATAACACCTGGAGTGGATGCTGATCTTTTACAGTCAGCTAACGACGGAACTGAATTTCTTATTGAAGAGAACGATCCAGCCTATGACGAGTCTACTGGCCAGCTTTCTAACAAAGTTTACGAGTTGGCAACAGTTACACCTTATTCTATGAAATTTGATGCACTGATAGTTGGCCATGATGATTGGGTTTACTCTCTCAAATGGCACCCTGCCTCAAAGAACTTGTGCCTTATGTCATCATCTGCAGATTCTTCTATTATGATCTGGACTCCTGATAAATCATCTGGTGTCTGGCTATCAAAGACTCAACTTGGTGACATCACCATCAAGGGTGCATCAACAGCGACAGGCGCTTATGGTGGTATGTGGTATTCTACATGGATTGGCAAAAATTATGATACCATTGTTTCTCTTGCAAATACTGGTGCTTGGAAAAAGTGGACTTTGCAGGGACAAACTGAGAATTACGAAGGCATGGACATTTGGAATGCCGAATTGGGTATATCTGGACACACTCGACCTGTAACTGATGTTGATTGGTCTCCTGATGGAACATATCTTCTTAGCACATCTCTTGATAAGACTACCCGCCTTTATGCTCCATGGATTAATGAACCACAGCCACATGAAAAACTTGGGTGGTATGAAATGGCCAGACCTCAAATCCATGGTTATGAGATGATCAGTGTTCGAGCCATTTCTCCAGGACTGTTTGTAAGCGCTGGTGATGAAAAAGTGTTGAGAGTATTCTCACTTACAAAGTCAGTTGCTACCTTGCTTAATAACACAGTAGGCATGAACATCAGTCAATCAATTTTAGAGTCTGCATCTGAATCTGCTGCAGTTCCTGCTCTTGGCCTATCCAACAAGGCTGTTACTGAAACCGGAGGTGATGATATTCATAACGCTGAAGGCGATGCTATTCAGGAAACCATTGAAGAGGACAGACAAATTGGCACTGCAAATATCGAAAATGTTGGTATACAGACTGACAGACCACCACTTGAAGACCAACTTCAAAGATTAACACTTTTTCCCGAAGTTGAAAAGATTTATGGCCACGGTTATGAAGTTACCACAATCGCAGTTCCATGCCAGGGTCGAGACTTGGACAATTACCTGGATGAATTGATTGTTTTGTCTGCTTGTAAAGCCAACAGCCAGCACCATGCGGTTATCCGAATTACTGACACAAAAACATGGCAAGGAGATTTTGAGCCATTAAGCCATCATACTCTTACTGTTACAGGAATCGAGTTTTCTCAAGATGATAAATACGTATTGTCTGTGTCTCGAGATAGATCGTGGTCCTTGTGGGAACGAAAGCCAGAAACCGTACCCCTGCCCGACCAAAGCTTAAAAACTGACGACATAACTGGCGATAGCAAGGGAACTAAACTTTTTGACTTGGTTGAGACCAACAAGCAGCACACCCGTATTATTTGGGGTTGTGCTTGGGTTCATTTATCTCAACCTAAGGGTGCTTACTATTTCTTTACCGCCTCTCGTGATAAGACTGTCAAACTATGGAGCAATACTGCTGCTGAATCCTCTGGAAACAATTCCAAGTGGAGCGTGATTAAATCTGTATCTTTTCCATCTCCAGTTACTGCTGTTGCAGTCACTCAATACTCATCTACTACTGGAACTCATATCTTAGCTGCTGGATTGGACACTGGTGATGTGTACATCGCCGAGGTTTCAATCCAGAATGAGGTAGAGATCCAACAACCTTTGAAATTACCTGACGAACTTGCACCCTCTGGAAGAGTAAATAGATTGGTTTGGAATCCCAAACCAGAAAGTTTAGAGCGCAATGGAAAGAACAGTGCATTGTTGGCCATTGCGAGTGATGACCAGTCTGTAAGAGTATTGAGAATCAGTGTATAAAATATATTCATTTGGTGAATCCAAACCTAATATGAACTAACCCCAAATCTACTTATGTATTACTTGTGTAATTTTGAAAAATATATTTAATTTATCAACAATTTAAAAGAACGTTAATGAGCCATAAACAGATGAAATTGTTACAAACAATATATGACACTATACACACGGCTGATTTTGTAATAGGGCGGTGACCAATTTATTTCAAATTTTTTTTGTAAAGCCTTGCGTTACATACACCTAGATATTTTTTCTTCGCTCTTAAAAAAATTTTCATTGATTGTCGCGATCGATTAACAAGTTGGAATTGGTTTGTTCGTTTTTCACCAAATAAGCAACACCGTTATATCTCACATTAGTATATATTAATTTGTATATTAATAAGATCCAGCCAACACTTTTTATCAATGGCTACACCAAGAAGAAAAAGTGGATCAGGAAGTAATCCTGGCACACCTGTCAAACAGGCAGGAACTCCTAATAAAACCACTCCTGCAAAGGCATCTGCTACAAGTACTCCAACAAAAGCTTCAACTCCTGCCAAGAAGAATGGTGGAAGCAAATCTGGTACTCCTTTGAAGAAGGTCGAGTTGGTTTCTGAGGAAGCTCCTGCCACAACACCAAAGAAGGCTATTACGCCAAAGAAAGCTGCTACACCAAAGACATCTACACCAGCTAAATCAGGTACTTCTAAGGCATCCACTCCAGCGAAATCTTCCACCCCAAAGTCTGGCACACCAAAAGCTGCTACACCAGCAAAGAGCGTTACTCCTAAGAAAATCACAACTCCCAAGACTGCAACACCTAAATCTGCTACAAAGCGAAAGGTTGATGATGTTGAAGAAGAGGAAGAAGTTGTCGAACTAACTAAGACTACTACTAACGACACAGACGAGTTGAGCATTCCTAGTTTAGTTTTCGAAGAAGATAGCAGCGAAGAAGAAGAGGAAGATATCGACGACGAACCGAAAGAGGTTATCAAAACTAAGAAGAATGGTGTCAAGAAGGCTTCTAAGAAACAGGAGTTGGATAGTGAAGATGAGGAAGAAGAAGAACTCGAGAAATTATTGCGTGATGAAGATGGTGACGTTGAGGATGAAGACGAAGACGATGATGACTTGGTATTTAGCGATGATGAAAATGACTACACACCAGATCCTCGTCGTTTGAAGGCTATGGGTATTGAAGTGCGATCTGTTAACCAGGGTCGGTACTCCAAATATGAGGACAGCGAAAACGTTACGTGGACTACCGGTGCTGATGGAAAACCTCGACCTTTACTACCTGAAATCGCACCAGTTTACGATTCTGATGATACTGATAACGAAGATGTTAATACAATTGGTAATATTCCCATTTCTGCATATGATACCATGCCACACATTGGTTATGATATTGATGGTAAGCGCATCATGAGACCTGCTAACAAGAGTGCAATCGATTCACTTCTTGAAACAATCGACTTGCCAGAAGGTTGGACTGGTTTGATTGACAAGGACACTGGTGGAAGCTTGAACTTGACAAAGGAAGAGCTAGATATTATCAAGCGTATCCAGCGTGGTGAGAATCCTGATGATGCAATTAACCCTTACGAAGATTATGTTGATTGGTTTACCCACGAACAGACCATTACTCCCTTACAAGCCATTCCTGAACCTAAGAGACGATTTGTCCCTTCAAAGCACGAAGCTAAAAGAGTCATGAAGATTGTTCGTGCCATTCGTGAAGGAAAACTTACTTTGAAGAAACCAAAGCAATTTGGCGAGGAAGACGAGTACGATTTCGAAGCATATGACATTTGGGCTGAGAATGAAAACGAACAGGTCCGTGTCCGTGAAGATCATCTCCCCGCACCCAAGTTGCTTCCACCAACACATGAAGAATCATACAACCCACCAGCGGAATATTTGCCTGATGACGAAGAGCGAGAAGAATGGGAAAAAACTGCACCTGAGAACCGTGAGCGAAACTTCTTGCCTAAAAAGTACGACTCTCTTCGTAAGGTTGCAGGTTATTCAGAAAGTGTCAAAGAACGTTATGAGCGCTCTTTGGACTTGTACTTGGCTCCCCGTGTTCGACAACCCAAGCTCGATATTGACCCAGACTCCCTTGTTCCAGAGTTACCATCCCCCAAGGATCTTCGACCATTCCCTATCAAGCACTCTATCATTTATGCAGGCCACAAGGGCCGTGTTAGAACAGTTAGTGTTGATCCAACTGGCCAATTCTTGGCTACTGGTGGCGATGATGGTACCGTTCGCGTCTGGGAGATTTTGACTGGTCGTGAGCTTTGGAGACTTAATGTTGTTAAGGCCGATACTCACGATGACTCTGATGAAGAAGAGGACGAGGAAGAAGAAAGCAGTGACGAAGAAAAGGACAGAAGCCAGGATGATCATGTCGACATTGTTCAATGGAATCCTAATGCCGAAAATGGTATCTTGGCTGCTGCTGCTGGTGACAATGTTTATTTGATGGTTCCTCCATTATTTGACACTGAGAAAGAGATCAAGGGTCGTGAGGCTATTGAGGCTGGTTGGGGTTTTGCTACCGGTGGCCATTTACGAAAAAACAAGGAAGATAAGTTCAAGGCAGGAGAGGAAGACGAGGAAGACGAAGATGAAGAGACTAGTTATATTAAGAAGAAGGAGGTTGCTAAATGGGCAAAGGCTGGTCCTAAACTTGCTGATAATGGCGTTGGCGCTATTATTAGATGCAAGAAACCAGTCAAGAAGTTGTCATGGCACAGACGTGGTGACTACTTTGTCACAGTTTCTCCTAAAGCACAAAATCTTGCAGTTCTCGTTCACCAACTTTCTAAACACAACTCACAATCACCATTCAAGAGATCCAAGGGTATTGTGCAAGATGCAATGTTTCACCCAATTAAGCCTCAACTTTTCGTTGCTACTCAAAGATTTATTCGTGTCTACGATTTACAGGCCCAGGTTCTTGCAAAGAAGCTACAGCCTAATGTAACTTGGCTGAGTTCCATTGATGTTCACCCTCTTGGTGACAATATCATTGCTGGTTCTTACGATAAGAGACTGACATGGCATGATCTTGATCTTTCTACTCGTCCTTATAAGACACTTAGATATCACGAGAAGGCTATCCGTGATGTTGCTTTTCACAAGGGTGGCCTTCCACTGTTCTGCTCGGCTTCAGACGACGGTTCTATTGATATATTCCATGGTACGGTTTATGATGATCTTATGAAGAACCCACTTCTTGTTCCCTTGAAGATCTTAAAGGGTCACGAAGTCAAGAACAGTTTAGGCGTTCTTGCTACAGTCTGGCATCCCAAAGAAGCTTGGGTGTTTAGTGCAGGTGCTGATGGAACTGCTAGATTGTGGACCACTTAAAATATTGATAGAAGAATTTACATATTGGTAATATTTGTTGCAGAGGTTTGGAATCGGTCGAAAAAATTGTTTTATTTAAAAAAAAAAATAGACTATGTATAAATAAGTTTTAACTTTCTTTTGGCTTTGAAAATACAATGAATGTACTTTTTGAGAAAAGTTGTGTAGAGTTATGTAAAGTCACGAAGCTGAAAATGCAATAACCATTGACAAGATTGCCTGTGGAGTAGAATGTCTCACGTAAAAATCGGGTTACTATTAATATGAATCATATTAAAATCATAACCCAAGAAAGTTGGAAACCTGGGGGACTAGCAAATCATCGTTTCAATTATGATTGATTTAAAACATCAAGCAAGTTTAAAAAGGATGGTTATTTAAGAAGAAGAAGAAAACATGATATTAAACTAAAGAAAGAAACGATCAAAAAAATAAATTCTGTTTGTAAGGTTCCCATATTTTAAATAACAATCTTAACAATTTGCAGCATCAACGCTTTTATACTTTATGGTATTTAATAGTAGAACATATCCTTTAAAAATCACGGTATCCTAAGACCTTCCACTTCTCAACAGGTCCTTCACAGTACACTAAAGTTAATCTTGCTCCAGAGAATCCAACCTTCTTCTTCATGAAGTTATCTCCAAAAACATCGCTCAGTCTAGAATCTATGGTAGTCTTAGTAGCCTCTTCGATTGGATAAGTGCTGGAATACACGAGAGATAAGTGAGGATCAAACTCATTCTGGGTCCAGCTAGCTGCTTCTTTAGCAGCCTCCGAAAGCACGAGTTTGTATTCTGGTGATGAAGGCGACAATGGAGGGGATAATACTTGAGTGGGTGCACTATTAGTAGCTTTACTGGACTGGGGAGAGGACGGAGATTTTGGAGCAGGGGTGTTTGAACTGGTGTTGCCTGTGCTAGATGCGCTATTATTACTACCTACACTGCTCTTGCGACCATGTTGGGCGTCAGTAGTGTTATGGTCTGCTGATGTGGAACTGCTAGAAGAAGAGCGTCTCTTGCTGCGAAGAAGAGAGGGAAGAATAACAAATTCTTCCCGACAGACTCGAGCTAATGATAGCAGTTCCAGAGATGGCTCGACAGAGATATATACCTTTTTGAAGAATTTGGAGCCATATGTAAGCTTTGATAGAACGATATCTATGCGATCAACAGAAGAAGCAGCAGCCTTTGCGCCACTCAAAACTGCATTGATTTGCTCTTGGGAATTAGGATCGATATCGATCTGCGATGTGATAGTAACATGGGGCTTAAACGAAGGGGCATCTTCAAATAATGGTTTTAACGATGTGATGGTGCTTTGTAAGGATCCGTTAATGAAGGACGACGGACTAGGCTCAAGCCATAAAGAAACGCCTATTTTATTAGAAGAAACAGTGGGAGTTGTCATGTTGAAAACAACAATTCAGAATATATGAGAATGGTTAGTTGATGAGTTATTATAATGAGCAAAATTTAGCTAGTAGAATGTTCTTTCGGCAGACGGAGTCGATGAGCCACTTTTCAGCCGAACATGCGGGTTATAGCTGCAGAAAACGGTGAAAGTGGGTAGAGGCAGGTAGTGAGATGGATTGCAAAAATAACTACAGGAACGCAGATTGTAAAATAAAGTAATTTAGAAAGAGAAGAATCTTACGACAGTTCAGTATTGTTAAGAAGCATGAGAGCATGTGCTATATAACGAAGGCCAAATGACGTAGAATTCACCACACGCAGACTGGGATATGATAAAAGCAACTGGAGTGACATACCCATTTTGAATAAAGAAACAGTGTTGTGAGCAGATGGAGGAAAAAAGGAAGAAAGAAAGAAAAATTCTGATGATAGAAAAAAAAAAAATACTATAACCACGAGTTTAAAATAACTCGAGAGTAACTATTGCAGCGTGTATCTACAATCCATGTCGAATTAGTCAAGTTTATCCGGACACCGGCTTTTAACAGCTACATCTTGGCGTAAGGAAGATTTGAGAAAGATTTGGGTTATTTATCAGAGCAGTCTCCAAGTTCAATGGCTATGGATTCTGTAGAATACGGCGCTCAATGGAACAATCTGATCTGGCCATGGAAATACCATGACTGCGGGTTATAATAGTGAATAGTACAGTAGCCTTTGCATTTCTGGCATAGTTGTGAAGATTATGCACATGCTCGTTGAATTGTAAATCTTTTTTATACCTTGATTCTCACCCATTGGCGATCCCATCTAATCATTTTCATCCATAATCTCTGCAATGATTGTAGCATTTGTTTCAGATTTGTCTTACTCTAGAAAGTTTCTTGAGCCCAAGGAGTTTTCAATCCCGAGCTTCATGCCTATAAAACATACTATGTTGATCCAACTAGCAGTGTAATGGAACAGTGGCTCTATGATGCACGCATATATGATTTAGAATATGATATAGTACGATAACCGCAGAACGATGATCGCATCACCGTGTCTAAGGCTCTTTGTCTGAGGAGTTTAGTTTGTCCAAACAGTTGTGGTGGTTAGTGCCATTACATAATTTGAATCACTCCTATATCACATGACGTTTCATAAAAAATACACCACTTGCTTGCAGAAGGCTATCACCAAAATGATTTTTTGACAAGCGCGCTTCTGATTCCTAACACCTGCGTTCAATGTTTCTAGAAAACATATCATCTACCTGAAATTTGAACCAGAATTTGGCTTAAATCTACTTTCCATCCTAACATATTCTAGCCAGCAAGTTACAAACAGCACCGATGGCTTCTAAAAGACCTGCAGGTGACGAGCCAGTGAATGAAAATGACATTTGGAATTTCGTGTGTTTGGGTGGTGGAAGCGAGGTAGGCCGGAGTTGTCACATCTTTTCATACAAGGGAAAGACAGTAATGGTATGTACACTCTAGTTCATGATAATATGTCATCTCTCATCCCATCTAACATCTTTCTATAGCTTGATGCCGGTGTCCATCCTGCCTACACAGGAATGAACTCTCTTCCATACTACGATGATTACGATTTATCAACAGTGGATATTCTTTTAATTTCCCATTTTCACTTAGACCATGCAGCATCACTGCCATATGTTATGGAGCACACAAACTTTCAGGGCCGGGTGTTTATGACACATCCTACAAAGGCTATTTATCGCTGGCTTCTTGGAGATTTCGTTCGTGTCAGTACAGCACCCGATTCGCAGCAAACGCTTTATACTGAAGCCGATCTTTCATCATCTTTTGACCGAATTGAAACAATTGACTTCCATTCAACAATGGAAGTTAACGGTATCAAGTTCACCGCATACCATGCTGGTCATGTGTTGGGTGCTGCAATGTACTTGGTAGAGATTGCTGGAATCAAAGTCTTATTTACAGGCGATTATTCACGAGAAGAAGATCGTCACTTGACCCAAGCAGAAATCCCTCCTCAAACTCCAGATATCTTGATCACAGAATCTACTTATGGAACAGGAATTCACCAGCAACGGCTAGAGAAGGAAGCTAGACTGATGAACTTGATTCATGGCGCTATTAATAAAGGTGGCCGGTGCCTGTTACCAGTTTTTGCTTTAGGCCGTGCACAGGAAATTTTACTGATTCTGGATGAGTATTGGGATGCACATCCGGAGCTAGAAGGAGTCAACGTTTATTATGCTTCAGTTCTTGCTCGTAAATGTATGGCTGTTTTCCAAACTTATGTCAACATGATGAACGAATCTATTCGAAAGAAATTCAGAGACAGTCGAACCAACCCATTCCATTTCAAGCATATTAGGAGTATTAAGAATTTAGATCGATTTGATGACGTTGGGCCATGCGTGATGGTTGCAGCTCCTGGTATGCTTCAAAATGGTGTGTCCCGCCAGCTTTTAGAGCTTTGGGCCCCAGATCCTAGAAATGCATTGATCATGACCGGTTATTCAGTTGAGGGAACATTAGCCAAACAGATTTTGAATGAACCATCTGATATTCCATCCATGCATTCCTCAGAAACAAGAATCCCAAGACGTCTTTCTGTCGATGAAATCCCCTTTGCGGCACACGTTGATTTCAAGCAAAATTCTACATTCATTGATCTCATCAACGCCAAACATGTTATTCTAGTCCATGGCGAAACAAACAATATGAGCAGACTTAAGAGTGCACTAAATAACAAGTTTTCGGCAAGAAAGGGAACTGAACAGGAAGTTAAGATTTACAACCCAAGAAACTGTGAGGAACTTGAACTTCCATTTAAGAGTATAAAAATCGCAAAGGTTGTGGGTGAAATAGCTGCGTCAACTTTAGTTCCTGTGGCTAGTGAAGTTGAAGGAGTTCCAGCCATCACAAGTGGTGAGACAAACCTTGCTTTAGTACCAGTCAACGGAAATAGCCAAATATCATCAACAGCAATGATACCTAGAGATGGGCAGATTGTTTCTGGTATCTTGATTGAAAAAGACTTTCACTTAAGTTTAGTTGAAGCTAACGATTTGAAGGAGTATACTGGGCTTAGTACCAGCATTGTTACTGAACGCCAATCTATTGTTGTGAACGCGGGAAGCTCTTTAGTTAGATACCATTTGGAACAGATGTTTGGAAACATTGAACTTATTGATACCGAAGATGATGATGAAGAAGACACCCAAGACCACAAAGAATCTGACAAACTACAAGTCAAAGTCATGGACTCAGTTACAGTTACACATGACTGCAATATCGCAACAATTGAATGGCAAGGCAATCTTATGAATGATGCTATTGCTGATGCAGTACTAGGACTTCTTTTGTCTGTTGATTCTTCTCCAGCTTCTGTTAAGCTTTCTTCTAAATCATGTGGCCACTCTCACGATCATTCACATTCTCATGTCAAAAAAGAAGAGAATGAAACCAAAGACATTGTCAAAGAAGAGTCCAAACCAGATATCGACTCAAATGCAGTTGTTTCTGCTGCTTTAACACCAACTTTCTTTGAAAAAGTTGACCAAGTAGCCTCAATATTGACTGCCCAGTTTGGTACATCGTTCCAACTTGCACCATCGAAACTCGAGGCTACCATTGCAATTGACAGTTCATCAGCCCATATCAATTTCCAGACCTTTGAAGTTGAGTGCACGTCTCGACCGCTCAAAAATAGAATTATTCATATCATGGAGAGAGCTTCTTATACTGTCGCACCTCTAGCTGCTCGTTCAACGAAAGCTACGCCATCTCCAAGGACAAGCCCCCCAGGAAGTTCGGCACCGTTGGCAATCAAGGCAGAAAATTAAACACTGATTCTTTTATTAGACAAGTTTATTAAGACTTTTGCTTGATGGATCTTGATTCTACTCAATTTTTCAAGTGTTCAAGCTAAGGTTTGCTAATTTTCATGTCTTTAGCCAGTCTGTTGTAAATCATAAAAAAAGCTATATACACAACTGATGACCTGATATGTGAAATCGGAGTTCATCATTTTGTCAAAGCTGTTAATTTTATTATTATTTAATTTTGTCGTAAAGGATGATACAATCTAATTAATTTATAGAAAGCTGTATAATGTTGAAACATAACCAAGATCATTTTGTAAAGGTAGCAAAAAATAGTCAATCATAATTATGATTCATAAATAAAATCAGTAGGTCATAAGCAATATGTACTAGTATAAAATTTCCCTGAAATTCCGGTTATAACAACCTTGTTTTAAGCAGCAAGAGCCTTCTCCTTTTCAAGCTCCTCAACAATGATAGCCTTGATAGCAGACAATTCAGCTTTATCAGCATACAAGTTCTTCTTTTCTCTTCCAGGGAGCTCCTTGAATTCTTGAGGAAGAACATCATCTTCAAAAGAGTAACCTTCTTGGCCCTTAAGAGCCAAATCAACAGCATCAGAAAACTTGGCAGGATGCGCAGTGGATAGGGCAATAGTGTGGTGGTCAGCAATCTTCTCAGCCTTGGCCTTGTTAATGACAGACAGAGCACCGAAAACAGCGACAGAAGAGTGAGGGTCGAGAATGTACTTAGGTGAGATGGTGGCGTAAACATTCTTGATAGTTTCAGTTGTTTCTTTATCAGAAGCACGCTCAGATGTGAATTGCGAACGAGCAAGGTCAATGACCTTTTGTGGGACGGAAAACTTGCCTTCAGTCTTAAGATCACTCATCCATTTGTTGACAAGGGAGCCGGCCTCTTTGTCAGTGGAAACAGTGGAGCGAGCAGCATACCACAAGTATCTCTCAAAGTTAGAAGAAACAAGGATATCCATGGCAGGGGAAAGAGTAGCGTGAACAACAGGAGCAGACTCATCAGAACTCTTAGAATAAACACCAGTCTCAAAGAATCGGTAAAGAATGTCGTTTGAATTAGTGGCGACAGTAAGCTTGTTGGCAGGAAGACCCATTTGCTTGGCGTAAAAGCCAGCAAGGATATCACCAAAGTTACCAGTAGGGACAACAAAGTTGACCTTTCCAGCAAGTGCCTTAGCTCCACCTTCGGTTCTGCGAGCGAGTGTGAAGAAAGCGTGGAAGTAGTAAGTGATTTGGGCAAGAATACGAGCCCAGTTGATAGAGTTGACAGCACCAATATGATACTTATCATTGAATTCCTTGTCGCCAAAGACTTGCTTCACAAGATCCTGACAGTCATCAAAGGTACCCTCGACAGAGATAGTATGAATGTTAGGATCCAGAACAGAAGTCATTTGTGCTTCTTGGATGGGAGAGACTCTACCAGTGGGGAAAAGAATAAAGACGGAGACGTCCTTCTTGTTACGAAGACCGTAGATAGCTGCAGATCCGGTATCGCCTGAGGTGGCACCAACAACTGTAATGGACTCACGGGACTTGTCAGTGGCGCTCTTGCCCTCATTGCGGCGAGAAAGGAAGAAGTCGAAAAGATTTCCGACAAATTGGAGTGCAACATCTTTGAAAGCATAAGTAGGACCGTGAAAAAGTTCAAGCAGGTGCAAGTTCAAATCCTTGTTCAGGGTGGTGACCGGGGTAATATCTTCGGCACGGAAGGTGCTGTAGGATTTTGTGACAATCTCTTTGAGCTTCTCAGCAGGTATTTCGTCACGAGAGATGTATAGAGACAAGATCTCGAAAGCGAGTTCCTGGAAGGAGAGGTTGCTCCACGTGTCTAGGAAGGTTTCGGGAAGTTTGGGGATGCTGGTAGGGATGTAGAGGCCTCCATCAGGAGCGAGGCCAGTAATAACAGCCTCTTCAAAAGAAATAGCATGATCAGACGAGCGAGAAGAAAAGTATTTCTGTGACATTGTGATTGTTGGTGGATCTAGATGAGAAAAAGAAAAAGAAAGAAAGCAAGAAGGTGAAAAGTTGTAAAATTTTAATTAGACTCACACAGTCACATACTGTTTGGAGGTTAAGCCAATCAAAGAGTCATCGTGTCAGCCACACCTGCGTTCTCGCTTGTCTTTTGTCTTTAGCCCGGACATTTGGCGCTGAAATTCAAGTTTAATCAGAAACTACAAAATCATATATAAAGCTGATAAATTACATACACAAAATGAAAACATTTATTATTCTACTCATCGCTTAGCATTCAAAAACAAGTGCACGGTTTGATTCAACACCTCTTCAGTGTAAAATTCGGAGCGTCTGACTTCCTCTTCGTTAAAGCCCTTATCGCTCATAATCAACTTCAAATCGCTTGCTTGCGAGTCCGTCCACAGCTTGATGGTTTCCGCAGGAGATTCGGCCATTGCCTTCATGAACTGGAACTTGAGTCTGTTTTCGTTCATAGCTTGAATAGTAAGTGCAATTCTATCATCCAACGATTGAATCTCATTTTGCCCGTCATTCCAGTGCAAAAGAATGTCGTTCATTGCAGAGATCTTTGGGTGTTCTCTTTCGATTTCAATATCGTAAACAAACTCTCCAATATTGTTTTCTTTGTCAACTTGAACTATGTATTCCAAGACGATTGGAGGCCGTGGTTTTAAATGGGCATCGACAAGAGCAATTGCTTGAGGGAAGGTGAAGCTATCACAATTGAACACCTTCTTAAGGGCTGCATCACACTTGACAACACGTCGATCTTCTGAGTCCTGCAGTTTGTAAAATTTAATGTACTGCCACAGCGCGTGAACCACGGTTGGCTTGGTGGCCTCGTCGAGTGCAAGCAAGCCTCCCAACTGAGGAGACAGAACAAGTCTGTCGGGGTGTTCCTTGGTCTGTAGGACAATCTTAGCCTTCACTGGTCTGGTACCTTTTCTGGTAACGTCCAACACATCGAATCCTAATTTGTTTTGCTGATTCTTAGCAATTGCTGCCTGCTTTTCTTGAGCATCAACTACCTCGTGCCATTCAGCAACGGCGTTTTGGCTGGCATCCTCAAGTCCTTCAAACGCTACAATTATAGCGGTGAAATATGAGGAGAATTTGGCGCGTTTGGGAGAATCTAATGGCTCTTTGTCGTCCAATAGTCTGCCTTCTATCCTCAGAGTCCAAGAGGCATTTGAACTCAGAGTTTCAAAGTCGAACGAGCTGGTGGAATCCATTTTGTTCATTACTTGCCAAGGCTGGTCAGATACAGAGTTGGAAATAAATAGGCGCATTGTCTGCCGTTGGCGCTTACTAGATCTCAAAACATCTTGTAGATCGAGTTTCTTTCGGTATAACGTGGCATCGACTTTTCTCTCTGTCTCTTGTAACTGGCGATATAGTTTAGCTTCAGGTAAAATGTCGTCAAATAGTTTCGACAGATTTCTGTTTGTTGGTTTCTTGTAGGAATTAGGCTGGTCCCCGGGCTGAATTTGAGATCCTTGAGGAGCACGCTCCTGAGCGCCCCCATATGGCTGTTGTTGAGCGATGCCATGGGGAGGCTGTTGAATTGGCCCTGAGCTTCCGCGAGCTCTTACCCTCGATGGACGGTTAGACATTGTTTTCTATTAGAGTGGAGCTTAGTCTTTGCCTATTTTCGTAAAATCCAACAGAGTATTAAAGGTGGACTCGGTAAATTTGGAAGAGATGGCCAAAAGAAACAACAAAAACAAGACGGTGTGGGGTCTTTGACGCGTTTTGGCTGTGTATTTATTTTCGTGTTTATATGGGAAGCTTTATTGTGGTGGTGATGGTGGTGTGGTGGTGGTGGAGAGGTTGGTAAAAAAGGCCTAAAGAATGTATGTAAGCTGGTTCACGTGATCTGAAATTTACAATTTTCCAAGCGAGCGGCTGTGCACGCACGATTTGGTCACACAGAAAGCGAGGGCTGCTTGCTTCTATTTTCTATCCAATATACAATCATATTAACATATACCACAACATTAGGAATAAAACGCATAAAAATAAATATATAAAAAAGCATAGTCATTAACATCATATCATAAAAAAAAAACCAAGAGAACTTCAAGAACAGCACTATTAAACACCAGATCTAAATATCTGTTTGCGTTGATGCCTGAATTGAATGGTTTCTCGTCTTTCTAATATCATCAAAGCACGGTCCAATGCAGTTTGTTGATGTCTTCCAGAATGGACAAACTCATTGATAAGGCGCTGGTACGACGTGGTCCATCCAATTGGTAGTCTCTTTCTCAATTCTTCTTCAATCTCGTTAACCTCTACAACAAGATCTTCTCTTGTGCCAGCTCCAGATTCCACTGCCGCCATAGTAGAGCACTGGAACAAACGAAGAGCCTCTTGAACGTGTTCAGTAGTAACCAGGGTGGATAGTCGAATTTTAGCAAGAGACTCTGAAATACGAATGATGGCTTCAAGCTGACGGATAGTAATTGGAATAGAAGAACGTTCGTTGGAAGCTTGTTCCTGTTGCTGAACATTTTCACGGATCTCAACAAAAGCACTTGACAATGCTTGCGAAGCTTCTGGAGATAACCTGGGAGCGCATTTTGCTTTGCAGTATGAAATGTATCTCTTCATCTTCTCGATTGGGATTTCTCCAGCAACCTCATTGGTAGAAGCTCTGTTCATGTGAATGCTCAGGACGTGCTGTGCAATCTCTTGGTCTCGTCTTTCATTGTGGTCATCCTTGATGATGAAAATCATATCAAAACGTGACAAGATGGTGGTTTGAAAGTCAATGTTTTCACCAGGGCTCTTAAGTTCATCATATCGACCAAATATGGGATTGGCAGCGGCTAATACACTGGTTCTAGAGTTTAAGATGGTAGTAATACCTGCTTTAGCAATAGAAATGGTTTGCTGTTCCATGGCTTCGTGAATAGCAACACGATCTTCGTCTCTCATTTTATCAAACTCATCAATACAGACAACACCACCATCGGCCAGTACCATAGCACCACCTTCCAAATAAAATTCTCTGCTGCCGCTTTCTCGTTGAACGGAAGCTGTTAAACCAGCGGCAGACGAACCTTTACCAGAGGTGTATATTGCAATAGGAGATACCTTTTCAACAAACTTAAGCAGCTGTGATTTGGCAGTACCGGGATCACCAAGCAAAAGGACATTAATGTCACCACGCAATCTCATACCATCTGGTAAAATCTTTTTGGAACCTCCCATAAGTAAACAGGCAATAGCCTTTTTGACGTCACCATTGCCATAAATACTTGGTGCAATACTCTGTGAGAAGATTTCATATAAATCTTCTCTTTTAGACATGTTAATAAATTCCTCTTCTTCCTCCTCGCTGAAATTCATATTTCGCATAACATCATGACCAGTGTCTTGTTGGAGGCCCAAAACACGAACATATGGATTGCGCACAGCGACTGCATTAGGAGTTCCCTTCATTTTAGTTCGTTGAAAAATAGAATAGATACCAACTATTGTACACCTTGTACCAGGAGTGACCTTATTACACAAATTTCTGTCAACTGAAAGAATAATATGACGAGGCATTTCACCAACTGGAACCATGTCAGGGGCTTCTTGAAGCTTTAATGACTGTTGATCAATAAACTGTGACTTCTCGTGCCAAACAACATAAGGGTTAGGTGGACATTTAGGCTTGGAAGAGTCGGTGCTATTTGATGCGCACGATTTTGGTAAAGAGACACCAGAAAATCCACTTCCAACATTGATATGAAGCATATGATGACAGTTTCGGCAGACAAGCTGAAGTGATGTGGCCTTGGAGGATAGTGTAGATGCACCAATAACAATACCAGGAATGCGCACCAACTTGGATATATATGGTGCACTGAGCTCTCTAATGGAGAGAGGGTTTGCGTTAGATTTGAGAATGATTTGAATGTCAGGAATAGAATTGATTGCAGCCTTGATGTTAGTTTGTGCAGTCTGGGAATCAATTTCTTGCTCAGAAGCTGCTGCATTTTGTTCAGCAGCAATGGATGGGTAAACAATTCTTTGTGCTACCTCTCGAGCAGCTTTCTCAAAGATTGGTAAAATATCTGCAGGTTCTTCCGAAATCTTTTGCCCAAGTTCTTCGTTGAAAGCAATGATGTGCTCCATATCCACAGACAGAGAGTAGTTCTTAACTACAATGTTCTCCCTGAGTTGATCTCGATACACATAGCATCGGTCCAGCCAAAACTCAAGGATGAAAGATTTGAAAATGGAATGAATTTCTGAAAAAGTCGTATCAGATGAAGGCTGTCCAGGGTTAACAGCAGCAATAGCGGCCACTCGGCCAATATCGAAAGACATTTTGAATATGGGTTGAATATGTAGGGTGTGGAGATAAAGTGTAAGAAAACAAGAGAGGAGATCGAGGATATGTAGACCTTTGTAGAGCCCTTGGGTTTGTTTACTTTGTTTGTTTACTTTTTTTTCGGACAAAACTTGTATTACATAGATTACATAGTCTCTTGGAGTGATTACACATAATGCGCTACATGGAGCACAATCAAGGGAGATTGTTCTGCCTAACCCTCGTGTGCACGTGATGAACCAGAACTATAGAGCTGACTTTTCGTGAAAATCCGATATAAACAAATCATCACATAACAACAGAATTCGGTTTAATAGCACCTGTACAGACTGGGCGAATAGAGGAGAAGGACGAAGATTGGCTATTGTGTGATGACTAAGATATATGTCACCATGAAAGTCGACATGACTTTTCCAGAATCTTCATGTGGGATCATGTGACAAATAAACAGTCCCCATTGTTCCATACTCTTCGATGGCAATCCATGGCTTGCAAAGCTGGTTGTCTAATTCAGGATCATGATATATATTCAGTGAGTCCCACCATTTTTCATTCCCCCATCATCAATATTTTTTTTTACTTGACTTCAATCCGTTGATTAGCATTTATTATAAACCTATCTATCATGTCTGACGCTGATTCTGTAAGTATAAGTTCAAAACTACTCCCCACATTCAGAAGCAAATCAGCTAACTTTGTTTGACTATAGTTAAAAGCTTTGGGAAATGCTGCCTTTGCCAAAAAGGACTTCAACGAAGCCATCGACTACTTTACCCAGGCCATCAAGGTTTCCTCAGACGACAAGGCTCACGTTCTCTATTCCAACAGATCTGGTTCATTCGCCTCTCTGAGACAGTGGGACAAGGCATTGGAAGATGCTGAATCCTGCATCAAGTTGAATCCTGACTGGGCCAAGGGCTGGAACAGAAAGGGTGCTGCTCTCTTTGGTCAGGGTGACCTTGTTGGCGCATACGATGCTTATGAGACAACCCTTAAGAAGGATCCCTCTAATGCACAAGCCAAACAAGGGCTTTCTGCTGTTAACGATGCCATTAACCGTGAAGCTAGTGCTGATGGCGCTACACCTGATATGGGTATGGGTGAGTTGTTTGATAATCCCAGTGTTCTCGCTAAGCTTGCGCAGAATCCAAAGACTGCATCATACGTTAATGACCCTGAGTTCATGCAGAAACTCAAAGATCTTTCTAAGAACCCAATGGCCGGCCTTCAAGCAGCCAGTTCTGACCCCCGTCTTATGACAGCAATTGCAGTTGCCCTTGGTATTGACTCTGAAGTTGCCTCCAAGCCTGCTGAGGAAGCTGTCAGAGAGGCCAGAGAGGAAGCTGCCAAGAAGGAAGCTGATGTTAAGCCTGCTACCACCCAGCAGGAGCCCGAACCTGCCACGGCTACTGAAGAAGTTGATCCTGAGGAGCTTGAAAAGCAGAATGCTAAGAAGAATGCTGATGAAGAGAAGCTTGAGGGTAACAAGCTTTACAAGGCTCGCAAGTTTGATGAGGCTATCGAACATTACAACAAGGCCTGGGAGTTACACAAGGATATCACATACTTGAACAACCGTGCTGCTGCCGAATTTGAAAAGGGTGATTACAACGCTGCAATCGAGAGCTGTAAAGAAGCTGTTGAGCATGGCCGGGAAGTTTTTGCTGATTATAAGATTGTCGCTAAGGCTTTTGCTCGTGCTGCCACCTCTTACCACAAGTTGGGTGACTTTTCTAATGCCATTGAATACTACAACAGATCTCTTACCGAACATAGAACTCCTGATGTTCTTAGCAAGCTTAGAGCTTGTGAGAAAGAGTTGAAGCAGAAGGAAGCTGATGCATATATCAACCCAGAACTTGCTGACAAGGCTAGAGAAGAAGGAAATGCCAAGTTCAAGCAAGCTAACTGGCCTGAGGCTGTTAAGAACTACACTGAAGCTATTAAGAGAGCACCTGAAGATCCTCGTGGTTATGCCAACAGAGCTGCTGCTTATCTTAAGCTTATGTCTTTCCCTGAGGCTATCAGAGACTGTGATGCCGCAATTTCAAAGGATGTCAACTTCTTCAAGGCCTACAGTCGTAAGGCTACAGCTCAATTAGCCATTCGTGAGTACGGAAAGTGTATTGAAACTCTTGATATTGCTCGCGAGATTGATACTGAGCACAAGCACACTGGTGAAATCGATGATATCTATCAAAAGGCTATTTCTGCTAGATTCCAGACTGTTGAAGGCGAGACTCCAGAGCAAACCCTTGAAAGAGTTTCTAAGGATCCCGAGATTGCCAGCATTCTTCAGGATCCTGTTATGAACAGCATCCTTCAACAGGCTCAGGGCAATCCTGCTGCTCTTAGAGATCACATGAAGAACCCCGATGTTCGCAAGAAGGTTAACTTGTTGATTGCCGCTGGTGTTATTCGCACCCGATAAGCTCTTGTATCGCTTGATGTTTGGAATACGAGATATGAAAGAGGTGAATGAATTATACTGATTCTTGTATATGTCTTAAAAAGTATTTAGTAATTTATTTAACATTTGTATTTAATCTATTTAATTTTCTGTATAATATGATACTTTGCCATTGGTATACGGTATACTGTATACTGTACAGTACTTTATGTGAACATTTCTATTACCTATTTTCCAACGCTTCAATGTATTGCCAGGATGTCTCGACTCTTGAAAATGTGCCACTCTTTTTGGCAATTTGATGGAGAGGCCCAACTATTATTCTTCCACTAGAGTCTTTTAATGGACTTGCGCCAGTAGTCAATTTGTTTATAATCTCTCTGATCTGTTGGTATGTTTCTGAGCTATACACATCATCAAGCTTGGGTTCAGTATTCGGTGCAGGGCTAGTGCTTTCTTGCTTCTTGCCATCAGCATCATTATTGTCAAAAAAGGACGTTTTATTGGGGAATTCGACCTCTATTATTAAGCCTCGGAAATTTCCCTGTAACATCATATTTCCTAGTCGGATCCAATATTCCCCACCGTTCATTTCAAATGCCGTGCCCTCTCCTCTGACTGTCTGTCTAAGCTGCCACAAACTCTGTAATTTCGTAGCTAGCATTTGATCAAACGGTCCCTTGAACGATGTTCCAACACCTTTTACAAGGCAAATTATCTCTTTTGGATTGGTCGAGAAGGTCAACGTGTGTAAAAAGTTCGCCGAGACTTGTTGCTGTTGTACAGCCTGTTGCATCGCTGGGTCTAGAGAATGAGGATTTTCTCTAAACAGTTTAATTTCAAAGTTCCATTTTGTTGCATTGGTTGGGATTTGATTTCCGATTATATCACACACACCCGACATTGTGCTAGGAGATGTCATTGGCGCCAGATAAAGACTATAGTAAACAACCAAGAAGGCGAAACCCTGGTTAGTTCGTGTTTAAAGTCGATGGTTGATTTCCAGTAAAAAAAAAATAGCAGTCACATACAGAGTTGCTCCCATTTTAACTATGTTTTCGTAAGATCAATGGTATATGAGGTTTTCTGTTTTGAAATATTGAACAAACTCTTTTTGAATAGGGCTGAAAGTACATGGCCTTTTTGTATATAAAAAAGGCCTAACCCTATATTTTGACTTGAAATTTAAAGTAAAAAATCAGACATAAAGGCCGATAGTTATTAAATAAAATCTCATATCTCTTATGAATGCGTTCTTTTATTGTATATATATCATACTTAAATTTCTCTCGAAGGTTGTTTACCTCTTCCATACCCTTCTTTTCCATAATAATCCATAGGGTAATAGCCCAAATCCTTCCAATCTCTATCCTCGCCTAGCGCAACCATAGTCTCATATGGAGTTAGCAAAGGCTTAGGAAAAGCATATCCCCAGTCAATAGAAAGTCTTGGACACGCTACTTGAACCCAGAAATCAACATCTTGAAACATGGCTAACTTTGTGGGCAAAATCTCCGAAAGAACAACAGTCACAACCTCGATTCCCCTCTCAGTGAGTTTATTATATAGCATATCGAGTGTGACAGGATTGCCTTGACGACCTAATGATCCCAAAATCAATCCTACCTTCTTTGCTCCTCGAGCCTCATCTATCGCTTCATGTCGAATGTCATCCAGTTCCTTGAAATCATACTCTTCAATGGTGAATTTTCGCGAGTATGGATCGTATTTGTAAGCTGGAATCTCTGGATTATGAATCATTGCTGATTCTAAATGGAATCTTCCATCACCCAAGTACACAATAGCATCCCACGAGTCATCTTGTATTCCGTCCCCCTTCTTTGTCTTGTCATTCTTTTTCAGACGTGCTGAGGTACATCCCAATACTTCTCCCTTTGATAAAGGCATGATCTGGGGTGTCAGGACTGTAATACCCCAATTCTCCAACTGCTTATGAATGTAGTGCAATGTGGGATTGAACTGAATAGTCGAAACCATAGCCAATCTCGATCCTGCAGGGAAATGGTGTTTAAGAGTTCCGAGAAGATGGTCTGTATCAATATCGATTGTTACAAACACATATAAAACCTTAATTCCCGTAACTTCAACTGGAACTAAGCAGGAATGAGCATAGTGAATTAGAAAGTCGCATCCAAGCGATCGTGCAGTAAAATCGTCGATGCAGCATGCTCCATAAGTAACATCTCCCATAATAAGTGTCTGAACACCGCAAAACTGCTCAATAATGTCTGAAATAATAGGTGCATAGACAAGAAGACCTTCAGGCATTTGAAGTGCAACTAAATATAAAGGAAGAAACAGTTAGTTTCGATACAATTTTGCTGTAGTAATATTATTGTCCATACCCTTTGTCGCATTGTGCTTTCTAATATGCCATACACTCTTGTGGATTTCAAAGTTGTAATTTGACGGCAATATAGATATTGCGGTGTTAAGTTCCTCGTCTTCTAAAATTTCCGGAGGTATTTGATTAACATATCTTCGTGCTGGCCGACTATTCTTTGCTGCGCCATTCTTCGTAGTTAAAAGATCACCAGTATCTTTGATAGGAGTGACGTCGGAAGAAGTTACTGGGGCTTTTCCTTCAGCAGCTCTACGACCCACAAATCTTCTGCGGGGAGCTTGAGCGGGCTTCTCTTCGGGTATTACTGTGGCTGGCATATTTACTGGCAAGTTGAAGTGAATAATAAAACTTTTGAAAGTTAGGTTCTTGAATATAAAATTTATTTTATGTATATGGTTGTTACAAGTAAATTTTGTTGTCACGTGATACATTCTGACCACGTGATATAAAAAGTTGTAAATAATATTTTGCTTATTTTCATTACTTGATAGAATTTCATATATCAAGTGTTAACTAAAGTATTGAAATATTGGTTTTAAAACATTCTAATATATCCCATTTTTTGGGGGTTTCATTGGGGAACAAGCCCCATTCCTTTGCACTTTAGACATTCAGTTACAATACAATACATTCAGTACTTTAGATTCCTTGGCAATTGCTTTTCTTTACTTTGAATAAATTACTAAATTGCCACTGTTGCGTGGTAATTTGAATGAAACTTTACTGTGAAAATCTCTGATTCTGATCCAGTAATTTTATTTCAGCCTGAAGAAAACCTTGTCGTCAGAGTAAGGTTGTGATAATGATGAGGAAAGAACGATAATCAGTAATCAAAGCTACAGGTACGTTAATGAAAGTATTTTTTAATCATTGTGGCTACTTTTAACTATTCTAGCTTATATCTGTAGAACAATTGTAAACATAACATTCATTTCAACTATAGGATCAATTGAATACTGAACATCTGTTTATCTGACACAAGATGGTGAGTTCTTTGATATTCAAAAAAACATTGATCCTGAGCCGCAATTACCCCAGCTAATTAGGATTCAGAAGATGTAAGATCTTCCACTGAGTTGGTGCTTTATTTACCACATTGCTCCAACATTACTCAATGGGGCTTACTTTATTACTATTGAGGCTAACGCCAGCATCTGCGACTATTTTAACTAAATATGCCATGATCTGTCTGCCGATAAACTTCTTGCTCTATTTATTCCTATTTTGCTTTTACTTTAACGATTTGAACAAGTCGACCTGTCTTTTTACTGCTACAAAAGACTGCAAAGCTCTTGTATCAAATGTGTTTTGAGCCTCATGCCCTATTTCAGCGTTCAAGATAATAGCTATAGTGAAGTAGTCACATGACAATCTTTCGTCAACCACTGAACACGCACGGCTGAGCGGACCTTTGCCACCTACCAGCTCATAAGTCTAAGAGAATGCTAGTTTGCGGGTCTGTCTAACTTGACTGAGATCAAGAAACTGACGAACGTGCTTATAATTTGTAATTATTTCAATTATATACGATGATAAGGCTTATTGAATTAATTTATCAGCTTCTGATGGCAAGAATTCGCACACCTTACTCATGCTGACGACATACTACACAAAAGTTGTTCTAGCATCTTCTCGCCACTTCTGCTATTACGTGCTTAAGGTTACGCAAATGTACTGATCTGATCTGACGTCTGTAATAACAGCCCTCAAAAACTATAAAAGAGCTACAATTCCAGCTATTATAGTATTTTTTTTTTTTTTTACTTTACCTTTCTTTCGCTGTTAAGTGAATTTTACCTTTCTTTTACAATCTCAACTTTTCTCAACCCATTATGAACCCTTTCACCGCATTCTTTGAATCATTTGATGATTCCAATCGCCCTCGTAGAGGTGATAATCGTCAAGGGTTCTCTTCTGAAGCACCACCATTCTTTGGCAACTCTGTCCCTGGCTGTCCTTACCGTGGTCCAGACTATGGAGCTTTTGGTCATGGCCCTCATGGACCCCACGGACCTCATGGACCTCATGGTCGTGGACCTCATGGACCACATGGACCTCACGGTAATGGCCCTGATGGACCTCCTGGTAATCCCTTTGGACCCCGGGGCCATCCTCACCACCCAGCACATAACCCTTTTGTTGGTGGCTTCCCCTTCGGTCGTGGCCCTCATAATCATCATGGACATCATCACCACCATCATCATGGACACGGCAAGCGCGGCGATTCTGATAATGAATTCTCTTCTGAGAATCCTGATTCAACTGAAAAGCGTAACCATCATGGCCATGGCCGCCGTCACCACCACCATGGACCAGGCAAACGCGGCGATTCTGATAATGAATTCTCTTCTGAGACCCCTGATTCTGAAAAGCATAACCATCACGGTCATGGCCGCCGCCACCACCATGGTCACCGCCATGGCAGACGTGGTCGCAACAACTCCAGCCAAAATCCCCTTCAGCCTGAGATGTTAAATGACGTTTTGTCTGCTATTGGACTTCCTCCTCTCTTTGCTACTGCTACTGATGGCACTAATGAATTTAATTACTCCTTCAACGTTGATTCTTCTGATAGCGATGACTCTTCCGATTCTTCGTCCGAAGATGATCTTATTGTTGATCCTACTGATGCCGCTGAAGCTATTTCTAACGCTGAAAAGGCTGTCAAGGAGGCGTCAACTGCAGTCGAAACTCTTGAAGCTGAACGCTCTGCCATTCGATTCGAAGAAGCCGAGGCCAAGCAAAAGTATCGTGAATTGCATCTCAAGCGCCGTGCCAAGGATTCGGAACTTCGTGAAATGCACAAGAGAAAGAAGTATGCTGAGAAGAAACTTAAGCGTGTTGAGCGCTCTGTTCCATTTTCTCAAACTCCTTCTGCTTCTGTACCTGATTTGTCTGTTACTGCCCAAAGTAGTTCATCTTCTAAAAATGAGAGATCCAAAAAGTTCAACTCATCAACTTCTGCCATTGCTTCAGGAATCCAGAGCCCTGAAGATGTTGTTGGTTTAATTGTTGATACTCTGATTCCTGCCATTGGATCTGTACTTGGTGTTAACGAGTATACTGCAGAAGCATCCTCATCTTCCAAAACTCCGACCCCTAAAGAAACCCAATCCTCCTCGGCCATTCCTGCGGAATCTACTCCTTTAGACAATGAGGAAGAAGAAGTGGTTGATTTTACTGGAACCGAGCTTGACGGTGATGTTGATATGGAAGGTACTCCCGAAACTGTCACCAATGAAACACCTGAGGAGTTTACACAACGCTCTGAAGAGCTCGAACGCACCGAATCTCCTAAGCCAAGAGTTGAAGAGCCTGAAGAAGAACCTTCACCTACTAGTGCCTCAGATCCTTTTGAGAAAGAGACTGAAGTCTCTCAAGCTGACGCTGGTGAGCCTGAAAACAGTGAAGCACGTGATAAGATTTTTAATTTGAGAACCATTTTGGAACGCAACATTGAAGCTTATTACGCTGTTCATAAGGCCACTTCCCGTGATCCCAATGATCCCTTCACTCCAGAATCCTCTGACGACGAGGGAGACGGCGGTGTTTACAAACTACCATTGAGATCTAGCATCTTGGTTTTGGAACGCACTCAGCGCAGACTTGAAGAGGTTTACACTAGCCTTGATCTCATGGACTCTCCTAAGAGCAAGAACCTTCGTCGCATAAAGCATAGTCTCACCGGCCTTGCTGTGACTTATAGCGACAACATTGACAAACTTCTTAAGGTTTTGAAGGAGCGTGATGCTGAGTCCAAATCTGCTTCCAAGGCCTCTTTGGAGGATAATATTCCGTTAGAGAGGACTGTTTCCGAGACTGCAAGCGTCTCTTCTTGGTCTGATGTTGAAACATCTTCCAATAGGGGTTCTTCCAAGGGAAAGAGAATATTTGTTCAAACTGATTAAACTGGTTTCCTTTTAGTTGCAACAACTCTTGATCCTTGGAATATATAATTGTTCCATTATTATTAATGTGAAGTTTTCTTTTTGAACATTTTATCAATAAATTAAATTTTTTTATTCCAAAATATTGTATTGAACCGTCCATGTAGTCCCTAAAGTTGGGACTAAATACTGTGGTAATTTCAGAATAACCCATATTTTTAGCCGTACACAGAACCAAATTGACATGATCCATACTAGTTATTTACATTGCTAACCTAACAACATGTTTTTATATATATTGTCTCCTTTAGAACATACCACGAATATCATTTTGCTATTATAGTCGTTTTTTTAAAGAAGTGGTACTGCACAGACCCAACAAACTTAATGAAACCTATCTAGCATATTTCAGATGACATTAACGAGGCTAGGAAGGTAAGATACATGGATCTATAATTACTGTTTGGAAGAAATTTCAACGTTGATATATTAAACTAAAGCTTTAAAAGAGTTACAACCTGATGCTTAAGTATTTAGGAGTGCTAAATATCTTGTTCCATGGAAGAAAGTATTGATATTATGGATATGAACGCTAACTCGTGGCGGTAAAACTCACGTTTCAAAGAGGTATTCTTAAAAAAAGACATGATAGAATTTGATTTTAACTTGTCCCTTTTCCCTCAATTCCTTGTCAAAGACCATATTTCCACACCATTCTACTTTCTTATAAGAACCATCTTTAAAATTGTATTCCACGGTTCCTCTTAAGAAGACGTCATTTTGCGAGAAAACATACACCTTGCCAATGATATGCTTTCTCGAGGTTAAAGTTTTCCATGCAGTCTGTCGAAAATCAGCAATTTCAGCATAGCCAGTTTTATCAGGATTGGGGCCCAATCTCAAAAGGCCGTCCTCACTAAAAGAAGTCGCGTATAGATCATTCTCACCGGAGGATGGACCTTCAGTCACCTCAGGCTTGGTGTCGGAAATCTGGTAGAACTCCTCAAGAAACTTTTTCACGGCTTCGTCGTTGAAGTTCTCAGGAAACTGTGTCATGGCTAATATTCTGTATCTTTGGAGGGTTATAAACAAGGTGCTAAAAGTCTAAAGACTGGTTAAAAGACTATAATCACGACTAATAGCCGGCAAACTTCAAATAACTAAATCACTCACTGGTTTCAAAAATTGGACTTATGATGAAGGGATTGATGATATAAGAAGAAGGAAAAGAGGGAAATAGTGTGGAATAGCCAAGTCTTTTATAAACCGGATAATGGCCGTTTAGCCCTCCAAGTATGCTTATAAATAAACGTAACGAACCCCCGCAGAAAACATTAGCAGGGAATTGTGAAAGTTGATAGGGTGTTATCTCTGAAAGTGAAAACTGGTATTTGTAAGCAGTTTCATCAACGGAAAACGAATTTAGCCTTAAACAATAGGTGATATGGCTGGTGTGTTCTACATGACTTTTCAGGATGTTTATGAGAAATGCCCAATTGTGATTTTGGGAAAAGTGCGGGCAAGAACCGTCTCGCTTTATGTCACGTGGGTGGAAGTGAGTCCTAAGCCGTGCCAGCCTAGTTAGTTAAGGACGAAAAGACCGGCCGTTAATTAATTAGAGCCTAGTTTAAAAGGTATTTTCTGGCTGTCTCCACGACATGATGAAGTGGGATATTATTCCAAAAGGCCAAGTCTTGTTGAAAGGAAAGATTGATGCAGACCCATATTCCGCTCTACTAGATTGAAATAAATGTTTGACCTCTTGTAATATGAGCAAGACAAAGTTAATATCCTTCATTTGACAACTGATTATCATTCACATCATCCTGATGTCACTTTCTGCTTTATAAGAGTAAGTATCTTGAATATTCTCATTTTCCTCAAATCACTGAGATTTCAATTATCATTTTCACCTGGATCACCTTGATTATAATTATTATCATCGTATGACTACATTTTAATCATGCCTACTAAACGTCACTATTCTTTATAATACTTTGACTTTTATTTACAAATTACTTTACGTCCTTAACAGAAAAATACACAACTCTAGATAGAAACTGAAAACATTGATAACATCAAGCCTGAGACCTAGTATATGCATCACGTGAACCACTCGTGACTAAACCTAACCCATATCACGTGATAGCTGAAAAAACACTTCATTCGGCTAGAGCCATAAACACTCAGCTGAAAAGTGCCAGAGAAAGTTCCTACTGTTTCAACAGAACTGTTTGAATTTCTACCAGAATTCAGGCAATATTTTCAATTCTGCCCGAAAATACCCTTCTTTAACACGCATTCATGACACTATTGCCTATTTAATATATCCTATCCCACTCATCAACACATATACATTTTCATTAACGCTATTCTGCTACCTTTTTTCAAGTTCTTTTGAGCTCCCTTCCCTGACAGCAAGTTCTGTCATCAGTCCCCTAAAGCCGGCCTACCATGAATCAAAGAGCTTTAAGTAAGCACTTCGAGTCATATCAAATCTCAGAAAAAGATCTTATACCCGTTTCCACTTTCACCAAAATTGGTGCTCATAAGGTTGCTTGCAATGAACATCTGATCGTTTACACAACTTCTAAGACAGCTTGCATTCGTGTAGTTGATCAAAAAACCAGTGCGAACTTCATATTCAACACAAAAGTTCATGGCACCATAACTGATCTTAGGTTAATAATCAATCCATCCCAACCTTCCACCAGTCAGCTTCTTGTTGGTTCCAGAATCTCGGGAATATTTACTTTTTGGTCCTTAAGCAATGCCACCACCAGCACTCCAGCCATTCTTGTCTACCGACTTCGTGATGTCTCTGAAAATATAAAGTATGATTTTTACTATAAAAAAGATGTCATTTTTTTTGCTGCTGCCGTATCCACCGTTATATCAGTGACAAAGTTATTTCAGGTTCCGTTTGCACTTCATGAAGAAAAGCAGGAGGATGGGAGCAGTATTCGAACTGATTTGATGAATTCCGAATCTTTCACGCAAATCAGCGGAGCAAAGCTTTCAGTACCATCCCAGGTAAGTGATATTAAGAGTTTTGCGTTTGCATCAGATACCGCGACGGTTGCATGTATTGAATCTTTTGAGTCTTCAAGCGATGGTTTCAGGATTTACGAATCAACTGTCCCACTATCTACTCTCTCCTCCAAAAAAGTTTCAACACTTTCTTTGAAGTATTCTATCCCCAGTCCTAAAACTTTTTCAAAAACAGCTTCGGCTGCTCGTTCAGTAACGTTGCCAACTAACCCAACGGAGAATTCCGGGTCATATCAGTATTTTTTGGCTGGGTTTGGTAACGTACTGAGAATTTGTCCATCATCTGATAATAATACTGATCCTATTGATATCACCCTTCCCAAAGATTTTCAAGTTGGTACAATTTTAACTGAGAGAATTGATGATATCAGCGTGGTAATGTTATTGAATGATAAGAAGACACGGTTTATATTTGTTGTTCTCAGACGTCTTGGATTATCTTCAGATATTTCCAAAATTGACGTGTCTGTCAAGATTGTCAATTTCCCTGAAAATTATGAGATCTTGGATTGCTCAATTTTGAAATCTATGGAGATTGGGAAGTTTACGGATAATTATGTCGTTGATATATATGTTTATCATTCTTTAGGAATCGCCATTGCTCCTGTGCCTCTTGGAAACAGACTCAATTATCTGGAGGATGAAAATCTGCAAAAATCTGCGATGGATATTGAAAACAACCAGGAATCTGGTACCGATTCAGATGATTCCAGTTTATCTGTTCACACATTAAAAGACTGTTGGAAAAGGTGTGTTGACGACTATGCCTTTAATTATGACATTTCCAAACATGAACAAGATCTCATACATCACTTTTTGTCTCACAGTAACTTGATTGGTTCTATTACTAAACATGCAGAATTGGAAGTCTTGAAGCAGATATTGAAACCGGAAGCAGCGACAGCAGTTGCTCGGTTTGGAAAGTTACAAGAAAGAGGTGTAGTTACCGAGGAACAAGCTGAACAACTAATCGCGCAGATGGAATTTGGCGGGGATGATGCTAATAATGATGGTTCTGAATCATTCCAAAGTGTTACTGTTGCTAATCCAAAATACCAAATGATTTCCGTCATCAAAAATATTTTTACAAAATCATTTAATGAGGCTACCGAACAAGCAGGAGATTCACGTTTGTCACATACCAAGGACGTTGATGAAGAAACTGAGATTGACAAAGATACCGAACACGTTGAATCTACGCATATCCTTCCAACTCTTTTCGATTCTCTTGAGGAAGCCTCAAGTAGTGAACCAAATGTGGTTACTTCTCCTCGACAATTTCCTTCTGATTTCAGCCAGTCTATAAGAAGAAATACATCTTTGAACATAACCCCATCTTCACTGTCCTACAATAGTGCGTTTGTGGTCTCGCCTCCAGGGTTGGGAGTGCATACTTCCCCTCCTTCTAATTCACAGCCCCATTCGCAAATGCCTTTAGGAACTGGTTTAGGATATCTATCTGCTTCACATAATAGCTCTCCAATAGTTAATAATGGAAATTCTATGCATTCTGTAGTGCCTGGAACTACATTAGGCGGTGGTAAAACATACAGTCAGATTTGGGGTGCCCCAAATCTCTCTTCTCCGCATATGGCTGGCCTTTCAACCCTTTCTGAGGGCAGTCCGTCTCAAGCAACTTGGACATCATCTACTCCAACCAAATCACAGTTGTTAGTTTCCCCTTCCCAATACTCCCAAACTCCCTCAGTATCTCAACTGCCAAATATTTCCCAACTTTCACTTCATCAATCGTCTATACAACATCAAGCACCTTACAGTCAATTACCGGCTCCTGCTGGCTATCAAAGCTCTCCTCTATATGGAGCAACCTCCCAGACCACAAGAATGCCTTCAATTACGGATATGTTAGGCATTTCAGCATCAAATAAGACCACTATAACTGATGCTCTACAAAGTCCTAAAGACACGCCTGAACCCCCATTCCTTTTGGTGAAGAAACCCTCCAGCAGCAGCTTATCTGATCTTGAACATTACGTTGTCAAGTGTCTTCTCTTGAACGAGCCTATGAAAGCATTTGGAACAATTAGAACAGGTTTACCTTCTTCCGCTGGCTATAGTAAACAAAGTCCACAACAAGCTGATCTAGGTAATATTTTGTCCTGTTATGCTTATGTTGTTTTAGCTTCACCAACTGGACCTGATGGAAAATTTTCTTTTGAAGTTTCAGATTACATAAATGGTAGTGGCTCGGAAATTCCATTCCTCGTATCTGTACAAGGCTCCCAGTTTTCTGTTACTAAGGAAAAGGCTAAAGAGGTCTTAAGTACCTTGTTTGGATCTAATCCTAATTTCTTGTTACTGTTGGGCTATGTGGTGTATCTTGTTAACCCAGTACTTAATTCTCAAGAGCCTTCTTCGTCCACATGGCAGCCAGAGTCGGGTTTGGCAGTTGTTGGTCCAGCTCAACGTCTTAAGTGGGCCATTACATTTGCGTCCTTTGTTATTGACCTTTTAATGAAGTCTCCCAATGCTGTTGAAACCCATGACTCAGAAGCAGTGTTAAAACAATGGAGTGATAATCAAATATTAATTAGTACCACCCTTGGAAGAATCAAGAAAGATGCAGGGGAATTTGGTCAAACATTGTTGAAAATTGTTCAGAATGAAAGCCAAAAGATCTTATTGGCTGAAAAGATTGATGAGCTTTTGAAGCTATTAACAAGGTTGCTGGAAAGCTGGTAAGAATAGCTTATAAATAGTTTAAGAATTAGATAATAGATGATATAAAAGACAACTAGTTGAGTATGGAATTCAGATTATAGACACTTTGTTGTAAATGGTACCTTAAATTAAAATTTTCGCATCATAGAATTATGTTTTCTTCGTTTACGACATTCCGCACTTTCATGTTATATCTAGATCCTTCAGACAATCATAGTGGAACAGAACTATACTATGTCAACAGCTCAACTACAGCTACTATTGCGATGTGGGTCTTGGAACCTCTCATTAGTTTGATTTATTGGTTTAGTCTCAATATTCTGGTCACAACGATTGTGAGACACCAAATGGTAATCCGATTATTTTGATGTGGTTACAAGGTTGTTGTGATGCTATTGAAGTAAAATAGTGAGCCTCATAATAGTATAAATAGTATAAATAGTGTAATTAAACCTTGTCACCCCTCTTTTATTCTTACCATCTACTGCACTTTACACTTTCTTTCTAGCCATTTTTATATTATACAATATATTCATGAAGTCAACTTGAAGAAACCTTTTACAGCTTCACGGATGTTTCTTAAAATTTACTTTCTTCTTCTTACTATTATTAACTGGGAACGACGGTGTGAATGGATATCAACGACTAGTCCCAGTCAGCATGTTTGCCACACTTCTAGCTTTCTATTACCGTTACTTGGTTCTAGTTGCACTTTGAGCTTTTGATTCTTGTTGTTAAACTTTCTTATTATCTGTTTCACATTCTGCTGTTATTTAATGGTAAATATCCGTCAACCCATGTGAAACTTTTACACCAGCAGGCTACTTGTGACTCTAGCACCATACAGTCCAATCGTCTCACTCTTAACGATTGTAGCTCTGACTCCTCTCAGTTAAAACAGGTGTTTTCATAAGGTAGTCGTGTCTTCTGATGGCATTCCACAATGTATCAGCTACTGTTTGTGAACATAGTCTCACAACTCCCTTTTAGTGCCACCTTTGGTATGAAATGAATCAATGCTTTAAAGATTTTGTGTCAATACCATGTCCTTCCAGTACATTTAGCTTTCACAGCACAGGTACTTTGTAAGTGGCACTTTCTAAATGACTTTCTCCCAGACATATCCTGGCGGTGATAATATTCTTTTCCATGGACTCGATGCCATTGGTTCCTAAATCTTTTGTCATATATTTCAAAATCATTTTGGCAACTGCTTGTATATCATTCATTCTGTTCGAAACGCTTTTATGAGATTCAGACTCATAAATGTTCATACATCCTGCGAGATTGAGGCTTTGTCGGTTGAGAGATTTGATAGGTGCAAATGCAGTTTTAATTGACTTTGCTAGATCATTGTATACCTTTGGAGATGGATAAACATTTGCTCCTATTTGAAAATATCTTGGCGAATATACGTTATGAATGCCCATTTGAGAGTTGGGTACTGTACATTATGAAGGATATGAATATACAGTGATAACCCAAACTGGTAATTCTTATTAACAAGAAGAGCATAATACCCGTACAAAGCTTAAACTGTGGTTCGAAGTATCAACACAGCTGTCTATCATTTTACACTATGAGATCCGGTTTCATACTGCTGGGAAAAGATCAGCTACCGTCTTTGCACTCTCTATGTCAGAAACAGATTTTTAATGTTTGTGTTCATATTATTCTAAAAAGAAATACCTAGCATATTTCAGGATACGGAATGGTATGCTAAAATTTTCGAAATTACACCTTATATTGAAGAATTCTGCAAATCTTACAAAGATGAGAAGCTGACTAGAATTCTTGGAATTTGTCTTGAATGAATGATAGATTTTGGTACAATTGATTACCAGGACACGGAAATCTATGGTAGCTGGCAATTTGAAATAACATGTGTTGGTGTTTATTAGGTTAGGAAGTCTCCAAGGCAGAAAAGGTAAATACCTCTATTTGAAATGGCTGTGATACCCTGATTTTTGGTTACTTGAGTTATTTACAGCAGTTTCATTTCTCTAAAATATTTGATGGGTTATAATGGTGATTTGGAATGAACCAGTTGCATTTGATTACGACACCATGGATGGGTTTGATGATAATTGTGTAATATATAGGTTTTAGGCGTTGACGTGTTCCTGTTTGGTCGTTTCCTTGCTATGAATCTACTGGAAAGAATCTTACAGTGAATATACTAACCTTTTTTCTTTATTTAGGTGGGAAATGTACCCCAATCTGTTACATTTCCGAGAAAGGGTAGAGTGTACACTGCCAGATTTTTTCTCGGAAAATAAATGTAAATGTAGGACGGGGAATATCAAAAATTTTGCATGATTTTTATATAGTTTATATTTTTTTTTTTTAATAAATGCACTTTTTTTAGAAAGAAATATGCTAATAAAGACAGTTGTTATTAGGGATTTTCCTTTAGGAAAATCCCTATTAGAAATATTACCTATTAAGGAAAGATCTCTTTATAGGAAAATCTACATTAGGAAGATTTCCTATTAGAGATCCTCCATTTAGGAAGAATCTTCCTATAGAATATTAAGAGTGACCCCACGCCGGCCAACATGGGGTCCCCTAATATTCTATATAGATTTAGAGGCGGGCGAGACACGGGTTCCCTCTCCCTCTCTACATCCTATTTGGAACCCAGCAACCCAGATACATATAACGGAGCCTTTATATGGCCCTTATTCGGGCTCCGTTACATGTATGGGTCTTAAATCATTTGGTACATGTACAGGAACAAGTATCAAAGGATCCTGGATCCCAATCCTCAGGCTCATCTACACCTCTACAAACAAGAGAGAGGTGCAATAACGAGACTAGTTTTCCAAAGAGTGAAGGAAATCCACACGGATAGTAGAGGTGATTCCGAGGTTAAGTATCACATACGCCCCAGTGAGGAATCTGCCATGGTTCCAAACCAAGTCAGAAAAGAAATTACTTATAGCACAACAAATTAGTAAACAAACACAAAGACAAGCAATAGCAATAACTTTACAAATAAACTTCATCTTCTCTTGACTCTGCAAACAAGCCTCCAACAATCATAATCATATCATGACACTATACCCAATCTGTAGCCAACACAAAACATAGAGGCTAATTGAATTTAGACCCACGTCGCGATCAAAGAAAATAATACTCAGCGTGTAATGGTAAAACTGCAATAAAGAGGCAGTACCCATTGATCCATCTGGGCCGGTGCTGATTCTTGTGTTTGATGTAAAGGGAATAAACAAGTGTGTGTGCTTAAACCAAAGTCAGTGGATAGAATGTCCCTGAAAGAAATCCCAATCAAAAAGTAATCGCAAAAACATCCTGTACAGAATATACCAGTGAGAAAGAAGACACAAAGACAATCCAATAAATGAATGCAATGATGGCCAGTAGAGATATGAAACAGTGCGTAATCTTTCGAGCTTGGGTCACAGATACGTCTTGTAGATGTCTAATCAAAAAATGACTGGTTACAACAAAAAAGATGTTGCAACCTTGTGTATTCCAAAAAGCAAAAAAGGAGTATGTTTATGGTAACAAAAAAAAGACAGTCTTGAGAGATGATTTCAACAAAATACGGTAAGCAGGGTGGTGCGAGGTTGTACATCGAGAAAGGGGCCAGTTAAGGAAAATGGAAAATGGCATGATACGTCAAGCATTGTAGCCATCATGAAAATAGTAAGATAACCAGTCAAAACCCCCAGTTTGTGTTTGTCAAATGGAAAGATAACTCGAGGAAATGAGCAACAACTAGATTGTAATACTAGAAGCAGACTCCGGGGTATAGGATACATGATGAATCATCACATTTCATAAAGATGATAAGAGATACCAAGTGTGCAAGGTCAGGGGTGTTGTGAAATGGAATAAAGATAGTAATAGTATGCTGAAGAGTGTTTGTAAAAAGTTTAGGAGGTGGGTGAGGTGGTAAAAGAAAAAGAAGAAAAGACGGGGATGCCATATTTATATAGAACATTTTAACCTTAAAGGAAATCACAAAGTGAAGTAAACAACAACTATTCTGTAATGTTCATTTACTTACATTCGCCCTCAATTTGGAAATTTGGATCTCAGATCAATGTTTGGAGCGGTATCTAGAATGCACTTTCTGTGTAATTCATCAAGTTTAGAATCTATGTTTTAGCTGTTTGTTTGGATCAACCCACGTAACATTATCAACCCTGTGTCTTGAATATATATATGCTATGGCAATCACAGACGACCTTTGCAGAACTCTCTCATGAATAGGTATAAAACAAACACGGGGAATCTTAGTTTTTCATTTTCTGCGTATTAGCAAAGATGTATGGAGTATCATGACTTACGAACAGACTGTGATCTGTGATGAGCGTTGAAAAGTGTGGATGGTTTGGGAACAAGTTCATGGGAGTAAACAAACCTAATCAATCGTGATACTCTCCACAGGCAGGGTAACAGTGGATTATTTTAATCGCCCTGTGGAAACTAAGGAGCATTTCATTTAAATAGTCTAATCGCCTTTTATTTTGTATTTTAAAAAAATGCCATTTGTAAATCAGAGGGGTTTTTACAGACGCATATTGGTAGTAGTCTTGGACGCAGGTCCATCATTCTTATGTCAGGAACAAGGGTATTTAACAGCTCTTGGGCAAAACCCCGCCGGTGGTTTAGTTGAAAATCCCCAGGCAGGTTATCGATAGGCTCTAAACTACAAAGAATCTAAAAAGTATTCCGCCAATGCATTGTTGTTTACGCCAGCTGTGTGCGACTTGTAAATCCTTTGGCTGAAAAGTTTTATACAATGCGCGCAAACTCAATCGCCCCCTACCATAGTTGCACCAGCAATCAAACCATTGTTTGTTGAGCATTACAAAGATAATTAGCCATTTGATATTCAAAATAATTTGCATTTAGATTATCATATTAGTTCTTTCATTCATTATCGCCAATTATAAGTAGGCGAAAAAATAATGCATTACAAAAATAAAACAAGTCGTATACATAACAGCTAATATATATCAGAGAAACTAGATAGAGTGTATATGTAAAAGGGGGCGGGAAAAAAAAAGCAAAGGTTGAAGAAGAGTGAAATTGTCAACTTCAACAAAATGGCATGTGAGGGGATTATTTATTCAGGAAATAATTTAAAATTGTAGGTAAAAGGGAGATGGCGATAATCAACATTACTGTATCAACCTTTTATGATGACTGAAGAAACTGAGAATTTCAAGGGCGAGAAGAGAGACAGCCGAGGGAATAAAGGAGATATAGTCGTAATTGAATAATTTTTTAAGTCAAGAGATATCAAGTGTCATAAAACAAGGATTAAAATAATTATTTGCCAGACTTCTTAGGCTTTTTAGGAGGAGTAACAGGGCGACTGTTGTTGTGTGCAAACTTCTGCTTCTTCTCAGCAGGCTTGAGAATTTGGAAAGAACACAAGAGGGATTCATCAACACTCATCATGGCACCAGCATTATCGAATTCACCACAGTAGTTTGGAGCAGAGAAGAGGGTGACAAGTTGTCGCTTGGAGAAAAATTCATAGCCATCTTCGACGACTTGGTGTGCTCGACAAATCAAATCCATATCGTGCTTCTGCAAGAAACGCGAAACAACATCAGGACCAAAGGTAAATGAAACACCTCTATCGTTTTCACTCCAGCCAGTGATATCTTTATCAGGATCCGACCAAAGGAGATCACATAAAAGACCGATATCGGGAATATCAGTTGGTCTCATGACTCGTCGAATCTGTTCCATCGAGTTCAAATCAGGGGATAAACCACCGTGCATGGTGAAAATCTTTTCATCGATAATAGCAGCAATGGGGAGACAGTTGAAACAGTCAGTAAAGGTCTTCCAAAGCTTGATGTTGTATCGACGCTTGCACTCATCGTAAAATCCATATATACGGTTGATAGATGCGCATTCGTGGTTACCACGAAGGATGAAAAAGTTCTCGGGGTATTTGATTTTATAAGCCAGTAACAGGCAGATTGTTTCTAAGGATTGTTTGCCTCTATCAACATAGTCACCAAGGAAAAGATAGTTTGCTTCAGGGGGGAAACCACCGTATTCAAAAAGACGAAGCAAGTCATAGTATTGGCCGTGAATGTCACCACAAATCTAAAATAAGCAAGCAGTTTGTTAGAATAACCTGGTCAAAATCCAAAAACAATGAGCAACACACTCTTGCAGATGTGGCTATGGAAGACAATATCCCCTATCCCTCACAAGGATTCAAATCAAAGTTCATCAAAGTACATACCTTAATAGGAGCTTCAAGTTCCAGTAAAATGGGTTGTTGAATAAATATTTCTCGTGCTTTTGTGCAAAGGTATTGGATTTCGTGTTCAAGGAGGTCCACTTGCTTACCGGGGCGAGAGCCTCTGACTTCGAGAAGTCTGTCAATGATTGATTCGAGATCGGCTTCGTGAGTGTCGGCCATTGCTATGAGAATGAGATATATATATCTAGGGAATTACTGTAGATATTAATAAGAGGCTTACAAAGAGAAGAAATAAGTGTAGGAAACAGAATATAAAGGTTGGGATATTCCAAAATGAAGAAAGGTGTGTCTGGGTGAGGAAAGAAAGAAGAAAGGAGAATGAGTAAAAAACAAAGGACACAAAATTTTATTTACGATTGCCTCCTGTTTTGAAATTCTGTGTCACTTGCACAGATTTCCAAGGTGGCTGACACAGAACGTCTCGAGCTGCTGTATATTTCACCTTACAAACATTATGATCTGCTGTAGGCATGGAGTAATGACGTTTTCCACCAAGAGCTTGAATCGGTGAATTAGGTGATAACCCTGGTAATTAGTTTGATAAAGCAAATCATCGAGTTAAATGCCAGTTCAAGTGTTTGATAGCGAGGAGAATGACACTGGTGCATGCTGCTGTGTTATTTTTGGATGCTCGCAATGCCGTATTTCAGCCAGGTGGCACCATGGTTGACACAGATTTTAAAATTGCCGTTCATAAATCTGTGTCACTAGTGTATGGCACAGCCACAGATACCTGCACAGATTTCTGTGTCCCAAAAACTAGCGGCATAGATCTGAACAGACACACACAGACACACATTAAATGGCTTTTTCCACAGTCAGCCCCACAGTCTTATTGGGTTGGCCAGTCAGTACTGGCCATCCAACACCTCACCCCACAAATTCTCGTGATCCACTCGTCACACAACTCACCTCGCAAACTCTTTGAAGGATTAAACGCTTTTGCTAAACTTTCTAGAGTCAATTACCCCTCAATTGAGACTTTTTTTTTCTAATGAAACAATGATTAGAGTCCAGCGTTGGTTTTCATCAAACACTGCTTTATCCGTTACCACAACGTTTCGCCAAAGTTTGGCAAATTCCCGCCCAACAAGGCTCATTATCAATCCCAACTCTCAGCGAGGTTTCGCTTCAAGTTCAACCGAGTTCCCGGTTCTTAGCAATGCACTTGACAACTCTCAAAGTCCATATCTAAGGGCTCAAGCACAGTCGCCTGTCGCTTGGCAGGAATGGACTCCTAGTGTTCTGGAGCTTGCCACATCATTTAACAAGCCCATATTTTTGTCCATAGGCTTCCAGTCTTCTTACTGGTGTAGGGTCATGGAACATGAATCCTTCAATGACCCCAATATTGCCAAGTTTATCAACAAGAATTTCATTCCAATTCGAGTTGACCGAGATGAACGTCGCGACATTGACTTGCTGTACACAATGTATTATGAAGTCATCACCGGTCGATCTGGTTGGCCGTTGAACTTTTTCCTCGAGCCTACTACTCTTGCACCCTTTTATGGAGGAAATTATTGGCCAAGTGCTGCTACGGTTGCTGCTACCCCTAGCAGCACTCAGCAGCAAAATACTAGGCCTGGTTCTTTTGAAGATATCCTTCGAACAGTCACTGATACCTGGGCTGGCTCCCATGAAAGATGCGTTCAGTCAGCAAAGGTCCATAAAGACAGTGTTACAGAGTTGTACCGATTACAAAACGGGTCCGAGAAGGCTGATTTAAAGCTTTCAGTGTTTGAAGATGTCTGGGCCTATTTCCGTGATAATTTTGATATCCAATATGGCGGGTTTTCACAATCGCCAAAATTCCCATGCCCTCACAACTTGACATTTTTGTTAAAGTATTCAGACTTGATTACTCAAGATCCCACTAGTGATACCAGACCATCATATCAAAAGACTCACGAGCTTTCGGCCAAGGAAATGGCTAGTTTCACCTTGCAAAAGATGGGCGGTGGTGCTTTGAAGGATCAAGTGGGAAATGGATTTCACCACTATTCAGTCACAGATGATTGGAGTCTTCCTAAATTTGAAAAGCTTTTGATTGATCAATCATTGCTTTTGAATGCCTATGTGTATGCATATCAAGCTGATCCAGTTCAAAACAAGTTTGCATTGAATTATATCAAAGACATTGTGACTTATATGTCTCGAGACGTTGCTGATGGTGGATTAAAATCAAAGCTTGGTGGACTGATTCTTGCTGAGGATGCAGACAGCAAGCCATCCGAGGCTGCTGTAAAAAAGGAAAATGAAAATCCTGCTGATCTTGAGTACGTGCCATATGAAAAGGTGGAAGGCGCTTACTATGTTTGGCAGTATGAAGAGTTTGGAAAGGCACTTGATAAGATGGAAAGGGACATTGCTGAAGCATACTACAATGTTCGTGAACTTGGTAACATTAATGAGGATTTTGATGTGTATCATAAGCTTGCGTATCAAAATACCTTGTTTAGGAACATGACAGTCAAAGAGCTCAGCCAGTATTTTGGAATGCCAGAAAAGAAGATTGGTGAATATATCAGCAGCGCCAATGAAAAGCTGAGAAAGTACCGAAGATCCACGAGGGATCATCCTCTTAAGGATTCCAGAATATTTGCCGGCTACAATGGTGCTGCTATTACTGGTTTGGCAAATGCAGCTATAGCTCTAGGAGCCACTGCGCCAAATCCTCGTGACCCGGAGCTGGCAGCAGTAGGAAATCTTGCGTTACAAAATGCTGAAGAAATTGCAAACTTTGTGTACAACAACATGTATGACCAGTCTGGAAAGTTGAACAGATACTACATTACTGGCGAGGGGCAAGGACCTAGCAAGACGCTTGGTATGAATGACGATTATGCGTATATGATTCAAGGCCTTATTGCATTATACACTGCCACGTTTAACACATTTTATCTCGACTTTGCCAAACAATTACAAGATGCCCAGCTTGTAAAGTTTTGGGACACTGAAAATGGTGCGTTTTATTACTCTGACAGTGCTTCGGCCGAACAATCCAAGCTCTCGCTACGCTTTAAGCAAAGTTTTGATTCGGCAGAGCCCAGTTCCAACGGCGTGAGTTGCGAAAACTTGTTCAAGATATCCGGATTGTTGCATGACAGCTTTTATCGTGACAAGGCGATAGAAATTTTGGAATGTTACGGTAAAGACATTGAAGCCCAGCCATTTGGATACTGCTCAATGCTTGGTTCAGTTGCAGCGTATCTTCGCAGAAACTCGCGCGGAAGTTTAACCAGCGTTTTGGTAGTTGGTGGCGAAGGTTCCGAATACTCCAGCGTTGAAACCAAGAACGGGTTGGAAAAGGCTACAAACCAAGAAATTATTCAAGAGCAGTTATTCCAAGTACGCCAGCATTTGTTCAACAGTTTTGCCGAAGGCTCGTTGATATCCAAGGTTGATTTATTTGTTTCCCGAAAAGACGACAACCCCACAACAAAAGAACAGGAACAGGAAATAAGGACTGTAGAGTTCCCGTCGTTGAGGGTGCCAAACATTATGCCCAACTTGACATTGTTGCGACTCACGCAGCGCGACATTGAAGAGTACTATGAGCCCTATGGAAATGCATTCTATGGCGCGCTTGTTGACAAGTATTCAAAGGGCCCGGTCAAGTACATTGTTACTCGAAACTTTGAGGCCGCTGAACCTATTGACTCGTTGGAAGAGCTGCTGGAAGCCGTGTTTAATCATAAAGGCAAGTAAACTGAATGTTTCTTTTTTTATATAAAAAGCTGATGGTTGTTTTTTGGCTGTTTTTTTGTTCCTTTTTAAATAGTAAATATCATATACATGTAATTGGAATCCAAATATTATAAATGGTTTGAATAAACATCAAAGGTGTAATGATTGGAGCGGGTGTTAGTTAATTGAATGTCAAGAAATACATCCAATTTTTTAGGGTTACGGTAACTATATGTGATACATAACAGCCATCGTATTCAGCCGTACGTTGGCTCATAACTATGGTAAACAATTGCAAATTGACCTGATCTCTTGTGGGTGGAATCTCCAAGCTAATAATGCAAAAAATTAAATAACATGGCTTTGAATAACCTTTTAATACAGAAAAATAGGGTAATTGAGATAACCATAGACACGTTTCATTTCATATGGGAAAGCAAAACTAGCCAATTACAATTACCACTGCCGCATGAGCAATCTGCACAAGTTATACAATCATATATAAATCATAGAGTGATCCTGTATTGTGAAATATAATAACAAATGTTTTTACAGATCCCGCTTCTTTTATGCAAAAGAACAGATCCAATATTAAATAATGATATACATAGTTTTTGTAGCTTTTTGGGTTGTTCAATGTGAACCCGTATAAATATAATCCTTTTTCACGTATAAAAGCGCATCCAACCAAGGTACCAAGGTACCAATGCATTCTCCAACGCAATCCATAAACAATTTTTATTTTCTTTTTTTCATGTTTAAATTCTCCAGGTAGAGAGCCAGTTGAGGTAAGAAAATTGTTCGTGCTCGCCTTCCATACCAAAAGAAATGGGAGAAAAGAGATAGAAAATACCAATAGTCTCGACATAAAGAACCAAGTAGATGAAACCAGCCAAGTACTTGTTCTTGATATATCTAGTAGTGAGGTGGTCGACAAGGAATCCCAAAAGAAGAAGAGCAAAGTAGAAAGCAGGAAGGTAGTGGTGAACATAGGTGACACGGGCCATGACAATAAAAGGCAAGTAGTGGAAGAACCAGCCAAGAGCAGGGATGAAACCAGCAATAGCATACTTTTCGAGCTGGTCAATATCAAAGTCTTGGTAGCCACGTTGCCATCTAGCAGCGTAAATAACAGTGATCAAGCCAAAGATCAAGACACCGGCAGTAGAAGCCCAAGTGTTGATGGGGTGGCCAAGCAAAAAGTACTTGACGTTAGTAGGACCCCAACCACAGAGACGAAGACCAACGTGGAGAGTAGGCCATTCCCAGGCCGCAGATGCAAGTTCGTCATTCTTATCGGGATCGGGGACAAGAGCATTGTTGGAGGCCATCATGGCAAAATTAAGCTGAACAAAGTCACGGATAAACGAAGTTTTTGGTAATGTACGGTTCTCGGCATTGGGAATACGTTCGTTAACGTGCTTTTCAATGTTCCACCAGGTTTTCTTGTCTCTCTTGGAAGCCTTTCTGTCACAAGTAACTTCACCTTGTCTGAAACCCCAAGCAGGAAGACGGGCGCTTTCTCCAACCAAGTAACAGTCCATAATCTGGTTCTTAAGTCTGATAGCACTGGAAAGAGGGTGGACACGAGACTTGTTATCTCCACCAGGGTTTTCAACAATTTCAACAATCCAGTTATCCTTTTCGTCACCAACAGTCAAGTTACCGTAACCAGAAACTTCCCACTTGGAAGCAGATACAGGAGCAGCAACGGCGTGAGAGTGCAAGTTTCTACCAGTGGATGGGTGAAGGAAACGAATCTTGTCACCATTGGCAACAAAAGTGATTTCCTCAGAATCAGTGTAGTGGGGATCAGGGCGAGCGTGCTCAATGATCCACTCATTGTTCAAATCCTTGTGGTGGTAAGTAGTAACTTGCTGCTGACCAGAACCATCGGGATAAGTTTGAACGTGAGAGTGCAACAAACCGCCTCCAAGACCTTGATTCTTGAGAGTGATGCGGGAGCCGTACGCAATATCCAAAGGACCAGAAACCATGTCGGTACCTTCGAGGTTGGCCTGGAAAAGAGAGCTCATGTTGCTATCACCGGGACCAGACTTGGTAAGGAGCATAAAGTGAATCTTGAAGCAGAGAGCAAAAATGAGGAAAGGAACAACAATCAAGGCAAGGATTCTAGAGGCCCAGTGAGCAAGGTAAGTCTTGATGGGCATCTTGGTGTCACCAAATCGAATCCACAGATCAACGACAGTATAAACGCCAACAACGGAAATGACAAAAAGACCAACCATTTTAACCGATGTGACACAACCAAGAGAAACACCAGTGAAAAGGAGCCAGAACCACCACTTTTTAGAAAAGGCTTCACGCTGGTAAGAGTGGAAGAAACTGAGGCCCATAACAGAAGTAAAAGTAAAGCAAGCGAGCATAGAGTCCAAAAGAATGAGTTTACCAAGAGTAACGTAAGAAGTTTCAAACAGAACAGCCAAAGTGACAAACCAAACGGCAGGAAGAGAGAGTCTCAATTTCTTTGCAGTAAAGTAAGCGACGGGAACACAGACAACGTTGAACATGGCATTGAAGACACGCATAGAGGTATAATCCAAGTATTCGGGGTATTGAGAACCAGATTCAAATCCAAAGGAGCCATTGTACCCGGCAAGATAGCCAGACAAGCCGACAAGCATCTTACCCAAAGGGGGATGGACGTCAAAGTAGTATTCATGGCGAAGATAATAGGAACCGAACTTACCGAAATGGGCTTCGTCCCAGGTAACGTGGTCGGATTTGCCAATCTGGTAAAGACGGGTGAAAAGAGACAATCCGGTGAAGATCAGTGGAGCGACGATGGATTCCACAATGCGCCAGTCGGTGAAAAGAGAGCCGTCGGCTTCCTTTGTCCTGACTGAGCTGGGCTTTTCCTGTTCGGATATTATTGGCTTTTTCACATCCTGGGGATATTCGTTGGTGGTGGATGATTTTGGGGAGGAGTCGGTGTTTGCAAGTCTGTTGCGAACCTCGCGGTGAGGAACGCCTGAAGAAACCGCCGACGAAGCCATTATGGGATGGAGTGTGAATAGAGACGGAGAAGGTGAGAGGAAGGGCAGGAAAAAGGTAGGAGAAAGGAAGAAAGGGAGAAGAATGTGAAAAATAGGCTTAGTGTAGGTGTGTAAGTGTAAGTGTAAGTGGGTTTCTTGTATGTGAAATTTGAATAAGGCCAGTTGTACTTTACAAAATTTTTGACAAGTGTTCATTTAGCGTATGGCTTGTAATGTCACCACCAGAAACGCACACTTAAGGTTTTTACCCACCACTCGCCTGGTATATATAAGATATATATATAAGATAGCACACGCCTGGGTTAATTTTCTACTTTTGCACTTGGATTCCAGTTAATAATAACAATAAATTAAATGTGTATAAAGACCCCCAATAAATAAAATAATAGCAATACTAATCATAAACGTAACAACAACAACAACAACAAAAAAATAATAACAAAAGGTCATGATTCCAAGACAAGTACATACTTGTCTTTACTCTAAACAAGGTTTTACGAAAAGATGCATTTGCTAATCAGCTATATCCATATTCTAGCCTCGGTCTCAGTCTCTACCATTGCTCATGGGGACACATTGTCAATGACAGCAGAAAGAACAAAACTGAACAATGAACCAGTCGTCAACCCAAGAGACAGCATCAGCGTCATGAAACCACCGCCAGCTTCACGCTCAGTGTCGCCAACATAGTGGGGCATGCGGATAAAGGCCGAGGAGCACAAATGGCCATTTGTGATACCAAACAGCAGGTGCAAAAGCAAGTACAGAGTATCGTTACTGTCCTTGCTTATTGTGAACAAAAGGAACAGGGGAATAAATAATAATCGGCCAACGCCGTACATGATGAAGACTTTGTCGGTGGAGATGATATATTGCGGATAGGCGCAGATAATACGGCCAAGTAAATCGCCCAAGTTCCAAATAAAGAAAACAAGAGGAATGTAAAGCTGGGGAGGAAGGCCATAGGTGGTGGAAAGAACACGAGAGGCAAAGACAGGGTATGCCAAGGTGACTGTGAAGACGAGATAGACAGTGATCGAAGGGACCAAAAGCTTCTTGAAAAGAGTGCTCAAAGGAACGGTAGTGTGATGTTCGCCCTTGGCCAAGGCTTCTTCATCCTCAATCAAGGCGGCGGAATGGGTATGTCTGCGAGACAATTCGGGGAAAACATCGTCGTCGTTCAAAGACTGAGTTCTGCTGGGCTTTATGGTGCTGGCATCGTCCCGGTGCACATCAAGGAAAGCGACATTTTCATCGAGAGAGTTGCTGTCTGGACAAGCCTCGCCTTCAATTTCGTCAGAGTAGCGAATATAGTCCCCCTCGTCGTGCTCATGGAGAGTTTTGGTCTTTCTGATGGAGATGATGTACAGCGCAATAGCAGTCATAGACAAGGTGGTTGCGGCAATGAAATACGCAAAAGAAGACCACTGGGCAGCAGAGGAAGAGGTATCAATGGGGACAGGATCAGCAGCTTTGGTGCCCATGTCCAAACGGGTAGCATTGTTATTGTTGTCATCAGCGTCGCCAGAACCGTAGGAAAGCGCAGAAAGGAACTGGCACAATGGCGGAACGATACCAGAAAGAGCTTGGCCAACCATTATAGCCTGCATGTACACAGGCTCATAGAGAGTGACAACAGCGTAAGAGCCATTCTGGGTGTAGGAAGTGCCAACGGTTGAGACGAACATGGCCACCAGGAGGAAGATAAAGTAGACAGTATCGCTTGGCAAAAGGAAGAAGCAGGACAGGCCGAGCAAAAGAAAGACGACGGCAGTGATTATTCCACCGTTGATAATACGCCTTGGGTAGTTTGCATTTCGCTGTTTGTCGGCCAGGTAGAGAAAGACGAGGGTAGAAGTAATGGTACTAATAGACATCAAACTACTGTTGAGAACGCTTCTTAAACGGTCGTCATCGATTCTCGAGTAGAAATACGAGATTGCAGAAAGGAAGCAGTTCCAAGGCCACAGATAGGAGGTGCCTAAAAGATAGAGTGTTAGAATATGGAACCAATGTAGCAAATGTAGCAAATGTAGCAAATGCGATGGGGAGCTGAGAAAAGCTGGAGAACAATAGAAACCAAGATAAGATAAACAAAAAACACAAGGTAGTAGATGACAACAATAGAGAAAATTTTAAAAGACGTCAGGACGTCGGACAAGGCCAGGGATAACAGAGATGATCTTACCTATTGTGAGAAAGGTCATGTAGACCAGCCAGTTGGTTGGTTGTTTGGTTGTCTGTGGCATGGTGGTGTGGGCAGAGGCTATTGGGGAGTTATAAGCAGGGTTTTACAACTCGGCGCAATAAGGACAAGCGGGTGGGTATCACAGGAGGAGGAGACAGGAGGGTTAGACCAGTAGAAGTATCAGAGGAACAGCTTTGGACTAGAAGAGATCAAGAGCACTTGGGTAGTTTGGAAGAAGCGGCAGGTGTTGCAGGGTGTTGGGAGTGGCGATGGTGGTGGCAGTGGTGAAGGTGGGTATTCTGTGACTAATCCCAAAACAAGTAGAAGGTGACTTTGAGCGAGAATGAGAATGAAAAGAAAAGGAGAGGATAGCTAGAAGAAACGGGTGCTTATATATAAGAAAATGAGAAAGTGATGGCAATGATAAACAAGAGCAAACACAAGTACAAGTGTAGAATCAGGATCTACTTTGATAAGAGGGAATGCAAATGCAAATGCAAGGTTCCACTACTATCTCGGGAGATAGCAGGAATGGCCAAAGAGCAAAGGGTTTAGGCAGTGGGCTTTGAGCAGGGAGCAGATGGACCACATGGGGTGTGTCTGTGTATATACGAGTACGTATTAATGGTAATAGTAATAGCAATAGAAATAGTAATAGAAATAGTAATAGAAATAGTAATAGAAATAGTAATAGAAATGTCTGTGTCCGCCATGGGAATAATAGAAAACGGCGGAACAAGCCTGTCGGCGTGCGGTTTTTGATATAGTTTCCAGCTGCTACGGCAAGTATACCACGTGGCGCGGTGACAACTTGTGTTACTTGCAACAGTCTGGCACCGCCCGCGGGCAACTCCGAGTCGTCACGTGCTATGGCTGGCTTGGGAATTGTGGAATATGGAATATAGAATGATAAGCATGGAATACAACATGTACATGATACACATATGAAGAAGTGGCAATTGGCTGCTGATAGCGCAGCGGTCAATGAGATGACAGCTGCTGCTACTACATGGTAGATATCTATCGGTTTTCCATGCACCATGGTTCTGTTCGGTTCTTTTCGAGATCAGGAAAATTCCTCTTTTTGGAAACCATCACACTGCCACTGTTGTTGTCCGTGTTCCCGCTGTTCATGCCACTGGTTCGTTCCAAGCTGTGGTGATAAGTGTTGAGAGACAGTAGATATACAAGACGATTGTCACGGACTTGTCTGGTATTTGGTATCTGGTATTTGGTAGCATCCAAGTCGCATCACGATTCCTGATTCCTGGCGAGTTCTATTCAATTTCTACACACTCCACCTCAGACGTCTTGTTCCAAAGCCCTGAAAGATTCGACCATTCCTTGGTTCGCAATGCCTCTGGAGGCTTTATAAATCGCAAGCTAGCCATTTGGAAAGAGCAATCCAAAGAATCTGGCAGCAAAAGAATATTCCTTTTTAGTATTATTTTGGAGACTGGTGGAAATATGGAAATAAATGGAAATATGCCATATTGGTTCAGCTAATCAAAGTGTCAGTTGCAAATTTTAAACTCAATTCGTCATCATTCTTGGCTCCCATGATGAAAGCTTGATTGCTGTAGAAAATTGTGAAATATCGGCCATTGTGCTGGTAAAATCCGGGGAGATTTAATAGTAGTGGTGTGTTTTGTTTATATTCAAGATTCAGTTTTAGTTTTAGTTTTAGTCTTTTAGTATTTCAGTATTTCAGTATTTCAGTATTTCATTATTTCATTATTTCAGTCTTTTCTTTCCATCTTTCAATCTTTAGGATATACATCTACTAATACATACTACTCACACCTATTGAATTTAAACTCATACTCCAATATGAAATTTATATCCCACTCTCATGCTACACTCCATTGTTCGTCCCATTGTTCCCAATAACCCAATAACCCAATAACCTATTCCAACCCCATTACCAAAAAAAAAAACATTAAACATTAAACATTAAACATTGAACATTAAAAATTAAAAATTAAAACACATAATTAGGTATTCTCCGGAGAAAAAGCTTAAAGTTTACCAAATTGAAACTTTCAAACCTTTTTTTTTTTTTTTTTTTTTTTTTTTTTAACTTTTTCAAATAAAAACAAAGCTTGTCCAATTCATTTAATACCATTCTAATAATTTCTAAACCATTTAAACAATGACGACAGCAGCACGTCCCTACTTGTTCTACTCGCTTTCCTGCTGCAACTGCTTTTAGTTGCTTCTGATGCGCAATCAAGGTCATTTGTCAGACTCTACATCAAGTGGAAATAGAAAAATATATATACCGCCTGTGCTTTAAATTTTCATTCCTTTTATTGCGTTTATAATAAAAAAAAATTCATATACAAAAGTGGCTGGATTTATATGGACTACTCCCGGATTTCAACATTGTCACTCCATCGCCTCTAGTCATATGCCTTCTCGTATTCTTTGTCCGTCCTGTATTAAAATATCAATACAAAATCCTTCTCATTTATTCATGTAGTTTTGTCCTTTTCTTTGTGAATGTGAATTAAAATCAAAAATATAAATACATATAGAATCATAAATGCAAAATAAAAATCTAAACAAAAGTATAAATGTCCATGTGGCTTCTTGTTCCATGTTCTTCCTCCAACAATAAATAACCATACAAATTCCCAGTTACTACCATTTACTCCTCAGGCTCGCCTTCTGAACGGGCGCTGTTCCCCTTCAACTTGGCTAGGCCATCCAACAGTTTCTTCTTCACTCCATTGGACCTGACCTTGTCTTGTAGTCGAAGCCCCCAGCCCTCAAATCTGTCAACAACTTCTCCACGGCTAATAGCAGCAAGTTCCATCTTGTCGTTTTCTGGAGTTGTGCCGTAAATAACATCACACGTCTGTTGGGATCTCATGGCACGGATACGCTCAATCATGTAGCCCGAGGTAGCGTGCTCATGATCCCAAAGAACTTCTTGCTCATCATACTTTAAAAACTTATAAGTAGCCGGGCGGCCAAGTCTAACTGCAATTCCAAGCCCACAGTATTCACTGTTGGGAAGGTAACGCCAGGAGAGACATTCTGAATCTTCATCACAAGCCTCTTTACAAAGCTTTGCAGAGTGCCATGGTCGAGGTTCGTCAGACTTGCGCTTTTCATTAGTACCCTTTTGGCCTTCTTCTTCTTCACGCTGACGCTCACGCTCGGCCTCTTCCTCATCCCACTTTTTGCAAAACTGAGTTTCCATAGCCATGCTGTCCCAGTCCTCCATATACTCCTTGATAAAAGGGGCCGTAAAGTCGCGGTAAATGTCGGCATAGGTGATGTGCTTTCTGCGCTCCGGTCCAAGCGTCTTTTCGTATTCCCAAAGAAGCTCGACTTCAAAAGGTCTAACGTGGTGAAAGCCAAGGATTCTCTCGCACCAGTTTTCAGGGGCAGAGTACAAGGACCAGTGGTGTTCGTCGTTAAACTGTCTGCCAATGCCATGCATGTCACCGTGAGAAACACTAACATTGACCCTTTCCATCATTTGAGAAACCATGTAATCACCGCAGCAAACACGGCTGGTTTCTTCTTCCATTTCCCATTCCCATTCGGGATGCTCACCAAGAGTAATGTCCAGAGCAGCACGAGACAAAACAACGCCAGAACCGCCGTGAGCAAATCTCTTGCCGTAAAGCCAGTGAGAGCAGCCAAGGTAAATGGGTTCAGAACTGTTGAGGGTGTCGAGATAGCCCATCAGATTGTCCATAAACATATAAGTATCGCCATCCATGAAAAAAAACCACTCAACGTCTTTGGGAGCTGTGCGGTAGCCGTGGGCAAGCATGGGCACATTCTTGTGGCGGTCGAGGGACCAGCCATCATGGCCGTCCACGCCCTCAGCCGGGTCGGCATTAGCGCGGCTGTAGAAGAGGTCCTGGAGGGTTCTGTAGTGTCTGTATGCACCGGTTTGTTTGGTAGCTTCGGTGGTGTTGGCAAGAATGTCGATAACCTCGTGGCCAGCAATAGAAGCCGGGTGGTCCGCATAGAGGGCAAAATAAGGCACGCGGGTAAAGGTGGTGAGCAAATGGATGGGAACACGGTTCCACAAGACAGTGGCACCAGTCTTCATCATCACAAACATTTTGGAGGCATTTTCGGCATAGTCCTTGGGGATGACTTGGCGCATGTACTGGGCCTTGTTTTCATAGTAGGACAAGTCGGGGATTTGGGGTCTCAAGTTGTCAGTGAGGTAGTAGTCGTCTGGGTAAGAAGAGGGATCACGCCAGACTTCGTTAGAAACCAGGCGGCCGGCGTCTCTGCCCGAGGGAAAGGTGAATTGGCCAACGGTATCAAATTGTTCGGGTAAAAGGTGGTGTTCTTTTGGCTTGATGTCATGGCCCAAAAAGGGGCTTTGGTCACGGTGGGAGTTTGGAGCGGCCTGTTGAGCGGCACTGCTAGGGCTTTCCACGTAGACCGTGTGGGTAGCCAGGACTGTTTGGGTGACGGTCGGGCCGGAGCCTTGATCAACGGTAACGTAGATTTTCTCGGTCACGACCTCCTTGTTATCATGTTGTTCGTGTTGCTGCAGCTCCTTCTGCTGAGTCTTCAAATCAGCGGTAAAGGGAGGGATGTAGTCATTGATGGCCAGCTTGGCGGCGCTATCACTGAGGGAAGAAAAAAAAATGAGACTGCCGACAGCAATAACCGAGAGGGTTATTAAAGATCTCTTCCTCCGGGCGATGATGGATGACATCTTGGTGAATCAGAAGATGAATTCAAGGGAGGGTGAGGGTGAGCAGATGAGAGGGTATATAAGTGAGAGGGTTATAAAAAGGCGAACCTGATAAAGGAAGAGAAAGAAGGGAAAAAAAAAAAAAAAAAAAAAGGAAGAAAGGAAGAAAGGAAGAAAGGAAGGAAGGACGGGGGATATATATATATATATATATATATAATGGAATAGTAATACAATACAATATGGACACACACACACACACACACACACCCTGTCCGTGTGAATTTTTTTTTTTTTTGTGGTGGATGAAATACAAAAACTTATAACGGAGGGCTATTGGCAGGTATAAGGAACGGGTCGGCAAGCGGACCATGCACAGTGTTGGACACAAAGATGAGTTGAACAAGAGAAGAAGGTGGTTCTAGTGCAAGTATGAATTATGGAATATACTAGCTACGAGCTGCTGGAATATGGAATATGGAATATGGAATATGAAATATGGAATATGAAATATGAAATGGAGTCCCTCACGTGACGCAGATATCGTGACGCAGATAACGCCGAATTCAAAAATCTAAGCGTATTGGCGAGTTTAACCTGCTGCCGGACCGGCCCACGTCCACACCCTGCGCTGCCAAACAGAGCAAGTCGGACGTCGGCGCCAGGCTGGGCTTGACGTGTGCGTGCTTCGTCCCGTCGGCGCCATGTTGACAAGTCACCAAGTAGTCACATGAGGACGGCGCGGGCCCCGTGACACCACCGTGCCTTGGGGTATCGATCGAACCGTCTCACACCATTCCTAGACGTCCATACGTGTGCTCCAGGTCTTGGTGGCTTTGCCAATACAGGCCTGGCCTCTGTGTAGAGCCCGATTGAAGCATCCGCTGTGGGAACAACCGCGACAGGCCGTGTCACGGGGTCTTACATGCTCGGCGCTGGCCCTTGCTATGGCATTGCATTCCGACTCCGTGGGCAGTGGCAGTCCCTAGGAACAGCAGCGATACGTCCAGGGCCCTCTGCTCTATTTGAGCCTTCAAGTGCAAAATGCAGACATGAATGTGGAGCCCTGCACCCCTTTTAAAAGTCTTCCGTTACCTGAATTACCTGATCCTGCGCTCGGCTCAGCTCTTGTTCTCTCAGCCACATGTTGACACGCTGTTTTTATTGCCTCTTGCTCCCTGTCTCCAGGTGTGTCGCTCAGTACCTCTGGCCACCGTTGAAAGCACCGCCGAAAGCACCGCCTGCCGTATCCAGTCTCACTATATTCTGATTTGATTCAGCTCCAGCTAATTCCATTCCATTTGCTCTTCTTTGGCTATAGAGGAAACGTGTCTGCTACTGTTTTTCCGTCAGATAACGGCCGGATCAATTCAGCTACTTCTGTACCCCTGAACACACCTCTTTCAAGTCCTGCCTGAGCCTATAACGGTTTAATGAGACTGTATAATCGTAAATATGACGTCTTGGCCTGGGATTTCGTAGGCTTTTGCTGATCTCATCTGCTGCTGCTGCTACTTTTACCCATTATCTACACGGTATGCAATATATAGTTTATTCTAAATTCTATATTCTATTCTATATTCTATTCTATTCTATTTCGGTGTGTTATTGCAACGCTGAAACACTCTTTTTTTTTCTCCTTTTTTTTTCATTTCTTTCCTTTTCTTTCCTCGCTTGATTCTTGCCGATACCTATCTTTTCGTACCAATGCATCCTGTATCGCCTACCCGTTCGTTTTCGTTCGCGTAAAAGCACCGACCCCCAAACTGGTCTTCAAGTCCGGTCCCAGCAAAATTAAACGCTGGCTCCACTAGCGTGCTGTTTCACCTGAAAATCTTGTACATAATCGCAAATAGGCATGCGAATACGAATATCAATATGGATCTTTGTTTCAGGAATGAGCCGTTGTGATCCATGCTCTATGGTATACTCGAACTAGAATCTACAGGCTCCTTGTGCTGTTCACCAATGCAGCCCCATTCCTTCTATACCCCAATTGGAATCTTAGATCTGCTAAACCAGTCTGGAATCCCCACTTGAGACGGGTGGGGATTAAACCGAAACTTTGGTTCTTAACTACGGCTCTATTTTTTTTTTTTTTTTCCCTTCTTCTTCTCTGCATCAGGGACCGGTGTGCATGTTTAACCTTTTCACTTATCGGAACAGACCAAACGCCCATTCCAGAAAGATGCACAGCGTAAATAGCGCTCATAAATAGGCGCACAAAAGTCACATGATGCCGCGATATTACAAATATTGTAACAGCAATTCAATCACATGCGAATCACGTTACCACTATCAATAACCTATACACATACACACACACACACACTCTCTCTCTCTCTCTCTCTCACACCCCTCCTTCTTCACCCTGTTGCCACTAGTTTCCAATATCCCTACAAAGTTCTCCATGCTTCCATTCCACTCGCCTCTGTCAACCCACAAACCATTCTTATAATGTCTCAAAGTGTAATCAAACCCAAGACTATCAAGGAACTCGCTCAAGAGGGCCAAATGGTCGACTTTGATTCCTCGTTCCCCCTCATCAGATGGATTGAAATTGCAAAAACAATAGTGCGCCAGGTACGTCGTTTGTCGTTCTTTGATCTGCTTGGAATTCATATTTCCTCCTCCTCAAACTGTTACTAACCGCTCCTTCATCCACAGGCTGATGTGTACGACTCTGAAAACGACTATGAAGAAGCTTATCGTCTGTATTCGCGGTTTGCCGAGTAAGTATCTTTTGCCAGTTGCTGCAACACGTCAACACGCCAACCAACCCATCAACCCATCAACCCACGCTTAAACATCTTGCTCAATCAAATCCTAACACTTCTTTCTTAGTATAACCCTCAACTTTTTGCCTACTCATCCCGAAGCATCGCTAGGCAAAAACAAGGCTCGTCTAATGAAGCTCAACGTCGAGGTAAGTAGGCCAGTTTCCATCCCTCGCTCTTCAAATCACTAACTTGAAACTAGGTGAACCGCTCTATGGATAAAATGGCCAAGCTCAAGCCTATCATCAACCAACGAGTAGCGGCTTATAACTTGCACGTCAAGATGGAGGCCAACCGGATCAAGCACCAACAGCAAGCCCAGCAACGGAATCTCGAGCTCCATCGCCAAAGAAACCTTGAATATCACCGACAAGAGCACCAACGCCGTAGCTCCTATTCCATCTCTGACTCGGACTACGACCAGGCTTTAAAAGATATCCAAACGCTGCAGAAAACGTCTTCATCATCAGCTTCAGTGCAATCCGACGTTTCACGATTTTCGCTCACCCCCACCACCGCCAATGACCAAGCCAGCAGCAACTCGTCTGCTAAAACTGTTGTGCCCTCGTACCCTCTTGTCGCCTACAAGCCTTCAGCCGTTCCACAACCCCAGACTCCCACCGTTGATACAAGGCCTCCTCAACTTCCTCCTCAACTTCCTCCTCATCCTGACGTCAATCCAGAAGACAGAACTCTGAATGCTCACTCATCGGTCCGCGGCCCATCAAATGGCCCGGACTTGGTCTCGTCTCATACAGGCACCCATCGCCCGTCGTCAATCTACAGCTTTGCCGACAGCACATACAGCCTACCATCATCTATTATGACAGCTACCGATGTCAAGCCGCTTTCTTTTCAACAACTTGAGCCTGATAAGGCTCCGGGATCATTACAACCAAAGGCAAGTCCAACGCCTAGTGCTGCTACTCTTTCTAATGACACAGCTACAACTGCTACTAGTAATACCAATAACGAGGCAACACACAAGATTCGTTCCCACACTGAAGGAGGCACCCCTCTTCGTTCCGTATTCCTTCCTAATGCCCTTCGCGTGGATTTCTTAAACGTTGCCCTGTCCAACACTAGACGTCGCCTGGAAACATGTGGCATGCTTTGTGGTAAACTGAGCAGAAACGCCTTTTTCATTACCCATCTTATTATCCCCCACCAAGAGTCTACCCCCGACACATGCCAAACTACCCACGAAGAGCTGTTGTTTGAATATTTAGACACGCACGATCTTATTCTACTTGGGTGGATCCATACCCATCCCACCCAGTCGTGCTTCATGTCTTCTGTCGACCTCCACACCCAAGGCTCGTACCAGCTCATGCTAAGAGAGTCCATTGCCATTGTCTGCGCCCCTTCCAGAGACCATTCCTGGGACATTTACCGCCTCACCGACCCCAACGGCATTAGCATCATCAAAAAGTGTCCCAAGTCGTCCTTCCACCCCCACCCCGAGCCTGATCTCTATGCCTCGTCCATGGTTCACGGCCACGTTGTCATGAGCAACAATCTTCCTTTTAAGATTGTCGACTTGAGATCAATCACCCCGGAAGATTGATGGTGAAGTCGTAGAGTGTTAAAATGTCAATCAAGTATTAATATACAAGTCAAAGTTAGAATTAGATAGATTGTTTATTTTTGTTGCACATATCATATAGAGATATATGACTAGTCTTTAAAGAAAAATTGAAAAAAAAAAACAAAAAAGTCATTATATTAACACCAAAAAGATTGGACGACACCGGAATCGAACCGGGGACCTCTCGCATGCTAAGCGAATGTGATAACCAACTACACCAGACGCCCAATGAATAAAACTTCAGAAATAAATCGCATTGATAAATCAAGTTCTAATATTTCTCAATTAAACATACAAAAGTATTGGTCCATTTTTTTTTTAAATTTTTTTAAATTTTAAATTTATTAATACAATTTCAATGGGATCCTTATACTATCCAATACAGAATCCACACTGCTGTCGTGCCCGTACTTATTATTCCTCAAGGCTTCATTCTGCCGCGACTCTTCCTCAATCTCCAGCCACAGCTGCAGCATTTCGTCAATCAGCGCGTCATCAATCTCGCTTTCCGTCCGTTGCACGATGTGAGCCCCGGCGCCGCCTTTAGTCTCGGCGATACCGGCAGCTGTCAATTCCTTGATCATGGCGTCAATGTCTGCATCGCTGTCACCGCCGAAAAAGTCCTCCGCTTCCAGCAGGGCCTCAGGCTGCTGCGGGGCCGGTTCAGTGTAGGGCAGGCACTTGGCTTCATAGCCGGGCTCAAAGGGGTCGCCATAGTCATGGTCAAAGGGGTCGTAGCCCGTGTCGTAGTACCGAGAGGCCGCGTGGCCGTGCATGCGCGCCGGGCACGAAAAGCTGTTCGAGTCAAGCATTGTGAGAGAGTCTCTGTAGCCAAGCATCTTGGACCCAGTGTAGAGCAAGGTTTGAATGGGGTGTGCCTGGTAAAACTTGTAGGTGTAGTCTTCGGCGCTGTACGAGTTTGCTGGCGGGAGAGGAGCGTGGATAGTCGGGTCTGAAGAGTGGTTGGAGGAATAAAACGCGCCAGTCGTCTTGCCGCTGTTACCAGCATTTGCTTTGAGCACAGGCGGCCGGTGAGTGGGCTTCAACGGTTTCCTGTCTGGTAATGCTGGCCGGGCTGGAGATTCGTGGGCACTGGGTTTGGAAGGGGCTCCAACGTCTTCAAACCGTTCATAAGGAGGGTATATAAGAAACGGCTTGGAAATGGGGCCGATTCGCTCGCGGGAAGATTGTGAGAACTTTTTAAAACTAAAGCCCATGGTTAAATATGATGTGAAATAATGTCAAATAATGTAAAAATTGAGTACATGTCCAATCCTTTTTTCGGGGAATCCAAGAGTTTATATAAACCTCTTTGGGTATATACATACATGCCAGTCTATTTCAGAACATGGGTTATATTCGTTGACCAAATGAGCAAATCCATCTCTTGTTATTATTATTATTATTATTATTATTATTATTATTATTATTATTTTTCAATCCATGTTTGGTGACAGAATAAAAAGACTCCACTGGGAACCTCTTGCAAGACATGTTGGGCAAAGTGTATCTAGCCAAGAATGCAACGCAACTGGCAACAACGAGGGTATGTATGTTCACCATGTCTAGAGATGAACAAGATGAGGATGCAAACAACGCTTGCAATGTTTCAAACCACGGAAAGCCACATGGGTAATCTGGTGCAGTTGATATCAAAGGGACGGGGTTTTTTTTTTCATTCGGGGGTATAGATTCTCAATTGTTTGTTTCATGTCATTTCATCTTCTGGTTTAAAAGATTTCCAAGGATTCCAAGGATTCCAAGGATTCAAAAGATTCCAAGGATATCTATGTGTGATGAAACAAGGCTTATCAACATGGCTTTTTTTTAATACCCTGCGTTCTCAAATGTTCTCGGCGATTCGACTCGTGCGAACATTTCAGTCTGTATGATTGGCCTAGTGACTTGAATCTGGTCGATGACGGCAAAGTCTCCTAGCCAAAAGCCCATACTTGGCTCAATATGCTCACAACGGGTGCAAGCTTCAGGAAGATTATCAAAAAGATCGGTTGCGGAATCTTCCATCTGTCTTTATTCTTTATTCTTTATTCTTTATTCTATCTATCTTTTCTATATTCTTATAGTTTTCGTACGGCTGACTTCCTGCGGTTCGGTATTCAATTTACGCTTGATCAGGCTTTGGTTCGGGTTGTAATTTACGCCCGTCTGTTGCCTCTTTTGGGATTTCATTCCTCTTCATTACAACTGAACTACTTGGCTTAACTTTCTCTTTTTTACAACTGAACTACTAGATTACTGTATCTCCCTCACGGTCGTAGCATATTGCTACTTAGTATTATGGCCATGATAAATTCTTCAGTTAGTCAAACCTTTTTTTATTTTACTTTCAGATCCCAGATCAGTATTAGAGACTGCCGCAATTAACAGAGTTGTTCAATTACTTTTCTCTATGATCAGCCGAGATTTCTGTTACCACTCAGGTCTATGCTCGGAATGACTTTCTCTTTTGCTAGTAGTTGGTCTCAGATGGTATATCAAGTTCAATAAGTAGATACAACTAGTGTAGTACCATTTATTTCTCTTCCAATGTAGTAGTTTCTTCAGTATTCAGAGTTATTTACCATGGTTATGACACCCGTCTCTTTTTTTTTTTTTTGTATAAAAGAAATTTACACATTTACTTAGAATTGACTATTAGAAATTGCTCCTTTCAGTCATGGCAAGAATATCAATATCAAGGTCAATATCATAGATGAATCATGGCGTACAATTTTATGTCCCCTTTACTATACTAATATTGCCTGGCTCGTGGAGTCCGAAGGGACCGTTGCAATCTCCATTAAACCCACTTGCATACTCAATTAATGTATGTAAACGGCTTTAATAGAGTTGGATGCATACATATATAAAAGACGTAATCGCTGTGGGAATTGCTTGATTTCTTCCCATCCTCCCTACCTGGCTACCCTCCTCACCAACAAACCAACAACTATCTACAATGGCTTCTCTTCCTCCTCAAGATTGCTGCACCCGCGGATTCAAGCACGAAGGCACCGCCTCTGGCCAGGTCGTAGAGCTCGACGGCATCCAGGTCTACGTCACCGGCAACGAGGCCAACGCTTCGGACCGCCTTCTCATTTTCAACACGGACATTTTTGGCCCTCTCTACATCAACTCCCAGCTCATTGCCGATCACTTTGCTGCAAAGGGCTACTACGTCGTGATCCCCGATCTTTTCTTCAAGGACCCGATCCCTGTCGATAGACCGGCCGACTTTGATATCGCGTCATGGCGTGCCCGTCACTCTCCAGCAATCACTGGCCCCATCATTGAAAGGTTTGCAACGTTTATTACTGAAAAATACAAACCCAAGTTTGTTGCCACCACTGGCTACTGCTATGGCGCAAAGTATTCTATTAGACTCTTGGGATCTGGCGTCGCAAACTCTGCTGCCATTTTCCATCCTTCGCAGATTGACATTGACGAGATCAAGGCTATCAAGGGTCCCCTGTACATTGGTGCTGCCGAGGTTGACCCTGTTTTCAATTCCGCTGGACGCCATGCAACCGAAGATGCTCTCCTGGAGATGAAGGCCAAGTATAGACTTACTCTCAACCACGGTGTTTCTCACGGCTTTGCTGTCAGAGGTGACATTTCTCAGCCTTGGGTCAAGTACGCCAAGGAACGGGCTTTTTACGATGCTGTTGATTGGTTTGACATCTCCTATAAAACTCTCTAAATAATTTTTTAAAAAAGGCCAGCTGTTTGTATTTTTTAATAAATAAATAGTATCAATCATCATGTTATGCTTTTCATAAGCTTTAAAATCTCATACAACCCGGTAACGTCAATTTTTTCCTTGGTATCTTTTGAATTGAAGTCTGTCTCCAACTTTTTGATCAATTCTTCGGCAATGGTAGTGTATGATTCCAACACCGCAATGGTGTATTCAAAAGAATTTGTAGTAAAGCGCATATAGTCTACTGCGTAATGTTTCAAGGTATTATCTTCCGTCTTTTGCTTCAGAATGTTGATGATTTGTTTGTTGTTTGTGTCGTAACGAATGCTGTGAATGATTGGAAAAGAAAACTTGCCTTCAGTGAGATCTTCGCAAAACCCCTTGTTGTCGGTGTACTAGACTCATGTTAGACGTGAATAATTGATCCAAAGTCACAAAATACTTACATTCTTGGACTGGAGATTCAGATAATCATCTTGGATTTGGTAGATGATTCCAAACACATTGGCGAGTGGCATAAGATCACTAAAACTAGTTAGTAATAAGTAATAATAATAAAAAAGCACTCATCTTTTATAATAAAAAAACTTACATTTCAACAGGGCTTACATCCTGCATAAGTCTTACTGCCAATCTATAAAGGCCACCCGTTTCTAAAGCCAGTTAGTATCTAGCAGCTTGGGAATAATAATAAAAATCGCATTTTCTTCCAGACATACTGTTCATAACCATATTCAGGTATTCTTCTTCCGATGGACAACTTAATGTTTCTCTCCAGTACAAGTCTAATCCTTGGCCTCGGTGCAAATGGATCAGTTCTTCAGTAAAGATATTGGCTGCGTTTGGACTGTTCAGCGAGAGCACCTTTTGTAGAGCGAGAAAGTACACATAGTTTGACGAGTTTATTGTCTGAGCCATGCCAAAAATTGAATGAGCAACGGGAAAACCGCGACGTAATACTGAAGAGTCTTCAACGTCATCCACGAGCAAGGATGCAGTATGGAGCATGGCGATGATTTCGCTGACAATGGAAAGGTTTCGCGGATCGACTTTTAGTATGGTATTGAAGGATCGAATCATCTTTGTGCGAATATCCTTGCCAGGAAGTTGGGTCAAATAGTCGTACGGGCCAAGCAGAATCTTTAAAAAAAATAATAACAATAAAGAGCATTTAGTATTTAGTATTTAGAATTTAGAATTTAGAATTTAGTGTCTAGCATTTGTTAATCAATAGGCGAGCCCATGACTTTGACGTCATGCTTCATGTTCGCGATAAAGATCTATACGCTTTTCAAGCACTTACATCCTCATAGTTCTTGGACCAGTAGGATTCTTTGTTGAAAGATGCATGCCGGTATTCGAGAGGCATGGGATCCTTAGCAACATGGCCGTTTGAATCAGAATCCGGGGCCTTGGTGGCGGGGAGAGGTTGAGGTTGAGGTTGTTGCATGGTATGAGTTGGTTACTGACAGGAGATCATGAGCAAACAGGGTATCAAGATGTGGTCAACAAGGGAGGAAGAAAGAGAAAAAAGAAAGAAGAAAGAAGAAGCAAAAAAAGGGATTTAAGAAACAAAACAGCTCATGGAAGGAAAATGGTAACAGGCTGCAAGGGATGAGGTGTTTCTTCGGATCCAAAGACAGGTGTTCTGACGTGTAGAGCGATGGATCAGATTGCAAAATTAACACATTCATTTTTTGTATCTGCACGAGGGCTGTTGGCTTGGTAATCATTAAGTAAGCGGTCATGTGATGACGTCAGGTGGGTTTCATGTGACTCGGTATATAATATATATACACACACACACACATGTTGCTTGTCAATCTCGTCCATCCCATTTCGTTCCCTTTGGTCATTATATCCTCAGAACGTTCCTTATTCCCACTTTGGCCTCTCGTTTCCGTCGCACAGTGTGCTACTTGACTGCTTGTAAACACCTTTTGCATACCCCAATCTCACGTCAACTGCTGCATTGCCAAAGATACCCCTCACGCCCTTGCTTAAATAACAGCGCATAACCTTTCGACCTCTTCCTACACCAACCGCATTACCCTGTTACAACCCCGGCAATCGCAATCATGGATGGAATGCCTATTGACTGGCTTCTGGAAATGCCACCGGTGACCCGGATGTGGTTTTTGGGCATCATTGCCGTGTCTATCGGCGAGCAGTTCCATTTCGTCAGCGACTTCCAGCTGGTCTACAGCTTTACCCAGGCAGTCGGCCACCGCGAGTACTGGCGCTTTGTAACTTGCTTTTTGTACTTTGGTCGGCTAAATTTGAATCTCGTTTATAATACCTTTTTCCTGATCCACTACTCGCAAATACTAGAAGAGTCGTTTGCCATGCAGGCCCCTCCGTTCCCAGACAATGAAGATCAGGACAATCCTGACGGCAGAGTGCGATATCACCCTACCGGAATTACAAATTTCATCAACAAGCATGCTGCGACACTAGAGTATCTGTGGATGCTTTTACTGGTCAGCGTATCGCTGCTTGCTGTCACCTCGTACTTTAAACTTCTTGGTTTCCTGGGCCCCATGCTCTCCAACATTTTGATTTACATCTGGGCACGCCGCAATCCTGACGTCAATCTCTCGTTTCTTGGAGTAATTGTCTTTACCGCACCGTATTTGCCCTGGTTCATGCTTCTTTTCTCGGTAATCATGGGCTCGAACGGTACCCTGTCCGGCAACGACCTGTCTCAGCCATTCCCCGAACTGATACCCATTGTCATTGGCCACGCTTATTTCTTCTTGGAAGACATCTACCCCAGACTCCACAACGGAAGAAGACTGCTGGCCCCTCCCTGGTACTGGGTTGCTCGGAGCCTGACTTCAACGGTGGAGGCTGAGGCTCAGGCTCAGGCTCAGGCTCAGAACCGCCAGCCTGGTGAAAACCAGCTGGGCCAAGTCCCTGCTGGCCCAGTTCCTACCGCCCAAGGCGATCACGAGCCAATTAGAATTGGAAGCGAAAAGCTGTTCAAACAAGCATCGTCAACAGAAGAGAATGGCCATTTGAAAGAGGCCATTCAAGTAAAAGAAAAGATTGAAGCAAGTGGTTCACAAATTGGGTCTGATCAACAAGTCCGTGAGCGAAAACTTGGCGAAATCCAAAATGAAGAAAGTTGAGAGACTTTAAAATTTATTTATTAATCATGTATATTTAGTTTTAATTATCAATAAATGTAATATTTTAAAATTTAAAAAAAAAAAAAAAAAAAAATTTAGTATACTCATATACATCATATATTATCTTCTTTCTCTTCTTTCCTTTTTACAAAAAAAAATATAACAAAAGGACATACAAACATAAATCATTTTAAGACATAAAAAAAGAACATAATATTAAAAAAACAAGGGGGGTCATTTAAAAAAGGAAAAAAAGAAGAAATCAAGGCTTATTTTTGTTGAAAGGGTAGTTAAAGAGACTGGAATAAAATAAAAAGACATTAAACGTGAAAAGACAGATTCAAAACTCAAAAGCTCAAAGCTCAAAGCTCAAAACTCAAAACTCAAAACTCAAAAAGATCAGCGTCTTCTTCATTTCCGTTGCTCATTAGAGGAAGAGATTGTAAATTGAAATCAAATTCAAGACCAAAGTCCATGTCATGAGATTTCAAACAATCCATGTTGATGGACTCATCGACGCTGGACGCTCTGGAGCTAGTTTTGGAGTTTTCGGAAAAGGTTTCAGAAAAGAGGCTGGTGGTGTCGCTGGCTGGAGATACGCAGAGAGACACATAGTCGGAAGAAATGGTGGGAAGTGAGGGACCATCCAACTCAATCTGTTCTAGGTTTTCGAGATCAAGGGAAGGAGTGATGCTCTCGGGGGAAAGCCACAAATCAAGGTCCTCCAACTGATTCACCTTTGTGTCCTCCAAGGGTATCTCGGGCATAATATTTTCAGAATCAAGATCGATCGATGAAGTAAGAGCATCCACATCCAACTCACAAAGAACAGCAGTGTCAATGTCGTTATCCGAACTGTTGCAATCCGAGTAAGGTTCTTCAGCCTCCATCTGGTTCAACGAGTCAAGAGTAAAACTTGGCAGCTGAAAAAGATCCGAGTCCAAAAGAGTTCCAAACTCGTCAACAGCTCCAGAGGGCGCATCAGAAACGGTTCCAAAGGGTGGAGATGGTGAGGACGAAGAAGTGACTGAGGATGGGGGAGTGGGAAGATCAATAAAGTAAGAAGACTTTTGATTCTGGCTAGAAAGAGGGTCGTTCCAAAAGGAGTCTAGAGATAAAAGATCCTTGTCGGACTTTTTCTCCTTGTTTTCAAGAGCCAATTCAGCAATCTCAGTGAGGTCAGATAATCCGCCAAAGCCGGAAACGGGTTTGATGTTGGAGAGGCTGGCAAGATTAGTAGAAGCTCTACGAGACTTTGTGTTATTGTTATCTTTGGAGATGAGATTTGAAGGAGCGATGGAAATAGGAACTTGTCTTTGCTTTTGTTTTCGGGTCTTTTGTTTGTCAGTGCATTTTTGGGTCATAACGGGCATAATGGAAGCATTGGTCGTAACAGGGGTCGTAGACGTCGTAGATGGCATGTCGGGCATTACTTTCTTTTGGACATTATTATTAACAGGGCTAGAAAGAAGTGGAGACTTTTTAGAGAGGATTTTAGAGACCCGGGCACCGGTAGTGATGGGTTTGATGTCGGTATCTTGCGCTTTGGCCGAGCCGCGCTTGATGCCATTTTGGGCAGCGCGGGAGACTTCAGGGGTCACGTGCTGACTTTTGACCATTGATCCGGGGCTGGACTTTTTGCAGGCTGCACGTCGGAGGGCAGAAGTTAATGCTGCGGTTTGAGTCAAATTAGCGGGTAGCGGTTTTGGCAGCAACGGGCGATACATTGGGCGAATTGGCACGAATTTTTTGGAAGAGGTAGAAGGAGCGGTAGAATGTTCTATAGTTGGCGTAGTTGCTGGCAAAGCTGCGACTGGGGCGGTTGGAGCGGTTGGAGCCGTTTTGCAGGTGAGCGGTTTAACCGCAGGCTTAGGTATCGAAGAACCGACAGTTTGATTAGGTTTGGGGCATTTCATGCTTGGTTTGGAGGCTTTGCTGGCAAGAGAGATGGGGACAGCAGACTTGTTGGCCATGGCGACGGGCTTTGGCGCGATTGAGCGGGCTGGGGACTGGGCGAGAAGAGCAGCTTTGAGAGCGGCAGAGGCCTGCGAGGTCGAAAGGATGGAAATCTTGGAGGATTTTTGCATCTTCTTGGTCTGCTTTGGAATCAGGGATTTGCAAGAGATTGCAACGGGGGCAGCCTTGGGCTGAAGGGGTTTAGGCTGAGACGGAGCAGAAGCGAGCTTTGCAGGGTCTGAGGAGCCGTTAGTGACTGGAGGAACGGAGATTTTGAGCATGGTGGAAACAAGGGACGCAAGTGGAGACGAAAAAGGCAAGCAGGATCAAAAGGTAAACAAGATCAAGCGTAGGTGCTGGAAGCGGAATGTTTTCGGATGGTTTCTAAATTTTTTTGGGAAAGAGGTGGCTGGTAACACAGTTGTGACTCTAAGGGAAAATGGAAGAAAAAACAAGAGGGAAACAAAAACAAAAATAAGACACACGCAAAGATGGAATCAAAAGAGCTATAAGAAAGGAGACGGGAATATGTATATATGGCTACATATACATACGATTTGTGAGTAGGACATTCAAAAGCTTGGGGGGAGGAATAAGAGAGGAGGGTTTTAGGAGGATGAAAAAGTTCAAAGGCGAAGAAACACGAGGGCTGAAAAATCCCGGACTAAGGTGGAGGAGATTAGTGGGAGTGAAGGAGGGAGCTGGAAGGAGCATGATACGTACGGGTTGGGGCAGTAGCAGAATAGTGAGCAAATAGTAGAAAGGCAGAGAAAGGAAGGGAGGAAGGAAAGCGAGCAGAGGGAAAAAAGAGGCCGGCAGCTTGAATGATATTTATATTTCTGTGGTGACGAGGTAAATAGCAGATAATTCCGGGGAATGTTGCAGCAAGCGCAGGCCGTGGCCTAAATCGCCGAAATCCGGGAGGAATGCGATGAATTATTTAAAGAGGCATTTAAATGAAGAGCTGAGAGCTGAGAGCTGGCGAAGGGTTGAATTATATTATAATAATTATTATTATTATTATTATTATATTATTATATTATTATTATTATTATTATTATTATTATTATTATTATTATTATTGAATCATTTCCTTTTTTTTTATCTTTTTTCATCTTTTTTTTTTATCATCTTTCCTCTCTGGTCAAAAAAAAACTCAAGGTTCAGTCTGGTTTCCCCAGAACCAAGCAAACCAGCAGTACGCCTCCGACACAACGCTCACGGGAACACGGACAGCGTTGCGGTTCCCTTCTGCTGCTGCCACCGCTGCTGTTTCCCTTGCAAACGTGGAACATTATATTGTTTGCCTTTTTCTGCCAAACAGCTGCCTCTGCCCTCTGCCGGTGCACACTGCGCTGCACTCGAATGATGTCACTGCAAAACTCTTTGCTGGTCACGTAAGGCGGGCCCTAACCCAGCGCTGTTACGTGGGGCCAGAACCGGTTAGCTGCACGGCTTCTAAGGACGTGGTTCACGAAGCGGGTCAACACGAGTAGTTTTGATTTTGATTTTGATTTGATTTTGAACAGATGAAATAAATAATAATAAATAATAATAAATAATAATAAATAAATAATAATAAATAAATAATAATAAATAATAAATAATAAATATATTCATTCATTCATTTACTTCTTCTTCCTCTTCTTCTTCTTCTTCTTTATCCTACAAAACTCTACCTCCAATATCACGTCTGTTGCAGCCATGACATAGTTTCACTTTTAAGTGGCGGTAAATCTCCCTCACTTTCAGCCATTTTCATCCATTATCATCCATTATCAGTTTTATGTTTTATATATTCTCATTTCATTCTCTCATTATTGCATTACGGCCAGTGTAGCTTTTATTTTCGCTCATCTGCCTCTTCTTCTTTCGAGGGCTTTATCTCTCGCGCCTTCGGTGCCACCGTTGGGTCGAATCCTCAGCTGATTTCTGCCAGTATTCTGCCAGTACGACATTAGATCTACCGATGGCCCTGAAAAATATTCTTCTTGCAACTGGAAACTCCCACAACAGTAACAATCGCGTAGTCCGCTCCTGTGTCCCCTGTTGCCCTGCTTTCTTCGTGTGGATAAACTCTCTTGCCGTATTCCATGTTTCCATGCACCGGCCAAGCTTTTTGGCGACATCCGTGTGTGTCTTTTTTTTATTTTATTTTTATTTTTATTTTTGACACGCTGGCGTTTGCTTCTCCGGCATTTTTCAGCCTAGTTTGCCTGTTTGCCTGTTTGCCCTTTTCTACGAATAAACAAACACCCGTTATTCATCCCAGTCCGTTGCTGTGCTGCTTTACGGCCGCTGTTTATCAACCTTATACCCCTGTGCCTCTTCATGCCGGTGGGAAACATGCCGTTATTTCTCTCACTGCACCTGCTGAACCACTAGTTGGCTCCAGTCGTAAATAAGTCCCGCGTTTGAAAGATTGCCGGGTTTAATAAACACGTCCAAATTCCTTATGCTCATCATGCTCATGCTCATCCTCACAACCACAAACGGTTTATATACACTCAAATTACATGCATTACTTGCATTATATGCTCAAACATACAAACATACAAACACACTCTTTCACACCCGGCCCCTTGGCAACATTGCACGTGACACAGATCTTCCAGTTTCCTCAAACGGAAGCGGTCCCGTTTTTCCCGTTTAGGCAACTGTCTTGTAGATTATACCTCCAGCAACGTTTCATATGCAATCCAACACCTAATCTACACTGCCATTCACTTGAATATCCACATTGATCTCTTCATTACCATTCACATTAACATTCACATTAATATTCTCTTGATATCTCTGAATATTCAAGTACACCCAAAAATAACATGCTCCATCTTCTTCTCGTCTTGGTTATATCCTCTAGTCGTAGTAGTGCCGATTCGCAAACGGCTGAACCTGCATGCCTTACCCTGCCCTGCCCTACACCAATATAAACTTCAAACTTTATAAACCAAAATAAAATTAATTAAAATTAATTAAAATAAAATTCATAAAAAACCCTCGGCTTTTTCGCCCCCAACTTGCGCCACACACGTGACCGCACCATGTCGGCTTCATGCTCATCGGCCCCCAGTCCCTGCCCTCATCCCTCATCCACTCAACTCAACTCACGTGCGTGACACCTCGACCCTTGCGGCCAACTTCGGAGTCTTTATACCGCTGTTTGCCTTGTTACTACTTTTCACATTCCTTTTTTTATTTTTTATTTTTATTTCTTTTATTTCTTTTTATATTTCTTTTTATTTATTAGAATTTAGACGTTTTTTTGTCAGCATCAGAGTATAGATGCTATAACGATACAACGTATATATCCAATCCCTTGCTTTTTTTTTTAATTTTAATTTTTTTTTGTTTTTGTTTTTATGATTTCTTCCATCATCAGATATCCTTCTCTCTGCTGGTTTAACACATTCCCTCCCCCCTCCCAAAACCGGTTGTCATCATCATTCATGTCTTGACCCCGTCTACCGCTTCAATATTCTCGGTTCTGCTGCCTCAATGCTTCATCCATCTTCCGTAATGACCTCTACCTCAATTGCCTCTTACTAGTTGTTTCGATAATTGGAATCAATAAATAACCTGGCATTTATATAAATCCATTTGATTTTGATTTTTGATTTTTGATTTTGATTTTGATTTGCCACGACAAAAATTTACTAACCATTGTATTACAACTGTTGATTTAACAAGAAAAAAAAAAAAAAATCAAATTTTTATCCACGTGACAAAACAATAATTTTCATCACAACTGCTTTTATATCCACACTGAATTTACAAAATAACACGACTCCGTGGCCAAGCTGGTTAAGGCGCACGACTGTTAATCGTGAGATCGTGAGTTCAATCCTCACCGGGGTCGCTTCTGTTTTTTTGTTGTGATAATTATTATTATTTTATTATTTTATTATTTTATTTTAATGTTATACATCACTTTTACTCTAAAATCACCCCAAAATCTAATTAATCGGTTTAGGTTCACTTCACATTGATCCATTTCAATATCAATATCAATATCAACATTTACTGTTTACATCTACATCTCTATTCCAATTATCAAACATCACATTGATGCTCACGTCTTCTACACTTTTCAACTTCATTCATAAATCATAACTTCATTAAGTCCTTAGAGAATCTATTGGTACATCCCCAATAGCGGAATTTAAATTCAAGTTTTTCTCTTTTTATTTGAGTCTTGTGTGCATGTGGTATTAAAAATACATCATCATCATTCAATTTTGTAACTAAGTTTTTATTTATCTCATCCAACTTTCCAACAATATGCTTCTTGGTATTATTACATTTAAACCTTGAAAGCACGAGAGTGACGACGACCACGAGCGCGCTCAAACTTGCGGCCCTTGGAAAGAACACGAGGAGCCTTGTGTGAGTTAGGGCCAAAGCCAAAGTGTCTGACGGCCTGTCTCTTGTTTCTGTCACCCTGGACAAGAACAGCGTTCTCACCAGTAGGAGTGCGGCGAGCGAGCTGGTCGAGAGTAAGAATCTCACCACCAGCCTTGAGGATACGGGCACGGGCAGTACCAGTAACTCTCAAAGCAGCAACGGTCAACTTGGGGAGCTCAAGAACACGGGCGTCATCGGTGATAGTACCAGCAACAACCAAAATCTTGTCAGAAGGAGCGGAACCGTCTTTGAGGGCCTTGGCAAGATCAGCGGTGGAAACAGGGGGTCTGTTGGTCTTGGAAAGGTAAAGGCTGGAAAGAACCTTCTGGTTGAACTGAGACTCGGTACGACGAGCCAAAACACGGTAAAGGTCAACCAAGAGAGCCAACTGAGCGTTGTTGGACTTGGGAGCCTTACGCTGGCTGCTGCGGATGTGCTGCTTCTTAGTGTGATCGATACCCATTGCGAACTATTGGTGCTGTCGTTATGGTCTGGCTGGCAGAGGGGGGAAACAAAAGGGAAAAAAGAAGGTGAAAAAAGATTTTGGGAGACAGAGTGTGACGCACACACCTCACTGCTGGTGGTAGACCTAGCGCACCAATAAAACTCTGTTCTCCACCACATTAACCTGCTCAATATACCCTAGCCCACCAAGCGCCTCATATCCAAATCCGGTTGCGTAAAAATTTTCCATCTTTCAATTTGTTTGGGGACTGCTCTAGCTCTTAAAACGGAAGGCACTCAACTTTTCCATCACACGTATATTGTAGAATTTCAATAGAATACTTCAGTACATATAGGGTATAACCCTAAAACATTCAAATCCAAAACTACTTAAGACTTGAGCCAATTATTCATTTTTTCAACTTAATCCGGATAATCTAAATCCCAAATCACAATTTTAAGCTTTACCTCTTATCAGTTAGGACTTGAGGTATATATCACATGATGTAATGATACGTGCTGGTTGTTTACTTTGAATACTAACCACCAATATCAAATCTCCAACTAAGGATCATTATTATCCTCACCAGCAACACAACAATGAGTACAGCCAGCACAGCACCTGCACCCGTCAAAAACTTGTAAGATCCATTATACCGGTCTTTTTTGTAAAATTTTCCACTACTAATAATCTCATTTAGCTTTGATACAACCAAAACAAACCCACGAGGTATTCCTCAAGCTCCCTTCGTGGAGAAGGTTGAAGACTTTGTCAAAAATGCTGATCAGGTTCAATTGGTTCTCAGCAAGTTTGAAGATATGATCCAGTAAGTTTTGGGATTTAATTGCTTTATTTATTTTCATATTGGTTAAACTAACTAGTTACTAGGAAATACAAGTACATGGTACGGATTTGATTTGAACATTTCATCACCTCAAGATGTCTTTATTATGCAAAATAATCATAGAACTAATCATTGATTTACAGGAAATGAGTACGTCACAAAGACTCGCAAGCTTAAAAGAAAAGATTCCCGATATTCAAAAGACATTAAGCATGGTTGAATTTATTGATTCCAAAAAGGTATGATATGATATTATATGATACGATATGATACGATATGATCCAGCCACTGGACCAACTGGTAATTGCAAAAACTAACACAACTGTTAATCAGGACACTGGTGAGACATTCACCACCAACTATGAGCTCAACGACACATTATACGCCAAGGCTGAGATCACCCCATCAAATACCGTATACTTGTGGTTAGGCGCTAATGTTATGCTGGAATATACAACTGAGGAGGCACTCAGTATGTTGGCTGAGCGATTGAAGGTTGCCAAACAGTCTTTGGCCACTTGCGAAGAAGATCTGGAGTTTTTGCGGGAAAATATTACTACTATGCAAGTCAATACTGCCCGTGTATACAACTGGGACGTACAATACCGCCGTGACCTCAAAGCAAAGGAAGGAAAATAAATAAACAGTAATCCAGATACCCGATTAATATAATTCAAACGAGACTCATGCGCATTACGTAACAGGTTTGCTTATTTAAAAATAAACGAATTTTAACAAGTGTTTACAAATTATTTACAAATATGACATAAAAAAAAGTTAAAACATCACGAATAGCATTGTAATAAACAATGTGATAACTAGGTATAACTAAGTGAGAGATATTGGCTAAAATGCATGAAATTTAAGTGCCTAATGTTTATTTCTTTCTGGTATCAGTAGCGACATTCAACAAGAGAGAGTCATTGTCAAGAATAACCTTGTTGCCAGACTTGCTAAGAATTCCGGCAATCTCACGAGCAGTCTCAATCTTCTTAAGTTCAACATAGTCCTTGGACTTCTTAATGGCCTCACCAATAAGCTCAGCAGATTTAGCCTCACCCTGGGCCTTGACAATAATACCCTGCTTCTCCTGTCGGGCTCTGTCTACAATGAACGCGGCACGCTGGGCTTCTTGCTGAGCAATCTGTTTAGCCTCAACAGCCTGTGTGAATTCGGGAGAGAAGGTCATGTAAGTAAGAGAAACGTCGTCAAGTTCAATGTTGAATTTGTTGGCGCGCTTAACGAGGTTTTCACGAACCATTCTTGAGACACGCTCACGCTGAGTGATGAGTTGAGAAGCGTTGAATTGGGCAACTACAGCCTTGAGAACTTCATTTACAATGGATGGAAGAACGCGCTCGTCATAGTCTGTTCCCAATGTTCTGAAAATAGTTGGGAGAGCGGATATCCGGGGTCGTGAAAGAACACGGCAAGTAATGTTGACCATCTGCAAGTCCTTGGTACCGGTCAATGAAGCAACATTGTGGGGTTTAGCTCTAACGTCGTAAACAACGGGAGTTTGGAACCAAGGAATGGCGATATGAGTTCCTTCGGTGTAGATAGTAGGCTGAACACCTCCCATACGGTTGTAAATAATAGCACGGTGACCACCATCAACTAATCAATAACTAGGAGTTAGTTCAAACTCGCGATCCAACTATCATCTCGTGAAATTTATCACTCAATCCATAAAAGAACATCAAATCCAGCAATACGTACCATTGTATAACGATGAAGAAACAATAAGAGCACCGGCACCAAGAAGAATGAGTCCACCAGCACCAGCAAATAAACCTTTTGGTGGTCTGGCGGCGCCACCGCTAACTCTTTGAGATTGTTGCTTAATAGCTCTGGCAAACTGTTCAAAAGGATTTTGTTGAGACATTGTATCGATAAATTAATCTAAGGTGATGATTTGTTCTAATATTGTTCAGAATACTGATGATTTGCGAACAATTAAGACAAGTTCAAGAGGAATATCCAAAGGTGGGGGATTGATTTTAGTGGCGATAATTTCAAAATAGGTGGGAGCAATGTCAATTCCCTGACTTTGACCGATGTCAGCTCTTGCTTATGTCTGAACACATGAAAAACACGTGAATGAAAAATAGCAAACTTGTAATAACATGTCATATGATTAGTTACAATTATAGCGAAATTTGTAACCAACTGCTAAGCCGCACAATACCAAGCTTAACCCAGATTGACATATATGTGACTGCCTTTTCCACATTCAGCTATTACCCATACCCATAAAGACAAAATACAGGAACGAATTACATACACGTTTTATATCATGCGGCTGGACATTTTCAGTGATCTCGTGACCGGTTGTGCCAAAGTCGACAAATATAGCGTAAAAACCTCTGGCGGTGGCAGATTTTTGTGCTAGTTAGGAGAGGGTAAGGGTCTGTTACCACAGAACTATAGTGAAAATTTGCCAGTGTGCTAGCAAATCAGCCACCCACTCACACTTTTTTTTCTTGACCTCCCCTTTCCCTCTTTTTTTTCCTCTCCCTTTTGAGTTGTGCTTTCACACCCTACGAACACACACATATTTCGCCATATATCGACAAAATGCCCGGTGTCAACGTTAGGTGTGTATTTATACCAAGTGATTTTATTATTGATTCTATCAATAACCCGATCAGCGACATTTCACAATTATAACTTGGATTTTTGCAGTCTTTTGTTTTCGGCACCCATTTATGACTTTCCTGTGCAGTCCAACTTGCGATTTGAAAAATTTTCTTGACTCAGCATACCAAAAGGTTTTAACAACAGCCACCTGTATGATTACTGCTCAACATTTGATGGAAACGTTTGATACCCATGGGGGATTATTTTGTGAAATGTCATGAAGGGGCATTGACAAGTTGAAATAAGTAAACTATATTTGGAACTTTTTTTTGCTAACTATTTTTCTACAGAGACGTTCCTGCTCAGGACTTCATCGATGCTTATGCTACCTTCCTCCAACGTCAGGGTAGACTTGAAATCCCTGGTTACGTCGAGGTTGTGAAGACCAGCTCTGCTAAGGAGCTTCCTCCTCAAGATGCTGAGGGATGGTTCTACAAGCGCACTGCTGCCATTGCCCGACACGTCTACCTTCACAAGGACGTTGGTGTTGGTGGTCTTAGAAAGAAGTTTGGCGGTTCCATCAACCGTGGTAACAGACCTTCTCACCACAAGGATGCCTCTGGCTCCATCAACAGAAAGGCTCTCCAGGGTCTTGAAAAGCTCGGTGTTCTTGAGATCTCCGAGAACGGTGGCAGAAGAATCACCGAGAACGGCCAGAGAGATTTGGACCGTATCGCCGTTGAGCTTCACTCCAAGCTCTACGAGGAGGAGGAGGATGACGAGTAAATGTATTTTACAAACTATCTTTTGAAATAAATTACATACCTCAACTTGACGACGAATATATAAAATCCAAAAGCATGTGTAGTTTTATCTTGTTTTAATGATAACTAAAAAAATTGAAATGATTTGCACCTTGTAAAATGTTGTGATGCTAGTGCGTTGCTATGATGCTTGGAGACTGTACAGTCATGTTGGATCAGTTTTGGTACGGTTCCACAAACCGATTGAAACATAAATACATTAAAGTCAATTAAATTCATAAAATATTAACAAGGCCTGTACATAATAAACATCTAGAAATGTAACAAAGTCCAAGGGGAGAGTCATTAAAGTGTAATAGTCATTAAAAGGTCCAACAATTGAGAGGGTCATCAAACCAGATTTAAGTCTTGTCACTCTAGGTGCAACAACACACGCAGAGTAATTGGCAATCATAATCGTGGTCAAGTAAGAAAATAAAAAAAATAAAAATAAAAATAAAAATAAAAAAACGTCTAGATCATGTCCAAATGCAAACTCCAAGAGAAACAAGTCCAAGGGTAATTAATAATAATAGTCCCTAATTTTTCTCATCATCTTCCTTAGAGTCTTCACTCTCAGATGAAGCGTCCTTCATATCACTGTCCTCTTCTTCCTGTTGCTGGCCAATTGGAATAGGGATAGACGATTCTTCCAGAGACATTGAGCGCGAAGCCATAGAGCAATTGGCAAGGCCCGAGGAGGGGAAAAGGCTTCTGCCAGCGCTCAACGTTCTGCCAGCAGACGAAGGACGGGACAAGGCAGGGGGATTAGCAGACGCAGCCGACAAGCGAGGACCTCGAGTCAAAAACTTGAGCTTGTGGGCCTGGAGCTTCTGGGAGCAGGGAGACATGAGGTTGTCTGTGGGAGAGGCAATCTTGAACCGTGAAGACACAAAGGGTGGAGGGTTGGAAGATTTGCGTGAAGCCGACAACACCACACGAGGAGGCTCAGTAGAGGAAGAAGCAGCAGGAGAAGAAGAAGGCTGCTGCTGGACAAGAGCGTCGATAGAGGCAGACATTGTAGTTGTTACTTGGAGATGTGAGCGAAGGGCAAAAAAGGCTTGGATCAAGGTGTAGCTTGAAAGAGTGGCAGAAAGAAGAAGGAAAAGGGAAAGACGGGTATGGGAAAAAGAAAGAGGATATATATAAACAGGAAGCTAGAGAGCGAACAGCACAGGCGAAAGCACGATTCGAGATTGAGGAAAAGTAAACAAGAGGAATAATTTTTTTGTTTACTTTTGGTCAAGAGGTTGTGGTGCGCGACAGTTACAAAGTGTTGACAGGACCAGGCAGTAAAAGTAAACGTAACAGTAACAGTAAAAGTAACAGAGGCATAATGGCATAGTGGCATAATGGCATAATGGCATAGCGGCGTTTGTAGGTGGGTGTTTACCAGTTGCCGTTTTGGGAAAGCACAGGCAGGCCGCTAGTCAACAATGTTCCAAAATATAGCCACGAGAGCGCTCCAGCACAATAACCGCATGTTTACTTTTACGCACAGCTGAAACCGGCACTCCAGATCATTGCTGATAGCAGTTCCAGCTGGCTCCAGTTGACCTCAATCGAGGCCAGTCACCCCAACCGTGTCTCGAGATGCAACCTGTAGCTACATGTGGGTTTTTTGAAATCAGCCGCCACTCGCTGGGTATCGGGTGCTGCGTGGTTGTATAGATAGACAAGGACGGTCTATTTTTGAACCATGGGCTTGTCTGTAAAGTGACGACTGGAAATAGCATCGCATGACAGTGCCTTGGTGAGCAAAAGCAATCCAGCGCCGGCCTGAAACGAAACAACCGCCCGTCTTCCGCACCAAGCGCTCATCCAGGTCTTGCTTGTCCAGGCAGTTGGTAGCTGGTAGTAGCTGGTAGTAGCTGGTGGCCCTTTCAGCGTCGCGGTTGGACCAGAATTGGAATCTGGATTTGAGTTTTCGGATTCCATCTCACCAAGCACAGAGCTACCAGCTCGGCTCGAACCTTGTCCCGTCGCACCAAACTCTATCTCCGCATCCTTCCCCGCTGCCTGCGACATGTCGATGTATGCGCTCTCTCTCTCCAAACAAAGCCGGGTCTCAGGTGAGTGCTGGGTCACGTGGCACACCCCGTCCAATGGTGTGGGTTGCCCTCCCCCCCCCTTGATTGAGATTTCAACAGGCTCGCTCCTGAAGAAGCTCCTTCCCACAACATCTTCACCATTGCAACTCTTTCTTCCTTTTTCCCTCTTCCACCTGCTTTTTTTTTTCTCTCTCTCTCTCTTTCCCTACTGCTTTTGCCTGTGATTATAGAATATTTTCGGTGCCTGCTCTAGCTTTTCTCTCGAACATTTTAAAAGCCCCTTCCGGCTCTTTACATTCCTGATTCATAACCACGTACGCCTTAACAACTGGAACTTGCACTCCCTACGCCCTTTCTCTTGACAAGCTAGTAGTCACCGCGCCAACTCACCATGGACAAATTCTTCTCGTCTGTCCAGAACTTTTTCCAGTCCGTCACTAGCAATGACCGCTACGCTGACGTTGAATCCTCCAACTCTTCATCCAACTATGGCCGCCGAACTGTGAGCGGAGGCTTTGGCCCAAGGGCCCCTCTCACCTCAGCAGAAGGCAGCGATCTTTCTCATGGAAGCCACAATCCTTACGGAGCATACTCCTCAAACCCGTCTTCTCGTAACGGCTCGTCCACCACCTTGTCTGCGTCTGCCTCCAACACGTCTCTTAATAGAGCACCGTACACTCCAGGAAGCCGTTCCGCGCGCTTAGGGGCTGCAGCAAACCATGGCGCTAATGGCATTCCACTTCAAGATTATAATGATGGAGCCCCTCCACCTCCACCACCCGCTTTGTCCTGGAAGCGAATCGACAGATGGTTAGAAGCTGCTTATCCAGAACTTGCGGACCAGCTCGAGGACCCTGTTACTGCTAAAGATTTGAATGAATTTGAAGCCGATTTGGGATTCAATTTACCAGGTGACGTTCGAGACTCCTTCCTTATATATGATGGCCAAGAACGTGGTAGTAAGCCCACTGGTGTTATTTTTGGACTCACTCTCCTGGATCTCGAGGCTGTGGCTGCAGAATGGGAAAATTGGAAAAATACCGCCATTAGAGTAGGAAATATGGCCAAAGCTGCTCAAGTAAACAAACTTCAACAGCAGCAGCAACAGCTTCACCAGACCAAGTATGGACCCGGTGCTGCCGGCCCAGGCCCTTCGTCCGCCGCCAGCTCTCAGTCTCCCCCACCTCGCCGTCCTGGCAAGCCTGGACCTCGCAATGGCGGTAATCTCACGTGGCTAGACTACCAAGAATCTGTCCCCGAGGGTGCCATCCAGAGAGTTTATGCTCACCCAGGCTGGATCCCCCTTGTCACTGACTACTTGGGTAATAATATTGCTATTGATCTGGCTCCTGGTCCTACTGGTAAATGGGGTCAGGTTATTCTTTTTGGCCGTGAGTTTGACCGTAAATTTGTTGTCGCTTCGTCTTGGTCTGCTTTCCTTCTCATGTTTGCCGATGATCTTGAAAATGGCCGTCATTTGGTTGAGGATGAGACTGAAGAGGGTGTCTTTTTGTTTACTGCGCCCAACGGCAGGAACATTCCTTACTTTGATGTCTTGAGATCAAGAGCTGAAAGAAAATACAAGGGTCCAGCACGACAGCAGCAAAGACCACCAGCCAATAAACACTATCCCCAGGGTCAAGGCCAAGGCCAAGGTCAACAACAAGGTAGCAGTCCCTATGGAATGAACAGAAATAACAGCAACCCAAATTTTGCTAATTCCTCTCCAAGAAATTCTCTTGGTGGACACTCAGCAGCAGCAGCACCTGGTAGAAACGTGTCATCGGGTTTAAGGCCGCAAAATGGAAGACCGACACCGATATCAACTTCTGGTGGTGGTTTATCTGGACCTGCTGGCCAACGTCTTGCCAGTGAAGGCAAATTAATATCCCCCATGAGTTCTTCATCTAATCTTCCTTCAGCTAGCATAACCAAGTCTTCTATTCCCCCTTCTGTCTCTTTAACTTCCTCACTTACAACCACAGCGTCTCCTGATGAAACGAGTCTTGGTGAACAGTCAGATGCCCTTGCAGATATCATTGACGAGGAAGCAGAACCCGCAAAGGAGCCCGAAGAATCAAAGGAAAATGCTGAAAACAAGAGTGATACACAGGATGAGGAGTCAAATGAAATTGCCAAGGATGTCGAAGTTCCTACTACTGTTGAAGAGGAAGAACCTAAATCCAACGGTTCTGAAGATGCTACAACTTCTAGTGCAACCGAAGATGCAGACAAGATTTCATTAGAAGAGCCCAAATATGAAATAGCTGACTCCCATGATGAGTCTGAAGATGAAGTTGACTTGTTGAGAGACGAATTGACTGAAGTGGCTATATAAGCATGTCATGGTCCATCCACATTTCAGCACTCTAGATTCAGCATACTTGGGGAACGCAATAAAACACCTTTATTTACACGGAAGGGCTTTCCAGGTTAACTTAATTATTTTTAGTGATTACTATATTTGTACTATTAGGAAAAACGTCAAAATGCATTCTACTTGTTTGAACATTTCCTTTTCTCTTTTTCATTTTGGTTTATTTTGAATTAATCAATCATATTTCTCGGTCTATTTTAATAAATGGGTGTCACATAATGTAGTTATGTACCTTTAGGTTTCTATTATATATTTTTCAATGTTCAAGAGTATGTGATTTGTGGTCAATTTTCGAATATCAGCCAGGCGTAGTTTTTATAAACCCTTGAAAATTTCATCCTTTTCATTTCTGGAACTGACCACGCTTTTTCACTTTTTTTTCATCTTCTCATCCAATGAGTCAAATGGCACGCTTCTATACCAATTGCTTTAATTGCTTTAAGGAGTTTAGAATCGGAGAGCGACACCAGCTCACATCTGCCAAAGAGTTTTTTTTTTTTGGTTACTTGCGTCACCCAGTGAGCAGCAGACTTCCGTTGTGGGCTCTAGTATGAAGAAGAAGGATCGCGCTACTAATTGTGACTTTTGGCACAAGCTCTTGTACTTTCAGAATCTCATATTCTGGAATTGCTGAACCTCGAAAGAAAAAAAAAAAAAAAAAAAAAAAAAACTAATGGTCCATTGCGTTGTTGGCATACAAGTATTTTAATGAAACCTGTTGTGAGTAAAACCTTTTTTTTTTTTTCCACCCCTTTTCTTGAGGATCTTCCCGGTTTGATCAGTCTATGGATATTACCAGATTTCTTTAATTAGCCATGATCAAAAATTACCAAATATTTTTTTTTCCCTTCTTTTTTTCTTCAAGACATTCCATCGTCTCCAGAACTGTAATTTCTTATTCTTGCCTTTATTCGTGAGCTTGATACTAGCCACAGCCGTACGCCTGTTCATACAGATCAACGATCAACGGGGCTGCCATTGAAAGGTTGGCGATTAATTGTTCCTTTTCCACAAAACTAGATAAAATACATTTGGTCTAGTTTATATCAATATGATACAGTGTTTAACTGTTTCATATACATTTTAAATACAATACCCTTTAATCAACCATAAAATTACAACAAAATACCCACCCAAAAACTACCTCCATAACATATCAATTACCACATGAATCTTTGTACATCACCAGGGTCCGTCCACCAGGAAAATGGAAACTTGACAAAAACATAGATTGTCACAATGTTGATAAGAGTATACCACACCATTTCAAAGTCTTGAAGTGGCCATTTGCTAAGACGCTCCACCAAAGATTCATTCTCAGTATTGTCCTGCAACACTTCCTTCTCAGGTAACCTCTTAAATGCTGCATCTTCCGCCGAATTGATTGCATCACCCGCATTTTCAGTCTCTTTCTCTAGCTTTTCATTCTTCTCCTTGATATCACTTGCTATCACATATGATGGATCATATGGGGGAATGTATGCGTTTGCAATAGTGATACGCCATAGAACAAAAGGAACCATATAGTATCGAGGCTCAAGAAGAGGACTTGGAACCAAAGTAGCAATAACGCCTAGATAAAATACAACACTAGAGACAACGTGGCTTGACTTTCTCGCTATGATCTTAGACTCAGAACTGTCAACATTGTAATCTGGAGCAAACTTCTTGGCCACTTGTTGGAACAATCCCAAGCCTACTAGAATCCAAGCACCAGCAGCAAACGCAGGAGAAACCAACAAGGCAGCCCTTAGACTGGTACGTGCTGGATCAATAACCCGTCTCCAAATGTAAAATGTATAGTGTCGGTTATCTGCTAAAAGGAAAGGATGTGGATGTAGGGGTGATGGGAATGCAAATGTGGTCAAAAAGACAGCAAACAAAATACAGCTAACGACAAATCCAAACCCAATAACAATGGCTCCAGTTACAACCCTCTTCCTACAAGTGGTATCTTTAGGACTATTTGCAGTAACTTCAGTATCTTTCTTACTTTTGGTAGTGTCATTGCCTAGATCAGCAGTTTCTTGAGTGTTACAAGTCGAGAACAGTCTCAAGATTTTGAACGTTGCCCATGAAGCCACTGGAGGTCCCATAAACAAAGCCACATGAAACAAGAAATACACCAATTGACCCAAGTTGGTAGAGACTTGATGATGCGACTTGTCTCCCAATGTGATTCCATCATTCCAAATATAAAACGCTACAAAAGCCCCTCCAACAGCGGCGTAGGAAGCGACAATCGTAAACGAAAGCAAGTCAAAACTTAATGCTGTCTTGACGTAAGAAAAAATAAAATCAAAAGTAAAGTTGATGGATGCAGCGACCTGGGATTTACCAGAGCATGCCGATGGCTCTGATCCCTTTTCAGATTTAGATTGGGATAATCTCAAATTGGTCAAATCTTCTAGCAAAGTAGCCCCAATGTAGGCAGCCCAAATAACGTTTGTCTGACGGAAAGTCAAAGAAAGCAAAGAAATAATTGCCGACAAAACAACATACTTTTCTGGGGTTTTCCTAGGCATCAACCAACCACGGGGCTCAGAGATGGACAAAGCAATACCATACTTCCCTACTGCCAGCGACAAGACAACCAATGTTGTTGACCAAACGTCTGTGTAAAAAAGTAAGGAAAAAAAGAAAACAAGAGGGAATTGAAACAGGGACAAAATGAGTCGAGCAGATTCGCTGAAATTCTTTCGTTCTTCCAAAGCTTTAGGGTCTCCCGCTTCAGTGGTGCCAGCCGATGTGAGTAGCGTATTGGGACGCTTAGCCTTGAGTTTGCTGGTGGGATCTGGAGAAAGCATCCACTGGGCTTTAAAAAACAGGTGCAGAGAACATGGCAGAACAACTACTGAACAAACCAAGTTGACAAATCGAAGAGATCCAATTCCACACTCAGACGTATTAAGCACGTACTCTAAACCATCTATGATAATATCTGGAATCCCCCTTTGCTCCAGAATGCGTTCAACAAACAACTGGGTAGCGTAAAGAACAGGCGCAATGACCACTCGCGAAAAGGCTGTAGCAAGCCAGTAAAGGCCGGGAGGTGTCGTAATCATGGGATCCCATCTCGTAAAGTCGAGCGTTCTACAGTAATAGTTTGCTAATGGGACATGAAAGACTTCATCTATATAGGGGGTTGGCACCACGTAAAGCACAATTCCAAAGACAGGAAGTGCAAATGTCGCGGCATGTATCAACACATGAGAAAATGGAAGATACTCAAAAGATCCGGACTGAGCATCTGCCGGGATTTCTGTATCATTCTCAGGCTCTAACCCTGGCGACTGAAGCTGGTGATTTTTGTGGCTCCCCATTGTTGAGTGTGTGGTCGAGTATAATTTAGCAGAAAAACAAAAAGAAGAAACCACCACTAACTATCACAATCACTGTTACCATGGACCCTACCTCACCAAAATGACGCACAGCCTATCATCAGCCACCCTGCGATGCTGGCAACGAATATATCACACAGTATTCAAACATGCTATTTGTGTCCTCCTTATTCAATTCCTAAGCCAGTTTCAGGCCGCCACTGCTGCCTCAGTTCGGTACAGCCTTGATGATTTTGTCCATTTGCGTACCCCAAGCAACCAGCTGCTCAGCTCTTTTGACAAGCATAGAAAGTTACATGGGAAAGAGAGACTGTTACGCAGAGACAATAATTACGACCATACTATTTGCCAGTCGCTTGACCAAGCTGAATGCAAAAATATCACTACATTAACTTCCATCCAGACCATTTCCCAGCGCGATGTGCAGCTTAATCTTACTATGCTAGATGTTACGTACCTGGGATTTGACCTAAATTCAGCGCTATTTAAACCAAATGGATATATTCAGCAGACTGTAGACTTGGTTCCACAGGTTCTCTTTCTAGGATTCACTTTCCTTCAGCTTGACGTGTATTGGAACGAGGAGTCTCTCCAGTGGCAACTTTGCCCTTACGATGTTGACCAAGCCGTGAGCCAAGCTTCAAAAGATCCCGGCATTGTCGTTGAAAACGGAGCTGTCACAGTAAACAATGTTACATGCTCAATATCTCCTCTTATTGGTTTTCATGATATTATTAATGAAATGGAACGCTACATTTCCGCCACTGCAAGTGACTTAACAACCTCTCTTATTCAACTTTCTTTAAGACTCCACTCACTTAATACCCAATCAGTAACATCTTCATCGCTCCCAGTAAAGATGCCACATGTTCCAGATACCGAAAGACTTTCATATATAGTCGACAGTAATGTCAAAAGCAGACTATACACCCCAGGTGATCTTTCCCAAGACCGGGCAGAATCCTTGACTTATGGTGTAAATGGAATATTTTCTGACGTTGTTTCAGGATTTCTAAAGGTATACCAATTTCTTCTGGTGGACTCTAAGCGCTTGATTGTTAATTTTTCCAACATTTCCATGCTTCCACCAGACATGACCACATATCCTGCTTCTTATCTCAACAAAGATTACACTTACTTTTTCGAAACAGTATACGAAGTCTCAGTTATTGATACTACACCAAAAACAAATTATTCAAGTTATTATAACCCATACTTGACTCTTGACGTTGTGAACACTGATCAGTTTTCACCTCCTAATTGTACCAACCAAACCATCTCAGATTTTAGGAATAACCTCAAAGCTGGCCATGGTAACTTATCTCAATCAATGGTCGACCAAATGTGTTTGTCTGATCCCATGTTTAATGTCGCAGTTAGAGATACGCTGGAGAATCCCTTTGACACTCAGTCAATTCAGCAATATATCGAATGTGGGTTCTTACCAATCCTCTCATCTCCTGTTAACGATTTGAATTTTTTGGTTTCGTTAGCGAATGAAGCCGTTTGGTCGTGGACATATGATCAGCCTTCTATTCCTGATTCTGTTCCGAATATTAATGATAGTGATGATGGTGCTGGCCTTGGAGCACATGGTTCGTTTGAAAACATTCTAAAATCGAATGCACAAATAGAGTCAAATGGTTCTCAAGTAGTGGATACCAACCTTCGATCCGCTTGGAGATGTGCTGTTCTTGATGAAGAGGGATGGAGAGCTGCTAATTGTTTTGATAATTACCCGGTCCTTTGCGCACCTCAAGAGGCTGCGCCCGAGCTCATAGGCCATCCTCTTCAAGAAGGAGACAATAATGAAGAAAGAGAAATTTTAAGTGAAATATATTCTTGGAGTTTTGGAACAAACACATCGTATTTTGGTGCACCAGGAGCATGCCCTAATTCAGATGTTTTTTCAATTCCTCGAACAAGTCTTCAAGACACATCAGTTCGACTCTCACTTAAAGCTAATGGATCTATTCCCTTTCCACTATGGATTGATATTAACTCTATTGATGTTAAAGATTGTTGGGTGTCTGGAGGCCCTTATGCCCGGTGCCCTTACACCACCAGCAGTTGGACACAAGGAAAAATTGTCCCAATATCAGTGGTTTCCGCTGTCACATTTATATTGTTGATTGTTGTGTTTCTAATATCCTTGGATAAAATCCCTGTTAGACATTCAGAAGGAAAGTTCAAAAAAATCATTGCCATGTTTGAGCAAAACCAATACCAAGGTGTGCCTTCTTGATATATCCATGCTTTGAAAACTTTTAGAATGATGCACACACAATTTTTTTTAAACTTTTAATGACGTTATGATAACTATAGATACCCATATTAATTTATACATTTGATACTTGATTAAGAATAAGCTGAAAACCAGCTAAAAACAATTCAAGCGTTAATTAGAAAAGGGAAATAACCCGCTGGCATTAAATATACCTATAAGAAAATTAAATGCGATGAAAAATGAAAAGAAAATTAACGTTTGTTTTTAATAAAGCATAATGAAATATTTTAAAAGCGCTAGCGACCTGTAATCTGTAAAGAGGATAACAAGAGAAAGTATCACCGGATAATCTCATCGATTGTTTCAATTCCCTCTTTCAGTTCAATCAACGCGCTCTCCCACACTCTGTTATGTGGCTCGTGGAAAGAAGTGCACATTGTAACTGGAACCTTTGGCCCTTCCGCCGACCATAGCTTAAAAAATCGGACAGTTTCATCATTCGTTGCTACACATACACAAGATCCATCTGGAGATGCCGTTGCTGATAATACTCTTAATCCAGAAGGAGTAGGGACTTGCAGCAATGGCCGGTTTGCCGACCGCCTTCGTGATGATCCATTTGAATTACGACTGCTGGAAGGTGACAAGCTGCTGTTAGCTGTCGCAATATTGGTGGTAAGAGAAGAACGTATTCTGCCCCTATTAGTATATTGATGAATATATCGGGAACGAAGCAAAGCAGCGCCAGCACCGTTATTTCCTGAAATTGGGCCAGGGTTATATCCCAATCCGCCAGCCCCTCGTCGCCTTGAACCGATTCTGGCAAGTCTAGGCATAGATGTGAGTACATAAGCATCATTTTCAAGAAATCGTTGACTTCGCAGTCTTCTTTCTTGGCCAGATGGACTCCTCTCGTTGCCGCTATTCTCACCTCGAGCGCCAGTTCCCCCTGGAACACCGCTTCCCGGAATAAACGATAACGCTCTAATATCAACAGCATTTGCACCCCTCGCTCGCCTTAGTGGGGAGTTGCTTACCCCGCCACCATTTCGTTCAGGTAGTTCATGCCTGAGAGAGTTGGTCGAATTGGAAGGTCCCCAAGTGCTTTCAGGAAATGCATAAACAGCAAGAAGAATCGGATTCTCAGTATCGTGAAATCCAAACGTTGCAGCAAGTTGGCGCTTGTGCCGAGACCAAATTACTGATGTGACTTGGCCCATGACATCCAACTTTTTCAAAAATGTGCCGGAACGAGTATGCCAGAATCTTTTAGAATAGTGTAACAACAGGTTAGTACATGAATTAAAACCAACAAACAATACAACAGGACTGATGCTTACCGGATGGTCCTATCTTGAGATCCAGCTCCAGTAACTAACAAGTATGGGGCCCAAGGACAGAATTCCATGGCCTTGACGGCAGCTCGATGTGGAAGTCGATGCACAAGTTTTGGGCTATCCCAATTATTGACATCCCAGATCGTTACTTGATTGTCATTTCCACCAATTGCAACCTGTGCTTGGTTAGGAGAAAATGTAATAGCTAAAGGCAAAAATGAATTTGGAGTTAGTAATTGGGTTTTCACAGATAAATGGGCTTAAACCTACGACAATAATCTTTTATGTTTGTAGTGATTACCGCAAATCTGTTGACTATGTCCTTTCAAGACTTCACCTTCTTCAATATCAACAATGACTGATCTGAGAGCTGTTGGTCCGGGCGCATTATTCCAAGTTCCTTCACTCCAAGATAGATGAAGCCGTCTAACGGTTCCTCTATCGTCTCCTATTAACATGTACTGCTTATGTTTGGGCCCTAGTTCAATGCTTCGAATTTCCACTTCTGCACCCTGCGCCATGTCATGGTACCCTTCAGAAATGGCTCTGTTTCTGTTAGCACTAGGAAGACTGGTAGCGTCCGTGACGATAGAAGCGCTAGTGTCTGTCATTGGAGTAACTGCTGTGGTGCCACTAACAGCATTGTTGTACGTTGAATTACTTATTGAGCTGTTAGGATTGATGATATTCTGCTCTGCAGATGTTAACTGGTGTTCTAACATAGGTGAATTGCTATTTGAACCGTTTCCACGGGCATCTATCTGTGTAACACTCCATCCCATACGACTGTTACCATTTCCTTCAGTTCCTGGACTAGAAGAAGGTGATGCCTCGAATGATCTTGATGATGTTTCAACATGTTTAGCCTTTTCGTGAGCAGGAGCCCAAGAAATAAAACTAATTGCACCCGTTGATTGAACGTAATATCCCATAATGCGGTCAGTATCAACATTGTACAATACAAGGGTCCCATCTTTATACCCTATCGCTAGCAAGTTATCAGGAGGAAGCGGTCTAGTTTTGTATCTTGGTTGAGATTGACCATTGTGAATACCACCCTTATTGTGAACAGAATTGGGAACAATCGAGTCTTGATAGTCGGCAACAGAGTAAGCAGGGGCGAATAATACACTAGTGACCTCCCCATAAGATGCTGGAATTTGCAACAGGGTTGCTCCTGTCCCTTCTGCCCATACATAAACTTCATCCAACAAACCAACAGCAACCTGACCTGTAACTGGAGACCAAGCCACTAAATTTGCATAAAAATCATTTCTCAATCCGGGAGCATCTAAAATCCGATAAGGAATATGTGTATATGTTCGCCCTCTTCCTCTGAGCCCAAATGCATCATTGCCTGGGTCTATAGCACTAAGTTCATTGCGTGGACTTATTCGAAGCGCTTCAGCTGTACTTTGGATGGTAGCAAAAAAACCTGCATCAGGGCCAACTCCAGTAAACCTACGACCTCCAGGTCCTCTTGCTGCATTCATAGGACTAGGAAGTCCAAATTGAGAGCCACCAAAATGATTCATTATATAGTCATAATTATTGTCTTCTTCACTGTCATACTCTTCGTCGTTATAACTAGAGTCATTGCCGTTTTCATTTGTGAGTGAGATACCTTCTCCATTATGAGTGGTGACTACAGTGGATCCACTAAATGCACCTTCATATACATCATAAAAACCATCATCATACAAACCCCAGATGCTGTTGAAATGATCACCCGTTGAGTCATGCTGGAAGTTAGGAGATTGTAAAAGCAGGCTAGCTGGGCTGTTAGAATATGCGCCCATGTTTCTTAATTTCGAAAACTCTGGAACCTGTGTAGTTGTTTGAAAGTGGTAGTCAGTTTGGCTTGAAGTTAGTAATCTTTCAAACTCTGAGGTTCTTGTGGGAACATTATTTCTTGCAAAGGATGATCCATTAAACCTGCGTGCAGCCAAAGGCCTATAGTGAAGGACTCTTTCCACTTGTTCAAACCCCAATGCTCTTGCGATCCGGTGAGTATGACGGTGCTCAATAGTTATCTGTTCGCTAAATGAAGGAGGTGGAACCAAACCACCACCCAAAGGTATTTCTTCATGCGTTGCTTCATCATCTCCATGTCTCCCAATGTTTCCAGTGCCGAAATGATTGTTTTCCGGATGAAAAACAGAATCCGGCATTGACATTAAAAGCAATTGGAAAGGGTTTTGCGGCTCCTGTGGAGCCACGGGAGGATTAAATGGTCCTAGACCTGTTGTGTTTATGGGCTGTGTGAATTGTGTATTAGTGTTATTGTTGATATTAGCAACAACATTGAGATGATGACCTGTGGGAGTTAAATCATTCACTTGTGCATTAGAAGTTGGCCCTGCGAATCTGGCTTTGGAAGAACTTAACGATATTGGTGCAATGTGTAAATTAAAAGATGACAATCCTGCCTTCTCTGGCATGAAACGGTCCAGGGCTACTCTTCGGCTATTTTGAGACAGTTTTTTTGGAGAATAAAGTGAAGGACTAAAGTACTTTGAAGAGTTGAAAGGTGACTGTGGGCCAACAGAGAGCATTTTTATGGAAGTCATTCTCAATAATTGTTTAAATGGATAATTTAAAAGGCCACAGCAAGGTGTAGAGTGAGGTGAAAACAACTATTATATATGTGACTGGTGGTAGAATAAATAGCAGAGTATGAAAAGGTATGTAATAGGATGCAAAAGTAATGGATTTCAAAAATGGGTATCGATATGGATGCCAACAAAAGAGCAGAGCGCAAGAGCATGAAATACCTGTCAAAAGCTCGGCGTTGATAAATAGAAAAAGGTGAGAAAGAGGAACTATGAAAACATGATCTTTAGAAAGAGAAAGAATGGTCATTTTACACTACACTTTTGGTGAAATGATTCAAGACAGAAACAACCACCAACTACTATTCATACAGCAACATACAATCTGTAGCCGAAGAAACAAGCGTGCTATTTGTGAACAAAGCCGCACTTCCTAAAATCAAAACAACCAGACTTACATAATACGTGCACAGGCACGTGTATATCATGCATACAATTTACTATGGCAACGAGAGTCACTAAGACAACAACAGCCAAACAATCAAAAGTAAACAAAGAAAAGCTCAAATCAAAACACCTCCTCCGATGCTGCCTGTGTTGCTGTTGTTTATTTCCTTTTCTCTTCCTTTTCTTCTATCCTGTTCCCATTTAATGTTTCTTTTCTCTAACTCTTTTCAATAATATTAATCCTTGACAATTTCCACAAGAATACCCAATACCTTCTAGTTGAACACACATAAACTATTCATGTCAAGAGGTAACAGACAAACTCGAGCACTTCCTGGCTCTGAGAGGTGGTTTGGTGATGAATTGGTAGATTTCGGCACTGAGATGAATGACTGCATGGAAGACTTTGCTTATGAAGTTCGAAATCAGTTTGAATGGATCAACGACTATGTTGCTGATTCTGTTGGAACTAACAAGTAAGTGCAAACGCTGGTAAAACCGTTTGATATCGAGTACTGACACCCTTTTGTTTAGAAACTTTCAAGACATAATAAAGAGTCCAGAAAAGCCTTTAACCATCTTGTCACCAAGAAAAGAACGTATAAGAGCATTGGTTTTTCAAGGCCTTTTGAAAGAAAACGTTGACGTAAGTGCCCAATCATCATAATCTATGTTTTTCTGCTTGATTCTAACTATTTATTTTCAATCAAACAGCCAAGTGAGAATACATCAATGACTCCATCTAAACCAAAATCCAGTTCAGTTGGAGAACATTCTCCCAATGTTTCAACAATGTCTTCTCCAATCGCTTTCATACGTCCTACTTCTCCTAGTCCAATTAGACAGTCGAAACAAAAGTCTACTTTAACACCACTCACTTCACCATTAAGGCCAGATGATCTTCATAAATCTCCTGCCCAACAGCAAAATGTTTCAATACTTGGTAACAAACCCATCCCTACAATTCCCCAGCCTACTGGATTATCTAATCAAAGCCCCGTTAGACAACCTCTTGGTACACATAAGTCTAACCTTGACTTGAGATCTCCAAGTATAAACAGAAACAGCGATCATAGCAAGGAAAACATTAGCGAGTTTTTCAGCGTTGAAGCAAAAAAGTCGCCTTCACCTTCTCCTGCACTCTCACCATCGCCATCCCCAAGAAAAAGTATTACAAAACTCCAAGAAAGTAGTCACTCTTCGTTTTTCAGGATACCCTCAGAAAAGGATTTCCATGAAGATGTTGGCCATATGGCAGAAGAAGAAACATCATTTTTGGCAATTAGCAGAAATGTACGAAATTCTGTTTTGAATGCCACTGAAAAGGGGCGAGAGAACTCTGAAGTAACAAGGCGAGCATTAGAATCTGAATCTGTCAAGGAACCCGAGTCAATAGCTCAACAAATTGAGCACGAAGGACTAGAAGATGCAGAGGATGACGATGCCCCATCGTCCCCTGAGACAACTATCCAGTTTGCAAAGCTCCCAGCTCGTCAACCATACACAAAGAAGTCAATTGGAAGAGCTCCTTCCCGCGAGAGATCGTGGATTGACTTTAAGCCTACTACAGCTGTTATCAGTGCGACGTCAGCAACGATAGCAGCTACAGTCACTGCTACAGCACCATCTGAACCAGCTATATTTGTGCCAACTCCCGTTCAGCCTGTTATGTCTATTCCAGGGTCTCTTTATCCATCGTTGAATTCCCCATCAATTTACCCAGATTTGTTTAAGCACGATGTGATTGAAAGTTCAACACCTAAGAGTTCTGAAAATCCAGAAGAGTTTGCAATTAAGCAGTATACTAAGGAGAGCTCTGAGAAGAATGGTGAATCAGGTCACGGAGCTTTTAGACCTATTACATCTTCCACATCGGCAACAAGTATGAAGTCGGCAATCTCGGCAAATTCAATTCAGAGTAATGAAGTTCTTCATGCCGTTAATATCCCTATCCCACCATCGTCGTCAACATCGTCTGCAACATCCGCACTTTCCGCGCACCTCAATTCTAACTCTCTATCAAAATCACCAATACGAACAGCATCTAAGGGTTCAATTTTTAGCAAGCACTCCCATAAGCAGCAGGCTGCTCAGGACCAAGTGGGATCTTCTCTATTTTCTGTAACAATGGGTGCTTTCAAGAAGGCAAAGAAAATGTTTTTTGAGCATAATCATGACCATCATGAAGGAGCATATGGGAATGATGCGATTAAGAATGCTGTTCAAAACAATTTGACACATTTGGAAGAATCTAACAATTCTCCAAAGGTCCAGAGATCTCCCTCCAAAACATCGCCAATTAGATCGGCATTTAAGTCTCATCATATCCATTCTCCCATTCGCACACCATCGAAAACCAAGAAACTTGATAAACTTACCGAGAACACAGAAAGACCACAACCTTCTCCCTCTACTGAAAGGATATCTCCCACGAAGAGTGTTGAACAAAGCCCAGCTTTATCTCGCCTTTTTGCTCCAACGTTTGCTAGCTCGTCTAAAAATACAAACTCACCAACGCGCCCTGGTTCTCGAGAAACCCCTGCTCCCCAATCTCCTACAAAGCCCAAGAGTTTATATCCTGAAGTCCCAAAACTTTTTCAGGAGAAGAGGCCAGGCGGTGGAATTTCTCTATCTACTGGAGCTCCCTTTGGCTCTCTTCAAGCAACAGCATCTTCAAATATTAGTAGGGCCCGATCACCAATTAACCGTGCTAAATCACCTATCCCAACCTCACTTGATCCAATTAACCGTGCTAGATCACCTATGGCTCGTCAATTCGATCCAATCAACCGTGTGCGATCTCCTATACTCCAGACCCGCCCTAATCCTCCCCCACACACAGTTGAAGTTGGAATGTCTTCTATTGCAGCCACATCTGGGTCACCAATCCGATCACCTACTAGAACTCCAAGCAGATTGGGTCAACGATCTCCTATGCATTCACCTGTTCTTGGTTCACACTCTCATTTTGCGTTGAATTCTCCTACAAGAGGTGGCTCCAATCTTGATAGAGCTCCAAGCGTTAGGTCAGTTTCCTCCACAGCTTCAGTGAGTAGTAGCACTGCTACTAAGGGCTTGAATATTGTTTCGGCAGCGACTAATAAGCCGCTGCTCCCAACTTCGGGCAAACCAAACAACCTCACCAAGCAACCACTGCGTCGACCTGTTGGCGCTACAACTGCCTCAACGATACCACAGGGATCAAACCGACTTTCTAATGGCGCATTGAATTCCCTGAACACAAGGCCGTCTCTTTCTTTGACTACTGGAGGCATTAGAATTCCCACGAATCCTGAACAGACGAGAAAACTTCCTGAGAAGCCTAAACAAAGTCTTTCTGCGAAACCGCTTCCTAAACCTCTTCGGGCCGTAGGATTAGGAGATGACACTGGAGATTTATTTAGCCAGAAATTCCGAGTGGCAACTTTGAAGCCTGAAAATGATAATCGTCCTCAACTTCTTAAACGTAACTTTGCTTTGGAAGCGGACAGTGCTGGTAAACTGCAAAGCTCAGTGATTACTGCTCAACAACAAGCAAATACTGCCATTTCTCAGTTTGCTCGTGAACCGCAGACTGTCTCCGGCAATGCTAGTAACAAGCGAAAGTCTGACGTTGCATTTGATTCTCAAGTTGAAGAGCAAAGACCTGCAAATAAACAACAACGTACTTCTTCTTCCAATTTGGCTAACATGGCAGGTGCTCCTCAACGAAACCCGTTAGCCAAACCAATTAAGCCAATTGGAACATCTGCTTTACTTAAGACTCCTGGTTCGGCTTCTAAATCTAGTCTTATGAAAAATGCAGTTCTCCATTCAGCTTCTAAGGGAGGCCCTTATGTTGACAGTGTTAAGTACTCTAATGATAAGATCAAGTTTGCTGCATTAGGCAATGTCTCGACTAATGGTTACCGAAGTATTAGTAACCCCTTGGGAAATACAGGCTCCTCGGCATTCACCACACCAAATGCTGCCAAGAGTGCAGCCTATTCCGCCCATATGTCTAGTCAGAATCAGTTTCAAACACCTGGAAAGATGGTTGGGTATTCATCAGCACAAAGACAACAGCAATCTGGAAGCCGCCCTCAGCAGGGTATGATGACTCCAGCTCAATCGCAACATGTTGTTTTACCTGAGATTTACTCTGAATCCGAAGACGATGATGAAGGCTCTGTTATTATGGATTGGGCCAACTCACCCCAGCTTCACGCTCTCTTGTTGAAGCAACAACAAATTGACCCCGATACCGTTTTTGGTCCTATTGCACCATTACAACTTGAGGATGTTTTTAGATCTACTCAAGGTGTGAAACCAGGAAAGTTCCGTCCAAGAAGTTCTTCTGCTAACTGGTCTGGTCAGGATAAATTGACCCAGCAAGAAATTGAGCAATATGCAAAGGAAATGGGGTACCGATAAAATTTATTTTCTTTATTTTGCATTTATAAATAACCTTTTAATTTTTTTTATCTCTACTATTGTCATTCTTTTTTTTTTGATAAGATTCTAAACTGAAAACGCATATTAAGATTTCTAATTTTTTTTTTTTTTTAAAAAAAACTCTATTGTTATTATAAAACATTGAAATATTTTTGATAATTAAACTGTATACTCTTATTCTAAACTCAATTACTTTATTATTCTCCATGAAGAAGGTATCTGGCATGGTCCTTGTTCCAAGTTGAAATCCAATCCTTTGCACGACCCTTTGGAATAACATAAAGTCTAGGCACACCGTCGATAACAGGAACAACAGGGGATTTCAAAGAAAAGATCTTTTCAAGAGTAGAGCTTCTACCAACCTTGACAAGACCACCACTCTCTGTTTGAGCATAAACGTCGAGCTTTTTGATGTCGGCATAATCCAAGTTTCCAGCATCAGCAGATACCCATGGGGGCAAGCTTTCGCCAAATAATTGGTGGAGAAACGTACTGATGGGAGTATTTTCAACATCAACTGCTTCCATCATATCAGACTGCATGTCGAGAGGATACAAGAACATTACTGGCACAATGAGAGTTGAGACGGGGTTTTGAGGATCTTCCAAGTGGATTTTAACACCGGAAGGAAGTAAGCTGTTGAGACCAGTAGGCTCTCCATTTTCGTCCACATCGCTTTTGTGGCTGTTTAACAGTGTGAATCCGTGGGCGCTGATTGCAGTTTCTAAGTTTTTCTTTGCAATGCGTTTGCGTTCCTCCAGTTCTTTTCGCTTCTTCTCAAGCGCAATCTTCTTTTCGTATTTCTCCTGGGCAGTCTTTAATAGTGGAGGGAGCGATTGGCTTTCTGGTAATTCTTTGATTCCGTACGATAGCAAATCAACAGCCTCATCATATCGTTCCACTGCAACCAAGGCTTTACCAGCTCTGAACATGCACTTTTCGTGTTTGGGATCGAGCTCTGCTAGCACCTTTCGGCAGTCTGTAATGCATTGTCTGTAATTCTTGAGCTCTAAATTGCAAGCAGCTCTGTTAGCCAAGCTTGCCAATTTGATTGCCCGTCCTTCCTCCGCAGCCTTCTTAGCAGCGTCTTTAGCCTTTTCAGGATCTTTTGCATATTCCTCTTCTCCTACAATATCTTTTGGATCTCTTTCTTCTCCAAGTTGCTCCACAGAAATAGCTTTGGTATAAAAAACGACAGCGTCTTTGAATTTCTTGAGCTTGTATTGCTCATTTCCTTGCTGCTTAAAGTTTCCAGCAATTTCTTCTGGATCACCATCATATGCAAGGGCCTTTAGTGCTTCTAATTGATCTCTACCTAGTGTGTCTCCATCATCATCGCCTTCTTGGACATCGTTGATATCTGTCATAAAGAAGGGGAGTCGCTTAAGCTCTTTGGCAACTTGGTCAACAGTCTTGTTTTGAAAGTTCATGTTGTGTAATTGGGGTGGAAGCTCCGGCATACCAAAGCCAGGAACGTAACGTTCCGGCTTTTTGTACTCGGGCTTTTCTTCTTCAATGGTAACCATGATGCTGCTGCAAATCAGTCAGTGCCAGGGTATGTTGACGGCGGTTTGATATGGTTTGATGGTGGCAAGATTGGTGCTGTTGAAAATTTTTTGTTGCCAATCAGCCGTACCAACAAACTCTAGAGAGGTTCAGCCGTGTAAGAATACAGGCGATGGGGAATCTGTCGTTGAGGTTGCTAGTAAAGGACTGAGCACCTGAATGAGTGGATAGCGGATGAGTTAATATCAGGTTGAAAGATTGGGAGGTTTCCTGGCAATTTAATAGTTGCAATTTTTGTAATTTTTGCAATTTGGGTGGTTCAAATCATGTGATATTCATAACTAGGCCAGAACGACAACAAGGTGACTGGCAAATACCGGCTCGTGTTCAAAAAGCTCGTGAAAGTTGTCAACATTCTTTTTGTGCTTTGTTGCTCTTCAATAACTTTGACTATATATTCAGCTCAAAAGCATTTCTTGGCTGCTTAAAGAGAACCCAGTCACTGAATTATCTGACAGCATCACTCTGATGATAAGGATCGCACTCTCCTCTTGTCTCGGATTGATACACTGTGTTTCTAGTCTTTTTGAGTGTAATATTACCAACACCATGCCCAACTGATAATCCTAATCAAAGCCAGTCTCTTGTCAAGCGTTCTGTCATTTCCAAAGCTACAACCTGTTGCTCATCAGTTTGAGCTGGCCATTAGCCGTGCTTGTGTTACAGCCTCTGTAACAGTCGCTTTGTCACAACCTTTGATCAAATAGTCTTCGCAACAGGACAAAGGTCTTGCTTGCACAAGCTTCTGACCTGTCTGAGAGCATCCGCCACAAACCTTTTTTTTTTTTTTTTTGCTTCTTGCAACCAAGATATTTCCAATTCCCATCCATCACTCCAACCATCTATCAAGCTTGCAAAAAATGACGGCTATCACTTCAGACAACAATTCTTCCCTGCCAAACAACCGGTTTGCTGCTCTTGACTCTGCAGAAGCCGCAGCCATCAACCCCACCATTTTACAGGCGGCGATTCCTACCATTCCCAATCACCAAATAAACATTGACAGGGTGCGAGACCTTGCTAATGATGCTTCTGACAACTCTGGTCCTAGCGGCGGTGATGGACAAGGACCCGGGAAAGAAGATTATATGACCTATTTCAAGGCAGGCTTGCTGTCATGGCTTGGGTACCATGTTCCTCCGCTGGCTGTCTACCTCAAGCGTGGCATTTCAAACGATTTGGCCATCAATTTGGGCCTAACTATCATATCATACCCAGTCGGCAGTATTGCTGGTGTTGTTCACACATGGTACATTGTGGCTTTCAAGTACTTGAGAAGCCCAAATGTTGGCATGAGACAAGTTCTTGACCTGCTGGACCAAGACATGAAGAACAAAAGGCGATAAGTGATAGACCAGTTGAATCGATTGCTTTAAGAAGCATTTCTTGTATATATGTACGAAAAAGACTGTGGGTTTGGTTCGAATCTACCAATGTTTTTTTGGGTGGCTCATATTTTCCATTTATTCACTTTTTTTTTTTTTCTTAGACTTGAGAAATTTAAAATAAAAATGCAAATTAATTTACAAAATCTCTACTTTTATATAAAAATCCTCCACATATTACCTCTCTTTTTTAATTTAATTATTCCTATGCTCATCTTCGTTGCTGACGTTTGCTCTTTCCAGGACGTCTAGGCTTAGCCCCACCTTGACGAGCAGCCTTGTTAGCCTTGACTCTTCTGTTATAGTCGCCCATATCTCCAGAGCTTTCAGCATCATTGCTCTTCTTAAACTTCTTTTGACCGCCAAAGCCGTACTTTTGGTCCTTTGCCTGTCTCTTGGGATTAGACTTTCCGTTCCTGCTGCCTCTGCCGCCAAACTCGCTTTTGTGGGCGGTGGCTTCTTCAAGAGCAATATCAAAATCTTCAGAGCCAATTTCGTTACCTGCTCTCTTTCTCTTCAAGCTCTGAATTTTCTCCAAGGTATCTCGCTTGTCCTTTTGTCGTTCCTGCAACTTTGCGGTTTGGACCTTTTTGCCAAACTTTTTGAGCTCGCGCTGGCGTCTAGCGTCTAAACGAGCGAGCTTGTCAGTTTGCTCGTCGATCATCTTTTGCTTGATTCTATCCATGTGCTCGTCACTCTTGATCATTTCGGCAAAGTAGTCGGTGGGTCGTGAAAATGGTATGCCGTCCTTTTTGAGTTGTGTTCGTGCTAATTCGGCAGCCTCCTTGGCTTGTTCAACAAATGAAAGCTCGCGGGCATAGTCATCGAAAACGTCTTTGATTTTGGATACTTGAGCGAAGGAGCTGGTGACAGATAAGTGTTCAATAAACTTGAGGCCACTCTTGGGGAGTTGGATGGAGTGGAGGGCTTGTTGAAGGGCAGCCTTGTTGTTAATGGTAAGCTTTTGGAAAGGAATGACATCAGCGTCATCGTCAAGTTCAGCATCTTCAAGATCGACATCTTCGGCCTCTTCTTCTTGTTCTTCTTCGTCTTGATCCTTTTTGGCCTTTTTGGATTTCTTTTCTCTCTTGTTGGCAAATTCCTCAAATTCACTTTCACTGTCAGTGTCATTAATCTCAAGAAGCTTCTTTGTGTCGAAGAGCTTTGGAACGTCCTCGTCGTCGTCTTCTTCTTCTTCGTCACCAGAATTGTTCAAATCTTCTAAAGTAAGGCCTTGTTTGCTTAACTTTTTCTTGAGTTGTCTGAGATCTTTCTTGGACAATACGGCAGGCTCAGCTTCGTCGTTGCTTTCATCTTCATCGTCGTCTTCTTCCTCGTCACTGCTATCTTCCTCTGATTCAGACTCGACCTTGGCAGGCTTTGGTTGCTTCTTTGGTTGAGCAGACTTTGTCTTGGACTCTTCCTCCTTGAGCTGTGAATATAACAAGGAGTCTTTTAATTTAAACTTTCCGACCATGGTGAGATGCTACTGGTGAAAACAGTTCAATGGTGTTGGGATGTGGGTTATTTTTTTATTTTTTGTAAAAGAACAAGCTTGATGGAACTGTGAAAGAAATATCAAAATCTCCAACAGCTAGTAGAATTTTTTTATATTTTTTTTCAAGCCAAAAATTTTTACACGCGGCTGTGCCAACGAGAATTTGGTAATCATGTGGTAAGCATTATATAACATCATTACCTAATTAGTCAGCCGTGCCAGCTGAAATAACCTTGTATATAGACACTGCGAATAGCTTCTGCAGCTGCTGTTTTGAAATCTGCCCTTGCTGGCAACGCCATTGAGCATTGATAGCAACTTGCGCACGGATGAGCCACTTGGATCGAGCACCAAATTACCCTGTCTGTTATTTATAAAACAGGGATGCTTGAAAGGAAAAAAATTTCCACTGAAATCGGCCTTTATTGTGAATGTAAGCACAATAATAAAGGCAAATGACCCATAATAATATGCTCATGTAATATTACAATATTATAGCCAAAGGTGAAGGAAGCCTGCCTTTGTCAAAAAAGCGCCAGCAACAGTGACAGGAATCAGTGCTCACACTTGCGTCACAGCACAAATGACAAGTACCAGCTACGAGCAAGGCTGCGAGCATATCACACTGAGTCATTGGGGGTTTTATTTGCTGTTTGGTTTGGCTGAGAGTGACAAAATTATTATCTGCACTATTACCGCTGGTATTAATTGACGCTTGCCAGCAGAATATGTAACAGAATACTCAATCGAGTATTATCGAACATTATAGGTGTAACGACTAGCAATCAGCAAGCTCAGGCTCAGGCTCAGGCTCAGGCTCAAGCTCAAGCTCAAGTTCTAGTTCAAGCGAGTGCAAGGCCGTTCAAACCCACCGCCCAAATCCAACTCCAAACCCACGGTGAGCAGCAGCGGGTTTTGGACTGCACGTGACCCAGATATATGTGCCATTTCAATAACAATATGGCAGAAATACATATATATATATATTCCAAATATTAAAATCGCCATTCTCTAAATCCTCTGGAATTCCCTGAGAAATGCACGCCTGGTCTCATATCACACCGTATCGTCGTCTGCGCCCTTCTCACCGCGCTCAAGTCATCTGATACAATGCACACCCACACACACGTGAATCCTCTCCACTATCTCTCGTCTTCCCTTGGTTATATAAATACCACCCGTTTCCCCTGGTATTCGATTATTATTTTCACTCTCTTACCATTCTGTTACATTCCATCTCACTGCTGTCGCTTCCCTTCTTTACACACCCTGGACCAACCCTTGACGCTCTGTTTTATATATCGTTTCTGCATCTCTTGAAACACCAAACACTGTTCCAACCAGCCTCTGTTCCTTTGCTTGTTGTGGTCTCTATACTCAACTCTTGTTCACACTGCTACTGTCCCTAGTCTCTTTTCATTCTTTTCCTACTTGTTGTCGCACCTTGAAAACACTCTGTTTACCTTGTCCTTTTCGTTTCCACATCCCTTCTCAGTATAAAAACCGCCAACATGTCGTCCTATTCTGGTGCCCAATTCGCTTACAATCCTGCCTACCAGCAGCCTGCCTATCATAATCAGCATCTTGCTTACCAACCTGCTGCTCCTGGCGCCATACCTACCTCTCCAAACCCATACGGTCCATACTATAACTACCAGCCTACTTCGGTCCCACGCTACGTTCCAAATCAAACCCCTTTGCCTAGTACCGTATTCCCAGTTGACCTTCAGCAGCAACAGCAACAGCCCATCCCACGATCTCCGTACCGTCATATCTACGATCGCAAGGTCCATTTCGATCTTCCAAACACTGTCCAAAATCCCAAATCGCCGATCCCTGGCATCTCCACCCCAAATCTCTCTGTACCATCTCCATACGGATACGCCGTTGGCCCTGTTCCTAGTCCTGCTGTTAGTTCTGCCTCGACTTATCTAGTTCCTGGAAACTATCCTCCGTACTATTACAACTATCGTAACCCTCAGGATTACATTCGTGATATTCATCAAACCTACCGTACCTTTCAAGACGATCAAGTTCACAGAGATTACATTTTGTCCTTGGTCAAAGGCCCACCAGTTAGATACCAAGACCCAAACGCTAAGAAGAAGCCTGAAGCTCCACGTCCATTTTTTACCGATCACCACTTTAACCCCACTGCTTTTTCCGGCCCATTTTCTTCTGCAACCAGAGACATGTACTATCTTCAGTTGGTTGATTTCAAAGGTAAAGACAAGAATGCTCCTATCCGAGAGCACCTTCTTCTTCGGCCTATTCGTGATGGCCAGTTGAAAGACAACCGTGGCATTTTACTCACATTTGTCGAACAAAACTCCAACAACAAGTCTAGAGGTTCTCAATGGGCATTAGAGTCGTTGCCCGACTTTGACCCCACTACTTCAAAGGACTATATCGGGTACAAAAATATTGGATTAGTTCCAAACATTGAACGGTTTATGGACCTTGCTGTGTTTGTGCCAGTTCCTTTAGATGGCACTCCAGTCGACCCAACTACCAATACCATTCCTCTTTCTTCGTTCCAAGCCTGGAGTGCCATTGTTTTTATGGAGGCCAGGATGCGAAACTTTTTGATTCCCCAGCCTCGATAATTGTGAAATTGGGTTGGAATCAGTTAAAAAAAAATATATGACAAGTTGTTTTTACACTTTGCATCTTTTAATAGACATTATCTTTTTATGAATTTTCATTTGTTATTTATTATGTGCTTTTCTTGCTTTTGTTTATTTGTTAGTTTTATTGTTAATTTATTTTGATTTCGGTTAATTTGAATTGTTTGATATTCAGGCACAAGTGGCTACTGGTCTTGGCCAAGTATAAACTAAATCCACGTGTTGACAAATGTTTCAAGTTGTTTGATGAAGAACAAGCTGATAGATAATCTTGGAAAATTGGAAAATTGGAAAATTGGTAAATATCAAGCTAGAGATGAGATGGCGCATATTCAAACTAGTTGGTTATCTTAGTTATCCACCCATCATCAACCAGCCAGCCCTTGTGCTAGACAAAGAGAAGCATTAGTCTCAAAGCTTCGTAAGAAGGTACAGATAGAAAGAAAAAAAAATATAGATGTGGATTGCAAGTCATTACTCGTTACCAATTCACTCATAATGTAAAGATGACAGATTGTGACAGATTTAGTGATGCGTGGAAACTCATACTGGCATATGATTCTTAATATTAAGGATAATAATAAATAGTATGTTTGGTTCTCATCCGCTCAGCCTTTGTGCATTAGCCCAAAGAGCAGATTGAAATGCACTCGGCGTTTGGATGAGTAAGAAGAGCTACGACAATGGGAAAGAAAGGGAAAATGAGCAAGATGGGTTAAATTATGGTTTAAATGATTTAAACAACTAGTTAAAGTCAGGGAACAAGGTTTCTTTCTTTTAGCATCTAACTCAAATCACTTGATCAGTCTTTAAATGGAATGACCACAGCTCAAATCAGTTGTTAGATTTTAGTTTTCAGTTGCCAGTTGTCAGTTGAGTCAGAATCATATTATATATTAGGTCTTGATCGTGATCGAAATCAATTAACAAGACTCAACTGGAAAGCAGAAAGTGATTCAGTTTAAAATTATGAACCACTTTATTGTTACGTCATATGAGCATCATTCATTATCATTATATGCGACAATATAACATACATAAAATATATATAGCCGATAATAAATGAAATAAATGATCGCAGTCATCTGAGATGTTTTCATTTCATTTATATTTAGAAAAAACAAACCGTCCATCCCTATTCTCATAGCCGATTCCAACAAAAAAGACACGCACAGCACGTATTTAAATTTAGAGCCCAATCCAATAATATCTGCCAGCCGCTCTCTGGCCTGTCGCAACCGGAAAACTGGAATAGAAGCCGGTGAACTGTTTTGAATGCATAATAAAATAAATAATATACAAATAATGCAAGCAATAAACTTACTAAACAGATAATATACCATGTACCGTATATTCTACAACCCGGTCTGAAATATACTCTGCATGCCAAAAGTAACGCACTTGGACAATCGCCATTACCCGCAAAGCCAGCCTTTTACCGTCTTTTTGTTGTACAATAGAAGCCAGCTCTGAGCACGCGTTTATATCCCGATTCTCATGAACCAGTCTTCAGTTGTGTAGATTGAAAACCAATTAGATACCCATTTACTATATCCAATTTAAACAATTTAAACAATTTAAACAATTTGAAAGCAACAGCCATATACCCTTGCGTAACAGTACGTTGAAAGCAATTCCATCGTGTCTGTGATTCTATTAATCATTCTAAAAAACAAACATAACCACATATTGGCTGTTGCCATTGCCAACTGAAACTAAAACTGGTAATTTATACCACTTACTTTATACAGACCAAAATACTATATATATTCCCACACTCTCCTCTTTTTCTGTTTCTTCTTTCTCACCATCTCACTTATCCATCTAAACCAATCAACCTTTTCATTCATCCTCTCTTCTAATACCTTGTTCTTTCACCTTTGATACCATTCCAATTTACAACAGTTTTCCTATTTTTATTTATCTTGCTTTAGTCTCGCAAATCTACTCCTCTCTACTATGTCGTTGGTTTGTTCAAAGCCACCTCTAGGAACTATTATTCCTCTAACGCTTTTACTTTTTGGTTTTCCTGATTGCCATTAGCTGCCCCATGGTAATTTCTATTTTGAACTTGCAGCCTTGTGGATTTTGACGGGTTGGGCTTGGTGTGCCTTTTTTTTTTTTTTTTTTTTGACTGTTACCCCAGTGTTGTCTTGATTTCTACAATGCCATTCTCGATTCAACCACCTCTCATGGTTGCTGTTTTTTCTTATTACATGTCATTTGTTTTACTCTGCCATTTTTGAAAGCGATCAAGTTTGAACCATTTTGATTGAACCCATTTATTTTGTTGGAATTACCCAAGTATGGACGACGACCTTTGATTTGCCCCCATTTTTAATTACCACTGTCCATGCGTAGCTGTCCTGATTTTTGCTAACCGAGGACGGTGGCGCTATTTCCTTTTGATTCTTTGTGAGTTTGGTAGCTGTGTTGACACTACAATACTACCCTTTTCACACTCTCTGAGCAATGCCCCTTTCTTTAACAGACCAGAGTCTAAATTCAATCAGTCTGGATGCTTTGTCGGCTTTTATACCATATGGGGTTTGTAATCTTAAGGGTTCCTGTTAGAGCCAAGTGAAAATGGAATTTAGTTGTGATGATGTTGTTCTGGTTTACTAATATTTTATGACTTGGTTTGGAATAAAGACAGATTCCCCACCGGGATGTATGTGATACTGAACCTTGGGGTCACCTCTACTATCCGCGTGGGCTTCCTTCACTCTTTGGAAAACTAGTCTCGTTATTGCACCTCTCTCTTGTTTGCAGAGGTGTAGATGGGCCCGAGGATTGGGATCTAGGATCCTTTGGTAAGTGTTCCTGTACACGCACTAAAGGATTTAAGACTCATACATGTAACGGAGCCCGAATTAGGGCCCTATAAAGGCTCCGTTATATGTATCTGGGTTGCTGGATTCCAAATAGAATGTAGAGAGGGAGAGGGAACCCGTGTCCCTCCCGCCTCTAAATCCATATAGAATATTAGGGGACCCCATGTTGGCCGGCGTGGGGTCGCTCTTAATATTCTATAGGAAGATTCTTCCTAAATGGAGGATCTCTAATAGGAAATCTTTCTAATGGAGATTTTCCTAAAGGAAAATCTCTAATAGCAACTTTCTTATTAGCAAGTATTTTAGTAGAAAGTTTTTTAAAAACAAGTGCATTTATTAAAACTATATAAAATATACAAAATACAAAATCATGCAAAAGTTTTGACATGCCCCGTCCTACATTTACATTTATTTTCCGAGAAAAAATCTGGCAGTGCACCCTCTGCCTTTTCTCGGAAATGAATCAAATTAGGGTACATTTTCCACCTAAACAAAAAAAGAATTGTTAGAACATGGTACATGTTAGTATATTATCTGGTATAATCACACCAAGAGAACAGCCCAACAGTAACAAGCCAACTCCCAGGACTCATCTGTTACACCATCATCACTAAACCCATGCACCAGAGACATCACAAAGGTGTAATCAGATCATTCACAAATAACCATGACAACTTTTATAATATTCAAGACAACTGTAACTATTGTAAACCAGGCAAGCAATCCATCTTACATTCATTGCAACAGCAACAGAAAAGTACCCAAACTGATATCCAAAAAACACAATGAACCGACAAATTTGAATATTCTTTCGTATTCTGATAGTTTAATTATCCAAACTTTTAACGTGCCCTCAAGACACATCCTCAACCTATAGCCTGTTTTCATCTTTATGAAATTTGTAGAATCCTTCATTAAATGCAATTGCTAGGCTAAAAAGGAACCACTTCCTTAGAACATGCCAGAAAATGGCCAAATAAAATGTTGCAAGGAAATCTTCAATGCTAGAAATATTTAAAATGTGGGTGATAAACTCAAAATTCGGGTAATATACTCTCACAAAGGGCTAACAAAGTATTGTAATCCATTTACAACCAGGCACCATTTGGTAAAAAAAAAATAGAATTGTCAAAATATCTTGATACAGATCAATAGCATGAATTGCCAGACCCCAGAATCCTCACTGCCAACAAAATTGAAAACCACACAGGCATAGTGATTTTCTAGAATTAGAAACAGAAACGTAATCGCTTGAATAATTGAAAAACAGCACACAGGGAAATTCTAGTTTTATAGCAATTGGCCAAATTTCATCAGGATATTAGAGACTGAAAGCTTTTCATAAAGAAACACATAGGGGTATTGGCGACATCATCTTTGAGCTCTTGAAAATAAACATACAGGTGGTAGTAATCTGTGTCAATAAAAAGATCAAAGATTGGTGAAAGGGTATACAACGCTAGATTTTTCAGCTGGAATAACTCTAGTCTATCAGATCTCCAAGGTTGAACTTCATTGACCAGAATAAGTTGCAACAAAATAAAAGCCTAATACCATCCAAAAGATCTCAGGGTTTAATGTTACCATAGGAGGCCAGAAAAATAAAATGCCCATCATTGCATTTACGGCCCAGGGACAGAGAAACTTTGACAACACTGCCATTGGTAAACTTAACATAAGGTCTTTCTTCATGGTGAATTCTAAAATTTCCAACAAGATATAGTATTGATACAATGATCAACAAATAACCAGCAAGTTTTGCATCATGAGAGGCAGGGAGAATGTAGGCAGAGGAGAAACACTACTGTACTCGACTTGGGCTGTATTCCTGTAGTGTTACAAATAGGTCGTTGTTGTGCTGGTAAGTAATCACATTCTCCTTGGTCAGCTACAAAGTGAAACGGTTGAACAACTGTAATAAACATTAAACAGCAAATGCTTCTTCAGATAGTGTATTAAAAGGCAGTAACCACGCCTACACAAATAGTAGCGTGTGTCGTAGATGGTAAAAATCAAAGCCATAAACAATTGTAGCCAACGAGCGGTGGCAAGGAACAGTAGACAAACTGATTGCACTGCGACAAAAACTGTATTTTACACCAGCATAGACAAAAGCGAATAGGCATAACGCAACAGCCATCGAGTTGTAAAAAGTCATCACATCAAAGTTGAGTTCGTAGGTATGCTGAATAACACCAAGGCTGAATGAACAAAAGCATAAGGTAACATGCCTAAAACGAAGAAAGGAGGGAGATAATAGTAACCAAGAAAGATAGATAGTGAATAGCAGAAATCCAAAGTGAAAGGAAAGAAGCAAAGAGAATGATATGAATAATAATCATTTTATATACTATTGCGGGGTAACCCACTATGCCATTTAAATGCCATCACAACAGCCTTGCAACAGTACTCAGGTAGTCAATATAATTACTATATCAGCAGAATTAGCTATGATTACCTACTGAATACGTTGGTTTAAGATATTCCTGATAAATGTTTGTAATAATAAACCAGGCTGCTCAAAAGGGGTTATCAACATTTGTGAAGCGCAAATTAGAAATACAATGTCACCAAAGTTATAATATAATTTTCAATATGTACAAAAGCATCGGCCTTCAAATAGATATACAAATAACAAAAAGATTTCCCACCAAACAGCCATTACAAATTACAACAGCAACAACTTGGGACAGCATAGGTATTTATCACTTTATAATCTGGTCAAGTTCCTTACTTCAAACCAGCTACCATTTTACAAAACGCTGTCTCATCTAATCAAAGCATGTCTAAATCTTTAAAAAAAAAGGCTGTATCAAGTTCCAAACATTCCAACTGGTATCCAACATTTCAAATCCGTCAAACGTAGCTCAGAGTTTAGTCATCAGCAATGTCCTGCTTAAGCTTAAGCATTCTAGAGTATCGGTCAAATGTTTCGGAAATCTCGCGTGTAGTGCTGGTTGTTGGGTCGACAGAAATTTGATTACCGTCAGCTATTATCGACAAGGTGAAAGACTTGGTTAGAAAACATCATTGTAAAGCAAGTACGAGCAAATATACATACTGTAAGTGACAGAGATCAGTGGCTTGCCCTCAGCACCGAGGATCTTGTGCGTAACGCTGATGGAGGCACCTCTAGCCTTTGGGGGAATGCTAGAAAGAAAGACACGTGCTGGCTTGGCTATTTCAAACAAAAACCCTGTTAGTATGTGATTACACAAAGAGACAGGCCAGATACAGGCTCAAAGCTGTTTGAAAGAAGTTATTGCTTTCCCGAGCTGTGAGGCCGTGGTGATTCTGATGAGCTGTTGCCGCAACGGAGAGAAATGTGGAAAATCACATACAAGCTATGGTCAATGGGTTGAAGGCAACCGTGACCTTTGAAAAGTACTTGGTGATCATTGTTTCTTCCCAACGGTTGATGGTGTTGATTCGGGACGCTGGGACAATACCTGGCGGAAGAAAATCGTTGCAGGACTTGAAAAATTTGGGTGGTAGTGTACACAACCGCAGTGCGGCGGGCGGGCTAGGGATGCTGGTTGAGTGGTTGTTTTGTTTCTAGGGTTGTGGTAACTGCATTGCAGCTGTCTTCAAACTAGCATTGTTAGCATGTATGATATGAGGGTTTATAGAGATGAGATGGTTATAGTCCCCAGTTATTTGCCATTACAGTACTCTTGGAACCGAGTTTTGGGGGCTTTTGCTCAAAAAAGATAAAGCCAATGCTGGTTGGCTCAAATGTCCAGCCTGCGCTGAAAAATGTTACGTTCACAGATGGGTTAGGGACTTCAATCACATGATACACACGTGACATAACTGGCTGTTATCTTTTATTTTATACCTATTCTAAACGAGTTTGTTGAATAGCTGAATAGCAAAAGCTATCTGTAATCACCACTAGAAGAATTTGTTTTTTATCATCACCATTAATCTTAAAATGACCTAAAATGCAAAAAAAATGTATCAAGCTCACCATGTGTAAACCCAAATAAAAAGCAATTGCTGCTTCAGAAATCACCAATCTCATGTGTTTACAATTACTTTTAAGCCTCCTCCTTGGCTTTACACTGTTTTCTCCACTTTGTAAACTCTTTGGGAATTAGATCACTATTGGAACAGGCCGCCGTTTTTCTCAATGTAATTTTTGAGGATTCCTTTCTCAGAGTCAATTCCCACGTTTGAACCTTCTCAGACTCGTCATTGTCCAATAAAACAGTTTCTTTAATCCATTCCATGACTTTTTGGTACCATCCAATATACTCTTCAGGGTCCCACTGAGCTCCAGGGATTTTCTTCTGAAATGATTTCAAAACTGTGGGGATCTTATCAGGTATAGTTGAAGTTTCATAGAGCATTGAATCTTCCAAAGTTCCAGTATCCCCCCAAAAGCCAAAGAAAGACTGGCCATATCCAGAAATGATATTCGAAATCCAAACAGAAAGCATTTTCTTTGACATGGAAGCTGAGATACCGTTGGGCCCCATTCGAGCAGTCTTCAGGGTGGAATAAGAATGTATAAACTGGTTGTCCGGGTCAACCGTGTGTGATTCGTTGTCATCACTCTTGAACTCAGAATCAGGAACGTACCAATTGTCAAGCTTGTCAAAGTATTCCTTGTCTGTAATTTTGGAAGCTTCATCAAACACTGGTCCACTTGCGGAAATGAATGCTATCTTCACATTTCCAACCCCAGCGGTAAACAAACTAGAATCCTGATAGTCATCTTCAGAAGCATTGTTGTGCTTTTTATTCATAAGATTTTTAATTTCAGAGACATCAAGGGACTTGGATGAAACAGGTAGGTGTGCCATTTGTTTAAACTTTCTGGAATAATACAAGGTGTTAAAAAAGGCCTGGTCTTTGTTACCATCCTTTGGGATCGTGTTTTGTGAAATGAATATGATGCCATCAAAAACCTGCAAAGAACATGTGTAATTATCAGAATGTCTGAAAGCCACTCGATGAACGTATCTTGCAACCACAAGGTTAACCATAAATGTACGAGATGTTATGACATCAATATCCAAAGGTTTGCCCATCTTTTTTTCGTAGTGAGCAATGGCTTCAGCAGTTTTTCGAGTAGCCTGAAAGGGATCGCGGTCTTCCAATTTACACTCTTTTAGTCCAATAGTGAGATCATCGATGTAGTCCAAGCCTTTGTTGTTGAGGTAGCTAGTGGGTGGCTTCTCATCAAAGTCTAAATCTCCATTTGCATGTTTGTATATTTTCAAAAGTCTTTTGGGGCGATGGACACAGGCACTGTATGCCACTTTGCTGGCGAGATCAAGAGTGTAAGAGTCAGTCATTGTTTATTAGTAAATAGTTTCAGGTAAAACAAAGAGAATAAAGCTGATAAAACTGAAATGGGTGTTTTTTATTTTATACACTTTTAGAAATTGCTGGTTGAGAAAAATCGACATTTCAAGACCTCGGATAGGGCTTGAAAGAAATCCCTGTTTGAGATAAAGTTTTCACAATTACCTGATGCAAAAGCTTGCTATTTTTTTTTTTTTTGTAGAAAAAAAGCATCAGGTATGACTCTGATCGGATTTATCGAAACCCAGGTATCTTTAGGAATTAACTGATGATTGGTGCATCTTTCCAACCTTGGGGATGAACATGTGAAATCAGCCGTGTAATAGCATATTGCACGGCTCTCGGATCAAATCAACAAACCTTGAAACGAGCCAGTGTGATTTGCATACTGCTTTTTTCGGAAACGTGCCTTGTTCTCTTTCTCCGTGGACAAGCTTGCTCGACGTCGACTGAAAATTGTACTGGGAAATCTCAAAGACTTGACATGAAATCGCATGACGCATGGTTGCACTTGCACTTGCACTTGCACTCGCACTAATTGCGAGCCCTCGAATTTATCGTATTCACCTGAATACGCTTGTCGAAAAGATACTGTGCAATAGCTGGACTGTATTTAAAGCCAATAGTCACTATCATTTCGTCCCTAAATACTTTTTTTTAAATCATTTTCAGAAACCAGAACCAAGCTGCCAACAACGGTGCCAGCTCACGGTTATAATGCCTTACAACGGTGCCAGCATACATACACGCATTCCAATTAAACCATTTCACGTGACACACTTTAAATCATTCCAGTTTTCTCTTTTTTTATTTTTTATTTATTTAAACAAACTCCGACAAGAGCTGGTTGCTCCATTGGTGGATATAACAGTCCTACACTTGACATCCAACAATCACTCCATACCAAATCCGCTTGGGCTATCTTTCTTGAGTGATTTGGCCAAATTTAGAAACTCAAAATGAATCGGCTGCTCCCTCATCACACATCTCCTGGATCTGCTCGCCTCCAAAGGCTGCGGGATCACGCTCTCTTGTGGCTTCAACGCCTGGATTACGTCGGAACTGACCGCTTCACGTCGCCCGAAACGTCGAAACCAGCAATCCTATACCGAGCCTTGTGCGCTTCATTGCTTCATTGGTGGGGAAATCATTCAAGCGGCAGCCCATCTAAAGTCGCAAGTCGCGATGGTCGCAGCCAATTACGTAACCACTGCTTTGATTCAGCCCACGCAGTATATTATAGACATATATAAAAGTCTCCCCAGAGCCACTTTCATTTTTCTTTCTTCTTTCTTCTTTATTTTTTATTCCTCTTTGATATTTTATTTTCTTCGCATCCGCGCTATACGACATTTTGACAATGGGCTTTACCACTCCTCCTCCGTTCAAATCTATCGCCGTTATCGGTGCTGGCCCTTGCGGCGTAGCTGTTGCCAAAGCTCTTTTGGCAGAAAAGGTCTTTACCAAAGTCAAAGTATTTGAACGACAAGAAGCACCTGGAGGTGTCTGGTACGTATGATTTTTGCAAACGCTTGATAATATCCCTTCTAACTTTTGAGCAGGAACTATCGCGAGGAAACTACCAACACACCATTGATTCCATCCGTCAGGACAAATGCCCGCGAACCAACTGTTTTAGACGAAAAGAAGAAAAAGGCCATATACTTTAGTCCAATGTATAAAAACTTGGAAACGAACATCCCTTGCACTCTTATGGTATACAACAACACTCCGTTTGACAAGAATCTCCCGTTATTCCCAAGCAGAAGTGCTGTTCTTGATTACGTCCAATCCTACGCCAAGCCGATCGAGCAGTACGTTCGGTATAATGCTGATGTCCAGTCTGTTACAAAAGCAGCTGATGGAACGTGGACAATAGAATACATTGATTTCACTGAAAACTTTCCCAAAGGAAAAGGGTATTCTGAAGTATTTGACGCCGTTGTTGTTTGCAGTGGCCACTATGACCTGCCACGCCTTCCAGATGTCAAGGGCATTTCGGCTTGGAACGAAACCTTTCCTGGATCCATCCAGCACTCCAAATACTTTGACGACCCTTCCATTTACAAAGATAAGACGGTTTTGGTAGTTGGAAACTCAGCTTCTGGCTTTGATATCTCCATGCAGGTTGCCGAATATTCAAAAAAGGTCTACAGATCCATCTCTTCCGAGTCGAAAATGCCATTTATCTATAATCCCAAAATTGAAGATGTTCCTGTTATTGAGGAATTCATCCCAGAGAAGAAGGAAATCGTTTTGGCCAAGAACCAACAAGGGTTTGAGGACCGCGATCCACCACGTTCTTTAACTGGCATTGACAGCATTATTTACTGTACTGGATACATTTATAGCTTTCCATTCATCAAGACTTATAACGAGCCAAAGAACCCCGACTCTATTGTTTCGGCGGCTGGCCTTCGAATCAACCATCTCTATCGTCACACCTTTTACATTCCTGATCCCTCGTTGGCCTTTGTTGGTATGAACGTTTACATTATCCCATTCCCTCTTGCTGAAAATCAAGGTTCCGTTATAGCCCGTGTCTTCTCGGGCCGTCTTCCATTGCCAAGCGACGAGATCATGTTTCAAGACGAGCGTAAAGCCCTGGAAGCGAATGGGTTTAAAGACGCTGGATACCACAACTTGTTATTCCCTAGAGATGTTGAGTTCTACAAATCTTTCCAGGACTGGATGTATTCTGAGACTGTTGACACTCCAGAGCTGAAAAAGGATGAAGGATTTGTGCCAGAGCCATGGACTAAAGAGAAGATTGAGCTTAGAGAGAATGCACTCAAGCTCAAGGAGGCTTCCCTTAAGGCAAAGGTTGTGAAGGTATTTGCAAACAAACTGTAGACAGTTTTACATGTTGTTTTGATATTAGAATAAAATATTGGCCACTAGTTTACTTGTTTTTATTCACCCAATGTATAGTATTATTGAGATGGCCACTTTACGGTCTTGTTGATATGCTTGACTGATTCCAATCCCAGAGAATCAAAATTTTAAACCTTTTCCTGAATCGGATCGTGTATTAAACCGCGATGATCCATAATTTGTCTGGTTTACCTAAACAATTGAACCGTTATTCCATTTCAGATACTCACTAGGACTTGTTATTGAATTCATGAATTTGAAATCTCAGCCACGTGATGGTATATTCATTTAGCCTCGTATTTGTGATACAGCCCAGGGTGCCATTTTAATGTATACGGGGCACTGGCGCATTGTGCAATCAAACCTCTTGCCACTCGGTTAATGGCTAATGCAACTGGTCAAGAAACAGTATAATGTGTTCAAATACCTTTCCTCAAACTTTGGGCCTGTTCAGACAAGGTATGAAGGTTTCATCTTTTCTGTAGGTTGCGTCGTAGCAACAGCCCTGTCTGTGGCTGATTTGAAATGACTGGGAATGATGATATAGTATCAATGAATGAAATGATGTTTCTTCGTGGCAAGATCCATCAACTGCTGTTTTTTTTTTTTTTTGTGCGATTTGTTTTTGAATTCGTATTGTGGATCAAGCTGGTAAATGAAGAGGCCCAACGAGAAAGATGTTTTTTTAAAGGGCTGGAATAGCGATCGGGTTAGGGTTGCAAGTTAATAAGCGGTCGTTGGGTAGTTGAGCCAATACTTTAATATCATAGAATCCAAAAAAAAAACAAATAGAAACATTTCCAAAAGACATATACCAGCCAGTACGCTTTGTTGAATCCACAGGGCTCTTAGATATCATCTACTAGACATTGGCATCGACCCTTTTTTTTCTTTTCAGTTCAAGCATATTACCAATACCCATTCACATCAACTGACGACCAGCAAAGAACCGACAATGAGAATTATGGATCAACACATACGACCGGTGCTTATGCTCCTTTTTTTCGTACTATTTGGCTTGCATCTCATTCTTTTATCGTCGCCCGAGCCCTACGGTGAACACCTGAGAAGCAGCAGGCAAGCCAGCGAGTCTGTTACAACCGCATCTTCGACGTCACGGACCCGGGAAGGACTGATGGTTGGACTAGTGACGACGGTGGTTTACTGGTCTTTCATCGACACGCCAAAAAACAACTTTTACACGGCGCTGAGTATAATGCTTGTGTTGCTGGTCGTCTCGGACTTGTACAAACCAATAGTCGCAGCGAAGCGGGTTGGCTTTTCAGTAAGCAACGTGGCGTGGAACTCGGTGTGGGTAGCGGGAGCCGCCGCTGTGTCGCGATATGCTCACCACCAGGGCAGTAAAGTGCTGGAATTGGTGGGTTTAAAGATGTATACAAAGAACGGCCAGGGAAGACGACAGCATAGCGAAGAGGAGCATTTTAGAACAAAAGTGTTGGAGGATATCAGAAGAGATCCGGAAGCGCAGTCGTACAGAAGGCGCTGATAGGTGGGACTTACAGTTGCAAACTTAATAGTGGTTACACATGGGTTATCATAAATTATAAATTATAAAGATACTTGATACACACCATTTGCTCAAGTGTTAAAAGTGCAGTCCTGTTGAACTAAAATCGTTTAGACTTGCCAATTACAACCGGCTTGATTGTTTGAACATTGGTTCGCATAAAATTTTCCAGCAGTCCTGGTGGAGCAAAGGCACCTCGCAGCAGATTAAGAGAGTCAACTGTGACTTCTTTATAAAACAGCCATTGTCAAAGCTAATTCACATTATAAGCCTATTCTAGATCCGCATTTTGTCTGTTCAAAAGTATTTGGAACAAACCGTTGGGAATGATGCAATGCAATGTTAAAAACCTTGACTAGATAAAAATGACATGTTGTGATAGCCATACGCCGGCCTTTACCAAACTCCTATCAACCTCCAACAACACAAATCTATTCATCCTATTCCACAAATGGTCGTGAAAATTTACCGCCAGATAAGCAAATGCAGTTTTTAAAAGGCCAAACATAATTTTTTTTTTTATTAAAAGTGGGGTCGTTAATGGTACAAGTCTATAGCTGTGACTCCTCAGGTCTAGTAAAACAAAAAGCAAAAAATAAAAAATAAATAATAGTAATCAAATAAACTCATAAGTAATTCATCCCAAATCAAAAGAAAAATTTTAATGATCCAGATCATGGGTTATCAAGTGAATGGGGTATCAGAAGCATGTCATAAGCAATTTTTAAAGTCAAAATAAATCAAGTCTTTTTTTTTTTTTTTTAGTTAGAAGCAGCTTGACCAAGGGCTTGAGAAATGTCAGAAAGAAGATCCTCGACATCTTCAACACCGACAGAAAGTCGGATAAGGTCGTCGTAGACACCAGAGGCTTCTCTCTTGTCCTTAGGGATACCGGCATGAGTCATTTGAGCAGGGACCTCGCAAAGAGATTCAATACCACCAAGAGACTCGGCGAGGGTAAAGATCTGTGTAGAAGCGCAAAACTTGCTGGCAGCCTCAGCACCTCCCTTGATACGGAAGGAAACCATACCACCACCGAGGCCATCACGGTGTTGACGGGCGACAACGTCGCGCTTAGGGTGGGACTTGAGGCCTGGGTAAGAAACGGCGACAACGGTATCACCAATGGCTGACTCAAGGTACTGGGCAATGGCCAAAGCGTTAGCAGAAGCAGCGCGGGCACGGAGATGGAGAGTCTTAAGACCTCTGTGAGCGAGCCAAGAGTCAAATGGAGAAGGAATAGCGCCAATAGCGTTCTGGTGGAATCTGAGCTTCTCGTGGACAATGGGGTCGCTGGTAATGGCAACACCCATGACAACATCAGAGTGACCGTTAATGTACTTTGTAACTGAGTGGACCACGACGTCAGCGCCATGGACCAATGGGTTCTGGACGTAGGGGGAAAGGAAAGTGTTGTCAACAACAAGGTAAATGGGAGCAGCCTCTTCGCCAGATTCAGCGAGACGTCTTTGTCGTTCCTTTTGGACAATCTGGGCAACGGCAGAAATGTCAGTAACAGTGAGGGTGGGGTTAGAAGGAGACTCGACCCAGACAATAGAGGTCTTGGGGGTCAAAGTAGACTCGAGTTCGTTTTCAATGTCATTGGTAAAGGCGGTTTCAATGTTGTGAATGTGTGCAACCTTGGTGAAGTATCTGTGGGTACCACCGTAAACATCGCCAATGGAAACAACGTGAGAGTTGGCGGCAAGAGACTGAAGGACATTGGCAGTGGCAGCGGATCCAGAGGAGTAGGCGAGAGCGAACTTTCCCTTCTCAAGGGCAGCGACGGCGGTTTCAAAGCCGTCTCTATTGGGGTTGGCGGATCTGGAATACTCGTACTCGCCAACAGGCACAGCAGGCTTGGACTGAGCAAATGTAGTAGAAAGAGAAATAGCAGGAATAACGGCACCAGTGGCGGCGTCAGCGCCAGAACCAGCGTGGACTGCAAGGGTAGCAAAGTTGAGAACGTTAGAAGGGCCAGTCATTATGGAAATAGTTGGGAAGAAGTGTGTGTAGAAATAAAAAAAAAAAAAGGAAAAAGGAAGAAGAAGAAGAAGAAGAAGAAGAAAAATTGGAAGAAGGCGCGGGAGCCTTGATGAATTTATATGAAACCGGAGAATCCAACAGCAACCACACGTCACTAGCCAAAAGAATGTCAAAAAAAGCTTTTTCGTAATAAAAAAGAATCGGTATTTGAAATCCTCAGGAAAACCCGATGCCTAGTTTCTGGGTGGGATTGGGTTATTTCACGTGAGATTGCGAGATGGCTGAAAAATCCCTGCCGCTTTTGATTAGAAACACGTTTGAACGGCTGACTATAAATTATTACGTAATTTTTTTTGCCTTGTGTTTTTTTATTTGAAAGCCACCAGGGGAAAGAAAATCTTACGAATTCCAGATGGAACAGTCGCAGACCAAGAGTACCAAGGATAGGCACGACTTTTCACGGCGCCAAGGTATTGCAACCTGCAAAAGGCATTTGCTTTGGTAGAGCTCTGTCTAGCTAGGTCCGTGTGTGTGTGTGTGTGTGTGTGTGCTTAGGCGTGACGTTACTGTCGCAATCAAGGAACCTGGAGCAAATAACGCTGCAAAAGTATAAATAGCCCCAGTCTCGTGCAATTTCTACTGAACAGTCAAGGTGAATACTCAAACGAGTCATCCCGCTAGGTATAACGTTGGTCCGAGGATTTGTCATTCAGGAGCCGTTGGCAATCAAGGTTGGTTTAACAGGTCATGTGACCTTCACGTGATTTAATACTAGCTGAATTACGACATTATTTTAATTTTAAAGACTGTTTGAAGACATTTCTAATTAGAAGTATATTTATTTTATTTTTATTATTATTTATTGATTTTTATTTGTATTATTTTTGATTTTTAAAGACGAGCAAACAACCACTGATAAATCCATCATGTGACTGGCACGGCTGTCAACAGACAAACGTGACGTATGTAGAGCTCTTAAAAACCTGAGAGTAATTCGAGCATGTTCTCGAGTCTACATTTAATCATTCCAACTTTTAGTTCACTCACTCAAACACTGTTTCTAGTTTTTAAAAAGTTGGGAAAAAACATCAAATACAACACGAGAGTTACGTCATATAGTAGGAACCGCAACGCGGGTATGGGCGGATATCAACCGCACAGAGTATGATGGGCCATCACGTGAATCCTCTAAAGATTGTTTTGATTTTTAAAAAGGGGTAGTAATGATTAGTAAGAAAAGTCACGCGGCTGTTAGCGCTATGAATATGATGGCAAACTTGATAATGACAAATAAAAATATAAAAAAACTTGCAGGCTGTTTAAAAGTCGTAAAGAAGCTTGAAAATATATTTCAGTATAATATTAATTGGATCAGCTTTTAATTGTTTTTTCTAGATATCGGTTTTGATTTTTAAATAGGTGCAAAAGAGAAACAGTCGGGCATATAATGTTGCTTTTAGCCGCGTGAGTGTGCTGTAACAAGCACGTTATTTTCATGTGACTACCTAGACCTACAAATCACATGTGTTTTACAAGTAATGCAATATATTCAATTCATTTATACAAATCTCATAAAAAATTATCCTACTGATAAGCACTGATTCAAACATCAAGCGTCATTTAATCAATTACAATCATTGTTATTACTATTCTTGTTTTTAAATAAATCATATCATTCATTCATTCATAACTATAAAACGGCATAATTTACAATATGAGACTCTAAGCTCTATATGATAAAAAATATAAAATATAAAATACAATAAAAATGTAAAATCAAAAAACAGAAAACAGAAAACAAAAATAAAATGCAAAAACAATAATGACAATATTCATTTTTTTCATTAGAAAAAGGAAATCAATAAATATCAGGTTGAGAAAGAAGATATGGTGCAAGCAGTTTTAAACCTTCCGAGTCCACTTTATCTATTGTAATATCACCATTGTGAGTAATAGATTGAACAATTTCCATTTCCTTTTGATGCATGGCTGTCAACTTCTTGGTGCGTTCATACAAATCTCGAACTTCATCTTTACCACAAAACCTATTTTCTTCCAATTTTTCCAAAAGAGACTCATCTTTAGCAGCCTCTAATCCCCCAGAACGGAATCGATCCATATGCCTAATCTTTTGTCGGCACTCTCTTCGATTGACCCACATTCTAATGTCCTCCACATATTTATGATTCTCAAATATCGTATCTGTCCAATTCTGGTATTCCTTTTCCAAAAAGGATTTCCAATTGTTGGGAACGTAAATAGGAGCACCTTCAAACAACGTCAAGCGCATGGGAAACAAGTCTTCTTCCGTGTAAAAATGATTGTTCTTGCAGCCATACAAGACATGCTTCTTGCGGTATTCCCGAATCTCTTGCTCAGTCTTGCCTGGGTATTCTGTCATGGAACTGAGCTGGAAGTGCTGCGACAATCCCGTCAAGTCAATGTAAGAGCCAGTCGAAAGGTCGATAAATCGGGCATCAATCACATTGTTGCCATTACCGCGCGTGCGTTCCACATAAGGAGGAGCAACCTCAAGAATGTATCGACCACCACCATACTTGGGATCATCAACAATCAAAGTGTTGTTATACTTTCTGGCAAGACGATCAAGCTCAGCGGCGGGCATTTGAATGTCCATATCTTCGTCATAAGGCATGGACAAGCCGTTCCAATACCAGCCAAGAAGCGTGCCATGAGCCAGCCAAGAAACCACGCCTTCTTGAAACGTAAAGCGAGACCAAGCACGAAACATGCGATGAAGAGTCTCAACGTTTTCACGAGTGCCAAGTTCCTTGTTGAAAAAGCGCCAGTCTGCATGCTTAAATATGCTTACTTCATTAATCTTCATGCTGACTTCGTGAAAATACTTGGGCGACTCTGAAATAGAACGGAGCTCATCAAAGACAAATTTAGAGTGGAATATTTGTTCATAAGAAGGGTCTTGCACGACAAAGTCGGATGGAAGAGGATCAGCAAGCTTTGCTTCCGGAAGAGAGGCCTCGATCTCAGCTGCCTCAGCAGGAGTGATCATCTCTGAAATGTCTTCCGCCAGTTCAGTAGTCTTGTTGGGTAATAAAGCAGCATATAGGCGAGTAGTATGAGCTTTTGGTTGAAAGTGGAAATTTTCGTCGGCATCAGCATTTTTCAAAATCATCTTGCTGATTGTGGTATTCAAAGCCAGGGAAAAAATATCGTCTGAAATATCGTCTTTGGGAGCACTAGGCATGGCAAATGTCAACTCTTTAAACAATGGCAAGAGTTCATGGTTCTTTTCGATAGATACAAGCATGCGACGCACATATTCTTCAAAAGAAGTGGGGCCATACTCGTTGCTGTTTTCAAAAGACACAAACCATCGGGGATGGAATCGTTCAGGGACTAGGTAATAAATCAAGGATTGCAAAATTTTGTTGAAAAACCCACAAAAGAAGCCATAAGAAGGCGGGGGTTCTAAAGAGGTAACGTTGAGATCAAGAATGGTTTGAGAATCGTCAAGACCATTAAAAGCAATCAAAGCATTATCGCCGTTGGGCTTGGTTCCAGGAATGTAGCGAGATTCAGGTGTGAGAATTATACTGGGGTTTTGGGTAATGTTCCATTTCTTGTTTGGGTTAAATGGGAGATAAGGCGCTAAATGGTAGTACTCACGCGACTTTGTGATTAATGCTTCGCACAAAGCCTTATCAATCTCTGGCTCACGGCCTTCAACACGAAGTTCATCAAGAAACTCTAGAATCGATTCATCGGGTTGAGGCTTTCGAACTCTGCGACCCTTCTTTTTGGTGCTGGGTTGAGAATCAGATTTAGAGTCGGGTTGGGGAGTGGTTTTGGGAACAGGTAGAGGCAACTTGGGGAGTGGGTGAGTAATGGCGAGGTTATTGTCAGAGGGTGAATTTAAAGGAAGAGGTGCTAAAGAAGCTAAGAGGGTAGAGTCTGGGGTTTGAGCAACAGAAGGAGGAGGCGGTATTGAATTGTCATTGTTGGTGCTGGTGGGATCAACAGGTTTTGCTGCATAAGTGATAATGCCATTTTCAACACTTGGAATGTCTTGTTCATCACCTTTGAAATCACGCTTGTTCAAGGATTCGCCAACTTGAGCAACTGGTGGTGATTCTTCTTGTTGCTGTTGTTGTGGCTGGTCGTTTACTTCTTCTTCAGGGACTTGATAAAAGTGTTCGTCATTAGAAGTATCGATATCCCAAGGAAAATCAGTATTTCCATTCAAAAAGATGATTTTTGCCGGGCTAGGAGCATGAAAAGCTAGGTAAGAGCGACCGATCCAGCGGACCTCGCTTTCGCTACCTAATAGTTTTGGTGGTGGCTTGTTGAATGGGCTAGAAGTGTATGTGTTGACATATTTGGTAAGAGGTTTGATAGGACCCGAATAGCCATTAGCTTGATAGATGAGTTGGTCAGTCAGATTGACCCAATGGGCCCAGTTAAATTGGTAGCCTGCAGGGTCTTGGGAAAGCAAGTCAATTCCGAGGGCTGGAGAGTAGATGGGCATTTCGGTGGCATCCGATCTGATCTTTCCGTCCGAGATGGATTCCATCATTGACCAAAACCAACTGCCGTTAGATTTTGTTTCTTCAAGGTAGGACATGAAGATCCAAAAGGAGATAAAGGATGTGTATACCAGAACCATTGGGATAAGGGCCTTTAGGCGACAAAATTTAAAAAGTTGGAACGCTATCCATAAAACGGTTGTGTAGAGGCGAGACTTAAGGGTAGCAAGACGACCAGAGGGTGGTGAACGGAGATGGGAGGATTTAAAAGAGGAGGAGGAAGAGTTGTCGTGGATTGGTAATAAAGCATGTGGGGAAGAGGGAGGAGACGCATACAAAGTGGAGGAGGAGGAGGAGGAGTGAGATGAAGGGGTGTATGAGGCTGACAATGGAGGTGAAAAATGTAAATTTAAGGAACTGAATAAGGATGAGATTGGGTAGTACCAAGTATTTTTATGTGGAGGTGCATATGCTTGATAGAAGTTGGAATAGTCATCCTCGATTGTGTGGGCGTGTTTTTCAATGTCAGCGAATGTTTGGCTGGATCGGGTGCTGTCGATGGATGAAACAGGGGAGCTTGTAGAGGGGGTTGAGGAAGGCGAAGACGAGGACGTTGTGTTGTTGATGGAAGTTTGGCCTGGACTGGAAGAGTTGGGATTTGTGTGCGAGGTATTGAGAGAGAGACGCGAGGGTTCCTTTTGGTGGTTGAATTCTTTCCAGCTCATAATGAAGAGATTAGCAGAAGAGGAATGTACGTGAATATGAAAAATGTAAAAATGTAAATGTAAATAACAGTAAAAAAGGGGAAATAAAAAAAACAAAAATACAAAGACTAATAAAATAGAATAAACATCAATTAAATGACTTTAATATGATGATATTTCAGATGTGCGGCGTTCGACAAAAGTCAACTAAGAAAGAAAAGAAACAGAGGAAAAGGAAAAGGAAAAGCAAAAAGGCAAAGCAAAAAGGCAAAGGCTACAGGTGAGATGGAAAGAAGGTGGAGAGAAAAGGAATGAAGAGAAAAGACATGAAGGAGGTTGGGGGATTGCGAGTATATATACAAATTACAGACGTTAAACAAGAGCAATTAGTACTGGAGTTAACGGCTTTTGAGCATTAAACCCAGCGACAGAGAATGGAGGGAAAATAGGCTAGTATTCAAGCTGTGTGATAACGATGCGTACGTAACGGGAGAATCTGTTACGTGGATGCCAATATTCAGGAGTTACGTAGGCGAACCGGCCGCGTGAAAGCAACACAAACACGAACAGCGGTGCCAGGAATTAAAAATAAAAGCGCCAGTGGCAATCGCGATAGCAAGCAATAGTGAGCATCAGTAATAGTACTGATGTCATGATCATTACAGCACGCTCTCTCGTTGTAAGCCGGCCAAGACTCCGGAGGTGTCTATCTCACTTTCCACCCTACAAGTGTCAAGTCCTGAGCAGAGCCTTAATTATAGTGCGAAATTTGATAAGACTTTGCTGTTGGGCATAAGGTTGGAAAAAAAAGCGCTTTGTATGGGGAACCTTATATAATCTTTAGGGATTACGGTTAAATGGTAGCATGCCAATGCCAGGACGTGCAACGGCAGGCTACTGCACCCAGCTTGTGAGTAGCAACTTGGTTAACAATCCCAAGTATGATGTACTATCCCTCTCGTTCAAGCCCTATATCCAGTGCTTTTCGCGTCGTCGCCTGACCCCCACCGGCCGTGAGCCTGTTCCTGCTAAACCCAATCATCGACGTGTAACCTCGCTCTTTTTCATGCTGAAGCTACGTGCAGTCCAGCTCTAAACACTCGCACGACCTTTACCGGTGTTGGTATGGTTGCGTTTATGTAGTAGTTTAAACACAACTAAAAAACAGGAATCAGCTCAACAGACTCGGTCTTATTCCTTCTTACTCTTGGGGTTCTTGTGATTCATGATTCGTGATTCGTGATTCGTGGTTCTCGCTACTCTTTTTTACTATTATTGCGCAGCTTCTTTGATTTTATACCATCATCTGCTCGTCTCTCCTCGGCTTAAATGCAAATCCTTGGCCCAAAGCTCCAAACTCGCTCACCTTTTACCTTTTAAAGGGTTGTATATACTAGTATACTAACAGTATATACACGTTTGTTTTGTTTATTATATAAAATTAATAACCACATCATCATCGTCGTAATCCCCCAGAATCTTCTGCTTTATCTTATCGGTTTCTTCGGGTATCGGAACTCTTGCTCATTCGCTAATTACTATGGCGTTCTACCCATTTTTCCTGTTTCTCTTGTTTGGGAAAGTAATCGTGTGACAGAAATGCTGTTGCCGTTTGACGAATGGATTTGTTTGCAAAGAAAAGTAAAGAGGCACTAAAAATGATACGATTATTACTACTGCTTATTCCTGCTGCTGCTGATATTATTAATCTTATTCCTACACCCAAATTTTGTTTATTTCACTGCTTAATTCGTCTTCTAACCTTGTGAACAGCAGATCAAGCATTGAGCATATGGTTTATAGGATTACTATTCCTGTTGCATTTCCAGGTTGTCTTGTACTTGCTATCCGTTATCTCTTGCATTGTCATCTACCATCCGCTATTCCAATTCTTTTGAATCTTTCCAATTACCACCCTTCAAACCCTTCAAAAGGCCACGGGAGCAACCCTCTCAAATAATACGTAGCCGGACTACTTTACATTTTACCCAGTGGTCGCTGTCTTCTTGGCTTTTTCTGTATTTTTCCTACACGGCTCCCCAGAACCATTCTCTCAAACCTCCCCCAGCCGTTAATTTACAAAATTTACAAAGGCTGATTGATCCACAGTTTCAAACAACAGTAATACCTTTTCTCCATTTAAGTGGGTCTTGTCAATTTCCTTATTACGTCTAGTCAACAAAATGTCAGCCGTTCCAGTTATCGTTGTTATTTTATCCCTCTCTGTATTTCATTTAAACACGTCTAATTATCAAGATATACTCAAGTGCTCTTCGCCGTCCTTGGAAATAGCACCACGTCCCTGTTTATTGTATAATGCAAATCCTATGCTTTGATTTGATTTGTTTCCTTCAAATCTCGATAACGCACGCGCGGCTTTACTAGCACAACACCTTGTGCGTATCTATACGTTTGTACCCAACCTCTCCTTGACACCTATACATCCAAGAGTATAAACAAAAGGTTAATCCAGACTTGTATGAATCCTTTAGTTACGCGTTGGAATTTACAATTACCCTACATTAGGAGACATATTTTTTGTCTGCATTCCATGCTGGGTTTGGACTGGATTCAAGACTAAACCCTTTAGTCATGCCTATGCAGCGGAGGCTGTCGCCGCGTATCCCGTATTCCGCCCCAGTGTGTAACCAAAAACAGCTCATCCCATGGCAGAGACATATTTCACTCTTTCTTCTCATCTTCATGATCCTCCTCCGTATTATGTATCACAAGTCTTGCAAACGTCTTGCAAGCATCTTGGTTCGATACGTCTCGCTTGAACACGTTCCGCTTGAATACGTCAAGATTCTCCTAATCCCCTCATCATACGCATGGACTACAAACTTGATATATCTGTTGAAATAACTTACTCCACACATGTGTATATGATTATGTATACACAGCTGTACAAATTCAAAACCAAACAAAATTCTGGGCTCTCTTTGTGAGAAATCCTCCTAGATTGCGTACACGCCCGCGTATTCCTTGTTTTTTTTTTAAAGGCTATACATAATATACATATTAAGCTCTTTACCAACCTTTTTACAACGCAAACTATCAAGATTTGAATATATTGATTTAAATAAATTATTTAAATCTTGATAGTATATAACGCATTATTTATATTTATCCCATATGACAACGTTTTCTTATTGCATTTTCCGTAATAATGTTTGGCATCATTACGTGTACTCCAACTGTCCCGGACCCAGCTTTGTCCGGTTCTCACCATACCAAATATCGTTGTTGTTTTATGATTGCGACTGGCTGCTGACCTATATGAGCATCTAGGATAGATTGCCCCATTCTTGAAGACACCTTTCTTAATTTTTCTGGCTCCAAATTGGGATATCTTGATCAACCGTTTCCAGTCGTCTGCATTTACAAATGTAGCCTGAGCAATACCGTATTTCTTGAATCATGCGCCAAACCAAACACGGCCTATCCTGAGCTTTGTGATGCTGCCCAAATATTTCATGGTTACTCTTCTCGTAAAGTCTTTAGTAATCAGTTTGCAGCTCGTATCGCCTTCCGTTTTGTCTGTGGTTCTTCTGTGTTCCCATCCGGAACACTTTTATCACTTACACCCTAATTGGCTCTTAAATTTGCTGTCCTAACGCCTTATTTCAGTTGCCCACTCTCCGTCCTTGGTCCTTGGTACTTGCTATCGGTGACTCCATGTAAAAGGACTCGATAAATAGCATTATACTTATGCAATGCAGAATCACACAAAGTACCCTTTTTTCACTTTGATTCATTATTCATTATCCATTATTCATTAACAACAACCAGAAACACATCAAAACTTCTACCAATTACGTGAACGGTTTCATGCCAATAACGGTTTAGTATATTACTATAACCGTCCCTTTTTGCAACAGATGAAATTGTATTCACCATCTTTTGGCAGGGTCTCATCTAAGGTCTAACCAAAGTCCTTCACTCCAGTGTCACCAATCATCTTGAGTGATTCAAAGCTTTCAATATTTCATTGTCTAGACCTACATATGTAGCCAGCACAATTGTCGGGCGAATATCATTGTTTCCTATTGAGAACTAGCCTAGTGCATGATACTTTACTCTTTGGGTTTTGAATATTTAACAGCTTGTGGCCCTGAACCTATCAGCTTGATCCTCTCCTTTGTCAAACTACAAAGTCAGAAAACGTATTCGCAAATTTAACAATCAAGCCTGTAATCCATGTTAGTGATGTTGCTCTTTCAAACTTCAATGGCGACTGCAATCGAGGCCGGAAAATGACACAGGATGAAATACAGCAACAGTAGGAGCTTTAAAAGGGTACTTTCATCTAGCAGAAACTCTTCCTACTAAAGTTTTTACAGTTTTAGCATTAATGTTTTCAAGGATGTTGGCTCCGTAATCTTCAACAGGAGATGTAGACCATGCTGCCAGTCTTTTAATTTCATGGCTTTCAAATTTGTGCCGATTTTTATTAGTTCATAATGTCTTGGAAAAAACAAGTTCTAGGATGCTCATTTGATTGTAAAAAAAGTGGTCTCAGATCGGCTCATCCGTAAAAAGCATACTAATTCAATTGTTAATGAGAAAGATTTGTTATAGCACTGTCACGTGATACGGAAACATGCTACAATTTAAGAAACTCCCCACAGCTGGTCTCACTCTTTAACCAACTAGCAGAGATAGAAACAGATTGAAGAAACAAAACAAAGTAGCAACACTACCATTCCTGAAAAGATTACAAGTATCCTGAATTTGCACTCATATTAAACATTTGACTATAAATTACTGTTATTCAAACCTACAATCTTGGTATCAAGAATGACTTTAAATGACGATACCACCGCCGACGAAAAATCCTAGCAGTTTTAATACCCACATAGTAATAGCTAAAACCAAAGAACAACTGCGACTGAAAAGGGAACATTGACCTAACCGTTAACGATACTGTAATCATAGAAGTCATATCTCGCGCCACAAGGCAACGAGAAAGTATTTCCTCAGCCATGAGATCATACTGACTCACCATAGCTACTCAGCTCATTGGAATGTGTCATCTCGAAGGAAATAACATTCTCAAGATTACCTGTGAAAAGTCTGAATACCCAACTAAATAAATGACCAGGAGAATGCCCAAGTTTCCTATTGAAAAGCTTGTTCAGTTTGTGAACTCCCCTACATCCATGGAATATCAATGAAATTCATCCATTTAATGTGAACGCCCAGAATACTGATGCAATTCAGTGATACCATACATGAGCACACATTCAGGCAATTAGTATGATAATTATAAGAATTGCTGGTTAGTTTTACAAAAGAAGGCAACGAGAAGGATGCTAGCTATTCTCGATTACTCTATTATCATGGATCAAGTACCTTTATACATGTTACACAAGATTATTAATTTTTGCTCTGGGAGTTTGTAAACATCCAACAGTCAAAGACATTTCTAGAAAAATTAAAGGAACAAAACATTTGTTTATATTTTTCTACTGTTGAGAAGCATCCTTATATCAATCACTTGCCCTTTTGTGTCGATATCCCAGTTTTAGGTTAAATCCCATTTTCAAACTACATTAAAGATTCTTATATGGACAGATCTAAGACTCCAATTTATGGAAACACAAGGTTGGGGGTTTTGCACATGTTTCACATGTAATAAATCTAAAGCTGAACGTAAAGTGAAGAATCTGAAACTACGACAGTAGAAAAAAAAGGTTAGACAGATTCTAGCCCGTACTTGTCTCCATTACCTTCTTTAGAACCGTCATTATCTAAAAGAGATACCACTCAAGAACTTGGAAGAAACAGAAAACGTAGTGTTGAAAAGTTGATGTATAAATTTGAATCAGGTACCTTTTTTTTAAAATAAAAAACCAATTGACTGACATGAAAAGAAGCTGAATATAGCCAATTCCACTAGTATAATAACATGAACTAGCTCCATTTTCGTCAGATTATCATTGTGATTTCTATACGATTCATCTTTGAACCCTTCCTCTTAATCCTAAACTGCCATTTCTTTAAAATCCTCTTCTTCTACTAAATTGTCTTAGTAACAACCTTTTTTATTATCTCGTTTTTATATTCCTTTCTTCAACTATACTTTAATGTTATAGTAACACCGGCTTTGCGTGTTGGTTTTGTTCCCTCCAAGACGTTAACTAATCGTCAGTCAAAATAGGGTTAGGGTCAGGGTTAGGGGTTGACCGTTACCAATTCATTCCAGCCTCGTCAACCTAATTATCCACTTTTACTGTATCATATACTCCAGATGACTACCACCTACTTGCCATGGTCATATAGCGGCTTTCTTACAAGATTACGAACCTTTAGTTCATCATGGATTGACATTGATTTTGAAGAGCGTCACGATTCATTGGAGGCTGGCTTGTTAACGCCCGTGGATTGCGCGACACACGGATGGGTTGCCTTCACTTCAGCCAACCGCCCAGAGATGAAGATGGGACAGCAAGAAGCCGGAGGAGGAACAATACGCTGTGTTACGTGTTCCAAGATTAAAGTGATATTGATACCGATTCCTGATATCACGAAAATGTATGAAGAACACGAGGATTCTGACCCCGTTAGCGGATACTCATGCGCGTATACAAACCAAGTGGCTGTGGCCAAGAAGCTTATTTTGAGAATAAAAAGAGAGCTGGTGGAAGATCATTCAGAATCGTGTCCGTGGCGAAAACGCAAAAGCTCTTTGGATTTGGAATCCCCGTATTATTTGCGATTGGCTGGCGTGCCTTCGATATCTGTCATGACAGATTATGAAAAGCGATTATCAAACCTTGCCACTGTATTCGACCAAAAAGAGAGCTCTGGCCAACTGACTGAAAAGACAAAGATATATGCTGCCATGGGGTGGAGTCCATTGTCGATACAAGGTAAATACTCGTCTCCAAATTCGCATATCCTTGAATGCGACGCTTGCTTTCGCAGAATAGTAGCTAAAGCCCCGACAGTGGAAGAGAATAGTGATGATATTGAAGAATGGACCAAGGCTTTGGTGGAACAGCACTGTTCATACTGTGCTTACTTGCATGTGTACCGCAGCGGTAACACCAAGGTGGATAAGGAAATGGGGTATGAAAAGATTCTCAAAGCCGGGCCTTCATTTTCCAAAAACTCTCGGTTTAGCGATTCCAAATTGATATTACAAAACATTGAAAAGAGTGTGGCCATGTTGTCAAGGCCTAATGACGAGTATCCAGAGGACGAAGACGCGGACGAGATACTACGGGAGGCCAGGGTACGAACTCAAAGACTTGCCAAGATCCGCGAAATGTATCGTCATGTATAGTAAAGACATGAACAGTACGTTGTTTACCGTTGCTTAATTGTTTTGTAATATGTACTTGAATAGGTATTGTTATGCCGGTTTATGGACGGCCGCCAAATGAATGAACGCAAGTTGGACGTGAGGAAACGTATATATACAACGTACAGTAGCTACAAGATCTGGACCTAGTTTTGAATGGTACGTGCTACTGGGACCATGCTGCTAAAATATGGCCTTATTAATGCATTCGTCCAGCGACAAACGAAAAACAAAAGCAAAAACAAAAAAGTTGCAAACAGTGAAATACAAATACACTTATCGCGTACGGCTAGCAATCTAGTGCTTAGCCAAGGGAAGAGGGGTTGATAGTTTAAGCGGGAAGGAAGTGAGAGGATGTGTGTAGGACAATCTAAAGGTCAACAATGCAAAGCAGATCGTGACCACTATTTGCTGTTGGCAGGAGAAAAAAAAAACAGTGCTTGACAAATGCTTAACAGTGGTAGCAGCAGCAACAGTGATGGATGCATAAACACTGGTACTAGCAACAGTGTTGCGGTGCATAGATCACTTGGGTTCGTTCTAAAAGGGTTGCCAGGATTTGGACAGGTCAGGTTTGGTGATACCGTACAGAAAAAGCTTAGATGAAACTGTCCTCCTGAGTTTCCGCGAATTTGAAATCTCAGGAAACGCGGTGGTTAGGTCTTAGTTTTTGCTATTTGTAGACCTGTGCCATGTCCCAAAAACAATCCTGTATGGAAAAGGACTCTATTTTCTAAATAAAAAATTGTTTCATTGTTTGGGAATATATCCTCAGATTTCTTAGGATTCTTTCAGTCTTAGCGTGCTGCTACTAGAACTGGCTTGCTATGTACGTTTGAGTAATTGTAGCCTGTGCAGAGAACAGCGCAACTTTCTTCATGATGAATGCCGAACCAGCAACCGTAATACAAGTTTCTGGGCGACTTGGTTCGTAGCTAATGCCCTTGTGATAGCTGTACTAATCGCGATAACTATAACTATGGAGTCGATAAAGGCGCATGTCCAGTCCACGTGATTACAGTTATATAATCACATGATTAGATCTATTTTGCAAACGCACGCAACCTCCAAAGACTTGTCCAGCTACATCCACCTTGTCAGCGACAACCCATGCTTATACTCATGTCACATTCTTTTAAAACTGACAAGCGCCATGGTTTGGCCTTTTTATCCGTTCTCATTGTAACTTTAATCCAAAATATTATTGTATTCAGCCCCTTTGATCGTTACCCGTGGCCTTTTTTTTTTTTTTTTTTTGTTTCTTGTCAAAACTTGACAAATCCTTAATTCAAGACCTTTTTTTTCATGATTCAAACAGGCCTTGAGAATTTTATAATATTAGAATAGAGTTCTGACGATTCAATAATCTGTTTTTTCTATTGTTGCCGCGGGAAGAAATCCCCATGTTTATTGGATTTGTCATTGTTCTTCAGGTTTTTAGGAGTTTCCCGATGAGTTTAAAAAAAAAAAAAACTTCTTCTAACCCGTCTTCTAGAAGCTTTTTTTTTCACGCAACTAGCCGGTGACAGCCGTAAGTTATTTTATTTTATTTATTATTATAGGTTTTTTTTTTTTTTTTTTTTTTTTTGCCTCTTTTTCTTCCTACATACAGTAATACACTGGGATATCAATCATAAACCTAGATTTCTATTCTTTTCATTATACAAATTGTATCATCACTTTAATCTATATACACAAAACTACTCTTTTGACTCTTGACTTTTGCCTTTTCTCGTCTCGTAAATAGACTTTAACACAAACGATGCCATGTCTGCATTTTCAAAATACGAAATATGAGACGCAATGGCCGCAAATAAGGATATATCAAGGACTCCTTCTTGCAACGCATAGTCGATTTGTCCAGTAGGATTGATTTTACTCAGCTTTTCCCGCACTTGGGCTTGGATTTCTTCTGGCAAAGTGTCAAAAGGAACGCGGTCTGATACTGCCTGTGAAGAGTCTGTTGAACTCTTTTCTGAATCTTCCTTTTCTCCCTTTTTGCCTTCTTTCTTAGACCTATAGCCTTCCTTGTCCTTCTCTCTACTCCCATCACGGCCAAGCGTCAACATTTTTGAAATGCTGCTAGGGCCGGATGAGCTTTCAAGAATAGAGTTTGCCGCATTGGTCCAAGTGGATGCCCAGTCTTTGGAAAACTTGAAAGCAAACTGCGATAGTTTCTCAATCTGAGACGGAAACGATCCCGATGCGTATGGAACCTTTCTGGCGGGTAAAGAAGCAGCATCTCTATGTACAAGTGGGTCTACACGGTATGCGACAGGGTCGCTGGGGTGGAAAATGTTGTAGTAAGCAAGAACATCTGGAGTAACGTACCCAACAACTGATGGGTTTTCACTAGAAGACGATTCCGAGTTGTTCCTAGAAGAAAAAGACTTTAGATGGCTTGGAAAAAACTTGGAAATGTGTGACGAGTTTGACTGTGAATCTATTGGCTTTGACCGTTGATCTTTCATAACCGTGGTAAAATCTTCTGCTGGGACAATATGGTTTCCTTTGATAAGTTGGAACATTCCAACCGGCGAACCAACGCCAAAAAAGATGTCGACATCAAAGTCTAGTTTAGTCGGGTCTTTTTCCTTTTCCTCTTCTTCTTTTGGCTTGTTGTCCAAGGCTGCCGAATGCTTATTTTGTCCCTGTGCACAGACAATGTCAAAAGCAATTGCGCTTCCCAATGAATGCCCAATAATGCTGACCTGAGGGTTCTTTGCAAACCCTGGGTTTCTCTTGCAAAACTCTTGATATATACTATTCAACTGTTTGGTGACGGATTCGAAAATTTGCTGATGGTATTGAGGCTGGTAGTATAGCAAAACATCTAGAATCACATCACCAACAATGTTTCGCAAAGGGAGAATACCATTGACGTTGATATCTTCCAAACTAACTTGGTTAGTTGGCCCCAAATAATCCTTTTGTCGTGGCAACCCTTTGTTGGAGTCAGATTTGGCATCAGCTTCCTTTTCCTGATGCTCGTCAATGTCTTGTCGAGTCAATCCAAACTCTACATTATGACGCCAGATCAAAGGGATTACTTGAATACGGTGATCAGCAACCGTCGTAGCCCTTTTCACTTCCTTTGCTACTTTTTCAACTACTCCTGAGGTGGAATTAGGAGTATCTGCTTTTTTATCATTTTCAGGGTTATCAATAGAAAGAAGAGCTTTTGCAGACTCTAGAGCTTGGGCAAGTGATCCACCCTTTTTAGTATCCTTAACCTTACTTGTTGTTTCTTTTTCTTTGCTCCAAGTCTCTTGCATCGTCTTAACGTCGGTTCCGTACTTTGTGAGAATGTACTCAGCGGCTGATTTCTGTAAATCTGATGATTCCAAAAACACATCTTTCAGCAGCTGTCGAAAGACATTGACATCGTTGACAAAGTTTACCTGCTCAAGCCGTTCGCCCAACTTTTGGCCAATTCCGTGAATACAAATGACAAGATGATCAACATTACGTTCTTGAGCTTGAGTTGGAGAGACGGAAACCAGAGGATCAACCGTTGCCTTTCCTGATTGATCAATTTGAGCTGGTGGGATTTTGACATAACCATCTACTGCTGCTGAAGAAAGTGACTCTGAACTCTCTTCGTCGGTATCGTTTTCGGCCAAGAGGTTTTTAAAAGTCTCAGTAGCAGCCTCTGCCAAGTTTTTAGAGGCGTCGTAGCCACGGACAACCTTGTTTCCGCCAATTGACACAAACTTGCGAGCCAAAAGAGAAGTAACGTCGCCAGAAATAACATGGGCCGAGACTTCTTTGGCCGACTCTGGCTTTTCTTCAGAATCAAGATTGAAACTGATGAACGGCTGTTTCTTTGATTTTTCCGAACTTTGAATTGCCTTTTTGAAATCAGGATAATAAAGCTCAGTAAGGGCTTTTACTACATTGCTTTTATGGACGGGTGTTGTGAGAGCAAACAAATTCGAATTGTTTTTGTCGACCAGCTCTTTTAGTTTTGAGGATTCAGCATCGAGGTTCCCGGCTTCTTCTGCAGCTTTTATGGCGGACAGGCCTTTTTTAGTGCTTCTGTTGTTGAACAAGGTCTCGATTTCCTGAGCAAGAGGCTCTGGTAAAGGGTCGTTCTTTGATCCGTCTCTTAGAAACCAAGTACCGCGCCGAACCTCAAAGGTGGGGCCCGCCCAATAGATGGGATATAAGGTGCGTTTCGAAACATTTACCTCGTAAAGTTTGTCATCAAGAACAGAGATGACAGACGGATGAGAATTGTCCTTGTTTTTGTCTGACTTTGAGACTTTTTGGAATGCAGCTTCTAACCGAGCTGAATCGGAGAGGGGGAACGGAGCGAACTTTTCAGCAGCGCTTGTGGGCCGCCATCGTTTATAATTAGATTTCGAGATTGGCACGTCGGTGGCGTAGAACCAATGGGTCTTTGGGCTTGTGCTTACACTGTCATTGCTGTTGCTGTTGTTATTGCTGGAAGCTGGAGTTGAGTAAAAGCGGCAATAGACTACAGAGCGAATGGAAGCCTCAGCAATGTTTCGGCGGACTGAAGAGAGGAGCATTAACGGGTTGCTTTAAATATCCAGGAAAATGAGGAAGCAGTTGTGCAAAATGAAATGTAGTAAAAAGGTTTTAAAAAAAAAATAAAAAAAAATAAGCTCTACTGGAAAACAAGACATGTAGATGTAGAGTTTGTCCGACGAGAGAGAGAGTGTGTGTGTGTAAGGTTAGCATAAGGTCCGTTGCTACAAGCAGAACTAGTAGAGACTTGCCTGATTTGGCAATTATGTAGTATGGGGCTGAGTGTTGTGTTACAGATGTTGTCATTTCATGTTTTTATTTATTTTTTATTTATTTTTTTTATTTCCCCACGTGATGATAAAAAACGATTAGTTTTTCAACGGACGCGGCTATAGCCATTTAATTACGCAATCAGAAAATTTTTTCGACGGTTGTCACACACAACAACACAAAAGCACACGGAACACAAAAGGTTCCACCACCAGCAGAGAGACACGACCCGTGAACAATCTTCCAACGGCTTCCGTTTCACAAGTTTTTTGGTGTATTTCATAGGTATAAATACACTCGGTGTCCCATCTGGACGGTTTTGTTCTTTTCCCTCAACCTGTTTGCCCTGTTTATTATTAGCAATCCGCCAGCTTAGTTCCCTTTCCCCCAGAAAAGTGCCACTCAGCACGTACAGCCTATATTCGTTATATACAACTACAAGTATAGGATATATAATATAATATCCTCTTAAACAACTATGGCTACTTCGACTTTCACATCGCCTGGCATGTCTCCTCTGCAGTCGCCTATGCTCTTGCCACAGTCGCCACATGGATCGGCCATCCCTCCACAGTCCGCGTCCCGAGCCCCAACGTCAACTCGCCACCTTCAGCATATCCACTCCGCCAACGACACCAGCAACACCAGCAACACCAACAACAGTAACAACACACACGTCTCCTATGGCTACGCAGACGTCGATCCAGTAGTAGCAACCCTTAATGCCCCTTCTTCATCCGCATACACATCCGACATCAGCCCAGGAACATCGGGGTACTCTCCCGCTAAACTCCTCCCAAGCACTTCAAACATCTCGCTTCTCTCTCTATCGTTTTCCGGCATGGCTGATCAAGATAACTTTGGTTCTATGACTCCCACTATGGACACACTGCAAGAAGAACAGCCGCAGTCGCCTCGGTCCAAGAACGATTCAAACACCTCCAAACAGTCAGCTCCTTACCAACAACAACAACAACAACAGCAGCAGCAGCAGCAGCAATGGTTTAAAGCTCCATCCTCTTCTTTAAACGCATCTGGTCAATACATCAGCACAGCCCAACAACGCAGAGTTAGCCACTACCTCAACTCTATTACAAACGGACCTGCGTCTAGCATACCAGGCTCGGGACCAGGCTCTCGACGTGGGTCAGCTGCCAACCTGGTAGGATCATATGGCCTGAATAGCGGCGGTGGTGGTGGAGGTGGTGGGCTCATGTACTATGGAAGCCCCAACAACAACCAGCCAGGATTGTCACCTGCTTACATGGGTGCACCGATGGCCGGTCAAGCGATTCCCCAACCTTCTCGATCGCGCCGCCAGTCTTACTCGTATTCGTTCCAAAGCCCGGGAGTAGGAGCCTCACCAATGTATTTTTCGCCGTCGGGCATGTCAAACGGAGGTAGCATGATGCTGGTCCCAGATTCACCTAGTCTGGGTCCCGTTTCTCTTTACAACTCTCCTACTAAGATGTTTCTCGCGCAGACTCCGCCTATAGGAAGCGCCGCTCTCGACGGTGCTTACATGAGCGCTGGAGGTCTTAGGAACGGAAGCTCATTATCTAGAAACAACTCATCCACGTCGCTATACCAGCAACAAATCATTTTCCAGCGACAGCAGCAACTCCAGCAGCAGCTCCAACAACAACAACAACAACAAATAGCCCTTTCCCAAACCGACGCCGGTCTTACTGGCGACAGCATCTTCCATGTGTTGGAAAAGGAAGCGGGGCCAGCCCCGCCTAAACAAAGTGGGATTAGTAAGACGTTTAGTAAGCAATCAGATGCTACTTTTTCGCACTCAACCACCTCTTCATCCGCCACCGCACCCGACCCGACCATGGCCAATCCTACCAATCTCTCTCGCGATCCACCGCCTCTGCGAAGTCTTCAGGCCAGTTCTGAGGACATTCATCACTCCAAGGCTTTGCAGCAGCAGCCTCAGTCCATTTTGAGCACTCTTGGAGGCTCTGCCAATCAAGCCAATAGCAAGAACAGTAATTCCTCCGCAGACTCAGACTCCAAAACTGAAGCCATTGCGGTCACTCCCACTGTGCTCAAGTCAACCACATCTGCTGCTGCTCCTGCACCGTCTGTGGTGCTTCCAGCTGCTCCTGCTTCAACTGCAGTAACTTTGGCCACACCCGCTGCCCCACATACTACTGCCGTTTCTACAACTGCTAGCAAATCCTCTTCCATCTCTGCTCCTTCTACTGGTAGTACTGACACTACCAGTAACACTGCTGTCCCATCCAAACCACTTTCGGAAAGAGAAATCCGGGAAAAGCAAAAGGTCTCAAAAACCGCTGCTGCCATTACTCTTGCCCTCACTGCCTTGGAGAATGAAGAAAAGGAAGAACGCGAGCGTTGGACTTTGAAGAAAAAGCTTGAGCAACATGACAAACTCCAGAAACAACAAACAATACATGCCCCAGCCCAGCACGTCACCCAAGACAGATACATTGATCAGGAAAATGACGAAGATGAGATTTCAGCTTTCAACACCCCTGAAAAGGACCGTGAAGATCTCCCGTCTTACCTTCAGGGCAAGGTCTTAGGCGCCAGCAGTACACCAATCGCCATCCCAGCCAGCGGAAACAAGAAGGCCTCTCGAGGTCAGCTTTTGGACGATGATGTTGATGAGGTCAATGGCAAAAACGAGTCTTCAGATGCTAAATCCAAGCAATCGTCACAGGATCCGGCCATTAATACAAATGTTGATTCAGCACAACAGACTAGCACCAATATTAACGCAACTACTAGAGCTAATGCAGCAAACAACAACTTGGGTGCTGCTACAAGTCCTACTGGAGCTCTTCACCATACGGGGTCAGCTTCCAATATGAGGGCTTTGATGTCCCCCACATCAGCACGCCATCGCCAAAGCCAGGTCAATATTTCAAGTTTGACTTCTCATCTCACTTCTGGCCTCAGTCTCAATGGCGCCGGCTCTGCTACTATTGGCAGTCCCCTCGAGGGCGCCCGAACTCGTAGCTCTTCCAACTTGTATGCCAACCACCATTCTTTGCAGCCTCAGTTGACGGCCACAGCCATTGACGAAGATTCTGACTTGATCAGTCCTACCGTTCCTCCTCCTGTTAGCATTTCCGGCCAGCTCGGCCCCACTCTCAACATGTCTTCCAGTGTTACGTCGTTGAATTCTCTTGCCTTGCAGCCTTCTACTCCAGATTCTCCTGGTCTTTATCCCGTCAGCATGACCCCCTTCGAGGCTGGTCTTATGACACCCATGACTTTGGATCCGCTTTCTAGTAGGCATGCTTCATTGGCTTCTGTTGATCATTTCTTTAGGGCTGGTGGGGCTGGTATGCCTTCGATGACTTCACTGACTTCTATGGCGCCTATTACCAATATTGGTGCGATTTCTTCTGGTGGCCTAAACACAAACAATACTGCATCCTCTTTTGCTCCGGCAGGAAATCAGCCTAGCAATTTACACCAGAGGTTACAGGGTCTTCAGCAGCAGGCAGCAGCCCCAACTATTCCTGAAGACAAGCCACCAATTGAATCTTCTGCCCAAGTTTCACATCCTTTAGACACTCTTAGAAAATCTTCAGAAGGTGTTTCCAAGTAACAAGTTAGACATGTCGCATTTGATGTGAATTTGTGCAATATGGGAAAACTATTTTTATTTTTATTTTTATTTTTTTACTCATTAAACAATACAGATTTCTATTTATCATTATATATTATATATCATCATGTATACATCTTTGCTTTGTCGTTTTATATATTTATTTTGTTTTAAATTTACATTTCTTATTCCAACAAAGATTAGTCATATCTGGTAAATAAAGCATTTACATTTACACTTATAAGCTTTACAGACCGCAGAAGGATTGTACAGGACAATGTCGGCGATGATGTAGTTTTAGAATGATCTTCCCTTGTTGATCTGCAAAGAAAGGTACGATCATTTACAGAAGCACGGTTAATCACAGCCAAAAGTAATCAAAGTTGGAATTTGAAGAGGTTTCCGAATTGGATGTAGCTACTGGTTGATTTGAAGAGGAGGACTCTGACAAGGGAGCATGTTGAATAAAAGGAGGTGTAGTTGAACCAGAGATTGGATATCCCACGATTTGATTCATTTGATTTAAACAGTTTTGAGCCTGGCGAGCATCTTCCTCGTGCACCACAGGCAAGGTACTAGCTTGAGCGGGTGCGCAGAGCAAAGCAGCCCTCGACCGAGGGGTTTTAAGGTTACACCCGGTTGTGTTAAAGTAAAGAACAGCTTCCCGGAGATAATAGCATTCTTTGACGGTGAAAGTGAGCGGAGTAGAGGTTTTGATCTGTGTTTCAAGCTTTTTAAGAAGAAGGTTCAACTCTTGACCAGAAAAAGAAATTTTGCAGAGTTGGATTGGTTCCATGATTAAAAGATGAAGAATGAAAATTTTAAAAGAAAAAAAAGAACAAAAGGGAAATCAGAAAGAAAATGAGAAAATAAGAAAGAAAGAAAGAGAAATGGTCTAAAATTTTGGTAAAGGCTTTTTAAAGCAGATTTGAGATGAAATTTGAGCATCGAGTTGTGGGGCACAATGGATGTGGTTTTGAACAAGCTGCCAGTCACATGAGCATGAGCCACACCGAGGTTTACATTTGTACTGCAAGAGATGTACTTATCAAGAAGAAAGAAAAAAAAAGACTATTGGCATCAGAGCAGACCGTGTGTGACTGGCGGACACGGTGTCTGCTTGCGTCTGCTTGCTGTGTGAAGCACTGGCCGGGACACCGCACTGAAATTTCATTTTTCACACCGCACAGCCGTGCCTGCGTTAACCATGTTGTAGCATGTGATGTGCGGCTAGCTTTCACGTGATTTAAATCTTTCTGGGATGAAAAATTTTATTTAAAACTGGCCTTTTTTCTGTTGTTTCTCTTTCTTTTCTCTCTTTTTCAATTTAATAACAAATAAAAATAGCAAATACATTCCTTATTCAAAATGGTCAGCTTTTCATGCGAGGTATGTGTTTACTTGGAAACTCTCCAGCACCTGATTCTTTGATTTACCAGCACATTTTACATGTCGTGTTTATTTATTCATTATAATCTTCATTCTAACTCTTGTGATGTGTAAATATACATTTTTATAGGTTTGCAACGATACTATTATCAAGAAGAAGATTCGAAACCACCGATGTCGCAATGCGTCATACACCTGTCTTGACTGCAACAAGACTTTCTACGGCGAGGAATACAATGCCCACAACCAGTGTGTGTCTGAAGCTGAGAAATACGAGCGCTCAGTGTACCAGCCCAAGAACAAGAAGAACCAGAATCAAAATCAAAACCAGAATGGCAAGGCCAACGGTAACGCAAGCAAAAAGACCGAAGAACAAAAGGAAGCACCAAAAGAAGACAAACCACTAGAAAAGGAATCAGCAAAGAAGGAAAAGAAGGAAAAGAAGTCCAAGGACAGCGGATTGGCTGCTCTTGTCTCGGGCCCAACCGATCTCTACAAGATTGTCAAAAAACTCGAAAAGGAATCCAAAAAGGACAAGAAGGAAATCCTCAAGGGTTTGATTGTCGAAAAATTGCAAGACGGAACTATTGTTTTGAAGCCCAGCAGCGAGTAAAGATATTTACTCTTTGGATACCACAAAATTGAATTGCAAAAGACAAAGAAAAAAAAGTAAAATTTTGTATTACTAGCAAACTAAATCATATTATTACAGTTTTAAAATTGAGAGGGAAAGTAGGAAATATTTCAACATCAAGTATACCCCAGCACCTTTGTATCGCTCTTTTTGTCCATCTCTTGGTTAATCTCAGCTGTGACATTTTGAGCTCTATTTTTGATATCTTCTTTTTCTTTTTCTTTATCTTTATCTTTATCCTCACGTTGCTCATTCTTTTTAATCTTCTTGTCACTTTCTACAGCCTCCCTCCTATCTTCTTTTATCACCAACTTTCCATGTCTTTGGAAGATTATATCCCAGGTCAGTACCGCCTTCCACTTGATAGCTTTCTTCATTGAGGGCACCTCTAATCCCATTCCCTTGGCCAGATGACTGTATACAATCATCCCCAGCTTGGCAGCCTCTTCAAAATCAAGTTTGCATTGCACGCTGTCATAAGGAAGCTTAACTAATGCCTCGTAATACGTGTGCAGTGTGCACAACCGAACATAGATTTTCATGTTGTCTCCAGTGCTAATACCGTGTAATTTCTGGGGCTGAAGCTCATAATCCTTGAGCTGGGACTGGACAGCAGATGACAAGCGAATGTATCTGGCCTTGGCAGTACTGTCAAGCATGTTTTTCAAAGTCAGTGCAGCAGCAGTGGGAGGCGAATGGCCAGAATTGGATTTGATCTTTTTTGAAGAATCTTTGGAGACATCACTTTCAGACGCAACACGCTTCATTGGGGATATAGAGGCTGAAGATTTATTTTTCTTGCTGGCTTGAGCTTGAGCTTCAGCTTGAATTTGAGCTTGAACTTGGGCAGCATGAGGATGAGCCTGTGGTTGATGTTGAAAGTTGGAATTGTACACTGGTACTGGCCCGTTTCTTGGAATTGAATTGACATTTTCAAATGTTTCAAAAGGCTGATGATGAACCACCTGTGGCTGCTGGTAATAGAATTGATGTTGGGCTGGGACGGCAACCGCGTAACCAAACTGATTGACATTACTAGCACTATCTCTCCTGCCATAGCCAGCATTGGCAAAATTTAAAGCCGGTGATGGCGTGAATGTTTGTATATTCTCATGCCCAACAGAATTCCCAAAAACATACGCGTTATTGATTCCACCTGTGTAGCCTTGGTAGTTATCTGAGTACTGGCCGTTTTGAGGGTGTGTAACATTATACCATTCTCCTGACTGTGGGTAAGCTTGTCCAAGTTGTGCATAGTTGGTTGGTGAAAATGCTTGTACAACTCCGGAAGGATAGTGTGAAATACTTGAACTCTGACTGTGATTGTGCAATCCAACGTCAACAGAAGACCCTCTAGAAGTGTCTGTCATTTGGCTAGACTGTGTTGAAGGCGGGGGATGCGGAGTAGCTACACCAGGCGGAATTGCATATCCAGCGACAGGGGTCTGTTTGTAGATCGCATAGGGCGGCACAGGAGTGAAATTCTGAAAAGAGAAATTGGTATCCACACTGCCTCCATGTGAATTGTTATACGATGTTCCTGAGATACTAGCAGTAGTTGAGGTTGTAGCAGATCCTGCCTCGCTCTCAGTGTCGTTGGATCTTTCTGCTTGGGAGCCAGAATGCTTATAGTTTGCCAAAGGTGGGTATGGTGTATTGAAAGCATTGTTAGAACTGTACCTTTGTGAGTGCCCAGTTCCAACATTGGCTGTGACATCAAGCCTTTCTCCCTGAGCATTTGGAGTATAGTGCGAGAAATAACCGGTTTGATCTTGATGGATGATAGCAGTACCAGCAGTTTGACTGTGAATAGGCGATTTCAACGCAGAATTTCCTTGGGATGACAACTGCGGGTGCTGTTTCTGTGAGAGCTGAGGCTGGGGAAGTCGAATTAAATTGGCTTGGTAAGTTTCAAGTCGCTGAGAATGCTGAAGCTGCTGCGGATCTGATGAACCAGACCCTGAACTGTAGACCAGGCTGGCACGTTCACCCATTGCGTTAGGTTGGAGAGCATGTTGACCGCTATCAGGAGTCTGAGTCGCCAAGTGACCAGGACGCCCATAGTCAGGAGGAGGGAGTGTATTAGACATGGTGGATTAATAGATTGATGGATTGAAAAAGGGAAACAAACTGTAAAAACCACAGAGATGCCGGCTTCTTTATAAACTTTTGGAAGAACAGAGGAATGGAAAAAAGTTTTCTGTGCGTTTTGATCAAGGCTTTTACAAGGTGGAATATGATGGAAATTTAGACACGACCGCAGGAGAATGAACGCTACCTTGTTATATATAAGATTGATCGCGGCATTGTTTCTTTCTACCTGCTACTGCTAATACTTTCTACTATTCACATAATCTCAATTGACGGTATACAACCCCTGTCATTTTTCATGCATTGGAATTCCGACTCCCCTGTCCTTGGCCTTTTGCCCCAAGTACAAGGGTGTTAGCTCTTGCCCTGTTGCATCAATGAATGTTTTGTTTCTTGATTGAAGACTACGTTCTTCTAAAAAAAACTTTCACAGAGGCTGTATAAAACAAAATAGAATGTTGTGAAATTCATCAGTACCAATCTAGAAAACTAGATGCAATCTCAAGTTCATCAATAGGCAAACCAGCTTTAGTTGACTCCTTTGCCACCCTTCATAGCTTGGTTCGGAATCTATTATCACTTCTTATACCTCTCCAGCTCCATCTTAAGAGTTTAACCATTGACTCACTCTGTTCGGAAATAGTTGCTAATTACACACTACATTTTACTTTTAACACTCTTTGCCATTCACATTGAATTTGATGGCCAACTAGTTACTTTTGGTATGTGACTGAATTAGTCACCCTAAACGACTTGGTTACTTTACTGCTGTTGGGCCAATCGGACTGGGCTTAGTAACACCCATACAACTGTTTAGGAAATATACAATCAATATTTCGAGCACAGTGTAATATTTTTCTAGCTACAAATCTATCCTCGACAGTATATAAACTGGAAATTCTTCTCTCTTGCTTTTCTTTCTTCTTATCTCTTACTATTTCTTACTTCTCTACCAAATTTCACTTATAACCAACCCACAAACTATCTAATAAACTACTTTTCAACAGCTCCAACCTTTTGATTCACATACTTGATCTCTTTTAATCAAGTCTCTTGATTCCACAATTCTCTCGTTGTTACCACTTGCCTTTATTCTTACCTGGCTACTGGAAACTTCATGCTGGTAATTCAATATATACCCCCACTGCATCTTACCTGTCTGTCTGGCTCGGTCTTTGGGGCCATCTTTTGTTGTCAGTCGTTTAAATAATTACTCTGGCTCTCGTCCTTGCCAGCCTCCTAACGGTGATTTGGCTTCTATTCTTACCCATTCTGTCTGATGAGCACATCTTTTTATTCCCCAGGTGTATGCACGCGCTGTTTATACCTTTAGCATTACTTTTTTGCTTTCGGCCTTGCTGGATCTAAGTTTGTTGGAACATCATGTCGTGTGTCTTGACTCGTGGTTCCATTGTTTCTAGTAAGATGCCATATTTTACTGCTGTTTTTTTGGTTTCTGCCTGTTACTTGTGCTAAATATTTCCACAAGAAAGGGTCACACATATACATTCAAGAAGCTTGGTGCACTTGAATTGTTGATTTTTTGGCATCTAATGATCCCCTCTCCTATGTGTTTCATTGGAAGCTCTGTTTTGGACCAAATCCCCTTTTTTAAATACCACAACATATTTGAAGTTGCTTGAATAGTTCTTGATTACGGATAGCTATGCACAGTTGAGGTTCTCTATCTAATACCTACACAAAGACAAGAGCAGGATTCAATGTTTTTGTAATGTGGATTTATTACATTTTATCCTATTGATTAAGAAGTATACTCTGAGTGATTGAGGTATTACTAGTTTTGTGAGAAGAGTATTTGGGGGGTTTTCATTACTAACTTTGTGTCTGTAGCTCTTTTTTTTGATCTGGGAACCAAGACAGATTCCTCACCGGGGTGTATGTGATACTGAACCTTGGGGTCACCTCTACTATCCGCGTGGACTTCCTTCACTCTTTGGAAAACTAGTCTCGTTATTGCACCTCTCTCTTGTTTGCAGAGGTGTAGATGGGCCCGAGGATTGGGATCTAGGATCCTTTGGTAAGTGTTCCTGTACACGCACTAAAGGATTTAAGACCCATACATGTAACGGAGCCCGAATTAGGGCCCTATAAAGGCTCCGTTATATGTATCTGGGCTGCTGGGTCCCAAGTAGGATGTAGGAGGGGGAGGGGGAACCCGTGTTTCGCCCGCCTCTAGATCCATATAGACTATTAGGGGACCCCATGTTGGCCGGCGTGGGGTCGCTCTTAATATTCTATAGGAAGATTCTTCCTAAAGGAGGATCTCCCTTATAGGAAATCTTTTTTATGGAGATTTCCCTATAGGAAAATCTCTAATAGTAGCTCTCTTTAATAGCAAGTTTCTTTAATAGCAAGTTTCTGTAATAGCAAGTTTCTGTAATAGCCTCTTTAATAGCCTCTTTAGTAGCAAGTTTCTGTAACAGCCTCTTTAATCACACTCTTTTTTAAAAGTGTATATATTACAAACCTACAAAATGTAAAAAAATTTCAGCATGCTGCGTCCTAAATTCAGGTATTTTTTCTGAAAAAAATACAGCAGAGTACCCATTCTACCTTTTTTTCAGATATTTCTTAAACTGGGTACTTCTCACTACCCAAATACAAACAACACCATTGTACTATATATATCAAAAACCTCTCAAGGGCATGCCCCACCCGAGTAATACAATAACCACCCATGTAATTCGACAAAACCAAGCCCTAAAATCCTCCTGATAAACTGCTCCATTCTGTTCACAAGTGTCATAATCATCGCAAGAAATCAACACATACATTCTGAATAAAGCTAGCGGGAGCCTCAGAAAATCAATACAATTGTCTCACAAAGCCTTCATCAAAATTCTCAAAAATATTTCAAACATTCTAGGTAAAAGTTTTCAATAGCCAAATAGGTGGTGTCACAAGTCCTTGCCAACAGGAATAAGTATATCATAGCAAAAATGTTTGTTCCCATAAAATTAATTATGGGGTATAAACAACTGCAAACTTCAAGAACCAGTTCATTAAAGTCACGGAAAATAACAAAAAGTGATCAACACCAGATAATAGGGTTGCTATACCGTTATCCCAACGCTAGATTGTTAATGAAACATATGTCAAAAAGTGTGCAACTACCTGCATAGTGTGAAAACTGAGAAATAAATTAATAAACTTGACACACCCCAAACAAACTCCAGTTAAACGCCTTAGATGACATCCACAATATCAGGCATCTCAGTAACAATGTAGTAGTGGTGCTCACGTTGAATGTTGTTGAAAACAAGAATGAGTTTCTGGATTGTGCATCGGCATAAGGCCAACACCATCAAAATTTTAAAGTTCCAATAGATGCCACATATCATTGAGAATCAGATGTTTTGCCTTTGAAGCAACGTAGAAAAGTGATAAAAAGTTTTAACCAGCAAAAAATGAGCCAATAATCATGTTCAAGTCCAAGAGCAATGTACCAACTAGACGAGTTTCATCAGTTTATAGGTAGACATCAAAAAGGTATTCTTCCAAAGCATTTAAATAAAACTGAGGTATCATAAACAGATAATTACTTTGCAAACAATTCTAGCCATCGTAGTAAACGAAATAATAAACAGCCTTCAACCCAGGTAGGATTCTTGGGAACCACAATCCAGTCGGAAACAAAAACTGCCATCAAGGAGACTTGTAGTCAATGTAAAGAAAAAAGAATGTCACATAAAAGATGTGACCAAGCAAGATTTAACAGTATGCCATCACAACAGCCTTTGCACTTCATCCAAATTGGTAGAGTCAGATTCAACTCATCAATCACAGATCAACTAGATAAGGAGGGTATTGGTAAGCGTCGCTCTTGATGAGATTAAGTAATGTGTAGGAGGTAGGCCAGTAAAAGTCATCTCAATAATCAATTAAATGGCCAGAATATCTGCAAGGGCAGAGCAATATATTGTAGTTAATGTTGAAGAAAATCAAGGACAATGAGGTGACAAAAAAAGCGCAAGTTGATGAGCGAGGAAGAAGAAAGAAGAAGATAAAATGGAGATGGAGGAAAACAATATTCTGGTAAAGCAGTATTTGAAAAGATTTGCCACTCAATTGAATCATCACAAACTCCTTGTCAAAAATCAAAATATCCTTTTTTGAGCACCAACTTGCGTTCACAATGCTGGATCGGCTCAACAATTTCAAAATATACTAGGCTCATGTGGTTATTTGGTTAACTTAACTAGAGTTGCATGCTGGTATATTATTAATAATGAATCAAAGGTTTGATATTAAAAGCTTGATAGCAGTAGAATCTTTGATCCGGATTGGAACAAGAAAAGTGTTATAGAAATGCATAGAGTGCTTGATATTTTCAGAAACGGCAACAGTGTATTCAAGTTTCGAGGGTAATAACCAGCCATTCTTTGATAGAGATCGTTCTTCTCGTGGCCCTTGATATGATCGATTAACAAAACTTTGAAAGGTAAAGCAAAAGGTGTTTCCTAGAGGGAATATCAATTGGGTTTCTGGTCAATCAATTGTAGAGCCTTTAGCAATGATAAAATCTTGGTCTGGGTATAGCCTGTCGCTAAAATTCTGACTGGAGAGATGGTAGATTAATTTTTCCATTGCGGGTATTCATCGGTTTAACTCATTTCTATGCTTGGAAATGGATTTCAGGCCGGTACAGTCCAGCGAAATATGCCAAGGAGTTGATTCATAGTAAGACTGTGCTTAACATGGCAAATTGAGCAGAGAGTCCAAAAAAGTCAAAGAAATAAAAGACTAGAGCCAGATGTTATTGTATTACATTTTCAACATGCACAAGGTCATCACTCTCAATGTAATCAGGCGAAGAATGGAAAAAAGGGTATGTGAGTAGTTTGGGTAATATCAAATCGATTGTTCTAATTGAAATATTAAGAAAGAGATATTTTTTTGAGGAAACAATGTGTAATGAAGATGTGGGGGATGGCTTAAGCCAGAATCGGTTGAGCTGAATGGTGAATGGTGGCTGGTGGCTGGGAAGAGGAAAAGAAAACAAAGTGGGGAGGTTCAAACTGGGGAACCCAGCAGTACTACAGTGCGCCTGTTGTAAACTACCTTTGCTCTTCTACATCCAAAACTTTTATTACCTGTTGCTGGCAGACCGTTCCAAGATACCTTTTGAACAGCATACCTGCATTCTAGTCTACCTTTTATTAATCTGCCTGAATAATAATCACTTTTTCCAACAGTCAGACTGTGGAAATGATTTTGGGGACGCCGCACTTTACCAGCGTCACTAGAGTACTCTCGCGGCCATGCTGGTTGTTATTTTTTTTATTTTACAAAAACTATTCGTTTGCACTGTTCAATCTTATTTATTATTACAGCTGCTATACCTACTCCTACAAATCCTATTTCCAGAAATGTTCATGATTTGTCGAACCACTAAATCTTTTCGTACTTTCCAACACTATGGCAAAAAGAAAAGCAAATGGTATCATTATTAACTATTCCCCCAGATATATATGCGGATCTTTCTAATTAAATTTGACTCTTGATCTGCTGTTTGTCAATTTAGTTTCAACTACGGGTCAAATCTATTTTTGTTAAAGTGATGAAAAGACACTTTCCATGGCATTTAAGAAATTCAAATTCACGTTTGTATGAAACGGCCCAATCAAACTAGGTCTGTCTTTTGCTTTCGATCAATTCTTTGTTAATACACTTTGAGTAGTTTTGAATCCACTGTCCCTGCAACTTTATGGTAAATGATAGTGGCTTAACACTAGGTATATCAAGAGTGTTTTCTCAAAGAGAGACAAGCCTTACACTTGGAGGAACCATCATTGGGAACTGTTTGTTGGTATATCAGGTGAAAAGTGTGTAATATGGTATGATCACTATAGATTTATTTTTGACAGCAGATTTAGCACTTCAATCTAAACTTTTGAGAAAGACTTGGTAAGAGTTTTCTCTGTTGCTATTATTATTACTATGTTGTTGGTGTTGATTCTTGGTGCAATCTTCAGTGACGAGTATTTCTCTCTTTGCCTTTCATTGCATTTATATTCTACTCGCAATACTTGCAATACTTGTAATTCTTGTAATTCTTGTAATTCTTGTAATTCTTGTACTCTACTTGAAAGCAACTTTGAACATTGCTTTTAGAGATGGCTTACGTTGTTTCGGTGATTTGACGGTTGTAATATCAAGTGCTGTACCAATACCTGATTCCAAAGTGTCTTGGATGGACACTTCCGGCTCCACCAGAACCGTCGAACCATGAATTCTTCATCCAGTAGCAGCCCTTGGAAAACTTTATAGCAACCAAACCATAGAAGCGATATGAAAACTTGGTACTTTTCGGAGAGTTGACGAAATTTACCAAGACACTTTTTCTGGTAAGCGATGTCCACACCGTGAGTGGTAGTGAAACATTAAACTCTCGAGCTCTAGGTTTTTGATTTCTTGATTTCTTGATTTTATACATAAAGTAAAAATTTTCAAGTATATAAAGTTACACCGCAAGGAAGCAACAAGCCCTTTTGGAAAAGATCAAAGGGATTGTTTAAAATTGCTCAGTCGAATGTCTTGGATATTAATGGAATTGCACAAAAGGCCGATCCATTTGGACAGGTTTAAGTGAGGACAATGCAAGTTAAGATGGCTTTATTTTCCGGAAAAACAAATTCAGCTTAACTGGCGTAGTATTACGTAGTATTATCCGGATTTGGGTTTCGAGCGCAGCGTCTTAAAGTTTAAACGAGTTCCGGATTAGTCGAGGGGTTTTCTTACTTGAATCAAGGCAATATGGAATGAAATTCATTTGATTGAAACATTCAGGTGCAAGGAAAATAACAGAAACTGGCCGATACATGTGAGAGCTTTTTTTTGAATTTCAACATGAAAGTGTGGCATTAGCTATACGCTATTGAAATATTCTTGTAAACGTCGATGAAAGACACTCTTAAAAGGCACGGGCTAAGATTGGGTCTGAATTCCAAGGCCGCTTAAGGCTGGATAAGGCTTTTAACGGCACTAGGGGCATCTTAAGAAGAACTTGAAATCATCCCAACCGGACTGTTGTTATGGTATTATGCTTTTTACTATTATTAGTTCACGCCCATGGCAACTGTCCTGTTAGCAGCGGCCCTAGCAAAGCTGTTGATTTATCACAGCTTGAGCAGCAGTCTTTTCACGAGCGAGACTTTGTTTCAACTAGTTAGCCTGCAGGTACAAGCCTTTGTCGTCTTGTTGAGAACGAGAACGAGAATTGGCGTTGGAGTTGGAATTGGAATTGGAATTGGAATTGGGGCAAATAGATATCTTTAAATATAATAATAATAATAATAATAATAAAATAAAAAATAATACATCATCTTATCACTATCATTTACTAAAATAACACCACCCCTTCTTTTTATTTATTTTTAATATCTTTGCTTCTTGTTAATAATTCATGTCCGTATTCGCTTATCAGACCCTCCACGCAGCACGTTATGCGCCTACCACATGGCAAGAAACCGCCAGGCACCGCGCGCAGGCAACACGCAATAACTGCCTAGTAAATTACACGATTTCCCATATTGGCAACAAAACCTTATATTGGGCTTCGTCAAGCCGATGGCTGGCTGGGCCAAAAAAGCTCGTGTGGCAGCAGTAGCTCTTTCATAGCTCTTCCACAAGGCCTCCTGTCTACAAACGCCATTGGGCTGGGTTGCTCAAGGGCTGTGGCTAATAATCAATCAATCTACAGTATATATATATCTATATATCTATACTGGCTCTTAAACAAACCTTATTCAATGCCATTGGCCACTTGCAATAAAGATTTACAACTTTTTTCTAGTCTTGAGTTTAACAAATTTGAAAATTACTAAATACAGGATATACAAAAACCCATTAAATATTAAAATACAAAGCAAAATTTGTAAAGCCAAAGAAACCCTGTACACATGTACAATATAATAAACCGGAAATGATGTGTTCGTTAAAATAAAATGCCGTGAAAAATAAAAAGCCTGCGAATGGTAGAGGCTGAATCTAGTCTATAAGTTCATTAAAACAGATCCAAAAAAGGAATTGAGTTGTCGTAAAGTAATCCTAAACTAATAGTTTAGAAAAGGAAAGCACCAGCAATGGCAAACAAGGCAGATCCAAAAGAAACTGCAATATTAGACGCTCCGTTGACTTGAGTAACAGCCGGGCTGGAAGCAGCAGTACCAGGGACCTGGGGAATAGATGAAAATGTGCTAGCAGAGTGAGCTGGAGCTGGGGCAGGGGCAGGGGTTGTGGCAGGAGGAGCGGGAGTAGCTGGGGCAGGAGAAGAGGCAGGAGGGGCAGGAGGGGCAGGGGTTGTGGCAGGAGGAGCGGGAGCAGAAGAAGCTGGGGCAGGAGCAGGAGTTGTGGCAGGAGGAGCGGGAGCAGAAGAAGCTGGGGCAGGAGAAGAAGCAGGAGGAGGAGGAGTGACATAGCTCTGGGTTACAACAGTCTCAACTGGAACTGAAGAGGTAACGGTGACTGGTGAAGGGCCAGTGGTCACAACAACTGTAGAAGGTGAATAAGTAGTAACGGGGTAGATGATGGAGCAAGGCTCAGTGACAGTAACGACAGAGCCCTCGGATGTAACAACAGATGTGGAATAAACTGTGGTCACAATTCCAACATGAGAAGTGTAGGCAGAGGTGACAACAACAACAGAAGGTCCAACAGTCTTGGTAGTGCTTCCTGAAACTGTGACAATAGATGGAAGAATGGTGCTGCATGGAACAGTAACAGTGACGACAGAGCCCTTAGCACTAACTTCAGAAGTTGTGTAAATGGTGACGGGGGCAACTGGAGTAATGACAGTAGTGGCAGCAGGAACAGAGTAAGTGATTGTTTTTCCACTCTCAATCTCAGACTTAACAGTGGAGTATACAACAATAGTGCTAGGGACAACAACTGGAGTGTTGGTGTAGACAATAGTTGCAGCAGGTTTGGTGACAGTAACAACCTGGCCCTCAGAGCTAGAGACATGAGTAGAGTAAGAAGTGACAGTAACAGCAGTAGGTGTGACAACGGTAGTGGAACAAGGTTCAGTAACAGTCACCACAACACTACCTTGGGAAGAGACATAGGTAGTATAAGAGGTGATAGTGATGGGGCTTGGAGCTGGAGCTGGAGCTGGAGCTGTGGGCTGGACAGGAGCTGGAGTAACAACAACGGTAGAACAAGGCTCGGTGACAGTGACAACAGCGCCAGATGAAGTAGAGACATATGTAGTGTAAGAAGTGACTGTGACTGGAGCAACAGGAGTGGGACTAACAACAACGGTAGAACAAGGCTCAGTGACAGTGACAACAGTGCCAGATGAAGTAGATACATATGTAGTGTAAGAGGTAACTGTGACCGGGGTAGGCTCAGGAGCGGGAGTAGGAGTAGGAGTAACTACAACGGTAGAGCAAGGTTCAGTGACAGTGACAACAGTACCAGATGAAGTTGAGACATAAGTAGTGTAAGAGGTAACAGTAACTGGAACAGGAGAGGGAGCAGGAGTAACTACAACGGTAGAGCAAGGCTCAGTGACAGTGACGACAGTACCAGATGTAGTGGTGACATATGTAGTGTAAGAAGTAACTGTGACTGGGGTAGGCTCAGGAGCGGGAGTGGGGGTAACTACGACAGTGGAGCAAGGTTCAGTGACAGTGACGACAGTTCCAGATGAAGTGGTGACATATGTGGTGTAGGAAGTAATTGTGATGGGACTGTTGGGGATAGTAGAAGTGACATGGATGGTAGAGCCCTTCTCAACAGTAGTGTAAGTAGTGATTTGGGGAGGAGTAGGGACAGGACCAGAACCAGGAGTGGTGGAGGGGCATGGGATAACCTCAGTGATGGTGGTACCACCGTGGTAGACGGTAGAGACTTCGTCAGTGGTAACAACAGTGGTGCAAGGCACAGTGACAGTAACAGTAGCACCTTCAGAGATAGTGGTGGTGGTAGTAATGTAGGTAGAGGTCTTTGCTTCACATCGAGTGCAAACAGTGATGTACTCAGTAGAAGTAGCGCCGACAACATCAGTAACAGTGGTGTAGCTAGTGGATTCAGCGCCAGTTACAACAGTAGTTGTTGGGGTGACTGGACCACCCTCAAGAGCCTTGATAGCGTCAGCAATAATCAACTCGACAATAGCTTCAACCTTGCCAACGAGGGCGGCATCAGCAGGATACTTGGAAGCAAAGGAGTTGAGTGCAGACTCAATAGCGTAAAGAGTAGGACTAGCCGCAGAAGTGGCAGCAGAAATAACATCGGAAGCATCAAAGTACTTGGTGAGCTGGCTAATCAAGGTCAACCAGCCGTTGTAGGTACTAGAGCCGACAAAGCCTGTAAGGGCAGTGTACAAAGAGTTGAGGGTAGAAACAACCTGGGCTTCATTGACAGCGCGCTTGGCAAGCTTAGCGTTGACAGAAGCTCCAAAAAGGTCGGTGAGAAGAGCATCCAAAAGAGAAGAGACAATGTCAGCAATGGCATTGATAATACTTGACAAAAGGCTGTGTGCAGCAGCAGAGTCAATGGGACGGATAAGATGGCCGAAAATGGCATTGAAGATGTCTTGGAAAAAGGTGTCTGCATTTGGAGCAACGCCAGTGGGGATTCCAGAAGGAGCCGAAGAAGTGGTTGCCACGGTTGAAGCAGAAGTGGTGGTGGGAGCAGTGGTAGTAGCATTGTAATAAGTTGAGCTAGAACTGGCAGCCTGACGGGCGACAAGGCCATGGTTATAGTTATCGGCTGGGACGACGATAGTTTCAATGCCAATGCCAATGCCATTAGAAGAGATTGTGGTGACGATGGTCTCAAAAGACTGAGCGGCAGCACTGGTAGCCAGCAGAGCAGCAGTGCCGACGGCAGCAAAGTTTTTCATAAAGTTGACCATTGTTGCAGAAAGACGAGACGGACGAGGGTTCTCTTCTTGTGGGAAACGAATGGAAGTAAACTAGTGACTGGGGGGAAACGAGTGAATGTAGACTAGTAGATCAAGGGAGGAAACGAGTAGTGATAGAGAAAGAAGAAGAAGAAAAAAAGGAAAGGAAAAGAAGCAGAAAACAGGATTTTTATATACTATTTGAAAAGGGCAGAGAAGGAAAAGAAAGTCACAGCTGTCGTGGTAACATTTGAAAATTGACGTAATAGCATAGTAATAGGCGTGGATTATAGTTCAGACAAGATGCAGCCTGTAAAGTGCGCAGGTGAGTTTTGACAACTTTGGAGATGGCCATGTAATATGTTTATTGGTGTTGATAATAGTAATAATAATAATAAAATAATAATAATAAGTGGATGTTATGATATTGGATCAGATATATATATATATATATATAGATTAAGCAATTGATGAATTGATGGACAGGCTCGGTTAAGACATTGCTTATTGTCGCTAGCCTAGAGACCGGCTACCAGAGATACCACACCAAAGTAACAACCCTACGATTATGAATGATGCCACTTGCTTTTCAAATGTCGTCTTTTTGGGTTTGATGTAGAGCTCTGATGTCCCGAGAATCTAAATGTCTTGAATTCAAAAGGGTCTGGAATTCAAAACCAGTCAAAGCTGCGCTACTTTTGTTTATAATTTTCCAATCTCAGTCATAACGGTTACGTACATCATCCACGCACATTGGAATTGAACGCTTTGAACTGGTACAGTCAAGACATACGTCGGACACTCCATTTTTTCTTGGAATCCTAATGGTGAGAATGGGAAATCTTGTTTGGAAACGATTGAACTATATAGCTATATATAGCATCTACAAGGTGGAAGCTAGTAGTCTTTATATACCACAATGATGTGGTGATCTACACACTGGAAAGAACATCAAAGGTGTACTTGCGCTTGTCAATACGCCTTTTATCGTCTATTCCAACCTGATTGCAATTACATTAGCCATCTACAAAAACCCGCAAAACCCTGTCAGAGTCGCACTGTTCTTTTTCTTTTCATTCTTCGCTGACACATTCGCCTACACTGCCATATCAATGCTACACACATCATTTGAACAGGCCAGCGAAAGAATGGTTTCAAGCCTTGGCTTGTAAGACACCTCCTTCCACGGCATTCCGTTCCAAATAACCCTAGTTTTATCCAAAGTGGTTGTCCGGCGTGTATGATTGATGAGGCAAGCACAAAAAAGGAGTCGTTGAACTGTAGGTTTAAGTCGTCTCCATTTCGAACACTTGCAAACATAATCCAAACTTTATTCATGCCCAAGGCCCAGTGTGGAGTCATGTCTTAATTTCATGTGTCGAGAAAACAAGTCCCTTAAGTTGACATCTTACAGGGCGGCCTGCATAGGAGCATTGTGGATCCTGATTATTACATTGGATTATCCCAACTGTCACTACACTGTTAGTTTGACTGGCCAGACTGGACGATCCTGGCAATTACAGCTGTAGTAACCTTCAAGATTCTCAAGATAAGATGGGCAGTTTCCCGATTCAACCGAGAGAATACAGCAATCAAAAAACTGTGGACTGTCAAATCCATTTAATCAGCCCACTTGGGCCTTTCAGTTAACTATATCAAATGCCAAATCTCACGAGTTTGATGAACATGCTCTCAGAATACGAGAACCCAAGCGGCGGAACCAAAAACCAGAGAGACACAGTCCGAGTGTGACAACAGTTGATATCACGAGCGACAAGATGGCTGGCTGTTCGACTATGTGGATAAAGCTACTTGAAATATTCTTAAAAGGTACATACAAAATGGCTGGGTATTAAGGTTTCAGAACATGGCTGCTTAATCCACACCGCTTATTGCTAACTGCAAAAAGAAATGACTAGACGTGGAAAACGGCACCCGTCTTAAGATTTTCCATGCACGCATAATAATAAATCTCTTAAACCTCGAATCAAAAAAAAATATAAAAAAACATATTAAGGTTATTTTGCTTCTTCAAGCCTTCACATCCAAACTGTGAGTTATTAATACAGTTCGCTACTTGAAAAGTTATCGCTTGGTGTAGACGATCCACCGTGGCTCAACTTTCCATGTTAAATGTTACAGACTCATTATATAACCTGCCAGAACGGGATGCTACCTTCTTTCCTTGTCCCGTTGCTATCGTTCGGCACGCATTAAAAGCTTTCCGTGCTTTCGAGAACATTGAGCAAGATCCACACACTGGCTAGATAGGATTATGATCAAACTTGAAAACTTGAAAACATGAATGATTGTGGTATACTATATTGTTTTACCTGAATGTAAAGGATTCAAACAGCAAACCATTTCTCTCATATCTTCACTACAAGATCCAATTTCCATCTTGAGAAAAACAATTACCCGTGTGAATTGACGCTTAAAACTTGCCCCTAGCTTTAGACTTTGGATTTGTTTGGTTCTGGTAGTAACAAATTACCAAAGACGAGGATAAAAAAAATTAAAAATTAAAAATTAAAAAAAAGAAAAAGAAAAAGAAAAAGAAAAAAAAGACTGGAATAAAATGCCTTGAAAATTTTCAATCAACAATAAATTTAAAATTCTAGCCTAGTACTAGGCTTCGGAATACGTGAAACAGTATATACCATATCATCCTATTTTCCAAAGCCTTTCGCCCTAATAAACTGATTGAATTTAAAATCCCAATTCGAGCTTTCCTAACCCTTGCGGAATCAACATTTGAGTTCAATAGTTGCACCCTTTGTCACACAAAAATTGACAGCATTATTGCCAGCTTTGTACTGTTTCTTCAAATATAAATTAATATTGGTTTTATCGTAATTTGTATTAATTAACAACTTATAAATACATGAAAGACAAAAAAATAGTCATTTAAATTATTATGACAACAACATTAGAAAAAAATTAACAAAATATTGAAATACGTAATAAATAAACAAAATCAAGCACAAATATGCAAAACAAAATCCATCCTCCAGTATCAATTCACCTTCAATACCTCCAACATCGTAATCACTTAAGCATGCCCTTGAGGTGAGTTAATCTTCGACCCAGTAGCTGAAGCATTTGCAGACCCTTGACCAGATCCATTGTGGGATCCTGGGACTGACGTGTTACCCAAATCACCCAAAACACCTGCAGTACTCATCACCTTGTGATTCGCATCACTATGATTATATGAGCTGTAAGTATTGGCGCGATTCTGTCCATAAGAACTTTGTGAAGAATGAGAACCGGCTCCGTGGCTGCTGTGATTCTTTGAGTGGTCTGCATGATTATTCATTTGTTGCTTGAGCTGCTTCTTCTCTTGAAGTTTTTCCTCTTGCAAAAATTTCGTCAACTGCGATTCTTCTTCAGAAGGTTTTGACGCCTTTTGCTCCTTCCATTTCTTCTTAAAATCATCAGCATCGGTTTCATATCTTCTAACCTTCTCCTTATACTCTTCCGTTTTCTTGTTGTTCACTTCTTTAATATCTTTCGTCTTCAGTAGATATGGCTCCTTCTCGGCCTCTGGAAGCTCTCTCCACATCTTACCCAATGCTGCTCTCACTTCGTTTCTTGCAGCTCGGGCATGACTATCACCACTAGTTCGTTGCTTCTCAGAATCACATTGCTGTCGGCATATATCCCAAAAATCTTTTTGGAAAATCAAGAAAGGATTGGCACCGCTTCTCTCAGGCTTCATAGGGCGTTCACCAAGCTCCTTGACCATATCAGAACGCATACGTTCATTATCCACCTGTTGGCGCTCTTCACGAAGAAGACGAAGACGCGCCTCCGTAGCAGTTTCCTCGTGCGATGCTTTGCGCTTGTACCCACTAACTGAGGGGGGCGAAGCTAAGGAAGAAGAACCATGGCTGACGTGACTTGGAATAGGGCCAGCGTGATGACCATGTCCATTAGGATAAACTACCTGCTCACCATGATGCCCTAAACCGTTGTAGCCATGCTCACCCATTCCAGTTGGAGTATGAACCATAGAAGACGTGGGTGTGGCATGATGACTCGCAGAAGAAGAAGAAGATCCGATTCCTGGAATACCTGAAGCAACAGCGTGAACGACACTAGCTGGGACGCCTGATGTATTGTAAGTCTGCTGGACGCGTTTACTCAGCTGATAGTTCTTAGACGGAACCAAAGGCTGAGGAATCTTGATCTCGCCCATCATACTAGTAAGAACCTCATTTGCAGCTCGAAGACCAGAAAGATAAGCGCCATGAACAGTAGCAGGATATTTGCGTTCAGTGGCTTCACCAGCAAAAAATAAAGCATCTCCAATAGGCCTGGCAAGTAAATCATAATCAGCACCAGTAGCTTCTAGTCCAACGTATGAATAAGATCCTCGAGAAAAGGGGTCAACTTGCCACCTGGTAACAATGCTTTCAACCAACTCAGACTGATATACTCTAGGATAAACACAAGCAATAGACTTTTGTGCAGAAGAAACAATGTATTCATCAGTTTCATTGGCAAGATGGATCGCTGAATCACCAGTGATAACACCAATTAAACATGGCTTTCCAACCGCCTTTGTAACGTTCCAAAAAGCATAAAAGGCACCCCTGGTGGAACGATAGTTTTCCTGGTTTAACGAGGAATCCTCTGTGCGGCGAGGGTGATTGGGGCTGTCAGACTCTTCAGGTTCACCATGTGGCTGAGCAATTGAAATTATAGCTTGATTCTCATCCCAAAATGCATGTTTATAGATCAAACAAACCTAAATAATATGTTAGTATCATTCAATGTAATAAAATAGTAAAAAAATAACGTACCTTGTTGATGACTCCAAATCCTAACCGTTCAATAGAATCTTGCTTCCACTGTGGCAAATCTGGAATAAACTGAATTGTTCTATCTTTAAGAACACCCAAGGGAACTGTGACAACGACTTTGTCGGCCTTAACTTTCTCGCCATTTTCCAAAACAACTTCAACTTTACCACCTTCAGCAGAAACTCCAGATGAATGAGAACTGGAATATTCAAGAATCTTAACATTAGATTTGAATCTAACATCTAGCTTCTCTGGATAAAGATATAAGCCACGAGCTAAATTGATATATCCATTCTTGATGATAGAAGGAGCACCAGTAAACTTGCCGGTAAGGTGCTTTTTGGCCTTCTTTGGCTTATTTTCATTCAACCTTATGTCCATATCATCATAGTCACCTTCAACATCAGACTCAGAGCTATCACTGTCCTCATAAAGTCGCTCACAAGCCTCATGCTTCCAATTAGCCAAACTAAGGTTGTCGAGACAAGTGGCATGAAAATATTCCAAATTAGCATAATACCAGTTAAGAAGTCGCAGCTCTTCGGGACTAATGTATGAAATATCTTGGAGTTGTTTAAGCAAAGCATCCATACTGATTCCTAAGCTTGGATACATATCGCCCTGTGGCTCTGGAATCAGGCGGATGCTAGCATCATCTGCTACACCTGGCTTTAACTGGACTCCAATATCCTTGAGAAACTGAACCTCAATACGACCCAAAAACTCCTTCTTAAAGTCATTATGACCAAACCCATGACTATGGCTTTCACGATGCCCGTGACTATGATGTGTATTGTTGTGATTATGGTGATGAGAATTGTGGTGGTGGCCATGATTACCATGGTTGCCACTTTCTTTATAATCTGAATCATCGTTGAGGCGCTTATTTTTGAGCCGACCTGTGTCTTCAGCTTTAGAAATAGTCAAAATACCTGGGAATTCTTCAGAAATGGGATCTTTTGATTTTGCAATCAAAACTTTATCACCATCGACAGTAGTGGGCGGAGGAACAGCATTTCTAAACTGTGAAACGCGCTCAAGAAGGTGCTGAAACAATGAAGAAGCACGCTTGACTAACTCTGAAGATACTGGCAACTGAGTGACCGAATCAAAAATACCAGATTCACGAGGAAAGTCCTTCGCAGTATGGCTACTGAGACCAGATGGGGATGGATTAAACTCAGTGTCTTGCTTAGATCTGTCTTCTTGTTCAGAATTGCCTTCTTGTTTAATATTCTGATCATGTTTTTTACTTGACCACTCCATCTTTGTGACAGGTAAGCCAAGCTGACGCCTAACAACGACTGCCAAAGGATTACCATTTCCAAATCCCGTAATAAACTGCGCACCCATGTCCACAGTGTTTTCTTGGCTCGACTTCAAGTGAGTAGTGTATAGTCTTCCACCAATTCTTCTTCTTCCTTCAAGAACGAGGATTCTAGGCAAATCTTGATACTCTGCAAAATGGCGAGCTTTGCGCTGAAAGAGATTGTCCAATTGGCGAGCACAACTCAAACCTGCAATGCCGGCTCCAAGAACTATAATAGTTTGACGGGGCTTGCGACGCTCCTCAGGAATTGGATTGTAGTAGTCTAAACTGGGGTATTCAAAACAACCAAAATTGATATAACCATTTCTCACCAACCAGTCATAAGCTACTTCAGATAAGTTGAAAAAGCGATCATCTTTAGCACAGCCAGCAGCTTCTGAACGAGTTACATTGACTTTGGGATTAGAGAGCCATAGTCTGAGAATGCCGTTTCGAATATTAAGATATGTGGTGACGTGGACAACAGGAAGATATGGACGTAATAAATTGTATTCCCCAGGGTGTAAACTGAACGGGGGCAATCTTGAAGATCGTGCGGCGTAGATGCATTGTAAACCATAATTGGTTATCGTCATGTCTGGAGGAATCGAAGATTTAGCTTTATATTTCTGTCGTATTATCATCAACTCTGCGTCATGAGGAGCAATAGGTGGTGAAAAATATGACGTGGGATGTACCAAGCCATGATGGTGAGGATGGTCAAGTCCTGGTGAAATCAGGGGTTGAGGTGATCTTCCATGAGAAGTGTTTCCAGTAGGCAGCTGGGCAGTAGGAATTTGTTGAATATGAGAAGAATTTTGTACATAATCTGGCGTAGTGGTTGGACTTGGCTCGTTATTATTTGGAGTAGATCCGTGACTATGAGAATTATGGTGATTGTGTGGTCCATGGGAAGCGTTTTGATTAAATGTGTTTCTATTATACAAGTCATATTGCCTGGAATCTTGAGGCTTGGGCTGTTGGGATTGGCTTCTGGACGGCGCTTGGCTTTGATGTTGTTGGTGGGTCTTTTGAAACGGGAGTTTCATGTTAAGGCGATTGGCAGAGTGCGCCTGATTAATCTGATCTTGCTGTTTTTGGTGATTATCCTTTTCCGAGTCTTTTCTGGATGTTTCAAACAGCTGAAGCTGAACTGTGCCTTGACCTCTGCCATGATTTAATGACTGGTTCTGTTGGGGTTTGGAAGCGGATTGTCCATCGTTATCCCGAATCAGCTTGGCAGGTTGTGAGTTGTCATTTGCCAACGAAAAAAAAGGAGAAGTTAATGGAAATGCAGATTGACCAAGAGAAGCCGAGTTAGTTGACCTACTGTTATTTATTCGGTCTACTGTACTACTATTAGAATTATTGGTATTATTGGCTTGGGTACTCAGATTATTCAAGTTGGAGTTCAACGAGCCATCATACATTGGCCATATTGATTCATCAGTTTGAGAAGAACCAAAGTTGGCGTTAAGTAAACCGTTACTGTTTGGTATCGATCTGTTGCGCTGCTGCGATTGGTTTCTAGCTGTGTTGGGCTTTTGTTGTTGAGAAATATCGTTTATCATACTCCCGGGATTAAGAACTGGATTTGATAGTAGCGAGCCCATATCAGACTCATCGTTGCCGCTTTGTGAAAGAAATAATAGTGAGTCAGTCAGAGATTCTGGCCTCCTATCAACCACATTATTGCTACCCCTTGACCTCGTATTGTTTGAGCTCTGTTGAATAAGGCCAGACTGGGATTGTGACTGGGTTTGGGGCTGAGTTCGGATATGTGATTGGTTATTGGTATTATTATTAACCTTGCCGCTGTGATTCTTGGTGTGTGCACGGTTTCTAGACTGTGTTTGAATTTGCTGCCGCAAAAAGTTGTTGGCAACTTGTAAATCAATGTCAGAAGCAACAAGGTCTTCATATTTTCGCTTCTGACTGCCAAAGCCATTATTCTGGTTGGATTGGGAATGTAGTTGACTCTGGATTTGTTGGTGTTGCTGGTTTCTCTGGTTGTGAACTACACCGCGACGCTGTTGCGATTGAGATGAAAAGTTCAAATCCGAATTCCCACCAGTCAAAAGACCAATGTTGGAACCATCCAAGCCATTATTTGCATCATTAAGATCATTTAAATCGCCAAAAGATGAGATATCAGACAAGTTAGAGCCTATGTTTGACCTGGTCAGCCTATTACCAGATGAAAGTTGTTGCCGGTCGTTCAACGATGACAAATTTGATGCAAAGTTTGACGATAAGCCTGTGGGTGCGTTATTTGTAAGATCTTGAGAAAGATTGTCGGGAAGATCTGCCAGCTCATCAAGTCCCTCGCTTGAAAGCAAATTAAGGTCAATAGGGTTTGCGCGAGCGTTGGCGTCGACGCTGTTGGATGTAGAATTTGAATGTATGTTACTTGCTGAAGACCTTGCAGCAGGATCAGGATTAAAAAGCTGGTCTCCGTTATTGAAGTTAGTTTGAGTATAGTCTGAGGTAAATTGGTTACCACCAAAGTCGTTCGTTGTGAAGTCTTCGTTAAACTGGACTGAAAAATCATCAACGTTATTGTTTCTGTTATTGTTGTTGACAAAGTCATCCATCTGAAGACGGTTTGCGGCGTTGGCCGCAGACGAGGAGTTTCTGCCTCGGTTTGAATTACGTGGTATCATTATGGAGAGATACCATATCTAGAAAGGAACGAAGATTTCTAAGATTTCACTGATACTTGGCTTTATTTGCGTTGGCGGTGCTTATGAAAAGATAGGAGCTGAGTCTGGTTAAGGATTGGACAGGAAAGTTTAGATAGCCGGCTTGAACAGTGTGGCACGTGCAAATGTTACATTACATGGAACACACGGCGATTTTTGTGTAACAACTCCAGTCATGTGAAATTCCCAAACACCATCACGTTATGCTCACGTGCAAGACAAATCCTTCAAATTCTTTAAATCCGTCACCTATCTCCTGATGAGCAAACCATCTTCTGCAACTCCATTGCTTCATCTTTCGTTTTCTTACTTGGAAGTTTCTCAAAGATAAGGATTAATCTACAAATTATATACACACTACAATCATTTTAATATGAAGGTCTATTCAACTTCTGCCCTTTTAATTTCGGCTTCGGTTCTTGCCACAGCTTCGGCCCGTGAGCATGTTCTCCCCACTGACGCCTTCGTGCTTGATAAAGATATTAGCTACTTACGACTCAACAACAAACCTGCTTTCAACAAGCGCGAGATCCCTGGTTCCAATCTTTTGTTTGCTCGAGAACTCATGGGTCGTGATTCTCGACGATTTGATTTCAACAGTATTGCTGACATGCCCTTCTTCAAGGGTCTTGACGGTGATAAGAAGGACCCTTCATCTGTCCAAAAGATTTGGTCATCCGTCTCCTCTATGGCCGGCAAGGTAACAGTTACTCTTGAAAAAATGTTTGGTGAAGCCATGGACGAAGTTGAAATTGTTTGGACTGATGCATTTGGCGCTAAGGAGAAGGCAAACAAGGAGCCCTCTAAAGAAGAGGATACTGAATTAAGAATTCAAATTGAACCAGAGTTGACTCGAATTGATCAAGTCGTTTTTAGTTCTCCCAAGAAGGAAGAAACCCCTAATGAGAATTCCGATCTTGGCTCTGATTCTGATTCTGACTCTGACTCTGATGATTCTGATGAAGAGGAGGGAATTAAGGAGCTTCCTACTTCTGGCCCTACCCTTTTAAAAACAGCCTTGAACTCCCACGCTTCTATTTCTCACTTTTCACGCTACATTAGAGAGTTCAAGGGTTTGACTTCTCGCCTTGATGACGGTAACAAATTTACTGTTGTTTTTGCCCCCAGCAATGAGGCCATTGAGGCTATGGAGAAAAAGCCTTGGGAGTTCCCTATTGACCCCGAGTCTGTAGCCCTCCATGACCATGACCATGACCACAAGGGCTTCAAACACTACCCCGAGGGCGAGGGTGACAAGACTCAGGAGGAATTGGATCTCATACGTGAGAAGAAGATGCAAAAAATTATTGAAAGTAATATTAAGGGCTTTGTTAACGCTCATATTGTTTCTATTGGATGCAAGAAGGCTAAGGGTAACGGTAGATTCTATGCTGGAAAGGTAGTCGAGAGTCGTAGTGGCTCTACGATTGTTGTTACTCTTCAAGGCACCGTGGGTGGTGATGAGGACTCTCAATATGTTCATGCTGTTGATATTGACGGCAAGCTTCATAATGTCAGAGTTGTTAAACAAATTGAAGCTCAAAATGGCCTTATTTATGTCATTGAGAACTCATTAGTTAACCCTTAAGAGTTCCTTTATGTTTGTCGATGGATTGATTGCACATTTGGGTTATGAATTGATGATTAACGACGTTTTATTTTATATTGGGATTCTATTATTATTTCTGGTTTAGTTTTGCATTATTATTTTATTTTATTATATATTGGTGTTTCTATGGTTTTATAGCTTGAATAAATTTTGGGTATTATGTTGAGATCTTTTATGTTACTCGCTACTAGTAGTAAATGATTAACTCGAAAAGTATAAGCAAGTGATACCATTAGAGCAATATACAGCTATTTATTTGTTTACTGGAAGTCAATATGTTATAGGATTGCAATTTTGTAAATTATTATGAACTGTTTAAGCAACAGATTGTTCCCTCCTTGTATATCCGATTTGGTAGCTATATTATTGCAAGGGACTTATGCTATCATGGTCCAAGTGGTGAAAGTTTAAGATTATTCGGGGAGCAATTTACATTTGAACCCCTAAACATTGTGTTAGTTTAATAATGAAAACAGTAATAAAGCCAACGTTTGACCTTCTTTCAGAGGGCAAGATTGCCGATGTACCTTACATAACCGGAGTGAACGAAGACGAAGGTACTCTTTTTGCAGCCCTCTTCAATACCAGTTCTGAAGCAGCATGGGATAAGTTTTTCCCAATATACATGTACAATTCAACATCTGCTCAGCAAGAACAGCTTTCTTTATATTATCCTAATGATCCAGTTGTTGGTTGTCCATACCGCACCGGAAATAGGAACCAGGTAACACCCCAGTTCAAGCGCTTTGCTAGTGCACTGAACGACATTCTGTTCACATTGGGTCGCCGAAAGCTTCTTCAAAACACACCAAACCGCAAACGGTGGACATTTTTTGCCAAAACGCTGCATAATATTGTTCCCATATTAGGTACCTTTCACGGAAATGAACTTGTTTGGCAATGTTATTTAGACCTAGGTCCATACCAGGTATATCAACAGTACTGGATTGCTTTTGCTAACCATTTGGACCCTGGCGTAAGAGTTGACTTGGGACATTGGCCCGAGTACACAGACGATGGCCTGCAAACGCTACAAATCACTTTCGATGGGTATGGGGGCATTGCAGCTGACGATTTTAGGGTGAAGGAGATGCAGTATATGATGGACAATAATTTAGCATTCGTTATGTAATTACCTATAAGTTTACTTTTTTTAATTGATATTCAAGTTTAAACTTGTTTTAGTTGCAACCATATAAGCATCGAGAAACGGAGCACGGCTGATAACCAAACGAGCTTTCAAGTCCCACAATTGTTTTGGCAATTTGGGTTTACGTCCGAGTCTTTCTTCAATGATAAATATTTTCCTGTTTGGGGTTGATCGGTTGAATAATCAAGAAGCTAGGGCTAGTATTTCGTATCACTGTTTGCTTATATACACGTCTCTGTATTCATTCCACGATCAAGAGCATATTGCTCACTCGCCCTTGTCCAAGGTGCGTGCTGTAACCGCAGGCTGCAGCGCCGTTCGTTTAATGAAACAATCATCGGCCTCGACAATTTCTGCTTTAAGACTGTGAAAGGCAGGTTGGGACACTCACCGCCTGTGAGCCAGGGTACCCTGTCTCATAGAAATATGCACAATTTTTTTAAATTTGAGGTTGTGAAAGACTCATTTACGGCACGGTAAATTTATTCAAAGGTAACATAACTATCTCTCTGCTCTTCAAAATCTGTATAAATATAAATATCGGATGAAATCTTTGAATTTTCCAAAAATTCTTTTTCATTCGGTATCAATCAACCGTTTAAATTTTATACGCTATGCTCATCTCTTCGCTGCTCACTGGCTTCTTATTCCAGCTTGTGGTGTCCGCTTCTAGTGGGGCTCCCCAAGTCACTTTGAACGGTAATCAGGTTGTTACTGGCCAGACCGTTAGCTCTGTGGACCAATTCCTTGGGCTCCCTTTTGCTACTCCTCCTTTGGGAAACCTTCGTTTCCGTCGTCCTCAGCCCTTCAATGGAACGTACGAAAACTTTCAGGCAACTCAGTTTTCTGCCACTTGTGTTGGTATTGACCCTGATGGAATCACCGCACTTCTCAAATACCTTACTGATCCTCTTGTTCCAATTCTTGACCAGATTGCACCAGTTATCGGTAGTTTGATAAACTCTGTTGATAATTCTGAAGATTGTTTGTATCTCAACGTCTACCGTCCTTCAAACGTCCCCTCTGATGCTGCACTTCCCGTAATGGTATGGATCTACGGTGGTGCTTTTCTTTTTGGTGCAGGCAGTGAGTATGATGGATCCAAATATGTTACCAGCAGTGTGCAAATGGGCCAGCCAGTCATCCTCGTCACATTGAACTATAGGCTTGGTCCTTATGGTTTCTTGGGAGGAACTGGTATTCAAGCTGAGGGCGAAGGCAACGCCGGTATTGCTGATCAACGTCTTGCTCTTAAATGGGTTCAGGACCATATCGCGGACTTTGGAGGTGACCCCACCAAGGTTACCATTTTTGGTGAGAGTGCTGGCGCCATGTCTGTGTTTACTCAAATGGTGGTCAATGACGGTGACAATTCTTACAAAGACGGCCAACTGTTTCGTGCAGCCATTATGCAATCGGGCTCTGCTACCACCTGTGGGTCCATCACTGATCCACTTCCTCAACAGTTGTATACTCGATTTGCCAATGAAGCTGGCTGTGGTAACCTTGCTAACGATGCTGCTACCTTGGCGTGTCTTCGTTCGGCGGATGCTAGCACACTGGACAATGCCTTTAACAGTTATGACCTTTTGCAAGGTTTTGGTGTGGTGCCCATGTTTCTTGGATTTTCTCCGCGTGCCGATGGAACCTTGATTACCCAGCCCACAATGGAGTTACTAACTGAAGGCAAAATTTCCAACGTTCCCTACATCATTGGTAATAACGAAGACGAAGGAACAATCTTTTCGTTCTTGTTCGACACACTTGATAATAGTGATTGGGATAACTTTATGAACAAGTACCTTTACAATGCCACTGCTGCCGAGAAACAAGAAATATCCCAGGCTTACCCCAACGACTGGAGTTTAGGCAGTCCTTACCGAACTGGTCTGTTTAACGCACTTACTTTTGAATTCAAACGCTTCAGCTCTGTGCTCAATGACATTTTGTTTACCCTCGGTCGTCGTAAGCTATTGAACAGCACTTCCAACAGTAAGGCCTGGGTTTTCTTTGCCGACACCTTGCACGATTTGGTTCCATTCCTTGGGACCTTCCATGCCAACGATATCGTCTGGCAGTGGTTTGTAGACTTGGGCCCCTATCAGGTGTATCGACAATACTGGATCGCTTTTGCTAATAACTTGGATCCTAACGTTGGCTCTGGTCTTCCCAACTGGCCACAGTATACTGCTACTGCAAAAGAAATGCTGCAAATTGGCTTGAATGGCTATAATGGAGTCACCTATGATACTTTTAGAGAGGACGCGGTCAACCTATGCCTCAGCATCTACTATGCTTTGGCATTGTAGTCTTAGTATAAGATTGTATCTTTCATCTTGTAGATATACCTATAATCAGTGTCTAGTCATGTTATAGAAAATAATGTAACTGAATATTGTAATACAACATGCAAGAAGTTTTGTACGCAGCTTGTGTAGCATGGATTCAAGGCTTTGGACGTTTCTTATTTACATGTAAAACTACCAACTTACCCTGGATATGAATACAAATGCTTGACTTTTAAATAAAATGAGTTATATTCGGCCACTTCGGGTATATCATATCATACCACATTGAGTCAATGTTGTCAAAGAGATTACCTTTTGCCGATTGTGGTATCCCTTTGAAAATGAGTGCAAAAGGCTTGTAACCCTTTTCAAATCCTGAAAATAGCTGGGACTAAAGAAATGGTTAAATATTTCAAATTACTGCTAGGAATAATGGTTATATTTTTAAATTTTTAAGATGAGTATCCGATTAGCGACTTTAGGTTAGTCTTTGAACTAGTAAGCTACACATCCTGGTATTCCTTTTGAGAAATTATCATCTTAGGGCATTGAGGTTATTGGTGTTTATATCCGGTTTAACCCATTCCATTTGAATATACCCTGTAACTCTAGAACTTCCAAAATTCTTAATGTCTTTATGCCATTTTTTATCATTTCTGTCATTATTCAAACCTCCTGGTATCTCCTCTGCCTTGGGTATGACCTCCTCCTCTTCATCGTCTTCTTTATAATATGTGAACCCATTCCACAAGTAAAAGTTTTGGGCACTCTTGTTCACCTTGAATACTGTTAGCATTAGCTTTCTACTCACTGGTTCTTCAGCACACCGTCTCTTTGCCTTCTCCAGCAACTGTTTGCCTAAGCCACGACTCCGGTAGGCCTTTGAAATGTGAATTTCATAAATGTAAGAGACGCGCGAGTCCGGTTGAGCATTGTTAGCTTTAGAGATTTCCTGATCAAGCTCCATACTGGTCTCAGTGCCAGCGTCTTCTGAATCTTCCTCAAAATCTTCAGAGCCAATGTATTCTGGAGCAATTGGCTGCAAGCTTAAAAACGCTACGACTTTGGCACCATTTAAACTCGTGTATTCTTTCGTATCTTCAGTCTTGGCCCTTTTATTCGGCCGTTCTTGATCGTCATTAGTATCGGTTGCTGTGAAAAAGTTTATGATTCTGCTGGCAATCCCACTGTTGTTCTTAGAATCAACTTCATACACAATGAAATATTCCAAGTCACTCATTCGCATTTCCTCCTTCTTCCCTTTGGGGTCCCACCCCATGCCACTACTATCGTACATGGATTTGATACCGCGTATTAGTTTGTAACAAGCATCTAAATCGGACTCTGGGATGTCGGATGGAGTAATCCAGTGCCGGAAAAAGAGGCGTGGGCCATTATCTTCGGCGTGCTGTGTCATAGATTCGAATGAGTACAAAAACGACGCCTAAAGTTGAAGCCTTTGGATTGTTTTGATACCATGTCACATGTAATCCACGTGACATACGTCATTTGCAACTTCTGCCAGTGCATCACATGACATCTCCAATGAAGCCTTGAGGTGTCTCCAGCTTTTCACTTTCCACTTTCCTGCTTCCCCATATTAAGCCCGACTCTTTTAGTCTGGCTGACTACACTACTACCATCTGTTATATATTTATTTGGCTTGAGCCTGCTTTTCATAAGTTCCCTTACAGGCTTTTCTTTTCATACCCCTCTAAAGCTCTATGAACGGCGAGCCCCTTGCTACCTCCCACAATGAACGACCCCTCAGAGCGATTACGCTGGGCTATAGTTCATGACCATATGTCTATGGTCATGCGATTAGTTAAACGATACCCTGAACTACTTGAAAACCCAGACCCGAAGAATGGGTGGACATCTTTACATTATGCCGGCTATCATGGTCGATATCTCATTTGTGTCTTCCTCATTCAATCTGGCCACGACCGTGAAGAAATATCCCTCGATTTCAAGAAAAATACACCCCTTCATCTTGCTGCTAAACAAAATCAGGAACAAACTGTGCATTACTTGTCTCAGCATTTACGGCGATGTCTCGATTGGCGGAATACCGACCTAGATACTCCTCTAATGGTTGCCACAAGAGAAGGGCATCAACCGTGCGTTACGCTCTTGCTCGATTTTGGTGCGGACGTTGATATGCCTGGAAAGGATGGAAATAGGCCTGTTCATATTGCAGCTGCGTATGGCCATCTTAAAGCAATCAGAACTCTTATTGATAGAAAAGCAGACACGACATCTTCTAATGAGCTTGGATGGACGCCTTTAGATTATTCTTATACCTACCAAGTAAAAGAGTATATGACTACATTGGTAAATGAGCGGAGGAAGAATACAAACTCAAACATCGGTACTTCGTATACTCCATTTTCTAAACCAACACAGAAATCGCCTCTGAAAAATCAAAAGGCGTCAAAAACATTTGCTGGTGTCACAGTATCTCACCCAGTGCAATCATCATCGGGAGCGCAAGCTGGACAAACGTTTCAGCCTCCAGTTCTTTCATCATCGTCCTTGTCATCGGTTCCTTCATCTCCAGGTGGTAATAATAACTATTCCTCGCCTAAGCTGCCAACTGCAAATCTTACGAATGCTCCTTCGGCCCCATCCCCTCTGCACCATTCCACAATTCTAAGCATGCCAGTAGTCGCTAAACCTCAGAATTTCCATCTCCAGCAATACCAATTTCCTCCTCATCCTCCCGCTAATTATCCGACGTCAGCTTCTACTCCAATTTCCTCTCCTAATGTTCGCTCGGCACCATTAGCAAAGCCTAACCAGCCACCGCCTCTAGGCGACAACCAGCTTCAATCGCCATTACCTTACCCATCATCACGAGTAATAAACCCTGCGTCTCCTGTTCCCCCGGGATCTTCTTCATCCCGCTCGAGAAGCAATTCGATCCAGTCTTCTCCTTCTCTACCAACATTAGCAGGTTCTCCGGCTCCTCAGCCAACCGCGCCTTCTACACCACACCAAAACTCTGCTCAGCCAGCCAATTCTCCAACTCAGAGGCTGGCAGGTATTGCAAACGGCTCTATTCCTATATTTGTGCCCTCTCAAGTATCTCCATTATCAAACTCTTCATCTTCATCAACGTCTCCTCTCAGTCAAAGGCTTTCCCCGCAAAATCCAAATCGGGCTGCACCTTCACAACCTCAAGCTACGCCTAAACAGTTGTCTGTGCAGCCTCCAGAACTTACAATTTTTGGTGCAACATTGCCACGGCGGTCTGATACTGTAGAACGGCAGGCTCCGATTCAATTGGCACCGCCTCCTTCAATACAGCCCCAATTAAAATCAAAACATAGTGCACACTCACTAAGATCCTCAAAGCCAATCCAATCTCAGCCTTTACCTCCAGTTCCGAGCATTGGTACAGCCATTAGCGCTCCAGAATCCCCTCCTCCTCCTCCTCCAGCATACTCCACTACTGGTGTTGCACCTCGTCAGAAGAATTTTAGTAATAACTCTGCCTCTTCTTCAAGTACAAACATACCACATGCCTATAATAACCTTCACTCCAGCTCTAACCCCGACTTTCCCTATCAGCAGCATAATTTTCCCATACTGCCTCCTCAGTACAGTGCAGCGGCAATCTCGGCTTCTAAGCATGCTGTTGCTTCCTCAGGACCAAATGGTAATACCGTTCTTGCAAATGTTGGTGGAATAAAGCTGCCTGTACCAGAACATATTCTTTTTTCATCGTCCAATACATCCTTGGCTTCGTCAGGATCAAACGATTCTGGAAAATCAGTCGGTTCATCGTCATCTGGCAGTTCTACTAGCTCAGGCTCTTTAGCGAGTAGGTCTCATCCTACCCACAGTCGTCGACCGGCCAATACCTCTCAAAATGCCAAATATCATCCGCATGATGAGCATCGCAAGATACACGAGCCAGGCGTAGCTTATCCAAATGCAAATTCATTTTACAAACTCAATTCTAGTGGCCATCCATCTCGCCAAATCGTTTCGGCCACAAATTTGAGCCATGCTGATAGTGGCCCATATCCTCATCACGGTTCTGGTCCAATTCCAGGTCAGCCCATGGCGCAGTCCAAGTCTCAAAGCCAGATTGTTAAACAAAATCCTTTGACACCCCAAAAATTCTACGGCCTGGGAAAGCTTCAAGGAAATAAAAGCATGCCCAGTTTGGATGTGACGGGTGATAAAGGATACCCCCAACGACAAGACATTTCAATGCTACGGACGCTTGGAAACAAGCCAAGGCCACTGCAGCTACAACATGGACCGCCTCCAATTCCTCCTAAACGTATCCCCTCAAGCAAAACACCGCCAACATCAAGTCCTAATATTGATAATGGTCAATTTCCCAAGCCTCACTCACAGCCATCACTACCGCCAAAATCTGCCAACAGAACTCTTATTCCGGCTACTGGTCCTGACCAACAGCGCTCTGCATCTAATGGTGACGATGGGGGTGGTGATAAAGATGTGAATGTTTCCAGCCCAAACATAGTGCATCCTAAGCCGGTGAAGCCGGTTAAGCCAGCACATCTCCATTCTTTTGTTAGAACGCCGTCACCACGTAACAAAACTCCGCCTACAGCTTCTTCTGTTGTTGTAAGCTCTGATGATGAGGGTTCTACTGTTCCTATTGCACGTGGTGAATTGGAACATAATCACCCACGTTCTGTTTTTACGGGTTCAACGTCTACTATTGGGCCTAGTAATTTCACAGCGTCTGGGACTACAAAGTTGGTGCATGGAGGAAGCAATGGAAATGGAAGACTTACACCGTTTGTCACGGGTGATGGAGAACTGGTACATTTGAACAAATCAGCATCTTCTTCAAGCTCCTCGCTTGCAACACTAATGGCAGCAAATACCTCTCTGCCGGACGGAGTTGAGGTTAGCGATAGAGCAGGGAATGGCAGCGTTATTGCAAATCACCACCCAGCAGACTTTTTAAATCACGAAAAGAAGCCAGCGAGTGGGTTGAGCACAGTAGATACGAATGAGAGTAGTTATGAGCGGGAAGTAGGAAGAAATGAAGACGGTCAAATGAGAGGCTCTTCCTCTTTGTATCCACTGGATTCAAAAGCTTCGGTCTCATCTCTTTCTTCAGTTTCCTCTGCCTCTTCGACAATGTCAGCAGCTAGTGCAAACTCGGCTCACTCTATTCGTTCTACGGGATCTGGGGCCTCTATACATTCTCTGCATTCTATATCATCAAGCCAATCTGGGGTTTCGGGGGTGTCTATTCAATCTGTCCATTCCAATCAGTCAACCAACTCTCATTCCTCGGTCAGTATGCTACAGCAGGCTCGTAACCACGTCAAAGAGTTGCGAGAGCAGCGAACCGGCGACCGCAAGAAAAAAGAGGAAGACTCATTTTCGTCATTTAATATTAAAAAACCGCACAACTTTTTGCAGCAAATTGCGTCTCATTATACATCGCCTTCATCATATTCATTCCGGGACAAGGATGATCCACAAGGTTCGGTGTCTTCATCCTACCGGTTGGGAATTCCTTCTAAGCATCACAGAAAGTCGTCTGGTTCTTCGTTATCCTCGGTCGAGTCGGTGCAAATCCTACCGCTTTCCCCAAAAACATCTATTAGTTTATCAAAGTTTGGGTCTCCAAAGTCGCCCAAGCGTGAACGCAAATCGTTCGATCGCTAAGTACATGAAACATTTATTTTTTGGGTATTAATAAAATTAATAAACGGATTAAATTAAATTAAATTAAACTAAATTATTCACAATGTTGTTTTTATATTACATGTTGCATGTAGAAATGATGAAGCATTTGAGTATGAATTTTATGGTTGTTATTTACACGACTTGTAGTAAGTTGCATTGTGGAACGAGATGTAGATGGGTTTAAAAATTAAAGATGAGTGAATCAACCAGAGTTTCAAATGATTACCACACAAAAAATAGTTGAATTTATGAATTTATGGATTTATATATATATATATTTTTCTTTCAATTATTCTAAACTTGAACTGGATATATACGCTGTCCAAACTCCAATTGCGCACTGTCAAGATAACTACCAGAAACACGTGCCTTGCTGTCAAAAGCAAGATCATTCTGAAATGTGCACTTGCAGAGAAGAACTCAGAATATTAGTAATAAAAAGCAAAAAGTAAAAAAGAAAAAAAATTAAAAAAGTTAAAAGTTTGTCAAAATTCATATTAAAACTAGCCAAGATATATCTTGATAAAGCTGCGTAACCCTAACCCTTAATCACGATAGACACGTCTGACGCGTAATCCATATGGATCAAACAATTTACACGAGTTGGCGTGATTACTGCTATTCCACTATTGCAAAGATTGACACAGCCTATGGGAATGCTTAAAGAACAGGAATCTTCGCCGTCAGACTGGGAATCCAGCGCGGGCTACCACAGAATAGACGACTTTAAAGAGGTTGACTCGGAAAGTCAAAGTGGCACGGACGGAGCCCGTCCTTTACTTCCTGATCCAAGCCGTCAATGCGGTAGCAGCAATAATCGCATTATAATTGCCATGGACATGGACGCATTTTATTGCACAGTTGAAGAAAAGGACGATCCAAGTTTGGTCAACACGCCTTTTATTATTGCGCAAAAAAATTGCATAGCCACGCTTTCCTATGCCGCTCGAGAGCTGGGGTTAAAAAAGCTTGGACTAGTGAGCGAGGCTATTTACAAATTTGGCATTGATCCGAATTTTCAAAACGCCGTCGGGAATGCAAACGCGAGAGTGCCAGAAGGATGCTTGCGAGTGGTAAACGGAGAAAACTTGTCGAAATATCGGAAGCAGGGCAAAAAGATTTATAGTTTTATGAATAACAGTATCTTTGGAAACCAAGTGCCAGTCGAACGGCTGGGAATGGAGGAAATGTGGATTGACGTGACTACAGTGGTGGAAAAGAATTTGCAGCGGATCCTGGCAAGTGCAAGTGAAATGCTGTTCCAGCAGGTTTCAAAGCAAGATAATGATAACGATAACAATAGTAATAATAATTATATAACTGTTGCCAACGAGGTTGACGATTGTATGAGCCAAGGCTGGCGACTAGTGTTACGAGGAGACTTTGACGCTTCCAGTGGAATAATGGCAGACGAATTGATTGACGAGCCCCAGCCTGGTGATGATCAGGATACAAGCTTTGAAACGTATTCATTTATAGCACGAGATTTCTTTTTCAATACGCCGGCAAAGGTTTTTCCATTTGATCACGGAACCGAAATGCCTAGTTTTTTGGCAAATTCCGATAGCCGAGTTGGAGATCCGTATCTTGATTTCAAGCTTTATATCGGATCGCATATTGCCAACCACTTGATGGAAAGAATGGACTTGTCGCTGGGATACTCGTGTTCAATGGGCGTGGCCACTAATAAAACCTTGGCCAAAATGGTTACAAGTCTCAACAAGCCAAAGGGACTGTCGCTGATTCTTTCTTCGCACAGCGAGGTGTGCAAGCAGTTTATGCTTCCAAAGTCATTGGGTCAAATCCCGGGATTTGGCAGCGCGATACGCAAAGCAATTTGGAAGCATGTAAACAGCAGCGAAAAACAGACGGATGGGCTTCGAGTTGAAACCGTGCTGAAAACCTTTGGAAATGAACAGGAGAACGGGTTGCAAAAGTTTGTTGATGCTGTTAGGAGTGTTATTGCGGAGAGCAAAGCGGTGAGTCTTTGGGAGCTGTTACAAGGCAACGATCAATCACCGGTTTCTTCTCATGGCAGTGAGATGTTGGACATTTCGGATCAGATCGGTATGAGTCAGAATGGGGACTGGTATCCGAAATCCCAAATTTCAGTTGAAGATACATTTGGCACGCTATCGGGATCCAAAACGTCAGGTCGCGGACTGATATCGCGTCCACGAATAACAAAGCGGCGTCAAGTGTACGAACAGGTGAAACGCTTATCGAATGAACTGATTGAGCAAATACACGAGGATTTAGTTGATGCAAATTCAATGCAACTAAAGGCGTATCCAACAATTTTTCGACTCACCACGCGAGACTGGAACTGGGTTCGTCAACAAGGTCAAAAAACAGCATCATCGACAACAACGACAACAGCAACAACACCAGCCAACAGCACCACTTTTTTGAACAATTTTGATAATAGCAATAATTATTCGTATTCAAAATGTAGAGTTAGCAAATCGGTGGCAATACCGGACGCTGAAGAATTTTATTATCACATTTCGAGGCTTGGGCTTTCAGGAAGCATCGATTCAGATAATAGACGACGAGTGCGAGAGACGATTTCAGAAAAATGTGTAAAAATATACATGAGATTGTATGACGAGATTTTACAAAAGGAGAGGGAAAAAAAGGAAAAGAAAAATGGTTGGTTATTTGAAAGAAAAAAACCGAAACAAAAAGAAGAGAAAGAAGAGAAAGAAGAAGAAGAAGAAGAAGAAAAGGTGATTGATTTGAATATTCTTAATTTGGCCGTGACAGGAATTCAGCAGCACTTGCCGAGTCACAAGAACAAGCTGCGACAAAAGCAAGGCTTGCAACGGGACGAATTGACCAAAGAAGATCACAAGAGGAAAAGAAAGACAAATAATAGGAATAACGATAACCAAGAGAGAAGAAAAAAGACCAAACCAATTTTATCGTTACCGTTGTTTTTTGGTAAAGAACACGAGTTGAGTAAACGGCATTTGAATAAAAAATGATAACATTAACATTAATATTAATATTGATGTGAATTTGAATATGACTACATAAATATCTGAATCTACGAATGATGGTAATTTTTTTTTCTATTGTTATTCCCCACTCGAAAAATTACAGCAGCAAAAAGGTTGAATATATTCCATCTTCTCTGTTCTCTGTTCTATTATTCTACCCCTGAATGAACAAATCAAGAGTTGTGAATATTGCGTACGGCTGGGGCAATCTGTTACATTGTTCTGTTACAGGTGAGGGAATATATTGCGGTCATGTGAGACTTTCCGGGAACTCCGTTGAACTTTAACCAGCAGCACGAGTTGTATAATATACTTTTTGATTGACTGATCGTTACTGCAAGGAAATTCCTTTTTTTTTTTTAAACTCTTGTTTATCGTTTTATTGGTGTTCTTTTATTTTTTTTCTCCAGGTTGAATAAAAACTTAAAGTTTTGCCGGTACCTGATGACATTTTAAAAAAAAAAAAAATAATAGCGCACCGACGTTTGAAACCTTAAAGATAGTCCGTTTTAGCTGTTATACTTCGTTGTGAAATTTACCGTATTTCTAAAGTCTTGGCTAATTCTCAACGGTCGAGTAACTGAAAAGTAAAGTAAAGGCTTTAAAGACAGTAACAATAAAAAAAATAACAATAGCAGTAACGGCGATAAAGGCCGATATCTGTGTGTACGTCAATCTTTTTTTCTTTTTTATTAATATTACACCCTTCTCATGACTTCGGCCAACTGTCTATCGAGGCTAAGAATGTAAAAAACAAAAGGAACTGGAACCAGATCATAACTACCAGCATTCGCTTTTGGTCATTGGACAAAATTGGCATTGTTCGTTGGAAGTAACCATGTCGGTGACCAATCGGCCAGAATAACATCCGACCTCCGAATGCCGGGACCCTCGACTACCCCGTGATGCTGCCACTGGTACTAATTCCTACCGGTTTTTGTTATCGCCTATTAATTTCGATTCCCCGATCCCCGACTCCCGATACTAAATTCCAGACTTTATCGTTTCCATATTTCGTGCTCAGCGAATGTTTTACACAAGTTTCCGACTTCTGTCCGGTTCTATAGCTAGCCTTGTTTCGCTAGAATAGTAGAACCCCAGCACGCCAAGTCGACTTTTGCTTATTTACATCAAAAACACCGTTATTCCCATTGTTAGCGTTTCTGTATTTCTGTACATGCTTCTTTTAAAGGAATAGACTATCCTTCTTTTTTCATGGAATGTCGACTAGAAGCAATTGACAGGAACTACATAGTGTCAGCCGTTCTGGAGTATCCCAGGACCCAGGACCCAGTGGCCAGTTCCCAGCTCCCAGTGCCCAGTGCCCAGTGCCAAAGGAACCGGCGGGACCGGTATTTGACAAAACTGAAAAAAAAAAAAAACATCTATACAACAAAGGTGAAAAATGGTTATAAGAAAAAAGAAAAGGGCTGTTACTGATCTAAAGGCCTTGTAGAGAAGTATTGGCAAAGAAAAAAGAAAAGGGGATATTAAGTAAAACAAGTTGGACCTGTGCCTATATCGGTCTGTGTATCGGTTCCTGTAATGGCCTGTATTGGCAACGTCAGATGCTGCTGGGTGCTGTAACGTAGATTGGAGAGTCCCGTACTGGCCGGTCAGCGGAACTCGGAGAAACGGGGGGTCCGAATCGGCCAAGCCAGGCCAAGCGGTTGTGTTGACACTGGTGGATTTTTGCAAGTGGAACATTGATGAAGCGATATTTTTGTTGGAGCTTTTGTTTTTTGTTTTTTGTTTTTTCTTTTTTATATTTCCCAATCTTCTAACGGTTCTATTTCATCCAAATCCAATCATACCAGTTAGATTTAATCTCAAAGGCTTTTGATGGAGCTTTACAGAAAATTTTGCTGGTCATGTTGAGTTGATCTGATGTGATGGGACGTGGTGGGACTTGGATTGGATTGGATTGTGTGGATTATATGGGCTATATGGCATTTTGGGGAATTGCTACAAAGCCAGTGGCAGTTGGCCAATACTTATCAGAGGACTGCAATTGGATCTACTGATTGAAGACGAAGACGAAGAAAAAGAAAAGGAAAGGAAAGGGCGAAAGATACTAATAATGTAGTAATAATTAAAAGATGTGTATATCAGTAATGTTGCCAACTAAAACGGCCAGCACATGTGATATGTCTAGTGATGCATTATTTTTTTAATTTTATTATTATTTTTTTTTGCACCTGATAGCCTCCTATTCTTTTTTAACCTTTTTCTAGGTTGGAAAGAAAGCACAAGAAATTGCACAAGATTATGCCAGAACTGACTTGACCACACTATGACAAACGGTTTGTTGTTTTGCCCATGATTTAGGCTTGTCTGGAAATTGGTGACGCCAGCCCGGTGGCCAAGAATAGCCGAGGCTGGGTAGAACAGGTTGGTATGTAAGTTGTAAGCAGCCATGCAATGGTGCCAACGAACAGCTGGGAAAAAAAAACAGCAGAACAGCAGAACAGCAAAACAGAAAAACACCAGCGAGGGTAAACAAGGAGAATAAGCGATTTAATGGGAGAAATATAAATACATTCACATGCCAATTGAATACAATTTGGAGTTTTTTGGCAACAGAAAGGAATAAAATTAAAAAAGAGAGGCTTTTAGTTTCCTCTTTTGGGGTATTTTATTCCGAATCGCTCACATCAATTGGCAAGATGCCAACTAGGATTGTGTATATTATATATATATAATGTATATCCAATTTCATGCCTATCAACAAGTAGCAGGGGGAATAAAGAGAAGGGGCACAGAAACAAAAAGGAGGGTATGTTCATCTTTATGTCTCGATCTCCAGGATGCACTGGTATTGGCTGCTTGTTGATGGAAAGAAAGCCCCAAAGAAAAGCGCCGTGGACCTGATGGCAGCATTCCTTTTGTTATTTTATATATACATCTGTTGTGTTTATGTATTTATATATATATTACACATGTGGTTCATTAATAATCGGCACTTTGTATACAAGATCTCTATCACAGATGTGCACACATACCACGCAATAAGGTTTCTGGCACAAGCGTGAAATAAACGCTCAGTGGTCAGATTTCTTTTATATTTTTATTTTTATTTTTTTTATTTTCACTTGAGTGCTGGACAGCTAGTATTTCATGTACAACTAAAGCCTTTCCCGCTGGCCTTGGCTTTGCTCTTTTCTTCCCTGTCTTGCGTACAGCCGGTCAATCCACCAGCTACGGCCGCTGCCCTAAACCGCGTCCTGGCGCGCGATTCGGGGACATTAAATGTCATTTGATGCCAGAGGACTATTTTCCCAGCGGCCAATCACCTTGGCCCAAACCCGCAGTGCCAACTGTAAAAAAAGGCCCGCTGCAACAAATGCCAGACAAGCAGCAATTGTCGAGAGAGAGAGAGAGAGAGCCTTTGCGGCCATTAATACGTCTGGCACTTTCCTGCGTCTGTAGTATAATCAAAATGTATACGACGCCGAGTCCAAGTCCAAGTCCAAATCTAGAGTATAATCCGTGCACATACTTGTGAATCCTTGCCCTTTTTCCTAGCCGCATTTGTGGCCAAACCGGGCACGCACCCCAGGCACTAAAAATAGTCACGCGATGCGCCAGCTGTAGAACTAGAACTGGCTGCGGTTACAGTTACAGTTACAACAACTATTGTTGTTACAATGTGTGTCTATGTATGTTTATGTATCTTATGTATATTGGCCCGGGTGGGTGAGCGAGGCCTGGACTGGAACCAGCACGTCCTGTGATGTCGGCAACGCTTTTGTATGTATATGTCCACATTTACCAATGTTCAACGGTGGTTACGGCTGAAAACACGAAATATGAAATATGAAATTAATACCAATTAGTGCAAGTAAAATGCTCATTTTCGGGAGTATTAGCATTAATGGCAGATGTGACATGTTTGTTAACTTTATTTTAATTATTTTAATTATTTTAATTATTTTAATTATTTTAATTATTTTAATTATTTTAATTATTTTAATTATTTTTATTATTTTTATTTATTAATTTTAATTAATTATTTTTTATTTTTATTTTTATTTTTTATTTATTTATTTCATTTATTATACACATTGGTTTCCTCCTGCCTTACTAATCTTACATAATACCCTAACCCCGTGACAAATATTCCTCCGGGATGATTCAGCATTGCCGCCCGCCGTGCTGCCGTAAAAGGTGTAGCCTGTAAGGCCTGTAAAACGCCAGTCGGTGAAACCTGTAAACCCCGTGCTCTGTCGTCGTCGCCGGAGGAGCCCACGTTTTGCTTATAATATGGTTATAAATTGGATATATTGTATGTTGTATGTTTTATTTTTAATTATTTTTTTTATCTTTTATTTTTTATTTTTTATTTTTTATTTTTTTGGTTCTGCTGTCTTGGTATTTGGCCTATTGTCGTAGTGGACTGGTGCCGGCAGTAATAAGAAAAGCGCCAGTAACGTTGGTATTGTGCTAGCAGCGGTGCTAGTAGTGCTGTAGCCCTGCCTCCCAGTGCTAGAAGTCTAGAGCACTACCTGCCCGGCACGTACCAGCAGCGCCAGTCATATTACCTATACTCATCTATACTCATCTATACTCACCTATACTCACCTATACTCACCTATACACAGAACTGTAATTCTCTGTTTCTCAGTCCCCGCACCCTAACCCCAGCATGATTCACGCCCGCTACGTCACAAAGTCCAGAACTGTGGTTTTTTTGTCATTCATTTGTCATGCCCTGCCATGTTATATATATATATACATCTGATATTATGGTATTTATGGTATTTATGTATGCCGCGTATCATGTATCTCATGTATGTATATCATGTATATCATATATATCTTGTATCTCTTGTATGTATCTCTTGTACCTCTCGTCTTGTATATCTCTTGTATATATCCAAATCGTTATTATTGTGTTATTATTAATATCTTAACCATCTTTTTGATCATTGCTATCGTCTCTATTATTCATTCCTTCCGCACCCTCTTTTCCTTGTATTTCGTATACGTCTGTTCTTCCATTTTTTTTTATTTTTTTATTTTTATTTTTATTTTTTATTTTTTACTTTTTTACTTTTTATTTTCTTTTATTTCTTTTATTTCTCTCGCTTATTAGCCAATCCTATAATTTATCGCCCGTTCGCCAATATTATACAGTGTCATCCCCTCGGAAATACGCTGAGGCCTGCTCTTTCTCTCGACTCCATCTGTGCTTTTTAAGAGATATTAAACCAAACCTTACACTCTATTGGAATTAATTCAAACCCCCCTATGGCTGGCGATTTCCGCCCCGTCTGAGCTAAATCTCCGCGAACTTGTCTCTATAGACACATGTAGCATACGAATTTGGCATACAAACAAATGTAGCATACAAATGTAACATACAAATGTAACATACAAACGTACCTTACAAATGTAACATGCACATACAACTTACAAATGTAACAAATGTAACATACAAACATGATTCCCATGATTCCCATGATGATTCCACGGATTCTACCCATACCCACATTATTACAAATTTATCTGTTACACTATTGGACGTATTGCCATGTATTCGCATGTATTTGTATTACACACCGCATCCTTCCACCGCTGCTCCCATTTCCTTCCAGCGCCTACTAATTCCTATTCTCTCCTATCTATAATTCCTTCCAACGCCTGCTGATTCCTATTCGTCTCAACCTGCCTGCCTCCACTTTTGCCCTTGATATCTCTCTACTTTTTTTTCTCTACTTTTACTTCTGCTTCTACAACTACAACTACAACTACTCCTACTCCTACTCCTACAACTAATTCTACTTCTACAACTACAACTACCTCCCCTCTATACATCTCCTTCCTTTCTTTCGTTTCTTTCGTTTCAATCAAAGTTTTAAATTTGTTCCCATATATACAATATAAGCAAATAATAAAAAACACAAGTCATAACAAATAATACTATAATACTAATATACTAAAAATAACATTTCGTAAACCCGTCTCATATAAATATAATTAAACCAAAATATTCAAATAAAAAATTGCATTACACATTAGATCCCATCGTCAGAAAATCATAATTAAACGTCATCCTCGACTCTGGGTTGATCGCCGACAGCTGCGACGGCGAAATGGTGTCATTGGCGTGGTTGCTGCTGCCGTCCATGGCGCCAGTGCTGTTAAATCCGCTGATGGTACAAGGGGCGGTGGTAGTCGTGGAGTTGGCGTTAGACCCTGGTAGCCCAGCAGCAGCAGCAGCAGCACCGTGGCCAAAGTCCAGCTCGTTCACCAATCCAGATCTCAGCAGCTCGCCGCTCACATCCAAGTGGTTCAACGCCGCGTCGTACGGAAACCCAAGCGTGCTGCTCCCCGTTGCTGCCGTCATGCCTTCAACTGCTAGCGAGTCGGGGGTAGTGGCAGACGATGTGGATCCAGCGGCTGAGGACGCCGATGACGACGAAGACGACGCTTCCTTGTAGTACTGCTGCGACGAATTATGGCCACGATGGCCTCCGTTGCCTGCATTCCTGTTGCTATTGCCAAACAGTGACACGCTTGGTTGAATCTCTCCCGGCGAATCGGCAAATATTCCGTCTGAAATTGGACTAGACAAGGCTCCATTGACGGGCGAGTGTCTAAAGTTGTGCTGCTGTAAATGCTGGCGGTGGTTCTGCGGTAGGCTGTCCAGCGTAAAATTGGGGCTGTCTGGCTCTGGCACCCCAAAGTCAAGTGCTTGGAAAACACTAGAGTCGGGCAGCATTTCGTAATTGTCTGACGGACTTAACAGTCCAAAGTCATCCATATGCTGGAGGCTCGAAGGATTAATCTCGCCATGCGATTGACCAAGCTGGTGACCGCTGTGACTCAAGACATCCGTGTCAAGCTTTCCAAGACTAGAGTTTCCTCGCAGGCTAATCGTGCCATCAGCCAAGCCATTAGCAAGACTGGTGGCGAGTGCCAAGTTGCTATTGGATCGAGGAAACACTCGGCTAGGGATAAACTTGTTGTTATTGTTGTTGTTGTTGTTGTTACCAGTGTTGTTATAGCTCATGGACAACGGAGGCTCGACGTCAGACACATAGCCATCCATGCTGGAAGAAGAAGTCATAAATCCAGACAGCGAGTTGAAAGATGGGGACGCCATACTGCTTGAGGTGTGGCCAGTGGGAGTGCTAGCATTAAAGCCCAAATCCAGTAGTGACGCGGAAGAGGGGTTAAAAAAGGAAGACACATCATTAATGCTGCTGCTACCATCGTGAATACTGAGCCCATTGAGATTTGGACTGTTATTATCATTACTATTATTATTATTATTGCTAGAAGGTAGAGAGTCTAAAGAACTTAGCAGGTCGTACGATGCGTCTTCAGCTTGGGGGTTAAAGCTAGGGAAGAACATGGGGATGGGCGTTGAAGATCTATCAGGAGTAAAGGTGTTGTTGACCTCGGAGCTCTCTGGAGGAGAAGGCGTGAGCTCCATGCTGTTGATAACATTGATCTTTGCCGACATCGATGCAGAGCTGGAGGGGTGGATGATGGTGCCTCTGGAGGCTAGGTTCTTGCGATGCGAGCGTCGGGATCCAAGGGAGCCGAGAGAAGCCGAGCTAGCCGAGCGGAGGATTGAGATTGATGGGGTTGGAGAGCTGCTAAAAGTTGCGCTGGCAAACGGAGAAGAAGGAGTGTTAGGGTCAGGACTCGAGTCTCTCAAGCTTGAGTTGATGTCGTGCAGGGCAAAGGCGCTGGCAATGCTGTTGACGCTGCCAGAGGAGCCCGTTCTATTGTGTTGGATTTGGGCTTTGGCGGAAGCCGAAGCGCCACAGGTTGGGATGGAGATAGGGGCTGAGCCAGACACGGTGACACCAGCAGCAGCGGCGACAGCGGCTCCAGCAGATGTGAGGTGAAGTTTAGACGTTGGAGGAGGGTTCGAGGCGGTTCTGCGCTTATTGCTCTTGTTCTTTGGGCAGGTACACAGCTCTTTATCCATGGCACACGGGCACGACGAGCTGTGTTTGCCGTTAGTTCCAGAGCCACACTTGCAGCGGGTGTGATGTTGCTTGTTTTTTCGAAGTTCTCGGCAGTGCTGGCATTGCGTAGCGGGTCTACCTTTCGGTTTGATCATGGTTAAAGGCATATTCGTGTGATTGCAGCCAGTGACTCTGTGACCACGGATGCAGCGCTAGAAGAAAAAAAAAAAAAAAAAAAAAGGCATGTCAGCATGATGATGAAAAGCACATTAGAAAGAAAAAAAAAAGAGAATATATTTACCTCGCAAGCGTATTTGACGCCATCAATATAGACCATTATGAATTGAAGAGAGTTGGTTGAAGAATAGTTAATCAAAAAAAAATGGGGGCCGTTGGAAGGATGCCTAGGAATAACGGAGAAAAGAAGGAAGGAAAGAAAAGAAGGGGAAAAAAATGACCCAGACGTGGGACAGCGGTGGATATATATATATATATATAAATAACCGTTCCACTATAACAGGTGCCTATAGCCTAGCCCATCAAAAAGTCACGGCTCGCTCTCTCGTACAACCTGCCGACAGAGGCTAGGCCAGCGCGGTGACGGCGGTGGATGGGGTCCTGGCTTCTCCCTCTGGGTGCAATTTTCCTCCGAACGCAGCTGCCGTCGTGCCTCTGCCTCCAGCAGCGTCCGCTGTCTTGACTCTCAAGTCTGTTTTTTTTCTTCTCGTCGCACGCGCTGGAGCTGGAGCCGTTGGGGTCCTCCTCCAGGTTCCACTGCGGCCCTGGACACCACCACTGGACGAAAACGCTCTGACATCATTTCCACTCTGGGTGGTGGGGTTCTACTATGCGCAAACTCAATTATTTCCTGTTCCACTTGAGTCCTACTGGTTACACTGGTTACAGGTGCCCCACCGCTTTTTGTCGCCCGGGCGCTACCTGATACGCGACACCTGCTTACAGTCGCTACAGTCGCTGCAACCGTTACCGCCGCTACAGCAGCCACCGCAGTTACAGGACTGCGACACCCGGTTACAGCATGGCTCGTGTTGGCGCTTTTTACATTCTTACTACACGGCTGACTTGTATTTTTGAGCGATTTATAACTTTGATTCATTGATTAAAGCCTGAATAATATGTTTGTCGTTCTTCTCGGTCGGTGCTTTTTTCGGCGGTTTTTGCATTATCAATTGCTTATTTCTCGAAAGGAAGGAAGAAACCCGCCATGTGGAAGGCCGGCCTTAAAAGCTTCCTTTGCCAACAAGCGGGCTGGGTGGTATTCCAATGTGACCTATGAGAGATTTGAAAATAAAAAAAAATGCGTTTCAACTTATCTCCATACGGAACTTATAAAAATGACCAAGTGACAACGGACTATCAGCGGAATACCAATAGAATATCAATAGAATATCGTTATCAATGGCATCAATGATATCATAAGTATTCTTAATAGCTCATTGGTATTGCTAATATCAGTATTATCATTAATTTCATTAATATCATTAATATCAATGGAAGCTTCTACGTGTTCCTGCTGAATTTGTTCTATTCCAGAGATGGCGCCAGTCGACTCTAATGGTGATGTCATGTGACAAGTAATAAACAGGTTGTTTATTTGTTTTAATTAATTACACGCGATATGCCTATAAGGCTCTTCGCCAACCTTTTTTTTACAAAACAAAATTATCCAGTTTGAAATCTTGGTAGTACAAGTCATATTATTTATTCTACATGACAGCCTTTTCCCATTGCTTTTTTCATTACTTTTTCATTACTTTTTCATTACTCTTTCATTACTGTTTTGTATTGCCATTTGGCACCATTGCGTGTCCCCCAACCAAAGCTCCAATTCTCGGCGCTTCTGGGAAAAAAAATCACAAAGTAATCCCGCTCTAGCTCTGCCCATTGATCCTAATCGTGCCGGATATTGTTACTGCTTTATGTTTGCAGCTGCTTGATGATCTTCATAAAGTTAAAAATACCTGCCACCGCTACTCTTGGAGATACCTTCCGCTACCCCTCTTTTTCTGTTTCCAAGTTGGGTCACCCTAACAAGACGTGGGCAACTGTTTCCAGTCGTCTACATTTACAGTTAGAGCCGTCCTGAGGTATATCGGGTCCTTTGAACCATGCGCCAACTCGGTCATAGCCTTTTACAGGTTGTGTGCTTCTACTCAAACCTTTCCTGGTTTCTCTTCTCATAAAATCTTCGGTAATCAGCTTGGCGACTGTGATATCGTATTTCGTTTTATCGGTGGTTTTTCAGTGCTTACTTCCGAGCACTGCATGGGGTACAAGTATTTCTATTCACCCAACAATATGTTGCCTATAGCCTTTCAAGAGTTTCCACAGAGCTGATTTTTCCCATCTTTGCGTAAATCACACCTTGATTTTTAGTTTAGATTCATTCTAAATAAAAAGTTGCCTGTTTTTTATACAAAAAGTGTCATACTATTCTTGTAGTCTGTTGTTTCGGCCATGACTTGTCTCATTTTCTTCTTTCGTGTGTTCCTGGTCAGCGATATATATCCAATAGCCAATGGCTAATATCTAATACATGATACGTGATACCTTGTATCTTATATCTTATATCTTATACCTAATATCTTGTATCTAATATCTAATATCTAATATCTAATATCTAATATCTAATATCTAATATCTAATATCTAATCCCTAATCCATAATCCATAATCCATAATCCATAAATTCTTATATCTAATACCTAATGCTTTCTACCTAATCCCTAATCCCTAACGTCTTATACTTAATACCTAATAACTAATACCAACAACAACTAAACTCACATTCTATTCTAAATCACCAATAGGCACCTTCCTCTCTCCTCTTCTCAACAGGATGCCCTTTGGCTGGTCAATCTAATCAACCCGTACCACATCCCAGCCCCACATCCTTGCTGAAAAAGGTTGGTCAAGACCCGAATAGTTATATCATATATAGTCCTTTAATTAAAAAGCAAAATCATCACTGGTTCAACTATCTGGATTGCGCAAATAAAGCACATATTCTTCCTTTTGGAATAATTGCGACTGTCATGTGAAGTGAGCCGGGCCAATTAAGCTCAATAACAAACACAACTAAACCTCTCAACCTCAACTTTTGGAACAAGCCATTTCTCGATATTTGGTCTCTCTCCTTAAACATGTGTTCTTTCCAGGCGTGGACATCTTTCAAGTCTTATTACATGGTCAATGGCAATACGTTTGGGCCGTGTTAATAGGCCTTATTTGCCCTATTTTCAACTATGGAAACGCTTATTTTTGTTTTAACCCTGTTGCATTTTAATACGGGACCCTATTTCTGGTCAATCGGTCTCGCAATTGCCAAGGCCCGGCCCCCAAAAGTATTTGCCACTCTATCAATTCTTTCGACAACTTGCTACTTGGCTCAAACCTTTTCCTTTTGTTCTTAATGAAAACGAGTTGGTTAGTCTGCAAAACAACAAGCTTACTTGTTTCCAATAATGGACACATTTTACAAAACTGAAAGCCATTCCATTTATTGTATTCCTCATTCTCATTCTCTATCTTTAGCCGCGATAAAGATTGATTCGTGGCATTTTTTCTGTCTGTTTGTATTACAATTGTCTCTTCGTTAGTCTTAGTCCTTCTTTTCTTCTCCATTAACCAACTGATGCCGTCTGGGCATAACCTATTCCCAGTCCCACAAAACTATACCTATCATCAAACCACGTGAGTAAAAGCTAGTTTCCAATATTGCAAGTACCAATACCCCCAGATTTAGAACATTGCCGGCTGTATAATAATTAATTTTGCTTTAATTTTATTTTATTGCATTTATTATCAGTACTATTATTGTCAGTATCCTTAATTTCATTTTCAAGTTTTATTATTACAAGCGCCTGATACTTTCCAGTACCAGCCGCACGTCAATATCGGCCATTGTTTCCAAGCCACGGGCTTTATCCCATATCCCGTATGATAATACAGTTCCCTGACATTTCCAAGAGCATAACAAACGTATAATAAAAGCTTTTGCATAAAAATTCTAAATCTTGTTAAATCTTCTGAAATCCATTGTTCCTTTGTTCTTGTTCTAGTCATGCTATACCATTGTATTGCCTGTTGGATAACGCTACGTAATACCGAAATACACCACTCGATTGCACCAGTAAACACTTTCTGTAACCAGTACAACGTCCCATACAGTCTGGTCTTTTGCTGTCATGTTTCCACGCTCGACTCAAAAACACGGTTCAAATGGCACAAGAATGGCCGACCGGGTAGCCCATCTGATTCCAGCTGCTTTTTTTCTAGAAAATCATGTAACTTTAACTGCTTCTCGCCAGCTTTCCAGCGCACACGAGAGAGCCTCACTCGGCAAGACGGCTATTTGGTCGTGGAATCGTACTCCTATAATCTCAACGGCTTCTATCCTTCTGCTTTGCTTCCATGGGTCGTTCACCTGTTTTATCTGTAGGAAGCCGGCTTGTCTTGCCGAGTGGCTTCGGAATAACTTCCACACCAATACATTTATATTGAAATCTGTAAATAATGGCACCAAGTTAATCCGGCTCTATTTCTCACTGGTCTTTTTTTTATTTACATGTGTTTTCATTTTTATTTTTTTGTTTCTTTCAACTACTTTTCCATGTTATACTATTTGCCGGCTTATGTAATTGGCTCGGCCTTTGGTCAAGCCGCTTCTCATTAGGGAGCTTAATTGCATTGTTCATGGCCACATAGGACAATATAAACCGGACGCGTTCGTGAGCGGTGTTTGAAAACGAGCACCACGTGAGAACCACGTGCTTTGTGATGGCGATTAAAAGCAAGCCAAAAAACAAATCAAACAACAACGGTCTTGAAACGGTTTGGTGAGTGGCAACTAATACCATGGTTCATTTCCCCTTCTTTTTCTTCATCATCTTCTTCATCATCTTATTCTTCTTCTTCTTCTTCTTCTTCTTCTTCTTCTTCTTCATCTTCTTTCCTTTTACCTTTCACCTTTCGCCTCTTTACAATTCAACTTTTTGTTCTTCCTTTCGATTCCGTGTCCTTAATCGCTTGCTCAATCATCGCCATCTACTTTACTTGAACCTATTCTCTGCATACATCCCACTTGATATCTTTTCCTGTCAATTGGCTCATCATGTCACTGATCTCTGGGTTTGATCTGCAAGCATTGCTATCTGTTACTGCCTACTTGTTGTTGTCAGTTGGTTGAAGAACTTGATTGCAGATTACAGGATGTTCTCCTACTGCTCTCTGGATTGCACTACACACGTGCTATTTCTTACCACAGCCTTTCCACCGCCGTTCGTTGAATTGAGGAATTTCACCACAACACACTTGCCATGATTTGATACGCTACATTTTTTTTCTGGATTAAATCTACACTTGCAGTTTATTTCTGGAAACACTCGTTTGCCATTCATTGAATTGAGAAACCCCCTTGCAATGCGCATGCCATATGCGCCGTTCCTCTCTGAATTGAATCCATCCTCTTGCAATTTATTTCTGAAAGCCTTTCCCTGTCATTCATTGCGGTGAAGCATCCCACAGTAATTCTTAAGTCACGTGCCACTACTTTCTGGCCTTGAGCTCCAAATCTCACTATTTATGCTGTATGGCTGCTTGTTCGCCTCATGGAATTGAAGAGCTGCATTACACGACACGTGACCGGAACTGCTGTGATCCGCGATCCGTGATCCGTGATGCACTGCTCTCTGGATTAAATCTACACTGGCAATTTATTCCTGGAAGCACTCATTTGTCATTCATTCGTCATTCATTGAATTGAAAAATTACATTACAGTATTTTTGTCATGGGCTGATATTTGGTACTACTTTCTGGGTTTAAAGAACATAATTGTTGTAATTGCTGGAAACTTCCCCTCGTTATTCATTCGGTAGAAAATCTCCTTTGCAATGCGCACTTCACATGTGCTAATGCGTTCTGGTCTTAAGCGAGAAACATGTCTATTTGTTACCGGAAACCTGCCATGAAAGAATTACATCAAGGTACGTTTGTCATGAGCTGATATATTCCACTTTTCTCTGAATTCAAATTACACACTTGCTAGTTATCACTGGAAATTTCTAGTTGCCCTTGAGATGAAAATATATATTACGATAATATATATATATTTGTCATATATGTGCCTCTGCTTTTTGATTTTAAATCATATATGGCCTTTACTTTTACGCGCTGCTAACTTGGATACAAGTACAACTACTCAACAATTGTCGGAAAGAAAAATATCCTTTTCTCCGTCTAGCTAAGACACTATTATCGGTAAACCTTAGTAATGCGCCTTCTGCTCTCAAACATTGGATCTCTGTTGATCACTCTGGAAAAGCCAAATTTTAAGTCTAGGGTTAAGGTGAAGAATTTTTTTGAAAGTACCTTGTTAAAGTTATTGTTATACTGTCACGTTTTTATGCATGAGTTTTACGACACCTAAACTTCTCCTGGCTCTATCTTGGGACAATACCCGTCGCTCTTGGCTACCATTTGTCTCGCTCCAAAGCTTGCAATTATTTGACTTTTAACTTTTCCAAAACTCTTGAGCACCATTTTGCAGGTTATTTGACCTGGTTATACGTCCAATTGAATTTTGTTTATGCTGATGATGAGACTGCCATCCCAGTTGTACCAGACCAAGGTTGTATGGACGGAAAAGCATACCCTACCCATACTACACTTGGTTTAAATGATGTTCTATTTATAACGAAGAAAAACATGCAATGGCCCAGTACGACCTTCTCTGCACTGTGATGAAACAGGTTGGCTACTCGACTGTATCTTTTTACGATTCATATCCTTGACGTGATGATTTTTACCTTTTCATTGCTTTTAACAGTAACAAGCAATTAGTAATACCCGCCATGTACTAACTGTCCTTGTTGGGACTTGGAACTTTTCGATTATATGGCGGAGAAAATTTAAGTGTTATCCTGTAACTCTTGAAACAAAATAATTATCGCAGTTCAAGGCTAGCCAGCTTGGTAGCCTTTTCGTTATGGTGTCGTTTATCATTTTTTAGTTCCTGAAAATATCCGCAGGCATTTTTGCACAACAGTGTTGGGCAGCATTGTTTTGCCCAACTGTCGTTTAAATTGTCTTCATAATAAAGTGTGTTTTGTATCATTTGTTGATACTAGCGGAGAATGCTGACACATTAATAATGATGACTCACTGTCGAATATGCTTGGAAATCAAAACATTACGCAACCGCTTCCCTTTTCAGGCCAATCGCAACACTTTGAAAAAGAAGAGTTGTCTTCATGTTGAGTTGCCTGAGAAGCTGTGCTGGTATAAGGATGAATGAAATTGATGAATCGTATATATTATTTTTTGTTCTTGATACTGGCTACTGGTACAAGTGTTATCTCCCGCCTCGTCTGATTTTGGGCCAATGGCATGATGATTCTCGACCCGTCTTGACTACTTTATCAAGAAGGTTTATTCCTTTATCTGACTGGGGCTTTATTGTTGGTTCATACACCCATAACTATTTATTTCATGTCATCATTTGTATTTTCATGTCATGATGGGTTTATTCCTCTTGAAGGTGTTTGTGTCGATGCATGATTAGGTACGGGTAGGGTCCGCTGGGCGTATTTGCATGCCTTTTTTGGAAAGCTTGGGGAAAAATTTACAATTATGATTGATTGCTAGGTGTAATATCTTTTTTTTTTTAGTGTTGCTAGTTCCATTTGGTGAGTATTATTATAGTGGAAAGTGGATTTTCAAGGTAAGGAAGGGTTTGAAGCGATTTCTTGCGTAATTATAGGGCTGATAACACTGGAGTGAGTGAGTTTGTGTTAAAGCTGGAGTAAATGATGCCACAGGGATGCTCTCCACGCAGTGAAGCTAGCTTGTTTGTGTTATCTAGGTAACGAAAGATACACTGTGTAAAATAATTCGGAATAAAAGTAGAAGGGATACGCTGCTGCTGCCTATTTTTCAAAATGTGTATCAATGTAGGACTGGGCATAACGTATCGGGATGTTGTATCTTGTATTTTTTTTTTTGTCTTTAGGATTTTTTTTATAGAAAATTGCGTTAATTAATTAACCGCTATTTACTAATAGTACTGCTATTTAAGTAACTGTTTATATTATATTATTGCAAACTTGCTATTAAAGAGCAATTTTCCCTATGGAGATCTTTTTTTAATAGGGAAATCTTTCTATTGGAGATTTCCGAAATTTCCCTATAGGATATTAAGGAGGACCCCGCACTGGCCAATACACGGCCCCCCCTTACTAACCTATACGGATTCGACAGAAGGGCCTGATATGATAGGCCCTCCTCTCCTCTGGATCCCGCAAGGGACTCAGCAAGACACACACAGATAGCAGAGCCTTCATGGGCCCTCAATCGGGCTCTGCTACACATGTGTATCTTAAATCCTTGGGCACATGTACAGGAGCATGTGCTCCAGGACCCACGACCCAAGACCCAGGATCCAGCATCTCATAACCTCAGGCCCGTCTACACCTCTGCATCACCCAAGAGAAAGAGAGAAAGAGGTGCAATAACGAGACTGGTTTTCCTAAAAGTGAAGAAAGCCCACACATATAGTAGAGGTGATCCCGAGGTTAAGTATCACATACATTTCGTGGGGCATTTGGTTTCATTGCAAAACCAGAAATCTTAAAATAACAAACAATCTAGACCCAGAGCTGTTACTAATGGTCTTCAAAAACAGCAAAAAAACCAAAAAAAAAAAAAAAGCCCTAAGAAACAAATAATAATAACAAGAGTAATAAGAATAAATATACAAAGAAAATTTTCCTTGAACTGCCTGTAAACAGACTCAAAAAGCATACCAAGACACGAGCAACGATTCAAACAACCAAAGCTGTGTAACACTAAAGATACAACTCCAAAGTGTCCAAAAAAAAAAAAAAGGCATCGGACAAAGAGGCAATCAGCAAAAAAGACTGACAAGACCAAAGTGACAATTGATATCCAAGAGGTGCCCATAAAAAAAAGCCATATTCAAGACAACCAGTTGGTAAATGAGCTCGAGACAATATTAAGACAACAAAATAGCAAAAGTTTCTGGATTTGGTTCATTTCCAAAGAAAATGGGCAATTTAGTGATTACTAGAAACATTAAACTAGCTGTAGTAGTTTTTAAACAAAGAAAAAAAGAGCTTGGGCATCTGGGCTTTGAAAATAATTGAACCAGGAGATGCATGAGAAAAGTAACTGAATAGCAGCTTCTCGCGAAACGAGGGATCCAAGGGCCAAAATGGTTACCAGATATTCAACAAAAAAATGGGTATCAATAAACCAAGTTCATGGGAATCATGGGGATACCAGAGACAGCACTACATGCTGAATGACAAAAAATGATAGCTCATCATAATATTAATTGACTGCATTGGTAGAACCAACGCTTGTTAACAGTCTCGCACCGCAAGGTTTTTGAACGCCCTATTCAAAGGTATTAAAAAAAGACTGCTAGAGAATATTGCACAAAATGTAGCCAACATCTCTTGACAAGAATTGAGCAAAAAGGGGCAGACAAAGAGTCAGGTAAATCAAAGTATTGGTATATTAAAGATGGTGCCAAATCCTGAACGCGAAAAAAAGCAGCTTGCCAAAATAATTGCCAGAAAACATCAATGCCAAGGGAGATTATTAATGGAGAGACGACAGCTTGACAACAACTTATGAAACGCTGCCAAAAAGGTTCACAGGCATCGAACAATAAAAAACCAGAAAAGAGACAAGTGCATCGGCACAGAGCATACCAGATTTACCATCACATCTTGGATGAGTGAACGGCAGTTTTTTCAAAATGATAGAGAAAAAAGGAAAAACTGTCACAAGCAAGGAACAATTGAAAAAAAACAGCAGAAAGACAGGGAACAACTAAAGCATTTACTGAATGATCCAGAGAGATATTAAACAATAAAAAACCAGAAAAGAGACAAGTGCATCGGCACAGAGCAAACCAGATTTACCGTCACATCTTGGATGAATGAACGGCAGTTTTTCAAAATGATAGAGAAAAAAACCCCCCATCACAAGCAAGGAAAACTTGAAAAAAAAAAAACAGCAGAAAGGCAGGGAACAACTAAAGAATTTCCTGAATGATCCAGAGAGATATTAAACAATAAAATGCCAGAAAAGAGACAAGTGCATGGGCACAGACGTATACCAGATTTACCGTCACACCTTGGATGAGTGAACGGCAGCTTTTTCAAAATTGTAGAGAAAAAAATCAAAACTGCCACAAGCAAGGAAAGCTTGAAAAGAAAAAACAGCAAAAAGGCAGGCAAGCAATTAAAAGCTTTGCCAACAAATCAACAACAAAACAAGAGCACAGTGCTTTCAAAATAAAAACCAAACAAGAGTAAGCAAAGGCTGTCAAGGTGGCAACAGCAACCAAGTTGTGGAAAAGAACGAGGCCAAAAGAAAAATAAAAAATAAAAACAAGTCATAGACTTGGCAGTGCCAAATAGGCTAGCATCTGAAACTCATTGGGACTGAAAATGTTCTCGCCAAAGCCATTAATAAGGAAAGTGCAGCTAAAAAGTTACATAGGTTTTGCCAAGAAAATCAGGTGTTTAAGAAAGATTTGAGGAAATGGTAAGAAGAGAAGAAGAAGAAGAAAAAAAAAAGAAGAAGAAGAAAAAAGAAAGGGAAATCCGGGGGGATTATATACAACTTGGGGGGAGTGAGAGAGATGAGCGAGTGAAATATATGGCATATAGATATTAGCGCAGGTTGGTCCAAATAGGCAATATAACTGATCTCATGGGCGACGATCCATGACCAATCGGGGTCCACCACTTTCGCGAGAAACCGAGTCTTAGCACGACTTTGACCTTGTAATAACAAGTGCAACAACTCGTTGGCAATATATAAATCCCTCTTGTATTATTCCAAACAAGCTGTTTAATTAAAATACTTGATTCTTTACATTTTTATGCAGTTTTCAACAAAAACGGTTGACATGTGATGCGGAAAAATATCGCACGGTATTGCCATATCATGTGGAATCTACACATTCAACAACTAGATAGTTACAAGGTTCAGCCACTAGTTGTTCGACATCAAGCTTGTCGCAGCTCGATCATCGATCATCGATCACCAGCTGCCAAAGGATAATCAGGGTTAAACGGGGGAAAAATTGCGCAACAGTGTAATCAATTAAACACAAAAACTAAATAAATAATACATATAAAATTAAAAGTCATAACAAACGTCCAGCCATATCTACAATCAAATCGTGTGTGTGTGTACCTGAGTCTTAATTATTAAATTTGGAGTCATAATGGGGGTATAATTTTCTTTTCATATCGTCAATGTTCAACTTCTTCCACATTTGCAACATAGTTTGGCGACAGCAAATCTCCAGCAACTTGCTTTTCCGCAATTTCCTCTGTACCTTCACTGTACTCCAAGTCCTTGGAATTCTTTTCAGCCAGCTTCGTTTTACGTCGAATGGCAAACAAGTTTCCGCCAGTAAATGGGAATGTTACAAAGGCAGATGCAAATGAAACAATGCCCAAAGCTAAAACTGCAGTTCCCCAACCCGAACTGGCGACGATACCACCAGACATAAATGGTCCAATAAGACTGCCTAACGAGTATGCCACATTGAAAAGACCGTAAACTTGACCAAATCCTCGGCCTTTTCCAAGGCATCCTGGTCTCTTGCCTTCGAATTTTGTGACAGCGTTGGAAAACTCGCCAGTGACCGGAGCAAACAGTGCACTAGTACATGTTCCTATCCAGACTAAAAGAACAGAAAGTAATGCGATATGACCAGCGGATGGTTCGGTTGGAATCCTCAGGAGAATAAGAGGGGGAGTGGCAAGAATAAGAGCGACAAAAACAATCCATCGAGGGCCAGCGCGATCACTCAAGTGGCCAATATAAGGTTCAGCAAACGAAGGACCAGCAAATGCAAGAATAAGTAAACCGGCCTGAAGAGGGTTAAAGTGGAATTTATCTTCAACACGAAGAGTCAAAATGGTTTCAAAAGATGTAATGATCCAAGCCATGACAATAGTAATAAAGCAAACATTGAGGATTCTAGCACTCATCAATAGCTTAAAGTAGGCAGGGACTGAAAATTTGAAACTGCCGATAGTCATGTAGAACTTGAAATCTGCGGGTTTTGGTTTCTCTGCTTCAATTTCTTCTTCAAGGTAGTCAATGTTATCGCCACCAACAATCTGGCGTTCAGGTGCAGTTTCTGGCAGATATCTTCTCACAAATTCTCTCAAAGTAGGGCTTAAAGAGTCCAAGTTTTCAGCAAGCTTCTTAGCACGCTTTGCCCTAAGCGAGCTAACCTGGCTCTTCTCAAGCATGAATATTCTGAGTAAAATATCAATGACAAGGACACCAAAACAGACAATAAAAACAGCGAGATAGCCAGCACGATCGTAGACAATACCACCAATCAACGGGCCCATAAACATTCCAAGAGATAGACCCATGCCCGGGTAACTCATGAGGTAAGCAATGTTGGACGAATCTCCAATATCTGCAATAATGGCGAGACCAACTACCCAAACAACGGAAGCAGAAAGGCCCTGGACAACACGACCAACCATATAGAGCCACATCCACTTGGAAAACATTAGGATAAAGTTAGCGCCTACTAGTAACGACAAGCCAACAAGCATGATAAATCGTCTGTGCTTAATCTTGTCAGCAATGTATCCAAAAACAAGAGAGCCCACAATAAGGCCCACCGAGTACATGGCAAGGATCTTGGAAATATTGGTCTGGATATCAGCGGATGCAATGCCTAGACGATCTTCCAGAACATATGGTATAACAGGGACAACGACCGAATAGACAAAAATGTCAGTGAACACAGCAAATGTCACGGAGAAGACAATGCTGAACGAGGAGCTTCGGACCGAGTACCACCACTCTGTAGTAAAGGGTTTCAGTTTAAGGGGTGGGAGTCTAAGAATAGCATTTGGGTCTGTGTTTACTATTTGTAATTGTTCCGAGGTGGATGTTGAGGAATGACGAGGCGAAATAGGGATAGGATGCTGAATGAATTTGGTATTGCTGGCGATGGAGCCAGCAGGCTCAAGCGGAGTTGTCATTGTATTCGTGGTATTAGTGATGACTCGTGATAAAGATGGGAAATGAAAAGGAAGAAGAAGAAGAAAAAAATTGCACAACCACGAGGAGGAAGTGGTACATTTAAATAAAGAAATTAGTATAGCAAAAACCCCACGTTAAAAAGTTCGCCTGCGCCAAGCCCCTACCAAAAACCCACGGAAAACCGTTTTCGTGTGTGGAACCTTAAAAATTTTAAGGCCATTAAGGCAATTGCAGGCATTTTTTTCGATTTCAACCACTCTGTAGCGCGACGGCGCCTTTTGAATATTTTTTTAATGTATCGAGAGCAGTGTCGTTTAATGTAGTCATTATTAATAGAAACGTGGATTGAGCCATCGCTGTGAGCCAAGCTGCTAATTGCAACAACCGGCCGGTGTCCTGTCATCAAGTGCGCTTCTCATAGACCAAGCAGACCAAACAGACTGAGCTGCTGGACTAGTTAACTTTCTCGCTCTTGCCTTCTTGTTCTTTCTCACCGTTTCTTCCAAGCCGACGCTTCTTCCCGAAGATGGCCAACCCAGGCTTCCATGCAACTTTAACCGGCCAAGTGCTCGCTCTCCCTTTGGCAATCGGGAAGCTTGCTACGCCGACCGTTTTCTTTCAGTGCGTATAGCAAATCGCCCTGTGCTGTTTTTTCTTTGCACTCGCGTCGGGCTTCTGCAAGGTGCGTCAACGACGTTTGTTGATCAGCAATCTTGTCTATTCCTGGAAAATTTTTCTCGCTCTCTAAGCTTTGCTCTGAAGGCAAAAGTAGCCCGAGTTCGCTGACGCGGGTCCGAAGGCCTTGCCTTATTGCACGTGAATTTTGTCTCAACGGTGCTCTGTGTCACGCCCTAGCCGCATTACCACTATCGATAAGCACGCTGTCAACTGCTGCAAGACGCAAAGAAGATCCTCTAGACCCTCTAGACCCTCTAGAACCGAGTACAACTAAAGTAAAAAAATAGTAGGAACAAGAGCAAAGGGCTCTCGTTCCTATGTAAATCAAAATTAAGTATTAAAAAATTAAATCAGACTACTAATTTCTCTGTAGACGCACCTGCTTCAACTGAGATCTAAGAAGTTGTTTGATATATGCCAGGTGCTTGATTTTATCAGATACCGACCTTCGAGAGGTTGTGGACAATACACCCCCCTGGGGCCATAGATGCTTAATGTTTTCCTGTCCCAGAAGCTGGTCCTCGTTGATCAGTGTTCCGTCTGGCTTGATCACAATAGAACCAGATAAATCCAATCCAACAGCCGCCAATCGAATCTCGACTGATGCCGGCTCTGTTTTGCTCTTTTTTGTGGAAGCACGTTGTCTTTCTTCCTCCACATATTTTTCGTCTGCAATCTTCTCAAAGTCTATCAACGAACCTTCGTTTCGTAGTGAGAATAAAGATTTCGCTTGGTCCTGAGCCTCGTGCCGCACAATGTCTAAAATACCAGTGTTAAGGGACAGAACTAGCTCATACTCTGTAAAGATGTGAAGGATGGCTTCTCTAATCCCGGGAATCTGCATTTTCTCTGGCAAAAGCTCAAGGACATGGGCAACATCTATAGAATGCGATGCTCTTGTTAGCAACACTCGAACAAACAATGGCCGCTTCAAGCAGTAACCAATCAAATCATCCCACAACTCGGTGTCATTCTGAGCTTTGGCAAAATCAATTGCTTGTTCAGGGTCCTGCAGCTTCTCAATCACCAATCTTAGAGCCTGTTTATTTTGACCAACCTTTCCAAGAATGTAAACTTGCTCTGGAACATAACCACACCTTTCGCATTCACCCAATGCCTTTTCCAAATTATAGTTCTTATTCTTCTTTAAAAAGTCAAGTAGCTTGGGCCGATCAAATTCAGAATAGAGTTGGACTTGAAGATCGCCAAACTTTTGTGCAGCAAAAGAGTCTACCAGATTGAGCTGCTCAAGATATAGAAAAGCGACAATATCATATCCTTTGCTAATGATTTGCCGCACAATTTCGTCAGGAATAACTTCTGTTCGCGCACCAACAACTATTGAAATTGCTTTACTAAGCGTTTCACGAGCGATATGTAACGGTACAGTCTCAATCTTCGCATTTTTTGGCAGTGATATAGTCATCAGGTTGGGAATCTGATTCTTAACAACAGGCAATAAATGGTATTGAGAAACCAGGTCAAGAACAGAGTCATCATGCAGCTCCAACAAATGGTGTACAGCTGATCCGGGATCACCAGAAGCAATATAAAGGTCCGCGAGTGCCTTTTCAAGTTCATTTTTTCTCTTTCCAGCAGCTGCGTCGTAATCTGCGTCATGGATAATACTTTCCAATCGACTTTTGATGGGTTGGGTATCGTACAACTCACATGGCCACTTTGCCAAATACGTCAAAATTTCGTCAAATTGATCATTATCGAGAAAATGTATTAGCACCTTTTCATACACTTTTGGATCAACATGCAGGTATGGCGTCTTGGGCAACACCTTGGCGATTTCCAGTGAGTGCCCAGCTTGAGTAAAGATGAAAGCCCATCTGTTCCAATTTTCTTGAGCAATCTTTTCAAAACTTCTCAAGTCACTCTGAGCCAGAGAGGGTGTTGCACTGTGTCCCTTTATCGAAGAAGCAGATATAGGTTGGCCCATGATACTATCAGCCACAGATACTCCCTGGTTTTCTGTTTCTAAAAAGGCGTCCAAAATGATTTTCAAAGTCTTTGCCGCACCTACCCAATTCTCTTCGTCTAAAAGGGTTTCGACCCAATCAACACCAATATTCAGCCGCTCTTCTGAAGATTTTACGTTGGTTGAAATATCCCAAGCTTCCCGAAATGATTTGTGCTCAAGAAGCCAGTCGATTCTATCGTTAAGATCACGTTCAACAGCCACAACGCCATCCTTGGCACTGATAATAAAATACTTGTTAGAAGTAGCATCGCTATACTGAAGCAAATGATAGTCATTCAATCCTAGTCTTTCGTAACCTTTAAGAGAAAGTTCGTCAGCGTATACCTCTTCACCGTTACCCAAGTCAATCAAACGAATCTCAGGAGGGGGAGCAAGTAGTCTGCCTCCACCGGGTCCATCATCAGAGGAAGCTCTAGCTGGTCTGTAACTTAAGACCATTAGGGTATCTTGTCCAAAAGGAGATATTCCAGCCACAAGTGAATCGACTTGAATGGTAGATTCGAGCATCACTTGTGGATCATAATGCGTTGAACGTATAGAAGATGACGAAGGCAAAATCATAGAAGCGCCAGATGACATTAATGTTTTTTTGAAAAAGTCCTGGCCAAATTTGCTAGACGCGCTAGAATCAACCTTGAGGTGTGATGGTGTTGGTGTAGTTTTGGAGGCAGGAGAGGCCACGCCATTATTAGAAGCCGAAACAGATCCACCGTCAATTTTTAAATTCCAGATATGATCAACCCAGCCAATGTAAATTCGATTAGATTCAGGAGAGCATACCCGGGGTTTATAAAGATCTGCTCTTGGAGAATTGGGTGGACGATCAATGTGTAAAAGTTTTTCGCGAGAATATTGACCAAATACATTGATTCCGGAATCATCTAAACAAATAATTAAACCTTCAAGCCAATAGACTGCAGTAACAGGATCGTCTGAATGCTGGATAACGGTATCAGATCGATTACCTAACCAGCCACGCTCTGATAAAATGACATCACCCGCCATTCCACCTGAAATAAAGATTTTGGAAGACTTGTAGTTTGGATCTAATGCAACAGTGTGGACTGGCCGGTGGAAATCAGATGCCACAATGTCTTTAGGATCTGTAATTGAGCCAACAACAACCGTACCGTCCATAGAAGCCGAGGCGATATAATACCCATCAGTTGACAATGCTAAGACAGAGGCACGATGTGCCCTATAAGAACGGATAACAGTACCTATATCTGGCTTGCAAATATGTACATATCCTCCGTGAGTAGCAATAATAAGATAGGAATCAGAAATTATGCAAGTTGAGACCGGATCAGAATTAAACACTGGCTTAGGAAATGTCGTAATCCGCGTGTACTTTAAACGGGGTTCTTCATCCTCTTCTTCCTCATCCCCTTCTTCATCATCATCACTTTCCTCATCTGTACTAGTTTCATCTTCTTCCTCGTCATCTAGCTCAGACTCATTGTCTACTGAGGATTCATCAGTTGCGTTGCTAGTACCATTTGGTACCCCATTATGTGTTTCATGAGCAACTTCATCTTGTTCATTGATACTTGAAGATTCTGCTACAGTTTTCTGCTCTTCGCCAACATCCTCAATGAATTGGTGATCATCATCTTGAACATGATCTCCGCTTTGTATAGTAGCATCGTCTTCTTTTTCGCCGTCGTCAGCCTGTGATTTATTACTATCTTCATCCTTCTCATGATCTGCTAAAGCACTTTGCTGATCGTTGCTAGGATTATCGAGGTTTAAGCTCTCTTTGACTGAATTAGTATCCTCAGATGTGTCGTTTTGAACTGCTTGCGCTAATGGTGAGCTAACGGATCCTGGCCTTCCCCATGTTCGTCGTCGACTGGGTGTGCTTGGTATGGATTTAGGAGATGGAGTATTAGCACCATTATCATATTCATGAGTGTTGCTAGACTCGTCATTGGTTTCCGTCTTGTCAGAGTCATACTGTGCGGAATTCGCATTGGTTTCGGGAGTATATGGCTGGTCAGAGCGTTCATCCTCAGTATTAGGTGTCTTTTCGTCTACTTTGATATGATTACTGTTTTCTTGAATGTCGGATAGCTCGGCTTTCTGTTCGAAGCTATTTATATCGTTAGAATTGGAAGAGTGCTGGTCTAATTGAGTTGCCACCTCTTGTTGCTCGTCAGCCTGGGCAATGCTGTCAACTTTTGTATCTTCAGCCGGAACCTCATTAATGGTCGTTTCTTTCTCTGTAGTCGCTTTTGATTTTGAGCTAGAGTTGTTATTAGCCGAAGCCGAGCCTGTTCTTCTACCAGATCTTCCCTTGGATCCCTTTTTCTTTGCAGGTGGCATAGTTTAGGGCTGCTTGAATCGTTTAAAAACGCGCCACTAGATAATATCAAACGTTTTTACCACAATATATATTTCCGCAGTTATACAACTGTAACCTCAGATATATTCGAATATAAAATGTAAAGTTGTGGGTATCAAGGGTTGATTGGAATTGAGCATAAATCCAAAAAGTTAGGAAGGTCGGTTGAACTGGTAAACGCGAACGATGGAGGGGCTGCAAATGGGTCACCACCAAACCGCAACACCAAAAAACTATCACCAGTTCACCAGTTGCTTGACCATAACCCTAGCCACAACACACACGAAAATGCCTAGTGCTATCAAAGGTAAGTGTTACAACCACCAGACTTGCTTTATTGAAATCGTTCCGTTTGATTTTAACTCCAACTAACTCTTAAAACATATTTAGGTGTTTTGATTGAATGGTAAGTTGTGGCGTGCTACTTTTGTGATGTCATCCCGTGTTAATTAACCAACTCTGACACATTGAATAGTGATCCCTCCATTCGGGCTCTCATTTTAAACATCGACTCCAAGACTCATGGAATCATCATCCAGGTATGTAGTTATTCGCTTTACTATTACCAATCTCTTGGCTAAGCTGTCTAACTTTATTAATTAGGAGCTGGATGACACGCACCTTCTTGTTGATGAAAACAGGGTTGAATACATCAAGACAGAACTAAACCGATTATTGGAAAAGAACACCTTTGTTCAAGAAGAAGAATAAACTGTTTTGTGTTACAATTTCCATTTTACTGGGTTCTATTCTACAGGTTGGGAAAGAGCCCATATATCCCGTTACCTAGACGGGTATTAACGCTTATTTATTTTGTAATTTTATCAACGATCGGAATGTTTTGAAATCTAGAAATAAAATACAATTCATCAGTTACATAAAGGATTAAATATTTTGACAATTATGTTATTCTGATATAACTGTCTCTCTTTCTTCACCATCATGGATGCTGTTCTGTTCACGGTGTAAATGCCCAATAATATCAGCAAACCAAGTAATTAAGCCCTCGGTTTCCATCAATCCTTCGGTAACATCGTCACTTCCACCTTCCTGTCGTTCCTTAGACGTCATATCGACAATTTCCTTATGATATTTTTCATAAGCCTGGATCACCAAGTCTTGAATAGAGTCCATCAAGATATCCACTGTTCTAGTGTCATCTATATAGTTCTCAACCATAAGTTTTCTGAGTCTAGGGATTTCACTTGTAGCATTTTCACGTAAATGTCTAGTGTCTTCAAGTGCTGTCTTTGGTGTCTTAAACGGTAAACCTTCTGGGCCAGTTTTTCCAGCTGATGTTGACGGGCCAATAGGTCCAACGATGGGACCAACGATGAGCTTTACAGCTTCCTCGGTGAAACTGTGGACAGTGTTTCTTAATTTCGCATAAAGCTCATCCTTTGCATCGAATATATTCTCAACAACTTTGGGAACTGTAATCTTGGCAAGGTTCAATAGATTCTGAGTCTGCAACGAGCCAATACCTTCTTGTCGAACCAAGCTGATTACCTCAGAAATTCCACTAAAGTCAATCTGAACGTTGGATGGAGCATGCTCAATGTCAAACTCTAAAATTTGATTTCGAAGAATGAGTAAATGTTTAATCAAGAACAAATCAGCTTCCAAACGACCGAGTCTTGTCGTAGCAAGCTTGTGAGCAGCATCTAGTGATACAAGGCACTCGTGTACGATCCGGTGAGCTAGGTCATCAAATGTGACAGAATTAACAAGCTGGTTAATCTGGGAAAGTAAAGAAATAGCATTTCGCATTGGCGGGTACCAAGTCCCAAATATATTATTGACATCAAACTCGCTAGAGCTTGCAATTGATGAGCTTCTGGCATGACCCTTTGTAGCGTTCTTCTTCTTGCGGCGGCCACTCAATCCATGTAGATCTTCCTCAGTAGGAACATGTCGGACAATTTCTTGGTCAACAACTTGCTGAACTCTGAACAAAAGTCGGGCTTGAACGTCTTGTAGCATAGGTTCGAATAGCCTGAAGAAGTCAATTTCATCTCTGCGATCTTGTTGAATGTCACCAAGTCCTGATATCGATGCTCGAGGAGCATGAGACGTTGTAGGGGATAATGGCATCACCCCGGAAGAACCCCATCTTTGGATATCTTCTTCTTCTTCTTCAATATCATCATCGTCCTTATAGGAAAGTAGCAATGATGCAAGTTCACAGAGGAACCCGATATCTGGTTCACGAATAGTCCTCTGTCTAACGGAGTCATATAACGAATAACATAAATCGGAGAGCCACGCCATAAAGTAATCATCTCCAGATTTGAAAATCTTTTTAAATAGCGCATATTCCTGTGTGCATACTTCTTTGAAGAACGTGAGCAGCGATCTTGTAAACTGTACAATGTCGCGTGGATCTTTCACAGACTCCTCCAACTCCTTGTTTATTTTATGGGTTATTAATCGTAGTCTAGTAGCAAAGTAAGCCCGCATGCAGTCATTCAAAAGCCCTTCATATTCAGCATGTGATTTTATTCGTTTAGATATTTCGTTTGTAAGTTTTAATAACGTTGGACTCTCAGCTTCAAATTTGGAATAAAGCAAGACGGATATAGCTGATGCATTGGTAATTTTAGTACTCTGTTCTTGAATTTCGTTTGCAAGATCTTTCAGCACACCTTGGAAATAAACTTGAATAAGACTCAAGGCACGAGTCATGCAGTGTCGGAATCTTTGTTGGTATCTTTCAATGTCCTTGAACTTCATATGAGCCTCCACGTATAGCAAACCTTCATCAAGCTTATCCAAAAGCCCAGGGAATGACTCCTTAGTGACAAGTTTAGAGCCAGGTGCGTTCAACGCTTTCGTGACTATCTCCAAGTTGTTAAAAATTTCCAGGTTTTTGTGGATATCGTGGCTCAGTTGAGAAAGCTTTGATTGTTCTTCGAGTAGACTGTTACACTTGGCCTGTAAACTGCTTGTCTCTTTTTCAACACTAGAAAACCCAGCATCTAACTTGCCGATAAACTTTAACACAATTGCGGATTGTGATATCATTTGGGAGCATGAATTAAGGTGCATTCTGGTGGTTTCTTGAAATTTCACATAATCAAAATTGTTGGCGATGTCAATTTCGTCAATGGCTGTCTCAAGGATATTTAATGATAACAGGTCATGTTGTTTGTTGTCGGAGCTTTCCGGTGAATACGCGAATTGCTCAGTATCGGAATCAAGAAATAGTAAAGTAGATTCAAGCAGACTCCGTTCTTTCTCGGTGAATGGATAGCTTGGGAGTTCTGGTCGGACGTCAACTTGGCCATTTGATGATGATAGAATGTAGGAAACTGAGTTTCCTCTCCTTCGCGGCAGATCAGGCTTGGGTAGTGTATTGGTCTGCTTCTTTTGTGTATTGTTATGCTCCTATCAATCAATGTTAGAGATTAGCACTAGTCGGCATCGTGAAATGTGTCAAGCACTGAGCTTACCTTGCTTTCGATTGCAACAGACTGCAGCAAAGAGCGACCACGTTTGCGTGTTTTCGGCTTGCCCGCCGCTTGAGGGGCCTTTGTGACGGCTGCGGGTGATTGCTGAGGCTTATGAAAACTCTCAGTTTGATACATCCACTCCTCATACATGCTGGACAGATTTGTGCATAAACTTGCGGTCTAGAGACTGCAGTCGTGATGTGATGATATGGATTGAAACAAGAACGAGAATTTCAAATTGAAAATCGTGAGGTGGTCAAATCGCCACGTGACTGCCTTCAAAACTCAACTTAGTATCAGCGTTGATGTTACCTAAGCTACAACAAAAAGCTCAACCTTTTATTGAGTATTACCAAAATAAATTTAATGAGAATTGCATTGCTTTTATACCATAGATTCATGTATTTTTTAAAATAATAATAATTTATATAATGAGCACATAATTTAATCTGATAATAACCGCAGTACTTGTGTAGTTAATACAGGAGAGACCAAACACTCTGTTAATTAGCGGGTAGTGAAACCACCGTTGGCGAAAATTGTGGTACCAGTGACCCACCAGCCATCAGTAGCAAGGTGCTTGATAATGGGAACAATATCCTTAATGTTGGTGAGCTTGCCGTTCATTGCAGCGCTCTTCATATACTCAGTGGATTCTTTAGACTCCTGAGCATAGAAGAATGGGGTATCCATAGGACCAGGGGCTACACAAGTGACAGAGATCTGTCTTTCACCAAATTCCTTAGCAGCAGCTCTAACAAAGTGCTCAACAGCACCCTTGGAGCCTCCGTAAGTGGAATAGAATGGAGTGAATGCACCAAGAAGAGAGGTAACGACCATGACAATCTTTCCATTGTCGTTCAGCTTCTTTCCAGCCTCCTGGAGGAAGAAAAACGCAGACTTGGTATTTGCGTCAAACATTTGGTCATACTCAGCTTCAGTGATATCAACAATTGGCTTTTTCAACACCTTACCGACATTGTTAATGGCAATGTCGACACCACCAAAAGCCTTGATTCCAGCGTCAAAGAGCTTGGCACAGTCGGCAGGCTTGTGGAGAGCACCTTGAACAGTGATGGCCTTGGAGCCAGCCTGCTCAAGTTCCTTGACAAGTTCCTCGCCAACCTTCTTGTCTCCCTCGCTGTGGTAGTGCAAGACAAAGTTAGGGTGGCCCAACTTGGCAAATTCTTTAGCAGTGAGAGCACCTAGGTTCTTGACACCGCCGGTAATAACGATAGTCTTTCCAGAAAGATCTTGAGACATTTTGATATATATATATTTGTTTGACTTGGAGCGGTAGGTTGAAAATGTACGTTGTTTTTTGAATGTGGATGAAGGCTTTGTATTAGATGATGAGGGAAGAAGAAGAAGAAGAGAATTGGGAAAAGGCAGGAATTGATCTCTTTTTTATACTTTTTTTTTAAAAAACGACTTGTTATATCAGCAATCAAGATGAGTTTTGCGCAGTGGCGGGGTACTTCCTCAAGCTTTAACCAACGGTTCCTTTTTGTGTTTTCCAAAACTTTGCTTTCTGAGAGGGTCTTTTGAAAGCTTTTTTGTTATGGATTTTGTCGAAACATTGCGGGAACCTGATAATTCTTTTTCAAACCTCTTTGTAAACGCATTCAGCATTTATTCTAACACAATTGATCTCTTTTCTCTCGTATTTCCTCGAGAAATATTCATCATCTTGTGCTGTTGGCGCTCATTTTCCGCTCAATGAGGCATACGAGGTTATTGATTAAAAGCCTTAGCCGTACACTCGCCTTGAACCTAATTTCTTCGCTGCCTGTGAGCCTGGTCTGTTAAATCCGCCGCCAATATTCACAAATGTGATCTTTACGCTTGCGTCACGTGTGGGTTGTTAAATCCACTCGCCAAGTCTATTACGAGTGCGGACTTTAGACCCTTATATTGTTTTTTTTATTGGCCAAAATTGTATTCTTTACAAATATATAGACATCAACTTGGTTTATATTATCAATCCCGACAGATCAGACATCTTCTCCTATTGAATCTTAAAATCTTGAGTCATGTTCACATCTTCAACTTACCATCATTCCGAGAGCCGGCTGGTCTAGCACGCCTAGGTTGTATTCATCTAACGCATATCTATATATTGCTTCATATTATCTTCTAGAAATCTTAAATGTCTGTAATATTTTCTTCTTTTTTTTTGGAAAATGAAAACTAGTCTTCCAACTGACGCTTTGCTATTATTTCAGAACTGCAATAGTTTCCACATGAGAGATTCCCAGATTCACATTACTATGAAAATATTGATCGTACTCATTTTTAATCTGCTGAAAAATATTTTTTATTTTGTTCACAGTTCAAAGTCTTGCAGTTTTATCGTTTCATGGGCCAATTCTCCTTTAGTAAAAGAATCAAATTCATCTAGACTAGCGGATTTTATCGACTCCAAGTGAGATTCCAGTGTTGTATTTGGCATATCGTTGGCAACTGATATTGATCCTGAAAAGGACGCAAAAGGCTTTAGGGGTTTGACCGAGACGGAAGGAACTGATGATTTGCCCAAACCCAGCAATGCAACCTCAGAATGGTTCAACCGATTATTAACCGCCAACGCCTGTTTCCATTTCCAATCACGTTTGGGTGTAAGCTGACTCCCATTTACTCCTCTTTCAGGGCTCGCTTGGTGTTCAGAAATTGCCTGAAATAGCCGGACTTGTTCTGCTATATGGCTCTGCGCTGATGTACCAATATTCAAACTCTGAGATCTGCCAATTGTTCCGCTTGTAGTTTCAGCAGCATGCATAGAATTTGGTACAGTGTTGAGGCTTTGAGATCTACCAAGAAGTGCATTCGAGTTGGAGGGTTTGTCCATCATTTCTCTTTCCATAAGGTGTGTGAATTTTGTTGACCTTGGTGTTAAGAAATGGCAATCTTTTGGGCAGTCAGTGGCATTAGTAATTGATGATTTCCTATCTTCATTGTTGTCTAACTGGCATGTGTCATCAAATGATAAACAGGTAAACAATGATGCCACATTATAATCATTATTACTTTGGAGAAAATTCTGATCAGTTTTATACCGATTAACCTCTAGTAAATGTTTCTTAGTTTCGTAAGCTTTCGCTGCTTGTCCAGATTTTGAGTTGTTATCGTTGTCTTTACCAATCTCATGAATACTGTGCCTGTTTAAATTGATCTCTTCCTCAACCTCTTTTTTCATTTGCTCCATAAACATTTCTTCCACCTCCTTGACTCCACGCACCAACTCTTCAACTTCTCGTTCCAGCTCGTCAAACTCATTTTTGGGCAGCTCGTTTCTCTTCCCATTAATGGCCAATGCAGACGTGGCGGCAGCAACAACAGCAGCAGTGGCTGCAGCGGCGGCGACAGAAACAGCAGTGGCTGCCATTGTGGTGACTGATCTAGGAATCAAATCATCATCAAAATAGTCTTTTGAAATAACTGATGATAGCCTTTGAACATTTCGATGACTGTCAATTTCCTTTGTAAAGGTTTCAAAATCAGCGTTTTGGGATATATTAATATTACTGAAATCGTCATCCCGACGAGACCCCAATGAAGCTCTAGAGGTTTTGTTATTTTCTGAAGACAAAGTGGCATAGTCAAAAATGTGAGGATCTTCTTGAAACGACAGCGTGGAAGAGGATGATAGTACTCGGCCATTACCCATGAACTCGAGCTTTGATTCGGCATTATTGTAGCTATTCAGTACATTGTCTATTCCTTTGTGAGAGTACTGCTGCTTAGGAATTTTCATTAATGCAAAAGCCGAGCTGCAATAATTGCATAGGGTCTCATATGGTATTCTTTGAGTCTGCAGTTCTGAGATCATACCTGATGGTAAGGCTGTTGTAGCTGCTGTGGATGCCGAAGACGTGTATCCACTCATCGAACCAGACGACCCAGAATGATAGTTTGCAGAAATGGGTGACAAAGACATGGTAGATGAAGAAGAACCAAATCGCAAAGACGCACCCAAATCTTTGCCCAGATTGTGACGGTTTAGCCCTGAATCTTTATAGTGTCTACTGACCGAGTGGGTTGTATCCCCATTCTGTCTTGTTAATGTTGTCGTCGAAATGCTTGTATTCAAATCTGTTTTAGTTGTCATATAAATATAGTCTGAAACAGAGGATGATGATGTTGGACCTGATATAGGTACTACAAGGTTATGCTTATAATCTCCGTTAACTCGGGGGTCTTCAGTTTGATCCTCGGAATTTTTAGAGCCTCCGGGGTAGCTGAAAATTATATCCTTTACCTCAGTTCCACACATTTGGCAAGTCTTGAGAAAATAGGAAGTAGAAGAGGCAATCTCATATCGTGGATTGGTACTCGTTAAAATTTCTTCTTCAATAGCTTGTCCGAAACTTTGGCAATTCTGGTGTTCAGTCTTGTCAAAAGCTGTTGGTATATTATTATCTTGTTTTATTACTAATGCTTTCTTTTCCAATCCCTCATCCACAGCTCTAGAATCTGCTTGATCTTTATGGTCACTAGGCTTATCAGAAGTCTCTGACGTAGTTTTCAGACTAACATCAAGATAACCAATCAAATCCAGTGGGAAATTCGATAAAACTTCCTTTTCAATGCTACCACCGAGAGCTAAGCTATCTGATAATAAGTCTGCCAACTCGAAGTCTATCTCCAGCTCAGGCTTTCCTGTAGAGTTTTCAATATACTTCATTGTATCATCTTTTAGATTTCTCTCAAAATCGTTTAATGAATTGAAGGGAGTATGTTCCGGTTGCTTCCTAGTGTCCAAATGGCTTGAACACTCTTCAATTACCTCTTTTGTTTTTTCCTCGTTTATTGATACCTCAATATTGTCCACTGTGGTTTCGTCTTCAACTAAAAGTTCACTATATTCCTTATGCTCTCGGTTTTTCTTGTTTCGATGTTTCAGCTTATTCATGAACTGGCCCTTTTTCTGCTTCCATTTTTCATAAAGCTTCAATTCTTTCCATGCTATCTCAGGAGGCTCTACATTAGGCTGTACCTTATAAACGCCATTTATTCCTTCCATTTCTGGATCTCTATCTCTACTGTGGGGCTCATGTTCCAGCTCATCTAACCATTCCAACAATGAATAACCGATATTTTCATTTGATAAGATCTTCTCGGGAAATTTCTTCATTGTGTTAAGAGATGATATAGTCTTGAAAGTTTGGTCAGAAAAGGGAGTGGTAGGATTCTGCGGTAATAAAATCGATAATCTTGATGATCTTGAGGTTGTTTCAATCCTTTGGGGCTCTGAACAGGGCACGTTATTATCGGAAGCAAAAATACTAGTAAATGGAATTTCAAATGTAGCGCTTGGTATTATAACATCAATCGGGTTGTATACATTCTCAATACGCGAGGTATACGGAGAATTTGATAGGTCTTCAGTGTTATTCCACACGTTCTCTTCCTCATCTGTTCCTGATAGTTTAGTCGTAATATTAGTCAAAGGATAAAGTAAAACAGAGGCAGCTTCATTTCCGAAAGATGCAGCACAACCATCATGGATATCCATGGGACTAGCATTAATGTGTGTCAGACTACTTGGAAACCTTTTTGGTAACTCTATATCTACTTGATGAGTTTCGTCGGATAAAGTCACATCATTGGGTGTAGTATTATTCTCCGCTTCATTTAGAACACTGTCCAACATTTTATTCATTTGTATTTCTTCATTCTTTTTTATCCCCACATGCTTTTCCTTCTTTTTATTGTATCTTTCATTCTTTTTGTAAGCTGTTTTTCTTTCTAATCGCTTCGATTTGTCTCTCCAATTCCCAATCGCCCATTTTACATTATCATTATCCACCAATAGCTGGTCAGTCCTGCTCCCATGTTGTGTAGATTCAGATTCAATCGCTTTAGTGTTATGTAGTTCACGTATTTCCCTAGAACTAAAATAGTGGTTTAACTCTTCACTGTGGTCAGGAGACAAAACAGTCTCAATAGATTCTTCTTCATTAGCCTCATTCCAAGATGGCTCAGAGTGTACTATACCACGACTCATCAAACAAGAGCTTTCTGCAGTGTTGACCCCAGAGTCCGATCCATTAGCCAGTATCGCATTCCTATTTGACACATTTTCTTCAAATGGTGATTGTGTTTGGCTAATACAGATACTAAGAGGTACACTTTCTACCGAATAGTTATTGTACGTTGTGCCCAAATTGAACCCATCAAGGAGAAGGTTCTCATTGTTTTCTGGTTTTAATATTGTTTCAGCTTCCGCCACACTTTCATCGTGAACATTATCTTTTGACAAATTGGGAACATGCAACCAACGAGGACCACATATCAATTTTGATAAAGCTGTTTGGGGATATTCTGATTCTGCAATACTATCATCATCGCTGCGGTCTGTATTAATAACTCTCATAGAACTCTGTATTGACATTTGGAGTAGATCTTCAAATGATTGTTGCGAAAGCAGAGCCATGGATCTTACATTGCTGTACTCATTAGAGTCTTTTGTACTATCACAATCATAGTTGATTTGAGTATATTCTTCAATTTGAGTGTTTGTGGGTAATAGCTTGTTTACAAGATACTCAGAATATATGTTTAATACTTCTTGTTTACGGTCCTCATCTGTAATCTTCACAAACCGCAATATATTCTCCACTTGTTCCTCGTCATCCATATCCATATAATTAATATACTGGCTTTTATCACCTTGATATTTCAAGGGATATTCAACTTGCTCCCTGTCAGCATCAAAAACCACATCTGAGTTAGGCTTACGCGCATAGTCTTTTACCGGTCCCAATATCATGTTATGCATGGCTGATTTTGTTCTTCTAAGAAACTTTGCCCTTGCTCTCCCCTTCTTGGGGTCCACATTCATGTTATTTGTGATCCCATCCTTGGGACCATGGAGGCCCAGATGATTGCGTCTTCTTCTTCGTTTTGATTTGATGGAATTATGGATAGGAGTATAATATTCCGTCATTATTGGCATTCCGGTGCACGGACTTGGACTCTGATCTTGTAGCATAATTAACTCTTGTGCTTCTGAGCAAGCTTCTTGAACTTTCAGCTGGTTATTGTTATACACTTCATAATATTGGGCCGGAGGTGATCTATTTTTTACATCTAGCCTTCTTGCATGATAAATCTTTCCAACCGGAGCTTTGGCCTTTCTTAATAGTGGAGGGGCTATGAACGGACCATGTTTAAAATGTGCTGCTCGAGGCTGTTCAATCATTGAATCTTGAAATCGGTGCCCATGGTACATCAAATTTCTTGTTGTAACTGGGGAAATCGGTGCACTATTGGCATATAGTGGTATTGTAGAAACAGAAGAGTACGCTAGATCCAGGCCCAGGAGCGGAGCTGACATCACTGTTGTAGGCAAAGGCATTGTTGCTTCTAAAGAAAGTCCAAGAGCCGACGTCTCTTTTGGAAGGTCTGAGTCACCATAAGTGGACTGTAGTTCATATACAACTTTTGCCGAGTTGGATATGGATGTGATTGCCAAATTTTCGTGGCCAGTTTGTACTTGGCAAGTGTTACTAAGGCTGTAGCCATGTTGTGTGTGCTGAGGGCACGATGGGTTGGGGCAAAAACACGAAGTAGAGATTGGGCCATCTGCCTGTGAGCTATTTTGAAGACTTTCTTCCATACTTTTGAGAATTGAGTTGCCGCTAAGTGCGCCAGAGTGAATGTGTTGTGAGATAGAGGTAGATTGCTGGTACTGAGATTTACAAGGCGAATTTGACATGTTCAGAGTTTCGAGTGCAGTACTCAAAGGCTTAAACTCAGAGAGACTTTGGTAACCGTGCTGGTTAGGATCATGTACCTCAAGTGCTTCATGGTTTCCTTTATGCTTTTTGGGACTGAATCTATTTACATGTCTTATTGGACTCTTTGCTTGACTATCATCATTCTCTTTGTTCTCATCATACCCCATCATCACATCGTCCTGTAGGTCATATACATTGCTTTTCGGATTTAGGTCAATTAGATGCTGATTATTAGAACCAAATTCAATAAATGATGGATAATCAACTCCACTTTGAGCGGATACCGAGTTGGGGTGAGCAGTGGGAGCCTGGAGCGATGTTCTGAATAAATCAGAGCTGTGAGAGTTATACTTTGCGCGACCTATACGAAAAGGCATTAGCAAATGTTATAATGAAAGAAAGACAAAATATGTAAATGACGATGGATTTTAAACCGAATATATGTCAGTGTGTTGTGATGTTGGTGTGATTGTAGAAGAGCTGATGAGCAAAGGTTTTGAAATAATGAGTTTATCAACTTGCACAACAAATGAAGAGTTGCCCAATAAATTTGTCAATTTTGTCAATTTTTTAATTAAAATTATATTTCTTGTTATATATATCTTCACATTAGCCAGGGTAAATAGATAAAAATTCATGAATATTAGTAATTAAAGATCAATAAATGCAATCAAATGTCAATAATATATGTATTAAAATTAAAACAAAGTATTCTTATGGTGGGTATTTGAAACTTCTCATGGTAAAAATAAAGCTTGTCCTTAAGCTCATGGAAACGTCGACTTGCTAAATCCACAGTGGAGTAAATAGCGCTAGGTTTCAATCGGGGTAATAGTGGTGTCATACAGAGGAAGGCAATTTGGGTCAATTTGTTCAATTGTATCATCGACTTCTCCATCTTCATTCTCCTCAATCTCACAAGTAAACTGTGTTTCAATTTCATCTTGGTTTGTTCCGTCCCTGCTTTTCAACCTCTCCTCTTCTTCTTTCTGCATCTTCAATTTAACACCCAAAATAGTTGATGCCTCGCTGTGATTCAACCTGTTAGTAAGAGCCAAGTGATGTCTCCTTTGTTTTAGCTGTTTCAAGTCTGTCTCACTCAGTGGAGGAGCAGACGTCAAATTCTGTAGTTTTTTGTTACTTTTAACTCCGGTTCCGTTCTCCTCATTCACCTTTTCAAAAAATGAAACATGGCGATAGAACAATGGGCTTGATGAAAAGGAAGATGATGAACTTCTATCCCGGTTAAAATCTTTAAGTGATGATGTACTTCGTCTTGGCTTAGGGAAGCGATCGTGTGATGCCATTGTAAACTGCTTATTTAGAGACTCTGTTTCCTCATTGTCAGTATCAGCAGATTCTGCAAAACTGGGAATTGAAATTGAGGATCTGCTAGGTCGTAGCCGGGTCCGTAACTGTGATATTCCACCTGATGATAAATCAATCCCATCATCAATATTCACAACTTTGCTTATGTACCTCCCCTTAAACTCTTCGTTTGTGGGGCTATCCAGAAAACTGGGGTAATATGGCGACTGATGCGTATCGCTTCGTGAAAATGAATTAAAAGAGCATGATGACTTAATACTACTCACGGATTCAGCTCTTTTCCTATGATTCTCGCCTGCCTCATTGCCTTCAGTATCAATGTCTGTAAGAGAGCGCAAGCTAGAGCTGTGGTGAATTCTGCGAAAGTAAGATGAAGAAATTGGTGCTGCAACAGGAATTGTAATAAGGGTCCTGGAGACAGTTTCCAACGGTTCAAGATAGTGGTCACTAGAATAGTTACTAGATGCTCCATTGCTGTAATTGCTGTGTATACTACTGCTCCTGTCACGCCCAAATCTGTGGTCCAATCGGCTGCTGCGAGAGAGACTACGGTCCCGTGAGGTTTTGATCGGCGTGCATGGGTTGCTAATAGAATTGGAATCGAATCCAGGCTCAAAGATTGAGGCAATTGATTGAGGCATTGTCTCTGTATAACCCTCTTGAAGTCGTAAGTCAATATTCCCTTCACTGCTATCTCCAGAAGCAGAATCCTGGTAAGTATTATACGACTTTAATGAATGGCGGTCATTTGCAGAAATTGGCAAGTATGTTGGATAGTGTTCGTGAGCAAAATCAGCAGATGCAGCGTGGTGATGGTGATGGTTATGCTTGTGAAAGGTGTGAAGCTTTCCAAATGCTGGCGAGCTGGATCTCCTTTCATGCGAGAAGATTTTTCCTCGAAACTGGTTTACTTCGCCCATTAAACTTTCCTTCCTAGATATATCGCCTGAAGAAGCAGCTTGTCTCAAGAACCTCTTTTGTTTATCCAAAATTGTTTGAGAAATGCTACTACCACTGACTGATCTCTGATGCATTCTCGTAGGCTCCTTATTTGCATTATCTCTGTGAATACTAGCAGGGTATCGATATGGATGAGCATTGTCCAAGTCAAACAAGTCGATTCCTCCCGAATGTTGTGACCACAAGTCATCGTTTTCTTGTTCTCGTTCATGGCCTTGCTTAGAAAGCGAAAAGTTGGAGAAATGTGGTGATTCAGTATCATGCACAGGGCTTTGTGTATTGTGAACATTGAGAGGGGTCTGATGAACTTGGTGCTGGGTTTCGTCATCAAGAGTTGTAAGACTCTCCAATTCGTGAATGTTGTGATGAGATGGACTTTCATTTCCAATCTCCAACAACACATTTTTAGTGGAAGTGCTTGGTAACTCTCTAATCAGTAAAAGAGCATCGTTACCTGTCTCACGCTGGCCGTTAAGCATGGTTTGGTTACCCAGATCAGCTTTTTCAAATGCTTCAGCCGTGTCACCACCATGAGCTTGTTTTGTTTCCAAGTTTTCGACAGCTAGCTTTTTGTTAAGGGCCTTGCCAACTTTGTTAACGACATTGTTTTGGTTGTGGTCTTTGTTGGTTGTTTTAACCTCTTTTTGTGTGTCCATTTGTTGTTCATTGTTATCCGCTTTGCTGAGATCATATGTGTCCAATAAAGGCAAGTTTAACGCTTCATTTAATTCCTTACTTGCAGTATTATTACCTGTAGTCTCGATTTCGGCGATCGCAGAGTGTATATCTTCATCTTTGGCCAATGGTGCCTTTGACAGAGTCTGTACAAAACTGTTAATATCAGTAGGCAAATTTTCTGATTCAACAAGGGTTGTAGCAGAAATGGACAAATGCGCTGGAGGATCGAAAGTGCAGTCGACATTTCGGTCATTACCACTTTCAATTAAATGAGCAGCACATTCTTCCAAATGTTTTGACATCTCCAGGGCTGTTGAGGATTGAGATTGCTGATCAGCACTACATTTGACATTTGAACCACCATTTTGCTTGCTTCGCATTGTTTGCTGAGGGGCCCCACATCGGTGTACTGAATTGTCTGTTGTATGCTCCACCTTCCTTGAATCTTGTTCCCGAGCAAGCCGGTAGGTATTCAAATGACTGCGACTACGTTTAGATTTGACATGTGTTGCAGCCCTCGAGTGACTCGTTTGGCGGTGTTTCTTGGTGGTAGGTGCAGTATTGTCGTGTGTGGTTATTTTCGATACCTCGCATTTGCACTGCAACGATAATAGCTCGTCATCAGTCTCGAGAACTGAATCAAGAAAGGAAACAAGACTGTCAACTTTCCTATCAATCCAATCTGTGAATAAAGATCAATTGTTAGTATCAAGTAAACATTAGTCTCAAATGAAGAATTGTTTTAATCTTTGTTCAAAACAACTTACCAGCTGATGATGGAATAAAGAGCGATAGCACAAAGATTGCGAGTGTTACACTTTTGTTGGCAATATAGACAATAAGCGACACAAACTTCGAAGCATGAGGATGTTCGCCAATGTCGAAACTCGAAAACTCCGCCAAAGTATCGCTGAAATGTATAAAGGCCTTGTTCTTAACATGTTGCTGCCTGTTTCTTTTACTACCCAGTGGGCAATGTTGAGATTTGTGAAAGGGTACATCGTGTGAATATGGAGCAGAGTCGGATCGTTCGCTGTCGCTTGAATCAGGTATATAGCTCGAGTTGAGTTGAGAGGTTGCTCTGAGGATCGAGTTTCGCAGCTCAAGGTCCAAATCCAAAGAATCAATTACTTTCAAGTCATGTTGCAAGGTTTTGCCTAGTCGGTAGGCCCCTTTGCTCGGTTTCGACAATGTTGTACCAGAATGAGATCTGTTGGTTATGTCGGATAGCATGTGAGCCGGCATTCTAGTTACTAGCAATATTTATTAGTAGTACATGGAATATGATGGAGTGACAGTAGGAGATGAGCAAGTTGGGGAAACTGAAAACTCAAGTGATGGGTCGCGTTAGAATTTCAGGGATATTTTCAGGGATGGCTAAATGCACCAAGTAATTTCCAGCTCAGAGTCAAAAAAATATCATCAACTTGAAAAAATAGTATGAAGAAAAGAAGGAGACTTTCAAGTGAACGAGACAAAGGTTCGATTAACAAAGACTAGAAACGATAGGAAAAACAAGTTGATGGAGAGAAAGCAAGGAGAAATTCAAGTGTTTAGAGCTTCACATGACAAAACCAAATATATGACATGTGCTTGGTCATGTAATAGCGACCCTAGTAATGAGCCACAAAAGTAAATAAAAAGGTAGCACGAAAGTAAACAATGTGTGACTGTAGCTACGGCGGTGTGCTCACATTTACGCTGCTTGGGTGGCACCTTGAAATCTACAAGTGACTTGGAATTGATCTTCAAGTTTTGCTTTAAAAACAACCAAGGAATGCAATGCTTTGGTTCGATTGGAGTCGTGTTCAAAGAACAAAGGACAACTGTCGGAACTTCAATCTTCACCGCCTTCATTCAATCAAACATGGATCAAACTGCTTTTTTTATATATTACAAGACAAAACATAAAGATTAATCAGTAGAGTATATACGAATACACCTTCCTCCGTCTTTTTAAAGAACAATAATTAATAATAATAGTGAGAATATACATACTAGAATACACTGAGCTAATAATACTAAAATGCGGATGCATGAGTTGGTCAATTTTAATTTCCATACCATCTGTGAGAATGATCTTGTTTGAGTATTTTTTAACTTGGATAAATTACCAACATTTTCTAAAATAACCCCTAGCCCTTATTTAAAAGCTCTCTTCTCTGAAACTCGCTCAACACCAGTGGATACGCCGTTGGATACGCCGTTGGCAATTTCCTCCTTCTTTTCCCTCAGTAATCGCTCCTTATCAGCGTTAGTCATGGACTTTTGGGCAGCAGAATACTTTTCCTTATCAAACACAACACCTTTCTTTATATCAAGGTGAGGCAAAAAACCATACGACCATATGAGATCATAAATGTTTTCTTCACCATTTTGCTTCATGTATAAGCCAAGGTATTCAAGATAAACCACATATAAGTAAACGCCGTAGCCCGTCAACAAATGCCACCATCCGTGGCCTTCTAAAAAGAATCCCCAAGGGATGCCAATTTCACGGCGGGTGGAGCGCCACATGTCACAGAGATGAATATCCAGGTTCCACAAAGCATAGCCAGAAAGAAATGATGCGATTCCTAAAGCCGACAGTAAATTGAGATTTCTGCGAGCAGCCGGATCATTACAATATGTGTAAGACAAGTTAACTCCCTTTAAAATAATAATCGCATTAAGAATTCCGTAAGCTGCTTGGTGGATAGTAGGGTCACGATAGTGGAGATAGATTGCGGTCAAGGCAAGGGCAGCGAACGTGATTTGAGCAGCAATTTTCCGGCTCTGGGTTTGAGTCTGTCCATGAGAAAATACAATCCAGTAAGGAATGCAGGTCGCATAGATCATGGGAAGCTCGTCAAGAAGCTGGAATTCGTACAACAAGGACATGTGAAACATCCAACTGCCAACGCCAACTGTGATGAATCCAAGGGCAACAAAGATAAAGCGAGTATCGTGTTTTTGGGTAACAATATTGAAAAGCGCATAACTGGCGAGTGCAACTAGACCAAACAAAACAATTTAAAAAAGAATTAGAAAAGGCAAACCTAACAGAGCTTGTTTGAACTAATACTTACTGAATCCTGAATTTGTGAAAGTATTCACTGCTTCTGCAACGTAGGGACTGACTACATAGTTTTCTTCACACCAGTCAATAGTCGAGGTTCTAAAAGCTTGGGTTAATAAATGGTCTTGTGAGGCTGAATGAGGGGAGGGGGGCTGCACAATTTATACTTACGGTATACCCCAATATCCACCTTCGGGAACTGGGGGATAGGGAATTGAAAACTTCAAGGGCATCGGTAAGCCTGAAATATAATACTTATATATGTGGTGCAGATAAAAGCAATAGTGTTGCTTTAGTTGGTGAAGTGTGTTGAGAAACCGTTACGTAATGTTTCGATTTGATTCCTGGGATTTGAAAAATCTCAGTCGAGGCTCTATTTCTATCTGTTGGATCAAAGATGAAGTTTGAAAAAAAAAGCAAGAGAATCAAAGAGGCCTAGTAAAAAAAAGGGGGAAAGAAAAGCTCAAACAGAAACCTGAAATATAACTGTATATATATGTTAGTGCTGTGTTATAAATATCTTGTCATTCACCCAGTTAATCTTATTAAGCTTAAGGCATATAGTTGAAAAGAAGAGTTGGAATCAGAATAGTGGCGAAGTATAAGGCTCTGAGCAAGATTAATGTAACCACCTATGTGAATTTTAAACCTATTCTCAGTTGTAGACTGATTCATGTGAAAAATTACTGGTCTCCAGCTGTCCAATAGGCGGATTACCCAAAGTCAAAAGCATTCTATTTGAGGCGGAACAGTGACCAATATTCGTCGATGGTGATGATGATGACGATGACAACTCAGTTGGTGTTAACAGGTTATTCATGCCGTGATCCTTGCTGGCGGTAAGGTGTCAGATGACAAGAACCACGGCACTCGTTTATTCACTTAAAACCTGCTATTTAAACCCGCAGCCGGCACAAACTGCCGGAATGCCACCGGTTGATCAAGAGACAAGGCAAAAGAGCTTTGGCAGGGACATGGGCCAACAACTGATAGTTTTGGGCGCACACCAGCCAAAGAGGGCCAGGGTGGCTATGCTTTGGCAAGGCCAATTAGTACGGGTACGTGCTGATGTAAGGTGTCCGTTTAGAGTAGCGAGGATGGACCTGGAAAGAAAAAGCCCGCTAGCGTTGATAGGGCCACTGGTAGAGTTTTTGAGCCATCGCGCACATAAATAAACAGCATCTAGACTAGACGATTCCAACGAGGACAGGATGAGAAACGAAGGGTTAATAAAGTACATACCAAACAGCAAGGTGCTAAAGAGGAGAAGTGGAAAGAGGTAGAAACAAGGACGAACCAGGCAGAAGCAGGTTTATATATACAGAAGAACAAGGAAGGAAGAAGAGAAAAGATATGTAGCGCAGGATAAGGGTGTGAGTGTGTAAAACAATCTCTAGCACGCTCCGACAAGAAGAAATTGGCAAATGAGTTATTTAAGAGAGCGAAGTTACGCCAAGTGTCATACATGTGCTGGTGCTGGATAGTGTGTGTGTGTGTGTGTGTGCGTGGAGTTGTTGCAGCAAGTCAACCAAGCTTGTTGTAAACGCTTGGGGTCTTCTATTACCGCGGCCATCGTCATCTTCACATGTGCTTCTTGTCACGTTATACGGCAGGACATAGGCCATAGTATCGTACCATAGCCTTCATAGACTTTACAGACTTCAGACTTCAGACTCCATATACTTCCATATACTCCATAGACTACCATGGCTGCTGTTTATCGTCAGCCGTATCGCGTTCACGATAGAGCCACAGGGAATCACTGGTTGGCAGTTACTGTATAATGTATCAATATTAAAGTAGACTGGCCCAACCCGAGTTGCATATATCACTCGTTTTGTCGAAAAAATCCGCTTCCGACAGTCAGAGCAGACGGACACCTCCAATTGCGCTGCTTCCCCCAGCTCTTGTCGCCACACACACACACACACACAAACTGTAACCACACGTGTGTTAATCATTAATGACTAAACATGACGTAATGCCGAATGGCACCTTGCCACTACATCGTCTCCATTTGGCTTTGGAATCTCAAAGAATTAACCCGTTTTCCTTTGGAACCAGTTTCTCTTTCTTCTCTCCATCCACGCCGTCATCTGTATTTATTTTTCTTCCCAACCTTCCCTACCACTCTTTCCCAATTCTGTTGATTCATATTCATCTTTAAAAGTCCAACGAGCACCGCCAATTCGATCTTGCCTCTCAAAATGTCTACTGTAAGTGTCCTCCATTGTCATGCTATCGCCACTTTGTCCCTGACCCCAACTTAATCAGCAACCGTTTTTTTTTTTTTTGCTTTTTTGTCTCCTGTCTGATCTTGCTAACCATTAACCCTCTAAACAATATTAGGAAAGAATGGATGTTGACAAGTCCGAGAATGAGATCGACGAGTCATTATATTCCCGCCAGCTCTATGTGTTAGGTGCTGAGGCTATGAAAAAGATGAGCACATCCAACGTCTTAATTGTTGGTTTGTTAGGTCTTGGTGTCGAAATCGCTAAGAATGTTGCCCTCGCCGGCGTGAAATCCATTACCCTTTACGACCCTGCCCCAACTACTATTCAAGACCTTTCTTCACAATTCTTCCTAAAGGAATCTGATATTGGAACTCCCCGCGACCAAGCCACGGCCCCACGACTTGCAGAACTCAATCAATACGTTCCAATTCACATTTTGAAGGACGACCTCTTGTCTGAAAAGACTCTTGCTCCGTTCTCTGTGATTGTTCTTACCAACACTGACATTGAAACTCAACTCAAGATCAACAAGTTTACACACTCTGCTGGTAAAGGCTTCATTGCTGCTGATACCCGTGGTCTCTTTGGTAACGTTTTTGTCGACCTTGGTGAGGATTTCACTGTTATTGATAAGACTGGCGAAGAGCCATTTACTGGAATTGTTTCCGATATTGACGCCGAAGGTAATGTTGCTGTTTTGGATGATGCCCGACATGGCCTCGAAGATGGTGATTATGTCAAGTTTTCTGAGGTTCAGGGCTTGGATGGCTTAAACAGCGGACATGCCTACAAGGTCAAAGTTACTGGCCCATTTGGATTCAATATCGGTGATGTTTCTAATTTGGGTACTTATTCACGTGGCGGTATTTTTACCCAAGTCAAACAGCCCGCCCATGTCAAATTCCAATCTTTAGAAGAACAGATTAAGAACCCAGAGTTCCTTGTTTCAGATTTCGCCAAATTTGATCGCCCTAACAATCTCCACGTTGGCTTTCTTGCGCTCCAGGGTTTCAGAAACAAACATAATAGACTCCCTAAACCCCACGATGAAGAGGATGCTAATGAAATCCTTCATTTGGCTGGAAATGTGAAAACCTCACAGACCGAGCTCGACTTTGAACTCGATGAAAAGCTCATCAAAGAATTAGCTTACCAGGCTACTGGTGATATCCCTGCTGTTAACGCATTCTATGGAGGTTTCGTTGCACAAGAAGTTTTGAAGGCTGTTTCTGGTAAGTTTAGTCCTATTCAGCAATGGATGTACTTTGATTCCCTCGAGAGTTTACCAAAGGATGTTAAGCTTTCTAAGGAAAATACTGCTCCTCAAAACTCTCGTTATGATGGTCAAATTGCCGTTTTTGGTAAAGATTTTGTGGAGCGAGTTCAAAATCTCAAGGTTTTCCTTGTTGGTTCAGGTGCAATTGGCTGTGAGATGTTGAAGAACTGGGCCCTTATGGGCTTGGGTAGTGGTCCAAATGGTAAGATCATCGTCACTGACAACGACTCCATTGAGAGATCCAATCTTAACCGTCAATTCCTTTTCAGATCTAAGGATGTCGGCAACCAAAAGTCTGAGGTCGCTGCTGCTGCTGTCATCGCTATGAATCCTCACCTCTCTGGTCACATTGAGGCTAAGCAAGATAAAGTTGGCGCAGAAACTGAAAACATCTTCAACGATGCATTCTGGTCTCAACTTGACTTTGTCACCAATGCTCTCGACAACGTTGATGCTAGAACATATGTTGATAGAAGGTGTGTCTTTTTCAAGAAGCCTCTTCTTGAGTCTGGTACACTTGGTACAAAGGGTAATGTTCAGGTTGTTTACCCATTCCTTACTGAATCTTATTCTTCTTCCCAAGATCCTCCTGAGAGATCCATTCCTCTCTGTACTCTGAGATCTTTCCCTAACAAGATTGATCATACCATTGCATGGGCCAAGTCTCTCTTCCAGGGCTATTTTACTGACAACGCTGAGACTGTTAACCTGTACCTTTCTGACCCTAACTTTAACAAGACCGTTTTGGAGACTTCCGGTGATGAAAAGACTACTTTAGAGATGTTGAAAGACTACCTCGTCAAGTCTAAGCCATTATCTTTTGAAGACTGTATTGTGTGGGCCCGTTTGGAGTTTGAAAAGAAGTTTGCCGACGAAACTAAGCAACTCCTCTATAACTTCCCCAAGGACGCCGTCACTTCATCCGGCGCCCCATTCTGGTCAGGTCCTAAGCGTGCACCTACCCCTGCTGTTTTCGACGTCAATAACGAGACCCACTTAGGTTTCATCATCGCTGCTGCTAATCTCCGTGCATTCAACTATGGTTTGAATGGTGGTGCTGACATTTCTACTTACAAGAAGATTTTGGCTGCTACTAAAGTTCCTGAATTCGTGCCTGCTAATATTCAGATTCAGGTTGAAGACGATAAGCCAGTTGAGAAGGAAACTGACGATCTTGATGTTATTGGAAAACTGAAGGCCTCTCTTCCATCTCCAGCTTCTCTTGCTGGTTTCAGATTGAACGTTGTTGAATTTGAGAAAGATGATGATACTAACCACCACATTGATTTCATCACTGCCGCTTCCAACTTGAGAGCTATCAACTACGAGATTGAACCAGCTGATAAGCTTAAGACTAAGTTTATTGCTGGTCGCATCATTCCTGCTATTGCCACTACCACTGCCCTGGTCACTGGTCTAGTCTGCCTTGAATTGTACAAGGTCGTTGACGGCGAGAACAAGACTCTTGAGGACTTTAAGAATGGTTTTGTCAACCTTGCTCTTCCTTTTGTGGGCTTTTCAGAGCCTGTGGCTTCCCCCAAGATTACGTACAAGGTTGATGGCGAGGACCGAGAGCTTGATCGCATCTGGGGCCGCTTTGACATTGACGGCAATTTGACTTTGAAGGAGCTCATTGCCACTTTCAAGAAGGACCACGGTTTGAACATCACCATGATGTCTTCTGGCACTACTCTCTTGTATGCCTCCTTCTTGATTGCTAAGCACAAGGACAGATTGCCTCTTAAGATGACAAAGGTTCTTGAAAAGATATCTGGCAAACCAATCGACGACCATGTGAAGACTATTATTCTTGAGGTTTGTGCTGACGATAATGATGACAATGAAGTTGAGGACATTCCTTTTATTTCTTTGCACATTAGAAATTAATGATTAGCTGCGCCTTACCCACTATCATGATTTGTTGTTGTTTTTCTTTATTGTCATTATATACTCTCGATTGTCAATATCAATGCCTCTTGGTGTTGCTGTTGGAATGGCATGATGTAGTTCATACTTTCAAGTATTTATAGGAGTGAAAATTTGTATTTTATTAGTTTTTAAGTAGAAATTGAACAAGATTCCTTTTTTCTAGCCAACATAGTAGCCATGTCAGCTTGTTAATTTTCAAACTCATTTATTTTTATATCATAAACTAAAACATTATTATTACAATTAATCAACATTAAAAACAATGCAATAAAACAAAGGGTAAACTCAAACAATTTTTTATTTTTTTATTTTTCGAGATAACTCGGATTTTTCCTCATAATCTCAACGAAATGCATTTAGTTGTTACGCTTAACAACATCCAAGACCATGTTAACAGCCTTCTCAACATTGCTCTTCTCACCACGAATGACAATAGCATTCTCCTCCTTCTTAGCGTTAGCCTTGGGGACTGCAACAGAACACTCAGACTTGTCTCTAATATTATTGATAGTGGAACCTGAAGGTCCGATAACCAATCTGTACTTGGATGGGTCAGCAAGCCACAAGTAACCAGTAGTGTCGTACTTTCTAGCACGGTCAAGGGCCTTTTCAACAATCTCCTTTGCCTTCTTACAGTTTTCAGAGGGACCCTTGAATCTCCAGGTGATAATATCAGGCTGGCCAGGGGCAGAAGAGGGAGTAGAGGCGGGCTCTGCAACAACAGTCCACTTGTACTTGGCGGCAGGGTTCTCATCAGTGATCAGAGTCTCACCAATGGCATCAGTGGGAATCTTTGAAAATGGGTCTTTAGAGAATGAAGCACGGCCAAGATCGGCACGGACATCCAAGTCACTTCGGAGCTTCTTGATGAGCATACCACTGTCAAAGACCAAGTTCTGGTAAGCAATAGGGACATCAACCTTGAGGTCATCAGCAGCAATCTCAAGAATTCTAGCCTTAGCCTTCTGAACATTTTCTTCGGAACCAATAACCTTGATGTCCTTCTCAAGATCACCCTTGGAGTTCTTGCTTCCTTGGTAAGGAACAGTGATAATGACACCACACTCAGTTTCAATCTCCTTCTTGGTCTGGCCAGCAGGACCAATAATAGAGCCATGGCGCTCAATAGAGATAGGGACAAGGAGCTCAACAAGGTTCTCGCGCTCATCAACAATGCTTTTAATAATGGAGATAATCTTGTTGACGCCCTTCTTGCGGCCATGGATCTTAATCTTGTTGCTACCAGAACCAGCTTGAGGAACCTGGATTAAACGAGGGTTAAACTCTTCACCTGCTTTGGTGATGATCTCACGCATAGCAGATCCGTTGGCTCCAATAAGATATCTGTGGTATTTAGGATCAACCTCAATCTCCTCAGTAATAGTGTCCTCAACCTCCTTGACAATGGCATTGATGCGCTCAGCAGCTTGCTTAATACCTGTCTTGGTACCAGTAATTGTGATGGGAACCTTCTTGTCAGAGCCTTCACTCTCGTCGTGCTCACCAACATCAATTCGAGTGTTAGTGGAATCCTTAATGTCGTTGATGAACTCACCGCCACGGCCAATTACACGAGAAAGGGCCTTTGCAGGAACCAGAACAACGTCGGTATTGTTGTTGTCCTTCTCGTACTGAACAAGCTCCATGATCTCCTCCTTAGTCTTAGCAGCACCACGGGAAGGACCACGGACAACAATCTCATCAGGAGAGTTTGGTTTATCACGGAAATCATCCTCAGTTTCATTTGCACGGGGAAATCTGATATGAACATCATACTTGTCCTCAAGACGCTTAACAAACTTACCACCAGGGCCAATAAGAGTAGCATGGTAGTTATTGGGAACGCTGAGTCTGAGAGTAACTTCATCAGCCCATCGTCTACCAAGGTTAAAAATGCGTTGCTTAGCCTCTTCAGCGTTCTTCTTGATACCCTTAATAGTTCCTTCACCATCAGCATTGACATCGATCTTAACGCCAAACTCCTCACGAAGCTTAGTGAGGTTAGATCCACCCTTACCAATAAGTCTGTTGACAAACTCAGCAGGGAACTGGAAGTCTGTGGTGTAACTGCTTAAAACAAGGTAATTACGTCCGTCTTCAACTGCCTGTTCAATTTCCTTGGTAACGTAAGTTACATGCTTAGAAAGACCACGAATAACAACGCTCTCTGGCTTAAGAGGGGTGTCGAGGCCATCAGGCTTGTAAGAATCACCAAGGTGAACAGTGACAAAAGAGTCCTTTTCAACACCCTTAAGAATTGCATTGAGTGTAGTACCATTGGGACCAAGAATGTACTTGTGGTCTTCAACAGGTACTTCAATAACGGTGGTACTAATGTCCTTTTGGTGGTTTCTAATGTCATCAAGACACTTGTTAGCAGCATCCAGGTGGTTTTTAATCTCAGCAAGGCCAGGAGAGAAATCATCATCAGCTTCATTAGGATTGCCAGCATAGATCAAGGCAATGTCACGGCTAGATTCAGCATCTTCAGGGGCCAAGATATCGACAAATTCTCTTTTAATTTCAGAAGCATGTTTACTCTTGGAGTGAAGGTTCTTGAAGAAGAATGGGTCGATATCATTAACAACCAAAACATTGGTAGGACTGAACTTATTTACAAGAGAAATAAGGCTTTTTCTAACAGCTTGAACATCTTGGGGATTGTTACCAACAATGTCAATGTTAACTTCCTTGGTCTCAGGGCTAGTGAGAACCTCCTTTGATGGGCCAGAAACAATAACATTGTGCTCTTTGCTAAGCTCGTCGAGCTTTCCAAACTCGGAAAAGTATCGGGCAAGAATTTGACTGTGCTTGACGTTGTTGTCATGGGCTTTAGAAATGCAAAGTCTGCTGGCCTGGATCTTGGCAGCGGACTCGCTGACAAACTTATCAGCATTTTGGATCTGGTTAGCAGGTCCAAAGAGCTCCCAAGAAGAGCCTTCGGCAGTTGGGGTAACAATGATTCCAGTCTTAGCAAACACATCAGATGGGGAAATGAAAAGTTTGAGAGCTCCGCTAACTGCCTTATTGAAAGAAGCGTATGACATAAGGATCTTCTGGGCCAACTGTTCAATATGAGCCTTAGCCTCAATAGCAGCAGTACGCTCACCAGAGATGGTAATAGGAAGTTCAAGGTTGTTGGGAGAAGTGTAAAAGTGGTCAGGAACATTGATTTTAAGACCTCGTTCTTGTTCCAAAGAAGTGATTTGAGAGTTATCAGCACCAGCAAGAGCAGGGTAAACCTTAGAAGGAATGTTGCTAATCTTTAAATTAACATGGCGAACACGAGAAGAGACAATTGTCTGGATTTCCTTCTTAGCAATTTCAACACCTTCACGGTCACCTTCAATGACAACATCGACAAGAGGCTCATCATCCTCGTCAGCAACGACAGGAGTCTCAGACTTCTTAGCAACCTGGATCTTAGCACCACTCTTCTCCTCAATAGGACGGAGGTTTGATCCCTTAGGACCAATGATAGAAGCACGGGAAGAAGCAGGAACCTTGATTGTCTCAGTAATGTGAACAGTGAGGCCCTTGATAAGGTCACGGCGAGCTTTCTGGACATCTTCAGCCTTACCCTTAATAATGAAAGTAGAGACACCAGTGTTCTTGCTAGTAGAGCACTCGACCTGGACATTATTGGCAGAACGAACCTTCTTCAAAACATCAGCAGGGATTACTTTAAATCGACGCTCTTCCAAAGAAAGGTTGAAGTTCTCGGATGTAGTTTGAACCTTGGGAGGAGCACGAATAACTTGAGAGCCATGTCCAGTGGGGATAGCAGAAGCTCTGACAGGTTTAAGAGTAGGTTGCTTGCTCCAAGCACCAGCAGTAGAAGAACCAGACTTGTTAAGAGCACCAAGCTTGGGGAAAGCATCAAAAGAAGAAACATCAATCTTGTTGGCCTTCTTACCCTTACTTGTAGATTCAGAAGAACCGGCAGAATCAACGGAGGTGGCGGGGGTATCAGGTTCAGGAATATCTTCAGAGACAGCAGCAGAAGATGGTTCAGAAGCAGGGGCAGATTCGATTTCAGCAGAGTGCCCGTTGGTGAAATTTTCAGCAACTTCATCAACAGAGCCGTTTTCTTCAGCAGTAGCCTTGTGGCGAGCCATCAACTGCTCAGCCAAGGAGTTAGTGTCTTCAGTAGTAGTCATTATCGAATAGAATCTAAAAGGTTTGTTAGTAAATAAGCATAGCACAACACAACTAAGTGAAATCTGGAAGTTTAGTCATTAATCGATCAATCTTGATAGTATGAAATTCCTGGAGTATGCCATTTTTGAAATCGGATGTTCAGCTATTGTTGAATAATCAGCCTTATGAATCTAAGAAAAATAGACTAGAATCTATTCCCATCTAAAATAGCGCGGGTTTTAATATATTTTATGGTAATGTGCACAAAATTGCGTATAACGGATTCAAACTTGGATATTTGCACAACGGCCTGTTTGTGTTGAAATTTTGAATCATGTTCAATGGTTTAAGGCCACGTATTAGGATAGTTCTGTATAAATTTGTAATTGACAGCAAGCAGCCCAATATTTGGAACCTTAGTACAATCCATTTCAGAGTTTTCCATAAACAATAATTGAGATGAAATCAGGGCGGTTCAAAGTTTCAAAATACATGAATCAAGTTCTGCTCAAAGTCCGGATGTGTATTGAAATTTCAAGTGAAAAGCCTAAGAATTTAAACTTTTGATCGAGTAATGATCTAAGTCCAGTTACTGAAAACTAGCTGGGCGCTTAAGAAAATAGCATTGGATAGTAGAGCTATAGATAAAAGCCCTTAGCAGAGGGTGGATAATTAAACCAATAATGATAATAGCTTAGGCATTTGGGATTTTCATCAAAATATAACTCAACAGAAAACAATACCAACACCAGATATCACCGTGAAAAGATAGTAAAAAGGGTACATACCAACGGGAGGAACCGGAATCAGAAAAAAATAGAGGTATAACTAGACTTGTAGGAAGCCAATATTGGAGGATTTCAAAGAGTTTTAAAAGGTGTCAAAACGATTCAAGTGTAACTTTTCAAAAGAGGAAAATGAGAAAAGATAATATTTATTTTTTTAATCTTTATGTAAAAAAATAAGTATTAAGATAGAACTGGAAAGTAATAATGGATTTGAGAAAAAGGGGAAGAGAAAGTCTTGAAGAAAAGAAGGAAAGAAGGAAAGAAAGAAAGAAAGAAAGAAGAAGGAACAAGAGTGGAGTGTTGTACTTCAAGGGTGAAAAAAGAGTGACTTCAATTGTGAGGTACCATTTGTAACACGTTTCACTAACTAGTCTGTGTCTCTAAATCTGTATGGCATTGCAAGATTCCAGCTATGAAAGTTTATCTGAGTTAATAACCATCAACCCAGACACGATATCAGATTCGTAAACTATAAGCGAATTGAAATGTCTTACTGCTTTTTCAGTTTTGTATCTGGCGTATAACGGCTCGATTCACAATGCAACAGTCTGGATTTATGCTGTCTTGAGCTGCAATAATTTTGACGTGATGGAATATGCAACTAGGAAATGGGGTAATGAACGGAGTGACTCTCACATGACTTTCATTAAAGAGCCGGCTTGTAATTTGCAAATATCTATATTTCAGAAGCCAAAGTTGAAGAGGGTCCCCAGTTGAGAAAACCCCCGATTGAATCTATACATGGATTATATAATTTAAGTACAATTAAAAAGGCTGGCCAAACTGGCCAGAAATAGAAATGCGCAAATGAAAAAATCAATGGTTTAAATTTCGCTACATGTTTTAATCAAATTGCTCACAATTAAGTAAAAGTCCAAATTCATAAGTCACAATACCATGTCTTCATTGACCAATTAATAAAGGTCTGGGACACCCTTCCATCCATGTGACATTCTTTGCTCCCAGTATTGACCATCATAGGACCAGTATTCTTGACCAGATAGAGGATGAATCTTCTTTGAAAACCATCTAGGGTTGTACTCTTCGCCACTAGCCTCTCTCTCTCTTTTCTTGGCTCTTTGCTTCTCTTCAACCCTGTGTTTGTCCTCAGAAGCATCATCATACCGTCCTTCCTCCATGGCTCTTTGATCTGGTCTAAATCTTGTATCACTTTGTGGCAACCAAGCACCAAGCTTTTCAGGCAATGCGTTCAAGGTAATTGCAAATTGAGTCAAATTAAATGGAGCAGGATTTCTCTCATGAACCTTCCATAGCAATACTCTACTGCTCTTCTCTCCCAAATCACCTTGTTTTCCATTAGTGATCTGTTGGGCCTCATCACCACCAACTTTCTTGCCGAAAATACGATCGTTCCATCGACCGCCAACTATCCATTGTGGAACTTCTTCCTTGTTATACACAGTACCTCGGACCTCAAAGGCACCATCTCCTCTCCAGCCCCTGGCCTTAAATTTGAGTAAACACTTATATCCCAACGTGTAATTAGTGATCTCCATGTCTCCATAATTATCAACAACAGGGCTTCCAGTAATAATTCCAACTACAGAAGATGTAACCTTTCTAAAAGAGTAAACCTCCTCCTCAATCCCAGATCCGTTATTAGGTCTCAAGGTGATATACCATAGACCTAACGGGTTGATATCAAAACTTCTACCAGTAAATTTACTCTTAACATTACTGGCACCATAGAAATCCCAACGAGGAGATTCAGCAACAAGAGCTCCGATCGGGGGATGGTGCGAGACTTGTTCACTAAACATTCGGTATCCCATGTCTGGTCTAGCATATTCAAAAGTTTCACCAAGAAGAGGGTTGAATGGCTTGGCAATTCTGTTGATGGTAGATGAATAGGAAGATGCAGCGAATGCAGCAATATAAGCCATACGCTCACCAGGGTCGTCAACAATAGAAGCAGCCTTGTCAAGCAAATTTGTATACTCCATATCCTCAGCAGATCTTTGAAGAAGGTTGGTACATTCATTAAATGAGACTGGCAATGTCATTCGAGTCATATCCTTACCAATTAGATTCTTCAGAACACCCCATAAACTGATCTTAGGACGGTTATCATTATCAAGTGTAAGGCGTTTACGAGGACCATCTTCATAGCCAGCAAAAGAATCATTATTCACAATGGTATCAAGCTTGACACGTTGTGAGTTTGTAAGATCATCATGGGGTCCTTGCTCAAGAATGCTGGATGGTTTAGACGATGTCTGAGGTTTCTTTAACTGTTCTTGTGCAAGTGGCTCAAGGAAATCTTTTTCGCCCTTTTCTACCTCAGGATACCCAGTCAATTTGGCAGTAGCAGCACCTGCAGCAACCGCTGTGCCAGAGTCGGCGATTTCAGTTGACTCGAAACTGTTAGAAGTCAGTCCATCTTGAGGGCCAGAAACAGCCCGGGGGATTAAATGTTCTTGATGAGAAGTGTAAGATGCTTGAACTTGTTGATTTGAGTCCGTTGGCGTCTGCTGAATAGATTGTGAGAATGGAGGTGATACTGAGATAGATGGGGTTAGAGGAGATTGCGCCCCTTGAACTTGTAACGGCTGGTCCTGACCCAAAGGAATGGGAGGCGCAGGTGATGTTGGCTGCGCAAGTGCAGCCTGAGCAGCAGATGATTGGGTAGGAAATATCTGCTGTTGAGGAGCTTGAACTTGGAAAGCGTTAAGATCAGGGCCTAATGGTGGTGGGTGAGAGACTCGAAGGTCATATTTTCCATAGGTAGAGATAGCATTTGGTGGTTGAGGCTCTTCAATGTAGCCCTCATCTCCAGATCCTAATGCGTCAAAGAATTGATCTTCGAGTTCCGATTCCGATTCCGATTCAATTTCAACCTGTTGAAGTCGATCACTCAGCCCATCAGCATCAAGTTGTTCGTCGTTTACAGGTTTCAAAGCTTCCTCCTCGATAAGAGTAGATCTTACATCTCCTCCAGTAGTGCTACCCCTTCTATTGGGATAAACGAGACTTGTACGAGTTGATCCTGAAATTGGACTACCAGCCACTTCGCGAAGTACCTTGTTTGCTTGTCTCTTCTTTTGGATAGCCTTGTGAAGCTGCTCCTGGATTGTACTTTTTTCGGCCTCCAAGTCAGAAATAGACTTGGTCCATAGCTCTTGTAACTGATTGCTGCGCTCAATCTTTGTCTGAAAAAATCTTTCACGACTAGAGACATGATGTGTGTATTGAGATGTAAGAGACCCAATCATGGAAATAGCCTGCTCAAGGCCCGTGAACCCTTTCTTGAGTTCATCTGGTGAGAGTGATCCACTATTCAAGCTGGTGGTAAGAGATTCTAACAACATCTCAACACTCCTCAAACCAACATTGATCGAGTCTTCTGCGGATTGAATTTCAGGAGTAAAAGGAGGCTCATCCCGGTTCATGTAATCTTCTTCTTCCTCCTCTTCATCATCGTCCTCATCTCTATCAAAGTTGCCACGGCGTCCGATCTCAGTATTATTCATTTGAACCAATCGAGCAACGTTATTGTTATGAGCTGCTTCATCATTAATCATTGATTGAGGTCGAGACCCAGGTGGTCCATTTGTTAATGGACGTTGGTATGATGCAGAAATAGAACTTGTTGTGCGATGAGCTTTAACCGTGCTTGAATGGACAGAACCAGATGTAGTATTGTTGGATACTGAAGGAGAAATAGTTGAAAATTGTGTAGACGGCATTGCAGGCGGGTTGAGAGCTTCGTTTCCACTAGATCCAGAATCGATAACTTTTACAACATTAGATGGGCTACTTTGATATCTTCGGTGAGTTTGTTGGAGATTTCTGATTTTATCTTCATCTTTAGCATACTGGATTGCATTTGTCAAAGCCCAAACCCATCTACCAGTCTCAACAGGATGGTTAGCTTTCAAGTGAAACTTGACAGAAGTGCTGGACAAAACTTCAAACTGAAGTTTTTCAGTTGAATCAACATGGAGTCGTGCCTGTCTCATATTAATTGAGCCTCTGCATGCACTCTCGGTATCATTTTGCCGTTTGTAATAGCTAAGAACGCCATTTTCCAAAACAAACCATCTCAATTTGTATCCACCAGTAAAATTGGTCCATTTCTTTAAAAAGCCTTTCATAGAGGGTGGAGGGCCAAGCAAAGATGGATGATCAGAATTATCTTCCACAAGAGAACTTTTAGATTCTCCAGATTGAGCAGTGGTGAGCTGGTTTCTATTCTTCATAGCCATGGGTGACATTCCTGCAGATTGGAGGATTACTTGTTGAGACTTGGTACTCTTTTTCAAAATCTTACGAATATTGTCATCTTTGGTGAGATCAATTGGCAAAACACCTTTGGAATTTCGTCGAAGGGGATCACCGCCGTGACTCAAAATAAACTCGATCATGGCGACATTTCTTGATCGAACAAAGTCATGCAAAACAGTAGATCCAGTGTCTGGATCTTGACCATTGATGTCGAGAAGAGCTGCAGCTCGTGGATTCGACAAAAGCTCATCCAATCCTGGGATATTACTCTTCAAAAAGCATTGCTTCATCTGTGTAGCAACCTTTTCAACATACTGGGCTCTAACAACCTGCATAGCCTCAGCAAGTTCTGGAGTCCGAGCAACCTCAACAGGTTGCTTTCCTTGACTGTTGGTCATAGTATCGTTGATTATATCGTCAAAAGAAAGAAGATACATAACAACATCAGCACGGCCATACATGGCAGCAACATGAAGAGGCGTGTTTCCATTTTGTGGCTCAGTTGCGTTGATGTCAAAAGCAGGAGTTCCTTTATAAGTTGTAATAAGATGGCGAATTGTATCCAAGGGGGCAACTTGGACAGCAACATGAAGAATATGAAGATCATTAGGGCCCAAAGAGCCCTGGTTCTTGGATAGTTTGATCAAATGTGAGTTTGACGTAATGATGTTGTCGATTTCTTCCTTAGAGCCATTCTGGAAAGCTTGAATCAACTTGAGTCGCAGAATGTTTCCCTCAAGGTTTTCTAATTAACTCGTGGGACAAGCCATACTAATGTTAGCTAGAATCCAACAAAAAATACTATGTGTACAAAATCATAATGGAACGTGTCAAATAAGGAAAAATCACAAATTACGATCCAAAAAGACGAGAAAATTTTAATACACAGATATCACATAGGCAGTTTTCCATTGCGAGTTTAGTATTTAAATTAAACAAAATTTGACATACCATTGACTTTGAAAGCCTTCAAGGGAGGCGAAGAAGGGGATAAGGTTGTAGGTTGATTGCTCATTGTAAAAAAGTCAAAAAGTCAAAAAGTCAAAAAGTCAAAAAAAAAATCAAAAAGTGGTGGTTGTGAGGTGTGAGTGCACACCAGAAATTAGCACTTTTTGAAATAGATAATAAAAAAAAGGTCGATTGTAGATTTAAAAGATTGTGGAAAGGAAAGGAATTGGAGATGTAAGCAAGTTTAAATGAGGGAAAATGCGGGCGGTAGGCATGATCTACTCAATGTTACATGTGTTGGAATATGTAATGCATGTTGTAACAAGGTTTATTCACGTGATTATGATCAGCCAATCAGCGCTGGTTATTGTTAATTTTTCATGGTGTCATTTAAAAATATTACACCCCAATCCCATTCTCATCTCTTATCGCTGATCTTTTTCCACTTAGCCTCAGCAGTTCATTCGAATCACACGCTGATTGTGAGCATACTGACTATTGAAATGTCCTTTATGATTGCTTCTTCCAGACAGTCTCTTCGCACTGCCTCTTTAGCCGCTAAATCTGGTGTCAGATTTCAGTCTACTGAAAGCGTGTCCAAGAACTTTGAGAGCTTTCTTGAACGAATCAGTGCTATTCGTGAAGCGAGTGTTCAGAAACAGAGCAACAACACCCCATCATCCAATAATAGATCTAACAGATCTAATGCTCGGCCCAGGGACTCTCGGCCCTCTCAGTCTGGGTCCAGAGCCGCTCCTGAAGACCTTAGTGCATCTAACAACAGACCCCAACGACAAAACAATCAACGACAAGGGGGAGACCAGCGACCAAGAGATCAGCGACCACGGGACCAGCAGCAGAGAAACCAGCAGCAAAGAAATATGCCGCAAAGAGACCAGCAGCAAAGAAGTATGCAGCCTAGACAAGTTGAGCTCAAGTTCCGAAAAGCCGATCCTAGAAACCCTGGCTCTAAACTCAAAGACTTTGAATCTGAGGATGTCAGCTCCTTGATTTCTAACGGCTCTTCTGGAGAACGATCCGATCTACATGTGTCATCTGTCGGAGGTGTTCTGTTCAAGAAGAGATCGCCATCCTCCACTGGCTTCCGACAGAACTCTAGAAAGCCAAATACCGGTGGTTACAGGGCCCGTGGTGGAAAGCCTGTTTCTAGGAAACCTGGTCCCCGCAAGTCGGCTGACAAGGCTAAGCCAGCTCGCGCATTAAAGGAACTTTCTCCTCAAGAGGCTTTCTTGACTATGAAGGGTACCATCGTCGACTCAAGCACCGGCATTCACATTACTGTTAACCCTATCAGCCCCTCCACCCTTGGTCCTTATATGCCTGGTACGGGTGTTACCACTCAGTCTAGAGTTTGGAGCGCCATTCAACGTGCAGCTGATGAGTCCCCTAAAGTCCCTGCCGAGGAAAAGAAGGCTTTTCTTGCTGATATTGTGAACACCACCGTCAAAGGCTCATTTGACGGTTACCAACTCACTGCCAACAACCAGGAAGTTTCCAATATCCTTAACTCTAACCCTTCATTGTCGTTGGAAACAAAGAACCTACTCTTCAACTTGGTTTCTGGCAAAGCTGACGTTGGTTCTCTCCGAAAGTAAAGGCTGGGCTAGTTGAATGTGGCTTATTTTGAATGTCCAAATAGGTATTTGTTCTCTACTAGTGCTTTTAAAGTATTAGTGGCGCTGGCTATTGTGTTGAGAGAAAAACGGCTCAAACTATTTCTTTTGCTATATCTTCCATCGATTTATTGTATGGTGATCCCTTTTCCACCCGACTATTTTGGACATGCGGAAAGTCATCTTGTCATTATACTTGCATCTTATGATATGGATCCCCGAATAATGGTTTAATAATTTCATAGCTGTTTTCCCCTGTTACGAATTTTCTTGTTTGATCATGTTTTATTATTATCTTTTTATTCTCAAAATCGCTCCTTTGTGAGCCTACTCTTGTTACATATACACCATCATACATAGCTGTAAATATAAATATTATGTCGTAAAACCCCCAATGTCTCTGCAATAAAGTGAAGATGAAGTTGGTAGTTTGGTTAATCCGAAAGTAGGTATTAGTACTTATTATCCATAAAAAAAATACTCCTAGGTATACCTTTGGTGGTACTGCTCTTAGTGTTGCGTTCTAACCGCATTAACATGGCTTATTATTTGAAGAGCTTTCCTGGAAGTTCATGGATTCAAGACTGAAATTCATCTAGCAAGGTTTGGTATATATATCTGGACATGCTACATATGTACTCTTCATGTCATGGCAGCGGCCTCTCAGTGGTGAATAAAAAGCCAGAGGACGTTTACTGTTTGAAGCGGATCAATTCCCCCTCCTAACAAAATTACCCACGGTCCGGTTTAACCTCAGTGAAGTCATCATTCTACTTCATATCCATTAATGTCTAGTAGTTCGTGGTAGCAGCAACGAGATACAATTCTGCCGAGGCCTCTCGAAATTCACGTTGCAGTATCTCGTGTGCTTCAGTTCCCTGACGTTGGCCTATGCGTTCTAATTACAGAAGCATAGGTTCTAGAGTATGGAATCGAAAGATATTTATTGCCTGGTTAAATACTTTTTCCACTAAAATAAGACATGGGGGAAACGCTACATCCAACTACAAGCAGCTACAACTCCCAATGGTGGTTAAGGTTATCATCGCATTGTATAAAATAGAATATCAATGAGAAAAACCATGGCTAAATTTAAGCATTATCTAAATAAAATAAAGTTAGTCTATACATGTTGCAAGTTTATATAATGACTACATTAATGAGGTTCGTAGTTTCACATCGATGGTTGAAATGGTTATGAAAATATTAATCAACGTCATCACGTTAACTCCCCTCTTAACGCTTTCTTTTCAGCCTTTTTCCACTCTCTATGCATCTTCCCAATATACCCATTTTCACTTCTTGCTAAACTCTTCTCCATTGTACTCTCAACCTTCTGAGAAAGGACATTGCGAAGAGCTCCGCGAAGCCAGGCGTCTATGTTTTCTAGTGGCCAATCACCAGGGATTTTGGAAAGTACTGTAATTGTATCGAGGTAATGGCCATACTGTTCAAGCAATTTGCAAGTATAGAATGTACGGATTGAAGTTGATGATTCATTGGAGGAAGAACTTATGTCGTCGGGGAGAGAGAGAATGATGTCAAATAGCAACACAAATAATTGGCGCTGTGTTTCGTGGTCAGCTAAAGGTGGGTATGCCATTGACTCTAGAAAATTCGAGTCACCCGGGTCAGCTGTCTGTATCGATGATGAAGATGATTTAGACTGGTGTCCCTTTTTTTTGTCATTGTGCTGGTTCTTCTTGTTAACTTTTTGTGGTGATACTTCGGTGTCATCAGAATGCCCTTTTTTCATTAAACTTTTGATTGTAAGTTTGCCATAGAGACAATATTCTAAAGCTTGATCCAAGCTCAAGAGTGATCCCATCAAAACATTTAAGCACTGTTCATGAAGTCTTAGTCTGCTGTAGATGATGCACGTCTCAATTGGAAGAATTTCGACAACGTCTGTATATTCTAACTTCTGGTTGATAGCTTGGACATCATAATTTCCATCGAACAAAAGCAGTTTCAAAAGGTCAACACGCATTTGGTTCACTTCAATAAGATCTTCCAATTCATCACCTGCAGTAAGTGGCTCTTTTTGTTTTTTGGCTAGTGATTGCTGTTTCAGACGATCTATTTTGCTCAGTAGAAACTCAACATATTCTCGTTTGGGAAATGATAAGTTCTTATATTCATTGTTGATTTCCATGATACCTTTCCGTAGCTTAGCAGCTTTTGTGCTCCCATTTCTCACATCAAGCTTTAGTAGTACATCGTCAACGGTTAATTCAATTAGTTGAGATTGAAGCGATACTTCGTGTCGTTCGTAAACTAAAATTTTGAGAAACTTCCGCCAAGGCTCATGATTTTTCAAGCCTTTAAGTGCATTCAATACTTGTGTATCATCGAACATTGCAGGTTTAGTTGCATCTTGAGAGTGATCCCGGTAGGCAAAAATCGGTAAGCCAATTTCAGGAACTCTCTCCACAAGCCACATTCCGTAATCCCAAATGAGTTCTTTATTTTGAGACTCGTGTTGAAGATACTCGGCAAAGTCTTGCTCATTTTGGGTAAAATTTGAATCTTGGATATCGCCTTCTAGAATCTGTTTCCATAATAAACATGCGTCTTGTTCACGTCCCAGTTTTTGGTACAGCATAAACTGACAATAGTATTCACCATGTTCACCTAGAACGGTCAAAGCATTTTCTGAAGATTCAATAACTTCAGTACGAAGAAAAGCATATAACTTTTCCCTGGTTGTGGGTATTTCAGAGAGGGTGTCAGGTATTTTAGATTCTTGGCCAAGAGTGTACAAAAGATGATGAAGATATGCAACTTCTAACGAATAGAAAACATTAGGCTTGTCATTAACACTCTCCAGCTCTCGACGTTTAAGCCATTCACTCAAGAAATATTCATAGTATTGGAGCGCGTCTTTGAGTTTGTCGGGTGTCTGTGTTAAAGTAGACGTTTTATTAGACGAAGAATCTTTGGATGATGTGGATTTTGAGCCCTTCTTCTTTCCCTTTTTGGATTTCTTCGGAGTTACTGGTGGAGGTGGCGGTTCTGTGATGGTTTCGGTAGTGGTCAATTTTGAACTCGTCTTAAGATCACTCAACTTTTCAAAAGTTTTCTTAATAAACGTTATTAGACCATTGAAAGTCCACAAATCTCCCTTGACGCTTGCTCTGTCAAACACATAAATGACCATTCGAGGGTCTAATGTTCCTTCTAGCCAGAAGTTGGTGGCTTCTTCAAAATCCTCGTTTAGCAAGTAGCCAAACCCCACAAGAAGTCCGAGGTACTCAATTTCAACAAACGTTCGTTCAGTTGAGACTTCAATTGTGCCCATCTCATCGCGTACCTCATCCATACGGTTCTGCTCAACAAGTTTTTCCAAATGGAAAATGCGTGGTGAAGAAAGAAGGCACTCAACACCTTTTTCAAAACAGTAGACAAATAATGAGGAAGAAATGACTGATAAGGACTCTGCGTATGTGCGCTCTTTTTCCACCCGCTTCTTTTCATCATCCGTAAGTTCTTCTAAGTTTAACGAAAGTGAGTTGTCTGTGTTTTCCAAGGCCTCTGATTCTGATTTACCAGGTGTACCTAAGATGTCAGCAGCTGAGTGGGCAGCACGTAGTGGAACTAGCTTAATCTTGTCCGATAACGGGAGATATGATTGTGATATTGGTGAAGTTACAGTATACACTGTTGGTTGCGATGGGTATTCCAGTGTTTGGACGAGTACTTGATCGTGTAAAGAATAGAATAGAATCTGGTTATCAATTACAGATGCGACATATGGATAGTCGACTGCAATAGAGCTGGGATATTTGGGCCAGGCAATTGTACCGCGGGATATATCACCGTCTGCGTTGACGACTAAACCCATAGCTGGCTCATCATTTCGGGTACCACTGGTAACTAAAAATTCTTCGCTGCTAACAGCACAGGCCATTGGAGCAAGCTTTTGGGGCTTTTCTGGCTGCGTCTTTGGTTTTGATTGGAGTTTGTCGGATGTTTCTTGTGTTGTTGAGGTCAAGGAAGGTGACGATACGTCATCCTTATCTTTGATATCTTTACTTTCTCCTGTATCATCGGTCGTCGCCTCGTTAGATGAATCTGCAGATTTATCTTTAGATTGATCATCTTGTGTTTCTGTTGTAGGTGTCACTTTGTCATTCTCGGCCTTGTCGCTTGGAGGTTCTTCTCCTGGTACTTCTTCGTCAGCACCACCAGTAGAAATTTCAAACAGAGGTATCTTTTGGTTATTCTGTAAATCTACCAAGTCATATGTTTGAGCATTGGCGACCAGGGCAAGATTAGACCTTTGGAATCCTAGTAAAGCACTAGGGTAATCTATTTTGCGCTCAGCTTTAAGTGCATGCGGTAATATCCTGACAAATCTGATTGATGCTTTTGTAAAAACAGTGACTAAAACACCTTTGTCCTGTAGCTTTGAGATGTTCCCAGACCCAATCTCCGTAAGTGACCGATCATCAAAATCACGGCAAATGTCATTGATATCACGAAGTGAGCCAATTCCGCTGACAGGGGCAAACTCAGGAAGGGTGAACACAGATGCTGTGGAAACTGACAGAACCACCGCTCTCGATATACATGGTAATACTATAATCTTCGATGCAGGCCGAACTTTTTTGGCATGGGTTCGTTGCCGTGAAGCTAAAAGATATGAAACAGTTGACTATAACGAAATGCATGCAAGTGTTAGAAGAGACAACAAGGTAGTTGATCAATTGGCAAACATACTGATGAAGTATCACAGAAAAAGTGGAGTATTTCGCCGCTGGATATTCCTACATATATACTAGAATCTGACACATTGATGTTAGAATGTTGATGAAATAACCGCAATTCGCATGATTTAACGGCGAGACGGTGACATACCCCAGGATTCGACGGTGGTCACTCTCTCGGAGGAGTCCTTACTTCCAACATGGATGTCTGGAATCAAGGGAAGAACCGTGTAAAGCTTTGCCTCCTTAGCAACAGCTTTGTTACTTGACATTTCGTGATATCAGTGTGCGGTGTGTTATGGCATAGGAGTGTGTGGGAGTGGGCAGAGTGGCACTGGTGAAGTGGCAGAATACAAATTATTAACAGAACAGCGCGGCAGATGGCAAAAAAAAGCGCAGCCACATCACGTAAATACGAACATTAGAGTAAACGGCTCAAGCTTGAACTCAAAAGTACAGTTTTTCATTTACGAAATTTTGAATTGAATAGAAAAGGATGTGTGGAAGTTGGAAGGTCGCGTTCTCCAGTGTGGGTTAGGGTGCGCGATAGCAGATAGATCTGATAATTCCCCAATTAGGTAATTTCGACTGGTATATGTAGACAAATGTCCAAGGCTATTGACGGGAACATGAATCTTTTAAAATAAATCTCATGTGTACTTTGATGGTTGTTTTGTTGCTGTCGTTCTTCCCAAAGCTAGCACGTACCCCTCCTTATAGTCGCTCATGGCTGACAGGCTTTAAATCGATCAGATAGGTTTGCCGCACTGGTTGAACTCTTACACCCACATACCATTTCGCTCTTACTCACCGCAACTTCCACACGTATGAAATGAGTCTTTGCTGTCCGTTCGTTCTTCCCACCGCTGGTGTTCTTTCTTTCAGCCAAATCCGTACCATTGAGTATCGTCAGCTAATTTCGGATGCTGATGCTTGTCGTGCCCGTGTTCGCGATATTCTCAAGCGCGCTAAACGGGCTGATAATCCCGATGTCTTTTCCGTCATAAACGTATGTCTCTGAAATATTATTTTATTAAAGCTAGTGTATCTGACGTTTTCCATTTCTAGGCAATTGAAAGTTACATTCCTTATCTTTTCTCGATATCACAGGCTGTTGATTCTCGTTTGTTTGAAGAGCCGCTGCCACTATTTACAGCATCTTGGAGACTGTCTATGAGGATTGCACTTAATTCTTCGGCAAAGTCAGCTATTATTGAACCACCAAAAGTCGAAATTTCCAATCTCAAATATGAAATTGGTATGACTTTATTTACATATGCTTTGGCCTTGATTGCGACGGCTGAGTCCTCTTTAGCAGACTCTTCTACCATTTCAGCATCCACTGTCGAGTTATACGGGGCTGGGCCAGACAAACCTTCCAATCCAGCAGTGGACAAATGGAAGCACATCTCGACCTGTCTTCTCAAAGCAGATTCAATATTCAGGTACCTACTTGAGCAGAATTTTTCTAGATCGTCTCCCGAGCTTGCACGCGTGATGGATCTTTCTCCGACAGCTTTGAATGCTATGACCACACTTATGTCTGGGTCTATACATCTAGCAACAATCTACAAAACCCAAGAGCAGCAATCTACGTCCTCTTCGACTTTATACAGTAGGGTAGCGATTTATGCCGCGGAGAGGTTCAGTACAGCTTACCAAATGTTTGCGAGTATAAACACCTATTCAGGGCAACTATCAAGCGCGGGTGCTTCGTCTGATACCCAGAAGAAACGTTTTCAGATTTCTACAAACTCAATTAAAACTCACATGTCTTCAAACAATAGCCCAATGTTGACATGGCTTGAAGCTGCCCAGAAATACTGTATTGCTTCGGCAGAGGTTTTTATGGCACAGGCTAGCTATAGCAAGAATGAAGTCGGTTTGGCGGTTGGATATTTATTAAATGCAAAGAAGAGCGTTCAATCTATAGAAAGCAAGCGGTTTTCATTCCGTCACTCTTTAACTCCATCCTCTACTAGTGGACTATCTGGAGGAAACAACAATGGGGGTTCTGGTTTTAAACTGAAAGAGACTATTGATCACCTACTCAAAAACTACCAGGCTGAAAATGACCGCATTGCATTTCAACCGATTCCCGAATTTGATGAGATGAAAGCAAAGTGGCCGTCGGGGCGCGAGGTTGTTCAGTCTCAATCCGCTTGGATTCCACCTCCAACTTTACTTACATTCTCGGGTGCTGATGATGAATACTTTTCGACTGCTGCTGGTGGTAACGCTTCGAGTAACAGATCGTATGAGCCAAAACAAGGCTATTATTGAGACTTGTAGGTTGCCTGTTTTATTTGAATCTGTTGGAAGTATAGAATAGTGAATCATACTTTGTCCAAAAACATGATATAAACTTCAATAGATTCGCTGTGTATAAGTCGCTTCCAAAAGGTAATGTAGAAGTATGGCTCAATGGGCAGTACTAAAAGGTTGTCGGCACATTGGGCACAATCCCTGTGAAGTGTCGGTATCAAGCCATTTGAGCATACAATGCATATGGAACGAATGATTACAGTTACCGATAACTAAATAGAAGGTGTGGTATGGTTAGCTAAACATGTCTAAGCATGGCTTGGTACGAATTGGGATTGATCTAAACTTACTTAAAGGACAGCCGTCACCTGGAAATTTGCATGAGGGACATGTACCTTCAAATTGAACCCGGCAGATGCCACACACCTCATCATCCGGTGCGTTCCATTTCCAAGTGGCAACAGCATGCCACTCTTTGATTCTGACTTTCATGGAGGCTTTCTTGGTTTGTAGACAAAGTGTGAATCTTGAAAAGGATCGATTGGATTGAAGACAGAAATTTAACAAGGTGTCAAAACACCCACTGTGTGAAACAAAGATCTTCTCTGTGTCGTCTATGTGATGCTAGCTGTTGGAGAGAAAGATCCTTGTTATTTGATCTTTCAGGAAAATAAACAAGCGACAGAGCCTTTGAAGCAAAATAGACATGTATGTATGTGCCAAACATGCTGTTTTGGCCTATTTTATGGAAGCAAGTTATACAACGTATACCATCTGAACGGCACGTGAAAGATACATACACCCATACACCTGGTTAACGAACCAGACACATACACTGATGGATTATGAGTCGCTTCTGACTTACATAGCAGAATAGTTCTTTTCAATTTTCAAATCCATTAATTTAAATCTATTTTTTTTATACAAAAAAGCCGTCCTAGTTAAACTATTTCAACTCTAGAGCTTCAATGTCTCAACAATCAGTTTGCTTCCCTTATTATTTTCAGCAGACGCCTTGATCTTCTTAGCGTTCTTCTTAAGTCCAGCAACCAACTTCTTGTGCTGGCTGCTCTTCTTATCAAGAGCTTCTAACAAACTGACAATCACAAAAGCTCCATCGCCAGTAGCCCAGTCTTTAATGTAATCCTCCTCAATGGCATCGGCAAGCATAGTCTTGAATTCACCAATCTCGGCATTTCTTTCTTTAGGGACAACATCAACTTCCTTCTTAGTATTATTCCAGTGGCCGCCCTGAACAAGTGTTCTAAGAGCTCGAGAAACAAATGGCTGGTCAAAGATAGACTTTCCGGATTCTCCACTATTGTTAATGTCACCCTTGAATGTGTCGGCAACAGCTTGCAAAGCAGCAGTCTTATCACCAGCGGCGTATAACAACACTTCTACAGCTGTTTGGGAACCGATACTCTCATCGAAAACCTTTCTAGGGTAGTCAACAATAGTGTCAAGCATTAATGGTGAGAAACTTTCCAAGTTCTCCTTAAGACGAGCCTCTTGATCCTTCTTACTGGTAGTCTGCTTGAGCTCGTTAATGGTCTTAAAAGTGTTGATTTGATCCTTACTAAAATAGCGAGAAGAAGGGCCAAGTAAGAGGTAGAGTAGGGCACGTCTTCCAGACTTGCTCATTAGCATAGCACCCATGTGGTCTTTGAAAGCATCAGTGAAGACCTTGCGCACAAGAACGGTATCGTCAATTGTTTCAAAGATGGTGATAAGAACGAAGCAACCATGTTCATCGGAAGCCAACTTGTAGCCAAACTCACGCATGCTTTTAAGCAGTTGCTTACGCTCCTTAGCGGTAGCAATTGCAAAAACTCTGGAAGCAGTTTCTGAGCCTTCTGCAGTGTGGACAATTTCAGCAATTTGTTCTGTAACAAGATCAACAAAGTTTTCACGTTCTGAAGTAGCAATGTTGATGTTCTTAATGTATTGAAGCATGACAGCATGGATAACGTTGAATCCAATAGAACCCTTTTCAACAGCAGCCTGAAGACGCTTGAAAGCCTGGGCCAAAACTTCAGGGCGCTTTTCAGGGTGCTTTTCGATGAGAGCTCCAACAGTGTCGAAGCGCTCAGACTCCTTCTTCCATTTTTGGCTGCTTGAGATGTCGAAAAACTCAAGAATAATGTAGTTCTTGTACTTTGGTGAAGCATATAGACAATACATATCTTCAAGAACATAGGCACCGTGAACATGTCGAATAAGTTTTCTGGCAGAACCATTGGAAAGTAATGCCTCGCAAATTTCGTCACGAGTTTCTGTGGTTCCATAGTGCAACAACTTGATAATCAAGTACTTACCGTAACTGGCTGTTGCTAAGTCGTAGTAGATTGGCTTAAGTTCGTCAGTGATTGCCTTTCTTGTTGCCTTGTCGGAGTATTTAACCATGGTTTGGACAACTCGAGATGTGTCGTGCTTTAATGCAATTTCCTTTACGATGCTTTTAGATTGACTCCAGGCATCAGCAATGAGCTTCTTTCGTGCTTCGGCAGTTAACTTCTTCACTCGGAGTCGTTCCCATAGCTGCTTGACATTCTGAACGGTGTCAGCGTTTGGCTTTGCCATTTTTCGTTCTTCCTTCAATTTTTTTTGTTTAGCATGCGATTCCTTTGATGACAGTAACCCAGATTTGTCAGATTCACCGTCCTCATCAGTAGAAGCCTTTTTGCTTTTCTTTGACTTGCCATTCTCTTCCTTCTCTTCATCATCGTCTTCTTCGTCGCTGGAATCGGATCCCCAGTTGTCGTTATCACTGCTGTCACTATCATCACCTTTTTGTTCTAACTCGTCTTCAGAAGAGGATGGGAACTCTTCCTCGTCATCTTCACTTTCTTCCTTGGCCTTCTTTGCAACAGCTTTGCTCTTTGAAGATCCAGATGAAAGCTTAGCCTTTTTGGCCTCTGGAGCCTTATCAGCACTGGAAACAGACTTCTTTCGCTTAACAATTGTTGCAGCGGCACCTTTTAACTTGACAGACATTTTGTTGAAATTGGCAGACAAAATTCCCGAAAAAGATTTAAAATTCCTATTGTCGGTTTAGGCAAAGGCTTTGATAAAATTTTGAAAAGCTGTCTTTGGGAAAAATTTTTGTTCAGCCCTACGCACAAAAATTACGTAACGCATCCGTGTTACAATAAGTCACATGTTCAAATGTAATGTCATATATGTTTTGAGATGGGAGTTCAGTTTGGGCCAAGACTTGAGAGAGATAACCATGTTACGAAACTTGTGAAAATAGGTTTAGTTTAGACAAATTCAGTGGAGAAATATTATTCATCCTAACTAGTGACAATATATTGCTTCGTAGTCCGGTACCGCAAAGTTGTTACATCAATTGTTGGTTTAGCGCTTGAGAGAGTCCTTCATTCTTTCTAGGATGGACTTCTTTTCATCGTTCTCAGCGTGTTGGGTTGCTGTAACATTTCCATAACCGCCTCTTCCAATTGAAGAATTACTGTATGTAGGGTTTTCGGGGTCTACCTGCTCAGCAGAATAGGCCTCGTCCTGGGCCTGTTGTGTGCTTTCGGCACCAGTGTTGGATCTCATGTTACCGGCTCCACCACGCCCAGTGGTATAGACATCTTGGTTTAGAGCATGAACAGAGTCTTCAGCTGGGACCAATTTGGGCGAAAAATCCTGATTGTTCTTGGCAGCTCCAATGTTGCCAACTCCACCTCTTCCAGTGGAAACAAACTTCTCATTGCTGGGACTAAGTTTTGGAGAGTGGAGCTTTTCCAAAAACTTGGGACTGTGCAAATGCCCATTGTCGTGGCCACGTTTCTCAGTCATATTGATACTATTGTCCAAAGCAAGAGTTAGTAAACCAGAAATGCATAAAGTTTGATTGCTGCAATGTGCTAATCATGAACATTGCTGAACGAGATGGAACATTGCATGGGGCTGAAGACAATCAAGGTAAACCACGTACTACAGATAAAAGCGTTGGATGTATTTGAGCGAAAGAAGCGATAAGCAAATGGAGATGAGAAAGAAGAAATGATAAAATCAGAGGAAAACGCAAAAGTTTATATACTTGAGCATGACACTAAAAAATAGAGTCTTTGATAGAGCAGGCAATGATCGCCCATGTTTAAAGTTCAAACCTTGCGCTCCCTGCTATATAAACAACAGCCTTGATGAAATTAAAGCCATATTCATGATTGATTTGTACACTGTTTTGACATTAAATCTTGTGTCTCATAGAGAATTGAAGCTAATTTTCTGGTAAATATTTACATGTTTCTATTGTTCAAAGATCAAACCATTTTGATGTAATTACACAAGAGTTTTAAAATGCAAGACTTTCAAGTAGCTTTCTTTCAAGTTTGATCAAAGGATGAGTTTGAATAGACACAGTGCTTGTGCCAGACTCCTCTTTTTGGGCATTCTCTTTTTCATACAAGCCTTCAATAAACACTCCGCTAACCAGCATTTCAGCCATATATTTGGCATTGTGTGAAACTGCCTCTCCAACTTGACCAGTCAGTACGGATTCCAATGAGCCACTGACATCGCCAAGATCAATGGCTGTGCCATGGAACAGGATAGATGTTGGCTTTGAATCGTCTTCACTATTGGAATTATCGAATGTGAAAGCTTCTGCAGGGAGGGCAAGGAAAGAGATGTAGTCACTCTTCCACTCTACTGGTTTGCTGGGTTCAAACTGGGAGACCCTAAAAAGCCTAGTTCGAGTACCAAACATCTTATTCTTGGCTCGAATGACCATCGTGGCATCGTCTTCGTCTACTATTGGCTCTTTTTCGTCAACATCTTCATCGATGACTGGTGGAACAACGAATGAAGCCACCTTGGCATGGCCAAGTGGATTCCCGTCAGGTATAAAGCCATATGTAAAAAGCATCTCACCGGCTCCCTTCTCTTCACCGTAGGTAATATAGATTTGGTCGCCCTTTTTGATTTCCTTTATCGGGATGAGTGTCACAGCTCCGGTGCTAAGGTCGAAATCATACTTTGCGTTCCATTCAACCTCTTCATGGTTGCACAAATCAACAACCGGAACTAATCCAGTTCTTAGTCCATCCGGTGAAGCTTCCTTAACATCAGGCAATGGCCGATCAAGTACTTCTAAGCTTCGCGAACATATCCAAGACTCGATTAACAGCCAATCTTGAAAGGTGAGCTCAAGATCAGCCTCCAAATTGATTTGAGGGGAAGGTCCCGATTGGACGTATTCTGCAATTTCTTCTCGTAGTTTTTTGTCTTCAAACAGTCGATTATACCGGTATTTCAAAAATTCAAGCTTAGATAATACAGCTTCATAGATGCTTGAGCCATAAAGCTCTTGAATATCATCGCGCTCCCAGGAAAATGGAAGTTTCATTTCACGCATTGGAGGGAGCGACTCCACCCACGTAGTCCATAAGTCCTTAGGGCCTCCACGTCTGCTGGTGAGAATCTCGAAAATGAAAAACCTCACAAGTATGTCTTTGTTGGATAGCGGGAAGGTGTTGTAGAACTCATTGGAATTGGTGTCAGCAGAAAGATCAGCGTTCCCGTCGTCGAGGTGAAACTCTTCTGTAGCGATTTTGGTGCCATCGGCTTTTCGAAACAACAAGTTGCGAAAAAACTCGTTGCCCTTAGCAAGGGCAAAGATAGAGCGACGCATCAAAACGGAGTTTAAAGGAACCTTGACAAACGGCACACTGGCATTATCTTCTGTGATATCTGCTGTGGCATATAATCCGGCGCCATCACTGTCGCCGATTTTAATTTCGCAGTTGTTCAGCTCGATCTTGTTATCTGAAGCCCAAGACTTTAGGGCGTCTAGCTTTTCCAAGCGATTGAACGACTTTTTCTCAATAAGAATTGCTCCATCCATGACAGCCGATATTAAAGTGATCTTAGCAATGACTTGATTGAATGCTTTGTCTGGGTGACGGAGCTTCAAGGTTCAAGGTTCAAGGTTCAAGATACGGAGCAGGAAAGGCTGGCAACATCTGTTACTGATCATTTAGTCATGATTACATAATAACAAAACCAGTGGTGTAAGGCCATCGCATGCTGCTGGGTGGTCGATTCCACTGCTACGCTGTGATAGTTGTAAAAGAAAACCGCTTGTTGACATTGCAAAAAAATTTTCTCTCCAGATCACCCACACACACCTTCTTGCCACCAACAGCAAACACTTGGAGTATCACGATCAACATGTCTAACTGGGACGACGAAGACTACGACCCCGAACTTGCTTCTGCTTCTCTTCAGAATGCTTGGGATGATGAAATTGAGGAGGATGCTATTGCTGATTCTTGGGAAAACGCACTTAACGACGACAATGACCAGCCCAAGGCTCCCACGCGCGTCCGCCAAAGCTTGAAGCAGGTGCTTGCTCAAAAGGAGGCCAAGGAGAGAGAAGAGCTTGATGCTAAGGCCCTTGCTCTTAAGGAGGAGGACGCTGCTTCCAGAAAGGAGAGATTGGCTCAGATTGAACAGGAAAATGACATCAAGAACTTGACTGACCTCATGGGTGCAGCCGATGTCCATCCTAGAGCTCTTGCAGCCGCCAAGAAGCGTGAATCAGGTGTTGCTGCTGCCAGCTCGGACCCATCCAAGCTCTCTGACTTCAAGGTTTTCCATCCTACCGACAAGGCTGGATTTGATACCCTTAGAAAGACTCTTGTTCCAATCATCTCGGATCTGTCTTCTGTCTCTTCTATCCACTATCCTAACCTGGTTACCGACATGACCCGTGATCTCAGTAAGAAACTTTCTCAAGATCAAATTAGAAAGCTCATTGCTACCCTCAATGCTGTTATCAGTGAGAAGCAGCGTGAAGAGAGAGCCAATAGAGGAAAGAAGCCCAAGGCCCAGCTTAAGGGTGTTTCCGGTAAGCAGAGTGACAACCTTGACACCAACACTTATGAGGCAGAAGATTTTGGTGATGATGACTTTATGTAACGGGCTTTATCATTGATTGTTCGTATTCTTTGCTTGTTGTTGATGTTTCTGGTCCAGCAGCTCATTTGCCCTGGGGTATTACACTTGATATCAGAACCTGAGATGCACACTATTCCTGTCAATTGAGCAATTAGATGTCCGTTTGATTGGCTGTTTCCTGTGTCCCTCTCGCCTGGGTTTGATTGGCTGCTATGCATTGTGAAGATACATATACACATAGAGGATGTTTAATATTTATGATGAAATGATTTTTATGAAATTTCCTATATAATTGACAAAATTAAAGAGGTTTATTAAATGTGTTTGAAACGACAAGGAACTAGCAAGTTGCTTGATTTGGGTTGGCTCTTTCTTACGGCCGGGTAATCACGAGTTAACTTTGTTTTGATTTCAATTTTTCACGCGTAATTTCCCAACGTTTTCCACGACTGCCACAGTCTTTCAGCCATCCCTGTTTGAGCACACACTATCGTTCCTTGGCATATTTGTTTGGATTTATATTTTTAAATATTTTCAAGGGCCGGATTTCTTATTTTCACATTTTAACGGTTGCATTTGGTCGAGCTTGTCACGTAACAACCACGTTTGTTCTCTGAAAGGTTACACGAAATTTCTTGCAAATCCAAGTAGCAGGCAACAATTTCGTTATTTTTGCTTATAACACCCTCACAGATTTAAGAACATTTGGAGGCTGTTTTGTTCGTCAAGATTTAGCTATAAACACACAACATGCCTAGACCATCAAGAGCTGCAGCTCGCAATGTCCAGGCGCCCTCGCCAGCACCTCCAAAGGAGCTTGTGCTTCCACTCGATTTACCTGAGTACCAAGAGACATTAATAACAATACGAAATATGCAAGCCTTTGCTCAGCTTTTTCAATTTATCTCATTTTTCAGAACCATCTTGCATCTCAACAATGAAGATATTGATATCGAGTTGATTGAAGAAGAGCTTTTAGGAATCGCGCCTCTTACTACCATCCCAAAGATCTTGCTCAACATGCTTTTGATCCTTTCTCATATCAAACGCGAGGTAACTCCAGAAACATTAGATAAAGTCGCATGGACGATATACAATCAGCGTGGGTTTTCTGTGGAAGAGAACCCATTTGGACGTTCAACTAACGAAGACGATTTGTCAAACTTTCAAATCATGAGCCCAGTCGATAAAATTAACATATTACACCAACTTTCTCAATGGATCGCTCTCAGTTCAAGTTTCCGCGACAAAATTGAAACCATTCTCTCTCAAGATGCCAGTCTCTCACCCACGTCGTTCCGGGTTGATCCTATTGGATGGAAGGGTGAATTTGGCATATACTACCTTCTTGATGACAACAGACTTTACTATCTTCAAGATAAACCACCAAATCTTTCACATGTTGATCCCAACGTTTTAGCTGAGTACACTCCTCGACCGAGTTCACGTCGATCTAGGAGATCTTCACCTATGGTTGCTAAGACTGCTAGTGTTGCTATTGCCGCCGCACTCGAGGCAGCAGCATCCATTAGCACTGCATCCAAACGACATGCTAGCGCTGTATCTGCAAAATCAGAATCTGGTCCCAAAAAGAAACGTCGAAAGGTTCCGTTGACTGCTGTAGGAAGAAGAAGGTTAGCCAAGGCTGCAATGAAACGAAGGAATGAAAAGGCGGCTAATCCAGAACTAGAAGATGAAGAAGAAGACGACGATCAGCAAGATTCCGGGGCAAAAGAAGAAGCCATCCCTGAACCGGAAGATGTGCCTGTTTATCTGTCCATGGAGGAAGCATTGGCACAAGAAACCCCTGTCGATGAACAAATCTGGGAGTGTGTGTGTGTTACTCTTAAAGATTGGGAAGAATTTATCGCTTCACTCAAAACCAGCAAGAATGAATATGACAGACAATTATACAAATATCTCAAAGAAAACTTGTTACCCGTTCTACGTGAAGATGAAGAGAAACGAATTTCAGCTGCTAAATCCCGTTTGAGGTCTAGAGAAAAGCAGTTCTTGGTTGTTCACCGAAAACGCTCATCACGAATTGAAGAAAAACAGTCTCGTATAGACTACGAAGCTGAAAAACGGTTACAAGTTGAGCAGTTGTTACATGAAGAACAGTTGCTGAAAGAGCGTGAGAGGCGACTTAAGCAGAGAGATGAACGCCGAGTACAAGAACAAGCCTTGTTGGAGGAAAAAATTGCTCGGGAAAAGCTACAGAAGGAAGCCAAGGTCTCAGCTAAAATCCTTGAAGCCAAGGGTGGTGCAAGCGCAGCTGTGTTGATCGCTGCTCCCCATATTGGGGCTGAAGAAAGCAACTCTAGTTCTGTAGACACTAGTGCACAAAACTCTCGCAGCTCATCACCTACAGCTTCTTCTGCTTCTCGCAGTACAAGAAGTAGTAGCCGCCTTGCCGAGCGACATCAAGCAAACAAGGTATTAGGAAAGGAAGAAGCCTCTGAACCCGTTACCAAGAAAGTTCATCATAAGACAGAAACTTGGGATTTTGATTGTTACTGTGGAGAGTATGGAAGAAACTATGATGATGGAACACCTGTTGTTGCGTGCAGCTCGTGTGATATTTGGATGCACGTTGAGTGTCTTAGAGATTCAGAGAAGGAGCGTTTACAGATTGCCAAGGAGAATGAGGAAATTCTCAAGAAGAAACCTCAACTGGAGAAGATAGCCGAAGAACCTGAAACCAACCAAAGTGCTGAAGGTGAACCTGAACCTAAAGATGAGATTATGGAGATGGTGAAAAACCGAGATGTTCAAGTTATTAAGAGCGAGCATGACATGGCTGACGTCAATGGGGCCGAGCTTTCGACTGACTTTATTTGCGACCGCTGCCTACGTATCAAGAATTCCAGAGAGCAAAAGGAAAAACGCGAAGCGCGCAAGGCTCAGAAGGATGCGGAGAAGGCTGCTCGTCAAGCTGAAAGAACTGCTGCTCGTGCCAAGGCAAAAAAGGAAGCAAAAGCCCGAGAACAGGCTGAATTGTTGGCAAATAAAGAAAGAGAGAGGTTAGCAACTCTTCAAGCAAGCAACAACGGCTACGGGTCTTCAGGATTGAATTCGTTTGTTAATCAATCTAGGTTTGCTCACCCTCAGTCTCCAGGTTATCGACATGACGATGTTGTTCTTATTTCAGATAACCAGTCTTCAGGAAATATTGCAGAGTCTCGTAACAAGTTGAACGGCATTCCAGAAACTGCTACCGAGCTTCCTAATGCAGTAAATACTAGTTACGTTGATACTGAATCAGTCCAGACCCCACAAACTACTGTCCAAACAACTGTACCACGACAAGTTGGTATGAATGGAACTAGTAAGGCTACTGACCAAGTTCCTGTTAACCACACGGCGCAAGGCAGTGGAGGTTATGGCCATCCCGATACTCTAGCTCCAGGCCCAAGTCCATATCACATTGAAAGTCCCTTACCATCTACTATATCTGGTTACCCAATAGCCTCGCCACGGGCTCCAACAGCGGTAGCTTCGGCTCCTGTTGCACATTTGGATCCAGGAAGTGTAGTCTCGGCTCCTCCGTCGAGCACGGCATTGTTAGAGAATATCCATCCGGCTAATACTTCCATTATCCAGAGTGACGTTGCTGTTTCTTCTGATCCTACCAAAGTCAATACGCCTTCAGCTGTCACTGAAGGAAAGGAGAATGCTGTATAATATATATATATATACGTTTGCAAGTGTGAATCTAACGTTTTTTATTTGTTTTTATTTTATTTTATCAATGTAGTTATGTATTTATATAATTAAACTGTAATATTTTATGATGCTTATATTATTTTTTGAGGATGCTTTAATCGATTTTTATTGTTTTTACCCGGAAGAGAGGTCATTTTGAATAATACCAATAATTGCTATGTTAAGCCTGGCGATGTAGCACTAGATATTGGAGTGGGTATACATGATGTTGGGGAGGCCATTAACCGTTCGTTTTGAAGGATGAAAGTTTTGTGCGAGATCTTGGGAGACCCATTAATCGAGGGACCTTCATTCCTGACGGCTGAAATATGTGCGAGCAGTAGTAATATGGCGGTGTTATACAACAGACTTGGAGATATATGTGCAATAGGATTGTTTAGTTGGATCTATAGTTTGTAAGACAGACGCAGCACGCTCAAAGCAAAGAGTGTGATAACTGATATTGTCTGTATTCCGAATCTTGGAAGAGCCCCCGGCCGCCTTAGATTTGCACTAATTGGGGAGGGATTATGAAGAAAGTCTGGTCGATTTAGGCCTTTTTGGATGTATAACATGATGTGTCGCTTACTCGTATTTTGTTTTAAGTCGTAATCAGTGCTTTTTGAAGCTTGGTTTGGGTTGGTTCTAGCTCTAAATCTAGAGGCAATACAGGTTTAACGTGTCTTTAACATGGCAGATTAATTGAGGGTAGCCAAATGACCTTATAGAACTCCGGGGTTCATAATACAAACTCTGATCGCTATTATAGGAACACAAGGAGTGCCAGTGCCTTGATATTTCTCCATCAGTCTTGCTTGATACTATGAGTCTTTTCCTAAATTCTTAGAGCCAACAGCCTGGACCATAGTACAACTGGAGCTTTATAAACACACACACATATATATAACGTGACCAAATAGATTAAAACAAGAGCAGGACAAATACGAACAGATGTGTTCCGATTAGAGAGGTCGGAGTAGCTTGTTCTCGACAATAGTGTGTTCTTAATTGGTCTAGTTTTACTACATTCTTCTAAAACTGGCGATTATTGCCCAGCCATGGTTGTTTGCGTGGCAATGGGGTTTTTGTTAAACAAATCCAAGGGCCGCTCTTTCTCAAATTGGAAGTCTTCTCGACAAGAAGGTTCTTTATTAGAGATCATTTAGGTAAACTAGCTGCTATACATATATACCTGACTTGAAAATTGAGAATAAGAAAAACGAGAAAAATAAAAGCCTGGCTTTAAAGCCTGGCTACTCATCTGCATAAGTGAGTTTCTGCAAGGCTTTCAACTATGCGAACAACAACAATTTCAAACCCATTCAAAGACATTTGAATCTGCTGATTATGGATTTAAAACGACTGTAAGCCTGGTTTAAACCCGGCAGTCATAAACCAGGAACACTCGTTTGTTCTTTCTCGGTTCAACTAGCCGGCAACTCTTTCAAATTGGAGGCTGGTTAGTTGTTAGCTGGTTTCTTATGTTCTTTTGTTTAGAAATGTCTACGGTAAATCGAAATGAGCAATAGGACAGCCGTAGTACCTCATCATCCTTTCAACAGTCATGAATAACAACAACAATACCGATGTGATAATAATGACTGGAGGTTTCAAGTGAATGATGAGTCGATAACGACGCTTGACGAACGGACATGATTCGGATTGAATTCAACATGAGTGAAACGGACAAGAAAGTGCTATGAAAACAGACACAAGTGCGAGTCAAACGATAAAGTTTGCCAATAGTAATAATAGCAGTAATAAAGTAAGATAACTAAGGAGGAATATTACTCTTGATGGTGGGAGCTATAAAACTTCAAACAAATATATGCGCTCATTCATGTGAGAGCTTGTGATATATCCTAGTTGAAATTTTGAAAAGATATACACATATCCAAATAAAGTCGATGGTTTCAAAACTGGGACAGACAAAAGCTAGTAAACTAAAGATAAGACAAGCACATTATAACTTGGGCCGGATCCAAATTCCAATGGGACGGTCGGCATTGACTTGTGCATTGCCTGTCCTGGAGCCGAGAGAGTAACAGTTGATAATTTTCTCGCATTTAAATCCTGAGAAGAGTTAGCGTACAGCTGCAGACAAGAAAATTGCAATACAATTCAAATAATAATTTCAGTATAATACAAATAATAATTCGGCAGAGATGCCTGTAGGAATTTATTTCACGACCCAAAAGGATTGTTTTGACAGAAAAAATATAGCATAAACATATTAGCACAAAAAATATCAATCGGAACCGACTTCATTGTCTTGTCGAGACGTGAACACGAAAGGTGTTTGGAAGTTTCAAAAGTTCTTTATTGAACGCAAGGCACAACAGACAGACAGGTGTAGGAAGACAACAGAGTGAGTGTTGTGGGTACTTCTATGCCGACCAATGCCACGCAACATCTGCTTATGTGCAATAGGTTGTTCTCGACAAGTCCTTTAATTCAGGCTAATGGAAGCAACAGGCAAGCAAAAGCTATGCGAAGCATTCGAATCCATCTCGTCCAAGCAAAGTAGTTGGCAAGCAATAGAGGCTTGGTCTGGGAAAGATCCGTGTTGACAGCATCAAGGGTTCTAACGTTTCCTTTTGTTTACTTGTTTATTTGTTTACTCGTTTACTCGCTTACTTGCTCGCTAGAAATGCTATTTATCTAGCTGTCAAATATTGATAAGGAAACGACAGGCTATTAGCCACTTTCCAGATAAGAATATGGAGAGACCTAGAGACCTAAAGAGACCTAGAGATACTGAGAGAGTCTTTGGAAAGAACGAAAGGTTTTATTATTATTTACAAGCAGGTGGTACAATTAAAAGTATGACGAAAAGAAGGTTTGAATCGGAGGAGTCCAAGGTTTGAATTGGCCTTGAATTTCTTTTTACCAAAAGTACAACAGTTGTAAAAAGTGAAGGTTTAATATCGTGAAAAAAGGCTGTATGGAATCTAAAGCTTATAATTCAAGGCTTATGGCTCAGGCATCTACATGTGATAACAAATCACAAGCTGGCCTTCAAGCCAACTTCCAATTGGGAAAAATGGGCATCAAGCACAGGGGATGGAGAGCTTGCGGAAAGAAAGCGGGAAGCTTGGAGATTGGTCCTGGTTCCGTGGTCTAGGAAATAACCGTCGGGTTTGGCACTTGCATCTACACTCGAAAAAAGAAAGCAAACCGAAATTGAATAATCAGGTAACTACCAGAAAGTATCATGCTATTGATATGAGAAAAAGTGGTATTTCATCAAGCCGAAATTGAGAAATAATATTATTTTAAAATAGAAATATTTGTCAATTAAAAAGCGTATAGCTGCGCCCGTCAAATTCATTTCATGTATGCACGGCTGCAGACACATACAGCCTTGCGTCCAAGAGGCTAGACTTAAGAGCACGCCAAGATTGGGATTAAGAAGGTTTTGGGACCAGGTTAAGAACAACATGGTTAAGTGCGGTTTCTTATTTTATAATGTTTGCCCTAGTGCATCCAGGTCATTCATTCTTCACAAGGTTAAACTCGAGATACCATATACGTCTTTTTTTTATTATATATCTATATTTTTTTATATACTTTTTTTTATATGCCTTTTTAAAAATCTTTGGAATATATGGTTTACAATAATGACTTATGGATGCACAGGAAGAATTGGAACCTGTAGGTGTATCGACCGACGCCCAGCCTTTCGCATTCATTCAAGTCAGTTGATTAGCTGACATTTGGATTACTCGGTACAAATTTAACCAAGTTGCTAGTCTGTTTTTAGTTGTGGTGGTAAGAGGCAATCAGCAGCTTGATAGCCGACTGAATTTCAAGGTGAGACCTGAAGGATTCAGATAAAAAAAAGCAGCCGATGGCTGAAGGTAACAAACGGCAAGTTACGTTGTCAGTATAATACTAATAACCCGAATTCCTGCAAACATCCAGGATTTTGACTCGCGAGGCGCACCAAGCCCAAATTTCGGCAACCAAAACATGTAAACCAGGAAGCATTTTTGCAATCTCTACAGTCGATTCGAACCTTCAATAACATCGTATTGGTACCATTATTAATATTAATAATGAAGAGATCGAGACTCTGGTGTTTATGACACCTGGGTTTGAATTTTGAATGGAGAAACCAAGACTTTGGATACTGGAAATAAAGATATTGAGGATACGGTTAGGCCCATTTTTCACCGTCAGTTTCGCCTTGGGTAATAGATATAAAGCTCTCGAATACAAAATGCGATTCCTTTACTGGGCAGACACGACGGCAAAGATATTAACTCCAGCCAATGTCGTGTGGAAAGCAAAGCATATAAAGGCATTTTAATTAATGTGAATACTCAAGCGCATGTATATTCAAATTTGAAATAAATGAGATTCAAAAACTCCAAAAGATTAATATAAAATGGCTATATTAAAGATCAAAATCATTGTTATTATCCATAATACAGCACTATTTCATTCCTTTGTGGACTCTTGTGTTCTTGTTACCAAATTGTGCAACTAATGGAAAACACATTTATGTGCTGCTCCAGGGAATGGCATTCACAAGAAATGAATTCTTTAAAGGCTGGAATTTATTTTAAGAGATTGCTAGGTCTACGATTAGGCCTATAAAGGATACATTGAATTCAGGTCTAACACTATTGTGAAAGAATGGTGCTTTCCTGTCTGGTTTTGGCAGCGTGAGAGCACGAAGGCTTCTCCTACAGTAGCAATACTATAGTAATAGAGCGGTGCTGGGTCTAATGATTGAAAACCCACAATTCTTACGAGTCGAACATGCCATTCCACAACACTTGGTATATTATGCTCGGGTAAAGTTGATAAAGTTGGGCATATCAATCTCGAAAAGCCTTTGTTGACGGGAGAGGCTAAAGAAATATGCATGTCGACACACAGGTCCAGCCATCCATTGCGTTACAAGTGAATGTAATTGCAACAATTTGTGTGTTGCACTGGTTTTGTGCCCACTCGGATTTACTAGTAAAGCTTTGCAAAGGGAAGAGGAATTCAAGTGGTTGGTACTGCTGGTGGTTGTATAGCTGGGGAATTGTGTGGACCTTTTGTCCGCCCGTTATCTTTCAATCGTGAGCAGTCTTCCTTGTAGGTCCATTATTTGCAAACGTGTTTGGTTTGGGGGTGATATTCGTGTAAGACAAGACCAAGTCTCTTGTCATCTTTAATTTCTCGTTTGAACATCCATATTCAGGCAAACACATTCCTCGCCGCGGTGATAAGAAATACACATTCGTACGTTATGAACAAAAGGCTTACCTCCAACAGTATTCACGTTGGACCACAAACGGAACCTTTTGCAATAAAGCCTTTCATTTTAGAGTCGGACGCGGTGGAACACTTTTATCATGGCATGCTGGCTGGAGATGTGTGGTGCTGGTTGAATTGTTGGGCATATTGTGGTGAAAAGGAGAGAGAGGGCCATGGTAACAAGGTGAGCTGGTATGTAAGTTGGCAGGTAATTGACATATGTAAACTACATACACACAAGCCCATAACCAAGTAGTTATAGACTTGGGCCCTTTTTATGGGTGTTGTTTAGCAGGCGTATTCAAATGCACCACTTGTGGGCTTTGTCTCTCACGTATTGTGTGCTACATCTTGCCGTGAGAGAGCGGATAGGTGCAAATGAAAGGTAACTGCGATTCCATTTCTGGTACGTATGTTTGATTGTTCCGAGTGTTTGCGCTGCTGGACTGTATTTGCCCGTCCGTCGGAGCACTCAGCACGAAAGAACAGCTCAAACACAGGAATCAATCTCTAGAGTAGTTGGAAATTGTCCCAAGTCTTTCGGCCAAGGTCAAGTCCAAGACCACATTGCTGAATTCCAAAAGCCACGGGACCTCAATCGTAAAGGATTTCGGACAATTTCATTTTGAGAACAATACATGAATCCTAATATTAGTCTACGAACCACGCAGCTATTCTCGTTTACATTCCATACACAATTATGGACGTGACGCGTCAAATGGCCAAGTCGCGTCGAGGAAAATGCAACAATAGTAGCTGTAAAATACAGTGATAAAAAATAATAATAATCATCATAATAATAGAAATTGTATATATGGTTTAAATTATATTATATATAGCAAAAAAATGTCAAAGATATTTAAAAATTCATTCAGGGAATCACCTAACATAGACTATCCAGGTATATAAAAAGAAATCCTACTGAACCAACCTCCTTGGATAAACGGGAGTAAAGACTCTTGACCACAGTGGCACAAATAAATGTTAAGCAGTCTTGCATACTCCTCGATCTTATCAGCTCCCGCAAGCCTTACGATCCGCAAGAACTGGTTGCCATTTGCATTTCCAACGTGAGCAGCAGAGCTATACATTACGGTCAAGTCTAAGCTTAGCACCTCGTTATTTTAAAGTTAAAGTCTATTTAGACGAAAAGGTACAAACTTATTGACAAACCTCAAGGTCAAACCTTGACAGTTGGGATTTGTGCAAACTTTAACAAGTATCTGCAGTTTTGTACGAATAACCCAGCTGGGATGTGTATAAAGCAAATGGTAAAGTCCTCAAAACCGAACTTTGGTTTAAAGGTAATAGGGCTCCGCTCGATTCCTAACCCAACGTCCCAACCCGTATTCTATCACAAATTAGTCCATTGTTCCAAGCTTTCCACTAGCAAAAGCTAACGTGTATCTATGCAATCTCTCCCAGTTTGTTCAACTTTGGGGTTTCATGGGATGGCTGGGCTTGTCCAGTTTCTTCAAAGTTAACTATGATACAAAGAGCATCCGACAGATTCCGTCAAGGATTGCGAGTTGGGTAAATGTTAGTGTTAGTAGTCAAGTGGTTTAACTAGCATCATCAATCCAGGCAAGCCAAAACATTAAAGCCAAAAAAATTGAATGGCGAGACGAGCCTGGTTTTCCTTCAAATTAAGACCAAACCAGATACTTATCTGAAAAAACCTCTCACTGTGGGACTTATCAAGACCACACATGACCTGCTTGCACTTGGTTTAACAACTTGAAATACTGTTAGCTACAACCATGACAGAAGCTGTGCGTTTTTATTAATCTGAAATCACCGGTATTTTTAATTTTTAAAAATATTTCTTTCGCTCGACATGTTTAATGAAATCAAAGCTGGATCTTATTAATTACATGACAGTACTCAATGTGAATCGGTCCACCTAGAAAATATACATATATGTATATATTCGTCGCACCATCAGTCTTGACCAAGATTCTTTTGAGAAAGTAGCCTCATTATAGCTTGCAAAATTGAATGCAGTGCTGTTTACCATAACTGGCAACTTGATTAATACGTATTTTCCTGTTATAACCTTTTCATAATCATATCATGATATCATGATTCAATACTGTGACAATACACAACCATCTTGGGGTTCGTTTCCCAATCTCACATCATTTCTCAAGCTGCGCACTGGTGTTTACAAATCATGAATTACCAGCTAGAATCTAACAATAGGACTTTGAGAAAATCGCTGTAGAATAACAAACTAACTGATTTGAACAGAGATTTACAAAAGTACCAAAACTTTATTTGACCAATTGGGCGCTTCTGGTGCTAGATGTGCTATGGCCATATAAGGACTTTGACGATCCAAGTATCAAAACATGATACTGAATACTAAACAGGTTGTGGCTTGAGCCTTTACAAGTATTGGTACGTTATAGAACACACCATTTATATGTTCATATTTGATCTTAATGGTAGTCTACGGTTCTAATGGTACTCACCTCTTTCCATGGAATGTCATACAACAGGCATGGGTTCTTTTCCTTTCCAGAAAACATTTCAAACCTAATATCCACGCCTTGAGTTTGAGATTATTACGGCTTAGAACCATCCTTGCTATTCGTTTCTTTATTGAACCTTCTTCCTTGCTCAGAACCTGCTCGAATCCGGTGAACAGATTGGCAAACAAGCTGGTAAACAAATTAGGAACACAAGAGGTTTTCGAAACTTGGTGACAAACGGATTTCTAGAAACAAATTAGATTTAACATTTATCATTTTTTCCGAATAGAACAAGCCAAAGTTTGCCACAACTATATTCATAATCTTGAACAATAGAAGTTTCTTTCATTGTGCCAACCGACAGCCTGATGTTTGCCCACCCTGGGAATTGACAGTCGATATGCTTGAAAACTTCAAATTGATTGACAGTCATGGTAGCCGGATCCGCGCAAAGTTAAGATTCCATATTGTTATTTGGTTGGGGAGATAAAAGATGTAGTAAGTTTAAAGCAGACCACATCTCTTAACGATGTTGGCATTTTGTTAGAGCGAGTTTACAATGAAGAAATAAGCGAAGGACCAAAATAAAGGTGCCTTAAATTCACTTGGCCACCTCAATTTGAAGAGCGTTAAAGCTACACACGTACAAGTCTACTAAAGAAAAAATTACTTGGGAAGAAATATGTGAACAGGAAATACAGAGAGCTAAAGGACATGAAAAAAAAAGCGAGTTTTGTTTGCAGCCCAATCCATTGTTTAGGAGTGGCTAAACAGTCATTTATGCGTTCTTACTTTTGACAAGACCCAATTATACTATGAAAGAGCCGTTACTGGTTATGATTGTGGAGATAGTTAAGTGAATTCTTTATCATTTCGCATAAGGGTTTATAAAATAGGCTGAACAAGTGGATCAGGGTAGTTGAAGGGATGTGAGCTTTATGAGCTATAAGCATATGTGTATATTCAGGTATATTCAGCTATATAGGAGCGGTGTTGGCTTCATTTTAGGATTAAAAGCCTGAGTAAGTGAATGAATAAAACGAGAACCCCATCCATCTTTAGGAAAACCTGTACCGACGAAATCACCAAAGAATGTATTTCGCCAAAGCCTAGCTACTCACGTACGAGTCCAACGTCAACTGTAAATACCGTCTAGATTTTTAAGGAAATACGAATAAGGTATGTTCTCAGGTTTAGGGTTGACTTAAGTCAGAACAGCAATAAAAATTTGATCAAAGCCGCTAGTGTCCGTTTTGGAAGCTGGACACCCAAACTTACTCTAACCGACAGTAACTGAAAGATTTGGTTATAACTTTATTTCATAACGAGCATTTATTATACTTGATGGCTAATAACAGCCATCTATATATTCATTATATTTATTCTATAACCAGGCTATATCAAATCCAATAGCAATATCAGACTAACACGCCCTCACCAGCGTAGGCGCTGGATTCCAATAGCCATCTTCTATCATTATTTCCTTTCCAGCGCCTCCTCTCCCAATATATAAAGATTGTTTTCCCCAGCCTTTTATTCTTTTTTCTCTCTTTTCCTCCCACTAATCTTCTATCCCACTTTTCGTTTATTACGTTCAAAGCAACTCTTTCCATCTCTCTTTTGCTTTTTGAAGGTAATCTTACTTATTTATTTATATAGCCTTTCCTATCAAGCAATGATATATTCAACAGCTACCGAGCTTCCATTATTGCCAACAGACCTGGATACTTCCACCCTTTGGCCCTCACAAACAGTTGTGCAAACCATTCATAAAGACTCTTCAGATCAAAACTATCTTTTACAGACTGAAGTTACAACTCCTCAGAACGCTACTTTCGAAACTTCTCAGCTTTTAACCCCACCACAAACCACTAGCTATACCACTCCTTCTAGCGATTCCATGTCTTGGAACTCTTCTGAGACTCCATTAGGAACTGAAATGTCTTATATTACTCCGTCTTCCTCTTTAACTGACGCTTCTGTGTCGGAATATCATTCTTCAATTATGACTCCAGAAACAGACCCTGAGCTTACCGTTAGCTATAAGTCAAATAGTCCATACATTGTTTCTCCTGTCATGGACTCTTCTTTACACACACATGCACAAGTTCGACATCCTCTTCCTCTGCCAGTGCCTCAGATTCAACTTCAAATGCCATCACAATTCCAACACCCTCAACAGCCCACTGCCCATCAAAGTTACACTCCTCTTCAACCGCAGCCAGTATTTTACACAATCTCACAACAGGGTCTTCCCCATGAGGCCCCTAAGATGGTCCCTAATCCATATATGACTTCACAATACTCTGTTATGCCAAATACTCCAGCAGCTACTCCTATTGCTTCTGGTCCACGAAATATGATGACTTCTCCTATGGACCCTATGATGAACTCTATGCAACCCCCACCACCACAACAACATTCCCTTCTTGTGTCACCTGTTAATGATACAATGGTTGTTCCTCAATCTCTTCCTATCCATAATATGCCTCCTCCCATCTACCATCAGCAACAGTATCAAATGCAATGGCAACAGCAGCAACAACAACTCCACCAGCTCCACCAGCAACAACTTCACCATCAACAGAAGCTCAAGGAGCAACAAACACAACAGCAACAGCAGCAACAAAGCATTTTGGCCGCTCGTCGGGCTAATGCTGAAGAGCTTCAACAAACAAAGATGGTTAAGCTTACTCGAATGACACCTGAGAGAATCGAAACCATCAAGAAGCTTGCTGAAGAAAAGGGTATCCAACCTTCTGTTGTTGAAAGTGTATTGTTACTTTACACTCCTGCTGGCCGTGACAAGTACTTTAAGGGCAAGCCTATTGAGGATGACATGAGTAAACTTGAGGGTGATGACATTTATATTAAGATCGTCGTTAATGGTGGTGGTGTTTCACTCACCGAGGATGAACTTAGACTAACGGATGTTACACAACAGTATCAGCAACAACAGCAGCCCATGTTATACAACCAGTTTCTTTATGCTGGAAGCCCTGGCAATCCTGCTGCGGCAGCGGCGGCGGCGGCAGCAGCTCAAGCTTGCCGATCAGGTCGTCGTAACAGAAAGGCTCGTGTAGGACATGTCAAGCGTCCACTGAACTCGTTTATGTTGTACCGCAAGTCGCAGACACAATCTGCCATGGCATACGCAGTGCATTCAGAGCTCAAGCTCAACCACCAGAACATTTCACAGATTGTTGGTTTGATGTGGCAGACAGAGTCAAAGGAGGTTAAGGAGCAGTTTGCACACTTTGCTGGACGGGAAAAGGAGATCCACCGGGTGTTGCATCCAGACTACAAGTTTTGCCCTCAGAAGAAGAAGAAGCGAGCCTTCTAAAGTAGTATATTTATTTATTTATAATTTAACGAATTTATTTATTGGTGATTTTACTTTTTGTTAATGTCCTATGTATTAATGTTACTAATGTAAGTAAGTAAGTAAGTTAATTCATGAGTTACATAATATTCATTCAGCAGGAAGGCGTGCCATTCTCGCGGGTTTCTTTCTGGGACTTATGTATGAGCTCGAGGTTGTTGCGCTTTTGTTTGCGCACGTGCTTCCGAGTTGTGCTAAGCTATCCGATCCGGATCCCAATTTAGGCGCGGATTGCAGGATAAAAACTCCTTAAGGAGTAAACCGCGAGCAGTCCATTGATCACTTCACAGTAGGTTCCATTATGGGGAGGGGAGGAGACGACAAACCTGTGGACTCGAACCCAAAACCAGAGGTAATCATGGTGGTAGCACGCTTTGCCAAGCTACACTGGCTCTATATTCCTAGTGCTATGGTATTTTCCTAATACAGAATTTTGAATTTGGTTTTTTGCAGGTGAACTGTTATTGCAGAATGTGTAGAAAGATAGTGCAGAGAGCGCTTTCGGTCTACTCGGGTGGGGACGAGGAAGAAATATTTAGAAAGTAATGTATTTATACAAAAGTTGAGCATCAAAGCAGATTTAAAACTTCCAAAACCAACAGCAGCAGTAAGAAGACAGTGTATAATTGAATACGGTAAATCCAAATGAAAGTTCAAACGGTACATGGTTAGGCAGTACGAAAAGCCTAAGCGGAAATGAGTCCACGGCCGTGGGAATCTCTAGCGGAAAACCGGCCAGCTTTGGTAAAGAATCCGAAACTGTCAAAAGACGCCAACTGTAAAAAGAATTAAGGCTTTGGCAAAAGGTTTCAAAGTAATTGAGTGGGTTGATATTGGACATGCGCAAGTGCACTGGAATGGAATAAATAGGAATTAAATGGAGATATAAATGATAAGCGTGATAGAGAATAGGTATCAACGGCTTATATTAGCTTTGAAGATGGCTGGACTGCATAGGAGCTATCTCATTATTGGCTAAAAACGTCTGGATCAAAAGCCCAAGTCAAGGATGAATTTAGGTATCAAAAGACTTGCGAATGAGACAGACCGAATTGGGTTTAAAATACGAAGCCCAAGGTGATCCTAGCTCAAAGGAAGAGAGGGCTTTGAAGTGCTACAAAAATTGCAGAGCAAAAATAATATACACATAGACGTGTGGACAACAGATTGTCGTTCCACTTGGATTTGCTTTATTTTCACAGTTAACTTGAATTAACGTGTGTGTCGTATGATACACATTGTACAAGGTGCTAAACGTGCCACTTCGACATGTGGTAATGCCAGAACTCTAGTTGGTTTACAACGGTTTAACAGTCGCAGAGGTCAAAAGCGGGTTCTAGAGAGAGCGAGAGATGCATATAATTAGACGGAATTGGTGGCGAGTATCACTCACGCACCGGGTGTTGAATTGGAGAATTGGAGAATTAGAGCATTGGAGGAGGGCGCACGTGAAATCGTCATATCCGCACGTGAGCCCGAGCGCTAAAGGCAGCTTTAAGAGAGGATAAAAAGGAAAATGGGACTGGCGCGCCCGAGGCTACAGGAGCTAGCAGGCATATTACGAGATGATAGAAGGTATGAGGTGCATTTGAAAAGGACTAGAAAGAAGACGGGTATATTTTGATTAATATTCAGGCTGGGGAAAAAAAAATAAAAAATAAAAAAATAAAAAAATAAAAAAAAAAAGGAAGAATTTGGATGATTTGTATCGATTGGCATGGAAATGCCAACGGGAGAATTGAAAAAAAGCATGTATATTTAGAAGTGGAGGACATATGTGAAGATTGTGAAGCTCATGTTGAATTAAAAAAGATTTCAAAAGAAATTGGTAATTGGTAATGATCATATACTTGTTCGCATCTTATTCCTAAACTGGGAAGGCACGTTCCCGAATTATATTTTTTCAGAGGAAGACAACTGGATTGAACACTTTGACAAACTTGGACAGCTTGAGCATCCCAAGCGTACCTTAGATGTCATAAATACCTTCTAAATAATTGGAATGGCTGGGTTAACTAACGAGACTCTGAGAATAACCTTTGATTGTTAACTTGCTGAAGGTGCGGATGTTAAATGGCCAAACAAAGGCTTAGTCCAATAGCAGCAGCGGCTTCTTTTTCTTTGACCAGCAGCAAGACCAAATTTCCAACTACCTTTTATAAAGGTGCAAGACTCAAAGAAACTAATTAGCTTTTACCAATTGTTATCAAGCCTTTTTGTCCTCAGAAAAGAAAAAAGAAAGAGCTGACTAGAGAACACAACCACCTCATTTTCTAATTGAGTCTCGTTGATTTGAAATAGCCGTGCGTGCACGAGAGGACCTTTACACTGTTTGTGGGTATTCGAAAAACGATTGGCCAATAGTTACAGGAATAGCAGCAATAGTACTAGTATTAGCACTGGTATTATACATGCTATATATCATTAGTACTGGGATTATGTCTATACATTATTAGTACTAATATTTAATATTAATTCTTATTTATTATCATAATTGCTTTTTCTTATCCAAGTCTTGTCGTTTTCTACCCACGTCTCGTGACTCTTTTTACTGCTGTGCGCAACAATCGGTCCAAGTCCAGTTAACGATGCATCATTACGTCTTGTACCAAAAACCAAAAACCAAAAAAGCAACAAAAGCAATAGGCCTCTTCTATGATATGTAAAGTCGACTTGGAATGGATTAATTACTCTTGTCCCCGTATATCAAATATGGAAAATACCCGGAGCCGATTCGACAACTCTTGTGCTAAACGACCAAGCACCAAGAAATGGACGCTTGCTGTTCAGATCTTGAATAGTATAATGAATATATTAAAAAAAAATACACAAATTCAAAAATACAAAAATAAGAAATATTTTTCAATATTTCAATAGTTCTCATTATATATTGGTTAGACGTCTGCACCAGTGCCGAAATTGATGCGTCGAGCTTAGATTCGGTTACAATTTTGTGTAACTGTAATAAACCGCGTTTGGCAAACAACGTTTTCCAACTATCATCATGATCATTATTTACTATAATTATTACCACTATTTGTTTATATTCGCCTACATTGCTAGACGTATTACATCAAACACAGAGCCTTTGCAACCAGCTCCAATATGACGAGCGGTGTATATTCTTTTTTAAAGTTTCCACTCTGTTCGCAAAAAATTCCTTTTTCGGGATATAAAGCTACCCGTCACCCGGAAACTATTTGAATACATCAATCCATCTATTTCAAATGTCTCATTCTTAATTCTCGTCGTGTTGAACTGATGCTGTCTCACTTTGCTAATTGCCTGTCCTACTAGTCAACAGGACATTGGGATAGCAATAATGGGCAAAACACAGCAATAATTGTTAAAACTGGCTAGTTTGTTCACGTTCTCTCCCATATTGAAATCTAAGCAGCAACCATTACTATTCATTCTCAAACTAGTTGGGGAAATCGGGCTTCTAGAGTACGCTCTATTGCCTGGGAAGTCTTGGCTTAAGCTGAATATATTACTTGCCACGGTGTTTATCGAATTCGATTACCGATTCCTTTTGAAACGATGCTGGGTTTTTAATTCTTGGGAAACAATAGCATTTGTACCTCCCATTGTATTTACAACCATTGGTATATTTAATCTTAACTGCTGGGATGACAATGGCTCAGGGGTATTTTTAAAGATCAAGATTACAATTCACTTGATTATTCATTTCCAAAGCCTAGGGATGAAGGCGGGAAGAAACATATCAAACCCAAAGCTTTATTCATATTGCAACACCTTTCCACCCATATTCCATTATAATTGGCTCTCACCCGCTCCTGGGCCGTGTAACTTTAGGTCTTTACCATTGACCATGTAAACCAAATAATATCGTGTTTGTAACATAATCACATTTATATTTGTTCATATTTGTATATTAAATGTCAATTGGTTATAATAGTCCTCTCCAGACTGAAGGCGGATTATCCATCCAAGTCAAGGCTATGGATGCTAGTTCTGGAACATTACATGGCGAGTGTAAGAGTTACAGCGCACCCAAAGAAGATAAGAAGACCTGGGCGGTGCTTAATTATTTCTAATATTACTCGAGCGTTTGCGCGAAGCAAGTTTGCTTGCTTGTCTGAATGTAATGTCAAAGAAATGGCGGAAGCATGGAAATAATAAATATCCATGGATTTAATAAGGTTTTTCATTTTTCATTTTTTATTTTTTATTCTACTAGTCTTCTAGTTGCAGTGGATCTTTTTACAGCCTTTTTATTATTATTGCCAGCATGTGATAATCTATAATCTTTAATCTTTATTTTCAAGGCTCAAGGGATTTGACTTGGTTATCATTTACTCTTATTATTCCTATTCTCGTAATGTTTCTTCCCCTCGTATTATACTCGTGTTCTTTCCATTCTTTCCATTCTTATTACTTTTGTATACTTGCAAATGTGATTGTCAGTACGCCATCCGGATGCCCGGGGGTTCCAAAAATTTCCAAGCCTTTCTTATGCAGACAGGAGGAACCTAGTAAACTCAGTTAATTACGATTTCTAAGCTCCAAATCTACTCTCTAAATTTTGCCTCTATTACCAGCCTATTGTCCTATTGTCCAAACATTTTGAAAATAGTTGGACCAGTAGAAAAACAGACAAGTCACATGAAGTTCACTTGACAATTAGGCTATTCCATACAAGCCATTCACCTTATATAACAGGTTGACTTCTTTGCTCTGGGCCTGGACCTGTATTTGCATTTGCAGTTGTATTTCCTCAGAAATTTTACATTTTCACAGTAGGAATACCCGAGATCAGTTCGGACCTTCACAACCGAAATTAGTCTTCCAGGTGGTTCTACCCCTCATACCTATCCCATTGTTGTCACTGGCTTTTGGGTTTACCTAGTTTAGCCCAATTTCCAAATGTAAAAAAAAAAAATACCTGCGATCAACATCAACATTTAGTTGGCTAAATCTGCCGGATTCAATGTTGATCGTGGCTGATGGATTACATCCATGCCGATCACTGATACTTTCAAACGCCAATGATTCCTGATCCATCAATTCCTTTTTCTTCCTTTCTCTCCTTTGATCGCCAATTGAGAAAAATGTCTGATAGTCAGAGCCAGTAAAGAAACAAGCAAAATGCCGACCGCCCAACTTACATTAGCTGTTATACAACCAGTTCCGCTTTAAATACTTGTATTTTTGCATCTTGTTATACTTGACAATCCATGTGACTCTCTAACCGTACATTGATGAACGCCTGTAGTTTGTTTGTGTTTCATACGTCTCGACCAACATTACAATCGCAGAGTCCCCCTAATTTCTACTCAGAATGATGCTCTAGAGTCTCGCCATTCAAAAGTTACGAGCGATTACTAGGAAAATGTCCTAATGTTTTCCGTGATGTACTCACTGGTTTGATACTTGGTTAACGCACTAAAAATCTCATGTTAATATCTCATTCCGCATTCAATTAATACCCGAGCTATGATTCATGGGCCATTTGGACCTCTTGGCCAAGAATAAAGACACTTGGTCTGGAATATCTACTCGAGTCATTTCCTGCCCACGCACATGTCAGAATAAGAGTCCTCGATCACAAGGTTATCAATTGTCGGAAAGATGCACGAACAAGCTGTCATGAAACTAGCTTTTAAAGGCATTATTTTGTTGATCCGCTATTGCTAAATGGGTTATATCAATGCTGAAGCAAATCCATGTTTTTATATCAAAATAGCTTCTTGTGACGACTGATTGGGCCGAACTGGCTATTAAGCTTTACAGGCATATGGCAATAAATTATTTGGTACAATGTAATATTTATATTTCAAACGCGAGGCCAACCGTTTTATCGCTAAATGCTGGAGATCAATTACATTATGAATAAGAGCTGAAATTGGTTTGGCTTGGTTGAATGGGTAAACGACTAACAAAGTATTCTCTCTGGTGATATCTTTCTTGCCGTCTTTCCATAATCTCGAGCCTTTTTATGGCTATTCTCCGGGTAGTACTTGGCAATCCTGGAAATCTACCTTTGATCATAATCGAAATATCACAATACCAAACGAACAAGCCCATTTCCCTCAGTTTGATTGTATATACAACTTGGCTCATGAAATGGATGACTCGGACTATGCCTGGATACCTGCTGTTATGTAGGGAACTTTGGATGTACCTCGTTTCTGTTCACGTGACTGAAACGGGAACATGCCTTTTTCTCCACCTCTGTCAACTAACCATCCTTGAAAAAACCACTCTACCCAAGCTAATACACATCTGTCGACGCAAATCTTACTCATAATGAACATCTTCACAACACTAGATCGAATCTTGATGTTTATTTACTTTTAAACTGAGTCTCCTTTGACAGCAATCACAAGCTGTTCAAGGTTTTGGGGAGAATTCATTCCAGTTACAATATTAAACTTCTTGTACCTACAGTGGGGGCTTTGCAAATTATTTCAATATGCTGCAAAATGTTAATTCAAGAAATTACTCCATAAAACTTTCCAAAGGCTTGTTAGAAAGCCACTTGTTCAAAACTGAGATCATGAGCTTTTTTGACATTAGCCCACAATGATCACTGGTGATCAGTGTTTCTCGGTTCATGTTTGTTCAAGCCCCAAACTAGTGCAATCTCCGTACCATTCGAAGCCTTTCGGAATCTAGATGTTGCCATTCATAGACGGCTCGAATGCCTTGGATTTCGTCAACAAACGGTAACAAAGGCACAGGCAATGCAATATTCGAAAAGATTATGACCTCAGTCATCAAAGTTCAGGCACAAACCTCAACAGTTTAAAGTCTAGCGAAATATTTTTGAAACTACATCTCTATTGTTCTTGTTTGCTTGTGGGATAATACTGGCCTGTTTACCGTTCAAATGGACTCATTGTTTGATCACACTGGTTTGCGAAACGTTGGGCAATTTTAATAACACAGTCTTGTTTATAAAGTACAAATTTCAAACTATACCAAAGTCCATTCTGATCGGATGCACGCCTGTATTAAAGGAAAAAATGTTAAATCATCAACCAAAGTTTTGGCGATCTTTTACTGTTGTCATCAGTTTATATATACTGATTTGATTTGATTACTTGTCGCTTGGTTCTGCTGGTTTTCAATAGATATACCTGTAACTTTGGCCCTGTTTGGGAGAAACTAACCTTTGCTGATGCCATTACAAATGATATGTTGAGTTGCAACTTTTGCGAAGCAGTTTGAAGAACCTTTGAAAAACTTGGTGAATTTGGTCTATTATTATCGCCGCAATTAATATTTTATTGGATCCGCCACTGGATGTTTTGAGCACTGAACATTGGTTACCAACATGAAAATGTTAAAGTATGCTGATTCCCGACTTGAAGTTTAACCACCATTAATAACAATGTTGCAGTTAAAGGTTCCATGAAATATTACCTTTATTAAATACCAGATTGGTACAATCACACATTTTAAAATGACAAACTACCAAGGCGAACTTTACGCTCAATTATTATTAATTTATCTTTAGAGGTGAATTGAAGATCACAAGTTAGGCTGTGAGACCTACAAGCACTAGTACTAATGACAAATTTGATAATCTCAGCCATGACGAAGATGAGTTTGGAGGCATAGGATAGAGCAGCATGGCAGATTCACAAGCCAATCCGTGGTTAGAAAGTATCAAAAGACATGGCCCTGAAAAAAATATGCTTTTTATGGATGCTTAGGCAAGTTTGGCCCATAATAACCATGAAACCATGATATTAAACAAAGTCTGATTACTTACCAAAAGTTGCAAAAGTAAAACAGCTGGAGGAAAAAAGGAGCCCTGATACATATGGTAGAAATAATGACAATGATAATAATACCAGAAAACAAACGAAAAATCTGGTTCAGGGTCCATTTGATAATGGTTTATTAAATGGGCTGAATCAATTGAAAGAGGATGGTTTTCATACTGACTCGGGAAGTTGAATTGCAGTTTAAGTTGGCGACCGAGGAGTGCGCGATTGATGTAGGCACAAACATTGCATTCAAAATTATTTCCCCGTGTTTAACAGAGGAGATCATATTGATATTTCAAAATTGAGATATTGTAGTCCAACTTTGCAAGGCAAAAATTTCCCAAATGAAGAGTATTAAGGTTCAACGGTGTAGAGTGGTTCATTCCTGCTGAGTTTTTATAAATTAATATATTTTTGGTATTTTTTTAGAATTTAGCTGTAATCCAAGTTATGTATTCATCACCTGAGAACAAGGAGAATGTAAAAGTGAAAAGGTTAAGAACCGAGTTTTAAAAGGTCCAAGAGAGTTGAGCATGTTTTTTCACAATCATATTGAAAAACTTGTACCAAACTTTTGAAATTTGGTTGAATAAAGTTTTAAAGACTGCGGATTTCACGAGGCTCCTCGTATGAAATATTCAAATTGAGTAATTGATTCTTCGGATACTGTGATTCTACCAAAGTAGGAACTTTTCAGTTCTAGTAAACCAAAAATAAGTACAACTGCTTTGCACATGTTGCCAATACTTTAAAATGTTAAACAAAAATATCTTTAGATTATTATTACGGGTTTTAAATAACTAGAGCAAAATTTCCCAAAAAGGTTTGTGTATTAAGGTTTCTCCAGGCGTTAAAAGGCTTTGCATACACAGCCTTTTGCCAGACTCACGTTTTGGTGGATTCTGTGGGAATATATGTGTTTAATGTGTAAAGCCCGAGAGCTCAGACCAATCTGGGATTGTGTCAAGGTGCTCCATAGGACTGAAAAAGTGCAACATGGGTGATGTAGCTAATTGTGCCTTGACTCATCTATCGCGGTTTAAGCCAATCAAGAAAGATAAACAAAACCAAAAAAGAAATAAAACATAAAAAAGTAAATAAAATAATAAGAACCACGATGTTAGACGGTGATGTATATCTGTCAAATATACAGCACCTACTGATGCAGTTCATATACATATAGCATGAGACTGAGGCAAGCTTTACTTATTTTGCAGATTAAGTCCAAACCATTAAAGACATTCTACAGGATGAATTTTAAGTTGCATGGCCACTAAATCGAAGGGACATGCAAGGTGTTAGTCTCAAGTCCTATTTCTGTTAAGCTAGTATTAAGTCTAGTCTTAAACCTGGGATTAGCCTATCTTTTGGCTCTAATTCCCAAATACGATGATTCCTTGAATTGGAATAGAGTAGAGATCAGACCCACATTACATATCGTGATCAGAAGTAATATGTCTTTCGAGACGGCTTAAGAAGACCAGAAGACCAGAAAACCAGAAGAACCAGAACCAGGATTTTATTCCTTACCTCGTGATGCTCGTTTAGTGAAGCTATCATTTAATTTTACATAGCTGTGGTATAGCCTTGTTGCAAAGAAGTGGTAATATTATTCTCATATTCCAGTATTCCGTGGGAATAGATGACCAATTCCTTTGGTATCCTTTGTTGCCTGTGATCGATCCATCGATTCATATTAACATGACAATAATTTTAATACAGACATTGCAATCAGCTTGACTTGGGTTTGTGCAACGTCGCTTCCAAGCAATCAATTGATATGGTTGGGGTATCATTTCCATATCGGCACGTGTAATTACTTTCAATTCACCACTCGGTCAAACTTATTTCTTTCACGCACTAAAGGAGTACGTGTAATTACTTGCTAGAATAATAGCCATGCACTCTAGTTATGACAGTGTGGGTCACGCACTCTATTACATCTTCAGCGTCTTCAGCATGCTCCCATTGCTATGACATTACGTTCATTATGTAGAGTGCTACCGCCGTTTACCATTAGCCAAGTGTAAGGAAAGACCGATCAGCTAGAATGAAGATTGCCAACCACTCTCATTCCCAAGCATCTGGCCACAACGACACCACTCCGTGCTACTACTCCTCATAAAGATCGCTTATAGTCCGACTATGCGCTCTGAGAAGTCCATAGTCCCCTTTTATTATCAGTTAGACATATTCCACTGCCTTATAGCCTCCATATATGATACACCCTCGTAATCTTAACGTGACTTGCAAAAAGTTGCGAGTACCAGATGTGTAAGCATGTTTCTGTACGGTGTACCATTTAAGCCGAGACACAAATACTTTATAAACCAATGACTGGGCTTTGACTTTTCCAGTGGTAAAAAAAAGAAAAAAAAAAAAAAAAAAATTACTGTCGTGGTGCCGTTGCTCATACCAATCCCGCGTTATGGAAAATGGTGATTGGAATACGCCTTTATGGTCTTATTTCAACGGACAAATAAAGCGTGACATGCTCCAACCTGATTCTTTACCTACAGGTCAGAGTCTGGTTTATATTTCTTATATTATATCTGGTGATTAAACTTGAGTTGAACCATTTTTATTCTCTTCAAGAATGTTACATGTGCCTATCCTTGTCAATAGAAACAGTGAAATGAAATTGAGAACAATTTAACAAACTCCAGTGCCGTCCCAAGTTCTAGTCAATTATCGACACATTCAATCTCAACCCAATCTAGCTTTTTGTAGGCTGTTCTTAAAATCTCCCTCAAATTATTTATAATTTATTAAATTCTCAAGTCTTGATTCACAAAATTGCATATCCCAAAAAGCGTGTAGAACTATGCCAACCTACTCAAGAATGCTCGTCTGCATTCTTTCAAAAAACGACTAAAGGAATACGGGAATGGCCTCTTGGGCAGCGATTGTCTACAAGATCTCAGATCCCAGATCCATAATGCTAATAACTATCTACACGGCTCTCAGGCCTTGTTGATTCATACTCGAGGGAATAGTGCCTTGACTGGGATTAATAGGCTATAAAGAATAAACAATAATTAAACCACAGCACGAGTCACATTCATTCAATCTCTTAAAGGCCTTGAGCTCGAAACCCTTTTGTTTTTGAAATATATAGTCCAATTAACTGTATCCTAACCCATCATTGGCCGTAATACTTTTCGGGACGGTTAGGCTTAGGTACATTTACCTTGCACCTGCACCTAATCTATTTCATTTAAGAGATTATAGTCCAAAAGAACCAGGGGCTACCACTTGTCAGACCAATAACGCCCGACTCGCAAGTTTTTCAACAACTACGGATTACCAGCCTATTAATGAGAGCCAGAACTAGATTATGTCAGGGGCAGACTGCGATGACCAAAAAGCCAATTAAGCCTTGCATTTGGAATTGGTCTCATGCCCTAAGTATGAATGGTCAATGGTAGAAGCTAATCGCTAGAACAACCAAATGGATAATAGGGTAATGGACTCAACTCTAAAGTTAAGCATCAGCTTTAGAGGTATGTTCTTAATCCAAGAGATGGCTCGCTTGAAAGATTACACTATTATTTTTTTAAAACAAATCTGACCATTTCAACTTGTTTTTACCAATATGACCACTCATAAATCAACGTACTGACAAAGGGGGTTCTTTAGACAGGTGCAAGCGTAGTTTCCCAAACAACCTATGCGTAAACAAACTCTTTCTTCATCCTTTGAATTCCAAAAAGCAAGTCAAATCTTATCCTCTGTTCCTTTCATCCAAACAAAAAGCATATGACATAAAATCAGGATCAGCCTACGAGGACATTTGGATCAATTCAGTAACACAACAACTCATATGAATAAACAGTTTTTTTTGTCGCCAAGCAGCTGCATTAAACAATTTAATGTAAACCGATAGGGGATTTGAAATGTTCAAATTGGGTATTACTATTCCTGTTGCACTTTCTTGCAACATAAAATATGGGTATCCATTTTCATATTTCAAGCTGACAGCTTCATGAAGAGTCAAGAGCATGAATATAAAGATTCATGCTTCAAACTGGTATCCTTCGGCCAACGACGTATGAAAAATCAGTAAAAGGCATTCACAAAAGAAAAAAAAAAAAAAAAAGGAAAGAGGCAGCCTGGATAACTCCGAAGAGAAGCTTTAACTAAGACGGCAACAGCCAAACTAACCAAGCCTTTTAAAGACCCAAGTCAAGTGATTTGATGACATAACAAAAAAAGCCCCAATACCGTTTTTGTCCTGTGGTCACATGGATTCCTCACGCGTCACGCGTGCAGCAGCCAACCCTTGCCCAAACGGAGCAATGCTTTCCACCCTCTTCGCCTGACACTCACTCTACTACTTCCATAGATGTCGGCACTCTCATCAAACATTAACTAACTTTTGTTCTAAATCCACTATCACCAAAGTTCAAAGTAATCATCCCTCCAAATCTAGTTTGTTCTTATAAGCCATCTTTCTTCGTCTTGTTTAAGTAGCTAGTCAGCTCATCCACCGCTTTAATGGCTTTCAACTCTGACATTCCTTCTTCGCCGTCCTCCTCTTCCTCTCCTTCACATCCGAACTACTCGGCATACCATCATTCACCTCCCGATTCAACATTAAGCAGTGTTGCTCATTCTCCCGTCTTTGGTCCTTCAATCCTTCAGACATCAGCTTCTGCTCCTGCCCTTAACCAACTTCACGCTCAGGCACAGGCACAGGCTCTTGGTCAAGCTCAAAGTCAGATATACCCTGTTGCTTCTCAGCACCAACTTCAACAATCTGGTAATCAACCTGTCACATTTAATCTTTCTGCCGGCCGCTCAGGTCCTGTCGGCCATCCTGATAATGTTTTGATTGAACAAGCTGTAAGTACCCATGTTTTGACACAAGCCGCTTGTCACCCCTACGATCCATCAAAAGTTTTACCTCCTGTTAGGTCTTCACATTTTTTTCCTTCCCTACTACGCTTTAATTATTGCTTATAATATCCCATCCGGTTTAACGGCTGTTTTAAATCTCTAGACGCGTACAGGCGTACAGGCTTACATTTCTTTACAGTAAAATTAAACGTGGTTGTGTAGCCGTTCACTGGTTGGAGCCTTTTGTGAACTTGCCACGGCTATTCATTTCGAACAATTTGCATGAACTTTTCAGGTCAAATCTGTTCCTTTGGATACTTATCTAATACCTGGTTGACTAGCAGACGACATCATCATTATGATCCGTGATCCATGCTAACAATCCTGACCAAATACTTGATACCGTTGCTACGCGTGCCCTGGTGCCACGGATATAATACCCTGAACTTTCTGAATATCCTTTGGATTTTTTAGCGCATGATTTGGGGATTTTAGCTTTTTGCTTGTTTATGTTGAAGGGTCTTGTACTAATATGTTCTTTTTATAAACTATAGTGCGATTCATGCCGAGTTAGAAAACTCAAGGTACGTTGATTTATTATGATTTTTCATACATTTTCTTTTAACCATTTAATGCTAACTATCTGCTTTTACATTATTTAGTGCTCCAAAGAATATCCCTCTTGTTCCAAGTGCAATCAATACAACCGCAAATGCCAATATTCCCCAAAGACTATTCGATCACCATTGACTCGAAAGTACCTGACAAAGGTCGAAGAGCGCGTTAAAAAGCTTGAAGCTTTAGTTAACGACATTTTACCCAACCAAGACATTGATGTTTTAATTTCAAAGTCTTCTAAAATTAGAGAACACAAGCGTGGGGGTATTACTGGCCCATCTTCTGTTCCTGTCCCTCCCGCGTCTAATGCTAGTTATGCATCTAGTCAAAGTGGTTCGTCGAGTGAAAAACCCTCAAAACCTCAAAAATCCGGAAGTTTTGGCAATGTCCATCGACCCTGGTTACCTTCTGAAGAAGTTCCGGATGAGGCTGATGGGTTTGATTGGGTAGAAGAGGATCTTATTGGTAATGATTTAACTGACGGTATGGCCGCTTTGTCCATTAATCCTAAGGGTACCGGCTATTTTGGTTTGGCTTCTAGTTCAGTTTTATTGCGAGCTCTTCGTGTTAACTCCCTTGACCAGAATATGAGCCCTGAAGAAGACTCTGTTGAAAAGATTCGTCAGGGTATCTTGGCTCAGGCATATGTCATGTCTTCACAACTGGTCGTAGATCATCTCATTGATGCTTTCTTCCTCTACTACAACTCATCATACCCCATTATCCACGAACCTACATTTAGAGCACAATATCAGGGATTGATTGCAAAACCAAAGCAAGAAGTTTGGGATCTTCTTACAAATATCATGTTGGCGATAGGATCTTGGTGTGTTAACCCTGAAGAATCCACAGTTGATCTTATATTTTACCAACAAGCAAGAGTTAAGCTAAACTCTAGTGTTATTGAGACTGGTAGTTTACCACTTATTCAAGCTCTTACTCTTCTTTCCAATTACGCACAGAAGCGTAACAAACCCAACACCGGTTGGAATTATCTTGGACTAGCAGTTAGAATGGCGCTTGGTCTTGGCCTTTACCGTGAGTTCCCAAATTGGAAGTCCAGTCCTCTTAAACTTGAGATTCGTCGCCGTGTATGGTGGGTTCTGTGCATGTTTGATTCTGGTGCCGCTGTTACATTTGGCAGACCGATTAATCTCCCAGACTCAAGTATTATTGATGTGCGCATGCCATTGAATATTGACGATACTATGCTCACAGCAGAAACCACAGAAACCCCTATCCCAGTTCAACGACCAACTCAGTACTCTGGTATTATTGAACAAGCAAAGTTCTGCATGCTTACCAACGGCATTTACAATAGACTTCTTTCTGTTCCAAATCTATCCGCAGAAGAATCATTGGAAAAGAACCGACTCATTGAGAAATTTGTCAGCGAAATCCCTCCTTATTTCCATGAGACTGCCGGTTTCAACGACCCGTCACAGCCTTGGCTTGTTTTCACAAGGTACCGTTTACATTGGCGTATTAAGAATTTCCAGGTCATCCTATTCCGACCATTTGTTCTCCAACGTGTTTTACTTGTTGGAGACCGCCCTCTCCCGGCCACTATGAATAGTGATGCCGAGAAGGAGTGTCGCCGAATTTGTCTAAAGGCTGCTCGCGAGACCATTAGTCTTGTCAAGGATTTCCTTGAGCTTCCCAACCTGCAACAATCCTTAATCAGTGTTTGGTATGCTCTATACTTTTTGTTCCAGGCGTCTTTCATTCCTCTTATTTGCTTGTCCAGTGAGCCCACATCTGACCATGCCCCCGACTGGTCTGAAGATATCAGAAAGACCAAAGTCTTACTCTCGCTGATGAACAAGAACAAACTTGCTACAAAGTTCCTTGATGTCATTGCTAAATTAGAGGAGCAGTATCTTTACAATAATAATAATGATGCTCAGGGCGATGGCTCTCCAAATGGCCAGGGCAATCCAAATAACGCACCTTGGATGTCCAATATTTATTCCCTTATGTTTGACTTTATGAAAAATCCACAAATGGATGAAATGTTTGATATGTCTAACGAGCCGATACTTATGTGATGTTTATATTTCTTTTCTTTTACTTTTTGGTCAATTTACCTTATTTGTTTGATGTTATTTTGGTTATCAACAAGATATTAATATTAAAGTGTATGTATTCTTATAATACTTGGATGGTTTTACTTTATTATTTTCATATTTGATTTGCAGTCAAGGCATTAATTTTTTACACCATCAGATGGGTGATTTATCAATGCAACAAAACGAATTATGGAATTTACAAGTGACAATTCTTATTGTGATTTTATTTTTAAAATATTAATTCATTCATTATATATAATTACACCAAATTTTAGTTCTCAGCTAGTCCTATTAGGGATCACAGATAACAAATACTAGTAATCTAAAACTAACGTTAGTCAACATCCATATTGAATAGAAAAGTATTCTAAAGAAACAGCATCATCTTTTGGATATTATATCAGGGTTAAAAAGCTCTGTCAATAGTTATGTTCCACATGAAAGTTCAGGTGAAGAAATTCTAGTTGCTCATCATAATAATTCCAAAAGTATCTGTTTCTTCAAATCGAATTAAAACATACCATAATGAATGAAATTCAATAAGAGAATAGCAAACAAACTTTGCTATAATCAAATTATCAAAATGGGTATCATATTAAAAAAGGCTGGTAATCTAATGCTCGGAAAGAAAAATAAAAGTCTAAGAGGGGAAAAGGAAAATTTTTATACCAACAGCTGGAAAGCTGGTGGGTTATATGTTTTCACGTGAATTATAAATGGTAATTAGGGCTAACTAGTTACCCGGCCCATACACACGTGATTAAAAAAATTAATGAGTATATTGGAGATGGACGACATTCCATATACCAATACCACACTTTTGAAAAAAATAAACCACTGCCTTATTTATAAAGAAAAGATGGCAAAAAAAATAAATCTCCGACACGGGGAATTGAACCCCGATTTGCCCGGTGAGAGCGGACCGTGCTAGCCATTACACTATATCGGACACCTTGAAAATAGTGTAACAGAACGCCCCAGATCCAGCAAATCCTCATACACCCAAGAGATACAGAACAGAACTGAGAAGGAGACCCTAGTAGGGGCGAGGCAAGATAGTCTAGTGGTTAATGCGTCCCCAGGCGTTATGCTTCCTCGCCCTTGTCACGGGTTCGAATCTAACACTTGGAATTATTAACACGGATTTACGCATCTCTCTCTCAAAAAGATAAACCCTGCAAGGTCAGTGGCCTATGCTGGTGGAGGTTTTTTCCTATAAGGTTTTACTTCACACGAAGTGTCGTATGCATCACGACATGGACCGAGAATCGGGGTCTAGGTCGGGCTGATCCCAAGTCCGGACAAGTGCTTGCGAGCACGGTGAAGTCATGCAATGAAAAGTTGCCACACGAACATATATATAAATTTGAATTGTACAAGGTTGGCGAAGAGCCTATTAGTTATATTATGTATAACCCTTTAATTAATCAATCAATCAATCAAGGAGACCCTAGTATGTCTGGTGTGGCTGTCAGATCTCTATATTTGATGTGTGTCAGAGCGATTATTGAATATGGATGCGAAGTGTGGTATCACAAGCTACAGAAAGGACAGGCACGCAAATTAGAAGTGATCCAAAATTCTGCATTGAGGAGAATTATTGGTGCTTTTAAGACTACCCCAGTTTTTGAACTACAAAAGGAATCTGCTATACCCCCACTAACACTGAGACTGGTAGCTTCTACCAGAAAAAAGGCGGTAAGGATTTTCCAAACCATTGACAAGAATAACCCAGTGAGAAATCACTTGCAGACACCATTTGATGGAACGGTGATTGCTGAACTCAGAGGAATGTTCCTCAGGGTAAGCAAACTTGAATACATAAGGCCACCGATTGAAGATCCTCCACCTTGGGATATGAACAGGGTTGATGATCTAGAAACAGCTAGAGCAAAGATGGAAAAATACAAAATTCTAGAGGAGTCTTGGATGAACATAAATAACATATTGCTAAGAGAGTGGAGATTCTCGTACACCATGCAGTCCTCTGGAGTGCAGTACAGAAGAATCACTGAAAAAACTGAATGCGATATTAGAATTGCAAAGCTGGTTACCAGAGATATAATGAGGAAAATGACCAGGAAAGATTTGAGCAGGATCACACAACTTAGGACAGGCCATGGCTGGTTTGGCGCATGGTTTAAAAAGCACAATATACCTCAGGACAGCTATAACTGCGAATGTGGACAGCTGGAAACAGTTGACCACATCCTGTTAAGATGTCCCAATTTGGAAACAGAAAGAGAAGGATTGAGGAAGGTATCTCCAAGAATGGAGCTATCAAGCCTCCTAAATACTTATGAAGGACTGCAAGCAGTTGCAACCTTCATGAGGGCTCGTGAAGAGCAATCATAAAAACAACAATGAGTATTGGTATGATGAAGACCAGTGGGCAAAACTGGAGCGGGGTTTCAAGTAATTACTTGTGATTTCTTCTCCCCAAAAACGGCTGGGAACTGGGGTTTTGTTCGGGCTGGTTGGAGTACACATAATGATGCCAAACGTCATTACGAAAATTGCAATGAGAAAAAGTTGCCATATAGGAACAGAATATGTATGTACTATCAAGACTCGAATCTTGATAGTTTGATATGTCAAAAAGGTTGGTGAAGAGCCTACTAGTTATATTATGTATAACCCTTTAATTAAAAACAAAAAAAACGAAGCCCTCGACAACCATCATATCTTCCCCTGAAAGATTATGCTTCTCTGTCCCACAATCATGATGTTATCTGTTCTTCAATTATCAGGTTCTCCGTTCTCAAGAAGATCCCTCGCTCTTTACTTATGTTATATTAATGATATCTTAGCTGTTATGTAAAAGTAGACAAGAGGACTGGACGACTATAAAAGGACGTCCAATTCCTGAACTCAAGAAATTCCTCAGCAGGCAATTCTTAGCTAGTTAGAATATATTAGATATCAAGAGAAAACCTTCTTTAGTTACTTCTTTCCGTTTCTATCCTTTTGCGCCTTACTGGCCGCTGGTTGATTGACATCCATCTGCCCTCATAGTTTTCATTCAAGTCTTCCTCTGCCCCCATCCGTTTCACAAAATTAAAACTTTGGAGCGATATAAATAAAAGAGTAGAAAAGTTCATTTTTAATGATAAAACAGGTGTCAGACCTGACATTTAGACATAGCTTTGTAACAATTAGAAAAATATACCATTAGAAATAGATAAACTATAAAAAAATCTACAAATAACCTCCAATTTGAACAATTCACATCACGTGACAATGTACAGCCGCACGTAATCTGGTAAACACAACATTCATATTCCTAACTAGCATCCCAATTATGGGTAATTGATATCAACAATAATAATAATAAAAAAGCACACAAAAGTAACCAAAACAACAAACCAAATAACTGACAAAAGAAAATAGACAAAAAACAAAAGACAAAAGACAAAAACAAAAGACAAACAATAATAGGTAATAGCCTACATACGTGTCTGACGGGCATCTGGACAAAAGAGATGGAAGCTCTTCCCTCGATAGACAGCCAAGTCACATTTTCGCTCTAGAACAGTTCATGGCTTGTGTCTTACTGACCACAAGATCAGAAGATTGTCACCAAATCTGACTCGGCTATGTAAACTACAGGTGAAAAAAAAGAAGAAAATCCCCCGAACGCAACCACTTGATAAAAAAAAGAGACAGGCTTTTAGTGACCTCGGTGAAGGGCCACAAGGAAAATGCTGATCAAGAAAAACAATGTCTAACAAAACAAACAAAGTCAACCGTCACAATCATTCCCCTGGGTTTTGTTGATCAACGGGAAAAGAATAGAATCTCTGCCAAATACAAAGAACTGCAGAAGCGTCGATTCACAAACGCGAGAGAAGATAACTCTAAACACCTGAGTTGAATTCTCCCTGACAGGGCATTGCAGTCCAGTGCAGACACGAGCACTCGTACCAACACAAGGCTAGTAGTCATAATACCCAAGCATAACGGCCTTGTACAGAAGCACGCAACCGAGTCTGCTTCGTGTCTCCAGTTAAAATAACTAGTTTGGCAGTTTGAGCTAGGTCCTGAGAAGGTCTCCGTCGTACTAAATCAAGAAACGGATACTTCAACAGGGCTCAGGAAACCGAACACGCAACAAGTACCGGGTATAAAGACCCGGCAGATAGGCCACCAGTAAGATCCCACTCCTCAACAAAATTGTCAACCGTCAGGTGTAAAGTCTCAATGGCTTCAAGCAGAGAGCCCCAGCAACTTCACACAAGCACCGCCTATCATGAAAGCACCGACTAAATCTCCATTTCGGAAACCGCCATACGGCAACTAGTGTATACCCTAGAAACAAAGCAGACATGATAGTTTGTTCGATAACTTGTGATCCATTACTGAGGCTCCCCTAAGCAACCGGGCCCACGTCCTAGACCACTGAAGCACTTTCCAAGAAGCAAAGGCGCCCGTCAGCAGCCAGTACTCACAAGGTCTATGCAACAGCAGCTTTCGGGTTGGTAGACCGGGGATCAACTTCAGAGGCCCTCCGACCCTAAACCCCTCTGGGGCTAGAGCAACCAAAAGGAATTGACAATCAGGGACGTACCGCTCGAGCAGTGGGATGATTAGTATATACATATAGCTGCCGAAACTCTCAAAATGAAGAAAGGCTCAATTCTCATAAATCCAACAAATCCAGAAATTCTCATAAATAGTTGCCAAAGTCTCACGGAATATAACAACTTTGAAAGCCTCACTTCATAGATAATAAATTCAAAAGTCTCACAGAGTAAAACTAGTTTGTAATATCTCTCTCAAAAAGATTTTTCAAGACGGAGTTACAAAGGTTGCTTGTGTAGAAGGAGTCATAATAGGCAAGTTGATGAGGATAGGGTAACAGGTGAGAATAAATTAAAAGTATCACAAAATAGAACGAGTTATCGACGTCTCTTGGAACTATTATGATGGAGAAGTGGCAAGCTATTTCCCATGTAGTGGTCATGGGCTGTCGACAAGTGAGAACAAATGAAAAGTCTCATGATAGAACAAGTTATCGACGCCTTTTTTGGAGTGGTTGCCAAGATGGTTTGTGGCAAGTTGGTAATAGCCAAGTTTATAAGTTAAAGATGACATGTGAGAATAAATGAAACAGTTATCGACATCTTTTTTCTCAGAGTGGTTGGTTGTCAATATGAGAAGGTGACAAGCTGTTGCCCGTGTAGAATAATCGGTAATGGGCCGTCGAAATGTGAAAAGTGAAAATGAATTAAAAGTCTGCCAAAGTATAAATAGGCGAATTTAAAGTGTCACAAAACAAAAGTAGGTATCGATGCAGCTCTCTGAGAAAAAAGAACCAGTTGTCAAGACAGAGGTGAGAATGGGTTTAAAAGTCTCACAGCGCGTGAGCTTCTGTCAAAGCGAAAAGATGGAACGCTGACAAACTGTTGTGCCATGTAAGAAAGGTGGATATAAAGGCAAGCCTATAAGTGAGAGGAGTGAGAGATAAGGTGTGAGAATGAAATGCAAAATAACAACAACAATAATGATAAACCATAAATTCATATCCATACCCATATCCAAAAGTTTCAAAAATACTACTAGTGAGAAGTAAAATCATATTTGGCCAGCTCGCAGAAGTGTAGCCAGGCGAGCACAATGATACTGAGTCGAAGACAGTTCACAACAGATAGGTTGTTGCCAAACTTTGGGGGGTTCCATTCCACAAATTGAGATCTGAGAGAAAAGTAAAGTCTCATAACAGATAGATAGTTGTTGAAATAGGTCGATGAATAAGGTAGTAGATGGATAATTGCGGAGATGTAGAAGAGAGGCAACGAATAGTTCTTGGCCTGTGAGACGTGTGAGAAAATGACTGCCGAGCTCACATAAATAATAAGATTAAGAATAAAGGGTAAGAATAATAATAACAAAAGGTTAAGAATGATGATAGTCGAAAGACAGCCTAGGTATTGACTTGGCTGATTAAAAAATGAGAAAATGCTGTGAGATTGAGAGATTGAGAGATATGGAGATGTAGCGGAAGTGTTGACAACTTTCCACGGGTACGACGAAGTCCGTGGAGAGAAAAAGGTAAAGAAGAAGAAGAAAAAAGGGAAAATACTCTAATATATATACTACAAAATCATATACATCTGGAATCTCACAACGAAATCAATGTTGTTTTGTCTAGGATTTCTCACAACCTGTTACCGTAACTAGCTCGTTTTAGCCCTATCCGGTAGATGTAGACTATTCTGTTTTCGGAAAAAGCCGCTCAACCAGTTCCAAATTACACAAACATGACTAATAATTACTAACACGAAACTTGTTAGCAGATGCTCCACCGTAACAAGAGAAAGATTTTATGTGTTCCTTCTTCTAAATCTAATCACCACCACACATTTTCTTCCTTTTTGTGATTCTGGCTCCAAGTTACAATTTTTGTTCTGTACCTCTTGGGTGTATGAGGATTTGCTGGATCTGGGGGCGTTCTGTTACAAGAAATGAATTAGCAAGTATATAATATACATCTTTCAATTCTTACTGTTTTATGCGACGAAAAAACCTGGTTTAAAATATTTTGGAGCATTTTTGATATTTTTGTGTTTACTCTAAAAAATTAGATACATTGACCTAGTGCCAGATGCTCAATGCGCCAACTTACCACAACTATTTAATTGTATTACAGAGAACAATCATTGTGTTCTGGTAGTAGAGGTTTACTGGTAACAGCTATTACAGCTTACAGTTACAGCATATAGATAAACTTTGATCTAACTTAGAAGTTAACCTATTTAGTTGATTTAAGGCATAAGTCTCTGGGGTTTAGGGAACGTGAGATACGACTTGGGCAAAATCTGGTGAAATCTAGGAAATGAAGGAAAATATTAGACAACTTTGGATGTGTTTATTAACTCCCACAGATATGCCAGTCAGTTGCCATCAAATTTAGCATCTAGCTATGGGTCTCAAAAATATTTTATAGCTTTTTAATTAAAGAAAAAAGAACTTTCAGGCCTCGTAAATCAAAACCCAAGATTGCCTTCTACTTTTACAAATCTATTTTAAACTACTTCTTGGGTTTTCTTTTTGACAATGTAAAACAAATGATTTTGAGGATTTAAAAATATTAAACGACTTTTGAGACATTACTAAAGATGACTAAACTTTTCCAAATTAGGTAGCATACCTGTGGGAGTTAATATTCAACTCCAAAGTTGTCAAATATTTCCTCAATTTTCTTCAATTTCACCAGATTTTGCCGAAGTCATATCTAGCTTCCCCTAAACCCCAGAGACTTAAGCTTTAAATCAACTAAATAGTTTAACTTCTAAGTTAGATCAAGGTCCTATATATTCCCCCTGTAACTATTGGCTGTAATCGAACTGTGTAGCCTGATTTTTAAACCAGTAAAAATGGCAACAGCCAAGTAGTAGTAACTGTGAAACCTTTGTATTGTTTAAATTACAGACATCTTGTAAGGTAGTTACCGCACTGTAATTAAATTACAAGCATCAGTACGGGACAGATATCACAGCATTATAATATTCTAGAAAAGCTTTATTAAAAGAAATATATATTTAAAATAGCTTTTATGGCTCCCAGCTTTTGAACTGGGCCTTTATCATAATGTGGATGACACTGGTACGACGTGAGAAGTTCATCCTGCCTAAGGCCATTTTCAACTCGAAGGAGTTCTTACCAGTAAAAGTTAAATCAAAGTCCTCAAATCGGACACTCTCTCCAATACACATCTTATTTAGGAATAACACCCTATTTGAGGCTCCTTCCATTTACTAACCACACTTAGTTGCTACCCCTTCGGATCGGTCTGGGCTTGAAGGAATATATAATCTCTGATTGAGTGCTTTTGACTAGCATCCCTCAGAGTTCTGTCATAACAACAACGGTCATAAAAAATGCAAATGAAAAAGCTTATTCCGATGGACGATTATGATCTTACTCTACCCATATAATCGTTGCTGTATTACTAAGGGAACATTGCTTGTACAGTTGTATCTTAATGGTCATTCACTATTTAAAGGGCTGAAATTGAATTGATAAGTCATATTAAGCCATTGTCATATGCTATTATTTATTTAACGGGTTTTAAATACTAATTTTACAGCTAATAATTGCTGCTATAAATTTCAATATTAATTTGAAGAATTGTATCAATGTGCAAGTTGCTAAAATCGGTTACAGTTACCAGTGGATGATTACTATAATTTACAATTTAAATATTACATTACTTGGTTCTATTACAGCAAATAGTTACAGTAGGTATATAGGATCGTGATCTAACTTAGAAGTTAACCTATTTAGTTGATTTAAAGCTTAAGCCTCTGGGGTTTAGGGAAAGCTAGATATGACTTCGGCAAAATCTGGTGAAATTGAAGAAAATTGAGGAAATATTGGACAACTTTGAAGTTGAATATTAACTCCCACAGACATGCTACCTAATTTGGAAAAGTTTAGTCATCTTTAGTAATGTCTGAAATTTTATTGAATATTTTTAAATCCTCAAAATCATTTATTTTACGTCGTCAAAAAGAAAACCCAAGAAGTAGTTCACCATTGATTTGTAAAAGTAGAAGGCAATCTTGGGTTTTGATTTACGAGGCCTGAAGATTGTTTTTTCTTTAGTTAAAAATCTGCAAAATATTTTTGAGACCCATAGCTAGATGTCAAATTTGATCGAGACCGACTGACATATCTGTGGAAGTTAATAAACACATCCAAAATTGTCCAATATTTGCCTTAATTTTCCTGATTTCACCAGATTTTGCCCAAGTCGTATCTGGCTTTTCCTAAACCCCAGAGACTTATGCCTTAAATCAACTAAATAGGTCAAATTCTAAGTTACATCAAAGTCTATCTATATGCTGTAACTGTTTTCTATCTTACAACCAACTAGTGTAACTGTTAACGTGTTACTCATGGTAACAGCCGGTAAGTAGTAAAACTGTAACTTCTCTATCAACATGTAACCATACAAGTGACATATTCCAATTTGGTATTGCCGTCAACTAGGCAAACATTGTCTCATATTTATCACAAAAGCAATAGTATAGATTCTATCAATAACACAATCAAGAACTGATATCATCTTTTTTTTTTGTTGTCGTCATGTTCAAAAATAAAGCATCGTATCAAGCCCGAGCCAACCAACCATATATGATTAGTAATCTGACGCATCCTTAAATAGGAGTATTTCCCAAAGGAGCCACGAACAATTATAAACAGCGGAACTATTTGATGTTGCTGTTCAATACATTCCTACATTTTATATATTGCCCCCTTTATTCAATCTTATCGTTCTGTCGGTCTCAGTGGCCAAGAGCATTGAATTTGTCAATTGTATAGGAATTGAATACTAATAACTCTACGAATTCTAATGAGTATAACTAGTAGAAAATGTATACATCTCGTCTAAATTCATAATTATAATCACGTTTGATCCATTACATTTTTTCCCACTATGAATTGTTGCAGTTAATCTATATATAAATCATTCAACGTTACAAATCGTTGGTTGTTACCATGATTTATAAAGTAAGTATTACAGTACTTGGCTGTACTACGACCAACAATTATAGTGCATAGATAGGCTTTCATGTGATTTAAAACTTCAACTATTTAACTGTATTAAGCCTTAACTCTTCAGGGTTTAGGGGAAGCTAGATATGACTTGGGCAAAATCTGGTGAAATTGGAAATATTGAAGGAAATATTGGACAACTTTGGAGTTGAATATTAACTCCCACAGGTATGCTACTCGATTTGGAAAAGTTTAGTCATCTTTAGTAATGTCTCAAAAGTCGTTTAATATTTTTAAATCCTCAAATACATATATTTTACATTGTCAAAAAGAAAACCCAAGAAGTGGTTCACGATTGATTTGTAAAAGTAGAAGGCAATCTTGGGTTTTGATTTACGAGGCCTGAAAGTTCTTTTTTGTTTAATTAAAAATCTGCAAAATATTTTTGAGACCCATAGCTAGATGTCAAATTTGATCGCAACTGAGTGACATATCTGTGGGAGTTAATAAACACATCCAAAGTTGTCCAATATTTCCCCGAATTTCCCTAATTTCACCAGATTTTGCCCAAGTCATATATAGCTTCCCCTAAACCCCAGAGACTTATGCTTTAAATCAACTAAATAGGTTAAATTCTAAGTTAGATCAAAGTTTATCTATATGCTGTAACCATTAGCTGTATCACAATCAAGTATTGTAATTTCTAACTTGGTTATTAAAGTAACAACAAGCTACAAGTTACTTTAACGGATTTGGGTAAGTTGCATTTTGATATTTCACTTCTGATTGGGATTCTAGCAACAACATGCCAGAAAAAAGAATGAATCTTACATTTGTATATAGATCACTGAAGGTCTCAAAGTTTTACAAAATGATTAATTTGCTTTTTTCATCGCTCATCACTGTTGTTGTCACTATGTAAGTCTCAAGCTTGATGGTCAAAAACATTATATCAACGATCAGATTTTCTTTTAGCCCAAATAAATAAATAAGTCACTAGTATTGGAAAAAGATGCCGATTTGAGGCTCTATTATTTAATTCTTTTTACAATACGCACTGCCACCCCCTTTGGACTGGCAATAGACGGAACAAACCAGTAGCTTTGTGCCAACCTCATCCACGTTAGATTGACGACAAATAAATATTTTCTAAATAATTACTTCTTTTAATACTGCTATTTCAGAAAATTTGAATAATTTGAAAAACCTGTCCATGTCCATCTTTTAAAATCAATTCCAATGTGTTTATTAATAGAAAGTGCTCTCCATTACTGCTTGTTAGTTGTTACCATTATTAATATGTTAATAGTTACAGTACCTGGTGGTAATATAGAAAACAGTTACAGTATATAATTAGGAGATATTCTAACTTGGAATTTAAGCTATTTAGTCGATTTAGGGCATAAGTACTTTGGGTTTAGGGGAAGCTAGATATGACTTGGGCAAAATCTGGTGAAATTGGAAATATTGAAGGAAATATTGGACAACTTTGGAGTTGAATATTAACTCCCACAGACATGCTACTCGATTTGGAAAAGTTTAGTCATCTTTAGTAATGTCTAAAATTTTACTTAATATTTTTAAATCCTCAAAATCACCTATTTTACGTCGTCAAAAAGAAAACCCAAGAAGTAGTTTAAAATAGATTTCTAAAAGTAGAAGACAATCTTGGGTTTTGATTTACGAGGTCTGAAAGTTCTTTTTTCTTTAATTAAAATTCTGCAAAATATTTTTGAAACCCATAGCTAGATGTCAAATCTGATCGCAACTGACTGGTATATCTGTGGGAGTTAATAAACACATACAAAGTTGTCCAATGTTTGCCTTAATTTCTTCAATTTCACCAGATTTTGCCCAAGTTCTATCTTGCTTTCCCTAAACCCCAGAGACTTAAGCTTTATTCCAGCTAAATAGGTTAAATTCTAAGTTAGATCCAAGTCTATCTGTGTACTGTATCTCAACCGTGTAGGGTAATATTTAACTTGTTAAACACGGTAACAATAGACGGCCTGTAACGTCGAATGATTTCTATCAGGGTGTATTACAACCTCACAAGACCATACAGTCACAGACATGTTGTATTTAAAACCACGGTTGTGGGGTACCGTAATGATAAAAACGTGACCTAGTTTGAGGGTTGAGGACTTGTTTATTTCCTACTGCTACGGAGTGACGTCTTCATTGCCTTGCCATGGGCTTGTAATATAATATTTGAGCTACTAGGCTTGATACGGGGTAATGAGAAATAACTAGCTAAGAATTGCCTGCTGAGGAATTTCCTGAGTTCAGGAATTGGACGTCCTTTTATAGTCGTCCAGTCCTCTTGTCTACTTTTACATAACAGCTAAGATATCCTTAATATAACATAAGTAAGGAGCGGGGAACTTGAGAATTGAAGAGCAATTCCATAAAGGGGGAGATGATCATAATCAATAAAGGGGAAGGTGAGCTTAATCTTAAAAGGGAATTATGATTGTTGTCGAGGACTTCTCAGTTCTGTTCTGTACCTCTTGGGTGTATGAGGATTTGCTGGATCTGGGGGCGTTCTGTTACAAATAGTTTTAAAACACTCCCCAAAAAGCTACTTTTGACAATTTTTAGAAATTTACAATCATCAAATTTTAATGTAAATAAACAGGAATAATCATTTTCGAATTAATCCGTCTCATAAGCATTCTTACTATTTATGTATTAATACCATATTTCAAATATATGCCAAAAATCTCATCAAAACCATCTATGATAGAATATACACATATATTCTTAGGACTACGCGCAAGTTCCATATTCCCTAATTGGGTGGTTTGATTTCTGACAAGCACATAGTAATGAAAGACTCAAGCTTGATGGTCTGGTGGCAAACTGTTATATAAAGTGTGTGACTGCTGTTTGTTCTTTTCTATCTTCTACACCATCTTGTAACTTGAGCTCTCCTTCTACTCCATTCCCAACAACTACTTGATTCACTTCCACTAAAGCTCTTTTTTACAATTAATAGGCAGCTCCAGATTCATATTTCTTTAACTTGGCCTACAATCAAATTTCTTTTTTCCATCCAGCTTTCAAACTCCTGGGATTTTTGCTTTTATTAGCTCATCTTTCATTTTTGTCGCAATTTGTTAATTCATACTCTCCACCGCTCCTTTCTGGTCTCTGTCCAAAACATTTTAATTTTTACTTTACCAATCTTTTCAGTTTATCCCAGATTCGATTTCATACTTGACTATTCTTTTTTTTTTGTTACCACATAAATTGGGAATATTACAACGAGACAGTTGTGATTCGCTTTTAATTGAACAACAATCCCTCCCATGTGGTTCGAATCTTTCTGGGCTCTTTAAGTATCTTGACACTGTTCCATTTTCAGGTACATTAAAACCCACAGTAATGTCGTGTCTTTGAACCGAACTAACCACTAAAATACCTGGTCTCAAGGCTGGTTGAATTCTGGTACCGCTTAGGTTTCAGTATCTCTGCTAAAGAGAGCAACAACACACCCAACACATTTTCTTTCCTTTGGCAATGCCTCCTCCTTAAAGATTTTGCATTAGCTCAGGGTTGTTAAAAATATTATACTGACCGCTCAATTTAGCTATTCACTGGAAAATAATGGACTTTTATCCCCTATTAAATTGACACACTCTTAATAAAATATGCAACATTTTGGTTATTTCGTTATTCTAATCAACTGTTTTGCTCGACCTGATTATCCACAAGCTCATTCTGGTTACTTGAAATTTGATTGTACTGAAGTGCCTAAATTTCTGTCGTATATCAATAAGTATAGACTTATTTTGATTACTGTCGTCCAAGTTACTACTACAGTACTAATGATGCGTGTTTTCCAATGAAACAGAGGAGAAACCTATGGAAACTATCGTGATGTAATATTCCAAAAAAGAGATGCTTAAAATTGCACTGGAGCTATTAATAGGCTTTTTTCGGTTGATGAAAAGCGCCATGTTGGAGGTCGCTTATGGCACAATTAATTTGTTGGAGTTTTTTCTACAAACAAGAATTGAGAACGAATTCTTCTATGACTTTTGCATTGTGATATTACCTTCAAAATATCCAGACATTGTATTTGAGATGCTGAATTAGGAACAACAGAAATATGTGGTATCGTGATATTGATGGTGACTATTATTCATATCTTACAGCATGGGTAGCCAAGTAACAAAGTGGCCGGCATGATTTTGCCTAGTTTGGGTTCTGATGTTTTGGAAAGGTTCAAGGGTTGTATTTATTTTTGAGCAGTGTGACTTGGAAATGCTCAAACTTATACACATTTGACATGCGATACATGGTCGATGATTGATGATAGTGTTGAGATAACTGGGCACTAAAAGTCGTTTTACGGTGAGATTTTGATTTTATTGTTAATGTGTGGTTGTATATATAGAATGAGTAACCGTAGAAAAGGGTGAACTAACTGTTTTTTTATATAGGTATGGAGAGGTACCCAGTTTGAAAACCTCTGAGAGAAAGGTAGAGGAGGTACCCTGCCGTTTTTTCCCCTCAGAATATAGTAAATATAAGACGGGGCATGCAAAAATTTTTGTAGTTGGTTATTTAGCAATTTGATAATAGACGCATACTTTATTTTAAGAATCTTTCTTACAAAAGTTCCTATTTAAGAAGCTGTTTAAAAACACTTTTAAAGAAAGTTGCTATTAGAGAAAGTTGCTATTTGGAAAACTTCCCTATTAAAGAAACTTCTCTAATAGAGAAGTTTCTATTAGGAAAATCTTCTTATAGGAAGAATCTCCCTATAGGATATTACGGAGACGCCACGAGGGCCGACACGGGGTCCCCCCAATATCCTACATGGGTCGAAAGACGGGCTTGACATGAGCCCCCCTCAAGACCCTATATGAGACCCATCCGATTATATACATGTAGCGGAACCTTCATTGGGCCCTCAATCGGGCTCCAATACATATATAAATCTTAAATCCCCAAGTTCCTTTACTGGAACCAAGGGATCCTGGATCCCAATCCTCAGGCCCGCCTACAACCCTGCAAACAAGAGAGGGCTGCAATAGCAAGACTGTTTTTCCAAAGAGTAAAGAAGACCTGCGGATAGTAGAGATGACCCCGAGGATGAGTATCACATACGCCTCGTAGGTAAGTATAAACAACAAAAGAAACTATCTGGATCAAGCGGTATTTACAAAAATTCCCAAACAAACATAAAAAAGAAATGATACCAAAAAGAAGAGTACTCTCAGTCTTAAATCTTGCAAAAAGCATTTAAAGTACAAGAGCTCACTGATATCAAAAGAAATTCAAGCCATGTGCAAACCAAGCAACTAGGCATTATGTAATAATGACAGAAGGAATCAGGAGTGACGGCTGGGGGAACTAAACTGACAAACATTGGCACGGTTACTCTCAGTCAACAAAAGAGCAGTCAATTCATGTCACTGATAAACTTCTGGTATAGAGCCACCACCATATAAGTAATGTCCACATGCTGCAGTCTAATAGAAACCTCCAAAATCTTAAGAAATGACCGACAGTGACAGGCTGTTCTAAGCAAATGTGGTAAAGTGTGTGTACTTGGTAAAAGAACCTTGGACAAGGCTCAAAGAGTCCAAACAATTGGACAAATTCCAAAGTTCCAGAAAAACAAAAACAGCAAGCATCATAGTCAGAAGTTCATTCCAACCCCAAAGAACACAACATTAGCATATATATAAACGACAAAAAGGGAATCATAATCTTGCAACCAAGCCGTTTTCTAAGACTGAAAACGGAATCAGGCAGTAACCAACACCAGGAGGACAATCATCAAAGGGTAGCAGCGATAGATAAAGGTTTCGCGTTGGAGGATCATAACGGCCAAGGTAATGCAGCACACGAGACATGGGTTCCAGAAAGCCATTAGAAAAAGGGGCAACGCAACAGATGGAGTGTTGCAGACTCGACAGGTGGAAAATAAAGGAATGATAAATTCAAGACATTTCTAGATTCAACTGGCAACCTAGTGGTGGGAAATCATGTAAAAAAGTGTGATTAGGGTGAAAGAACAGTAAGGTATGATAGATCTATAATACAATTGGTGAGATGATGTGAAAAGAGAATGTGGTAAAAAGAAGAAAAAGAAGATAGGGATATTGGGTATATATATATAATTTTTGAAATGATATCTGAAAATGACTAATCTAGATCCAAGGCATGTGAAAGTGATCAAAATCAACCGTTTATGGGGCACTCGCAATCTCTTTCCCAGAAAAAAAAATATAAAAGAGGTATAAAAAGATCAATTAATAATCCAAATACTGCCTATTTTATCAAGGATCAGACTGTTTTGTTGAATTGGTAGCCAAGAAAATAAGCAACAAGGCATATGATCACCATTGTTGTTAATCAAAGATAGTCACCCAGGCAATGTTGTTTCCAAGATACTGAAGTTTCCCAGGACTCGGCTTGTCATTCAAAAAAAGCTCTCTGCGTATAAGCATAGATCAAAGGCAGACAAAAAAATGGCTTTTAACGACAAACGCCGCGTAGTAAATTACTTCCTGCGCAAGCCAACAGCCAGTTTCAGAGAGTCCACAGGCAATTCCCTTCCAAACAGGGGAAAATGCATGACTAGAATAAACGCAGAGATTGAAAAATCACAATTCTACATATTTTATTGCTGTCATCTTTAAAATGGGTATTCATAACTCAAATTCAATTTAGAATTTCCTGCCATCTGTGTTGTTGAGGTATTATAAACTTTCCTATTCTCTTGTCTATAAAAAGTTTCAAAATTGGGTTCTCTCAATTTCTAAGCTCCCTTCACACTATGTTCACTGTGATTTCCATGTTACCGAAATCCAGCAAGATGTTATACCATTCCTCCACATTAGCCAAGTTCATTAGACAGGTATCATATCGCACATGTAAAAACCATTTTCAACCAATATTAGTTTATTCAATATAGATATCGTAATTCAAATCACTTTTTATTTACATCTAAAACACAACTTCACCCTTATGCAAACTCAAAACTGTTTGCCAAACATTGAGTTGAATCCAAGCAGATTATTAAGTTGTCTGGTCCAATCTCCCTCTGTTTTGGTGACACACCAAATACCTGAGTTTCTAATTTCATGCTCCTGTCGGGTTTCACCTTCTATTGTTGTCCTTCCTTTTTTATAGCCCTGTAAATGATCATTGTCAACATCTTCTTCCACAACCACAATTCTGTCACCGGGTCTAAGGATTCCTTTGCCGATTCCGTCAATGCTTATTTCGGTAGACTGCCCACGAGTTTGTGGTGCAACCTGGACCTCAATTTTCATGGCACTGGGTAGAACAAGAGGTCTAAATGATAGTGATCTAGGGCAAATTGGTGTAACTAACGTACTTGCAACATTAGGATGAACAATGCTTCCTCCTGCAGAAAGTGAATAGGCAGTGGAACCTGTTGGGGTAGCAACAATGACACCGTCTGATATAGAACGTGTCACAAAATGTGAATCACAGAAAATATCGAGATGAGTTAAATGTGGATCGGGACCTCGGTGTATATTTATATCATTCATGGCATATGTTACCGATACAAGCCTTTGAGATCCAGAAGTGTAATTTTCCTGCTTCTCGGGCCGGGTATATGGCTGATAATCGTACATTTCTTGATGTGTAGAGTCATTTATGGGATTATGCTGAATAGGCGGTCGCTGGTATTCGTTTTTTGGGTATGGGCTATTGTAACCAGACTTGTAAATTTCGCATCTTAAGCGGCGGCGATTGACAACTTTAGCCTGATTATTGTATACATCTTCCATCACACATTGTGCTTCATTGATATCAAAAGGAACCAAAAACCCAAGGGTCCCTAACGAGAATGCAATCACAGGAGGGACCTCAGTAACAGCGAATAATGACACTGCTCGAAGCATAGTTCCGTCACCTCCAAAGGTGATAAGCATGTCGGTTTTTGAATACATGCGGCGCAAGTCTGTGTCATTGAGAGTCGTGAACAGGCGATATGAGCCAGATAGTGAGTTAGAGGAGGGGAATTGGAGGTCAAGCTCAATTTCTTCAGCCACATCGGGCTCTACCATGATATTAAGATCGGGGTATTTTGCAGTGACAAGTCTTAAAGAATGTTAATACGACGGTAAGAGAGGGGAATTAAGAGCATGAAAATTTGAAGAATAGCAAAGCTATATTATGAAATGGTACTCACTTGATAAAGTCTACCATAGCTTGACGGACGTGGGGCTGCCATGGCTTCTTTACAAGCAAAAGGTTTCTTGGCGGCGTCTTCCAGTCCAGCAGATGCAGAGTAGACGGAGACTGAGATGTTTGATGTGGTTCTTTAAAGGTAGTTAGAATTCGATTCCAAAGGATGACCAAAACGGAGTACGTACTTTTATAGCTAGGAATTGTTCGTCGGGGTAATGCAGCTACATCCAAGATTTGGCAAGATTTCAGCGAGTCGAGCGAACGCACTCTTTGATGAGAGGACGAATATTGCCTCACCAAAGTCAAAAACTGTGGAATATTAGATTTATATGATGCCGGTTTAAATCTAGAGCTGTTCAATAAAGTCAAAGGACTTGGTTGTGGTATTCTTGTGCTTAGAGGTGAACATGATGAAAACGGATGAGAGACTGCTGGTTTCTTCACATGAACCTTTGATCTTAGCGCACAATTGACGGAACGAAACATGATAAGTGAAGAGACCAAATGAAGATTACAGATCCAACCACGAACTAATGAAACGACAAAGGGCCAGCAAAGATCAAAGAGTATTGAGAACAGGAAGAGGAAGAAGAGGAAGAAGAAGAAGAAGGCCGGTATACTACCTGAGCCACCTCAAAAAGCTTATCAGCCGTTAACGGGTAAAAAGTGTAACAGCCTTGTTACAACACGTGCAACAAACTGCCTAAGATTACCCGGCTTCAAAGTTGCCAACACACTTGACGACTGTTCTTGTTCAGGGAATATAACAGGCACCGACATTGTCTAGCTGCCCATCCGCTCTTTGCCAAAGAAGAGCTGTTATATGTAATAACCGTTAACCAAGCCCTACCCCGCCACATTCCAACTACAGTTGTTCCAAATGGTACGCAGTCTTTAGATTTCAATCATGTAAAGCATCCATAACTCAAGCTAACAATAGCTACTAGTCTTCTCTTCCAACACCCGCGACCCAGCCTACATCCCAACCCCAGGACTGGGGCATTATTAGAAGACTTTCCGAAAGTTCACACCCCATTGCCTTGATATTCTTTTTATTTTTCAGGCTAGGTGCGTGCGGTTGGTTTTTGTTTTGTCAATGCTGCGATTCTGAAATACTAACCATGTTCTAGGCGCTTTGTTTCTGTACATTTTTGGAACTCTTTTCACGTCTAACAAGTATGTGTACACCACTCCAGCGTTTTCTATATATATATATATATATATACGTATTCAAAAGGGTTTCGCCAAAGACTAACTTGTTTGGTATAGGGTTTTCATATTTGTTGTTGTGATTCTACTTCTTGCTGCCGACTTTTGGAACGTCAAGAACGTCAGTGGCAGACTACTAGTCGGTCTCAGGTGGTGGACGGAAAGCAGTGCAAACGAGGACAATGGCAGCACATGGGTGTTTGAGACGGCAGATCCTCAGCGATACATAAATCCTATTGACTCGCGTGTGTTTTGGTTGCTTATCTACATTACCCCCGTTGCTTGGGTGGTGCTGATTTTCTTCAAGTTGTCATTTATTTGGTTGCTTCTTACTGTCATCTCCTTGGTCCTCAATATTACCAATGCCGTGGCATTTTCACGTTGCGACAAGTTTTCAAAGGCTTCAATTGTTACCTCTGGTTTTATGGGAAGTGTGTCGTCAAATTTGGCTTCTAGAATGGTTGGTGGAATCGCTGGAAGATTTTTTAGCGGTTGATATATACAAACCAAGTTATTTATTAATTGTAAAATAGAATTAAGCCACGAATAAAAACAAAATGGAATGAGAATTTATTTGAAAGTAATAAGGGTTCATAAAATCATTAATAATACATGAATTCTAATCATAAAAATCATAACACAATATACATATGCAAAGCTGGTAACAAAAATAAAATAATAACTACTGTGGTATAAATAAATAAAATGTAACAAGTTCTAATTATTTGTTGGATTTGCCAAATTTCCGGGGATATACATAGCGATTAGCGTCGGAAATTTGGACATCACTGTCATGACCATTACCATCTGGGGCTTTGCCATTCAAATCATGGGAATCAACATTTGATGGATCAGTTCCAGAACTTTGGGTAGATGCAAAGGGGCCGTCACCTTGATTATTTAAACTGTGAACAGATGAGCTATATGGAGAAGTTGGAGATTGCAACGATCTAGATATACCCGATCTGTAGTGAGATGACGAGGGGTAGGGCTGGCCAATGACTTGTAAAGATCTGGAAGATGCCGGGGTGCTAGTAGCACTACGATAATTTGCCTCATGGACAGAATGGATTAGAGATTGATTGTGCGGTAGTGGGCCCATGCTTTTAAACTCGGCATCGCCTTGCTGATTTGAAGGGCCGCTAGGCGACGAGGCCCCAGGAATACTTTCACCATAATAATTTTGGTGATAAAAGGAGTCAGGGTAATTATAGTAGCCAGGGCTGTTTGAGACAGTAGGATGCTGGGAAGATAAAGACTTTGCCAAAGACGATTTTAAAAGTTTATTAGACGTTGAAGGGTGCTGGTGTTTAGGAGTGGAGATTTTGCTTGAAGCCACTGGCATTACAATCTCATTTTCTTTGGATAATCCAGCCGCCATACTATCTGGTCCAGCTTCATGTTGTTCCGTCTCAAAACCCGGAATCGAAGGTCCTGTGTATTCATGGTACATTGTCTCTGCAGAACCTGAAGAATCCGAGGTGTTTGGCCGTTCAATTTTCGACACCAACGACCTCCAAGACACATGTGGGATCCAATTTTTAAACACTGAAAATTTGTTTTCATGTTTTGCGCCCTCTGTCTCGTTCTCTATTTGCTCATTACTGATATCTTCAGCCTCAATTTCGTGAACACCAATTTCATGGTCGTCTTCAGTTTCAGTGTCATCATCCTCATCTTCAAGATTTTCAAGATTTTCAAGATTTTCAACATGTTCATCCTGATTCACACTGGGTATCATCATCAACCATCGCCACAAGCTCTTGGGTCCAGTAATAGGATCATATTTGACCTCCAAATCGCGGTTTTTATTTTCATACTGGTACCATGTTCCACTGTTTTTTCCTTTTTCAAGCTCTGGACCAGCAAACTCTACACGCCTTGAGTCTCGATTAACTCCATTTACGAAACCACCGAGTAACAGTCTTCCTTCATCTGGTGTTGTGGTATGAACAATGCTTGGGGCTCGACTGTTGCTATACCGGCCATGATAAAATATGTGAGCTGCAGGTTCAGAAACGGACTGATGTCTTTCAGTTTGTGAGTGCGGTTCCTCATCATGAGCCAAAGTAGAAGACGCGTTTAAAGTGGATGATGCATTGGAAAAGGTAGCGGTGTTTGAAGTTTCACCACTAACTCTAGAATCTGTTGAACATTTGGTATTTGAACTTGAAGTACTTGAGCTCCCATTTTCAATGCTAGTTGTTGAGACTGTTATACGCTTTCCTTTTTGCTTTTCTCTAAGTGGGCCATCGCTCTTTGATCTCTTCATTGGTACCGATTTGTTATTGACACCGCGAATGTCAAATGTGTACTGAGGCCCTCCCAAGCCAACTCCAAACATTTTACGAATAAACTTTTCATCGGGCGCTGAAGTGGAGGATCCTACAGATTCCAAATAAACCTGGCGGCCAAGAACAGACTGTTCTTGCTGTTTTTTCTCTAGGGATTTAACGCGCATAATCCACTCATAGCACACAATAGTAGATCCTAGTAAAGCCACCATATCAACATAGTCCATCCAATTCCCGACAAGATTGACAACGCTATTGGTGATATCAAGAATAAACAGAAACACTGGCAGAAAAGCACTTATCAGCGAAAGAGAAGCGATAATGATCAGCTCATTACGGAATGCAATTTTGCGCTGAATAATCCCATAAGCACAAATACAACAACAGTACAAGATAGACATGGCGATTCTGAATAAATATGCAAACACAGCAACTGCTTCTTGGGCACCAGGTAATCCATCAGATGAATCATCAACACCTGTTGAGCTAGATGCTGCATTGGCCACAGATTCAGCAGCTCTCTTATACAATGAGTTGACCGAAGTCATAGCAGTGTCCGAAAAAAAAGATGAATTGTCATCAATACTAGAGTCGAACGAAATTCCAGGGTTGGATGAGTTGGTGTAATAAATAAAGAGAGCCCAAACAACGGTATGAACTAGAGTGAGTAACAAGCCTATCCAAAATATGACACGAGACTCCACAGGCCGCTTAAACACACATAGTAACACATGAATCTCAGAAAGTCTGGATGCAATGGAAGAAAGCAAATAGAGAATTGCACTTGCTAGGTTTTGATCCAAATTCTCGGTCAATTCTGGACCAGAGAAATAACCACGCCCAGCTTGGTCAGTCAAATTGTTGGTGACCAAGTAAAAAGTAATAGTCAACGTAACAGCAGACAAAACAAGGGACAGAAGTTGAATGCGAGGCCACTCTAGCAATCGAGAGGAGCAGAGAATGGCAAACATCATTACGTATACAATTGTTAACGTGGAAGAAAGGATTAGCGCCGTGGGAATGACGCTTTCTAAAAATGAATGAATGTACAAGTCTGCGTCATCCAACGAGTCCTGGTCATTTGGTGTTCTTAGCCATGTTGATGTGATGTTGTCAGTGGAGTTGGTCGTGCTAATATTTGCAAGGGCGTTGGACGTATAATTGGAATCTAGAACCAGCTGAGTGAATCCAAGTATATACTTGTACACGTATTCATCCTCAGATAGAGAACTACTGGTATTATACGACGAATTGGTGTGTCGATGACGTCGGAATCTATGTTGTGATTGTTGAATCACGGTAGTTTGGCCACCCGGGCAGTATAACATGAATGTAGCATTTGTGGCATTAATAGCCTTGACGTAGTAGATTTTCTTGTCCTTCTGACCATAAAATTCTGAAGATGGGGCTGTAGGAGATGGAGCGGTTAGTTCAGACGGAGATCTTTTAAAAAGAGTTTTGGATTTAAAGGGATTGAGTTTAAAGGACTTCCAAGTTTGAACAGAACGGCGGTGGTTGGAATGTAATTTGAACAAACCACGTCGAGGAATGGCTGAAGAATGAGAGTTGTAACCGTTAATGGACCTTGGTCGATGGATATGTTTTACTGGGACCTTGGTCTGGGAAGATGGTTTCGGTTGTATGCTCTTCTTGTGATTGTTGACGAATTGGGACCTCTTCTGTAACGTATTATTGGCAGAATTTGGAACAAGTTGGATGGAAGATGAAGAGTTTAGGGGTTGTGAGTAAACACCGGGGCCGATTTGTAGGACCACTATTCCTGAGAAATTGCCATAGACGGTGTTATCGCTTGGCTTGGTTTGGAAGACCAAGTAACCTGGGCCAAGGACAAGAGGTTCACAGAAATACGAGTATGTCAAGTTGTCGATTTCGCGCCATTGGTTAGCTCGGCTAACCAGAGTAACCGTGTCATTTTCTGGCTGGGAAAAATTATCATGACGGTGGGTGAGGGTGGCTAAATGAGAGTGAGAATGCTGAGGAGAGTGGCAGTCGTCGTCGGCAAAAGCGTGGGGACCAGGGTTTTCTAAATATAGTTAGTTTGCAAGTTTGGACAAGTGCTGAATTCAAACACAACATACCGATTACAGCGCCTTTCAGGTCTTTCACGTCATCTAAAGACAGCAGTATATCGTTGAAATCAAAACTAAATGCAAGCGGGTTAAAATTGGCACTTAGAGGGCGGATTTCAGCTGTCGGCTGAGGAACAAGGTATTTGGTAGACATGGTATTAGTGCTAGTTTGGTAGTCATTGACGCTGGAGGATGCATGATTCCGGATCAAGGGCAGTTCCCGTTGGGAACGGTTAGCATGAATGTCGGGGGTGCAAGTTGAACCTTGTTCAGTTTGCTTGTTTGTGATATGAGAAGATGAGTCTTGTTGCAAGTCGTCGCAAGTACCACCACTACTCTCGGTGGATAAGAAAGGATCAGAGGTGCCAGAGTACCTTGAGCGGTGAGACGCATGGTAAGTGGCCGAGGTCACGGTGCTTCTGCCGGGGTGAGGAGGAGCAATTGCGTGAGACGAGAAGGATGGTGGCTCCAAGCATGCTGAGATGGAAGAGTGGAGGAAGAGAAGGATAAAGAGGAGGAGGGTTTTTGACAAGGTATTAGAAAGCACATGGTATGTGGATATAAACGGCTTGCTGGGGTTGGTATTACTGGTATGGGACCCGAGAGGGGAGGATGTGGTGGAATGCGACGACTGACAAGACTTGTAGACCGTGTGCGAATATCCCATTCTACGTGGGAGTGGCGGCAGGGATGGTGATGGTGATGGTAAGGAGAGAGGAGAGGGAAGGGTTTGGTGTTAGAACCGCGGTGGTAGTATAGTAGGAGTAGGAGTAGGAGTAGGAGTAGTGGTAGTGGTAGTGGTAGCGGCAGCAGCGGCAGCAGCAGCAGCAGCAGCGAGAAGAAGAAAAAAAAAAAAAAAAAAAAAAAAAAAAAAATGACAAAATTGACAGGAGGCCATTCGCTCGCAGGCTGCCACCAAAACCAAAGAAAGACAGCCGAGAGCTCTGTACGCTTAGGTAAGCGCTGACACTGGTGCGCTGCATGCCGGCATCTAGACCGTCTCGACCAAAGGGGACAAGGGTGTGTCAAAAAAGACATCACAGCGACAAGGGAAGAGGGCGCCCAGAGAGAAAGAGAGAGAAAGAGAGAGGGAGAGCGGGAGGCTGGCGGTGCGATACGAGCGATGCTTTGACAGGCATGGAACAATGGCATGGCTGCTTTCCTCATTATAGGCTTTTTGGAAGGCCGGCGAAACTAGCTTGGCAGTTACGGTGTATTCTTGGCAAGGAGGACGATCCTTGGCTCTGTGCCTGTTGCTCACCGCGGCTGCTGCTGCTGCTGGCGATGTATGTTAGACCGCGTTCGGAACGTGCTGGCAGGCTATCGCTTACCATCATCGCTTACTACTATTACTACTATTATTACTACTAGCGCCTGCTGTTTGCTGCTTACCCTGCCTTCCAGCCAGCAACCCGTCTTCCGCATGCGGCCGCCAGCTGTTTTAGGCAGAGCAGAGCCGTTCAGCCCCACGCCCTCGGGTATTCTCTTGGGGGCCAAAACGGTATGGTTGTGCCATTGGTAGCGTGAGCCGTCTTATGACTGCAGCCCGACTGGCCTGCGAAAGTGCGCAAAACCACGCCAGCTGCCATAAGCCGACTGGCCATCTGGCAGAGAACAGGCAACTGCTGTTGGAACAACGTCGTCATTCTGGCCGCTGTCGTGGGCTCGTGCCGAAAATTGCCCCATACATGTGGCCGCTGTCACGTCATGGTGTACTACAATTTGTGTGACAGCCCGGTTCCGAGAATGTGTAACAACGCTGTGGAGAGACTAGCACCACAGGCCGGGTAACTTGCTAAGGCTACGACAACTAGCCTGCTATGCCAACGTAGCAGAGTCGACATGACATATGTCTTGGTATATTGCTAGCAATGACCAAGACAATACTCCATTATTCCATTATTCCAATATCCCATTATCCCATTATGACAATGTCCCAATACCCCATTCAACCGAATCCTGGCTATTACAAAACCCGGCTCGAAGCGTGTGTCTCAATCTAGCAACTCTTCCAGCCCTGTCTCGTTGGCTTGTGCTGACAGAAAACACAAAAGGGTCTTTCCTATCAAACTTATCTAACGCTTTGGGCGTGCTTGGATCTTGGCCACTTTAACTCACAGCCGCTTATCCAAAAAAGATTTCACCACAGTTCCGTCTAGATCTTGTTCATTCATTTGCCGTTGCTGCTGTTGCTGTTACGCTGTTACTGCTGTTACTGCTGCTGGGGTTTTTTTATTTGCCTCTCTAAAGATCGTAGCATTTTAATCAAATTCAATCCTCAAATAAAATCACGTCAAGCTCGTTCCTAATCTTCTGAGGTATTAATGTATTTATCATCCCACCAAACTCCTAATCTCGGGAAAGGATAATAAAAAATAAACTAATTTCCTGTGATTCTCTCTCTCTGGTCTAGGTCTGCCAATCCAGTCACTTTGGGTTCATGAACTTACATACACGCGCTTAACACGGCAATTAAGCCAAGCAGGACAGAGGCATTCTACCAGTGCGGTTGGATAAAATTACCATGTTCAAATCATTTAAAACTGTTAATTTCCCTTCCTCGTTGTGTGTCTTTCTTTTTACAAAAAACCCCCTTTTTTGTTCTTTTCTTACCCATTTTTTCCTTCTTATCCTATTGCCCTGTATTAACCAATATGAACATCTGGGCTAGACGTCGCTCTCAAGCGGACGTCACTGATAGATCAACCAATCCTAAGAGCCCAGCAACTCCTTATCCTACAGTTGCTGATAACCCTCTAGAATGCTCGCAAATCTTAGCACGAATCCATTTAGAAGACTACAGCAACAGCTCTCTCGTCTCGATAAGCGACATACCACCCGACGTCTTGGAATCTTCCCAAACTTATCGCCGGCTAT